>OY293827.1:50058025-51414275 GCA_958507055.1 Crioceris asparagi
CAATTTCAAAATTATCAGTACCAACAGAAAGAGTAACAAGTAACAATGCACCTATCAGCAAATAATCAATGACAGAATGATTATATAGAAATAATTTTAAAATACTGCATATCTTTCCATTCTCATTTCTCATTATTAAATCACATACATACGAAATAAATATGTATATGCTCTTGTTTGAACAGCATCCCCAAATTTGATAAGATATTGACTGTATCTATATAAATACGGTCATATGGAAGTAATCTCAAAGAAAACACCACAATGCTGAAGAGCTAAATAGCACAACAGTCCTATTTATAAGCTATAAGCACTGTATAAACATTATACCATTTAGCATTCAACAATTGTTAGTCAACACGTTACATAATTCGTGCACACACTTGAATGATTCTTTTTGAATAATACCTATACGGTGCAAAATGTTTTCAATTTCGAGTCACACTTTGGTCAAATCTATTATACTATGACCGACTCTGGAATATGCCATTCGTGGAAGTATAATAATTAGGCAATTTTCTAATCGAAATTTATTAGTAGAACCTTTTAAGCGACTCGAAAAATATCTTGAACAAATAACAATAGAGTGAGGTGAGACATATTCATACGGGTATTTAATTAGATATATATGTCTTAAGATCTAGAAGTTTCATTTGAATAATACTGGTGGGTGGCTTAAGATTTATTCGATAAAATTTAAAGAATTAAATAGCTCAGTATTATTAAGCTCAATTAAATTTAGGGAAGTTGATCTTGAAACTTCATTGAATGTACCTTGAAAATAATTACATATTGTGAATACTCTATTTGTATAGTGTGGCTTGCATGAGAATAACCTTGTGGAAAAATAAATACATATCTTTACTAGTTTCTACCCGCTACTTCACCCGCGGTAAATCCGATGGATACTTTATGTATTTACTTCTTCCTTCATCGTATAGTTTATAATATCCCACATTATTTTGATTTATCTTGAAGGATTAGCCATCGTAAGCCAAATAAGCATTGAAAAACATCGGGGGTTCTCTACCGTCGAAACTTGATAAGAGTTTTATCTACTAAATACTAATATACAGCGTTTCAAATTCGACTCTCACCATTGGGATCTCGGAAACTATAGGGAATACGAAGATGGTTAAATTCGGGCAAAGTTGCCCATTTATGTGCTCAACAATACATGCATAAAAAAATTGAAAACTTCGAGTAGTTCCGGAGATATCCGGAAAAAACGAATTTTCGGAAAATCATTTTATTTTTTCCTGGCTTTATTTCTTAATGAATTTCTAAATAAATAGCACATTTACGTTGCCACTTTTTTCACTCTTTCCAATGGTGTTAATAGTTTTGTAACCTGACGTTTTGTCTATCTATCATGAACTTTTTTTTCTTATGGGAGCCCCGAACAGCTTCTTCCGTTTGTCTCCAGACCGGTGGATTATCTCCTCGATACGGACTCAGTCGTTCCACGTGCACCACTTTTGGCTTGGCTCTTGGAGAAAGTTGGATCCTGTACACCAAGTCATTAATCTTTTTGACAATGCGATATGGTCCTTCCCAAGGTCTTTGCAATTTCGGACTTAATCCTCTCCTTCGCTGTGGCTGGTACAACCAAACTGCATCGCCTTCGTTAAAAGAGTTTAATGACTGCCTTTTGTCAAGTCTCATCTTCATTTTGTCGCTCTTCAACTGAAGCTTTTGTCTGGCGAAATCGTGGACCACTCTAAGTCACTCCTGTAGGTCAGCTACATAATGTGGAAGAGACACTTCTTCATGATCGTCGGCTGATGGTCTGCCAAACATCAGATCTACGGGGAGCTTCATTTCTCTTCCAAACAACAATACTTATTTCCAGAATCTGTCGTAGGGAATGGTCCTGCAATGTCCACCGCAATTCTTTCCCAAGGTTCACCTGACAGATACTGCTTCATTTTCCCTCGGGATCGTGTCTTCGGGCCCTTCTTAGAAGCACAGAGGTCACACCTTCTGCATCATTCTTCCACATATCTTCGACAGTTGATCCAATAATACCGCTCTTTCACACGTGCCAGTGTTCTATTTACTCCACGGCGACTGCCATGCAGTTCACGAAGTACTTCAGCTACCATCGTTCGGGGTACAACGGTTTGATACACAATGCTCCTACCATCTGGACTTTCCCATTTACGAGTGATCAAGTCATCCCGTAAGCACAACGAATCCCACAGAGCCCAGTACCCCTTGACCGTCTGATCAAATCTGGAGATTTCTTGCCACTCAGGTCGTCGGTTTTGGTCTAACCAGCCCCGTACTATCGTCAAATCTTTGTCAGCGATTTGTTCTCTTCTAAAGTTGTCTCTGGTGATTTCGTCGGTATTTTCCGTTTCCTTATTCCTAATCTGCATTTGTTGGATATGTAAAATATCCTTGGCTATTTCTCTTTGTTCCTGCCTTTGACAGAATTTACAGGAACTGCCACAAGGTCTTCGTGACAAGCTGCCAGCGTTGGAGTGATTTTATTCTTTTTGGTCTTTAACTTGAAAGTCGTAGCTCTGCCGTTTCTCCTTAATGCAGAGCAAATGTAACTTGGGGGCTTGATAATCAGTAGTCGCCAGGGTTGGGCCCCTTACACTAGAGTTTTCCTGAAGTCGGGTATTCTCTCTCTGAATATTTCGTTCTTCAAATCTGGATCGTTGCTTGCAGTTTCTACTTATATGTCCCTCTCGGTTGCAATTGTAACACTTAATCAGTTTTCTATATCCGGACTCCTTACCTCCTCGAGAGAACTTCTGAAACATCGCCTCCAGCTTTTTAAAGAACTCTTCATTGTTTTGCGGTTCGTCTGACACCCTGACTTCTCGATTCATCGAAGCGTTTTTGGCAGCTTCGTATTCCAGTGCCTGGACAACTGTTTCGGCTAAGGTGTTATGCCTACTTAGTCTCAACGCTTGCTGCATATCGATATCTCGAACTCCATCGATGAAGTACTGGACACTAATTTGCTCGATAAACTCGTCCAGGGCCTGTGGATAAGCCAGTCGCACCATGCTTTCAATGCTACTGCTGAATTCCTGCAGTGACTCGGTTGAACCTTGAGTTCTGCTCTTCAGCTGGCTCTGATACACTTGGCTAAGATATTTGTTGCCGTATCTTAGTTCCAAGGCGCCCGCAACAGCCGAATAATCAGTTTGTTTGGCTTCAGGAATGTTTTGAAGTATTTCAAGCGCCTTTCCTCGCAAAGCCAATACCAACGCCGTTGCTTTCTGCTGATGATCCCATCCATTCGCATTGGCTGCAGCCTCAAACTGACGTTTTTACATAGCCCAGGATATTTCGCCGTCAAACGTTGGTGGTTTAAGTTTTTCATTGGCTGTTGTGATCGCCGACGTGTCCAATTTGCTACTTTCGTCTTGGTTGGTATCTCGCATTTTCTGCACTTCTTTCTCTAGTATTCGGTACTTTTCCTCAAACTCTTCTCGAACTGTCCCAATTTCTTCTCGAACTGTTCGAATTTTTTGTTTAACGGTATCGATTTCTTGATGGACATTTCGGAACAATCCTGCAATCTGCTCGAAATCTCTCTGTCGTCGTACCTCTTCTTCTTTCTTTTCTTGTAGTCCTCGTGCCTCTTCCTCTTGTTTTTCTCGCAGCCTTCGCTCCTCCTCTTCTCTCTTTTCTTGTTGTCTTTGCTCATCCTCTTCTTTCTTTTCTTGTTGTCGTCGTTCCTCTTCTTCTTTGTTTTCTTGATGTCGTAATTCTTCTTGTCTTCTCGAAAAATCGGAGAATAACTTGGTTAGTTGTTCATCCATTTTTTCTGTCTGATTTCGGGTGTTCACCATAGACAAAAGCCTCTTCACTTACTTATCCCTCTTCTAACACCAAATTGTTGCGTAAGTGGGTTCGCAGATAAGTGAGACTAATTTAGAGTTATTAAATTAACTTTATTTACACTCGAAATAATATAAATTACAACTTAACTTTACTATATTCGCACTAGCTTACTCGGACTATTCTATTATTCACACTATCTTTTTACATTCTGTCCTCATGCCGCCAATTCTCCCATATATATATCCGACAAATCGATCGATCGTTCGAGCGGCTTCTGGTCTTTGATTCAAAAGCCGCCACTGGACGTTTCTCGAAATTCCTTTGTCGGCATTTTTAGGAGTAGATGCCGACATTCTGCCGTCGCTCTCTTTGTCAACGCCGCTTTCGATATTTCCAACTACAGCATAGATCTCGCGCTTTCTTCAAAAGGATGCCGCCACTTTGTAGCCAATACCGGCGGCTGTTCCCCTTACACGTTACAATATAATGAGAATGTTCAATATGTCCTAGTTTGGAAACCTACATTTCCAGTTAGGTTTCTCAGAACAGAAGAAAGTACATATCGTGATTTCTTACAAATTTCATAAAAATTATATGACTAGAAGAATAATTTTTATACATACCGGTCGAGTTTTCTATCAATTTTAAACAAATTGGTATAGCCACCGTTCAAAGTTTGAAAAATGTGGAAGAAAATATTTGCGGTTAAAGTTTTGTAGAAAATATGTCTATATGCAAATAAATATGATTTAGATGAACAATTATTCAAATCATTTTAAAATTACTATTATAATACCAACTTTGACGTTTAGTTGTCAGAAATAGCCAACATTAGATGATACGATCTGACAAAGACACAATCCATTTTGTGGAAAAATACAGCTTCAATTATGGATTAGCTGATAATAGATTAGCACAATTATTTTTTATATGTGAGATGTTTGACAATAATAAGTCGAAGAGCCAAAGCTGATTGATTTATTATTTATTTTATCAGGACTTGATCGAACTTATTGACATAACTGTTGTTTCTGTTTCTTCATTAAACAGACTCATTACCAACACCAACTTATTACCTTTTAAGTAGAAACTGGTATCTCTCATCCTAATTTATAAAATTTATATTTTAAATAAAATTCTTGTAGAAAATTAAGCACTTTGGTAGAACTACTAGAAATAGGCCACAAAGCACACTTTAAATGAGTGAATTACAAAATTCAAATTATCCAATAGATTTCTGCAATTTAATATATATATATATATATAGGGCACAATTCAAGTCGAAAACTGGGTGGTGTATTAAATGTGGAAGGTAAGTAGAAAGTTGTAAGAACTGAAGAGAATGATCAAAGGAAAAACGATAACTTTTTCAAAAAGGTAAAGGTGACAGTATTGTAAAAACCATTTAAGTAATTTTTGTCTGAAAAAAATCCGGAGATCTCTTCCTAATTTTAGGTAAATATTTCACAAAATATTAGGTATGTACCAATAAACTTTGTTGGTCAAATTTACCGGATTGCTTTGTGCCATTTCCAAATTTGATTTTCCATTTATTGATGACCTACTGCTCGTTTGTGTATCTGCCATTATCTTCAGAAATTATTGAAGAAATGCACTCAATACACACATTCCAAATTGCGAAATTTGTCGAGCTAATTACTTTACATTCAGAAGGAAGTAAATAATAAATATCACGTGAAGTTACTCACTGCAAAGCCGCGCTCCAACGTTCTCCTCGCGTCCGAACAACAACTGAGACTGACCTCCACCTTCCTGACGAGGATTCGCACCGTTCACTTTGAAATATCGTGATACCAATCAGTAAGTCAAAATATAATGAATGAATGCAACCAGATACGATAGGATACAACCATGGTTGTTTCTGTTGCAACTTGCAATATTCCATGTTCCAGAAGTACGAGAAAGAATTTACAATATCCACATGTACCCACAGGATCGCCAAATAAGCATGCAAAATAATAATATCTCGGAAACTACCCATTTTAGCGATTTTGCGATAAAAAACATAATGAGAATAGTAGCAGGTTTCTAAGATGGCTCGTCTGCGAGGGGGTCTAATCTAGTGTGATAGTTCTTGAATTAAAAAAGTGGTATTTCTGAAACTGTCCCCCTATTGCGAAAGCAAAAAAGAAATAATTCTAGTCTTTAGACTGCAAGGCCTCTTATTTTTCCGGGCAAATGCATGTGTTCAAACATAGAAGGATAGAGAGACGAGGGATTTCTCAGTTTTACAATGGCCGTACCACAGCTTACCTGACACTTTCGTACCATTGACTATATAATATAAGGTAATATTAGCCAAGGACGGTATTCTATGCCCAAAATAGCGTCCATAGAAGTAGGGCTCCAATCGCGGGCGGTGACATGCCGGGAGTAGTTCGATACACAGGGTTGCTATGGGTCGTTTCTTCCCATGGTCTATAAACTTGCCATATATGATTACATCATAGCACGAAATTATAGGCGATTTCCCATTATTGAAGTTATACTTCTTTGGTCTCGTTGGGATGGGGTGTTGGTCGAGAAACCGCGTCACGCTAAAAGTGAGAAAAATCGTCGATTATACGTTTCCGTATACTTTTTTTGTACGTTCTGGCTTTGAGAGAAATTTTTAATAATTAAATTATATATTAAATATCCTTATTAACTATCGATTTATTTTTTGAGGTAGTTATTGTTTTCATCATCCTGTCTGTGTGTCTTTCAACACGATATCTCGGAAAATACTTAACCGATCGTCATCAAACTTGGTACACAAATACGTAAGGGTAATACCTCCTATAAGATTGATTTTCAGCTGCCTGAATGTCTCTTCTGTCTGCCAATCAATATTATATCTCGAAGAATACTTGACCGATCGACACCAAACTTGGTACACAAATACGTAAGGGTAATACGTCCTATGGGATTGATTTTCAGCTGCCTGTCAGTCTGTGTGTGATTAAAAGATTGTTCTCGGTAGTTTTCTTTTCTGTGCTTGCATAACTAGTTTATCATACTTTAGGAGGCGCATTAAAATTTCATGAGAATTGTGTGCGAATAGCCAAAGAAGTATAGCTTCCACCGTCTGGTCCGACGCAGACCCAGTTTTTTTTTGATACAGGGAGAACTCTCCAAATAGCTGACCTAGTACTGGCGTTTTAATACGTGCGACACTCACTTATCAATGCATGCCCGCAACGAGCGCATCGATCGCATTATAGGTTTCCGAACATTTAACGATGTCCATCAGAGACAACTTATATAAAGAGAATATCAAGCAGAGAATATATACCTACAAGGGGCCTATTCAAACGTTTATTTGCGAATGCGTTACTTTACGAATAGGCGAATCCAGCCAAGCGTTCGCCCTCTGTTGGGAAAAGTGCCAACTGAGAATAGATAGGTAATCGTTTGTTTACATTCGTATCTGTTAACACGTGATTTCACTCATCATGCCGAAGAAAACTGTTTTTAATACAAATTGTGGTGTAATATAATTGTCACAGCAGAAAAATAATTAAAAGACAATCCATTTTCATCGTTTTCCCAATAAAGGATCAGGACTTGTCTATACTAGGAGCAAATTTGAAGTGTTCGAGAACGAGGATTGAAGGTTAGCTTTGGAAACAGTTTTAATAATGTAATCAACTCATTTATATCATATTCTCAAAGTATAGCTTTAATATTCAATATCTACTATGTATTATGGCTTAATCGCTTAATGCAATCGGTCTATTGGCAGAAGCAGGAACTATTATTATTAAGAAGTAACTTTTTAGGCTGATTGAAACTGAATCGTGATAGGATTATTATTAAATCAATGTATTCTCCTAATAAGCACAAAAACATTTCAACATAGTTTTGAAATAATTTATATGATAAAGAATATTTCACTATTTTTTGTGTGAGAAGTTTTTCACATGAAGTAGGTATATAAATTTATTAAACAAATAATGAAAACTAAAAAGCCAGTTCGAACCGATATTGATTTAAGAACAGGCCTGCAAAGAGTTTTATAAAACTGAGGTTGATTTAAATGCTTCACATTGGATTATTTAAATTTACTAATCTTAACTTTAACTTGCACCTACATCAATTTCTAATTGTTGTATGTAACTAATATATACTTTAATTTTTGTTTCCAATTCAGGTAATGATTTTTCAGTTATACTCATCTTTTCAACTGTTTTACAAAACAGATTCTTGGTATTTAACAAATAAAAAATTTCATTGAATTGAAGTTTTCAAAGATTTTAGGCATATGTACCTACGTTGAAACATTTTCAAGTTCACCATCCTTTATTTCGAATTTAAGTTAAGCCCGCTGCAGACGAAGTATGTTTTGCTGCATGATTGCTTGCTTGTTTTGCTGCATGGTCCGATAAATATTGGCGCGCATGGTGTGTTGATGGCTCCCTTGCTTGTGTTGGCTTCACACGATGCAGGCCATCATGTATGTAAAATGACAGTACAGAGAAATATGACTGTGACAAATGATACAAAATATTGAACATTCTAATCAAGCTCTATTTCTAATCATTGTTAGAACAGAGAAAATGTCCCAATAATCAAAAATAATATGTTATCATGTGCAAAAATTACTTTTGAGTACGACACGACTAGTTCCGAGTGCTCCGACAAGGCATGATGCTTGAAAACAATCACCGAAAATAGCACCGGTTCTATCATCAAATCATGCGCGAGTTCAAGAAACTAACCGTGTACGCGATGTCATTTTCTTACACAGAAGCATGCACAGTACCAAGCCTAGCTCCCATCAAGGAAACATGCAGCAAAACATACTCCGTCTGCAGCGGGCTTTATTTATTTAACTTATCCCTCTCCGCTTTAGAAAACTTTCCAGATCATAAGCGATTATCGGTTTGTTATGTCAGTGTTAGTATGAAGTCTATGTCAGATATACAGTATTCCTGTCATTGTGGCTTGCAAACGCACAATCTCCATACACACCAGCACTACGCCAGCCGATATTGAAAAACTTTTGATACCAATCGATGGTTATGTTATTTAATCAATATCCATTTTAATTCAGTGATTTTAATAATTCGATTAAGAGAATTGGTCTAAATGGACCAAAATATAGCAAGAACCATTAACTTTGAAGAGAAACAGAAACATGTCCCTTACCCTCAGATAGGTAAATCAACTTTTGTATTCGTAGAAGTTTCAATTTATAGCATGGATAATATTTAGGTGGACTAAATTGCAAGATCGCCATTGACTAATGTAAGCGAAAAGATCGTATACAAGCTTTCGTGTCGGGATGCTTTGAAGTTAAGGCACATGCAGATTTGCATAACATTTGAAGTTCAAGTAGGTAAAACTTCATCTGGACAAGAAGGGGAGTTCATTAATGCCGAACTACATAATTCTTACCGCTTAGCTGGCCGAAAAACAAGACTTTAGATTGTGCAAGGATATTAAATATATCAATTTCCAGGAGCTCCTAGCTTTTTATATGTAATAGTGAGTAAAACTAAGTGGGCCTTAGAAATATTTATGAGAAAAATAATAGGAATCGGTGAATCGCCCTATGCCTATGCAGTTATGTTTGGATGTATCGCCAGGTTGGGTTGGCGTCAATATAAGTTTACCACAGAATGACCAGGATGGAGACCGTTTATTTGAGTAAAGATAGATAAGAGCTTCCGCATATTGAATAATTGAAAAAACTAATTTTGAATCTTGAAGACCTATCATACTGAAATCATTCATTAATTTCCTGAAGTGTTTAAAATACCATTCCTGATAGAAAACTTAGCATAATAAACTACGAGTATTTCAATACAATATACAAGAACGAAGCATTAGATATTAAAATATTAATATGTATATAAATAAATTCAACATTTTTATTTGCTGGTAGTTACATCACCTTAATATTGTACAATAAATGCCTAAAATAAAAGTATAATTCCTTGAATAATTAAAAATAGAAAATATTCTCCGTTATTGTCCAGTTCAAAAGCAAGCGAAAATAAAATCGACATATACCAGAAACATTGAAGGAAATTTTGAGTGAATAATGTAACATTAACATTAATATCTTTTCTTCATACTATAGGTATTTACAGTCTTATTTAATATTGTATTTCACTATTGTAATTTTAACTATTGATAAATATACCATTTTCTCTTTGCTAGTGGTTATAACATCACCTTAATATTAAAAAATATCATACTGTAAGTACGATCGTTTCAAATTTATATTGTGAACTATTTCTAAATTATATATATAAAAATAAAACATGTTTCTTTGTTGATAATTATCACATCACCTTAGTATTATTATTCAAGCCACACGTTACTCAAAACTCAAATTCTGATAACAGCTATTTTGCTCAAGAGAGTTTTCGATGTCTGACTGATTTCGCCAGACGGAGGAGGTATAAAATTCGCTTGTGTTTGTTTTTTTTAGTATTAAGATATTTGTATACCTACAAGTATTTAAAAATAACATGATTATTGAAAAATAAAGTCCGTGACAGCTAACCGATTTCCAAAATAAATCCATATCCCCAAAAAACATTCCCAATGTAAAACTTTTGAAGGTGAGAGCTATATTCAGCAAAATAAAAAAAAAAATTAAAATCTTTCGCATATGCTCAGTTAGAGCTGAACCATACCTTCTTCAAATACATTGATTTGTAGGTATATCTGAAAGGGAAAGTAGCCATCCAGAATCTGCAAAATACAATTTTAAACACTAGGAACATAAGAAATAAGGGTATTACATATTACCTACCTTAACGAAATACATGTCGAGATGCAAAGATCTGCGTCTGGTGATTCTCTTTGATGTAAAATTACTCTATTTCTTGAAGTCAGTACATTGTACCTAAGTCGATTGAATCATCAAATAATAATAAGAACAATTGGTTAGTTATTTTCAAATATATATATATATATATATATATATATATATATATATATATATATATATATATATATATATATATGCATATTCACTACTTACTGGTGATCCAAATAGATTCAATTTATTCAAAATAACAATGAATGTAACCCTCTAGAAGCAACTTATTCTTAATTGGTCAGATCATGTACAGTAATTTAAATAATATTTTTTGATCTCATCAATCCTAACCACAAATAATACATCATCGTTCATTTGCACGACTATTTTTCCACCCGTACTTAAACGTCTGAAAATTTGCGAATACGTTTAGAAACGATGGCTCAAGAATTGAAAAGTTCGTTTCATTCGTAAAGTTGCGCATGATCCTTACTATACGAGTGGTCAAGAATAAGCCCCCTGGGTGTATCTTGTTGAGGTAATTGGTTGATTAATGAGGACATTTGTACTTAGTACTCTATATTGGCTGTCTTTATTAGTCACAGATATTCAACTACAGATTGAAAGATTCGAGATGCAAGTCAAGATGCAAGTAGAACAAAAAACAAAGATACAATGGCCGACCTTACAGTAGTTACTGTACATTTGAACTACTTAACAGTGTTGCCAAGATAACTTTTGCTTCTTCTCAAAATTATCCAACAATGTTTACAATTTTTAACATCTTATCAATTTATCAAGTTCAAGTAAACCTAATTTATCTCTTAGTTTAACAAAACGAACTCGAGCAAGTGGTTTTGTCAAAATATCCGCTAATTGCTCACCACTTGAGACGTATTCAACTTTCAAAAAACCATCATTCACTGTTTCTCTCACAAAATGAAATTTTACATCAATGTGTTTAGACTTTTTGTGAAATTCTGGATTTCTTGCCAGTTTTATTGCACTCTGATTGTCAACAAATAATACAGGTGGTATATTTTGAACTACACAGAGTTCTCTAAACAATATACTCAACCACAGTACTTCTTTTGCACCTTCACACGCAGCTACGTATTCGGCTTCCGTAGTAGACAGCACTACACTCTTTTGCTTTTGACTAAGCCAGCTGACAGCACCACCAGCATTTTTACACAACACACCCGTTGTTGATCTTCGCGTCATGATGTCGCCTGCGAAGTCTGCATCGCTATACGCTTCCATGAGTTCTTCTGTACCTGAATGGTACAGCAGTCCAAGTTCATTGGTCCCTTGAATATACCTGAAAATCCGTTTCACAGCTCGCCAGTCTTCCTCTGTAGGTGCACACAACTTTTGCGAGATAGTGTTTACCGCATAAGCAATGTCAGGCCTCGTACACACCGCCAAGAAAACCAGACTTCCAACAGCTTCTCGAAATGGAGTTTCATTTCCAACTGCAACTGTACTGGATTCATAAGATTCAAACGGTGTAGAAACGCTGTTTGAATTTTCCATACTAAACCGTTTCAAGATTTTTCTTACGTATCCACTTTGGCACAAGAACAACGAACCATTGTTTAGACGTTCAATTTGCATTCCCAGCAAATAATCTAACGGTCCCCACGTTATTTTGAAGTTCTGTGCTATTTTATGTCTGAAGCTCGAAATTTCTTCCTCGCTTGTACCAGCTATTATGCCATCATCAACGTATATTACTACGTATAATTTGTTACCATTTTGTGTACGCATAAACAGACATGGATCAACAGAACTAACTTTCATACGTAGTTCAGCCATAAAATCCAAAAATCGCTTATTCCAGCACCTTGGTGACTGTTTCAACCCGTACAGACTATGGTTTAATTTGCACACTTTTCCCGTCCCATCATCAAAACCTTTTGGCTGCGACATGTAAATCTCTTCATCCAAATTTCCATACAGAAATGCTGTACACACGTCGAACTGGTTCAGATGTAATTTTTCAGCTGCTGCGACACTTAATATTGTTCGTATCGTATCATGCCTCGCTACAGGACTAAAAGTTTCATGAAAATCGATACCAGGCATTTGGGAGTATCCTTTCGCAACCAACCTAGCTTTATACTTATCAATCGTACCGTCTGCTTTTCGTTTAACTCGAAATACCCAGCGATTGTCGATCAGCTTCTTACCAGCAGGTAATTTTGTTAAATGCCATGTTTCGTTTTCCAATAGAGATCCGATCTCGCATTCCATAGCTTCCTGCCATTTTGCTGAGTTTGCAGACTCCATTGCTTCTTTGTATGTCGATGGGCACTCATCCTCAACCACATGAAGAGCCATCAAAACATAATCCATCAAATATTTTGGCTTTTGGCACTTTCTTGACAGTGACTTGTAATCTTCATTATCTGATATCTCTTTGTTCTCCTGTTCAACATTTGTTTCAGGTTCGACATCAGGATAATCAGCAGGTCCATCGCTTCTGTCATCTTCTTCAAAGTGATCATTTTCAACGATTTCAGGTTTTTCGCTCTTGTCCCTCAAAACTAAGTCCAATTTCTTTTTGACCGTTGCTTCCTTTTTGAATACCACGTCACGACTTCTTATCTCTTGATTATCTTTAGGCATCCAAATTCTAAAACCGTCTTTTTCATCGCAGTACCCAACAAACCGACCCGGATTACTCTTTTTGTCCCATTTTTGTCTCGCGACCTTTGGAACGTGCACAAAGCATTCAGTTCCAAACACTTTGAAATGTTCAACAACCGGACACTCGACTTTCGTCCACAATTCGATGGGACTTTTGTTTTTCACGTTTGTAGGTCCTGTTCTGTTCAGCACATGCGCCGCTGTATTTGTAGCTTCTGCCCACAGCATTATTGGTAAGTCTTTCGAATGAATCATCGAACGCGCACTTTCGACTAAGATTCTATTCTCGCGCTCGGCTGTGCCATTTTGTTCTGGCGTATACGGCATTACCACACGCATGTTGATTCCTTTTGACTTGAGTACAGACTTAAAGTCACCGTTGTCAAACTCTTTACCGCCGTCACAAAGAATTTCGTTCACTTTGTTCCCGACATTTTCGCATTCATTTAAAAAGGTCTTTAAACATTCGGTTGATTCCGATTTCGCTTTTATAATAAACACTCTTCCGAATCGAGAGAATTCATCTTTGAAACACAAGAAATACCGCGCACCACCTAACGATTTTTCTTCCATCGGTCCACAGACATCAGCGTGTATTCTCTCTCGACGCTTTTACTTTGCGCGTACTCAACGAGTTTCTATGTTGCTTTCCATACATACATTTATCACAGAACTCTTCATCCGACTCGACTTTGATACCTTTTTGTCTTAAAAAGGTCACCACATGGCGCTTATTTTGATGACATAAACGTTCATGCCACAATTGAATATTCTCTTCGTCGTTCACAGCACACATTGCAGCGGCTTCTTCAGGAACACACACTCTCATATCAAATGTATAAAGTCCCTTTTCAGATTTAGTTCCACTTAGTTTTACTTCGCGGTCTTTCTTGAAAACACATTTTTTCTTTTTCGCTTCAAATACATATCCCTTCTCGATTGTTCTGCCAACTGACAACAGATTTCGTCCAACTTTGGGCACATACCAAACATCAGCCAAGTGATTTGTTATCCAACGACCATTTTTCTTCATTTCCACGTTAATCGAGCCTTGGCCGTAAGCGTGAATGACGTCGTTATTTCCAACTTTCACTTGTTTGGGAAAACTAAACTTTTCAAAAGTAACAAACCATTCTTTTCTGTTCGTCATATGAGCTGAAGCCCCGGAATCAGCCAACCATGAGTTTGTTATTTCACCATTTTCAGAACTCATTAAAGCATCTCCTTCTGGTTCATAAGTTTTTCGTTTTTCACCACTATACTGCTGTTTCTTCTGCTTACGTGGACACTGCTTAGCGAAATGACCAGTTTCATGGCATTTAAAGCACTTTAACGACTTTTTATCATAGTTTTCGCTTCGTTTCGCTTCACGTAGTCTGGTGTTTTTGGCATAGAGGGCAACACTATTGTCTTCCTTCTTACTTGGCAATCTCATTTCTATTAATCTCAATCTCTCAGTTAATTTGTTGATTGTTCTGTCACCTACTGGAACACTTTCCCATACACTTTTAAATTCAAAATATTCCGGCGGTAACGTGGACATGATTCTGCTTAGCAATAACAGATGTGGCAATTCAGTGTTCACCAACCTCTTTAATTCGGAATTCAACTCAGAGAAATTCTTTTCTAGGCGACTTACATGAGTAATCATGTCTTCATTATCGTTCTTCTTTAGTGTGAATAACTCTTCCATTAACCGATCCACTTTTTGTTCAGAACTTAGTTCATACACAGACAATAACTTCAACCAAATCTCTTTCGCGGTTTCACATGTTGTCCTCAGCTTAACGTTCGCTGAATTCATGCTTCCAACCAAAATTAACTGTGCTTGAGCATCTGACCTTTCGAATTTTCTCAACGTTTCAGTATATGCATCAATTACCGCGGGTAAGGCATTAGCTGCAGGTGCTTCTGGCTTGACATCACTTTTTACGACATCCAACACCATTGTGCTTCAACAACAACTCAACTTGTCTTTTCCACGTTGTCCAATTCGACACATCTTGTAGTTTCTCAATTTGTGCCTTGAAATCCATTGGTTGATTAATGAGGACACTTGTACTTAGTACTCTATATTGGCTGTCTTTAATAGTCACATATATTCAACTACAGATTGAAAGATTAGAGATGCAAGTCAAGATGCAAGTAGAACAAAAAACAAAGATACAATGGCCGACCTTACAGTAGTTACTGTACCTTTGAACTACTTAACAGTGTTGCGAAGATAAATTTTGCTTCAATATATCTTATCACAAAACCTACTCAACGGACGTTCCATTGCATGAGAGAAATAATTTGCTGCAATAAATGTAACAAATCATTTGTTTTCTGAAAATAACTGTTGAGATTTCTTTTTGCCATAGCGACTCTGAAATACATTCTACGAATAATAAAAGAAAAAATAAATAAAACATAACGCTGATTTCTGAAAAAATAAACTAAAAACTTACATCATACGAAATTAAAAAACAACTTCTGACTAATAAACTAAAATGTAAAAAACTACAAATCTAATGTAATAAAGGTTCAAATAAACCACCTTGTTGTGCAAAACAATAGCCAAATCTTAAAACAGAGATAATCTCATATCGCTGAGTAGATTTGGCGTAATGTTACCACAATACTGGATAGTTTTCCTCCTTTAATTCATCAAGATTTGCAGCTCTCTGAAATTCATGTCGATATATGGATCCTTTCAGATATCCCCAAAGAAAGAAATCATTGGGAGATAAATCTGGTGATCTGGGAGGCCACTTGATCGTACCATGTGTAGATTTCAATCGAACAGGAAACGTGTTTTCGAGAAATTGTTTTGAATTGAAACGAAATGTCCCCTAAATTAATAGGAAGTAGCTGAGCTGCCGGCATAATTTGATTTTGCAGGAGCTGCAGATATTTAGCACCGTTCGGGTTACCATCGATAACCTAACCTAACATATAGTCTCCTAAAATTCCTGTCCATTGAGTTTTTGTGGGTACTGAGTACGCACACGATTACTTCGATGCTGATTTTCCCGAGAGCAATATCGTACATCGAATGGATTGTGTTTCCTATATAAAGAAACGATTACTCATCTGTAAAGAATATGATTTTCAGAAATAAATCATTGTCATTTTGTTTTTCCATCATGGTTTCACAAAATTCAATCCATTTAATGTGGTCCTAGGGATAAATTTCCTGAGTTTTCTGAAATTTGTAACATTGGTATCCATTCCTTTTCAAAATAGGCCGAACAGTTCTGTCATTCATTTTAACTTGATCTGCAATTTTTCGATTTGTACAAGGTTCACTGGGTTTAATAGTGGCACAAACAGTTACTTCGCTATTCTCACGTTCTTCATTGGTTGGTATTACAAGTGGTGGTTATTGAATTTTTTAATAATTCGAGAAATGGTGTACTGTGATGTAATTGGCCTATTTTAAAATGCTACAATAAACAAATTTATAGTATCTTGCATCGAGTGACCCTCAAAATACCACTTTAAGATTTGCATCTTTTCATGCATTGTATACATTTTGGTATTCACATGAAATGATTTTATATTCAAACGTTATGGCTATTAATTAACTGAGTCTCAGTATGTGAATTCAATCGAGGCAGACATACAGTCTGCAGAAAGAGGAACAGCGCACCAGATGTGTTCTAGAACTGTTTTATCATTTCTCAGTTTTGATACCCTGTATCTAGAATTGTTTCTTCTTTATAATCTTAATACCATGTATTCTTGTTTGTTTTTTGATGTTACTAGCAACGATAATAAATAAGAGAGAATTTTAACTACTAATTTGGAGTTAGTTAATAATTCCAGTAAAAACCATAAAAACTCAATTTCGGACAGATTTTGAGTATTTTTTCTAAATAAACGAAAACATTGCTTCAACATTTTTGGTCTTATTCTGTGGAAAAGTAACAGAAAATGGCCACAATCGAAGTGAGAAAAAGTAAGAGAAACAATAAAGGAATACCGCCATCCAGGTATACAGAACAGTCTTGGCAAGAAGAGAAAGAACCGTTGAAGGTACTGCTAAAATCAAATAAAACTAATGCAAGTTCATTGAGGATGAAGAGACTCCAAGCTTAGCTGAAATATCCAAAAAAGAACTAGAGATTCAGAAGATCATTCAAAAAGAACTAGAAGTTAGACAAGCTGAGCTTGAAGAAAGTCAAAATATGCCCTCAGGAAGCAGAAAATCTGTTAAATATTGTGACGCCTGGTATATAGTTTATTCTATTTAAGAAGGTTTATCATAGTATGTTTTGTTAAAAAAACAAGTTTTGTTCACTGTCATCCTTTTTAATATAGTCATTCAACGTTGTTCCTGTTATTATCTGGATTACAAATTATCCAGATTTCCTAATATTCAACAAAATCATTATTGTTGGTAGAAGAGTTGAATCTTGGAGATGATGAAGGGGAAGAACAAATCAAGGATAATTCGGAGAAAAACCGTATCCAAACATGGATAAATCCATGTCTTTGCGTTGTAGGTCTGATAAAGCCGAGAGTTTAAAAGTGGTACAAGAGTTGCAAGAAGTTCAGAGAAAATGTAACGTCGAAAAAACCAAGCAGATTTTCGACAATCAATTAATAAAGAGTTGCCGTTCTTCAGTGGTGATCCAAAAGATTGGCTCAATTTCATATCTCAATTCAGAGAAACGTCTAAGGTATGTGGTTTTACTCAAATAGAGAACATCTCTAGGCCTCAAAGAGGTTTGAAAGGGAAAGCACGTGATTCTGTGCAAGCTTTATTAAATTTCACCAGTGATGTTGACAAAATAATGACAATTTTGGAGTCAAGATTTGGCAAACCGGAATTCATTATTCAGGATTTGATTTCTACGGTGAAGAAATTTCCTATTTTGAAAGAGGAGGATATCATTCAGAATTTGTCAGTTACTTTGACAAGTATGAACTGCCATTCACATCTAATTAATCCACAACAGCTTTCATAGATAATTTCAAAATTGACTCCTAGTTTGAAGTTAGAATGGGGCAAATATTTGAGAAAAACAAGATTTAATAATTTCACAATTGTAGATTTTTCTTCTTGGTTAAACGAGATAGCGGAAGCAGTAAGTTCTGTAACAGCACTGGAGTTTGAAACAGATAAGAAAAAAGATTTGTATGTATCACTACATGTCCGGAAGTAGGAAGAGCCATACTGTACTGTGAGTATTGCAAAAAGAAAAACCACAAATTGGAAAATTGCTTCTTTTATAATAAAATAGATGCATTCTGTTAGCGCGCCACTGCTTATTATTGGCACGGCTTCTGTTTGGCGTTTTGTGGACGACGTCCGTACGACATATGACATTGATGACATGTCCAAGCAGTTGCTCATATACTGTGGGACGAAGAGTAACTGCGTGCCTTGTCTTAATATATATTATGTTTAATTTGAATATAAACGTATAAATATAAAATCAGAAGTGGAATCGTTCTCATGCACATGTTACCGCTGTTGCCTTCCTCTGGACAAGTGTGAATTCTCAAGCTCAACTGCGTTGTTTACACAATTTGGTGAGTCGTTTCCATTTTACTTGATATTAGAGCAAGGGTTTATATTGCTCTATGTTCTGGAGCTAAAAGTCACGGTCATAGAATACTAAAAGTTGATTGCAAGAAGCAATAACTACAATGTTAGCCATATATATGTTGTCGTTATGGTATTCTTATAAATTTGAGAAACATTATAGATTTCCCAATATTAATTTCTACTCATCTCAATTAGTGCTTAGCGTTGTTATTACATGTTCCATGTGATTTGGGTGGACAGATATCAATTTGTTAACCTGCAACTCTAACAAGATACAAGACAAGGATTTTTTTTTCTTGTTTGTAGACGCTTCACGCTAATAACAACAACGAAATATTCTTTTTGCTTTCCCTACCTAAGTTATTTGTGATCGGTGGTGTTCGTAACTATACAATATATTTTGTTTATATTGGAGTTATATATATATATCAAAAACTGTGTGCAAAATATTAGATGAAATGACTGAAAATAGTGATCAACCATTTTCCGTCGAAAATACATTAACGGCTTTGTTACGAGATTTCCTGAATCGATCAGTATCTCATGAAGGACTTAATTTGCCAAAGTTTGTGCCTGGGCAAGATGATCCTGAACAATGGGCTAACGAAATATCAGCAATGGCGACTGAACTTGGATGGAGTGAGAGCACTATTATGGCTCGGATTGGTGGTTGTTTTGAAGGTGAGGCAGGTGAATGGTTTAACGTTTGGAGTCCGATTGATCGTCGCTCATGGACGAATTTAAAAACCGACTTGTGTGAAAGCTTTGCAGGTACTGTTAATTTTGGCAAATTAATATATGATGCTATTACTTTCTCTTCGGAAGGTTGCCCTACGTTTGGTCAATATGCCCGTTTAAAACTTCAGAAAGTAAATTCTCTAAAATTACCTTTCACTCAAAGTCAAATTATAAGTATGATTTGCTTTGGAATAAATGATGTAAGTCTTCAAGCCCAAATGACACAGGTTGCTCATTTATCTGTGACTAATCTTATTTCTCACTTATCGCGAATACAAACTAAGCCAGTTAGTGGTAAGATTAGGTCTTATGTTACTCCAATCTCGAATAATGCACTGAACAAAAATTTAAATCCTGTAAAAAATCCTTCCCTAAGGTGCTATAGTTGTGGTCTTATTGGACATCCAAGATTTTTATGTCCCCGAAGGAATACCCAAGGTCAAGCTCTCAAGCGCGAAAGAGAAGATTCTAAACCTGGCACTAGTAATACTTGTGATTTTTGCCAAAAACCCGGACATACACTTGATAAATGTTTTGCTAGAAAAAGGCAAAAAGGCGACCAATTTAGAAGGATAAATTTGTGTCATTCACCTACACCAGTTTCTTCAGATCTAAATTTGTTCTCACTTCAAATTGATAATAATGATTATAAAGTTTTGATTGACACCGGTGCACAAGTGTCCTTGTTGCGTCAGTCTGTTGTTGAAAATATGTCTTCTTTGCCAATCTATGAAGAGATGACTATTAAAGGTGTTGGTAACACCACGTTTACATCGAAAAGTGTAGTCAATGTCGAAGTAAATATGGAAAATAAATCTAAATTTCCTCTTAAAATGCACATTGTTTCAGATGATTATATTCCTTGCGATGCTATAATCGGTTTAGATTTTATAAATATTCCTGGAATAACTTTAAAGTTTATTCAAAATTCACCTATATTGGAATACTTACCTATAGATTTGATTGAAACGCAATTACAACAATTACTTCAGGAATTTAAGGACATTTCTTCTTCCGGAAATAAGGTACCCACCCCTATCACAACAGGGGAATTTAAAATTCGCCTTACATCTGATACAGAGATCAAATTCCGTCCTTATCGTTTTTCTATGGCAGAACGAGAGACTATACGTAATTTAGTCGATGATCTAATCAAAAATCAAATTATTAGACCCTCTAATTCTCCTTACGCCAGCCCTGCTTTTCTGGTCAAGAAGAAAAATGGGGATTCTCGTTTAGTTTGCGATTTTCGTGCGCTCAATCGAATCACGGTAAAAGATAGATTTCCACTTCCTCGAATCGATGATTAAATCGATCAGTTGAGCAACAAAAAATATTTTACTACTCTTGATATGGCTGCTGGTTTTCATCAGATTAGGGTGCATCCTGATTCTGTAGAAAAACTTGCTTTCATCACTCCAGATGGCCAATTCGAATATTTACGAATGCCATTTGGTTTAGCTAACGCCCCGTCTATTTTCCAGCGAGCCATCAATATTGCCCTACAGGAGGAGATTCTGAAGGGCATTGCGTTGGTTTATATGGATGATATCCTTATTCCGTCAGAAACAAAGCAACAAGGTCTAGAACATTTACGGTTAGTATTAACAACATTAAGGTCACATGGATTTTCGGTTAATATAAATAAATGCAAGTTTCTTCAACAGCAAGTTGAATACTTAGGTCGCTTAATACAAGACGGGGTAGTTAAACCAAGTCCTTCCAAAACAGAGACCTTAAAATCAATGAAAACCCCAAATAATGTCAGAGAGGTTCGTCAATTTTTAGGCCTTGCCGGCTATTTTCGGAAGTTCATACCACAATTTTCTGTTAAAACAAGAATTCTATCAAATCTCTTAAAGAAAGATTCAACTTGGGTTTGGACGAACGAACATACAAAAGTATTTGATGAAGTTGTGAAAATACTCTCGGAAGAACCAGTGTTAGCAATTTTCAATCCTGATTTGCCATTAGAACTTCATACTGATGCCAGTAGTCGTGGTTTTGGAGCTATTGTTTTTCAAAATCATGATGGTACAAAAAAGGTAGTGTCATATTTCAGCAAAGCAGCCACAGATGTGGAGTCTCGATATCATTCATATGAGCTCGAGACTTTGGCTGTGGTAAATGCGTTGAAACATTTTAGACATTATTTTGTAGGTGTGCCTTTTAAACTATTTACTGACTGTAATGCTTTAAAGAATTCGCAATATAAACGAGACCGTGTGCCACGGGTAAGTCGTTGGTGGATTTACCTCCAGGATTTTGAATTTACTATTGTACATAAACCTGGAGACCAAATGGCTTATGTTGATTATTTGAGTCGAAACCCACCTATTTCAGGTCAAGACAGTGTTAGAAATGTTTGTATTAACAACATTTCTGAAACACCATTTGATGAAGAAATGAACTCAAGTAGTCAAAACTTAATGCCATCTGGCTGGTTATTTATTCAACAAAGTACAGATACTGAAACAGCTGAATTAAAGCAGAAATTACAAAACGGTGAAATAGATAAAAATCAGTTTTGCGTTATTGGAAGTACCTTGTGTCATTTGAGCGATGTTAACTCAGAAAAAGTAACTCAATATTTTGTTCCTAAGAATGCCAGATATTCGTTAATTAAGGAATATCATGACGGACAAGCTCACATTGGATTGAATAAAACCATTTTAAGTATAGCTTCACACTTTTGGTTTCCGCGAATGCGACAAGTTATAAAAAAATATATTGATTCATGCTTAACCTGCCTTACTCGAAAGCGCCAGCCTCGACGTGTTTTTTAACGAGATCCACTCCATTCCGAAGATAGATATCCCTTTTCATACAATTCATATCGATCTTCTTGGACCTTTGCCAAAAACTGAAGATGGATTCACTCATGTATTCGTAGCGGTTGATGCATACTCGAAATATACATTTCTTTATGCAGTCAAAAGCTTAAAAACTGAAGACTTGGCTGATTGCGTACAGGACATTGTGTTTTTGGTAGGCACTCCAGCTCGCATTATTACAGACAATGCTTCTTCTTTAAAAGCGGTTCAAAATCACCTCGAATGGGACATCGAGTGGCATTTCATTACGCCCTACGTACACCAATCCAATGGGCAAGTAGAACGTTACATGCGGTTTGTCTCTAACTTACTAAGAGTTCAGGCCGATTGTACCGCTCAGTGGAGTTCGATGGTATCTAGAATTCAGTTGGTAATTAATTCAACAGTTCATAAGACAACTAAGAGAACACCACTTCAAGTTCTCTTTGGTTGCGACAACAGGCTACCAGAGATAAGCCGAATCATTGAAAATGCCTCAGATGATAAATTGCCGCTAGCCACATCAGAGCGTGAAAAATGGAGACAGTTTGTTAATACACGTCTTTCAGAAAATGCAACTGCACAGGAAAACTACGCTAAGAAGAATTCATCAGCCTCAAAAAAATCGTTTAATATTGGAGACTTTGTTTTAATATCAAGAGAAGCGTTAAAACCCAAAAAGTTGGAATCTGGTTGGATAGGTCCTTATAAAATAACACAAAAACTACCAAACAGCAGATATGAACTTCGAAGAGTTGACGACGTTTCAGAATCCATATGAATGACAGTAGCAATTCCAAGTCAAATGCGCTTATGGACAAGAGAATGGTTCCCAGATGAATGTGCAGAGATTTTGGAAAGTTATGTTGATACAGATGGAAATGTCAAGGTACGTTTATTGTTTTATTACCTGGCCGTGTTAGCTGTCAAAATACAACTACATAATTGTGAACTATTTAGTCCGGGAGTATCTGGACCTTTTTGTTACGTCTTGGTTTTCTGGCCGGCAGCGTTTCTGCCTTGGGGTGCTTGGACCTTGATGTTTAACATTTTGGTTTTCTGATCGACTATCTAGTTCCGAACGTTTACAGTAATATAACCTTAATTATATATTATGGTTGTGTGCCTAAAGAGGGTAGACGGTTACTTTAACCTTGGGGTACCTGGATCTTAATGTACATTTTGGTTTTCTGGCCGGCAACGTTATTGCCTCGGGGTGCTTGGACCTTAATGATACATTATGATTTGCTGGCTGGTTATGTTAACCTTGAAGCTTCTAAAATTAAGTTACTTTTATCTTCAAAGAAACCTCTGTAAATGGAGATTTCTTCTGTTTCAGAACGATAATCGTCAGGAGAAGCCGAGCTAGTTATTTGTTTTGATTTTGTAAAAGATTACTGAAATAAAAGTATTATTCTTATAAATTGTGTAATATTTATTATTATTGGGCCGAGAACGTCCCAACTGCAGGATGGCCGTGTTAGCGCGCCACTGCTTATTATTGGCACGGCTTCTGTTTGGCGTTTTGTGGACGACGTCCGTACGACATATGACATTGATGACATGTCCAAGCAGTTGCTCATATACTGTGGGACGAAGAGTAACTGCGTGCCTTGTCTTAATATATATTATGTTTAATTTGAATATAAACGTATAAATATAACACATTCAAAAGGTGGGAATGGGCAAGACAAAAAAAGATTTGTTTTTGTTGTTTGAACTCCAAACATCTTTTGAATTCATGTAAGCACAAAAAAAACCTGTCCTATGAGTCAATGTGATAAATATCATCACAGCTTACTTCATAATGAAAATCAACCAACTTCTAAAAAATCAGCTCAAGCTACAGAAATAGGAAAAATTGATGAGCTATTAAGTCATTGCATTGTAGATAGGGAGGTGCTTTTGAGAATCATCCCAGTTGTCCTCACAGGTCCGGAGGGAGAGTACTTCACGTTTGCTCTATTTGATGAAGCATCTACAGTCACCCTTTTAAGTGAGCATGTTGCAGATAGGGTTGGAGCTACTGGACAAGTGGATCCATTGAGAATTCGGTGGACGAATTCAATTACAAATGAGGAGGTACATTCCAAGAGAGTAAATTTGCAAATACGAGGAAAAAATTAAAAAGAAAAATACTAATTAAAAAATGTCAGAACGGTAAGATGATTTACCAATACAAACCATTAACTCTGAGATCATGATGAAAGAATGGAGACATTTGTCTCATTTACCACCTTGTGAAGTGAGTCCTTTGATAAATGCCAAACCAGAAATATTGATTGGTCAGGATAATATTGATTTAATTATAGCAAGAGAAGTTATTGAGGGAAATAAAAATGAACCCATGATGAGCAAATCTAAGTTAGGATGGGTTATTCATGGCAATAACTCTAGTATAAAAGGACGAACAGATGTCATATTTCATATCAGTGACAAAAATGATGAACTTCATGAGATGGAAAATGTTGAAGCTATGGCTTCGTTTATTTGGAAAAAATACTCAAAATCTGTCCAACAGCCAACTTATCCATTTCCTACTAATAGGTTCGGCCAATTCTTCATCCCAGGAGCTTCCTGATCGCAATAACTCCTGCATCAGAATTTTAGGTTTAACAGAAAAAATATTTAGAAAACCTAGTGGGTCAAATACAGACATCAAAATTCTTAATACTTCTCTTTTTGTGCTTCTCCGTTTTTTTTATATAATATCTTGATATTTATTTAATTTTATGTTAAATAAAAATGTGTCTTTATTTGGATCCCAATACAAACCCAAAACTTGCGCCTCTGGTAAATCCATTTCCAAATCAAGATCCTTCATCTCACCTGTTCTTAAATCAACAGGAATATTCTTCATTACCTGTTTTGAGTTGCAAATCCAGTTTCTTATACAGAATCGAATGTTCTGGAACTGTTTTATCATTTCTCAGTTTTGATACCCTGTATCTAGAATTGTTTCTTCTTTATAATCTTAATACCATGTATTCTTGTTTGTTTTTTGATGTTACTAGCAACGATAATGAAAAAGAGAATTTTGACTACTAATTTGGAGTTAGTTAATAATTCCATTAAAAACCATAAAAACTCAATTTCGGACAGATTTTGAGTATGTTTTCTAAATAAACGAAGCCATTGCTTCAACAAGATGCATACTTGATTTGACATCGATCCTCAATAAAGAGTATTCAGATGGTCAACTCTTCTCAACACATCAGGGCAATATGCATTGAAAATCCTATCATCCGTTCGAAGCAGTATGCCTTACACTGATACCAGCAAACCCCACCAACCTCCGTACTCGTCCAGATGCACCGCCCTATGACGAATCGCACATGCCTCCTCATAATAACGCCGAAGCTACATCGCAAACTGGTTACAATAGTTTTGTAATGTTTAATTTTCTTCTCGTCTTTACGTCGAGAATATTAAATAATTGCAGCTGTGTCTATTTGTCGAGTAAGGAGATCGTTGATAAGTTCCTTACAGAATATGGAAAAATCCAAGTGGATAATCACATCATAAAGGCATCTCCCCAGCAGTACGAGTCGTATTATCTAACGTATGTCCTATGATCCCACATGATATCATAGAACAAACATTGAAAAAGTACAGATTAACCCTTCTAACACCTATGACATTCCTGCGAGCTGGAATAAACAACCCAGAGTATAGCCTTGTACTCAGTTTCCGTCGACAAATCTACATAACTCCAAATGAAAACATCCCCGACGCAGAATCAATCCTCACAAATTTTGATAATACCCAATACCGAATATTTCTTGCCGAAGATAATATGAGCTATTTTAGATGTAAAAAACTCGTACACCTGGCATCCGTATGCCCTGAACTACTGAACCACGAGAATCAAATAATTTCGACGAAATAATCAGCCACCAAACGCCAGATTCAAATACTACAGAACAAGAAGCACAATCTCCCCCTAAATTCCACCTCCAACAAGCCCAACTCCTTGAAAATAGCTAAACCATCACCTGAAATACCCGCAAGTAAATCTCAACCTTTCTTCATCAAGCCCAACCCTAATTCAAAG
This sequence comes from Crioceris asparagi, assembly GCA_958507055.1. Taxonomy (NCBI): domain Eukaryota; kingdom Metazoa; phylum Arthropoda; class Insecta; order Coleoptera; family Chrysomelidae; genus Crioceris; species Crioceris asparagi. Next base: position 50,084,407 of record OY293827.1, read on the forward strand.
ACGATCAGAACTACCCCTCCAGAATCTCTCAACTCATGCGAACAATTGATATCACCAGCAAAAATAACTATCGAATCCTCCCTTTCCCTCTGAACTTTGATCTGTTCATCAGCTTTATTGACAACAGTTTCGGCTCTCCGGACCCCCTTTCTATTGCCAAAGAACACACGAAAGATGTCTATGGTCTACTAGACATGCTTTTGACAATTCATCCCTGTATTGCAGATATAGGAATTAAATCAAGAACAAGTAGAATAAAATAGAAAATAACTACAGACAGAACTTGAAACAAACTCCAATACATCCTCCCTCTCAGAGTCTGAAACTTATTAAAATCTTAAACAATGTTCATTCCAAAATGGAACTCACATGGGTTGTACTCTCACCTGGAAATGCTACAAAACCTTTCATTTTCTGTCTCCAGGAAACTCATTTCTGGGATAACAAAACCTATCAGTTGAAAAACTACTCTCCTTTTCATAAAACTCGGCAAGATCAACTAAGGGCCAGTGGAGGAGTATCAATCTATCTCGATAAATCTATTCTTGTCGAGGAAAAACAACTAAATACAAACTTAGAAGCTGTAGCGGTATCTATCAAAGGTGCAGTTAACATTAACTTGTGCAACATCTATATCTCACCAAATACCAATACAGACGGGCAGAACATCAACGAGTTATTCAAACACACTTCAACTCTCACAACGAGTTATGGGAAATTGCTAAAACCAACACCCGAGGGCGATCATCAGAGAATGTCATCAACGTCGCAGACTTGTCAATCCTCAGTTCTCGACCTGACTCTGTGTGACCCTGCATTAACTCCTTTACTGATTTGGAGCACCTTGTCGGACCTTCACGATAGCGACCACTTCCCAATTCTCATAGAACATAACAGTGATGGAAACTCAAGACCGCTGACTGGTCACTTTTCTCTAATTTAGTAGAAACAACACACTAAATGAAACTGGAGTTGAGGCGGATATAAACAAAATAGTCAATCATTTCACTCACACAATAATAGAAGCAGTCACACAATCAATTGGTGAAACAAAGAATGTGAAAAAGCAAACAAACTCATGAAACATGCTTTAAATAGACTGAAGAAACAAAATACATTAGACAATCTTAGAATTCGAAAAACTAAGAGTGCAATTAAGATTCATAATTAAAAGAAGTAAAAAAGGAATCTTGGCAAAATTACGTATCTGCCATGAATAGTTCCACTACAATGACCAATGCAGGTATGGAATAAAATTTAAAAAATCAAAGGTGGAAAAACTGAACGAACTATAACAACACTTGATTATGAAGGAAATATAGTGGAGAAATCTGCAATATTATAGGAAAAGTTTTCCAAGATCTCTCTAGTGATGTCAACTATAAGCAGCAATTTCTTGAACACAAATAAAATAACAGAAAGAGAACCAATCATTATTTTAGAAAGCCCACAAAACGCTCTCAATATCAAGATAATTCTAGTGAAATTGGAAGATACCATTAATAATACCAGGGATTCCACCCCTGGCCCCGACGATATACCTTATAGCCTAATCTGCCAAAAGCTGCTAAATTACACCTACTAAAGATTTCACAACTGGATGTTTCCCTATAAATGGAATAAGGCGACAATAATTCCAATATTAAAACAAAATAAACCTAAAACCAATCCAATGTCATAGCAACCTATATCTCTTACCAATACCATGTGTAAGATAATTGAGAAAATATTGAATCGAAGATTACAATTTTATTTAGAAACGAACAGTTTACTCATACCCCAACAGAGTTGATTCCGTAAAAATCGTTCAACAATTGACAATATACTTATCCTCGAGTCTAGTGTTCACGAAGCTATAACATTCTGAATAAGTTGAAAAACTGGGGAGTAGATGGAAACTTCCTTACATTTGTTTCCAATTTTCTGAGCAACCGTTCCTTTCGTGTGAAAGTTAACAACACGATATCCTATAAAAAGGTACAACAAAATGGTACTCCACAAGGATCAATACTCCTTTTAGCTATAAATTATATTAGGGAAGAAATTGAAGCTCCCTTTAAAGGTTATCTATATGCTGATGATCTCGTATTATATATCAGCAGCAACAACAAACCCTCTGCAACAAAACTTCTTCAAAACTCTATCACGAAACTAGAAAAATAATCCAACCAATCTGGATTCTCTTTCTCCAATACAAAAACTAAATGTATGTTCTTCAGCAAAAGATCACCCACAACATATCCGACCCTGAAATTGTATGGTGAACAACTGGAATCTCTGAAAGAATTCAAATTCCTCGGGGTAGTCTTTGATGAAAAACTGAGATGGGATGCTCATATCCGTCACCTCAAGTAACACTGCCAAAATGGGATCAATTTACTGAAGAAGAAGTCAGAGCTGGGGAGCGGACAGTACCACCTTAACCAGAATTTATAGATCTCTCATAAGATCGAAAATTGACTACGACCCAATCCGTTACTCTACAGCAACAAAATCCTTTTTGAAACAACTAGATACTTTAGTCAACCAAGCCTTGAGACTTGCAATGGGTACCTAGCGAACTACACCACCAATAGAGAGTATTTATGTCGAAGCAACCAAACCACCACTGGAGTTGAGACGCCAATCTCTTAGCCTAATATACGCCGCCAAAATATCAAAAGATAAAAAACACCCAACTTATAAACATACTTTTTCGAACAACCTTGAAAGCACTCTCCCACAGAACAGCAACACCAAACATCCCTTCAACCTACGAATCAAAAAGCATGGTTTCTCATTTGAGAATACCTCATCAGCTTACAAAGAAAGCCCCCCTCCCTGGCTAGTGAAAACTCCCCCATGTAACACCTCGATCACAGCTTTCCAAACGAACACTATTCCCATTCCCGAATTCCTCAAAAAACTTCATGACATAGAAACTAAGTACAGAGGATATAACAGTCTCTACACAGATGCCACATGAAGACGGACGAGTAGGTTCATCAGTTATCCAGAGTCCAACGTACTTAAGTATAGTATGCCTCCAGAAACTTCCATCTATACAGGAGAACTACACGCTATAGCGGAAGCTATTAAACTCCCTATAAATACCACCACCAAAGACACAGTAATTTTTACAGACTCCCTGAGCTCTGTGCAACGCATTAAACAGCTCTATCCTAAACATCCAGTATTGAAAGATATCAAAACACACTTGCAGGACCTGAAGAAGAAAGGAAAGAATATCGAAGTATTCTGGATACCTTCCCATATAGGCATACTTGGTAATGAAAAGGCAGACAGCTGCAAAAACCCAGCCTCCAAAATTATTACGAATACGAGAGACGGCATGATTAGGAAAATAATAAATTACTTAAAATTAACTCAAATTTTGAACATATACAATACTAGGGATTAAGTAGAAAACATCAAGTGATCCTTACAAGGCTTTGCGATACAAAATTAACCCACCAACACCTTCTTCAACGGGATAAGCCCAAAAGATGGGAAATCTGCCAAACAAACCTGAATGTGGAACACATCGTCCTGGATTGCCCATCGTACCAGCAACATAGAGAAGATACCGGTCTACTCAATGACCTACCAACAATCCTCAACACACAGAACATATATACACTGGTAACCTTCTTGAAATGTACAAATGTATTTTCTAATATATAAAATGTATAGAACACCGCTAATAACCCAAATGGTTGATGCGGATTAAAATGAAATTAAAAAAAAATAATAATTTAAAAAAAGTTAAAGTTGCTAAGTGCAAGATTACAAACTGGCGCAATCAGTCGGATACTTCAACGTTCAACCTTCAACACGGGAACGCTCATTTCCAACAGTGGCCTTAAAAGTTAAAACCGCACCCTTAAGCAGTTAAAAGAAGAAGGTTACTATGTCGCCAGGAGAACACGCGTACGCTCACTGTTGGCGAAGGCATCCAATCATCAACTCTAAAGAAAAAAACACAAGTTAAGAAATAAGAAGAAATATAGAAGTAATTAGGAACTTGATCACTGGGAGAGGTGGTTTCCAGAAGATTCTCGGACGTCGAGAGTACACACGAATGCTCAGTGTCGACAGCAGATTCTGTCATCCCATCTACAGAAGGAAGTCATTGCAGAGATTACAACTCCAATGAACACTTTACTGTGAGTGAATTTTCGCGTTTTTAATTTAATTTCATTGAACTGTTCGATTATCGAACGGTATATCCTCTAATCGTTAATCATTTATTTTTTTATATCATAAACTTTATCGCACTATCATATTTCATTACTCAATACAAGTTAACTTAAATATTTTGAAAATTAGAAATTAAATAAACCAGTCCCAAAAATCAAAACAAGCTCCAAAATAATGTATCACCCAGAAGACCGCTACAACAAATACTTAAATGTTTCTCATATGGTCGAAACGGTCATACATACAATCACAATGTCACTCTCAAGATCAAAAGAGCCCAAGTCCGAATTAAAATCGTAATTTCAATTTAAATTATACTCCGAGTTTCAACCAAAATTTCCAAAGACCTATAAATAAACAAAACCAACAACAACAAATTAGACCAAACAATATTCCGAATCAACAGAGATCTTTCCAACAACAACAATCTCAAATAAGACTAAGATCTGTTTTTTAAAAAAAGGCTCAACGTAGAGCTCATGTTATTGGTTTTGACCATAACTATTACGATAAATGATGATTCCGAAAATCAGGACTATTATACTACTAATAGTCAAGATTATTAATAATCCTCCAAATTACAATTACCCTGAATATTTTGACGAATCAAAAACATTTTATATTGAAAGCAACCTCAAACTTCCAATTATAGAAATTATTTCTTATATTTTTGCAAATGTGGAAATTATTCAAAATTTGTCAAAACTCCGGACTCTGATGAAATCCCATTATCAATATCACACAGTTAAAAGTAATATCCATCGTGACATAAATGAAACTATCCGATGTAATCAATCAAAATATCTTTGGATAGGACTGACAAAATTTATAAGAAAATGTGAAATCTGTCAGAAAATGAAAATTTGCAGGAAAATTTAAGTATAACTTTAGTGAAAACAGATGCACTCCTTATCCTTTCGAAAGAATTAACATTGACATATTCAAATATCCAATACGAAACTACACATTCACTATTAGAGACGAATTAACCAAATGTACACAGGTGTACCCTATTGCAGACCAGAAAACGTCAACTGTTGTAAACGCTTTGTTAATATTCTTCCAGCATTTTGGTACACCTCAAAGAATTCACTATGATTGTGGACGTGAGTTTGACAATTCCTTAATATAAGATCATTGCACATTATATGATATAAAATTAACTTTTGAACCCCAATCAAACGGTTCTTTAAAACGATGAAGGATTCCATGGAACCTTATTAGAAATGATTCGAGCCCATAAAGCGGAAAACTCAGAAGAACATCCATTCAATATTTTTCGTTATATCGTATAACAACACAAAAAACAACAGGGCTTAAACCAAAAAATATTTTTTATTTTTTGGCTTAGACCGTACGAATTAACGTTTCATAAAAATGCTTCTCATTAAATTTCGATTATAAAATAGGAGTTTATTTAAAGGAATCCCAAATAAAAGACAAAGGTCAGAATCTTTTTAATAGTCCCTTCGATATAATTCAACTTTTCGATACCACAGCTCTTGCTAAAAATCTTCAGACCAATCAAAAAACTAAAATCAATTTGGACAGACTGCATCCCTACTATGAGTAGGTAGTGATTTTTGGTTTCAGATTTCTATGGCTCATAAGCTCAGTATCAGCTCAATTCACCATTGCACCCATAAACAACACCATAGGAATATTTTACTACGAAGAAACGATAATCAAAATATCCAATGACAAATGGACATTTCTGGTCTATAAAAAATTAACTTTCATTAAGAAATCTATTGAAAATAATGACAAAATTTTAACAGAAATTGTTGATAGGTACCTACGTTACGAGACCTTTCCCCGACATTCATAGCCTTCAAAAAAGAACTCTCGCAATTTCCAAATGCAATTAATTTAAAATATTAAGAAATTATAGTAGATACAGTAGATTAAAAATTTCAACAATACTATCAAAAAACTACAAATCGATGAGAAGACTTTTAACAATGATATAAAATCAATTCACACATCTGTTATGGATATAGCTGAAGACTTGCATTTTATGAAGTACAAGTTAAAACTTGGTATATTTCTCAATCACTCATGGAAAGTTACAATTTCTTGGAAGAAAATTTTAAACACAATAAATATTTTTTACAAAGAATGGACCGACGTTATTAGTTGGTTCACTGAAAAAACGAAATAATATTGATTCTATTGGTTCTGGTACTTTTGAAGTTTTGCAGTTGCAGTTAGATTGAAACCTTTTGGCACCAACTTCACAACTACCAGCACCAATAGAATTAATATTATTTTGTATTTTTCAGTACACCGACTAATAACGTCGGTCCAATTTTTTGTAAAAAAAATATTTATTTCACACTTTTGAGTGTAATTACTCACGAAAATCGTTGAACGGTCACCATGTATCCTTTCCTCTTTGCTTGTACTTGTCTACACATTGTTCAGAAATCACCACGGCTGTAACTATGGAAAAAAAATTCAATGTAATTGTTGCTAGAAATAATCTGGTCTTTAATTTGACATTCTCAGATTTTCAATTTTTGAAAGACATTGCCCCTTCCATATAACGAAAATAAACATATTTCAACTTTTAACATCGCTGAAACTCGAAAAGAGTAGCTCTTTTGAAAAGATTTTCGATTTAAACGTTTCCGGATATTTTCTTATCTTTAATTCTGCCGTCTCGGATTTTCGATTTTCAAGAAAAATTGCCGAGTCGAACTCCTTCTGGGGCGGTTTTCGGAATAATGAGATCTCGTATTTGAGCTTTTATGAATATGAGACCATTTCTCAAGACTCCTCTTACAAATTAATCAAAAATGATCAAAATCGGAGTACGTTTACTATAGTGAGAGAGGGTTAAAGTCGTGAATTTCGAATAAATTAGCCAAAAAAGATTTCATGTTCATCAAATACAAAAATTCGGAAGCCCTTGACTTCAAAAATCCAATTTAAACATTTTCGGAAATGATCTTCTCTTCTGTCACCAGAAAAAAGTGCAATTTTCGAAAAGAATTGTACCTCTCAATTCCCTTGAGGTTATTTTTGGGAGAAATGGGGGTATGGATTTTGAAAAGATATATTTCCCAACTCTCCTAATCCCAATAAAAAAACATCAATATCGGAGCAATTTACTGGATATACAAAACCCACAAACAAACATAAAAAAGCAGGCAATCAAATTGTATACCTCCTTCTTTGGTAAGTCTGTCAAGAATGAAAGTGGCTAGTGCTAAGTGGTGAGAGTTACTTTACAAGCCAAGCTAAAGCGTTTAGTACCGGGTGATTCAATAAGGGTGACGAGATACTGTATCTCTGGAACTAATAGACGTAGAAGTTTGGGAAGAAATCCTTTATTGGAAATTGACCAATTGCTGTAAATATTTATTAAATTCCTACGTCGACCGCTAGGGTACGTAATAGTTTCGATCGTACACAAAATGCGATTTTTTCGAAAATTTTACAATATAAGTTTAGAAATGAATACTCTCACGTTAATGCCATCATAATGGTCCATTTTTTCGATATATATTATATTTTATTGTATGACGTAACATAATGGCGGGAAAAGATGCTAAACTTTTTGGACCATAAGTATCTATAACATAAATTTGACTTAACGGAATTTTATTAGCAAGGTGTGGTTCAAGAAAGGAAGGTTTGGTGAATATAATATAAAACCATTCATACCATTCTGATTCTGGCCGGCCTCGCTAGGGGGCGGGTTTCTTAAACTTGACCGTTTTTTAAATGTTGCTCAAAAATCGCAAATGGAAACGTATGAATATTTTATTAGATTCGGAAAGTAGATCAAATTTGCAACAAAATCTGTCCACACTGCATGTCGATACGTTCGTTCGTTTAAAAGTTACTGCTTAAAGAATATTTTATTAACGAATTTATTAAAGATATAAAACAGGTAATTAAGTATTAAGTGAGTTTTCAATATTTGATGTGAAACTTTCATAGCGAGGGTAAATCAATTTCATCATATCACAAAATAGCGACACGAAATTGGCATTTGTCATATTTCAATCTCTGAATAAAATATCTATTTGTGTAAAATCGCTGATTCCATAGGAACTGTCTAACAAGTCTTTTCACGGCTTTCTAAGAAATTGGATATTTTTGAATTGTAATACCTACTCACTTTTTGGCTGAATTATAAATAGTTAATTTTAGAAATAAAATGAAAACGACAAATCAAATTCTATTTTGGATAAAAGCGCTATTATTATTATTATTGTAATTAAATTAAAATGAGAACGAAGTTTCAAACTGTTTTTTTATTTTTCCATAGCATGCTTCACTACGGAACTATTTTGTTTTTTTAATAAATTAGTTAAAAAAATATTCTTTAAGCCATAACTTTTAAACGAATGAAGATATGGTCATGCCGTTTGGACATATTGTGTAGCAAATTCGATCTACTTTTAGAACAAAACTAAGAAAACGGTTAACTTTATAAAACCCGCCCCCTAGCGAGGGCGACCAAAACCGGCATGGCATGGATGGTCTTATATTATATTTACCAAACCTTCCTTTCTTGAACCACACCTTGTTAATAAAATTCAAGTCAAACTTAAGTTATAGTTACTTATAGTTCAAAAAGTTTAGCATCCCATACCGCCTTTATTTTACGTCCTTCAATAAAAAATCATATATCAGAAAGATGGACCATTCTGGCATTAACGTGAAAATATTCATTTCTAATCTTATATAGGAAAATTTTCGATATTCGATCGAAGCTATTACACCCCTAGCGGTGGACGTATGAATTTAAAAAATATTTCCAGCAATTTTCTTTGGTCGATTTCCTCTGAAGGATTTTTTCCCCAAACTTCTACGACATTAGTTCCTGGAATTCATACAGTACCGCGTCACCCTTATCGAATCAGCCGGTACAAAGGGCGAAGCAAATTTTGGATAAAAAGGTGTATCCCTTAGTTGTTTTCGGATTTCAGCGATTCTCTTTCAAAAATTAAAATACTTTTTATCATTAAATCTTCGTTCGGTTGTCACTAGCTTGTTTGGTCATCATTTTGATATTTTAATATGCCAAAAATAACTAATACCTACCAATAGATTTATATTTTTAAGAAATTTTGCAAAATCTGCTTTAATATAAAAAATGTCCTCTAATGATAAAATACCAGATTACAATCACAACGAGTAAGATAGATTTGTTCGAAAATCTTTTTTTTAAACGACACCAAGTTTGGTGAAATTCGTTCAACCACTTTATTTGCAAAAACATTTTAACTTTCTTCACTTCATTTTTAGAGATAAATAAAAAAACAGTTCACAAAAAAGATATGAATTTATATCAATTTTTAAACGTATAAATTTCCATATCTGTACGGTGAAATTTCGCGAAATATTAGTTTTAAAATTCGGGTAAATCAAGACGGCGATTACGCCCTCTAATGGTCATCCTTGAAATTTCCAGCGCTCTCTTTACTGTAAGTATTAAGTTTTCTACCGCATGTCTTTAGTATGAACAAATTCCGAGATTACAGTATCGACTTTATCCACCCCGTACTGCCAGTATATATTTGGGCTTAAACAGACCGATATCAGATTATTTACAATAATCACCATTATAGAAAAGAGCACTATTTTGAAAAAAAAAATGAATTTGGTCAGGTTAAACATATCGCAGCGTTATTTACATTTACCTTATGTAACTTTTATAGCAAAAAATAAAAAGATAAAAGTAAAAGAGCCAGGATATCAAATACTTAGGTATCATTTAGGAGCAATCATGATTATTGGTACAAAAATGTACATTTTATGTTTATTAGAAAAAAGCAAAATGTTGTGTAAGAAGAGAATGGGACGTTGCCATTGGATACTTATTATTTTGAAATAAGGCCAACTTTCATTTAAAATCAAATACGTTACTGCTCTCATCGATCTTCGAATGACTGTGTGGTTGGAATAGTATTAAATAATGGACAACTGAAATGTGACGATATCAATACTACTCTGCTTAATTTTTTAAAGCAACAGGTTTGCCAATTGGAGGATAACGTGAGCGTATCAAATTATCAAATGTTTTTCACTAAATGTAAATATCACTGGAAATTTTCTAAACAATATGAAAATGCACCATTATAACAAAAGTTAGGTTAGAGCATATTGTAATAGCTAAACCAAACCGCCCTGAATATATTAGAATACATTTAACAAATATTTTAATGAATTAAAGTATCTATGCAGGCGGTAGCTTTCGATTGAACAAGTGAATGCTTTAAAATAATATAAAAATATGATATTAAAATTCATTTTTTTTTTCTTCGGAACAGTTCTAATGATAAAATCTCGAGTTAAAGTTTCCTACATAATATATGCTTTCAAATTTTATATGAAATGGTGGCACTATCGAATGATTAGACTCTTTTCAAAATGATTATCAGCTTTATTACTATGGAGCCATAATTTATTACATAAAGTACTTTTAGGTGTATTAAATATAATCATTTGTCTGATATTATCTATTAAAACAAATTTAATGTTATGAAACCACTAATAAGTATTTATTACTATATTTTAGATTTTTCTCACCCTCATATTCAAAAAGCAAATTTTTTGTGCACTTGATGCTGAACCACATCTGAAAATTTGTTCCTTTTCACAATATTCGGAAATTTTCACATACTTGTAGTCACGGAAACTAGATTTAAATACCATATTTAACTTTCATATGTTGCCAACTAGATGGATTTCCCTCACTTTTTCCTTTTACCGCTACCATCCAATCTCATAGCGCAGATTTAGGTATGCATCTGAACTTTCACTACTTTGAATTGGATTTGATGATTTGCTATTAGTGTACATGGTGATCTATGTTAAGATTAAAGAAGAAAATGTGATAGTAAGGTGTCCTGGATAGTTTTTAAATGGATTTATTTATCATCATATTTCCAAATCAGAGAAATATTTCAATAATTTGAAAAAAGTATCAATTAAATCAGATAATTTATCATTTTCAAAATTGAAACCCTGAAAATTCTCACAAGAAGGTATGGATGTACTCATAAGAAGAACTAATCAAGTTAACGTATTTCAAAAAGAGAATAAGTTTATTATTGTTTTACGGGTAATAGGTTACAATGGATAAACTGTAACTCTAAAATATAATTTACTGTTGCCTTCCCGTTTCGTTATTCTACACCTGTCTATTAAAAGCATATCGTTCTTCTAGATTACAAGTTAACATTACTTCTCTTATCCACTCTTTCCACTCAAAAGCTTTTTTTAAGCCATCTATCATCCTCAGTATGTTTCCAAACTATTTAAAGTTTTGTTTCCAATCCTATCTACTAACGTTTCATTTGCCATTATAAGGTATTTCAGTAGAAACTGAATTCCTACTTTTAAGACTGTAACATTATACCTGGCAATTTGAAAAACAAGATTATTTTATAAAACAATCAAATAATTTAATTGTAATGTCACAGTCAATTCGTGTTCATTGATTTCAAAACGCCCGCGAGATCTCTGACGTCACAACAAAAAATTTTGGTTAGTTCTGTTATCTATAACCTGTCTACTCTGAGGTTTACAGCAGTGTTGCAATTTATAAGAGTTCCGTAGACTATGACCATCTCTGTTTTTCATATTTGAATAGAAAAGGATAACAAAATTATCTGTTGTGACGTCATAACGGTTTAGTTATTTTTTTAATCTACACATATATGATATTTAATATCATAGTTATAATATATATATATATATATATATATATATATATATATATATATATATATATATATATGATTCTGAATTCTTGACTGGTTTATTATTTGATAAAATAGATTTTTGTTGGGGATGCAGTCAATTAATAAATAAAATTCTATGGATTATGCCAAAAGCTTTCGAGAATGTTTACTCTCTTCGTCGGGGCAAACTAAAAATCGTTACAAATTTTCTTAACCACATAATAAATTAATAATTAGAGTACTACATTCGTGAATTTATATAAAATTAACCACAAACAGGAAAGATGTCATAGCCATCAATCAGAAATGTCATTAATTATTTATAAATGTCATGGTAACGGCATATCTAGAGTTGAAAGTGTCTAGATTCAAGTTTTCTCAGAAAAGATCATATAGGAGTTATCTTTGTGTTTGTAGCTATTTTTTAACAAGTCACACATTAAACTTGAAAATATTGAGGCAGATATAAGTTTAGTAAAAAGAAAAAGTTATTATTCAATTATTAAAAAAAAACATTTATAACAGACTTAGAAACACATAATATAAATAAATATATACCCGTACACAGACTAGACTATCTGAATTCGTAGGTATTGCGGTATAAATTGATGTTTATTATGTCAATAATATTATTTACTATTTTGTTAGGCATTCAGATTATTCGTTAATTATATATAATCATATTCTCTCACAATACGACATACATAACTTAAAAAAAACAAGTCAATTTCTCTCACAAATTAACCTGAGAAATTTATTAAAATAGCAGATATATCTAATAGAGAAATATTAACATATATCATCTTCATCGTATTCTCTAACAATACGATAGATACACTATATTGTTGCGTATGCGGATTCGCAGATAAGTGAGACTAATTTAGAGTTATTAAATTAACTTTATTTACACTCAAAATGATAAAAATTGCAACTTAACTTTACTATATTCGCACTAGCTTTCTCGGACTATTCTATTATTCACACTATCTTTTTACATTCTGTCTTCTTGCCGACAATTCTCCCATATATATATATATATATATATATATATATATATATATATATATATATATATATATATATATATATATATATATATATATCCGACAAAGGCTCCAGATCATTCGAGCGGCTTCTGGTCTTTGATTCGGAAGCCGCCACTGGATACTTCTCGAAATTCCTTTGTCGGCATTTTAAGAGTAGATGCCGGCATGCTGCCGTCGCTCTCTTTGTCAACGCCGCTTTCGATATTTCCAACCACAGTTTATATCTCGCGCTTACTTCAAACGGATGCCGTCACTTTGTAGCTAATACCGGGGGCTGTTCCCCTTACACGTTACACTGCTCCCTCCCTTAAAGCTGTTCGCCCCGAACAGCTTCTTCCGTTTGTCCCCAGACCGGTGGATTATCTCCTCGATACGGACTCAGTCTTTCCACGTGCACCACTTTTGGCTTGGCTCTTGGCGAAAGTTGGATCCTATACACCAAGTCATTAATCTTTTTGACAATGCGATATGGTCCTTCCCAAGGTCTTTGCAATTTCGGACTTAATCCTCTCCTTCGCTGTGGCTGGTACAACCAAACTGCATCGCCTTCGTTGAAAGAGTTTAATGACTGCCTTTTGTCAAGTCTCATCTTCATTTTGTCGCTCTTCAACTGAAGCGTGGACCACTCTAAGTCGCTCCTGTAGGTCAGCTACATAATGTGGAAGAGACACTTCTTCATGATCGTCGGCTGATGGTCTGCCAAACATCAGATCTACGGGAACTTCATTTCTCTTCCAGACAACAGCATCGATGGTGTATAGCCAGTGGATTCATGCTGAGAACTTCGGTAGGCCAGGAGAAAGAGAGGCACCAGTTTGTCCCAGTTACGTTGGTGCTCATCCACAAATATTGAGAGGTATTGATTGATGGTCCTATTGTGCCTCTCAACCATTCCATCTGACTGTGGATGAAGTGGGGTTGTTCGTGTTTTTTGTATCCCCAGCAACCTCATTAACTGCTTCCATACTTCGGATTCAAAATTTCTACCTTGATCGGTATGCAGCTCCAAGGGTACTCCGTGTCTGGAAATCACGTTTTCCAGAAGGGCTTCGGCCACTGTAACTCTTCATGATTCGGCATCGGCACTACTTCTGGCCACGTCGAAAAGTAGTCCATGGCAACCATGATGTACTTATTTCCAGAATCTGTCGTAGGGAATGGTCCTGCAATGTCCACCGCAATTCTTTCCCAAGGTTCACCTGACAGATACTGCTTCATTTTCCCTCGGGATCGTGTCTTCGGGCCCTTCTTAGAAGCACAGAGGTCACACCTTCTGCACCATTCTTCCACATCTCTTCGACAGTTGATCCAATAATACCGCTCTTTCACACGTGCCAGAGTTCTATTTACTCCAAAATGGCCTCCACTGCGACTGCCATGCAGTTCACGAAGTACTTCAGCTACCATCGTTCGGGGTACAACGGTTTGATACACAATGCTCCTACCGTCTGGACTTTCCCATTTACGAGTGATCAAGTCATCCCGTAAGCACAACGAATCCCACAGAGCCCAGTACCCCTTGATCGTCTGATCAAATCAGCGAAGGAGAGGATTAAGTCCGAAATTGCAAAGACCTTGGGAAGGACCATATCGCATTGTCAAAAGATTAATGACTTGGTGTATAGGATCCAACTTTCGCCAAGAGCCAAGCCAAAAGTGGTGCACGTGGAAAGACTGAGTCCGTATCGAGGAGATAATCCACCGATCTGGGGACAAACGGAAGAAGCTGTTCGGGGCGAACAGCTTTAAGGGAGGGAGCAGTGTAACGTGTAAGGGGAACAGCCGCTGGTATTGGCTACAAAGTGGCGGCATCCGTTTGAAGTAAGCGCGAGATATATGCTGTGGTTGGAAATACCTAAAGCGGCGTTTACAAAGAGAGCGACGGCAGCAGGTCGGCATCTACTCTTAAATGCAGACAAAGGGATTTCGAGAAGCGTCCAGTGGCGGCTTTCACATCAAAGACCAGAAGCCGCTCGAATGATCTGGATCCTTTGTCGGATATATATATGGGAGAATTTCGGCATGAAGACAGAATGTAAAAGACAGTGTGAATAAACAGAATAGTCCGAGTAAGTTAGTGAGGATATAGTAAAGTTAAGTTGTAATTTATATTATTTCGAGTGTAAATAAAGTTAATTTAATAACTCTAAATTAGTCTCACTTATCTGCGAGCCCGCTTACGCAACTATATTCATTATTAAGCAAAATTATGCATTTCTGATAGATGTGAGACCTCAATTTATAAATATAGAACCAAAAAAAATAATTTTTCAAAATTAGTGAAATACCCCATTAAGTTCTCTCTCTGCGTTTATTCTTCGTCCTAGTCTAGATATTCTTGTACTTCTTCTTAAGTAATCCAATTCCACCACTTGAACTCTATGCTTCATATCTGATCCTATGCTTCAAAGTTCACTCGCATAGCACAACACTGTCGTTTCAGTCTTTTTTTATATTATGTGTTAAGTGTCGGTCCCATCAAAGGGAGCTGATATATCCTCTTGCTATTCTTTATTCTAGTTTTGATCTCCTCTTCTTCTAATCCTTCCTTATTGGTAATTACTTTTACTAAGTAAGTGAATCCCTCGACTAACATAATCGCCACATCTTCATTCATCAATACTTCAAAGTTATGTCCGGTGTTCACTGCCAGATATTCGGTTTTCTTGAGACGGACCTGCAATCCCCATTCCTTGTAGATATGCATCATAAAATATTTTCACTATGAATAACAAATCATATGCGTCCTGTACCAAAACAACCCGATCATCTGAAAAGTTCAGTGTGATAAGATTATTTTCTCCCATGGAAATGCCCATCCCTTGGCATTTACGTTTCCATTATTTCAAGGCTTTTTCCATCTAGGCGATAAATATCAGTAGACATAAGCTGCAAACTTACTGATTTTTATTGATTCATATAGTTTTTGTCTAATCTTCATGTTATCTGCATACAGTTTCGTGTTCCTTGATTATTCTTATATAGATAGATATATTTATTTGACTACATTTTGTAACATACAATCGTAGCAAGTCAGTAAGCATTTAAGAATATAATACTATCACAATAGCATATGTATAAAAACAACAAAATAAACATTTTGTAGTAACATAAAGTCATAGCAGGTCAATAGACACATAAGAATGTTACAAAACTACATGTATAAAAAACAAAATATATAAAAAATACAAAGTTACAGCAATAGGAAGTCAAGTGATAGCATGTTTTTTAACCGCAAGGAATTCTTCTACACTATAGAAACATTTAGAGGTTAAATATCTCTTCAAATTTATCTTGAACTTTGAGGCTCTAAGTTCTTTCACTGATATCGGCAATATATTATAAAGGTTATAGTTGAGTGTATTCTTGGAAGATCTATTCAATCTAAATTTATGGTTAATAAGATTAGCCGATCTTGTTTTATAATGGTGGTTATTCGAGTGGGTTTTGAGCGATGTTTTGGATGCGTGGATTGCAATAAGCTGTCTGAAAATGAACAGAGAAGGCAAGGACAATATTTGAAATTTAATAAAGAGAGGTTTGCAGCTTTCGAGGTGCGACTTGTTGAACATTATTCTAAGCACTTTTTACTGTAATTTGAAAATATTCATTGCATCTGTGGAATTGCCCCACAATTCAATACCATAGTTAAGATGTGAATGAAAGATTGCAAAATATATGTTCTTCAGCAAATTAAGATCAAAGATGCGACTGAATCTCCGCATCAAAAATATAATGCTGGACAGTCTGCCACGAAGCTCTGCAATGTGACCCTCCCATGAGAGGCACTCATCCAATGTGATACCCAACATTTTGCCTGTTTTTCTGTCTTTTTTCGCTTTGGATGTAAAAGTAAGTCTTTGAGTTTTATTCGGATTAAGTTTAAGAAAATTTGACGAACACCAATCTTCGGCCAGCTGAGTCTCTTCAACAGCCAATTTAATGACGTCGAGCTCCTTAGAACAGGATGTATGAAGGGTTGTGTCATCAGCAAAAAAAAACAAGACTGAGATTTCATGTGGAATAGCATGTCATTGATGTAAATTATGAAAAGAAGAGGGCCTATGACGGACCCCTGCAGCACCCCATGCATAACAGGACGAGAATCCGAGATATTGTCATCGAAATATACGCACTGTCTACGGTCAGCTAGGTAGGATCTTATAAGTTTCAGAGTTGGGCCACGTATACCATATTTGTAGAGTTTGTCGAGCAGAAGATTGTGATTCACGCAGTCGAAAGCCCTCGTCAAGTCGCATAAAGTTATTGCAGACTTGCGACCAAACTCAAGGTCATTGACTATACTCGAAACTATCCTCGAGATCGCCTGGACAGTGTTTCGCCTTTTACGAAAGCCAAATTGATTGGAATTTAACAGCTTTGATTTTTCAAAAAAGCTTTCTAGACCAGTTTTAAGAATGACCTCAAAAACCTTACCGAAATAAGTTACAATAGATATTGGACGATAATCACTGGGTGTGTTAAAGTCTCCTTTTTTAAATACAGGGATAACTTTAGATATCTTAAAGCAGTCAGGAAAATCACCCAGAGTAATACACTTGTTATATAGCTCAGCAAGGGGGTGGCTTATAACATCAACAGTGGATTTAAGTTAGGAGGGTCTAATTTCATAAATGTCACAGCAGCTAGAGTTTTTTAATGACATAATGGTATGCGCCACCTCTAAATAGCTAATAGGGCTCAAGTAAAAACTATTAATGTTTAGTTCAATCCGACTAAGAAGAACGCTCTCGGTTATTTTTTGTTGGGTTGTTGGTAGAGATTGTAATAAATCGGATACAACGGTGATGAAAGATTTATTAAGGCCATCTGCTGACAGACCACACTTGTTTGGGATAGTTTTAACAGAATTTCTTTCAATATTTATGGGTTTCCAGGCGGATTTGGTCGGATTGTTAGATTCAAGAATACATTTTTCATAAGCTTCTTTTTTTTGGAAGAAGCCAGTTCATTTTTGTAGGTTCAGATTTTTAAACACTTGTTTAGCCTCCGGATGTCTGTCCCTATCAGATATTATATTAATGGTATTTAGAGTTTCTCTCATTCTTCTCAGGTTATTGTTAAACCAATTTACAGGATTCTGTTTAGAAGGATTGTGCACTTTCTTTAGAGGAAAAGAAGAACTAATTTCTCGTTTGAACACATCAATAATTTTTGTGCAAAGACGTCTACTTCTAAATTTTGATATAGAAAACTCCAGTCAAGGTTACAGAGTGATTGACTAAAGTTATTAATTTGATTGTGAGTGTAGAATCGCTTCAAAATTGGCTTATTGTTAGTAATATAGTTTAATTCAGATTTAAATAGAATACCCTTATGGTCGGATAACGACGGCTGTACAACAGCACTCTTATACGTATGTGGTTGCAGGTTAGTGAAAACATTGTCGACGCGTTTACCTGAGTCACGTGTAGGCTCCAAAATCGAATAATTAAGTTCATAAGAAGCCGTTATGGATAAAAGTTCACTGAGGTCCCCAGAGTTGACCAGGAAATTTATGTTAAAGTCGCCAAATATCATAATGAATTTGCATTTTGATGTTATAAACTGAAGGGCTTGGTCAAACTGCCTAAAGAAGATTAAAAGGTCTTCACTGGTACATGATCTATACACTGTTAGAATACCGATGTTAAGTGAAGGCAATTCCACAGCACAGAATTCAGCATGGAACGGTATGGAAAAATTGCTAAGGTCTAAGTTATTGAAAGCTACATCAGATTTGCCATATATAGCTAAACCTCCATGCATCCAGTTAAACTTTCTACAGAATGATGACAGTAATTTATAATTATTAAGGTTGATTAACTTTAATGTTTCGTCAGTTCGGAAATGTGCAGCAACACAAAATATTGTGCTAGAAATATCGTTTAACAACAGTTGAATTTCGTCAATTTTGTTGGAGAGACTTTGAACATTGATATAAAAAGCACTTACCACTTGACTTTTACAATTTTCATTTATCGATGGTTTACCGCGACTTCTGACCAAAATTCCTTGTGCTATCTTGTCTCGGTGTCCCACTTCTTGATCGACGAAAAAAGTTATTGGATCTCTGGATAAATTCCTTAATAAGCGCTTCATTCGGCCAAAGGAGTGGGTTCAATGCTTTCTCATAATTGTCGGGGCTAAGTCTTATCTTGAATGAGGAATAGTTGCGTTGGAATTTCTGGGAAAGCTTTTCAACAAGAACTTCCGGAAATGATGATTTTAAGTAGTCGGTAAGCGCATCGCTGCCGAGATCAGTGTCCAGATTGTAGACATGTAGGTATTTGTAAGGTTGGGCGGCTTTTCTGACACTATCAGGGTTCACTCCTATTATTGGTTTTCTCCGATTTGGTGCTTTCTCAAGTGTTTTATGAACGTCATAGTTTAAATTTATGATGTTATCCGAATTTGCTTTGGATTCGTCGAGAATTGTTGCGGAAGATATAAGTTTATTGGAAGTGGTTCGTTGTTTGGATTTCAAAAATTTCCCATCAGTTGATAACTAATTTTCGTAGGCCTGCTGTCTGATTTTCGAGCACAGTCCGATGGGCTATTTGGCCTTGGTCGATGCATGTCGGATTCGTGGGTGACGTCAGTTCTTACAACTGTCGTTTCATCTGGAGACTTGGCAGTGTTGCCAGGTTGTGGTAGCAAGTTTAATTTACTTTCCAAAACGTCAATTTTGAATAATAAAAGACTAATCCTCTCATGTTTTACCTGAGGAATTCAATTCGTTGATGGTGTTTGTGGAGGCATCCAAGTCATCCGTTGAATTAAGGTTAGAACAACAATCACACAAAAGAATTGGTTGTTTAGAATTTGCATCTTCTCTAGGCACTTTCAGTTCGCATTTAACGTGTAGGGGTACTTTGCAGTTACCACAAGAGCTAGATATTTTTAATTTTTCATTACACTTTCCGCAAATATCACCCGGTTCTACGGAGCTATTTACTGAATCTTGTTTCGTGTTTAAGTGATCCAAGACTTTCCGTCTTGGGATATAAGCCTTCAATTTCCACAAAAGCAAGATGTACTTCCTGATCGACCATTAGAAGAAACCTCGATAATTTGCTGTAGAATAAAAGGGTTATCATTACCTACAGGAGAGTGTTAGAGTAAATCTTCTCTGGTCTTTTCCGATCTTATGTCCAATAGTCTTTCACACATTAACTTGAAGGAGTCTACCAAATAAGCGACTGGATGAGCGGTTTACATTGATTCCCCTATAGCATGTGGGATTCTTTCCATTCAGAATGGATTCTTTTTTGTTGGCAACACTGATTTATTAAATGCTTAATTCAATGAAATAGATTAATACTGCCAGACTTTAGCATCTCTGCTGTACATTCCCTGCCCAGGAGATCTACCATTTTTTAAATTATTCGAGAACTCAAGAAATTCTCTATTGTCGCTATCTAACCGTTCTTCAATTGTTTTTATTGATTCTTCCAGATAACCAGCTCTCCTTTCATCTTGCAAATCCTCATATAATTGTTTACATTAACTTAAATTATTATCGTTTTTATCCAACTGATTTGTACTCACATGTTTTACTTTTTTCCAGACCTCCGTGCTTCGGGAACTTCCTATCAAATGCTTTAACTCCTGACATTTCCACATTTTGTTTTTTACTGTATTTAAAAAACACTTATAGTTTGAATACCCATCGAATGGGGTTTCGTCATACCTAGTCTATCTCTTTTTTTCGTTTGTAAACTAGGTGAAATAAAATGTTAACGTCATAAACATATATCTTCGATCAGATCGGCTGATTGAAATATGTCAGTGTTTTGGGGTTAAGAATTAAAATAAATAAATAAATTATTTACGACATGGCAGATGACGTCAGGAATCGTGACCCACTCGATGGGTATTCAAACTATACTTTCTTATTTTTATATAAATATCTGGGCGACCAAGCTTTGCTCTGGTAACACAGGATGTGTATATATATATATATATATATATATATATATATATATATATATATATTTAAATAGATAACAAATTAATGCCCAGCAGGTAAACTGAACCTACATTAGGTAGGGTGCCGCAATAAAAACGAGGTTTGTCGTCTACATATTGCGTTTTATGCGTTTTTTCCATTTTTACGCTTTACTGCTCCATCAGATTGATTACTAAACATACCATCAGTCTCCCAGACATATATCATGTGTATTATTGACTGGTTTTATATTAAATAAAAATATGTTTTGGGATGCAGTCACGTAATGAATAAAATTCTTTGATTAATGCCGAGCTTTCGAGAATCTTTATTCTCTTCTTCAGTGCAAATTCGTGAATTTAGAATAAAAGTTGTGCAACAACATTAGCTACATAATCTAAAAATATTCTCATTTATACAGGCTGTCCCAAAGTTTGTACAGAATTTAAAGTTATGTTTTTTCTTATGGAATAACCATATTTGGATTCTGTTGGTAATTCTAGGCATAGTTTATTTATTATTATTATGAAAGAATCGGGTATTAGGGACGTTACCCTTTATGGGCACCTCGACCTTAAGGTCTTTTGTACCATCCCGTGATGTACTATTGTACTGTTATTTCTGGGCTTAGATCCAGCTACTTGAAATAATTGATTAGTGCTCTTGCACCACAGGCTTTTAGGTCCTCATAGGTGGGAAACGCCCATCGTAGGACCCTTAGTCTTTTATGCACTAAGGTTTCGCATTCGGTTAAAAGGTGATTTACGGATTCTATTGCTTTTGTGCAAAATCTGCAGCAATCATCTTCAATAAAACCCATCTTTTTTAGATGATTTTTGATGGGATAATGGCCTGTAGTGATTCCAACTAATTTTCTCAGATCATTTCTTTTAAGGAGAAGTAGAGTATTGACTGTATATTAGGCGTTTGGCCAGACTGGCTTGCTCTAGGTCGTGCCAGTACTTGGTTTTCAGTCTTGATTACCACTTTTTCATTTCTGTTTTAACATGCTGCTTTGCATATCCACAGAATGGCTCAGGGCCTGTTGGAAGTCTTTCCGAGCCTTTTTTCGCCAAAGAGTCAGCTTTTTCGTTGCCTGGGATTCTTGTGCCCTGGTATCCATATAAGGCAAACTTTTTTGCCTCTGCCACTCCTCAGTGAACCATCTGTGTCCGGTCAAGGCCCCTCTTTCCGTTTCCACAGGCCGAGGAGTCCTTAACCATTCATCCACTATTGGTATTTTTATTTCGTAGTTTCTGCCGAAACAGATGTGTGTTCCCATATCATCGTCTGGAATGTCTTTTTGATGTGGAATTTTGTTTAGAATGCTACAGTGTCCTGTCACTCTCGCATATCTTGTTTTGCTTGTTCTATGAATTCTTAGGGCTTCATCTAATGCAACCCTCTGGATATGCAAATGCAGTGGAGTCAAGTTCAGGATAACTTCCATTGCTGCAGTTGGTGTTGTTCGCATTGCCCCTGAGATTCCTACGCAAGCTAGTCTTTGAATTTTTTTGAGTTCATTTTGAATTGAACTTTGTTCTGTTTTCAGTCACCAGACTTAGGCTGCATATGTAATAGCCGGACGGACTATAGTGACATAAGACCAGTAGACCAAGTCCCCAAGTTTTTCCCAGTAGCTGTCTGCATACATTGAGATTCATTAGGGCTTTTTCTTTTATACGTGTAATTTGTCTATTCCAGTTCAGTTTTTGATCCAGGTAAACATCTAGATATTTAACTTCCTTGGAAAGAAATATTTCTTTACCATCTAAAAGTAATGGGACTTCAATGTCGATCTTCCTTTTTTGGTAAATGGTATGATAACCGTCTTTCTGGGATTGATGTTCAGTCGCCTGTCTCTGCACCACCTTAGTACCAGTGCGAGAGCATCTTGCATCGATGTTCTTAAGGTTTTCATATCTTTTCCTGAGATTATTAGGGTGATATCATCAGCATAGCCGATAACCCCATAGCCCATCTCAGTTGGTTTACAAAGGAGTTCATCCACCACGATGGACCATAGCATGGGAGATAGGACCCCTTATTGGGGGCATCCTCTGGCAGTCCTTATCGTTTTAGATTCGTCTCCCATTTTTGGAATAATTTCTCGGCTTGTTAGCATATATTTTATCCATTTGATAGTTAATGGATTTATTCCTTTGGGACTGGTGGCGTTTTCAATGGCCTCAAAGGATGTATTGTCGAAGGTTCCTTGAATATCCAGAAATGCACATAGTGCTATTTCCTTCTACTCTATCGCCTTCTCAATCCTTCCATTGAGGTCGTCCAGTGCATTGATAGTCGATATGCCTTTTTGGTAGGCATACTGATTTTTATGGAGTGGGTACCTAGCTAGGCATTCTTCTCTGATGTGAAGGTCCAGCACCTTCTCCATATTTTTTAGAAAGAAGGAAGATAGGCTTATCGGTCTAAATGATTTAGGCTGTTCGATTGCTCTCCCAGCCTTTGGTATAAAGACCACCTTTACTCCCCTCCATACATTCGGAATCCAACCTAGAGCATTGCTTGCTCTGAAGATTTCTGTAAGTATTTGACCTATATGTCTCAAACTTTTTTGAATCATTATTGGTTCAACTTCGTCACCACCTAGGGACTTATGTGGTTTGAAACTGTTGACAGCCCATTCCACTTTGTCCCTTGTGATGATTTTTTTAGATGCATTCATTGCCCTTGTGATACTTTCGTAACATGGAGTTGCCTCTACTTGGTTGTTTGCTGCTCTACAGTCCAGGAAGTGCGTTTGAAACAGAAGCTTTAACGTCTCATTCCTGTCCAGAGTGTAGCTGCCATCTTCTTTTACCAGATTACCTAGGTCATTAGAGTAGTTTCTCTTTAAAAGCCTTTGCGGATCCTGGTAGCTGTGGGGAGTTCTTCTATCCCTTCACACATTGATTTCCAAGAGTTTCTCTTAGACTCTTTCCTGTCCAGAGTGTAGCTGCCATCTTCTTTTACCACATTACCTAGGTCATTAGAGTGTTGTCTCTTTAAAAGCCTTTGGATCCTGGTAGCTGTGGGGAGTTCTTCTATCTTTTCACACATTGATTTCCAAGAGTTTCTCTTAGACTCCCTGAGAGTTTTCTTGTATTTGGTGAGGGCTGAGCGATATGTATCCCAGTCTCCTCATTTTTTAGCTTTGTTGAACAGGCTTCTCGCAAGCTTTCGGCATTGTTCAAGCTCCCCGTTCCAACAGGGAACCTTTTCCTTAGGCGCACTTTGCTGAATGGGGCAGCTTGTTTCGCGGGCACTGTTCAAAATGCTGGTCAGGTCATTTGCAGCCTTTTCCAGGTCTTCAATAGTTTCGATAGATCCAGTCCTTAGGTTCTCCACCTCAGAGTTTATGTGATCATCGAAGGAGGTCCAATTTGTTTTTTGAATTACTCTTCCCTTTTCCAGTTGGGGACTCTCGGATTCCACCTCAAACAGAACATAATTATGATCTGACATCGAGGCTTCATCCGAAACTCTCCTTTTGGAATTTTTTTTAGGCGTGAAGGCATTTGAAAACGTAATGTCTAAGACCTCTTGTCTTATTTTATTTACGAACGTAGGATTATTTCCTTTGTTTGCAATTTGTAAATTATTTCGGGTTAGAAATTCAAAGAGACTTGCCCCTCTATAATTTATGTTTGAGCTTCCCCATGCCAGGTGATGGGCATTTGCATCACACCCGACAAAAAAGTTCAAGTTTTTTAACATGCAAAAGTTAATAAATTGACTGATCTCCTTCGGTGGGGCTTCTCGTTCCTCTCCCGGGAAGTAAGCTGAGACGCAGATCAGTTGTATCTTCTTTACCCCAATCATCAGGTCAACCAAACTTCATTCTGCTACTTAGGATTATGCCCGTACTTTTTGGGATCCCTCTTATTTGGCCCCTGCTGTAGTTTGGATCCTGTAACAGACCAATGTCAATTGACTCTATGTCCACTCATGACCCCTTTGGATCGGTGGAGATTTATTTGGGCAAATTTAATTCCCCTTACCTTTGAGTTATCCTTAAGGGGCCCTTTTCTTGTGGCTCTAGGCCCTATAGCCTTTAAACTGTCCAATGTCAGCGACAATCAAGGAGAATTTTGGTCAGGATCTTTCTGGGTTTCCCCTTCCAGATCTCTGTCCTTTCCTCCTAAAGGTCTTGTCACTGCTGGGGAAGCAGTTTTTTCAAGTTTAGCTTTACTTCGAAAAACTTGAAGTTGATCATAAGGCCATCGCTCTTAAGTTTGACTTCTGATGGTGGGTCGACGGTGAAGGTGAGTAGGGCTACTGTCCTTTCCTCATTTCTTCGCAGAACCCTCCAGTTGCTGATGTTCAGCCCATCATTTTGGGACTCAATGAATCCCATGATATCGTCGGTAGTATCAGAGTGTCTATCCCTAACCAGTTATCACCGTTGGTCGAGGAAGTTTTCCTCTCTCACGGCAACAACACTTGCTCCTTCCCAGGGTTTGAGCTCTTAAGGCTCTTAAGCCACTCTGCAGTTTCCTTATTGTTACAGGAGTTGGCATCGAGAAAGCAGGATTTGACGCCCTCAACTCTCCTCTGCTGCTTTACCCTTTCCAGAACGTGCCTCTGAACGGCCTTCAATTGGTCCGTAGTCAGGACTTCGTTAGGATATTGGGTATGCATGATTAAACCCTAATACCTAAAGCCGCATTCCTGTAGGATCCAGCCTTGTGTGGATTCTTCCGAACCTCGGCTGCCTCCCCAGAAGCAGCAGCTGCTTGGCTGGTCGAAGGAGCCAATTGGGCGTTTGGCCCTTGTCGGCTTCCTGCGTCTTTTTTCTGGAGGCTTCCATAGGCGAGAACTCTTCAGACCTTATCCTTTTGGAAGATTTCTCCGAAGTTGAATGCTTTTTTTCCATGGGCATTAGGGCCTTTTTACGAGCCTCTTCAATGCTCATGCCGCTACAAAGGAGGAATTTAAGCCTCTTCTTCGCAGCTCCACTCATCCTACTTGATCCCTGTGAGGATTCCACTTCCATGGCCTGTTGGGGCTCTGCGAGCTCCCTTGCCTTGGGGGTAGATTGCACAGGGATAGTTTGAGGTGCACTAGACTCCTCTATGATTTTTGGAGATTGAGGATCGCTATCCTTTTGTTTTTTTCCCCACAGCAGAGCCCCGAATTCTGTGAGGAGGTTAATTTAAAATGGAGGTCGCCAGGTATCCAGAGTCCGCTACTAACGACCGGGCTCGTTCCCGGCCAAGCAGCCCTGGCGTAGCTGTTCAATCCTAGCTTGGCATGAAGATACGCAGGCCTTAGACCTAAGCCTTTAGGTCTACGTATCGTCCACTTCCAGAGAAGCAGACACCCGATGGGACCAGACTCATCGGAGGGCTGTTTGTTAGTGATTTCTTCCGGGCTTTCAACTTGACATTCCGCGCCCAGTTCAAACCGAGGTTCGAACTGAGCCCGAATCGGTCGAGTCTAATACTTCAAGGGAAGGATCTGTTTATAGGATCTCCCTATCATACAAGCAGAGCCCGTTTATGTAGATACACATTCATTCTTTAATTCATTCTCCCCATCGAGAGCAGTTTATTTACAATGTCCTATACCTAAATCTGATAGTTTTTCTGTTATCCGCCATTTTGAAAAACATATATGATTTTTTTCAAATGTCATGTCCCATTTGCTTTTTGATACAGGATTATGATTTTTGGCAGGAACATCACTCAAACTATGGCTTAACTTTTAGCGTCAACAAAAGTTGTTTGCGTTGTACAGGGTATCCCAGATAAGTGCCAGAAATAAAAAATTCAAAACATCATATCTTTTTTAAAATGGAATGTCTATTTTTATTTTATTTTATATTATTGGTGACTCAAAATGGTTCCTTTTGGTATAAATATGTTCTATACCTATTTGTCATAGTTTTCGAGATCTTTATATTTTTGTTATTATTTGCTTTTGAATGGAATTTGCCTTGGATTGTGTTTAATTATTGACTTTTAGAATTTATACACAGTAGAAGATGGAAAATAAAAATAAAATAAAAATTAATTCCATCATATGTACGTTATTTTATTATTGAAAAACTCTTAAGGAATAAAATGTCACTTTTTTCTGTAGAATAAACAGCTTGATAAATACTTGACACAAAGAGCAATACTTCTTACAGAAAACAAATTAAGGAACCAGTGAAATTACTAGATTAAATGATCAATATGGCCACCAGTCGGGCAAACGCTAACTTATTAGGATGACGTTCAGCATTCGGGAACATTTGCGCATAAATTAGACTTGCTAAGAAACAATTTTGATCACTTGCGCCTTAAACATAAATCATGTTAATCATTTCTTGCCTGGAAAAATTCATTTTTGTAATTTTAACAATTAACATTAACATTTTTTTTTTCATTTGCTTTTTTTTCGGATTGTCTAAAGTCTAGACCAACCAGTACATGTTCTCATCTTGTAGGTCACGATTTTCAGTACAATACGATGAACTGAATTCTCATTTTATTTTTATTTTCCATCTTCTACTGTGTATGAATTCTAAAAGTCAATTATAAAACACAATCCAAGGCAAACTCCATTCAAAACCAAAACCAGAAAACAAAAATGTAAAAAATCACGAAAACTATGACAGATAGGTATAGGACATATTATACCAAAAGGAAGCCTTTTGAGTCACCAATAGTATAAAATAAAATAAAAATAGACATTCCATTTAAAAAAATTAAGATATTTTTTTATTTTTTTTTATTTCTGGCACTTATCTGGGACATTCTGTACAATGTACAACTCAGACAACTTTTGTTGACGCTAAAAGTTAAGCCATAGTTTCAGTGATATCTCTGCCAAAAATCATAATCCTGTATTAAAAAGCTAATGGGACATGACATGTGAAAAAATTCATATATTTTTTTCAAAATGGAAAACAGAAAAACTATCAGAATTAGGTATAGGAAATTGTACATAAACTATGCCTAGAATTAGCAGCAGAATCCAAATATGCAAGAATATACAGGTTGTTCCATAAGATATGTTTTTTCTTTACAAATCTTTGAGACACCCTGTATAAATGAAAATAATTTTAGTTTATGCACAACTTTTATACCAGAATTATTTTTCTATCAGTAGCCGTTATCAAGATATCAACCGAGATCGCACTTTCGGGACACGCTGTATATTTAGTTTGGAAAGGCCGAAATAGAGAAATAAGCAAAAAATATATTTCTTGAACCTTCTACAAATGCACACATACCATAAATATTATAGTACCTACTACTACACTTCTGCCATCCAGCAGGCTTTAACCATTACGGTCGGTAATAAGTGGGATTGAGGATTCAGGTTATAAATAAATTTCTTGTAAAAAAGAGCATTTATTTTTCAAAAAACATACAAGTTTAAAGTTCAAATAAGTACAGAAAAATTGAGGTAGGTATATAAACAAAATAATTAAAACAGGCAAAATGCATTAGATTAGATTAGATTAGATTTAAGAGAGGGTTACATTGCACTGCGACCATAAGGTCTATTGTGCCCCCTACCTGAGTTGCACTCGCCTATACGCGGTCTACAACTCGCCTTCCAGTTCCAGAGTTCTAATGAACTCCAGTATCTGGGTTGGCTTCAAGGAGGATACTTCCTCACTACTGCAGGTTGCTATTCCAAGGCACTGTTTGCGTTGGCTAGCAATGGCGAGGCATTCCGTCACCAGGTGATCCGGAGTTTCCTCCTCTTCCCCGCAGAATCTGCACTCGTCATCCTCTGCTAGACCTAATCTCATTAGATGCTTCTTGAGGCGACAGTGTCCTGTGAGAAAACCAGTGAGTAGGTGTAACTTGTTCTTGCTGAGATCTAAATACTTTTTGGATCTAGCAGTATCAAAGTTTTTTAGAAACTTTTTGGAATGATCCAATCCAGGGGTATCCCGCAAGAGTGTTTCTCTTACGGTTTTTTCCCTCTCCAGAAACTCCTTCTTGTAGGTGCTTTTATCTGTGCCACAGAAGGGTTCTGGGCCAGTAAATGGAGTTTGTGCTCCTTTCCTGGCAAGTGTGTTGGCCTCCTCGTTGCCTTTGATTCCCGAGTGGCCGGGAACCCAGACTAAGTAGACCCTGTTCTTCTTGCCTAGCTCATTGAGCTTCCTTCGGCACTCCCATACCATTTTAGGCAAAATGCATACATGTGGCAAGAAATTCCCCGGAGCAGACTGTTGAGTATATGCCCACAAATCAGACAAAAGTGGGCAAGGCTGGAATCGGTCGAATATACAGATGAAGCACTCAGTAATGGCAAAGATTAAGTGACAATCTTGCACTTTAGGTGGTCTAATTTAGAGCTCAACATTGCCGGGTGTTTTGCTATTAATTGACGAATGATACTTTTAGAAGTAGTTCATTTTTACTGAATCTAATTTACATTTTTAAGGTTACGCGGGAGATTTATCATTTATTTAATTTTGCTAAAGCTTTATAGACTACCTTGTGAGCTCTGATAAATCTTTGCAACTACTTAGTCCGTTCTGGTTCTGATTCAAATACAAATACAAGAGGATTTGTGGAAAAATATCTTTCTAATCCTGCGGTTGCCCCTATGGCTGTAAGTAGTTACTTGTATAGACTTACGAAATTATTCTTATTAGGCCATTCTGAATCCTGTATAGTTAAGATTTTCCACCATACCTATCGAAGGAGCGGTGTTCTTGAAATGGGCACCAAACATATATTTGGTAAATGGCTTTAATTTTGTTGTTAAGACAATAACGAATGGGACAAATTTTGGGTTAATATCGTTCAGAAATGCATAAGCTTGTTCTTTCTGCAAACTGCTTAGTCTATCGTCTAAAAATCTGTGGTCTAGCATATTTGTCAAATAATATGAAAAGCTTCCAACCTATTTAACATATTAAATAAATGTCAACCAATAAATATCACAATATATATCAATGATATTTATCTGATATATATCGACTGATATACGTATATCGGCGAACCCTGCTTTATAGTAAACAAAATGCAGTTCTCCTTTAAGCAAGTAGCAAATACGTCTTTGTTGAATTTGCAAGCATGAGAAAAAACATTACAAGTTACATTCAAGTTGTGCCTATATGAGTATTTGCGTGATGCCAACAAAAGCAATAAAATTAGTCTTCTATTTCAAAACTTAGGCAACTAACACTACACTACAAAGTTTATTATAAAGCTGTTCGAGCAGTAGTTTGGAACGGTTTGATAACTGTTTAAAATGCGCATGTGCGGTTTGAAACAGTTTCCAAGTGGTTTGGGATTTTGTTGCTCGGACACCAAACTGCAGTTTGCAAACTACCCCTTCCACTTTCTTACAATTTCGTCGTCATAGAACAAATGACTATGCCGATAGATATGTTTTATGATCAAAGATAAGAGAGAACATCAATGAAAGACTGATGAACAAAACACCAAACCAGTTAGTTTAGAACTGTGGTGTGTTCTCTGAAAGGGATTTCTCCAACAACAGAGAACACTATACTCTAAGAAGAAGAAGACGCTTCAACTGCGCCTGTCTCAAACTGAGTTTGGAAATCATCAAACTACTGCTCGAACATCTTACTAGTGGTTGGGAATAAATTATTTCATCGTAAATTGAAGTGCGCAGGCGTCTGACGGTTTGGGACAGGTTTGAACCGCTGCTCGAACACCCTTTATATTGTATATAAGTCAATAAATTAGTAATTTGAGAATATTTTCAATATAAGTTAACCTCTAGTAATAATTGTTACAAGGCAGGGCAGAAGATCCGACAACGTTGACGTGCTTTTTTAAGCATGCTCCAAATTAGACCACCTAAAGTGCAAGATTGTCGATTTTTTAGCAATATTTGTGTTGTGCTATTTTTCTAAGGTGAGTCGTATATTATATTCACTTAGAATGATGTTTATAACTAAATGAGCTCATTTGTTTGTTCGAATGTGACGGTAATGTGCCGCCCGTGATGCTGACCGCACCAAGCGCGTTGGTAAGCACACAGTACAGTTGTATTCAATATAAAAGGGTAAAGATATTAGAAAGAGACATTGACGGCATTCATTTTGTATAAAACCGAAGAAAATTAAGTATTTGGTGACATTATAAGATTGATTTCTTAATAATCATCGTAATTGCTCTTTTTCTTGAATATAAATAAGAATACACATGCTTTAATTTCACTGGCGTTAGACGCCAATCAGTTCAATTTTTGGCAACCTATCAAACAATATTACCTCCAATATTCCAAGACAGTTTTACACAAATAGGATGCTGGCAAGGTCTCTTTATAATTACTGTAGCCTTTTTGAATAGAACTTTAAGTGTACTTACAAATGACATCCCTATATTATTGATTTGTTACAGATTAGTATGGATCAGATGCCTAGTACATCAAAGGACATTGATCCACCTACCAAAAGGCAAAGACAAGCTATAACGTGTATGAAGAAAAGGCGCTAACCGATGATGAACTTCGTAAACTTTTGGGAGAATCTGATATTGAAGAAGATCCATTTCATAGCGACAGTGACGAGGATCCCGAATATAATGGTAGCAGCGTCAGTGATTCAGATGAGGAGATTGATCATTCTACCTTACCTGAAACTTTCGTTATGCCGGATCAATCAGTTGGACCAGGTACCCCTGTTGCTGCAACTTCACAATTGTCATAAAAAGAAGTTCATAGTCCAGATATCCCATTTGTGGGAGCTTCTTGTCCATCCAGGGGGAATAAAGCCAATTGATGACATCTTTCTGCCAAAGCTAACGCATATGCTGTGGAAATACTTGCTAAAAGCGGAGGAGATCAATCTAGATTTACTCGTTGAAAGGACCTTACATCAAAAGACTTAAAACATTTCTTGGACTATTATTTCATATGGGAATCATTCAAGTAAACAGAATGAACGACTAGTGGAGAAGAGATTATTTGTTTAAATTTCAAGTTTTTTCATCATTTATGTTTCGCAATAGATTTCTGTTAATATTGAGGTCTTTGCATTTTGAAGATGTTAACCAAATGCCTCGCACACAAATCGGGAAAATTCTTCCACTTACCAACATTTTCAACAACAATATACAGGTTATTTATTATCCAAACAGAGAATTACCGATTGATGAATCTATGGTGTTATAGCATGGGATCTTGAAATTTCGGCAGTATATCAATAAACGAAAGCGACGTACGGCATAAAATTGTATTTGTTGCGTGAACCAAATGGATTAACGATTAAATTATTTGTGTATTCAGCAGCTGATCCCAATTTATCTGGCACTCTGCACACAGAAAAAATGGTCCTATCTCTTCTTAAAGAATACCTAGGAGTTGGACATTCGGTCTTTATGGATAATTTTTACAAGAGCGTTAAATTAAGCAAAGGTTACTTTGATCAAAAGACTTATGCCCCGGAAACCCTTGGATCAAACAGAAAAGGAAACTCCCCAGAAATTTTAGCAAAAAAGTTAAAGGGTGAACTGGTTATTCAATTCAGTACCGATGGAATTCGTGTCCTAAAGTCGAAGGATCGCAGAGAAATTTTAGCAATATCCAATGAATTTAGTGGACAATTAGAGGAAGTAACTACGAAACGTGGTCAAGTTTATGGCAGGTGTGGAGGATCGTGATCAGTTGTTGTCATATTATTCATACGAGCATAAAAATCTCATCTAGTACAAGAAGCTAGCCATTCACAGTCAGATAATGTTGCCGATATTTTTCCATTTGTACAAGAAAGGTACTGGTAGTCGTATAAGTTTTAGTTTAGCTCATTGTGAAAAATAAATAAGTGGCACCTGAGGCGCAACATGCCTTAGGGTATGGACAGTGAATGTGTTAAAATCAGAAAATTTGTGAAATTTTAAGTTT
The DNA here is from genome assembly GCA_958507055.1 of Crioceris asparagi. Lineage (NCBI taxonomy): Eukaryota > Metazoa > Arthropoda > Insecta > Coleoptera > Chrysomelidae > Crioceris > Crioceris asparagi. The sequence goes on from OY293827.1 coordinate 50,117,121, forward strand.
GAAACTGATAGCCAGTTGTATAGTGAGACCCAGAAATCTAAGAAGGTTGTAAATCACCAAACACTTGAGTTATCATCAGGCAGTCTACACAGCGTTGTACCTGCAATAGCGATTACATTTTGTTTTATAGGTATAGGTACCTATAATGGGTTAAGATAATTATTAAGAAAAATCGCTTGAATATAATTGAGAATTATTTATACAATATATTATGATATATAACACAATAATATTTATAAACATCACGGTAACGAATGCGATTATGCCAAATGCCAAAATATTTCATGAGGTATCTTAATCCGGACCTGGGAATATTTCAAGACACACACACTCTTATTGCTGATCTATATTTCGAACAATAGGAAATAATGACGATCGTCGGCTAATATGGATTTACAACCTTCTTAGATTTCTGATTCTACTATACCTATAGTTATAGCGCCAATTAGATACAACCTGCACTGCAAAGGAAACCTTTAAAGTAATAAATATCTGTCATTTTAATTACGTGATTTGATTTATATTTGTGTATATATATCTACCCCGGAAAAAAGTACTCACTTTTTTCTCGTGGGAAAAAACCTGATATAAATGTGTATCGTTGGCGTGAGAAAAAAAGTGATACTTTGTCAGCTGTCAACAGAGATAAAATGTCAAACTATTTTCCCGTCCCCGTCACAGAAAAAACAGTATTTTAATTTTCTGTTTAATATATTTCTAATGAAAAAATTATGTGGTAAAGGGAATGATAGATCCCCATAATAGGGAAATAGCTGAAAAAAAAGACAGGTTATGTTACACTATCGTATGGTTAGGTTATGGTTATTTCGCAAACGCAACTAGCGTTGTGTTTAGCGAAACCAATCGAAACCTGCCGATCTTTCAAACGTACCAATCAGGTATCAGAACTTTGACATTCAGGCATCAAAACGCGTCGTGTGTTTCCATCTCGAAAACACCATTACATTTACTGATAGCCGTCATATTAAAGACATCAACTTTTTCATTAGCAGAGAGAATATGTTCTCTCTATTAATTACTAAGCGATTGATAAACAGATAATCAGTTACTGCTGTGGACACGACCAGAAGAACGAAAGGTTCAGTACATGGGACAATGTTACGAGATCTTCAGACTGGTCATTAAGACCATAAGAGCTGAAGAATAAGGACAGTTCGCACTCCGACTTCAAAGTTGGTGTGCAGAATAAAAGTCACCTAAAGCAGCTAAAAGACCCAAGGATGTGGCCGCTAGGCACTGAAATCGCAAAATCATCTTTAACACCCTTAAAGATTTCACCACCAGCGTCAAGTTTTTCGACCACAGGCTGTCATTTTATTCCAACCTCTGTAGACAGCCGTAGCCCAACACCACGCCCTGACTTAACACCTGTAAAAGCTAGGGAGATCAAATCTGTTAAGATTGGATCTGACAGGGAGGCTTTAGCTGCCTGTAAGTCTCTTGCGCAGGAAAATGTAGACTTTGTCATGGAAAAAAGTACAAGGAAAGATAGTTTGCTAAATATTGACCCGATGACTCCACCTATAGTGCGGCTGTCCCGTAATTCGGATACGGCTGATGGTCGTTATTTGTTGGCTAGACTGTGGGACTCTTCCTTATTAAAAGCTCTTCGGCTATTTCTAGCCTATCTCCATGACCAACCATCCAGTGTATGTTTTGAAGGGCACACCACCACCAGCATCAAATTAACTCTAGCTTCAGAGGGACTTCCTAGTGACGTGGACACCTTGCGTAAGTTGTATTATCGCTACCACAACGCATATGGTATTGGCTCAGCCGAAGTGGAAGCTGATCTTGCTGCCTTCAGGTCTTTCTTTTCATCCGAGAAACTTCAACAGCTTCAGAAAATTAGGGAGAGTCATGGCAAATATTTTTCTACTGCTCTCCAAAAAGGAATCAAAATTTTTAACTAAATTGACACGAACAGAGGATCAAGCACCCTCTGTAAAATTGGACGATGGCAAGCTTAGTGTTTTTCTTATTAATATTCAGTCCTTAAGACACAAAACAGATGAATTATTTCTCTTATTAGAAGAACTTAATTTTCCAGAAATTATTGCCATAACTGAGCATTGGTTAAATGTTGATGAGCCTGTGTTTATCAAAAATTACGCTACAGTAACTAGATTTAATAGAAGTAATTTATCTCATGGAGGTACTATGATAATGTCTACAAATAGCGACTTTTCGGCTGTAACTAAATTCGATAAACTATTGTCTGAAAAAGTATTTGAATTTTCCATTGTCTATCATAATGCTTATAATCTTTATATAGTTTGTATTTACAGAACACCTGACGCTGACTTGCATATATTCAGTCAAAAATTACTGAGCTTGCTTGAATCCCTGCCTTTAAAAAGCAAGTTAATTTTATGTGGAGACCTTAATATTGACTTTTCCAATGTGTGTACTGCTCAAGAATCTCTTCAGTCCATTTTCGACTCTTTTGGCATAATCATGCATGTTAACTCACCAACCAGAATAACTAAAACTAGTTCTAGTACTATAGACTATGTCGTATCATCCTTCGATCCAAAATTCGTTGACTGTACTGTCCTTAATTCAGGTTTCTCGGATCATTAAGCAATACTAACAAAATTTTCGGCTAAATATAAGTGCAAAAATGCTTCGCGCAAATTATGCCGTATTTTTTCTGATAAAAATTTTCGTAATTTCAAGCACCTATGTCTAACAACAGACTGGTTTGACCTATCTGACGATGTCAATATCGAATTTCCGAGATTTATAAAAACATTATCTAACTTGGCATTCAAATCCTTTCCTCTTAGGCCTCTAAAAATCAAACAACATAAACCCTGGTCTACTAAAGGCTTACGTACATCTGCAAAGAACATGCGCTCACTATCCTACATAAAAAAATCATCGGACAGTGTCTTCTACCATGATTACGTAAAACGTTACAGAAAAATCTATCATAAGACTATAAAAGCTGCCAAGGACATTTATTATAATAGGAGGCTGGCCAATTCTGGTAATGTTGCTAAAGAAATGTGGTCTATTGTGAATGACTTAAGAAATAAGACCTCACCATCTAACACAATCTCTATTTCACCCGAGAACCTAAATAATTACTTTGTAGATGTAGCAAAACATTTAAAGAACACCATAACTCCTTCCGATGACCCCCTCTCATTTCTCCCTAAGGCTAATATGAATTTACACAGTTTCTTCTTTACACCCGTAGTATTAGCAGAGCTTAACAGTACAATTAATGACATTAAAAACAAATCTTCATCTGGGGCTGATGGGCTTACTCTGAAAATGTGCTCCAACCTGCCGGAATGCACATTGAATCATTTTATTACTTTAATTAACAAATCATTCCAAAATGGAGTTTTTCCAAACTGTCTTAAGACGGCAATAATTGTTCCTCTGCATAAAGGAGGAGATAAAGATCAAGCTTCGAACTATCGCCCAATTGCACTCCTTCCCACATTATCAAAGATCATCGAAAGATTGGTTAAAAAAAGGATTCTATCTTTTCTTTTTAAATATAATATACTCTCTACCTATCAATTTGGATTTTTAAGTAACAAATGCACAAATGATGCCATGTTTTCCCTCTTTAATAATGTATACTCAAACCTGATCAACCATCACTCTATAGCAACAATTTTCTGTGATTTCTCTAAGGCTTTTGATTGCGTAGATCATAATATATTAACTAATAAATTGGAGTACTACGGTTTCAGAGGAGTGTCCCTCGAATGGTTTAAGTCGTATCTCAACAGCAGGACTCAGATTGTGAGGGTTGATACGTCGATGTCTTCTTGCAAACCAATTGAATATGGAGTGCCTCAAGGTTCAGTACTGGGCCCTATTTTGTTTCTGCTTTTTATCAACGACATTGCTAGTCTTAACATTAGCGGTGAAATCTGCCTCTTTGCGGATGATACTAGTTTCACGTGGAGCAACCCGGATATTACGACACTTCATAGAACTGTATCTAGAGACTTAGTCACGATTAAATCTTGGTGCGATTTAAATCTCCTATGCCTCAATGTTTCTAAAACAAAAGTTTTATCATATAAAAGTACATTGCAATCTTTTGTACTTAATAACACCACTATTGAGGCCGTTGAATCTGTGAAATTCTTGGGGCTTATTGTAGACAACCGCTTAAAATGGGACTTGCACATCGATGCTTTATCTAAAAGGTTAAGTTCTGCCTGCTTTGCGCTGAGATCAGTTTCCAAGGAGCTCAACTTGTCTACTTCTAGAACAGTCTATTATGCCATTTTTGAGTCGCATCTCCGATACGCCCTTCCATTCTGGGGTACGTGTTGTGCAACTCAATTTGAACGTATTTTTAAACTGCAGAAGAGAGCTGTTCGGTATTCACTGAGACTTAGCAGTAGGACTCACTGCCAGGATTACTTTAAAAAATTTAAAATATTAACTCTTCCGTCCCTATTCATATTTGAATCTGTATCCTTAATCCGCAAGCACGTATCTTCTATTCCAGAGAGGCCATCTCACAACTATCCGCTTAGAAACACGGAGCATGATCTTTATCTGCCAACCCCTCGCTCAGAGTTGGTTAAAAGCTCTATACTGTACAATGCAAAAAAATGCACAATCATCTACCATTTGAAATCAAATCCATAAGATCTTTTCCTGAATTTCGAAAGGTTTTGAAATCATACTTACTGGAGAGAGCCTTTTATGCAGTAAGCGAATTTTTTGTTAAAAATTGTTAATACTTAATATTAAGCTTCTTACACCCACTGGTTTAGTGAATATTATTTGATGTTTGATATCCTAAGGGTCTTTTGTAATGTAAAATCATCTGTCACACAAAATTAAATCTATAACGGCTTATCCCAGATTCAATTAAATACCTACTACCTAGGATAATGCCTTTTATGCAGTTAACGACTTCTTTCACTAAGGCACGTTTCTGCTCAGCTCACGCACTGGTTTATTGTTTGTACAAAATTTGTTTTTGTTTTGTGATTTAGTTAGTGTTTACCTTCTGACTGAATTTACAGCTGTATGTTAACTTACTTTCTAACCGAATATACAGCTGTAGGTTTCATTCTGATACTTACTATCTTATATTTTTACATCTTTATATTTTTATATTTTTGTTTTATATTATATAAATTTATTTAATTTTAATTTAATTTTTAGTTTTGCCTTTGTTTTGTTTTGTAGTGTTTGATTTTGATATTTTTATTTTGCTTTGTCTACAAAATTTATATTTTTTCGACAATAAAGCATTTCTCTCTCTCTCTCTCTCTCTCTCTCTCTAAGGGAAAATCAAAGGCAAACGCTCTGTGGGAAGACTACAGAACCTTGGCTCAAAGATTTTCGCCGATGGTTCGGAGGAGCATCTGTTGAACTCTTGCAGTTTCACGAACTATTATATGCTGTTGGATCGCCAACCTCAGAAGGGAGAATGGCGAAGTAGAATTGAAGTACATTTTATAATTATTTATAAAGGATATTAGGGTATAGATTGGAGATGTAAGGTCAATATCCTTATCGTTAGTTTGTCACTGATTACTGCTTATCCTTAATTAATTAGAATAGGACATAGACATACTACGTGTACCCACATCAAAGTTTTATAAATTGAACATTTTCTTTACACAAAAACAAGCTTATGATTGCCGAAACTTAAAGACTTAGCATAACGAAATTGTAGAAATTAGAAATAAATAATAACTAAAAACCAATATTTTCAATTAATAAGTACCTAGTTTTTTAGGATTTTTGCAACAACGTGCTTGTTTGTTTCACGCCTGTTTGTATTTTAAGATCATTGATAAAAATCGTATTAATAATTCTTTTCATAGCGTAATCTATAATCATTACAATTGTAAGGTTCAGACACATAATGCTAACTAGGAAACCGTGGAAAATTTTAAAAAATGTTTAATTTAAACGTTGATTGGTATGTTCTGTTCTTAAATTTTCGATTTATGAAAAATATGCCGGCATCGCTTTGGGAGGACATGTTGAATTAAATTTTTTTTCAAAGAGTCAAAATCTCTGCTCCTCATCCAAATGGAAAAAGAAACATCAAAATTGGAGCACGTTTACTACACAGACATGAACTAGACCGAGCGCAATCCTTTATAAGTGGTGCCAGTAGTGTATGCAACCTCGATTACTCAGTGTGGGCAAAAACCGAGAACACGTCTCGTGTCTCTGCAAGTAACCGCACATAATATACCTACAAATAATTATTTTTGACCGACGAACCCCAAACGGAGGAGGTATACAATTAGACTGTGTGCTTTTTTTTTTTTGGTTTGTGCGCGCCTTTCATATAGTAATCGTAGTCCGATTTTGATGATTTTTGATTCATATGAAAGAGGAGCCTTGAGAAATGGTCCCATATTCATAAAAACGGGAATCCGACATCTCCTTCCCTCCGAAATCCGCCCCGAAGGGGGTAAATTTTCTCGAAAATTGAAAATCTATGGTGGTATAATTAAAGATAGGACAATATCCGAAAACGTTTAAATTGAACATTTTACATGTTAAACTCTCAAATGTGGAGAGGGCGATTTCTGTCGAAAATTCAAAATCTGTGGGCAGTACATGAAGGACATAATTATTTGTAGTAACATTTATAATGAACATTTTTCCCTTAGAGTTACGGTTGTCGAGTAAAATCGATGTTAAAAAGGTAACAACTAAAATATTCAAGCGTATTTCCGCAGCGATGTTCTGAGATCTCAATAATAACAACTACAAGCAAGGAATATACGTGGGTAATAGGATAGGTACTATCTTCATTGGTATTAGTGAACGTTCAACGATTTTCGTGACTAATGTTACACTCAAAAGTGTGAAATAAATATTTTTTACAAAAAATTGGACCGACGTTATTAGTTGGTGCACTGAAAAGAATAAAATAATATTAATTCTATTGGTGCTGGTACTTGTGAAGTTGGTGCCAAAAGTTATCAATCTACCTGCAACTGCACAACTTCAAAAGTAACAGCACCAATAGAATTAATATTATTTTATACTTTTCAGTGCACCAACTAATAACGTCGGTCCAATTTTTTGTAAAAAATACTTATGTTATCCATATTGCTTTAATTTTGTTTTGTTACAATACCTATTTTAGAAGTATTGGGTGTTTAACAATTATTTAGATCATCTTGAGGTTAAATGGTAGAACAGATGACCGCAATTATTTAATTTGTGGTCAATCTGAATTTCGCCCCACGATTAAATTAGATTTTGTAAACTGTTATTTGTGATAAAAAATAAAGATCTTTATTATTATCTTGAAAGGCTATTCTCCTCAATAAGGGCAAGAGGCGGTTTCAGTACCTAATAATTCGACCGCAGTACAGTTTGAAGGAGCATATAAAAGGCTTATAATATATAATGAAATTGGATCTTCAGAAAATGCCAATTGTGTGGCCGAAGATCTAACTGAAATTTTAACAATAACTAATACAAAAACACTAAATGTAGATGCTCTAATTATTAACGACCTCATTGATGAACCTGAAATGGAAGAGTTTATTTACATAGAGAATACTATGCAATATGTTAAAGATGTAGTTTTGACGGGAGATGTTAGTATCTACTTTTTAGGGCTTAGTGGTCATATTTTATCTCAAGATCTGCTCAGTAATCATTTATTACCATTATTAAATATTATTTTATACTAGCTTTTGCCCGCGACTTTGTGAGTGGAAAACTGCATTCAATTCCATGCAGCAGTTATTGCGTGATGCGTGTACAAGCATACAGAAAAACAAGACAGACGTAATAAAATATATCCCAATTTTAAGTTAGACCTCTAGTAATACATCGGTGAAAACTGCATTCAATTCCAAGCAGTAGTTTTTACGTGATGCGCGTACAAATACACAGAAAGACAGATAGACGCGATAAAATTTAGCCTATTTTTTAAGTCAGACCTCTGGTAATACATCGGTGAAAACTTCATTCAATTCCATGAAGTAGTTTTTGCGTGATGCGTGTACAAACATACAGACAAAGATTCTAAAAACTGTTGTTTTACATTCTGTTGCTCTGATAAAGACCCCCATATTATTTTTCTTAAATATCTTTAATGTACAGATATCGGCCTGTTACAGTTTTATTATATATATATATATATAGATGTATAGATAATATATTAACGTAAGGATCCATTATATTAATAAGTGCAGTAATGAAAATGTTGTTAGGGTAAGGCAACAAAAAACAAAACTCGTATTATCTAAAACTCAATAATTATCTTTTATTTGTACGTTAAAAATCGACTTAGTTATTTTAGTTCATTACTTACCTACCTTAGTTATACGTAGAGCAACACATTTCTATAAATATACATAATTATATTGTTGGAGGGTGAACTCCAAGTGTAAGTTCATTTAATCAATCCCTGGATTTTTTTTCACCAATGTTCATCTTTACAAACTATATGTAGGTAATGTCGCAAGAATTTAAAGAGCATTATTAATACGTACCTAAAGCAGATTTTCTATCGTTTTATTTATACGCAGATATAAGACATGTCCATTAATCTTTAAAACGACCAATAATTAATATTTACAAAGTTACAAAGAATGACTGAAAATATATTGCATCGACATCATACACCCTAACCTAACGATAACATTCAGCGACGCTGTGTACAATGAAGCGTTGATTGCTATCGAGGACCTTTGCATTGTCATTGCCAATTTACCAATCAGTCATTTCGGTAAGCGTTCACCAAATCGAAGTGCATCTGATTTAATGAACACTGAAATGAATCGTGAACTGCATTAAAATACTGTAGATGTGGCAGCGATTGTTAGTCGCAATGTCCCACTTCTGACACATGAACAAAGAACCATTTACGACCGCATTATGCTGGCAGTTTCGGCAGGACAAAGAGGATTCTTTTTTTTTTGGATGCACCAGGTGGAAATGGCAAAACATTTCTAATTTCGCTAATTCTCGCCGAAATACGATCAAATAATGGCACCGCATTGGCATTGCGTCATCTGGCATTGCAGCAACTTTCTTGGATGGAGACAGCTCATTCAGCATTTAAGCTGCAACTGAATATTAAACATAACCCAAACGCAGTGTGCAACATAAAAAAATAATCGTCCATGACAACAGAGCTGAAACAGTATAAAGTCATCATCTGGGAAGAATGCACTATGGCACGCAAACATTAGCTTGAGGCATTGAACAGGACATTGAAAGACATAAGAAACAACGACAAACTATTTGGTGGCATTATGTTACATCTTTCAGATGATTCCAGACAAACATTTCCCGTCATTCCACGTTCAACGTACGCTGATGAAATCAACGTTTGTTTAAAATCATCGCTACTGTAGCGTAATGTTGAAAAAGTACAGCTGAAAGTAAACATGCGCGTTCAAATGCTTCAAGATCCATCCGCTGAAACATTCTCAAACCAACTGTTAGATATCTGCGATGGAAAAGTTGCTTTACATGAAAATACTGGATGCGTGAAATTGCATACAGTTTTCTGCCCAATTATTAATTCGAAAAATGCTCTCATTGACCACATATTTCCCGATGTACACACACAATACATGAATCATGAGTGGCTGGCAGAAAGAGCAATTTTGGCAGCAAAAAATGTCAAGGTAACAAAATGCCAGATAGTAATAACGAACAAATCATTAGCGGCTTAAATATGCTTAAAATGTTTATTGATACTATACCTAATTACGATGGCGATATTAATTTACTTAATAATTTTATACATGCTTGTAACTTCCTTTTTGATAATTTTGGAAATACAACAGATATAAGGGTAAAAAATTATTTAATTAGAGTTATTCAAACTAAACTAGTAGGTAGGGCACAAATTCTAGTTGGATCACGCCCAGAACTAACTAGTTGGCCGTTAATAAAAGCGGCTCTTGAGCAATGTTTTGGTGACAATAGAAATTTAGAATGTTTAGAGCAAGATCTGTTCATGGCTAGGCCTAATAGAACTTACATTCGTGGTTTGCCTACTCATTTGCAATTGTTTGTTAGAATGAAAGATCCTAAATCTCTAGAAGAGGCCATTACAATTATTATCAAAGAACAAAATTTTCAATATACCCAGAATCTATTTAGAATGCCTATGAATAATCATAAACTTACTGCTCCTCAACCACCACAATATTATCAATCCCCTATGCAAATAATTCAATCAAGCTATTCACCCCAACATCGCTTCCACCCACCACAAAATTTCATTCAAACCCAAAATTTACAAAGTCCAGGACCATCTCAATTTTCTAAACCACATTTTCATTCCCAACCAATTCAACAAAAATTTTTCACTAATAGAGAAGTTTTCGGACCTCCTAAAGACGTATTCAAACCAACCGGGAAAACTCCAACCAATAAACCAGAACCAGCTATACACTTCCTAGTATGAAGAAACATACAAATTCTAGAAATTATTTCAAATCCTCTGGTCCACGTAATTTTATTTCAGAAGAGCTTTATCAAATTGACGGGGAAACTGTCGAGAATCCTGAAATAACATACGATCAACCACAGATTTTAGGAAACTATCACGAAGGGTACGATAATCCCGTTACAGAAAATCAAAACCCAAATTATGTCGAACACTCTGAAGATTTTCTAATAGATGCCCAGGAAAAACCTCCCCATTAACAATAACATCCGAAATGTACACTGAAATTAATAACAGCTTACCTTACATAAAAATTCAAAACCCTCCAATGAAATTATTGATAGACACCGGCTGTTATAATTCTATCATAAAACCTTCTATAGCACAAAAATATTTACGTGATTATATCTATCATTGTCCAACACAAATAAGGACAGGCGTAGGAGAAAAAGAAGTCCGTTTTAGAGCTGATATTCAGCAATGCCCGAATTGAAAAGCGATAAACAAATAACTTTTATTCTCTTCGATTTTCATAATTTCTTCGATGGTATTATTGGATTAAAAGAGCTTCAAAACCTTAAATTTTCGACTCACTTGGTAAATAAACAGCTTTCCAATAATAAAACAAATATCCCAATTATTTTTAGGAACCCTGAAACAGAAAAATATAAGATTACCCTGAACTCTTTTGAAATTGCTTGCCTCTATGTGCCTGAATCCGAATGTGATGGTGATATTATAGTTCCCGAATGTAAAATTAAGAACTTACATATTCCCGAAACATTAACAATTGCAAAAAACGGATTCGCAAAAATAGAAATTTTTTACAATAGCGATGAAATTATATAAACATACTTTCGATAACCCTATAAATGTGTTGCCCTTGCCGATTCCGACAAAAAGAACTTCGATTTCTTTCAAATTGAACATTTTCTTCCAAATCAGAAAGAAAAAAAATCCCGATGGCCTGTAGTCAGCGGAAAGGTAATTTTTTTCAAAATTCATTGTTGTTATTACATAAAATTTTCGCATGTGTCATAGCCTTGCGGTTAGAGGTTTTTGTTTTGTCTGTTGAATATAAAGCAGACAGGGTTTGCGTTCCACTTCAAGGCAATTTTTTTTTGCCTATTTCTTTATAATAAATATACTATATATATTTTTTAATCAGGGTCTATATTAAGATCTCCAGAAAATGTACAATTACATCAAATTTATATTGAGTGTTCATGTTTTATCAATATTTCTTATTTTTTCTTTATTAATTTTTATTTTTTTATCTGTGCATTTTATGGAAAATTGCTTTGAACAAAAGTTGTAGGTACTGATTATATCTATAACCTAAAATTATTTTTGATATTTACAATACGGGTTTTTTGATAATTTTTTTAAATGTTTGAACAGTCGCCATTTTGGAACTACTTACCCGATATTGCCCAATAACAAACTCGGCCGAGATATTTGAGAGACTGATTTTTGTAGCAAATTTGAACTTGATACCTCCAAAACTGCGACCTCTATCGTGTTAACAAATTTTGTAATATCCCATATTATATATATATATAAACTTTTGAACCAAATGTTTTTTTGGACTAACTTATAGACATATAATAACGTACCGTTGAAATTTTTTCGCAATTCAAAAGTGTGAACGATCGCAACATGTACATTTCTATAAGAAATTTACCTAAAAAAGGCTAGACATAAAAAAATCCCGATGGCCTGTAGTCAGCGGAAAGGTAAATTTTTCAAAATTCATTGAATTGAAATTTTAACAGCCTTTTCATTGGTATACCTACATGTTATTACAAAAAATTGTCGTATGTGTCATAGCCTTGCGGTTAGAGGTTTTTGTTTTGGCTGTTGAATATAAAGCAGACAGGGTTCGAGTCCACTTCAAGGCAGATTTTTTTTTCGCCTATTTCTTTTCAATAAATATGCTATATATTTTTTTAATCAGGGTCTATATTAAGATCTCCATAAAATGTACAATTACATCAAATTTATATTGAGTGTTCATGTTTTATCAATATTTGTTATTTTTCTTTATTAAATTTTATTTTTTGTCTGTGTATTTTATGAAAAATTTCTTTGAACAAAAGTTGTAGGTACTGATTATATCTATAACCTAAAATTATCTTTAATAATATTTACACTACGGCTCTTTTTTGATAATTTTTTTAAATGTTTGAAAGGTCGCCATTTTGAAACTATTTACCCGATATTGCCCAATAACGAACTCGACCGAGATATTTGAGAGATTGATTTTTGTAGCAAATTTGAACTTGATACCTTCAAAACTGCGACCTCTATCGTGTTAACAAATTTCGTAATATCCCATATATATATATATATATATATATAAACTTTTGAACCAAATGTTTTTTTGGACTAACTTATAGACATATAACAACATGCCGTTGAAATTTTTTCGAAATTCAAAAGTGTGAACGATCGCAATAATTACATGACCACTTGAATTTCGAAGAAAAGAAATTACTCGTAGACCTATGCCGTGAATTTTCCGACATTTTCCACTATGATAATCACAAATTATCATTCACAAACCAGGTTAAACACGAAATCAAAACTAGTGATGAAATTCCAATACACAGAAAATCGTATCGATATCCATTTATCCATAAGGATGAAATCCAACGGCAAATTAATAAAATGCTTGAGGACGGCATAATAAGACCAAGTCAAAGCCCTTGAAGCAGCCCTATGGATAGTACCAAAGAAGTTGGATAAAAGTGGCAAACAAAAGTGGAGATTGGTGGTCGACTATAGGAAAGTCAACGAGAAAACAATTGATGATCGATATCCAATTCCTAACATCAACGACATCCTTGACAAATTAGGGAGATGTCAGTATTTCTCGACATTGAATTTGGCATCCGGTTTCCATCAGATAGAAATGGACCCGAAATCGATCCCTAAAACCGCCTTTAATGTCGAAAATGGACATTTCGAATACGTCAGGATGCCCTTTGGACTGAAAAATGCTCCAGCCACATTCCAACGGGTTATGAATGAAATTCTTCAAGGTCTTCAAGGAAAAATCTGCCTCGTGAACATGGACGACATTTTTTTTCATCCAACCTCGAAGAACACATGAAAAACCTGAAACTTATTTTCAAAAGGTTGAGAAACTGTAAACTTAAAATTCAACTCGACAAGTCAGAATTTCTTCGTAAAGAAGTTGAGTTCTTGGGACATGTGGTCACATCGGAAGGTATACGTCCAAACCCAAAGAAGATCGAAACCATAAAGAAATTCCCGTTACCAAAAACTTCAAAAGAAATAAAATCATTTCTCGGTTTATTAGGATACTATAGAAAATTCATACGAAATTTTGCAAAACTTACAAAACCCTTTACCCACTGTTCAAAGAAGGGGGAGAGAATTGAACATACTCCCGAGTTTATACAAACTTTTGAATTATGCAAGAATATTTTATGTAAAGATCCGATCCTGCAATACCCAGATTTCAGCCGTCCATTCAACCTTACAACAGACGCCTCGAATTTTGCAATCGGTGCAGTCTTGAGTCAAGATAAGGTAGGTCAAGATTTGCCTATTGCATATGCTTCACGTACCTTGAACCCAGCTGAGATTAACTACAGCACGATCGAGAAAGAGCTCCTTGTGATTGTATGCATTTTCGCCCATATTTATTCGGTACAATAGTTACGGATCATAAACCTCTTCAGTGGCTATTCAGTTTAAAAGAGCCAAATTCTCGACTAGTAAGATGGCGCTTTAGGATGGAGGAATATGACTATCAAATACTATATAAAAAAGGAATCCAGAACACCAACGCAGACGCGCTTTCAAGGTTAGAAATTCATGCCATTGAAAACGAATCTCTCTATATCTTCATTCAAAATGCTCACCCGCCACCACTAGAACCGAAGATAATTATACACTCAAATATAAAAGTGCGCCCTCCAGACTCCGATAGCGAAACGACACATTCAGCTGTCGAAGACCCCATATTAGAAATACCTTTCACCGAAAATTGTGTGAACCACTACTCTAACCAAATTATCCATATCATCAGAAGCAAACTTTTCGAGACCAAAACCAGGCAGACAGTTCATCTCTCAGAAAATTATGATTATGAGATTTTCAAATTCTTCAAGGAAAATGTTGATCCAAAGAATTTGTACTGTATTTATGTTTGCAAATCAGAAATCGATTTCAATCCAGCAATGACCATAACGTTGCAAAAAACCTTCCAAAACCATGCCTATAACTTGGTAATATCCAACCAATTTCTCAAGGATATTACTCAAAAAATAAACAAAGGGAAATTATTTCACACCACCATGAAACAACATACCATAGAGGAATAAACGAATCCGCCTCAGCTCTGAAGAAAATTTATTATTGGCCAAATCAAAAAAAAGAACTTAACCGAATTTATTGATAACTGCGATATTTGCCAACAAGCCAAGTACGATAGACATCCCCCGAAAATCAAGTTCGAACTCACTGCAACTCCAACTCAACCACTCGATTCGATCCATATGGACACTTTCCAAATCGCTAACACGAAATTTTTAACCATAATCGATGTATTTTCTAGATATGCTCAAGCTTATATCCTAGAGCCTACCTGCAATGCCCTCGTAGTCTTTGAAAATTTATTAAACTTTGTATCACATTTCGGTACAGCACACTCAACCTTCATCGAACTCTTCAGAGTTCTCAAATTGAAAGATCCAAACGCATCTATAAAACAATTGATGCATTTCGCTGTCATCGGTTATAATTCATCTGTTCATAGAGTAACGAAACAAAAACCGTTTGACGTAATAAACGGCAGAATTAATTCACTCGATCCATTCGATATGACTGATGAGATTATTTTCAACCAATTTATGGCCGACCGGCTACAACGACTAAAATTTATTTACGAAAAAATATACAACACATCATTACAAACCAAATCTAAACTAATTGAAAAACAAAATATCAAAATAGAAGACCCTCCGGAATTTCTACCCAATACTAAGGTATTTATTAAAAACAAGAGTGCCCTTAGAAGCAAGACCAAACCACGTCATATTATTACAACTGTCGTTAGAGATATTGGCAATAAAATCCAAACCAGTAAAGACAAATTCATACACAAATCACAGATTCAAAAGCCTAAAGCTTTTCATTCTTATTCGCAGGGTAATGAAATGGACAATGATACTACTTCTCATAGCTATACATCGAGTAAAAGCAGCCATCCCTGACGTCAAAATAAATCCCATAGATAGTCCATTACTTCCCTTCCACATTGGACAAACTCGAGTGATAAGCTCAAAACATACTTTTATTCACTACTTCTAACTTAAACCTTTACAAGATCAATTGATAAACTTAGACAATTTCTTCTCCAATATAGAAAAATCCCTAAACCTTACGCACAATCACCCTGATTTATTCTTAGGCCTTTATACTAAAATATTAAACCATGCAAAATATCTAATAACTGAAGCAAATACCAAATTGAATAATTTAACAACGCATATGAGATCTAAGCGAGGTCTAGTCGATCTAGTTGGAAAAATCTCCAAATGGCTATTCGGCACTCTCGACTCAGAAGATGGATTAAAATATGACAAAGCAATTGTAGATCTCCAAACAAATGAAAACACAATGGCAAAAGAACTCTCGTTACAAATATCTCTCTCAAGAAAACTTATTGATAATTATAATTCAATAACTATTTTGAGCTAAAACCAAAAACTGATCAAGATGCGCTTAGAATATCTCCAAGGCTATGTTGATAAAACTATTGACGATATTGTAATTTATTTAAAAACTCCAAACATTCTAGGCCAGATTATTCTTAATTGTCAAAGTCTCATAAATTTTCTCGATAACTTAGAAAACGCAATATCATTTGCCAAAACTAACACACTTCATAGCTCCGTAATTTCAGCACAAGAATTAAATAACGTAATAGATCATTTAGTAAAAATATATGGACAATCCAGATTCCTTATTTTTAAGAATACTATGGATTATTACTCCCTAGCTAGCCTTCAAATTTCGTTCTCTGGAAGTAACAATAATTTTCGCTATACATTTACCAATTTTCTCACCAGAAACCTTTGAAAGCTTCCATCTTTTTCCAATGCCGATAAAACAGTCAATAATCATACCTAAACTACCCTACCTTACACTTGGTAAAACTGAAGAACAATACTCAGAAGAATCCTGTCCTACGATCAACAATATCCAAATATGTCCTAATCATCTCGAGCCATTAACTGAAAGCTGCATAGCCAACCTGATCAAAGAAGCAGAAGCTCGAAACTACCAAATTGTTACTGCCCATGTACAAGAAATCATTCTGGAATCAATAACTGACGAGTATTTAATAGCCATTCCAGCAAGCAGTCCTCTGAAACTCCAGAACGAGTGTAATTTCAAGGAATTCAACCTCATAGACAAACCAAGCTTAATCCAAATCCCTTTTAATTGGGGCATTAAAATCAATAGGAGTTTTGGAACAAACAAGAATTATCCAAAATGAAACCACTACGATTACCAAAGATTGACATTGGGAACTTGTCTGTGTCTAGTGTTGACCAACCAATAACACTACAGACACTAGATCTAAATAAAATTCAAAATCTCAAACAAGAAATTCAGACACCAATGAATTTCCCACAAGAGACATTTCATCCAGCTACCTGGAGTTTAGCAACAACTCTTACGTTACTTGCAATGGCCGGATTGGTAGCATTTTTCCTAAGAAAATGGTACAGAAAACCTGCAGCAACAACCAACGAAACGGGAAACCAAAGCTCACTGTTTTCGTTTCCTCTTCAGGGAGGAGGATGGGAGCCATAACGCTGACGGTATGAAAATCATCGTCCGTTCTCAAAATAGAAGTGCTGACTCCGTGAGACCGTCCGAAAAACCTTTTCACTTGCGTTTACCCATAATACGTAATGTTATCCTATTATAAATATATGTAAATTAGATCTAAGATTCATTCTGTTCTTTGCTTTCTTGCTTGTAATAAAACTTTTTAAAAACTATTTTCGTTAACCGAAAACCATTATTAGTGGAACGCGAACCCTGTCTGCTTTATGTAATGACATGTAGGTATACCAATGAAAAGGTTGTTCAAATTTTATTTCAATGAATTTTGAGAAATTTACATTTCCGCTGACTACAGGTCATCGAGATTTTTTTATTTGTCATAATTAGTGATAACAAATATGGATAACATCTTGTAATGTATATAAAACTTTTAAATGATATAATTTTAAATAAAATAGTTAAGTTAATAAAGTACAATGAATAAAAACGATTAAAAGTTGGTGTTTTGTTATTTTTATAGGCCGTTATCGTTCATAGCGCTTCATTCCTCTTTCAGTCATAGACCACATCCGCACACACATACAATAAGTTAGTTATTTTTTATTTAACTACCAAAATATCCACCAATAATAATATAGGTTTATGGCAAACTAACGTTTGCCGGGTCAGCTAGTAACAGATAAAAAGCAATGTAATATATGAAAATCAGTTTTAATTTCACAGATAGAAAGACGAAGTAACAACTTGTTCTAATTTATATTTGCAGGATAATTTCAGAATGAGTCTCACGACTTTAAAATAATTTGTATAGCATAAATAAAAATTTTGAATAAATTAAAATCACACTAGAACTTTTCTTCATCAAGGCCATGTTTAAAGAACATCATAACGGGTACAGAATCGCCGTTGATTTCTCTATATTCCATAAGACCTACCATACCATCGATTTCCATCGATTCGCCGGTGAAGAATTGAAGTTCTTTAAACCTTCCCAATATATCTTTCATTACTTTGTTCATGTTGGTCTTGAATACTTCAACCTGGTCGGGGGCTGTTTCTTCCAATTTGGCAACTAATCTGTAATTTAAATTAGGAAGAGGTATTACACAAGGAAGACAGATAAGAGAACAAAGTTTGTAAAAATCTCAAAAAGGATAAAAAATATCATAAAAGATTGAGATTTTCTTACTATAGCATGTCTTGCTCTAGATGGTTCATTAACAAGAAACCATTTAGTATTAGTGCATGCGGAATAACAAACAAAAAATAATAGTGACTCGAAAACTCATGAAAGGGTACAGGTTGAGATACAACACACATCCTTAGCAGTCTGGTTTCCAAAACGGTGTAGACATAGTAAGATAACATTTGAGCAACATTAATTTTAAGTTATAGCGAATGTGTATTCTTTACGTATGAATGGACTGTTTTAGGTTGCTTAGAGTTACACGTGTAATAAACTCGTTCGACCCTTACAAATCGGCGGGAAAGGATGCCACAGAAATCCCTGAGTGAAATAATGGAGATTCTGATTAAGATTTTCTCTGATTACCTAAAACTCACGTACCAGAGAAATGGAGGAAGGAAAAAGTTGTTTTCTTACCCAAAGTCGGGAAACCAAGCAATACGACACCAAAGGACTACAGGCAGACAGTTTAATTGTTTTTGCAAAAGACACTAGAGAGGCTACTGTAACATATTAAAGAAAACACTCTATTGGAAAGGGAGTGTAAAGTACAGCACGCTTACCTGAAAGGTAAGTCCGTTGAAAGTGCATTACATGAAGTAGTGAGGACATTAGAGAAATCCCTGAAGGAAGGAGAATAACATGTTAAAACGGAGGCAATAAAGGAGACACTGGAAGATCTGAATGTCTAAAACACAATCTTCAACTGGATAATGAACATACTGCAGAGCAGGATAATAAGCTCAGAGATGGGAGATAACAGAACGAGGAAAAGACCAACCAGGAGCACAACACAAGGAGGAGTCATCCAGGCACCTTTGTGGCTGATTATGATAAATGCAACTCTGAAAATTTTCAGAAAAAGGAGAATAAATATCGTATTATATACTGACAATGTTGCAATATTAGTCACAGGAAAAGACCCACTGCTAGTAAGCGATATTAAGACAGCACATCTTGAGGAGTTTACGAGCTGGACAGAGGTAAAAAGGCTAAGAGTGAATCCTGAAAAGACCAACTTAGTTCTGCTCACAAGAGAATACAAGATACCAAAGTATAGACCATCTAAACTAAGAAAGGTAAACTCTAGTTATCTCGAAAGAGGCTAAGTAACAGGGAGTGATACTTGATGCAAATCTTTCCTGGAATATGAACCAGGGAGTGATACTTGATGCAAATCTTTCCTGGAATATGAACATGAAAGAAAGGATGAAGGATTTAACGCCTTCTACAAGATGTTCGGAAAAACTTGGGGTCAACAACCGCAAATTATACACTGGATGTACACAATCGTTGAAGGACCTATAATAACCTATGAAACCGTGATTCGGTGGCAAGCCATGGTCTAAAAGTACCTCATCAAAGTACAACAGTTAACAGCCTTAGGTATAACGGGATCTCAAAGAAGTACACCACAAGCAGACCTTCAGTTATACTGACTCAATAACCATTAGATATGTTAAGGACTAGAAGCCAAAGGAGCCCTAAGATTTAGGGAATTCCGAACTCTGGCAGCAGACCAACTGTGGACACACTAGAATACCGGAAATTGAAGATTGCTGGCAAAAATGTTAGAGATTTTCTCACACATACATATACACCAGTCAAGCGGCTCTAAGGACCTTAACAGCGAAGAAGATAAGATCAAGGGAATCGCGGTCCTGGATCCGCGATAACAAACTTAGACACTGCTGGGTACCTGGACACAGCAATGTAGAATGGACCAAAAAAAAACAGATAAGCAGGCCCATGCAGGCGCGGAAAAAGAAATAATGGGGAACGATAGACAAACCACAACCAACGATCAAGTCACTATAGACGGAATAATTGGGGCAGTACATGACAAAAGGTGGAGTAGGAGAAGAGACTGCATCATCTCGCTTTCCATGTGGCCTAAGTTAAATAAGGAGAGGACATTGGAAATGCTCGATATCAAGAAGTCCTCGTTAAGAAAGTTCACAGGATTCACTGCACGGTCGTACAAGGCTCCGGAAACTAGGAATCATCCGATAACTATTGCAGAGAATGCGACTAGAGAGACTATAAAGCACCTAATGTGTTTCTGCCCGTTGGTAGTGGGGCGCCCGAGATTCTTGGTATAAGAAACACTAAAGTGCCTGGGGGAAACAGCGGAGGCTGACATCGGAAATAGAAAAAATTATCTCCATATCAAGGTTGAAATGCGATAGAAAGGGAGAAATAAGATAGCGGGATAGGGAGGGATGGTTAAGGTACAAATAAAAAGGGTAACCAAATGGGCCAAAGGTCACCGAGTGGGCTGCAGATGCACTAGAAAACTAACCAAAGGAGGTTCGGGTAGTAAATGAGTTACATTCAGAAAATTTTAGAGAACCACTAATGTAGGAAAAGATAATAATATGATACTTGCAAAGTTACAGCTGATTTGACTCGCTGGTTTAAAAAAATAAAACGAAAATTACATGGCCTGTAATGGAGGAATACCTAATTCAACGGATAGGATGTAGCATTAAGATAATAATGAAACTGTTTTACGAATTACATCAACGTTCACTCGTTAGTTATTTGCAATTTGAAAATTAATTCCTCATAAGGGAAGTGAATATGTATTTCCTATTGATCACTTATATGCGTATATTTCATCATCTGTTAAAGAAGAATGTTCTGTGTATTTACTGTAAGTTATGCATGCTAAAGCGATTATATTAATCATACTCTTTGGCAATACTTTAATAGACGTAATTAATATTCTAATTAATTTTTGCATAACAAAGAAATATCAATAATTTTAGTTTCGATAGATTTAAACCCTTTCTCCTGATGTACCTATATCTAAATAATCTAATATTAGTACCTATTTATGAATTTTTCTGTAGATATTTCACGCTGTTTATTATGAAATTTCCATCAGATTCACAGATTATTAAATAAAAATATATCGCACGCCTATATTTCCGAAATTATGAAATTTCGTTCTATTTACCATCTAAATATTCTGTATGTTTATTCAGCGCCGTTATAACATCCATTACATAATTGTCCATGTATTTTAACAATTATTAATTTTAATGAAGAACTACCTAAGTGTATTCGATTACAATGTTAATATTAAAACTTCAATTTATTAATATATGTCTTATTCGTTGAAATAGTTCAAATTTACTCTGAAAATAGAATTAAATTTAATTTTTTATTGTTGGTAACCTCGACCTTATATATGTATTTAGAAAGGCGTATCCCCTTGTCCCTTACCCCGCAAAGTACTGATCAGAAAAATAACTAGATAAGCACTTCTATATAAGAAAACTAGGCTACTTTGATATAGACAAAACAGACGCTCTGGTGCTTTAATAAAATGAGTGCAAAAGCGAATACAAATTTAAAGTGTGAGCTAGTAATGTTCGTAAAGTTATCAAGAAGACGTTGACAATCTTACAGTTCAGGCCACCTAAATATTACGCCTGCTAAAAATTCAGTTTTTTGAAAATAACGGTAGAATTGCCTTTTTAAAGGCAAGAGAATGTTATCTGAGTATGTTACCCAACATTCCCTTGCCCCAGAATAGGCAAATCTACTTTTATTTTCAACTTGGACTCATTTTTAGCATGCGTAAGAATTAGGCAGACTCCATATGAACAGCTAACAGAATTGAGCCACTAATATACGACAAAATATGGCCATTAATATTTGCTTGTTTACGATCACACAAAAAAATAGTAGTCACTTCTCAACTAAAGAGTAATAACTAGTAATAATAACCAGTGTACTTACTTCTTCATGTAATCCTTAAGGTATAAGGTATAGGATTTCTTATCACCAAAAGCATATGTTTCACATAATCTGTGATTTAAAACTATATCCACTCCTGACTCAACACAATCTTCGGTGCCCTCATCTGCTTCTTCAGCTGAAGGATTGGCTCCATCAATTTGAATATCACCATGTTTACGTGATACTAGTTTTCCGTAAACTTCATATAGTACTTCATCTACAAGTTTAATTTTGTATGTGTCGGAGAACATTTCATCCCCTGAAAACGACATAATAAAGATGAGAATAAAGGCATTTTTAGTTCAATCTTATAAGTATACGTATTTGAAGGTGTACTGGTGTACATTGTACATGTCAATGTCATTTCAATGTATCAGACCAGACGGAGATGCCTGATAACGTAAATTGACACTTTTTTGGCTTTAGAAAAAAAAAATTGAAAAATACGCACAGTGACAAAATTACAACAGTACAATTAATGAAACTCACCAGTAAAAATATCTTTATAGATCCTCATTTTGATGGATTTCTTGGATCTCTATAAAATACGTAGAGAATGACCGTTCCCTCAAGAGAGCACCGGAAAAAGATCGAATATAGATTTTGACAGCTCGGAAGTAAATTCAAAATTGGGCGCGCAAGTGCATTCTGGGTCGTGTTGCTGATTGCAAATAAACAACTTATAAGCCATCATGCCATCGTCATCATTATTATAAAGGTGAAAGATTATAGAATGCTAGATTTATTAGATTAGAACTAATAATTTCAAACAATTACATATAGATATATACATATCTACTTTATTTTCACGAATGATGGCGTCTGTCATGAAAACATGAGAAACGAATCAATTGAACTGACAAGTGTAGATCAATGGCGTAACGATTTCGCGATAAAATATGGTACTTCAAATTTCTTATACGCTTCAAGGAAGTTCATATAATTAGGGAGAAAAAATATCGATTGATTAAATAAGCAATAATATGAAATATTTATTATTAACAATAATGCAGAAACATAAAATACAAATTTTTTGCTTGAGTTATAAAATATAAATTTATTCATCTGAGGTCTCTGGAATGTCACTTTGACTTTGAGACTAGACTAGAACGACAAACATAGTGGAGAATAGAGAATTTCATGATAAAAATGTGATGAGAAGTATAGCGTGATGTACCTAGCACGTGAATGATTACATACAATAGCCATAATTCGTGAAACAAACGATATATATATATCTCTAGTATATTAATACGAGCAATTCTTGTATACCTATTTTTTTTTTTGAAACGGCTCTAACGATGTTGATCAAATAAAAAACGCGAGTGTCACCCTCGAGGTCCATAATTTTTTTCTTGAATGGTTCGGCAGGTTTAGATAAGAATTTGCATAAAGAGGTTTTAAGAGACGTGAAATCGATTGGCGATACTTTAATTTTTTATTATTTATTGGGTGTGACCCACGAGATCTACACTTGCTATTTTGGGGGTCGGGAAGTATGTTTCACATTCATATTTATTTTGAAATATGTAAATTATCATCTTGTGAACGATAAAAGAAATATTTACCGATCTATCGATCGGAATGAATTTTAACTAGAAATATGCACATTTTTGAACTAAGATCAAGCATCTGACAATCTTGCACTTTTAGGTAGAGCGCTGTAGCCCGCCATTGTATGTCCTGACTGTCATGTCCGTGGCGCTCTAGTATAGGTAGAGCGCTTGTTTACGTATCTTTGCGGGTATGGTATAACCCGTGGGTATAACCTTACATAATTCTATATACCTATAATTTGATCCTTGATTTTTTGTGATGCTCAGTATGGGGATTGGTAACATCACAGTTTAGCAATGGCACAGCCTTGAACAAATATAGGGAGGACGAGTAACACGAGTAGTGGGAGTAGCACAAAAAACATTGGGTTATCGTATGTCATTTCGGTGTGTTGCGCAAAATCACGCTGCGCAGCCTTATGTAGTATGGGCGAAGGAAGCTTAAATACAACAATAGACACTCAGTGAAATACTACGCAACATACCAAATTGACAACTTATTACGGGACGTTATTTCAGCCACTTCTGCGTATAGAACAGGATACAGAGTAAGTCATCCTCCCTTTATAAATTCTTGGGAACAGCTTACCAAATAAGCTGTGCCAATGGTAAGTGTGGTAACATAATTACATGTCCCTCTTCTTAGCCAAAAAAGTTCATGACCCATGCGCATATCGCCAGCTATCCCCAGGTCTTTCGCTTCATTTTTGCGTATTTTTTTCCACAATGCTACCGGTATAGAAGTTTAAGTATATGATATAACCTACACCACTGACGTGACAGTCAGGACACACAATGGCGGGCGGCGATAATACTCATCTATATAGCGATCTACTACTAGTATTATATATATATATATATATATATATATATATATATATATATATATATATATATATAGATATATATATATATATAGTGCTCGAGTTTAGGTGTCCTAATCTGGAGCTCCTATTGCGTATGATCAAATTTCAAAACATCACGTCAACATTGTCGGATCTTTTGCCGTCATCTTAGAGCATGGAATTACCATGGAGACATCGAATTCGGAGTGCAAGTGAAGCCAAATTCGGGATAAATCAATGGCCGCCAATGGACGTAATACCATATTCTTTTTTCGACAGAGACTCTTTTATCCAAGAGCCTCGCATTTCACTATTGTGTTAGGATCAAAATGTAATTTTCATTAAAAGACAGCACAAAAAATGAAAATCAAAATAAGATGTAAATGATGTAAACACCAAGGTGAGCACGAAACTAATGGCGGCCGACGAAAAAGTCGCTTCACTTTAGTTTCGAGGCGGCTATACAGAGCAGCATCTCCTGTCATGTACGCACGACTTTTCCCTACTCTAAGGCAGTCATAGTCAAGCAGGTTGGAAGGTATGGAGGTAGCATTGCTTTAGAGCGCAATGCGCGGCAGTGAAGCCACCTGGCGTATAGGCAATCTATGAACATCATACGCGCGAATGCATGCTGCATTTTCCCAAATAGCAATGAAAAATAGAGATGATTTGCTTTATCCTTCCGCTCATCTAGTTAAAATCTACTTTATATGTGAGAAATTCATAGGGTCCATTCAATTAGAGAAAAGGCCACCGCGTCAACAGCGCAGAAACCAGTTTTGGTCACTTTGTCTCGTTCCCTAGCAACGATCAGCTGCCGACACATTTCAGTGGCGTAGCACGGGAAGCGTAGTTTTGACTGTTTACATGAATCAAGAAAACAACAAAAGTATTTTCGTAATCTGCCCGTTTTTAAGTTTGTCTTACATGGAAATATTGCATATGAATTTCCCGCGTCTGAAGATATGGCCACTTCTCATACGAAGGTGCTTGGACGGCCACAAGTTTTAAACGGTGAGTGTTGTATGCTATCTATGGTCACTTTTCTGATTGTTTACGTTCCGTTGTGCGCGTCTAACAGAATTCGTCCTCCACATTCCTTACATTCCTGTTCTGTAGAGAGTGTTGGTTTGAGAATGCGATTTTTGTGTATGGCGATTTAATATATTTTCTGGAAGGTGAGTTTCCACACTTTATATGTTCCACACATTGTTCTAGAAGATGCCGCCGAAGAAGCTCGTTGGTGTGAAAGGGTTGGTAATTCAGAGCCAAATCAGTGAAATCATAAATAACGTTGCCACTTCTATGTAAGCCGAAGCTGAACGGGGATTTCAGATACCGATGAAACATAATATGTAGAACAGTCTGGTAACGTGCACTGATGTGAATAAACGCTTTATTATGTATGATTTCTACCTCACCCGGAGATATCGTCCCACACGGCTCGATGTTTGTTTACATGTTGGTAATGTACACCGTACGACACTGACGTGACGTCAGCACTTCACGCATCTTCGTGACGTAGATGGCCTTTTCTTTAAGTGAATGGACCCTACGTGAGGCCTTGCTAAAAGTGGTGGAAAGACTTTAGCAAGACAGTATAGGGCAATGCATTTGTCCACTATGACTACAATATTTTTCAAATTCTACTATTTTTGAAACCCTCAAGATAATCATTTATTTTCGTTATTAAAGACAATTGCAGCAAAATATGTAGTTATAAGATTTCATTTATTTGCAAAAAAAATATAGATATATCTGAAACTAGGAGACAGTTTTAAAATAAGACAGTTCTGTTTAAAGAACATTAATGTGTTGTTTGAAGGACTACATCAATGTGTTGTTAATGTGAGTGTGAGTTTCTTTTTATCCGCTTTTAGGTAGTAATTAATTTTATAATCAGCGTATATAAAATGTAGATTATAAAATTGTAGGTACTCTAAACCATGATACCATACATACTGGGACTTTTTTGTTATTTTTCTTCCTAAAAGCAAGAAGAACATCAGCAAAACTAATGATTTTCTTGTAAACTCCCTTTGTTACCGTGCATACCGCTGTTCATACTTGACCGGTTGCCTATATTCCGCGCGGCTTCACTTTATGGATGCGGTCGAGAACACGCTGTAAGCAATTGCAGCAATAAAAGTGAAGTAAACACAGCAACCGGTTTTTTATTGAATTTAGTCGTTGGCAGCATTTGATGCAAATTTGTTTCCGACCGACAAGCTGTCAATCGCAATCCGTGAATGAAGGAACGACGGCTGGAATTATTTAAGATATAGATAACAATGAAACTGTTAGTTACAGGGAAATTGAACTGTTATTTATATTAAGATACTACCTTTGGCATTGAATTTTCAACGCCATAAACAACCGTCAAAAATCAATAGGTATAATTTTAACATTATCAGCTCCATCAAATTCCTCTTTTATCACTTTGATTTTATAATTTGTCCCGGTATTTTCATCCAACAAGATTAATTCCATAATATCTATTATTTTGAATGAAAAAATATTTTTATTGGATCATCTACACATAAACCTACTTTGGAGGTAGTGTTCTCTGCTTCTACTCCAGAGAAAACATACCTCCAAGAGAATGGTAACTCCCATGTTAATTTTTTTGACCATGTTTTGACCTTGAGTACACTAGCGCTCAATCGGTACACTCACGAAGTTACGTGTGGCGGCAGTTTTAAATCGGACATTGAAATTAACGGTGGAATATAAAAGTAGCACAAGGTAGACAAAGTAATAAAACGTTCAGAAATTGTTGAAGAAAGTTAAAAAAAACATTATATGAATGCAGCATAGATTTTTTATTAAGTGTTCTCCAACAATTTCTGAAAGTTTCACTCCTTTCACTATGTCTAAGGGGAATTAATAAACTTATAATAAATACAAGAAAAGTTTTAAGTAATTTTTTTATTAACTTGAAGGTCGCCAATATGAACATCAACATACATTACTATTACAATATATGTAATATACTTATTATTATAATAAAGTATTACCCAGAGCACTGTCGAAATAACTTCTTTTGTAAAATCATTATACCACCAGGACCCGGACGCTGGATACTTGATATGCCCTTGCATTGCTCCATTTCTTCTTCAGTCCTCTTCTGCTGCTCCTCAATTAGACATATAAATAAAAAAAATTAAACATCTGTGCCGTATATTACAAGTAAACTGAAATAATTATAAGCAAAATTCAGCTATACTCACATTTATGCACTCATTATACTCTCTCTGTACCACCAGGACCCGGAAACTAGATTCTTCAAATGCCTTTGAGGTGTTTTACTTTTGCCACATCCTTCTTCCGTTGTTCATCTGCAAATATTCGATTTTGCCATGTGCACCACCCTTTCACTGCAATAAAAAATACATCATTACAAATCTGGGCTGATATGAGAGAAGCATGCTCGGTAAAGAGTTCACAAGACAAACAATCTATGAAGTATTTTCTGATCTCTTTGTATAATGAGCTAGACGACAATCTTAAACAGCAATACACTATAAACTATCAATCATGCCTTACAGCATGTATTTAGTGGCATTTTCTTGCCACTGAGCCATACCAACACCGAAATAAATGAGATACGAATGATAAGAATAAGATACTAAAATAGTAATAGAGAATAAAATTCACATTCAACAACTTTTCTATATTTTCAGCTTCACCCTAATTTACCTGGTAGAAGTAAATTAACAGTTGTTTCTTATATGTTATTTGCGATCTCTTTTGTTTACTCTGATTTCTATTTAATGAGCTTGACGGAAAGCTTAAGCAACAATACTTTCGAAAATATCAATCAAAAAGCTATTCATGATACACATACCTTTGCTTAATATTCCTGTTTTAGGATGAACTTGCTTGAATACTTGGTATAAATAAATTAGGTTGCTCTCCATTTTCCTCCGTATTTTCTTCATGCCATACCTAATTACAAATGTTTTCCTGGCTTTTATCAGCTTTCTCGGCAGTCTTACAGCATGTCTTTAGTGGTATCTTCTTGCCACTGAGCCATACCAACACTGAAATAAATGAGATACGAATGATAAGAATAAGATACTAAAATAGTAATAGAGAATAAAATTAACATTCAACAACTTTGCTGTGTTTTTAGCTTCACTGGAGTAGTAGTTGGTTCTTTCACCTACAACATGGTACGCTAATTTACCTGGTAGAAGTAGATTAACAGTTATTCTCTACATATTATTTGCGATCTCTTTTATTTACTCTAATCTCTATATAATGAGCTTGACGGAAAGCTTAAGCAACAATACGTTCGAAAGTGTCAATCAAAAAGCTATTCATGATACACATACCTTTGCTTGATATTCCAGTTTTAGGATGAACTTGCTTGAAAACTTTGTATATATAAATTGCGTTGCTCTTCATCTTCCTTCGTATTTTCATCATGCCATACCTAATTACAAATGTTTTCCTGGGTTTAACCAGATTTCTCGGCAGCCTTACAGCATGTCTTTAGTGACATTGTCTTGCCACTGAGCCTTACGAACACTGAAATAAATGAGAAACGAATGATAAGAATAAGATACTAAAATAGTAATAGAGAATAAAATTCACATTCAACAGAATATTGCAGAGAAAACGTGCATATTCTCTCATTTCTCAGATACGTACCTTCAAAACATCCAATAGCTACAACAAAACCAGAGAAAACATACCACAAATACAAATACCAACAACGCTTCAGAAAAATGAGGTTAGAGATTTTAGACAGATTAACATATTATAATAGAACATTTACGTATTTAAATGTTACCGCCACCAATTGTCGGAAGCGATACTAGCGATCAATCGGTACACTTTGGCAACTTACGGTCAAAATTTTCCCATAAGAGTTGCCACGGGCTGTTCTACTCTCAATGCACTTGTTTCAGAGAAAACATACCTCCAAGAGAATGGTACCTCCCATGTTAATCTTTTTGACCATGTTTTGACCTTGAGTACACTAGCGCTCGATCGGGTACACTCACGAAGTTACGTGTGGCGGCAGATTTAAATCGGACATTCAAATTAACGGTGGAATATAAAAGTAGTGCAAAGTAGAGAAAAGAATAAAACATTCAGAAATTGTTGAAGAAAGTTGAAAAAACATTATATGAATGCAGCATAGATTTTTTATTGTGTTCTCCAACAATTTCTGAAAGTTTCACTCCTTTCACTATGTTTAAGGGGAATTAATAAAGTCATAATAAATATACAAAAAGTTAGAAATATTTTTTTAATAACTTGAAGGTCGCCAATGTGAACATCAACATACATTACTATAACAATATACTTATATAATATACTTATTAGTATAATAAATTATTACCCAGACACTGTCTAAATAACTGCTTTTGTGAAACACTTATTACACCACCAGGTCCCGGACGCTGGATACTTAATCTGCCCTTGCATTGCTCCATTTCTGCTTCAGCATTTTTCCGTTGCTCCTCAATTAGACATGTAAATAAAAAAACAAATTTTAAACATCTGCAACGTATATTACAAGTAAACTGAAATAATTACAAGCAAAATTCAGCTATACTCACATTTATGCACTCATTATACTCTCTCTATACCACCAGGACTCGGAATAGATTCTTCAAATGCCTTTGAGGTGTTTTACTTTTGCCACAGCCTTCTTCTTCCGTTGTTCATCTGCAAACTTTCGATTTTGCCTTGTGCACCACCATTCCACTGCAATAAAAAATACATCATTACAAATCTGGGCTGATATGAGAGAAGCATGCTGCAAAGAGTTCACAAGACAAACAATCTATTGATTATTCTCTGATCTCTTTGTATAATGAGCTAGACGACATTTTTAAACAGCAATACATTATAAATTATCAATTATGCCTTACAGCATGTATTTAGTGGCATTTTCCTGCTACTGAGCCATACCAACACAGAAATAAATGAGATACGAATGATAAGAATAAGATACTAAAATAGTAATAGAGAATAAAATTCACATTCAACAACTTTGCTATATTTTTAGCTTCACCGGAGTACTAGTTGGTTCTTTTACCTACAACATGGTACCCTAATTTACCTGGTAGAAGTAAATTAACAGTTGTTTCTTATATGTTATTTGCGATCTCTTTTGTTTACTCTGATCTCTATTTAATGAGCTTGACGGAAAGCTTAAGCAACAATACGTCCGAAAATGTCAATCAAAAAGCTATTCATGATACACATACCTTTGCTTAATATTCCAGTTTTAGGATGAACTTGCTTGAATACTTAGTATGTATAAATTGGGTTGCTCTCCATTTTCCTTCGTATTTTCTTCATGCCATACCTAATTACAAATGTTTTCCTGGGTTTTATCAGCTTTCTCGGCAGCCTTACAGCATGTCTTTAGTGGCATTGTCTTGCCACTGAGCCATACCAACACTGAAATAAATAAGATACGAATGATAAGAATAAAATACTAAAATAGATATAGAGAATAAAATTCTCATTCAACAACTTTTCTATATTTTTAGCTTCACCGGAGTACTAGTTGGTTCTTTCACCTACAACATGGTACGCTAATTTACTTGGTGGAAGTAGATTAACAGTTATTTCCTACATGTTATTTGCGATCTCTTTTGTTTACTCTGATCTCTATATAATGAGCTTGACGGAAAGCTTAAGCAACAATACGTTCGAAAATGTCAATCAAAAAGCTATTCATGATATACATACCTTTGCTTAATATTCTAGTTTTAGGATGAACTTCCTTGAAAACATTGTATATATAAATTGCGCTGCTCTCCATTTTTCTTCGTATTTTCATCATGCCATACCTAATTACAAATGTTTTCCTGGGTTCAACCAGCTTTCTCGGCAGTCTTACAGCAGGTCTTTAGTGGCATTTTCTTGCCACTGAGCCTTACGAACACTGAAATAAATGAGATACGAATGATAAGAATAAGATACTAAAATAGTAATAAAGAATAAAATTCACATTCAACAACAGAGAATTGCAGAGAAAACGTGCATATTCTCTCATTTCTCAGATACGTACCTTCAAAACATCCAAAAGCTACAAAACCAGAGAAAACATACCACAAATACAAATACAAACAATGGTTCAGAAAAATGAGGTTAGAGGTGTTAGACAGATAACATATTTATAATAGAACATTTACGTATTTGAATGTTACCGCCACTAATTGTCAGAAGCGATACTAGCGATCAATCGGTACACTTTGGCAACTTACGGTCAAAATTTTCCCATAAGAGTTGCCACGGGCTGACTTGTTTACACCACCTCCACGGGAAAAGCAAATTTAGCATTTGCAGTAAATTTAACGCATGCGCAGTATCGCATCTAATACCAAACAAAACTTGCGTTAGTGAATTTTAAGGTGAGTTTATACAGTAAATAAAATAAAATAAGAAACAAATTAAAATTGAAATAAGAATAACCTCAAGAAAGATTGGTTTATACAGATGACGAAAATAAAATAAGAATGAACCAATCAAATCACAGCTTTTTTGATAAAAACTTTTGTATTGTATGCAAGTTAAGTGTCCTCTGGTGGTTGATCATGCGCATTATCAGTTTCCAAACAAAATAAAATAAGAAATAAAGATGAAAGTTGGCCATCTTTAGTTCTTATTCTTATTTCTTAATTTAGCTTATTTCGTGTATAAACGCTCCCATGGAAATGGGCATGTTCAACTTTCTTATTTTATCTTAAATTGTTTCTTATTTTATTTTATTTACTGTATAAACTCACCTTTAGACCACCAATTTTTAGCTGTCAGTGCAGGAAGCTGTGTTCTCGAACGCACCCTATAACTTAGATACTCCTTCCTTATCTTCTATCCTCCTTGGGCACAGTCATAACACAGCTTACCAAAGCAAAGAGCTGTGGTCATTTTTTATTAGTATTCTGTGATCTGTGTAAAAGAGTAGGTATACATCAGAGAATATATACCTACATGCGACTACTTAAAGTATAAAAAATGTGCATCAAGAAATGTGCATTTAGTAGCATTTAGTACAATTTACTAGATGAAACTACGTATTGCATTGACTGTTTTCTATGAAGCAGATTCATAGCATAGAAAACAAACAACAGATATAAAAATAAAAAATGATTGAAAATGTAATCTGCTCTTTGATTTGCTCATATATCAATTCTATAAAATATGGAGGAATTTCTGCCTAGTAACGATTATTAATAAAGGTTAACTTCTATTGAAAATATTCACAAATTACAAATTTAGTGACCTTATACGTATCCATACTGTGATAGAGTATACTTTGTAGTGTATCGTTAGTTGCCTAAGCCTTGAAATAGAAGTCTTAATTTTATTGCTGCTGTTGACATCACTGCAATAGATTTATTTTATTCAAAACATTGAATACCTATACCTATAACAGGCCTACAATTCCCTTCATAGTCAGAAAGATGGAATTCATTTTGTTGTAGGATTACGATGTGAAACACAATTTTGTTATTCAATACATGTATCTCCAAAGCTAATACAATTTTATCTAAGGAAAAAATGATATGAGACGATCTTACTTTTGGTACTTGAATTT
Organism: Crioceris asparagi; assembly: GCA_958507055.1. Classification (NCBI taxonomy): domain Eukaryota; kingdom Metazoa; phylum Arthropoda; class Insecta; order Coleoptera; family Chrysomelidae; genus Crioceris; species Crioceris asparagi. The sequence continues at coordinate 50,150,263 of OY293827.1, forward strand.
TCATAAAATGATAAATATAAATATACCTATTAGAATCTTAGACCTTATTATGATTAGAATTTATGGTATCCAGATAGGCAAAATAATTAATTTTAATTTTTCAGCATCAAATGCATCTTCCATGGCTACAGTTTGTTCACATAAGGAACTGAAGATCAATATAATTTCTTCAGAATGTTTTCGCGTCATCATCAATATAGCGTATACAATGTAATTTATAGAATAATTTTCATATAAATGAAATGATGAATGATGAGTTTTGTGAGTAAAGTCCCGAAAATCTACTTGAGAATTTGAGATGAAGGAATAATAAATCAATATTTTTTTTAGATTTTTTACACTTTTGGTAGTAGAACTCTCGATATATATATATATGTCGTAGTCTTATAGTGAAATCCGTCTTTTCGTGAAAAGCCTAGGCATTTCATGAAACGCTGGCATATAGTGTTGAGAAATATTATTACGCTATCTGCCGCAGATTTTCACGAAATGCCGAAAACTTACCGTCATATTGTAAATTAATAATCTCTACACGATCTGCCTTATTTTAGAAGCTAGTTATAAATTTGATCGAGGCTCACCAGACCCACCTAACATTTGTGTCATAACTGATATTGAAAAATCAATATTACAAGCAAATTTATTTCATTCCGGGAAGCTGTTGCTCTTCAATCCTCTTATAAAGATTTTTTTAAAAAAAACCTTCTAAGTTGCAGTGTAAAAGCAATATAGTTTGTTTCACGAATAGCAACATTATAGATGCCAATGGTACAGGGCAAAGCCACAGCATATGTAAAAGATAAGAGTGGCCCTTCTGTTAATAAGTAGATATTGTACCATTATAATCAAGAATAATGTTACAAATGGGTAGTAAATGTTTTCTGTTTTATTTCTCTTTTAAGCTTGACTGCTTGTTTTGTGTTTATCTTATATATTTTTTATATTATTAATAAAAAATGAGTTTATGTTTTTTCCTTGTATTTTCTTATGAGCTAAATAAAACTAAGTAGTTAATAAATACAGTTTAAAAAGATTGCGCGGATTTTTCACAAAACGTCGACCTCTAAAATAAGGCAGATCGTGTAAAGATTATTAATTCACAATATTTATAAGTCTTCGGCATTTTGTGAAAAGCCGCGGCCGATAGCGTAATAATATTTATCGACACTATATGCCGGCGTTTCATGAAATGCCTAGGCTTTTCTATTGTACCCAATATTTACGTAACACCCTGTATGACATTGCACCATATACGCATCATGTAATTTGATAATTAATCTTTCTTATCAATCTTGAAAAGACGCAATAATTTTAATATCAAAGAATAATAAGTCTTTGTTATAACTAACGAAACAATAGTTTATTGTTATAATTAAATATCATGTTTCCCTGCTACTATAAATATGAATTAACAGTTTATTATCAAAAGACGTAATTACTTCTTAAAGTGCAATATATGCAGTCTCATACAAAGTAGTTCACTGGGAATGGAAATGTATCAGCAATTCTTCCAGAAAAACTTCTAGAACATTTAATTATTGTTGTGCAATATTGTGAAATAGTTTGAATACTATTTAAAGGCAAGAAAGAGCCTTCCCAGATTATTATTACTAGAATACTGCTTCTGATAACATCAAGTTAAGCCTAGTTAATAATCAATATATTATGTTATAATATATTTTTGTATTTAGTGACAAGAGTAAAATAAAGTTTTTTAAAAATATAATTGTTGGCCGTGATACGCAACAATTTGGCGCAGTCAGTAGGATTGCTACAACGTGTTTGATTGGTATTTACTGGAGCTGGTGCCCTACAAAGTAGGATTTCATCCCTCGAAGAAGACTACTATCTCCTGAGTGGACGGTCTCTTTGACAGTAGAACATCCAACAACACGGTGGTTTTCAACCTTTAAGGTAACAAGAACCTTAAGATTTATTAATTTGCTGGATAAAAGTTAAATCGACATCGCAACATTGCAACGAAGAAGTTCCCCCTCACTATCATACATCATTAAGTAGAACAAGGCTTACTTCCCAGAAGCAGTGGTCAATTCAACTTCAATTCAAAGGAGCAAACGATCAACTTCAATTCAAAGGAGCAAACGATCAACTTCAATTCAAAGGAGTAAACGATCAACATCAATTCACAGAAGCAAACGAATACAACCAGAACTCCAGGCCATAGTGCAGGAGGCGAGGACAACTCCAACCAGAGGAAATGCAGAAATTGATATAAGGTTAGTGTATGACATTGAATCATCACACCTCAATATATTGTCACTAAAAATTATTTTAACGATAATAAAATGTCTGTAACAAATCCACAATCACCAAATCAGAGTGATGAACATAATATTGAACCATATAAATTAAGCGAAATATTTTCCTTAATCCCGGAATATGATGGAAATTCAATATTCCTCAATACTTTTATTAATTCTTGTAATACAGCAACAGAGATAAGTGTAGACAACCAAAAATTATTTTTGACTTTACACATAAAAACAAATTACGTTCTAAAGCAGCAGAATTGATAAATTCTCGAAATCCAAAAACATGGATAGAAATTAGAACTCTTCTTGAAACACATTTTGGAAATACTCGAGATCTTACATCCCTAATACAAGATTTACAAAGAATGCGACAAAATTCAAATGAATCTCCTTTATCATTTGTAACAAGATTAGAAACCCTTCAATGTAAACTTTATTCTGCAATAGCTAGACAGAATATGAGTGCAGATATGAAAAAAGCACAAAATGCTTTAATTGATACAATGGCCTTAAATACATTAGTGGTAGGTTTACAACCATCATTATCTACTATAATACGGGCATTAGTGATGCTGCGAGACTGGTCTTGGTCTTGCAGTCTTGGTCTTGGTCTTGCAATTTTGCAAGAACAAGACCGAGACCAAGACCTTCTATGCAAGACCAAGACCCAAGACCAAGACCAATACTGGGATGCAAGACCAATACCAAGACTAACCTGGTCTTGGTCTTGGTCTTGCTGCAAGACTTGCGAGACTTGCAAGATTCTTGCAGTTCCATAACCAAATACCAAATTGGTAGGAAACATATTATTTTACTCAATGATTAGATAAGAAACGCTAATAAATAACCTAATTAATTTAATCTTTGAACTCCCTTATGATCGATCTTTATTTTACATATTCTAAAAATATTGAATTAAAAGTTGTTGGGTGAAAAGCGAGTTCATTTTACCCTTCTAGGATTTCCCGATTTCAAAAAATTCTTAAATACCCTGTACCAATACCGTAATTTCAACCCTTCTAGGATTTCCCTTACCGAGCTGTTTTCAAAGAATCCCAACAGTTCGTAGCCAGGGGAAGGTAAACTAAGTACACGGTTTTTTTATTTTTATTATTTTTTCTATCGCGCAGAATGTTTTAGGCAAACGTTAAAAATCATCTATAAATCTGATTTTTTTGATGACATTTATCCAGTGGTCACTTTTGGAGATATTTGAAATTTTATATTGCCCTTATTTTGAAACTATTTTTTCGATCATGCTCATTAACTAACTCAACTGAGATATTCACACGACTGACTTTTTAAATAGATACACGTTTTATAAATGTGCGTATTAAATCTCCAACTGTTTTTAATTTTCATTATTTGGAAAAAGCATTCTACAAAAATTGAAGTTAGTTTTATCAGAAATACTTTTGATCGCTTTCAGAGATTCTTTCTATTTCATTAAAGAAAATGGTACAAAACCATTGTAGAATGAGCAAGAGAATGAGTTATGAAATAGAAGTATGAAGTAGAAGTATGTAGTAAAATGAGTGCTCAGTTGGGACGGATGATACCAAGAAAACACAAGCAGACTAAGTCGCGCTAGTAAGATACGATTCTCATATGTGAATGGTGATTATTAATTTATAAACTTTTACGCATCTCACTGGCCCTAACTTAATTCTAGGCACCTAGTTTTATTCTCATTACTTATTCTACATTACCAGGCGTGTTTGTTATGGACAATGACAATTCTTTCATACGGTCGATATTTAACCATTTCGAATGATAATATAATTATAGGCAATCTTATAAGATTATGAATTACATACTTCCGATACATATGCAGGGTTTTTCTTCATTTGGATTAAGCAATTACGGTTTAGAATCGCAACAACTTTTCACACTTATAAAAAGATCAAAATTTTTGCAAGAGTCTTGCAAAGTCTTGCAAGTCTTGCAGCAAGACCAAGACCAATACCAGGACCGTATATGCAAGACCAAGACCCAAGACCAAGACTAAGGATTTGATGCAAGACCAAGACCAATACCAAGGGTGCAAGACCAAGACCAATACCAAGACCATATCGGTCTTGGTCTTGGTCTTGCTTTGCGCATCACTAACGGGCATCGAATCCACCAGATTTGATTACAGCTAAGAATAGATTAAAACGAGAGTTACAATTAAATTATTACGAAGGACAGAAGAAAAGTTCATTGAATACAAATAACTTTTCTCAGAAAACGAATTTTGATAAATCAAAATCAAATTATAATAAACCATTTAGATCTGGAAACACGAATCATTCTAATCAAAGTCATTACCATTCAAATAAACCTTCGACAAGTACTTTTGGTAATAATCAGAACAGTTTTATAAATAGATCACAAAGTTTTCAGAATCAGAGTTCTAGACCTCAAGGTTTTCAAAATCAAAACTATAGACCTCAAAGTTATCAAAATCAGAGTAATAGACCCCAAGATTCTCAATCTATACAGTCTAATCAAAAACCGAATTTTACAAAACCTAAGACATATTTAATCAATGAAAATGATACGGATAATGACGAAAGTGGAAATGAACAAGATTTATCGAAGATGGATTTTCAGTTTGTAAGTCTCAAAGACGAACCTCCGATAAAGAAGTAATTATTAATACAATATCATCAAAAAATCTATATTATATAGAAGATGAAAAGAGGAAATTTAAACTATTGATAGATACTGGAGCAAGTATATCAATTGTAAATAATAAATTAGTTGGAAATATTAAAAAACGACGTAAAGACAATATACGAATACAAGGTATTACTCGTGAAACAGTATTGCTTACACAATCTATTGATATTGAATTTAAAGATAAAGAGCCACCTAAAGTCTATGTTTATGATCTAGATATTGAGTTTGACGGTATACTAGGCGCAGATTTTTTACAACATTATGATGCTGTAATTGATATTAAAAATCGAAAATTATTTACAAATTTTGTAGTTACGCCTTTGATGAAAGTGCAACAATATCCAAAAAATATAAGACGTACTGTGTCAAATAGAGTAACTATTGAACCATGAACCGAAGAAGTATTTAAATTAAAGTGTGATTTAATTAATACTGAAGCAGTTCTGATATCATAAGAAATAGAGAATTTTTGACAACAATTTTAAATGTAAATGATGAAGAGAAAGAAATAATATTCCAGAATCTTGAATTTGATGAAATTCTAAATACTCTCAGCGATAAATATACAGATAATGTAAATTCGATAATGGAAATTAACCGTATAGATAAAATTCAAGAATCATTACGAGTCGATCACCTAAATGAAGAAAAAATGGATTTAATAACAAATCTTTGTCGTGAGTATATCGATATTTTTTATATAGAGGGAGATAAACTGAATTTTACAAATGAAGTGAAACACTCTATACCAACTCGAGATCAGAAACCTATCTATACAAGGTCCTATCGATATCCTTATATTCATAAAGAAGAAGTAAAAAAACAAATCACAAAAATGTTAGACGAAAATATAATCCAACATTCAACATCACCCTGGTCAAGTCCGGTTTGGATTGTTCCTAAAAAATTAGATGCTTCTAATAAACAAAAATGGCGAATTGTCATAGATTACAGAAAATTAAATGAAATAACAGTAGGAGATAGATATCCTTTACCAAATATAACCGATTTATTGGATCAACTTGGAAGATGTGAATATTTTACAACTCTAGATTTAGCATCAGGCTTCCACCAAATAGAGATAAATGAATCGGATATACCTAAAACTGCTTTTAGTGTAGAAAATGGTCATTATGAATTTTTACGGATGCCATTCGGTTTAAAAAACGCACCATCTACTTTTCAGAGAGTAATGGATAATGTACTCTATGGTTTACAAGGAGAAAGATGTCTTGTATATATCGACGATATAATAATTTTTTCCCCTACGTTAGATGAACATATAAAACAAATTTCAGAAGTATTTGATAGATTACGAGCCGCTAATTTAAAAATACAACCTGATAAATGTGAATTCCTAAGACATGAAGTCATTTATTTAGGACACATTATAACAAAAGATGGAGTAAAACCAAATCCTGAAAAAATTAAATGTATTCAAAATTTTCCACAACCACGATCACCAAAAGAAATTAAATCATTTTTGGGATTAGCAGGATATTATAGAAGATTTATTCCAAATTTTGCTAAAATATGCAAACCATTAACTAGACTTTTAAAAAAAGATGAACCATTTGATTTTACTAAAGAATGCGGTGAATCATTTGAAACTTTGAAGGATTTATTGACTTCCAAGTCCAGTTTTGATATATCCAAATTTTGAAGAAGAATTCATTTTAACAACAGATGCTAGTTCATTTGCTATTGGAGCAGTATTAAGTCAAGGACCTATTAATAAAGATTTACCCATTGCTTTTGCATCACGAACTTTATGTAGTTCAGAAACGAAATATTCAGTTATAGAACGAGAGTTATTAGCTATTGTTTGGGCGGTAAAACATTTCAGACCGTATCTGTATGGAAGGAAGTTTAAACTAATAACAGATCATAGACCATTAAGCTGGTTATTTTCAATCAAAGATCCCGGTAGTCGTTTAGCACGTTGGCGATTAAAATTAGAAGAATATGATTATGAAATAATGTATAAGCCTGGCAAAATTAATAAAAATGCCGATGCATTATCACGAATTAAGGTGAATTATTTTAAAGAATGTTCTAAATATCAAAAAATACTAGCAGCAAGTTCTGAAAATTCAGAAACAGAAGAGATAGAAGAAGACTTCAATATTATGAACAATGAATTCAATAATTTTGTTCGACTATATCAAACCACTTCATTAATCGATTATTCTCGAGTAGAATATACTAATGAGCAATTACTCGATAAAAGACATAAAGATATTATTGCCGTATTTTGGGAATCAAAAACAATGGATTTGCATGAGGAAATTTTAGAAGATATCAACGATGAAAATCCTGATATTCAGTTTAATCAATTAAATATTAGTACTAGCTTAACTGTTAAAAATAGAACTTATTATACTATTTCAATTTCAACCTGATGAAGTAAATGAACGACTGTTCATATCATTATATAAGTCAACAAATATTTTGAAACCAAAAACATATTTTGTTGGGAATAATATTGATTTACCAACCTTAGAAATGTTATGTTATATATTCACTGAAGAAAATTTTAAATTTATTATTTGCCAAAATATTATTAAACCAGTTACGGAAGAAGATGAAATACAAATAATTTTGGATGAATATCATTCAGGAAAACGAAATCTGCATAGAGGTATAAACGAAACCCTACGTAGAATTAAAGAAAAATACATTTGGAAAAATATGAATAAAGATGTTGAAAATTTTATTAAAAAATGTGAAATTTGTCAAAAAACTAAGGTCTGTAGGAAAAACCTCAGTTCGCCTTTAGTTATCACAGAAACTCCAAAGACACCATTTGAAAGAATAAATCTCGATGTATTAGAAATACGTTCGAAGTTATACGTACTTACAATACGAGATGAACTAACAAAGCATACTCAAGCTTATCCAATTAAAGATAAATCAGCGAAAAATATAATTAATACTTCATTATTATATTTTCAACATTATGGAACTCCATTAAGAATCCATTGTGATTCTGGAAGAGAATTCAATAATACGTTAATGAGAGATTTATGTACTCTTTATAATATAAAGCTGACATTTTCAAGTACTGGACATCCCCAATCAAACGGATCAATTGAAAGATTTCACTCAACTCTTTTAGAGATGATTAGAGCACACATGAGTGAAAATCCAAATGAACACCCTCATAACTGTTTACCATATGCTATTATTTGTTATAATAATACAAAGAATAAAACCCATGGATTTACACCATACGAATTAATTTTTGGACATACTTCTGTAAGACCACCTGAAGTTTTGTACAATGAAAAAGACATAATTTCAAAGTATATGAGAGACTTAAATGCAAGAATAAAATTTTATTACGAAACTGCAAGGAAAAGAACCCTACAAGCAAAAGAAAAATCTAAAGAACGTTTTGATGAAGATGTACAATTTTCACAACACAATTATCAAGTAGGAGATAATGTGTATGTTAAAGAATCTCAGATAGGTCATAAATTAAGAAATAAATTTAATGGACCTTTTGAAATTATTGAACTAAAGAAAAATTCAGCAATAGTCAAAAATCTTGAAACAAATCAGACGTCTCTTATAAATTTTGATCGAATGAAACTATATATTGACACAGATTAATTTTGTTGCAGGATGGCAGCATACAAATTAATGATTTTAATCAATATTATATAATTATTTAATTTTACAAATAGTCAGTATAGCTTAGTGCATGTGAATAATACTGTAGGTATATATTATAACCAACTTAATCATTTGAAAATATCTAATAATAAATGGACAATATTAGTTTATAAAGATTTGGAACAGCTAAGTACAATTCTTGAAAAGAATGAGAAACTTATCGAATCATTGGAAACACTAATAACACAACCTTATCAAAGAATGCAATATTTTTATTCGAATGTTAAAACACATATTAGTTTATTGAAGAAACTAGCTAATGATGTTAGTATGAAATGAAATATATTATGATACCGAACCATATCATCGTAAGAAACGTGGTTTACTCGATGGAGTAGGTACCGTTTGGAAGTACATTACAGGAAATCTAGACGCAAATGATGGCCAATATTATTCTGATAGTATCAATAAATTGAAAATGGATGAACACGAAATCCAAAATCTTTTGAGAAATCAAATTTCAGTAACTACATCTATCATTAAGGAATTTAATGATACAATTCATAAAATTCAAATAGATGAAGTAACATTTAACAATGATTTAAAGGAAATTAAGAAGGGAATTACAATTATTACTGATAACGTAAATTTTTATCAAACACAAATAGATGTCATTAATATTTGTGAGACATTAATGGAAAGTTATGCTTATCTTGAAACCTTTTTAATTGATGTATCCAATTCAATTACTTTCACAAGATTACAAATTATAAATACTTCCATCATTACTCCGAAAGATTTTGTCAAAGCTTTAGAAGAGATTTCAGTTCACTTACAAAAAGATAATTTACCTTTGAACCCAACATTATCTAATATTGCTAGATATTATCAATTAACAGAACTACAAGCTTTTCAAACAAAAACAAAAATTATATTTGTGTTAAAGATTCCTCTAGTAGAATCAGAATTGTATACTTTATATAATGTCTATCCATTACCCATTAAAGATGAGAAAACAGGACTTCATCATGTTATTACTACAAATGTAAAATATATAGCACGTGATGATGATTCTATGTTATATTTAACCATGTCAGATTTACAAAATTGTAAAATTATTGATGAATATCTGTTCCAAATACGTAGTAACATATTACCATTACCCATAGATAATAATGCTATTTGTGAAGCACAACTTTTAAGACAGCAACTCGAATTACCCGGAACGTGTCAAACTTCTTTATTATTTGCAAAAGGATATAAAGTTCAAAAACTGAAGACAAATGTATGGTTAATTTCAGTAGCCGAACCAATTCCTATAACGATTAAATGCAGTAACAGAGATGCACATACCGAAAGAATTTCTGATAATACTATTTTAAAGCTTCAACCAGAATGTAGTGCTTTTATAAATGAAGGTGAAAGAATCACTTATAAATTAAATCCAATAATCATTCCATTTGAATGTTGCAAAGATTTACCAGAAAAGATCTATTTACCAAAACTTAAACCATTAAAATTGAATAAACTCAATACAGATGACTTGAATATTGCTCAACATAAACTTGATCAGTATTCAGATGAATTAGATAAATGAACCTTTTATAACAAAGCATATTTCATGGTTCACTTATTTTATTATTGTTTTAATTATTGCTTTAATTTTATTATATTGCTTTTGTAAATGTAAAAGACGAAAATCTAATCGTATCAGTATAACTGCTGGTTTTCGCCCAGATTCACCACCACCTCCACCACAAACAAAAAGATTATCCAGAACTTTTCAGAAATTTTTACCAAGTAAACGTCCTAATATTCGATCTTCTGAAACCGAAAATGATGAAATTGAACTAACATGAACGTTGTGCTTATATTTACAATTATTATAAAATTCTAATTTTATATTTGGAAAAGTTACTGCACTTTATAGCACTAACTTTTTTTAAATAAGGGGAGTAATGTTATATTTTATTGTACCCAATATTTACGTAACATCCTGTATGACATTGCACCATATACGCATCATGTAATTTGATAATTAATCTTTCTTATCAATCTTGAAAAGACGCAATAATTTTAATATCAAAGAATAATAAGTCTTTGTTATAACTAACGAAACAATAGTTTATTGTTATAATTAAATATCATGTTTCCCTGCTACTAAGAATATGAATTAGCAGTTTATTATCAAAAGACGTAATTACTTCTTAAAGTGCAATATATGCAGTCTCATACAAAGTAGTTCACTGGGAATGGAAATGTATCAGCAATTCTTCCAGAAAAACTTCTAGAACATTTAATTATTGTTGTGCAATATTGTGAAATAGTTTGAATACTATTTAAAGGCAAGAAAGAGCCTTCCCAGATTATTATTACTAGAATACTGCTTCTGATAACATCAAGTTAAGCCTAGTTAATAATCAATATATTATGTTATAATATATTTTTGTATTTAGTGACAAGAGTAAAATAAAGTTTTTTAAAAATATAATTGTTGGCCGTGATACGCAATATATATATATATATATATATATATATATATATATATATATATATATATATATATATATATATATATATATATATATACCGGGTGTGCCACTAAGGTCAGCGAGGTAGGATAATAGGGAAACCGTGAACCCTACGACATCGGGAAAAAAATCCTTCAAGTAAATCGGCTAAAAGAAATTCAGCTATAATATTTTCAAGTTTCTAAAATGGCCGCTAGGTGGCATAATTACCATGGTATAAAGATAAATAATTTTTTCTCAAGAAATCGATATATTAATGTATTTTTAAGAACCTACCGGAAATGGAAAGTTCATGAAATTCTGCGTAATTTTGGTCATCATACTTTTTCCGTATTTTTGATTATAAGGGTGGAGGGAGCTGGGAAACGGTACTTTCTTAAACCGCTGTAATCTCCTAGACGCGTAAAGATGGACGCGCACAGAGGCTGTGTTCGGGGAGTCGCTATCTGCACTATCAGCTGTTCGCGGAGCTCAATGGTAGTACTACAAACACTATCGTGACGTCATTAATTTTTGTGTGTCACGTCATAAATGAATGCTATCAACGCTATTTCTTCCGAGGTGGTGTATGGATAGTGTTTGCGTTTGCCAGCCATAATGCCAGGAATACTGTAAATCTGACTTAGACAGTTTTCTAAAGCAGAGAAGGATAAATCTCTACTCAATGGGATAACTTAAATATATAATTTAACTTAAATAAATTTTCACGCGATGAGGAAACTCAGGTTCAACTAAGATGCAGCGGCCTCCAAATTCTTCTGCAAGAGTATACTCGTATACCGGTATGTACCAAAAAATAATGAAATGAATGATAAATATTATTTATTTAACCCAAAATTCATTAAAATTTTACATTCGAAGTGGTAATTTTTATTTATAACAATGATATTAGAGTGACCATTCTGTGTAAAAACTAACAAGATGCTTACCAATATTGAGTGCTGCACGAACGTGCGGAAAATTATATGGATAAACTAGATCTTCAGGCAGAGATCTTTGCGAAGGTTTGAAATTGAAAGTCATGGTATGGCAAATAGACATGCTAGTCAATAATTAAGTTAATGCTATGTAGTTTCAATTTGTACATATTCCAATGTATCCCATGTATTGAATCCGGTTCTATTCCGGATTGAAAAGCATTTTCAATTTGTAATATTTCTCTGACGCGTCTCTTTATAGATAAAAAATAAGTCAATTTTCTTATTCATATTTTTGTGCCTTGACTCCTTAACCTCAATGTGACAGCAAATGACAGAATGTGAACGCAAACGCAAAGTAGTGTTCATGGAGTTTGCTATCACTAAAAGACAATCCCTGTGTCCAACACACATCTAGCTAAGAAAGCGCTACAACATTTTAGACAGGATTTGCTGTTAGACGTCTTGCGCTCTTAAGCTGGTTTATAAAGAAGCTTTTAAAAATGACTGTTGGGGTATTTCTGATGCTGCAGCTTAAAAAGCGCAAGCGTTTTCTATCAAAATCTGTCAAAAATGTTGTAGCGCTTTTTTAGCTAGATGTGTGTTGGACACAGGGTTTAAGCTCCTTGAACAGCATTGGTATTGTTTGCATTGACAGTGCAGATAGCGACTCCCTGAACACAGTCTGAATCTACTCGGACCGGTCGACTTGACTTGATATACAAGAAATTGAATGAGGCCCCGGCGGCCCCGCGCCCTGCTTCCGACTCGTCGGCTCACCACAGCAACAACAGAGATTGCTCGGAGAGGCAAAAACTAGCAATTGCTCTGACGGCCATCGACGATTTTTTGGTGGAATTAATGGAATTTAGTGTAGCGTTTGGGTTTGTGACGGTGAATACAATTGATTTTTGTTGATATCGTGATGTCAAACGAACTTTTAGTTGAATATGTAAGAGAATACGTTATATTACCACGATAATGTAAGGAAGGAGAATGCTTATACAGATATTTTGAAAAAGACGGGACAATTGGGTAAATAAAAGAATGCATCTTATAAATTATTTATTGTCTGTATTTTTACATATTTTTGGTAAGTACGTACAATGTGCAAATTCGTCAAAGTATGGCTGGCCACCCTATATTTAAATATCGATGTAATTTCTCAACTCTATACTCGATGCGAACGAATGCCGGCAATACGTAATCAGTGCGCGGCTGATGTTGATATTCCGAGTTGACCGGTCCGAGTCGATTCAGTGCGCGTCCAGCTTTTATCCAAATTTAATGAGTTTAGTCTTATTTGAAAGATAATTCGACGCTTATTTCAAAAATAATGTCGGATGTGTTCGCAAATTCACACTTTTACTCCTAGAGGGCACTGATTAACCAATATTCAGATTTCATCTTTTTTTGTAAGAAAATTGAATGGCATGGATGGGATTTTCCCGGGTCTCCTTAAGTGGGGACTGGGAACTGTCCTGGACGAACTGGTGGTTATCCTCAGGGCGTGCCTTGCATTTGCACACGTACCTGAGAAATAAATAATAGCCAGGGTAGTCTTCCTACCGGAACCAGGCAAGAGTAACTACTCATCTGCCAAATCATACCGTCCAATTTGCCTTACCTCGTTTTTACTGAAAACATTGGAGAGGCTATCCGACGACTTGATCAGAGGTAACGTTTTAACCCAAAGACCGTTACACCCCAACCAATTCGCCTACACACCAGGGCAATCTACGAAATCCGCTCTCCACGTTCTGGTGGAATTCAAAAAATTTGGCCAAATCTGTTGGGCTCTGCATCTTAGTAGAAATATTCTTCTGTTCGATTGGCTGATTAGTTTTTTCTCCCATTCCACAAATTCAATGAATGGCTGATTCAGGGCCTCATCAGCTTCGACTGCCAGAGTCGAACTGCGGAAAATACTGAGAAATGCCCACAGTCTATAGACTTCTCAGCAAATCCTATCTACATTTCCTCGTAGAAGATCTTGGTAAAGCACAGCGTACTGTATTTGTACATCTGTGCAGCCAACACAGAAGGGTGAAAGGCGAACTTTTCAGTAAAGGGACCCTCTGGCTAAGGTATGGAAACCCTGACAAGAGTCCCCGCGGCCCCTAGGTGGTGGAAAGGGAAGCCCAGAACTGGTGAATGGTCTGGGCAGCCAACACTGCAACCTGGTAGGGATACTAGTCTTAGGTGGGTGGGCTATAAAGACTGGTGCCAGGCAGGAGCAATGAACAATTGGTCTTGTCGTCAGTCAGAAGCCCCCACGAGGACCACCCCCTGACCCGGCTGTCGTATCATGGCTTAGGGCTTGCAATGGGGTAACGTAAAAAGCCTGTGATCAAGGAAAACTTCATAAGAAGTCAGCAACCTAAGGACATTAAGTCGGACAAGGCTAAAGCAGAGGTGGTAAAAGGCCCAGCTGGAGCCTGCGGTTAAGCGCCCCAGACATCAAGGGGCAACCCCTCCACAGGCAAAACCTGTGACAAAAAGGCCCAGAACGGAGTGTATACCATCCTTCAGTGATACGGCCTTGTCAGTTAAGAGAGCCATAGTGGAGGAAGGTTATCCTAAAGAGCAGATGGAAGCGGTCAAGCTAATAGGTCTGAGAGTTTATGAGGTAGTGCCAGAACAAGGCCACAGATAAGGTTCGTCAAATGAACCCATAAGCCCGGCTACCTTCTGGCGCAGATGTAGCAAGTGCAAATTGGCTAGAAGCAACAGTCACCTCGCTGGTTCCTTGGGACAAAGCACGTCTAAGGGTTCGGGAAATGACTTACCAAAGCCAGTAGCTTGCTACGTCTACGTGCCAGACGAACATGGCGAGAGACTAGCGGGTAGCATGATATTGAAAAGGCTGAAGGTTAGCAACCGGACGCTAAAAACTTCACTCTGGACCAATGGAAAAGGGGCAAATGTGGACCTTCTCCATGGATGAATAATCCTTGGAGGTGATTAAAAAACTGGACGTGAGTCCCTACTACGGAATGGGCAGGATTAATTTCAAGCTCAAATGGGCAGAGACCCAAGTCCAAGGAGGCAGAGGTGAAAAAGGCTAGTAAGTCAGCAACCACCAAAGGAAGCACTGCGTCCAACTCCAAGGCAGAGAAATCGTGTGCCATGAAGAAAGACCCAGTGCAAAAAAAGAAGATTGGAGGAGCTTCCGAAGAGGCCAAGTTCGGCCAGCAAAGTGGGGTAAGCCCTCTCTTAAGACCATCTCGGGTCGGAGACCAGGGGGAGACCATGCAGCAGGGTGAGCCAACCAGGGCAGAAGAGCCTCAGAAGAACTCGCCATCTTCAACCTAAGCCATCGGGTTAGGTTCCTGCTGGCCAAACTGCAACACGCCAAGGCAGCTAGTGCCATACTGTGTAGGATAAAGATGACATCGATGTGGCCCTCCTGCAGGAGCCGTGGTACATGGAAGGATCATAGTAAGCCTCAAACAACAAAAAGGTACGTTGCTTTATAATAGGTGATCTATCAGGTCAAGGGTATGTATCATACATAGCGAAAAGGTTAAATCCATTCTAATATCAGGACTATGCACCGACGATGTGATAACAGGAATCCTTTCGTACCAAACAGATGGAGGAACGAGGAAGCTGATATTCTGTTCCGCTTACTTGCCAGTGGAGGAGCCGACCTACCCCCCACAGGCGGTGAAAGCCGTCATAGACTACTACAGAGGAAAGGAGCTGCAACTTATCTTGGGTTGCAACGCAAAAACCGATCATACCATCTGGGCAAGCTCAGACTTCAATACAAGAGGTGAGTCGCTCTATGAATTCATATTAGGTGAAGGGTTATTTATTGCCAACACTGGTAGTGAGCCCACCTTCGTCACTAGTACTAGGAAAGAGGTCTTAGATCTGACCTTGAGCACCAGTAGAATAGGTGATAATAATGTCCTGGCGGGTATCGCAGGAACCATCCTGTTTCGACCACAGGCATATAAGATTTGATGTCAGTATACCAGGCCTAGTAGTTAAAAAGTTCAGGAACCCTAGAGAAACAAACTGGGAAGGATACCTGATATCCCTCAGAGAGTCGCTCAAGGACGGGACGGTCACTATAACGGGCAAAGAAACTCTTGAAGTGGCAGTGGGCCAGATTAACGAGACAATAAGAGTCCGGAAAGAATAAGGCAGCACAAAGGGAATACAGTCTGGTGGAACAATCACCTCGAGGCTTTAAGAACCGAGGTGAGAAGGCTATTCAACAGAACCAGATCCAACGGGAACTGGAACCTATATAGGAGTAAACTAACTCACTACAGTAAGGAGCTCCGGAAGGCTAAAAGGGACTCATGGAGAAGGTTCTGCAAAGAGGTCCAGGAGACCTCAGCAGGTGCTCGTATCCAAAAGATCCTTTCTAAAGACGGCTCTACTGACAAAGTAAGTTTTCTGAAGAATGCCTAATGCTACGCAGAAACGGCCGAGGACAGCTTGGAGATGCACACTTTCCGGGGGCAAAAATACACCACCAAGGTCGAGCGGTGGCAATTGCCAAGCGCGAGGTGGTAAGAAGACCCAAGCGAGAGGACTGGTCACCGCCATCGCAAGGCCAGATAGGATAAAATGGGCCATAGAGGAGTTCCAACCTTTCAACCTTTCCTCCAGGGGAGGATGGAATCTACCCAGCGCTACTACAGAAGGGTAAAGAGGTAGGAAGATGCAGACAGATGTGAGGTAAAAACTGGGGGTTAAACCCCCAGATGACCAAATGGTTAAATAGACTGGTCGTGAGGCAAATAATAACCTACGGGTCAATAGTGTGGTGGCCAATGACACGGCAAAAAGGACCTCAGAGGCAGCTCAGTGGTATTTAGAGGCAGGCCTGCCTAAGTATTACAGGTGCTATGAGAACTACGCCAACTGCCGCCATGGAGGTTACATATCATAGTCCATGGGAACGCCATATCTGTCAGTCACATATAACAGCAAGGACCTATACCGATAACCCAAAAACACGGTAAGGTCTACGAAGAGTTAATTAATGAAATCAAGACCGATCAAATATTGGGAATACCAACGGATAAAATGGCCCCACAATATAACTTCAAAATAGAATACGCAGTAGTCGTACCCAGATAGGAGAGATGGATAGCAGGACCGCCCTTGAAGGCAAGTCTCAGCTGGTACACTGACGGCTCTAAAACCAATTCAGGAACAGAAGCCGGTATATACGGGGTACAAGAGAGGAACAAAACTCTCTGAGCCTAGGGATTCACGCCACAGTCTTTCAGGCGATACAATGGTGTGCACTAGAAATGGTAAGACGGAAGGGGGAAAACCAAAGAATCGTCATTTATTCAGACAGCCAGGCAGCACTAAAAGGCTGAACAGGCTAGGTAGTCACAACAGGCTGACCCTAGCCTGGGTCAAAGGTCACCAAGGAATTTATGGCAACATCAAGGCTGAGAGAGAGAAATGCTTTATTGTCAAAAAAAATATAAATTTTGTAGACAAAACTAAATAAAAATATCAAAATTAAACAATACACAAACAAAACAAAGTCAAACTGAAACTAAAAATTAAATTAGTTTATAAAATATAAAAAAATATATAAAAATATAAGATAATAAGAATAAGAATGTAATATACACCTGTATATCCGGTACGAAGGGAAGTTAATATACAGCTGTATATTCAGTCAGAAGGTAAACACTAACTAAATCACAAAAAAACAAAAACAAATCATGTACAAACAATAAACCAGTGTGTGAGCTGAGCAGAAACGTATCTTAGTGAAAAAAGTCGTTAACTGCATAAAAGGCATTTTCTAGTAGGTATTTAATTTAAAGTTCAGCGAAATATGGGAAAAGCCGTTATAGATTTAATTTCGTGTTACAGATGATTTTACATTACAAAAGACCCTTAGGAAACATCAAATAATATTCACTAAACCAGTGTGTGTAAGAAGCTTAATATTAAGTATTAACAATTTTTAACAAGAAAGTCGCTTACTGCATACAAGGCTCTCTCCAGTAAGTATGATTTCAAAACCTTTCGAAATTCAGGAACCAACATTACCGGAATTGGCCAGCCTCCTATTATAATAAATGTCCTTGGCAGCATTTATAGTCTTCTGATAGATTTTTCTGTAACGTTTTACGTAATCATGGTAGAAGACGTTGTCCGATGATTTTTTTAGGTAAGATAATGAGCGCATGTTCTTTGCAGATGTACCTTTCGTAGACCAGGATTTATGTTGTTTGATTTTTAGAGGCTTAAGAGGAAAGGATTTGAACGCCAAGTTAGATAAAGTTTTTATAAATCTAGGAAATTCGGTACTGACATCCTCAGAGAGGACAACCCAGTCTGTTGTGAGACATAGGTGTTTGAAATTACGAAAATGTTTATCAGAAAAAATACGGCATAATTTGCGCGGAGCATTTTTGCACTTAGATTTAGCCGGAAATTTTGTTAGTATTGCTTCATGATCCGAGAAAACTGAATTAAGGACAGTACAGTCAACGATTAATTAACTTGCTTTTTACAAGCAGGGATTCAAGCAAGCTCAGTAATTTTTGACTGAATATAGTATGCACGTCAGCGTCAGGTGTTCTGTAAATACAAACAATGTAAAGATCATAAGCATTATGATAGACGATGGAAAATTCAAATACTTTTTCAGACAATAGATTATCGAATTTAGTTACAGCCGAAAAGTCGCTATTAGTAGACATTATCATACCAACAAGCCAGGCAGGGAGCGGAACAGGCCATGATCGGACCAGGGCCCTCCTGCGGAAATAAATGCCTTATTAAAGGGCATACCCAACAATGGGTCAAGGACCAGGCTTTGCTGGTGTGGCAAGAAACCACTGGGCAGACACAATCCAAATTATTCCTAAAAAGCCCCACAGACAAAATGTCCCGCGAAATACTGAATCAAAGTCGGAAAACGACAAGATTATTTGTAGGGATGCTGACAGGACACTGTAGGCTTAGGAAGCATATGAACAACATCGGCCTGGACGAGGACGAACTATGTAGGTTCTGCCAGGAAAAGGAGGAAACCGCATTTCACATACTAAGCGAATGTGAAGCCTTGGTAGGAGTGTGGTTTCAATTATTCGGGGAAGAGAAACCGAAGGCAGAGAGCTACGTGAAGGACTCGGTATCTAGATACTCAATTCTAAAGCAACGGAGAACTACAATAGACCAAAACTGGTCAGGGTGGGATAGGTCGTGCAGCCACTCCAACAACCAATCTAATCTAAGTATACCAATGAAAAGGTTCAAATTTTTCATTTTAATGAATTTTGAGAGATTTACCTTTCCGCTGGTTACAGGCCGTCGGGATTCTTTTTTCTTTAGGATCGGTTCATATTGTGCTTTTTATGACAAATCGTTTTTGTTTTTTTACGTGTTGTCGTGGTATTATTGATTCATAAATTAGTCTCAACTTCAATTTCATCAACGCGTTCTCTTGTATCAACAATGTGATCGATGACCGTTAAATAATTGCTTAGAGTTTTATAAAAAATCTGGTGCAGATTCTAGATCAAAATCCATACTGAAGGAGGAACAAGCAGCGAAGCCTCACCACCTTTGAGGGGACGGGCATATCTAATATTATTTTTTTCACTGAGACTAATTCTCCATACTCCTCTCTCAAATAAAAAAAAATCATCAAAATCGAAGCATGTTTACTATGCAAAAGGCGAGAACATCCATAAAAACATGCAAACAGTGGAATTTGGATTCGTCGGAAAAAAAACACAGTCGAATTGAACTCCTCCTCCATTTGGGAAGTCAAAATGAACACACTGAACTGTAAAATATTTTTCTGGAAACTCAAAAAAGCTTCTACATATAATAAATTTGCACCTGAATGCGTATTCTGTACATTTTTGCTAATGTCACAGAACATGACAAAGTTTCAGTTAGATTGATAACTTCTGGCACCAACTTCAAGTACCAGCATCAATAGAATTAATATTATTTTATATTTTTCAGAGCACCAACTAATAACGTCGGTCCAATTTTTGGAAAAAATATTTATTTCGCACTTTTGTGTGTAACATTAGTCAAGAAAATCATTGAACAGTCACCAATACCAATGAAGATAGTACTTATCCTATTACCCACGTATATTCTTTGCTTGTTGTTATTTTGAGATCTCAAATCATCGCTGTGGAAATACAAGTATTTTAGATGTTACCATTTTAACACCGATTTAACTCGAAAACCGTAACTCTAAGGAAAAAATGTTCACTACAAATGTTGCTACAAATAATTATGTCTTTCATGTAGTACCCACAAATTTTCAATTTTCGAAAGAAATCGCCTTCTCCACATAGCAAAAATACATATATTTAAGAATTTAACATGCCTCTATCTCGAAAACCGTAACGTAATTTTGACGTTTCCGGATATTGTCCTATCTTTAATTATACCACCTCAGATTTTCGATTTTGGAGAAAATATTTGCATCCTCCAACCCTTCGGGCCGGTTTTCGATGGGAAGGAGATTTCGGATTTGCGTTTTTATGAATAAGGGACCATTTCTCAAGCCTCCTCTTTCAAATGAATCCAAAATCATCAAAATCGGAGCTCGTTCACTATATAAAACGCGCGCACAAACCAACAAAAAGCACACAGTCGAATTGTATACCTCCTCCGTTTGGGGTTCCTTGGTCAATGAATTTAACACAAACAAATTAAATTTTACTAAAATGTACCACATGTTATACTGGAATAAAAAAACTCAGTGTGGCGTAAAAGTGTCAACTAAATAAAATGTGGTTGTTCGCAGGTAAACCAAAACGAGATATCGGAAACAATGAATCTACAGACAATGCATCTGTTAAAAAACAAGAAAAGCTCGCATTGCAATTGGAATATCTGAAACTGAAGAATTATAAAACTAAACTGGGAACTCTAAAATTAGAACAAGAACATAAACTGTCCATATCGGAGTTTACTCCAACGTTACCACAATGTAACTTTAAAATTGATAATGGTAGGATTTATCAAAATTTGTAATAGAAAAACTTCAGATGCTACAAACCAAATAATTAGGGACCTATTCAGGTGTGTTATTGTCGTGTTAATTTTGGAAAATAGAATAGTTTATAAACATTTTGTATTTGATAAACTACTAATAAGGAAATATAATACAACAAAGTTAATTTTTCCCAAAAACATGATGACTTCTTGTAGTCTAACTTGGGCCCCGACAGCAGGTACATCATCTTCGAGATTTTCATAATTTTCTGTATCTAGGGCGTCATCACCATCTTGTATAGCGATAGCTTCTGCTTCGTGATTATTTTTTGAAATATTACATAGAATTGTACAACATCTAAAAATATTTGCGGCAAATACAGTATCGACGCGAAGATGATTCAAACAAGGAAATTTTTCTTTTAAAATGCCATATTGTGTGTTTATGTGCCCTGTTGAAATTATTCTGGGATGGATTTAATGGGTTTTCATATGTTTGTGGAATCAACCATTGCTTCAGCAGATAAGCGGAGTCTCCAAGAATTACAGCATTGGGATGAGGTCCCCATTTTCCATTCTGCGAAATAAAGAACTATTTTGAAGTACCCGTGCGTCGTGAACACTACCAGGCCAGATCGCACTGACATAGTCGAATGTTATTTTAAGGATTATAATTTTCTTAATGATAAATAACAAGAAGTGTTTCTCTGTAAATAAAGTATTTATTTTTTTAATGCAATTCTTAAAACTACTCTGTACAATCCTCACCTCTAAACAAAGAAACAACATTCAATGTCAATTATTCACTCAAATTCTTCTCTAACAATTTAACTAATAATAATCTATTATTATATTATAATATTAATTATTCTGCCATTGGACATCTGACGTATGTGCCAATGTCAACAAGGATATCCCCAGATAATTCAAATGAAATGGTTTAAGGTAGTATTAACTTCCTTACATATATATATATAACAAATGAAGGCCAAAGGGCAGCAAAATTTTGTAAAGTTCTGTGACTTTCGCAAAAATGTACAGAATACCCCTGCTGTTAACCCACCGGCATATTAGCAAGAATAATACTACTGGGTAACGAAGCAGCCTTCCTATAATTTGAGTAAATAAACAAGTCAATGCATGACATTCGTTCCTATTCCTGATTCAACAAGTTCAAGCAGCGGTGTGGGACTAGTATACCCAGATTTTTTTACCGACGAACTGAAACGGCGGAGGTATACAATATACAATTCGACTGTCTGCTTTTTTTTTGTTTGTGCGCGCTGTATATAGTAAACGTACTTCGATTTTGATGATTTATTTGAGGAGACTTGAGAAATGGTCCCCTATTCAAAAGAACTCCAATCCAAAATCTCCTTCCCTCAAAAAACACCCGAAGGGGGGGTAGAGCGGGCAATTCTCGAAATTCGAAACTTTGAGCCGGCGAAACGTTTAAATTGGACATTTTTTCAAAAGAGATACGGTTTTCTAGTTATAGCAATGTTAAAGTATGAAGTATGTGTATTTCTGCTATGTGGAGGGGGCAATTTCTTTCAAAAATTAAAAATCTGAGACGGCCAAATTCAGACCAGATTATTTGTAGCAACATTTAAACTGAACATTTTTCCAAAGAATTACGGTTTTCGAGTTAGAGAAGTTCGTGCCAATAGTTTTCTATTTAACTACAATTGCACAACTTCAAAATTACCAGTACCGATAGAATTAATCTTATTTTGTATTTTTCAAGCCGACAAATAAAGTCGGTGCAATTTCTTTATATTTTTTGTTTTTATTTAATTAAATATTCTGCTCTTTTAAATTTATTTGCTTCAGAATTACGGATTTCAAAAAACTTTAACTTTAAGACAAATACAGAGAATACAAAATGCATATTCATTTTCGCCAAAGAAGAAAATAGACAAGAGAAAATTTCGATTAATTGGAGATTTAACTATTTTGATCTCATTCACAGACAAAATGCTGCCCTTTAGATTTGCTGATCCGGACAAATGTCCGGGTGGTCCGACCCTATAGCAGGCGCTGTATCTTGGTATCCAGTTAGATCTCACATCTTTTATTAGCCAAGCCGTTAGCCAAGTATTTATTCGCAGGTTATTTTGTTCCGAACTTGTCAATCTTTCACATTTATGTTTTTTGCTGGAATATTAGTATTTTTGTGTATCACCCTGTTGCTATGCGAACTTGGCTGAAACACTACGTGTTCAGATAAAGTGATTAATTATTTACATTCGTTGTTTGTTTATGAGAGTTTTATCCTAAATAAAAAAATATGTTTTGCTGTGCACAATAGCCAATAGTACATAATTTGCCTTTAAAAATTGCCGCAACTAGTGGTTACCATGATAGGATGACCCGACACTAATGACAGAAAATATTTTATCCGAATCGAAATAGAAAATATGTAAAAACAAAGGAGATATACAGGCTTTAAACCAACGGTAAATATAGTCCTGCAACTCAACTCCCGTCATCTATTGCTCATTTGCTAGTTAAACTATTAGTTGATGAGTTTTCTACTTTACATATCTACTATACATTCTAATACTTAGTTCGCTACCTTTTATAAAATTATAATTAGTACCTCGGTGATAAAATCATACATTCTCCTCATTTCAAAACGGGCTAAGATAGGTTAGGTTAGGTTAAAACACATTATTTTTATAATATTAAATTGGACCCCCTCAATATTTGTCTACCTATAACCCTGTCACAATTCCGAGCGTATTCGTAGTCACCTATATAGGATAGGCAGAAAAGTAATTTTTATCAGTGATTTGAATAGCCATTTGAAAAACAGTTTCGTATTCAATAACATTTCTTATTGATCTCTCAAGATTATATATGCACTTCAGTAAAGTAAAAGTTTCGAAAATTATTAGATTTTTAAGAGCAGATTATTTCTCTTAATGTGGCACCCGGTATTATAATTTGGTGTCCAATAAGGATTTTTGATGTTAATTTAATTTTCCAATGGAGATGATGGTCTAATTTGGTTATCATATATTAGAAAGATCCTTGAAAATATTCATAATAATACATCAACCTGCGGCATCAACTATTGAGAAAAATAATTGTTAGAATGTCACACAGAGACAGTGCTTTGACGTAATCAGCCGGGGGATGCGCTCAACTCCGCCCATATGAATGGCTGGTTCGACGTCGACAGCGCGGCAGCTTTTCGTCGGCGGTGAGCTATAGCGTGTCGTCGCGACGCCACCCGTTGTTCCTCATCTGCCAGCACGCTGTGTGCGCGTCTACCTCACCATTGTCTCTATAGTCTTACACGGCATATACAAACACAAAAACAGTTCGTTATTGCGGCTTATATTTTTTCTCTAACGCTTCTTGTGTTTATGGATGATAGACCGATTTTGTTTTACATTTTGTATGCAGTTTTTCAGATGTGAGTATTAGCAGATTTGCTAGTCTTTTTACAACATAATTCATTATCTTTTTTAATTCAACATGAAACAGTTTTTTTCATCTTCAAATCCACTTGCATTCTTCTCCGGTATATTTGATCCTTTTAACGTTATATTTTTGGTTGGAAATTTCTTGTATCAACTATTATCTTCTATAATAATTTTTCAGAGAAATAATCTTTGATAAACTATGTTCGAAGAATGTTTTGGAAATGGTCCATTCATCTTTCGCATCAACGAGAATGGTTCCGGTCCACAGCTTCTGACACAGGTAAAGTTGTGACATGTAACAAGGTATTATAGATATTATAGCCAAGTTCTTTCTTATTTAAAAACTCTGCTCAATACAGACAGTTAAAGAATTGGTCAAGTTTGTTCGAGCTTACGTGGAAAGGGTGCCGTATCTATGATTTTCAAACAAGTTTTCCGGTGAACTATGAGTAAAGGCCTACATCCCTTCTATGCTGAGTAGTATTGGAAACAACGCGAGGAATGGTCAATTTTTGTATATTTTCCTTAACTTCTAAACTGTTGGAAAAATGTATTATGTATAACGCGTCCTTTCATTTGATGTCACATTCAACCCCCAGTATCAGAATTTGTTAATTGAAATTGTATGTTCATGTTATGGTCACCTAACACAGTACAAAATTTCAACTCCGTTTTATAGATTCAGGAGAAATAGTCTGTAACATACGGACAGACATAAATACAAGCACTTGTATTATCTTCTAATGTTTCCGTTTTTCCATCAGATGTAGGGAACTCTTTTAAGAAATACACTCTTAAGTCTCTGATGTCGTCATATCAAAGGTAGCAGATTGTTTTTATATATGAAACATTAAAGGTTCATAAGGAGCCCCAAAAAGAAAATAAATATTTTTTTTAAATAGCTGTTTTGATAGATATCTGACAATAATAAACTAATACTGAAATACGTAGCAGAACGAATACTTTGAAAATGATACATCTAAAGCTAATAAAGTTCCCTGATAAGAAATGTCAATGTCAACATATGACAGGTCTGCTAACTTTATATAACGTTAGCAGGAAAATAAAGAAATAGGTAGTATAATGAATCAATATCTGGAGAACGAGCTTTGCTCGTTTAAAACAGGATTTAAGATGGGTCTATAAGAGTTACTAAGGATATTAAAGTTTATTAAAAAATGTGCATATTTCTGGTTAAAATGTATTGCGATCGGTAAATATCACAGACATATAAACAAGGGAGACAGAACTGTTTACATTTTATATTGTTTATTTATTTATTGTTTATATGTCTGTGGTAAATACTGCTTTTATTTTTCACATATTCGTTAGTTATAGATTTCTTGAAATAGGTAGCTTGTGTGGATGGACCTCGAGGGTCACACCGATTAAATATGAAAGTACCTATCGTCAATCGATTTCTCGACTCCGAAAACCCATTTTTGCAAGTTTTTACCAAAATCTGCTAACCCTTCCTTGAAATAGCTAATGTGTACCTTAAGGGTCGCAAAATATTAGATACGTACAAATTTTCATTGAAAATTTCAGATTAAATTATTAGAAACTCGTATTAACATCTTTTATCTAAAATATTGTTTAAAAAAAAAACTCTAAGGTGATCAGAATTCGAACCGAGGAACTCAAGATCGACACCCAAAACCGTAACCATAGGACTATTTTTCCTATGATTTTATTGTGTTCACATTGCTACCCTAAATATAATCTGTAGGACTTCTAAAATGCGAAAATTAATTGCTGAAAACGATTTTTCTTGTGAATGTGCATACAACCAATCGATTCAATACACTCCAAAACCCATACATATGAATTTTCATCGAAATCGGTACGCCAGATTACGAGATAAAATTTGCATATATATATATATATATATATACCACCAAAACCGACATTTCTGGATGTCGGTGAAACTTTGCGCCAAGTACACAATTTAAGTTACTCTGGAATTGAAGACAAAACATTTTGAAATCAAATGAAATGCCAAAATATTCATAAAATATGAGTAACCATTACCATTCTCTGTGATAATTTAAGAAAAATTCTATAACCAATGTCAATTTATCTAAAATATCTATTTTCATAAGAATAAAAATGAAATAAATAATTCTTTTTGAACCAATTTTCAATGAATTAAAAAAATATTTATTCAGAAAAAAAATTATCAGGCTTGGCCCAATTTGTACTTTCCTACCATAGTATGTGTAGTATGTAAAGAAAGTATTGTAATCGTGTTAAATTATCGGTTTGGAGATTTCAACTAATGTTGACGTTTCAGAGTTTCTTGAGGGAGAAACGACAAAGCACCACATTCAAATTTTTCACTTAGCATTCTTATAATATTGTACTATTTCTAGGAATTGAGCAAACTTGAAATTAATTATTGTTTTAAGTCAGACGTTAATTAAAATTGGGCCAAGTCAATCAATTTTTTTTTCGGAATAAATATTTTTTTTAATTTATTGAAAATTGGTTCAAAAGGAATTATTTATTTCATTTTTATTCTTATGAAAATAGATATTTTAGATAAATTGAAATTGACATTTCATTCGATTTCAAAATTTTCTGTCTTCAATTCCAGAGTAACTTAAAATGTGTACTTGGCGCAAATGTCGGTTTTGGTGGTATTTCAATTGTTTTTGTGGTTTAAATTTAAAAATATTCTATTTTTTTAGAATAGGTATATTCTTTGTTATGTGTATACATTATAAGTGTTATCGTTCGATATAGTATTATTGCCATGACTATTAAAACATTAAACCAAAACACTGCAAATCATGAATAACGGAAGAAACAGTACCTATATGTGAGCAATTTTGCTTAAAATATAACAGTTTGGTATCGACATTGTGGCCTCCTCCACCCCTTCAAGCCCAACAATTCCAAACAAGTAATTAATAATTTATAAGAAATTCGGTATTTTTCGGTTATTGAATTTGTTTCATTTATATACAATCGAAATAGTTATAAAAGTATAATTTTCCAGTTTATTTAGTAATAAAGATGCATTTTTAATATCCAGGCAGCGGTAGTGATCTAGGACAATATGTCATCAGCCAATGCTTTCATTAAATAATAATACTTAACAATAAAAATAATTATTTCCATAGTTCTTTATTTCATTCTTCACATGCAAGTTACGTCTTAAAATCCTATTTAATCAAAACCAACAAAATATAATTACATCTATTTTAATTCTGTGAATTTCAATTGATTTCGAGATTCTTCTATTTCAAAGTTGAGAAAGAGCTGTATAATATGTGCCATCAGTCAATGTCATATTCCTGTATTGAGTCTGTATATCTGTGAATTTCTTAGGGGCAATTTAATCGTTTGTATTTGGGAGGAGGCTGCTGATTTAGTATCCCTTTACACATATATTCCTACAGGTGTTGACTTTAAGTAATGAATAATTCTATCAAAGAACCTATGGTTGCACCATGGGTTCGTCCATCTCAAGCTGCATCGCAAAACTAGTCCCCGAAGACCTAGAGAACGAAATTTAACCGAAAACAGGTTTCCCAATACCATTTTTCTCTAGATATGTTGACGATTGTTTATCAACCACTCCCAAAGGTAAAGAAAACTTCATACTAGATCTTTTCCACACATATCACAATAAGATAAAATTTATAATATAAACTGAACTAAAGAATTCAATTAATTTTCTAGATTTAACATTAATACACAATCAAAACAATAAACGCACAAAATCGTACACTAAATATACTTGGCCTGGGAGATATTTGCATTTTAACTCGGAACACCCATTATCCCAAAAGAGATCAGTAATCAATAATTTTGCAGACAGATCAAACAATTTCACAGATTTAGAATATCGCAAAGAAAATAATAAAGTCTATAACCTTCTGAAAAAAACATATATGTACTTAGTAATTAAAATCCAAAAACGGAAAGAATATGATTACCCACAGCGTGAAATACCCTGGAATAACTGCAATAGCACATATATCGGGCAAACTCAAAAATACCGGATAAATCATATCAGAGATCATAAATATGAGAAAAAAATAAAACCGCATTAACAAATCATGAAGAGAAAAAAAAAACATACTTTAAATTATGATGAAACCAAAATATTAAGTACTGAACAAAATACATATTAACTCGTAATTCTGGAAACGATCTATATATAGAAGAAACAAAACAGAGTAAACTATAAAACTATAAAAATAGACTAAACATTGTGTTCAACAATATTTCTTAAGTAAGTAATATAAAACAAAATGTCATAAATCAGTTTTGTAAAAAAAATCTCCTAGCCTAATTATGGAAAAGCCTTCCGGTAACTAATATCCTCCATCCATTGTAAAAGACATATATATACATACATGTATATATATATATATATATATATATTCTGAGATCTCGAAACATAAGCTGAAAACAAATAATAATTAATGGTCGATTTTAGTAAAATAAATAAAAAATGAACACTATTTCTAATAATTCGATATTTGGAATAACAGTTACTAAGTTTAGATGAGAGAGTATTTTTTTATAATGTATTATAAGAAATTGAATTCAGCAATTGATAATTGAATATATTTTGATGCAGTTACCATATAAAAAAATTAAGTTTCTGTACCTATATAAAATTATAAAATTTGCTGAATATCTGTATCTTGATTGGTACTTTTCCCAGATTTTAATTATGGATTAGGTATGGTGGCTTATTAGACTCTTTCATGACTGCAGAATATCAGAACCATATCTATGTCTATTCTTTGGCAGAATATATCAATCTGGGACTGATTTTGCACCAACGAAAGTATAACTTCCACAAATAATTATCAAATTCTATTATTAAATCTGTATGTGGGTACTCACATGGCATTTTCAACAGTCCTAAATTTAACGGTAATGTAACTCAAGGGATATCTTCCTTCGGTAGAGTATAATCCTTCTCCTGTTGTACTATTTCGAAACTGTTATTCTTGCAAAGTAATTTCCAATGACCCACCTGCAAAGTACATATATAGTTATTCAAAATTACCTACCACAACATTACAAAACTCACCTGTAACATACTTAGTTTACATTTTACAGAATTTCAGTCGTAGAAAACAGAAATCCGCTGAAATTAAATACCTATTTCAATTTAAAATTTCGATGATATCACTTGTCATTTGTCACACCTCATATTTTTCCCCGGTCGTACAAACAGGTCCGGAATGTAAGGTTGAATTACATAGAGATGGAAATATGCATAGAGATAATATATAAATATCCTATATGGCCAGCGTCTCATTTATTACACAAGTTGAAAGTGATGCTGTTGAAGAGAAATAGAATTGGTTTGCTTTGTTCCTAATGCGCGTGCGCGACCTCTGCTTTATATTTGATATATGTATATTCAAACATGCTTTGGCAAACCACATAACACCTATACGTGTTATGTGTTGCAAACTATCACTATTTATGATAGCACGATACGAGATGCGCGAGAGGATGAGCAGAAACAACTGTGCGAGAGAGGAGCGATTGTTTGTACCGTATTAAAAGCTTCAAGACCTCTCTCTTCACTGGCCATATACTCCTAGTATTATATATTATGATAAATATTGTATCTCTATGGAAAGATGTTCACGGAGACAGTGAGAATCTTCTTTCATTTTTGCAGCATCCTTTGAATTGGTATTTTTATGTTTTAAGCAACATGTCCCTCCAACTGCAAATCACGTGGCAGAAATTGGTAGCTGAATGACTGGACGCTAACCTCTTTCTTACGTTCTTTTCAAGACCTTGCTATATGATCGTGGTTACTCTTTGGTGATAGTGTTTAGTGTTCTCTAATCAAATCGAAAGGTATCGGGCATGTCAAATATTTTTTAAAAAAGTTCGGAAAGTACTTTTGCTTATAACTTTATTGTTATAAGATAAAAAAAATCATTTGTACTTCAAATGAAATCTTTTGTACAACTTCAGGGATGATCCGAAGCATTTGTTATTGTATATGCTGCAGTTTTCTCTAATTAGAGCATTTTAACTTCTTTCCCCTCACGCCTCACCCAGTAATTTCTGTATAAATACTTACTATCGTTTATCAAGTCTCGTGCAGATCATCATATACAGGGCGGTCTAAACCAAAAAGGAGACTTATGGCGCAAGTTAACGATCGTAACTATTGATATATACAATCACTGCTCGTTTAATATAATTAGATTTTCCAAGACTAATTGAATGACCAAATAAAAAATGAAATGGTTCAAGTGTTTTCCCGAAAATGAACAAAATCAGAATACTAGCTTCTATCTCCCAATTTTATAAGTGAACTGAATGATAATGCGTATTTTGATTGATTGTTCTCATTTAATATGAAGTGAAGATCTGCTGGAGGGGAAACAAATATAAATTGGAGATTTCTTTCTCAGGCTCTTCGGCTACAATAAATATAAATCTGTACTATCATTAGATCTATATGAACATAATAGTCTTATATGAAATATCTAGTCTTAATTTTAGATACAACATTAATTTTAAAACTACTCCTCTCGTCCAATGCACCGCCCCTATGTTTGAGATAACAAGCGAACCCAAGTAATCATCTGTTTTTAATCACGTCGTATTTAAAATACACAAGCAGTGCATTTCCTTCATTTGGAAAAGCGGAATCGCGTGAGCAAATCAAAAAAGTATGTTACCTACGTTAAAATTTTGAAAAGAGAGGAAACTAGGTAGGTAAAGTGATTAATTAAAATATTGGTATATTGATTAGCGTTTGCATATTTTTTAGATTGCTTTAATATTTGTTGTGTCTGGAGCTTGTCGACGAGATGAGCTCACCAAAATTTTAGTTGACGATATAGAGTCGATGGGCCGATTCATATAATAAAAATTCCCAACACTAAGACCCATATTGAGCGCACATTCGTGTCAAGAGAAGGATAAGAAAATCTAGATTACGTTTTATTTTAAATATTATAATTCATAATATTATATTACATCTGCAAGACGCAGTATTTCACCATATCATATTACATCTGCAAAACGCAGTAGTATTACACCATATCATATTACATCTGCAAGACGCAGTTCTAAGAAGATAACAAAGTGATATGGGTGTTTACGTGCCAGAGATGTCAACCAGTAGTCAGCAAGTTAATATAAAGACCATTGTTAGTTGTTTATCCAGTTTGGCCTCTAAAAGACATTACTAAGTGTTTATTAATATAATATTTTCAGAAGTTTCGATTTAATTTTAAGGGAAAAGACCTATTGTATTTATTTACGTTTCTTTTTACATTTTTTATGATTAAACATTTTGGATTGTATAAATACTAGATCTCCAGTTAACGGCATCACTTGTGAGTCTATATTAATACAGTCATGTAAAGTTAAGATATATTTGTATTTTATATTTTTTGTATTAATAAATAATTGTTTTTAAAAAGTTAATTCCAAGTTGTGTGATTTAACATATATATAAACTTTTGAACCAAATGTTTTTTTGGACCAACTTATAGACATATAACAACATACCGTTGAAATTTTTTCGAAATTCCAAAGTGTGAACGATCGCATTTCTATAAGAAATTTACCTAATACTATGCTACGCTACGCCTCACGCAGCTATTTTCATGGACCAGGGCAAAATATACTTTCTTCTCTTAATATTATCAATGCAAACTGTAGTTTGTAGAGGTGAGAGCGGTATCTCTCACTTCTGTCTACAGTAGCATTATTTACAGAAAAATGTTGGATTTTCAAGGTCACGTAATGGTTTTTCCCGATTAATTTAAAAATATGGTTTTGAATTAATGAGATATTGTATATAATAAAATCTAACAATGATAAGTAATCATTTGAGAACGTTTTCAATTCTTAAAAGGCTGTAATATTTATATTATCAATATATGTAAAACCAAGTAGACAGATTTCACAATTTATTATTTTCAAGACTCTACGGTGTTGCCGGCGCTAAAATTTTATCTGTTTATAAAGACCTAAGTCATATATACATGTTGGATAAATACTTAAGTGAAACCAATAATGTAATAAGGAACGTTATAGTAAAATCATTTTTTACTTTAAAAGCATCGCTTTTATTCCAAAATGGTACATTGTTAACGCATTAATAATATTCGTCAAACGTATAACTAACGTATCCCTAACTAAACGGCAACACGGTAGCAGTATTTCTCTCCCAACTAACAAATGTCAGTCACAATAACAATGCAAACCATAGAGATATAATATTTAACATAGAGTTGGCAAGTCCTATGCAGCACTCCTAGTGGATGTGGTCCATAGATAAAAAGAGATAGATATCGTGCCCGTGTCTGTCTTTGTTTCATGACGCATACAAAGGGAAGAGTTTATATTTGCGCATAATTCAAGTTGAAATTTATTGCAATTCTTATTGTCCTCTAAAAATAGGTAATTTATTATAGTTCATTCTAATTGTAAATTTTAGGTCGTTTAATTTTTCACTTTCATTTTTTAGGCCTATAGGCGAATATCTATGTAGTTTTGTACTAGGTATAAGGTATATAAGCTGCTGTCTGTGATCGTAAAAACGTCTATTGGCAGAAGCAGGAACTAAATACATTCACATTATTAAGAAGTAACTTTTTAAAGGCTGATTGAAACTGAATCGTGGTAGGATTATTATTAAATCAATCTATTCTCCTAATAAGCGCAAAAAACATTTCAACATGGTTTTGAGATAATTTATATGATAAAGAATATTTTAATATTTCTTGTGTGAGAAGTTTTTCACATGAAGTAGGTATATAAATTTATTAAACAAATAATGAAAACTAAAAAGCCAGTTCGAACCGATGTTGATTTAATAAATAAAAAATGTCATTGAAGTTTTTCAAGAATTTAGGTATATGTTCCTACGTTGCAGCATTTTCATTCACTATCCTTTATTTCGAATTTAAGTTAGTTTACTGCAGCTGAAGTACTTGAACTTAAAATTTGCGCTGAGAGAAAAATTTTCTTTTTTTCATTATTAGTATATTGTTTACCGTTTAACTATCAACTATTTCCCTATTTCTATTGAGTTTGGATGACGGCTGAGTCGGATGCGGATGACAGATAGGTAGAGTAATCCACCAACCACGAGTGTTCAAAATAAAAGAAATAGATAATCTTGCCTTATTTTCTATTTTTTTCTATTGAGGGTACGCATTTTTGATCGACTTGCCTGGTGTATGTTATATGTTATCTCTATGATAGAATAGAATTGCGTTCACATTCTGTCATTTGCTGTCACAATGAGGTTAAGGAGTTAAGGCAAACTGAGATAAGAAAATTGAGTTATTTTTTGTCTATGGAAAGACTCGTCTGAGAAACATTACTAATTGAAAATGGTGGAAATGAACCAGCGTCAATACATGGCATAAATTTGGGACATAATAGCGAAGATGGTTCCTATATTTTATTCGTATTCTCACTAAAGCTAGAACATGTACATATTGGAACTACTTACGTAGTAACTTAAGTACTGACTAGCACATGTCTTTCCCATCCCATGAATTTCAATATTGCGCAAAGATCTCTGCCTGAATATCTGGTTTACGCTTATAATTTTCTGCACGTTTGTGCAACCCTCAATATTGGTGAGCATCTTGTTATCAAACGTAGACATACTGGTATAAGAGTATACTCTTGCAGAAGAATTTGGTGAACACTGCATCTTAATTGCACCTGAAAATATTTCAGTTAAATTATTTATTTAACTTATCCCAAACTAGAAACTTAACCCTCTCCG
The DNA here is from genome assembly GCA_958507055.1 of Crioceris asparagi. Lineage (NCBI taxonomy): Eukaryota > Metazoa > Arthropoda > Insecta > Coleoptera > Chrysomelidae > Crioceris > Crioceris asparagi. Next base: position 50,184,421 of record OY293827.1, read on the forward strand.
CTTTAGAAAAAGATTATCGGTTTGTTATGTCAGTGTCAGTATGAAGTCTATGTCAGATATACAGGATTCCTGTCATTGTGGCCTCTATGATTGGGGCTTGCAAACGCACACTCTCCATACACACCAGCACTGCGCCAGATGATGAACTCTCGTATATTGAAAAACTTTTGATACCAATCGATAATTATGTTATTTAATCAATATTCATTCTAATTCAGTGATTTTAATAATTCGATTAAGAGAATTGGTCCAAATGGACCAAAATATAGCAAGAATCATTAACTTTTAAAGAGAAACAGAAACCTTTCCCGTACCGTCAGATAGGTAAATCAACTTTTATTTTCGTAGAAGTGTCAATCTATAGCATGGATAATATTTAGATGGACTAAATTGCAAGATCGCCATTGACTGATCTAAGCCAAAGGATCGTATATAAGCTTTCGTCTCGGGATGTTTTGAAGTTAAGGCACATGCAGATTTGCAGAACATTTGAAGTTCAAGTAGGTAAAACTTTATCTGGACAAGATGGGGAGTTTATTAATAGCCGAACCACATAATTCCTACCGCTCAGCTGGCCGAAAAACAAGACTTTAGATTGTGCAAGGATATTAAATATATCAATTTCCAGGAGATCCTAGCTTTTTATATGTAGTGCTGAGTAAAACTAAGTGGGTCTTAGAAATATTTATGAGAAAAATAATAGGAATCGGTGAATCGCCCTATGCAGTTATGTTTGGATGTACCGCCAGGTTGGGTTGGCATCAATATAAGTTTACCACAGAATGACCAGGATGGAGACCGTTTATTTGAGTAAATATTATATTATAGATAAGAGCTTGCGCATATTGAATAATTGAAAAAACTAATTTTGAATCCTGAAGACCTATCATACTGAAATCATTCATTAATTTCCTGAAGTGTAAAATACCATTCATGATAGAAAACAGCATAATAAACTACGAGTATTTCAATACAATATACATATTATAAGAACGAAACATTAGATATTAAAATATTAATATGTATATAAATAAATTCAACATTTTTATTTGCTGGTAGGTGATGTAACTAATATTATACAACAAATGCCTAAAAGTATAATTCCTTGAATAATTAAAAATAGAAAATATTCTCCGTTATTGTCCAGTTCAAAAGCAAGCAAGAATAAAATCGACATATACTAGAAACATTGAAGGAAATTTTGAGTGAATAATGTAACATTAACATTAATATCTTCTCTTCATACTATAGGTATTTATAGTCTTATTTAATATTGTATTTCACTATTGATAAATATACCATTTTCTCTTTGCTAGTGGTTATAACATCGCCTTAATATTAAAAAATATCATACTAAAGTACGAGCGTTTCAAATTTATATTGTGAACTATTTCTAAATAATATATATACTTATGTATATATATATATATATATATATATATATATATATATATATATATATATATATATATATATATATATATATATATAAATAAATCTTGTTTCTTTGTTGATAATTATAACATCACTTTAGTATTATTATTCAAGCCACACTCAAAACTAAAATTCTGATAACAGCTGTTTTGCTCAAGAGAGTTTTCGATGTCTTTGGCCGATTTCGCCAGACGGAGGAGGTATACAATTCGGTTGTGTTTGTTTTTTTTAGTATTAAAATATTTGTGTGCCTACACGTATTTAAAAATAACATGATTATTGAAAATTGAAGTCCGTGACAGCTAACCGATTTACAAAATAAATCCATATCCCCAAAAAACATTCCCAATGTAAAACTTTTGGAGGTGAGAGCTATATTCAGCAAAATTCAACAAAAAAACTCAAATCTTTCGCATATGCTCAGTTAGAGCTGAACCACACCGATACAATTTTTGGTATGTTGTTTTGTATAAGAATTTTGTTTGAATGGTACATTTTCATCAAGTGTTTCTATCGCTTCTCACCGCCCCCAAAATTCCTTCCATGAAATTACAACTTGACGTATTATATTCATAATTAATATTTTTCAAAAATTTCACTTGTTACTGTTGACAAGGGGCAAGAGAAGGAAGTTGAAAAGTTTTACAATTGACAAGGACGATCAAAATGCGTTAATATTGCGAATCATAAATGCAGGCTGCTGAGGAAATTGAAATGCTCGAGTCCAGATTTACTGTAAATGTGGATTATGAATATAATACGTCAGGTTGTAATTTCATGGAAGGAATTTTGGGGGCGGTGAGAAGCGATAGAATGACTTGATGAAAATGTACCATTCAAACAAAATTCTTATACAAAACAATATACCAAAAATTGTATCGTTGTGGTTCAGCTCTACCTGAGCATATGCGAAAGATTTGAGTTTATTTTGTTGAATTTTGCTGAATATAGCTCTCACCTCCAAAAATTTTACATTGGGATTTTTTGGGGATATATAGTATTACGTAAAGTGTTCTTTGTAAAGTTGAATTTCAGAATTTACGACAACTTCCTGCTGGGAAGTTTATAATGTGGTATATACACATACATGACTTTCCTACGGCTCAAGCATATATCTGACAAATATAAAAATCGTCAGAGTGACCCTTGCAAGACAAACAACAATGCTTATATTACTTTTTTTTCAATATGAACCTTTTAGCCAGAATATGAGTAAATAATTAGAAAATATGAACTTTCGATTCAGCTCTGTTTCCCTCTTTTTTCTGGAGATTCAGATCATAGGATTCCAAGAGAATTGATAGAATTGATATTTATTATCATCATAATCATGGTATTGTTTTGGCGCCACATTCTTCAACAGAACACGTTCTTCGGGTTTGCACGGGTAGTGCTCTTGGGCCATGGTCGGTGACAACAAATTAGAAAGCAATAAAATTGGTCTATCCGTTATCGAGATAATCTGGGTACATACAGACTAACGGACCTATGACTGAAAATATGATTTTTCTGATACACTGAGTTCTTGAACGTAAACATTTATTGAAGGCAGGACACCGAATTTTTACCAGAATAAAATATGTACTTTCCTTACATTGCTAAAATAGGTATATGTTCTATACTGCGTTTTACACTGAGAATTCAGTGTTGCCGTTCATTAACTTTTCCAGTATTATTTTCTTGCAGTTTTTAAATCTATTGTTTATTTTTATTAACATTAGACAACTAATTATTGAACTTTAAAATGTATAAATTTAAAATTTAAAACCAATCGGTGAAATTTTCCCGAGACCGGACCTTATTGTTGGTCGAGCTACTCATACCAACGCACGGCAGCCATAATACTCCACACTGCATTCTCAGTTTGAAACGCACTGTAGCAAATTGTTTTACATAAAAACGCAAATAATTAGAGAACCACTTAGAAGAGATAGTTATAGGGATACGCGATACCTAAATATTAGAAATGTGTCTGTTTATTTATCTAAGTATAACAGGCGGTATGTTGTAACTTGCAACTCAAAATTCATCAATTTGAGATTAGAACATTGTAAATACTCACAAATATTTGTATCTGGTTTTTATATAAAACAAAACCATTTTATATACGGCTAAACATGACAACATCGATATAGGTATGTACATTCTGTATATACCTACCTATATATATATATATATATATATATATATATGTTACATCAACCAATATTGCTGACTCTGCTAAACCCATGAACTCGACTTCACAACAGTATGATGACAATGCAGTACCAGGAATATCATATTTCAACATATCGTACTTCAACTGATAACATATCCAGAAACTCTTCTGATTACACCGTCCCGAGTATGCTGACTATGGAATCCGTGAATATGACGCAATTAGTGGCATTTTCCCATGAGAACACTATATTGCATATTGTAAGGAACATAAGGAACACTTTATAATTTTAATCATTCTGAAATGTAAATCTAAAGTAAGACGAATCTATGTCAGTTTTCATAATCATCCTAACCTTACAGTTAATTTCACTTGTATAATAATTATAATTTAATTCTTATTATTAAATCATTAATAATAAGTGGTGTCAGAAGTAAATAAATAAAATAATTGTTTTTAAAAAGCCAATTAGATAAAACGAAATCTAAAAATTGGTGTCAGAAGTGGGATCTCATCTACACATTCAGCAAGAAGATTGTGGTGGTTTCCAAACCTTCAAGAAGTAAGAAAACACGCAACAGACAACACAAGTGGCATATCCTCTACGCACCCAGAACAAGGCAACTAACTCGGTGTGGTCAACCCAGATCTCCAGTAGAAGACATTGCAACGCATACGAAGACGGTCTTTCCGACGCCAGAAATACGTACATACTCACCTGACGGAGCAAGCTTCACGGAACCGGATTTCATCTTCTATGTGGAAATTACTGTAAGTCATTTCAGAATCATCTCGTCTTTTCATAATTTAAATTCTATTTATATTTTAAATAAGAAACCAACAGTTCTTAATTCAATAATAAAAGGAAACATATAGAATATAAATTGCAACAAATTTTTATGATATTAAGATCCAAGAAAATCAAAATGACTCAACAAGGCAATAACTCTGTTAATGATAACGCTAGTGTTAATGCTAACGCTAACGTAGATAATATTGAACCATACAAGTTGAGTGAAATTTTCTCAATAATTCCTGAATTTGATGGTAATCAAATATTTCTAAATACTTTTATTCTGTCATGTACAACTGCATTTGAAATGGCTATAGGTAATCAAAGAATTCTCCTTAGCTTACATATCAAAAACAAACTTCGCGGTCGCGCTGCTGAATTTATAAATTCACGCAACCCTGCTACATGGCATGATATAAAAACGCTACTAGAAAGTCATTTTGGAGATACGAGAGACTTATCATCTCTTATCCAAGATCTATAGAGAATTAGGCAACTACCTAATGAATCTCCGTTAACCTTCATCACCAGGTTACAAACCCATGAAGCTAAAATGTACGCTTCAATAAATAAACAAAATTTATCTATCGAAGAAAAGAACGCGCAGACACGTCTAGCGGAAACTATGGCCCTTAATACACTCTTGAGAGGCTTAGAACCTAAGCTAGGTCAAATTGTAAGAGCTAGTGACCCTGTAGACACACTGACAGCAACAAATAGAATCAGGAGAGAACTTCAATTAAATTATTTCGAAAATCAGAAACATCAGAATTCAAACAAGAATACGGCTTTACAACAACGCAAACCAATTAATCTCCCTCCTAAACATTGTTCAAATTGCAAACGAATTAGTCATGCAACCAATGAATGCAGACAGAGACCTTTCCAACAAAACTTCAATCAAAACTTCCAAGCTTTCCAAGCCAGACCACAATTTCAGTCAAACATTCATCAAAAACCAAATCCTCCAAATAATTTCCAGCAAAATCAATCTTTTACAAATAGACCTTCTGTCATACGTCCTAATCCCAATATAGGTAATATCAGACCAAGCGTCGTCCAACAAAATCCGAATTTCAGTAGATTCCAACAAAACCCTACTTACCATATCAATCAGTCCGATAACTATTATGACGAATCATATCAATACGAACCTGAAGATTACTCATATAGTAATTACAATCCACAAGAAAACTTCTACAATTATCAACAAGAAGAAATTAATCAAAGTGAAAACCAGGATTTTCACGTAAGCCCAATAGTTCCAACAGATCCTCCTCCAGAGAAGAAGTCAGATATAGATCAGCTTCAAACCCAAATTCAAGCAATCAATCTTCAAGATTACTACCCCAATCTGAACTTCCCCGAACAGAGCTACTTATAAATCCTCTGCTCGCTGTGAAATCACAAAATTTATTTTACATTACAGACTCGACAAATACTCACAAATTTCTCATTGATTCCGGAGCTGGACTTTCTATCTTTAAACCTCACGTTTGTCAAAAATTTCCCCAGCGATTTCCAGAGAATGTAATAATTCAAGGAATCACTAATCAAAAATTTCACATTACTGAATCTACATTCGTTCCTTTTAACCGTACAGATCCACACAAAGTCTATATTTGTAATTTAGATATAGAATTTGATGGACTTCTAGGCTCAGACTTCCTCGAACATTACGATTGCGTAATGAACATCAAAACAAGAGAATTAGAAACATATTTTAAAACCGTCCAACTTCACAAAGCTTCAGATAATATACAAAACATCGAAACCAAGGACACAGAAAGAACAACTAACATAATTAGAATAGAACCAAGAATCAAACAAGTTTATAAATTGAAATGCAATTTATCAAACACTGACGCATTATTAACGGGTATAGAAATAGAAAAAGTACGCCTTCCGCATGCTTTAGTAAAAGTTAATGAAAATGGCGAATTTATAACAACAATTCTTAACGCAAACGCAATTCCTAAAGAAATAAATTTTTCAGATATTAACATAGTACCTATACAACATTTTTCTATTAATAATCTTAGCGAATACGAACACGACATACAACAAGACAGAATTCCCGAAATACGTAACCAACTTCGATTAGAGCATCTAAACGATGAAGAATCAGAGCTCATAACAAATCTGTGTATTGAATTCTCAGACATATTTTACCTCAAAGGAGACAAATTGACTTTTAACAACGAAATTAAACATTCCATTAAAACTAATTCCGACAAACCAACATTCACCAAGTCTTATAGGTATCCGCAAATACACAAAGATGAAGTTAAATCCCAGATCAATAAAATGCTTGATCAAGGCATTATTAGACCTTCATGTTCACCTTTTTCATCTCCAGTTTGGGTCGTCCCTAAGAAAATGGACGCATCAGGCAAACAAAAGTGGAGAGTAGTTGTAGATTATCGTAAGCTCAACGAAATCACAATTAACGATAAATATCCGCTGCCAAATATTTCAGACCTCTTAGATCAACTTGGCAAGTGTCAGTATTTCTCTACTCTAGACTTAGCTTCTGGATTTCACCAGATCGAAATTGATCCACAAGATATTCAGAAGACCGCCTTTTCAGTCGAGAATGGACATTTCGAGTTCGTCCGAATGCCTTTCGGTCTCAAACATTCCCCTTCAACTTTTCAGAGAGTAATGGACAATATATTACTCGGTATACAAAATGAGCATTGTCTAGTTTATAAGGATGACATTATTGTATATTCCCCATCAATACATGAATATATTAACAGACTGACTGACGTTTTTACGAAACTCAGACATGCAAATATGAAAATCCAACCGGATAAGTGTGAATTCCTCCGCAAGGAAGTAGCCTATCTAGGACATCTTGTTACTAAAGATGGTGTCAAACCAAACCCATCTAAAGTTGAATGTATCATAAATTTTCCAACACCTAAGAACCAAAAAGACATAAAATCTTTTCTAGGTTTAGCCGGTTACTACCGAAGATTTATCGAAAACTTCGATAGAATTTCAAAACCACTAACCAGACTTCTAAAACAAGACGTTCCATTCGATTTTGATGCCGATTGTAAACAATCATTTGACGAATTAAAGCAAGCCCTTATCTCTACCCCAGTGCTCATATATCCAAACTTCGAAGAGCCTTTCATTCTCACAACAGACGCAAGCGCTTTTGCGATTGGTGCATTACTCTCTCAAGGAATAATTGGTAATGATCTTCCGATAGCTTATGCATCAAGAACTCTTTGCAAAGCAGAAACAAAATACTCCACCATTGAAAGAGAATTACTTGCGATCGTTTGGGCAGTAAAACACTTTAGACCCTACATCTTTGGAAGAAAATTCACTTTAATCACAGACCATCGTCCCTTAACTTGGCTTTTTTCAGTAAAAGATACAGGTAGTCGATTAGCAAGATGGAGACTAAAGCTCGAAGAATATGACTACGAGATTAAGTACAAACCCGGAAAGATAAACAAAAATGCAGATGCACTTTCCCGCATTAAAGTTAATCATATCCAAAATTTATCAAAATTCCAATCTGAATACAATCTAACACCTTATTCAACTTTTGCTTATAATGAGAACATAGAAGAATATATCCCCGAAGATCAAAAGAACAACCCTGAATTTCTAGAAAACATGTATAAAGAATTTGATACATTTGTAAATTTATACAAGACTAAATCCCTTTTGGACTATTCGAAAATAGAATCAAGTAACGGACAATTACTAGATAAGAATAATAAAAATATTCTTACATTTCTTAGACAAAACCAACTGAACGAAATTCAAGAAAAAATTATTGATGATATTTTTGAAGAGAACTACGACTTCGAACATCTTAAAATTAATGTATTATCTAGCAAAACTGTGAAAAATAGAAAATATTTTATAATAGCATTACCATATAATCCAGATACAGTAACTGAATATTTATTTGGAGCCCTTTTCAAAGATCAAGACCTTTTTCAGGACAGCCAGACATACTGTGTTGAAACTAGTATTGATTTACCCATACTAGAAATTTTATCATTTATTACTTCAGAAAAACAACTCAAATTTAAAATTTTTCAAAACCAGACCAAAACTCCAGATACAGACGAAATTCCCCTTATCATTGACCAAAATCATAATGGAAAGATGAATTTACACAGAGGAATAAACGAGACTATTCGTCGAATAAGAGAAAGATATAACTGGAACGGACTGACAAAAGACGTTGAGAACTTTATAAAAACTTGTGAAATATCCCAGAAAAATAAAGCATATAGGAAAAATCTCGACAGACCACTCGTAATCACAGAAACTCCAAAAACACCGTTCGAACGTATTAATATAGACATATTAGAAGTTCCTAACAGAAATTATGCCTTAACAATACGCGATGAACTCACAAAATTCAGTCAGGCTTACCCTATCAAAGACAAATCTGCAAAATCAGTAGTTAATACCCTTCTGTTATATTTTCAACACTATGGCACTCCCCTTCGAATACATTCCGATTATGGCCGAGAGTTTGATAATTCTCTACTTAGAGACCTCTGTACATTGTATAACATAAAGATGACATTTTCCAGCGTAGGACATCCGCAGTCTAACGGATCTCTCAAACGATTTCATTCGACCCTGTTAGAAATGATTAGAGTCAATCTCGCCGAATATCCTAACGAACATCCCTTTAATGTTTTACCGTACGCAGTTATTTGCTACAACAATTCAGCAAATAAAACTCATGGTTTCACTCCTTATGAGTTAGTCTTCGGACATACTTCAAGTAGACCGCCAGAGCAGCTATACAATGAAAAAGAATTAATAACAAAATATGTTAGAGATCTGAATAACAGACTTTCACATTTTTACAAAATAGCCAGAGAACGCACTGAAAGCAAGAAACAGAAAGCTAAAGATCGTTTCGATAAGCATGTACACGAAAATACTCCAAATTTTCAAGTAGGAGATAAAGTATTTATTAAAGAGTCACAACTAAAGAACAAGTTACAGAATAAATTTAATGGTCCATACGAAATTTTATAAATTTTCAATAATTCAGATATTTTACTTAATTCTAATACTAATCAACAAACAAAAGTTAATTTCGACCGTATGAAACCATATTCTGAAAACTAAAATGTTTTCAGGTACCCCCTATTGGTCAATATGGCCTTTTGCCAATTTCAAATTGATCCTATAAACAACACGATAGGAGTCTTCTATCACGATGAAACAAGAATTATCATCTCCAACGACAAGTGGACTCTACTAGTACACAAGAACATTACAGGACTTTTAGCTGCATATGAAAACAACAACAAAATTTTTGACACTATACGTAATACTTTAAAACCAGATTATCACGCTATGAATATTTTTCGTTCCGACGTACAGACACACGTAGATTTACTAACACAAATATCTAAATCCATACAAGAGAAATTCAACGAAATCATCATAGATACAAAACGCGTTAAAAGAGGTTTAGTGAACATTATAGGAAGCGTATTTAAAACCATAACAGGCAACTTAGATGCTACAGATGGTGAATTTTATACAAAAAATATAGAAAAATTAAACAATGATCAACATCACATTGAAAACCTTCTTAAGAATCAGATTTCAGTATCATCCTCTCCAATTAGAACTTTCAACGAAACAATACAAAATTTAACAATTGATAGAAAAACATTTAATGACGATATTTATAAAATTGAAAGAGCAATTCATGATATTAACAACCAAGTTAAAACTGTTGAAGCCAAACTAAACTTTTTGGAAATATGCGAAAAATTAATGGAGAGTTATTTGATTATTGAAGATAATTTAAATGACATTATAAATGCAGTAACATTTGCAAGATTGAAAATAATTCACTCTTCAATTATTTCACCACAAAACTTGGTATCAGCCCTTCAAGAGATATCACAAAACCTTGTGAGAAATAATCTCCCTTTACCAGTAAAAATCTCTAAAATTGCACAATATCTTCAATTAATAGATCTTGAAGCATATCAACAAGATAACCAAATTGTCTTCATTTTGAAAATACCTTTAGTTGAACAACAACTTTATACTCTATATCATCTGTTTCCTATTCCAATCTTGGATAAAAGAACTGGCCTTCATCATATTCTTTCAATTAGTCATAAATACATTGCGCGAAATGATGATTCTCTAATGTATATTCCTGTAAAGGAGCCTAATAATTGTAAAGAAATAGGTCCACATAAGAAGTTGTGTCCCAACTTGTACGCTTACCCCATAGACAACAATGCAGTGTGTGAAGCGCAGTTATTGAAAAACCGTCAAAATGTGCCCAAAACCTGTGAAAGTTCCGTAAAGTCAAGGCTACAATGTGTTCAAACTCAAAGACAATGTTTGGCTAGTTATCGTAACAGAACCACTTCAAATAACCATTATTGTCCTGAACATAACACGAAAATTGTAACAATAATGCAGAACTCAATTGTGAAGTTTACCTCCGAATGTCAAGCCTTCGTAGGAATAACAAAAATCCAAGCAGAAAGCCGAAAATCTACCGACTATGCCGACAATTCTCATCCAGTAATAATACCTTACGAATGTTGTGATCATTTAGTTGAAAGTATCAACATTCCTAAACTAGAACCACTAAAGCTAAATGAAATAAACATGGAAGAATTGGATATTGCAAACCACAAATTAGAGCAATATTCAAAAGAATTAGAAAATCTAATGAACGAACCATTCGTGACCAAAAATATATCTTGGTTCACTTACATTTCTATAGGATCCATTCTATGCATCATTACTATTTATATCATAATGAAAATTGTGAAAAAACTCAAAGGACAAAAGGAAGAAAATGAAGAAAAATCATCCACCTTCAAAAGAATTACAAGTCTACTTCCAAGAAGAAGACCTAACATTGAAAATAATGAAGTAAATGAAATTCCTACCATTGGAATATCCAATCTACCTTAAAAGTTACTGCATAGCACCAACTTTTTATAAATGATGGGAGCTCTTATATCAACCAATATTGCTGACTCTGCTAAACCCATGAACTCGACTTCACAACAGTATGATGACAATGCAGTACCAGGAATATCATATTTCAACATATCGTACTTCAACTGATAACATATCCAGAAACTCTTCTGATTATACCGTCCCGAGTATGCTGACTATGGAATCCGTGAATATGACGCAATTAGTGGCATTTTCCCATGAGAACATTATATTGCATATTGTACATTTTTTCACTATAAATAAGGAACACTTTATAATTTTAATCATTCTGAAATGTAAATCTAAAGTAAGACGAATCTATGTCAGTTTTCATAATCATCCTAACCTTACAGTTAATTTCACTTGTATAATAATTATAATTTAATTCTTATTATTAAATCATTAATAATAAGTGGTGTCAGAAGTAAATAAATAAAATATTGTTTTTAAAAAGCCAATTAGATAAAACGAAATCTAAAATATATATATATATATATATATATATATATATATATATATATATATATATATATATATATATATATAATATAGATATAGATGTTCTTGGGGATGCAGTCATATATTCAATAAAATTCTTTGATTGAAGCCGAGCTTTCGAGAATGTTTATTCTCTTCTTCAGGGCAAAAATCATGAATTTAGAATAAATTAGCCAAAACAGGAAAGATTTCATAGCCATCAATTACAAATGTCATTTGTGATTCTTTATTAGGGCAACAGAAGCCAAAACAACAGTTTTTACAATTTTTGTCTGTCTTTCTGTATGTTTATACACGCATCACGCAAGAACTACTGCAAGGAATTGAATAAAGTATTCCACGTGCACGGAGTCGTGGGCAAAAACTAGAATATAATAAAATAATAACAGGCCGATGTATGTACATTATATATATTTAGGATAAACTAATAATGGGGGTCTTTATTAGAGCAACAGAAGCCAAAACAACAGTTTTTAGAATTTTTGTCTGTCTGCTTGTCACGCAATAACTACCGCATGGAGTTGAATGCAGTTTTCCACACGCACGATGTCGCGGGCAAAAGCTAGTATTAATATAAAATTCGCATGACTTTTAGGTCTCCAATTCTTATAATGCATCCAGCTCAAAGCTCCCTTTAAAGGTGGATTCGGGTGACCAATACTCGTATACAATATATATTCCGGTTTTTGGTTCGATCCCTGTCTATATCGTGTAAAGCAATGGCAAGCTTCTTTGAGAAATTCTGTCTAGTAAAAGCTGTCAGTATCGCTCGAAACTTTGTATTTTTGGCAAATTGCGATATTACTTGCTATGCCTGAAAGATATTTAAAATAATTCAATTCGTTTTAATCAAGTCATTTAACAACATGATTATAGCATATTTTAAATATATATATTTTTTAATTAAGCGGACGGATCTTCTGCAATAAACTTCTGTGGAGATCGAATTTCGGTGAAAAAAAATTTGGACTACTGTGTTATCTAACTTCAACAAATATAATTTAAAATTACCACCAAATACCCGCGAGGTAATAAAATTGTGTGGTAGAACTAGAGCGTGATGCCGCTTCGTTTGTCACGAATAGTGTCAACGCGCCTAGGTATTTGAAGTTGTCACACGTTAGTACAAAAATCAGGAGACAAACACCGGAGAAAAAATCAATCATTCAAATAAAACAAAGTACATATTTACTGTGTATACCAGGTGGAGTTTGATTTAACCGTGTATCGAATACTAGTCATTATTTCTGAAAATATACGTAGGGGGTTTCTCGAAATTTCCATTGGGTCAAAAATATTGACGTTGTGACAGGATTTCTGGTAACATGCTGCTTTTTGTTTCATTTCTGAATTCTACGAAGCAATTGAACGTGAGTTTTATTAATATACTGCATCATTATTTTAGATAGATTTTGACAAATTGCGATTTTTGAAAAATTTCACAAAAAACATACAGATATATGTATACTGATCTATTTCCGTTAGTTATTTATGTAACTTGTTGAAATTTGACGTGAAAAAGTCATAAAAGTATGCTTATATTCGGAATATAAGAGAACTTCATCATCAATTCTTCAGGGTGTTTAGAATCGGCCAATCAATTTCCAATGATTCAGAATCTAATAACTTGCTTATTTTAAATATAACACCCTCTATTTTATCATGCTAATCTATACTCTTTCTGTTTGTCTTTCGTTTGGTGATGATAATTCTCCATACCTAAATTTTACCGATTGTAAAATACGTGTGTATAATTACTGCTGTGTTGACAATAGTCGCTCACCTAGCTACGCGGTTGGCTGTGAAGTGAAATATTTGAAAGAAACCTAAAGCCATTATTTATTTAACAAAATTATTGTCATTACTGTGAAGTAATTTTGCGTCTTAATTTTCAGAATAAGCAAGGGATCTCAATAATAATGATTTGCTCCAGTTAATTTACTCAATATCACATTAAAAATAAACCTAAACAGAGTGGTAATTATTGCACTGTTTGAAGTCATTTAAATGAATGGAACTAATTTAAAATTATTTTACGGAAATATAATCGCTCCTTATTATTATGAGTTGTTCTTCATTTTTCTTAATGTATTTCTACAAAACCTTATATACCAACAATTTTTGAAATAACCTCCTTCTATCATATGGATACTTTTTGACCGACGAACCCCGAACGGAGGAGGTATACAACTCGACTGTGTGCTTCTTTTCTTGGATAGTAATCGTATCATTGGTATTAGTGAAAGTGCAACGATTTTTGTGACTAAGGTTACACTCAAAAGTGTGAAATACATATTTTTTACAAAAAATTGGACCAACGTTATTAGTTGGTGCACTGAAAAATACAAAATAATATTAATTCTATTGATGCTGGTACTTGTGAAGTTGGTGCCAAAAGTTCTCAATCTAACTGCAACTGCACAACTTCAAAAGTAACAGCACCAATAGAATTAATATTATTTTGTATTATTAGTGCACCAACTAATAACGTCGGTCCAATTTTTTGTAAAAAATATTTATTTCAAATCTTACTCTGTACTTCTTGATTTCAATTCAAGTGGTAAAATATTAACATTATTGCCTTCGAGTAAATATTTCGTCCACTTGAAAAAAGCCATTTCTGTATTACTTATTCTTCTTTAAAAAAATATTCTTCAAACTCTTTGAAACTTATACCATGGAATTGGTCCGTTAAAACCATATCAATTTTGTAGCTTTGTGTCATTTTTCTTTTTCATTGGCTTCGATGTTAAAATATAAGCATATCTGGTAAAATGATGAACTACATATTTGAACTTCCTTGATTTGTTTCCAATACAAATTTCACGTTCATCACAAATTTGTTTAATGTTTGCGATAGTGTTCTTTGCTGTGTAAAATTGAGTTATTTTTCTTATGATCTGGGCTCTTCTAATGTGACACTAAGTGTCATGGACATCTGTTATTAGAATTTTGCTTGAAGTTCTTCTGATAGTAAGATTTTATTTCTTCTCTTATTCTTTTTGTAGTAAATTCCATTCTCAAATATTACTTTGTTTTTGCCATCTTGTAGGTTCAGATTTGCTTGTTCGTCATTTTTTATATCTTCTAGATTTCTTAAACTAATTACTTTTAAGAAATCTTCAGTATTCTCATAATGTTCTAGAACCCGATTTCTGCTTCAAGTTTCTTGAATTGATTTACCTGTATTGTATTTAATTTTAACATTATACAGGGATAAATAGAAATAATATATAAATAAATATCCTTATTCCTCACAGTTCTCGCGTTGATGTTCATATTTTCTAATTACAATTTTTTTGAGAAATAAGTAATTTTCTTATTGTCTCCATTTTTTATGTTTCAATACAGCTCCTACTACTTTGATAGTGTAAATGTTTATTGATAATTCATAATTCAGGATCAAATATATTCAAAATTGGTTTTGAGCATAACAATGCTTTTATTTTATCATATGATTTCTGACATTCTGTAGACCATATGAACTTCACATCTTTCTTTAAAAAAATGTGTAATTGGTCTAAGATAATTGCACAATTGCACTGTGTGGTACGAATATACGATGAAAATGTATTTGTCCTAGGAAATGCCTTATATTCTTCCTTATTTTTGGAACAGGAAGATTTTTAATAGTGGCTAAACTATCTTTCAAACGTCTGACTCAATTATTTTCTATTATGTGATCTAAATATTTGGCATAATTATTGGCAAAAGTACACTTTAAAATTTAAATCTAAAACCTGTTTGGATTGCCTCCAGTAGTTTTGATAGATATACTATATGTTCTTCAAAAGTTTTCGAGAAAATGTCATCTATAAAATTCACTGCAAAATTAGACAGTTTCTATTTTCCTATGATGTTGCTCAATATTCTTTGAAAAGTCACTGAAGCCGTCTTCAATCCAAACAGAAGACACGTCCATTGAAAATGGCTTTCTTGTGTCATGAATGCAGTTTTGTATCTATCTTGAATTCTAAAAGGAATAAACCAAAATGCTGAATTTATATCAAAGGCAGAAAAATACTCATACTTGAAAATTTTTTCCATGAAATCTTTAATCAATGGATAAGGTTGTGATTGCAGTACTTCAATTTTGTTCAATTCTCTAAAATCAATACACAACCTTATTTTTTTGTCATCTTCTTTTTTGACATACCTCAAAAAAGGAGTAGGTATACAATTCGGTTGTATGTTTGCTTTTTTATTATTCTCTTTTATGTATGGCTGTTCGCGCGTTTCGCATTGTAAGCGTAGGTACTCCGATTTAGACGATTTTTGTTTCATTTGAAATAGGAGAGTTGAGAAATAGTCCTACTTACAAAAACTCAAATCCGAAATATCCTTCCCTCCAAAACTGCCCACGAAGGCGGTGGAGGGGGCAATTTTTCACGAAAATCGAAAATCTGAGACGGCAGAATGAGACCATAACCGGAAACGTTTAAATTGAACATTTTTTCAAAACAGTTACGGTTTTCGAGTTACAGCAGTAAAGTCTGAATACGTAAATCTGCGCGGCGATGTTTTGATATCTCTGAATAATAAAAAGTACAAGCTATGCCTATACATGGGTAATAGGATAAGTAATCTTCTTGGGAAATAGTGAACGTTCAACAATTTTCATGACAATTTTCATGAACGACTTAGTTGGTGCACTGTTGTAGTTTGTTGTTCTAGGCACCAACTTGAAAATTACCAACACCAATAGAATTAATATTATTTTGTATTTTTCAGTGCACCAACCAATAAAGTAAAGCAATATTTATTATATGCCAAAATTATTGGAGCAGCAAGTGGGCTTTGCTATAAGATTCCTCAATCAACTTCTGTAACAGTTTTGATATCAGATTTTCTATGTTTCTTCTATCTTTAATAGTGAATCTGTATGGACGTTTGTAACAGTATTTATCTATCATCAGAGCTTCGTAATCTTGTACAGTACTGATGTCGTCCTTATTATCAATTTCTGATTGTTGGTATAAATCTAGGTGGTATACTACTATTTGAAAATTGATCTGAATTTATTTGTTCATTGAAATTTATTTCTCACTAATGTTTTTTCCTGTTCTAAAGACTCAAAGTTTAACAAAAATCCGTCTTCAATTTTCACTGTAGTTTATCATAAATTCGGTTAAATTTGTAAAGAATCATTTTTTATATCTTTTATTTCTATCCTCTTCATTTGAGGTTATTATATTTGGTTGTTGGACGTTACATTGTTGGATTTTTTAATCTTTATTTTGGATTAATCCAAATTTCTTGATGCAATACAATCCAATTAGAAAATTAGAATTAAAATTCTCGTTATATACTGCACAAATATCCATAATTCTTACAATATTGTAATTTTTTATTTGTAATGTTACAATACCTTTTTTTCTTCTCGCCATTAATAGTCTTTAAGGTTTTAATGTGAATATTATTTGTATTTTTTGGTTTTATCCTCAAAAATATAGCCTTAATTAATGAATTAATGACGTATTTCAACCAGATTCTTATATTCCAGAAACATCTAAAATTTCGTTTGAAAGTAACTTAATTTTATTAATGTTGGCTTTTTTTATTCTTCTTATTCAGTTCTATTTCCAATTCTGAGTTATTTACAGTTTTTTCAACCGATTTTTTTTATTTTAAGCCAGCACTTTTCCTCAGGATGGTCACGTTTCCCTTTTTTCTCGTTGATACAGGTTTCGCATGATAGTTTATCTTCAATCTCTTTGGATTTAGTGTCAGAATATCTATACATGTCGTTTTTCGTATTTGTTCTCTCGTTAAAATTTTCCTAATTCATTATAGAGATCTTCCGTTCATTGTAAAAATTTATCTGTCAATTTTATCAGCAACATATTTAGGTAACCCAAACACTATAAATAAAGCATACTCATGCAAGGAACCTTCCTGATATTTAAAGGCAAAAGCATATCTAGTCGAATACCAACCTTTGTTCGCAAATGTCTCACAAAAATATCCCTCCGATTTTTTTCATGCTGATTTCACTGTGAATTTCATTAGCATGCAGCTATACTAAAGTACCAATCAATACTGAAGTATTAAAAAAAAATCTTTAAATTTCAATATTCTTTTTATCTTTCTCATTTTGAAAACCTTCACATTCTTTATTGAATTCCTTAATCCACTGGTTAGCCTTTGATTTCTGGCCGTAAAATTCTCTATCATAAAATCTGTTCTTCATTCAAATATGTTTTTAATATAGGTATACTCAGTCAGGGTTATGCATACTTTTCTTGTTTGATGTATTTTATTATGATTCTCTTACCTTTTTATTGTTGGGAGTACATATTTGTAATTGTATCATGTAGATTTGCAGAGGTATTTGGCTGGTATTCCAAAAATCTATCCATTGGGTATAGATATTCATGTTAAGCATTAGATATGCATATTATGATCTGCTGACGGTTTCACAATAAAGTGAAACCTCAACTTTTGTATATTTCTTGCAATATTTGCAGAAAATGTTGTTTTATAACGATAATAATTCTCTCTTCTAATTCGAATAATTAGGAGTATGAAAATAAAGACTTATTGCGTTTGTTTGAAAGCATAAGAATTATTAACAATATGTAAATTGAAAATAAATAATACTAAATCTAATAACAAGTGATTGATCTACCTGAAAGCACAAGAAACAACATTTTAATCCTCTAATTCTGGTTTTAAATACTTATTAATTCGACAAATATTATAGCTCAAAGTTATTTCCTTTATCCTGTCAGTTTATACACAAAATATAAACTTATGTGAAGAAACCAGTATACAAGTATATTATTTTTACGCATATATACTCAAATATACTCATAAATAAGTTATGAAATCATCCACATTTTTTAAATTTATATATTCACAATTTCTGATAACAGTAGAAATACAAACAACAATAATATCAATAACTACATAAAATTAATAATGAAATAATAATAAATTGATAAAATGAATAGAAAGCATTTATAGCTACAAATTTGATGAAATTTAAAATGTAGATAGCAGTACACCAAACAATCTACCATTTTGATAGAATCTTGGCGTGTTGAGTTGATAACTCGATTTTGGAAAATAGTTTCACCTTAAAAAAGTTACAATCTCTAAAGTCCTCTTTCAGATGCCTATCAGTCACTGCAGAGCTACCTTTTGATTTAGAAATAAATTCTTGCAGAAATTGTTGAGGATTTATTCCAATATAATTTTTATTCATATTTTTTTTCTTAAGATGCTCCAAACAGAAGATGGAATGGCCTTAGTAACTTCTCAGTGGGAAGGTATTTTCAAAGTACTCAGAGTCATATAAAAAAGTTTTAAGGTAAATGTCTGTGAGTCTGTTTCTGTGTGTACGTATCTACGATGTTAGTCGAGCAGTAATTTTTCATTATCTCGAGAACGAAATATGATAGTGACAGCTAGTGGTACTATTAGTATCTTTATTCGACATACATCCATCGCGATAAGCTGTTTAAGTTTTGGCTAGTATCTATAGCAGTTTTTCAGTAATACAAAAAGGAGAAGAATTTTAAATATTAAATTTTGTATTGTAAATCTTAAGAATTAAAAAAACCATTTAAATGATTGAATTCAGAATATTAAACAGGTAAAGTAATTATTAAATTGTTATCGATCTAATGGGAATTTCGTAGTGTATACGTCGAGATGCTCTTCAGGCAGTTTACATTTCTTCTGTGTCTTCCAGTAAATTTCTACCCTATTTTTAGGGCTAACAGGTATATGACACTAATTTACATCGTTATAACTAACAATCAAGCTTTTTATGGGAAAAACTGTAATCTAAAATAAACGAATTTGACCCAATTTTAAATGAGCTGCATTTTGCAATATGAAATTATAGAATATGAAGTTCTTCTTTGATTATCATGACAAATACGAAGTTATTAGAATATCTAATAAAAAATAACAATTCGTTTAACAGAAATAATGTCAGCAAAGGGTGCTGATGAAAGGTCACTTTTGCTGCAGCTCTAGTCAAGAAATATATGATATATTATCTGAGTGAAGTATTTCGCATTTCCTGAAATTCAAAAGAGACGTGGTTGACGTTCTGCCATAGCCACGTCCGTACATAATATTATAGATAAGCCAAGGTTGGAATAGTTCCATTGCGTGTGCATTTGGAATTCATTAAACAGTATTATTTATTATATAGATAGGTAGAAGCTTCAAGGTTCGCGTGCCCGCTTTTATCATTTGAGACCTTTTTTACGAATGAAAAAGACAATTTCGATTGGCCATTTCAAGATTTAAAGACTATTATAGTTGGTTATGAATCTTTAATTTCACACAACATTTCAAAAAATTGAATAGTAGATGTTTCAAAACTTGGATGAATGAAAAAAACTATATAGGTACATTCTTGGTAAAGATGCTCCAAATACAATTAGTTACAATTAAAGTTTGTATAGTAGCCGTTGGTTGGAGCTGAATCAAAATTTAAAAAATGACAAAATGCACTCATTTACTCTCATAATGTAAGACATTTTTCCTCCCTTTAAATTAAAATGTAATAGGTAAATGGGATCTAATGTCTTTAATAATTTTATGTCACTTTATATAAGGAAAACAAAAGAATTGTGTCAACGTCAATAACGTATATTAAAGGATACCTTAACATGGAACTACAAACAAGATTTAGTTTAATATAATGTTATGAATATTGTAAAAAATAGACTTGTACGAAAATGGTTTTGTGGGCAGGATCCTGTGAAATAAAAGTGTACTTACTGTAAATTAGATAGCAAATCTGAAAGAACAGGGTAGATTGCGAATATTGGCTCGTATGGAAAGTGAACACAAATGGTTATCCCGTATTTTTTGACCGACTGTGTGCTTTTTTTTGGTTTGTGCGCGCCTTTTATATGGTAATCGTACTCCGATTTTGATGATTTTTGATTCACTTGAAAGAGGAGGCTTGAGAAATGGTCTCCTATTCATAAATACGGGAATACGACATCTTGTTCCCCCGAAAACCGCCTCCCGATGGTATAAATAAAGATAGGACAATATCCGGAAACGTTTAAATTGAACATTTTTACAAAAGAATAACGGTTTTCGATATAGAGGCATTTTAAATTCTCAAATATACTTATTTTCGCTATGTGGAAAGGGCGATTTCTGTCGAAAATTGAAAATCTGTTTGCAGTACATGAGAAACATAATTATTTGTAGCAACATTTATAATGAACATTTTATGATTGAGTTACCGCTTTCGAGTTAAATCGGTGTTCAAATGGTAACAACTAAAATGCAAATTTCCGCAGCGATGTTTTGAGATCTCAATCTCTCTACAAGCAAAGAATGTAGGTGGGTAATAGGATAAGTACTATTGGAGGGGTGAATTTTTCTCAAAAATTAAAATTCTGTGATAGCAGAATTAAAGATTAGACAATATCGGGTAACATAAATTGATTTTTTTTCAAAAGAGTTACGGTTTTTGAGTTACAGCGATGTTAAAATCTCAAATATGTGTATTTTCGCTATGTGGAAGGGGCAATTCTTTCAAAAATTGGAAATATGAGGCAACCAAATTAAAGACCAGATTATTTGTAGCCACATTTATATTGAACATTTTTTCCATAGAGTTACAATATTCGAGTGACAGCGGTGGTATAATCTGAAATATGCTTATTTCCGCTACGATATTTTTAGATTTCTGAATAATATTACAGAATATACATGGATAATGGTATAAGTGAACGTTCAACGATTTTCGTGACTAATGTTACACTCAAAAGTGTGAAATAAATATTTTTTACAAAAAAATGGACCGACATTATTAGTTGGTGCACTGAAAAATACAAAATAATATTAATTCTCTTGGTGCTAGTACTTGTGAAGTTGGTGCCAAAAGTTTTGAATCTGCAACTGCACAACTTCATAAATACCAGCACCAATAGAATTAATATTTGGTATTTTTCAGTGCACCAACTAATAACGTCGGTCCCATTTTTTGGAAAATATATTTATTTAAGCTGCTAATATGCTTTATCATATCGTTATCAGTTGATGGTTTTAAAAATATTGATTTGTTTGTTTTACATTTTGCAAATTGTAAATTACTTTAACATTTAATAACCAATGGAGCGTTAAATAAGCTTTGGTATTAGTGTTTTTCGCAGATACATTTTTGTCTCTCAAAAGATACCGAGATCGCTGTGCAACTGATTTTGCTCGCGTTTCATGTCGACATTCCATACAAATCATTCCGAATTATGCACGTATATATACCCACCAGAGAAAAGTTTAATGTATACCTTTTAGAGCTAGTCGTTGTCCTCGTCGGCTCTGTCATTTGCATAAATGCCTGCACAAAGTTTTATTAGGACATTATCGTTGCATGTTAATGAGCTGTTATGTAGACCGAATTAGTTATATTAGAAATTATATTGTAAGGGATGACGTAGGATGATACAGGCAAATGGATCGTAAATATAGGGGATTGTCAGTGTGGCATCGTGGCCGATTTATTGATATTTTCATCTTGTCTTCTTGAAGGTATATAATAATAAACAATCACTAGGAAAAGTTCTCATGTCTTTACGAATACACGGGGGGTATGATTTTTATGGATTAATTTCATTGAGACTCAGGACTCACTATCAGTACCTTACTAAAGATTGCATGAATTTTGAGTGTATTGCTTCTGTACGAACGATAAGTTAAATAAACGATTGGTGTAGGTATATGCTACAAAGAAAACAAGAAACCTATGATTGAAAGCGTTACCATTTCCGTTCGGTCTGGGCAGTTAAGGCTTGTGGTTACCCACATCTGAAATAGCAATAAATGATTTGATCATGTTTTATTCAGATTACATTGAATATATACATCAAAAATAGTAAAATTTGGGTAAAATGTAAAATGGTCAAAAAACACATTACAGATTGCACGAACATAATTACCTGTTTGTTTATAATTTTGGTTTTTCTAGCTTTGTTGATGGAATACTATTTAAATATGACGAATAATTTTTGATGAGTAAAACTTATTGTAATCTTCCTTCCTATACAGGTATATTACAGAATGTACATACAGGGTGCGGCAGTCAAACCTGCAATTTTTCAAAAAGCGCGTGAGCCCAGAAAGTGGGCGGGTAAGTTGTCAAGGTTACCGTTGTGTTCCTCCATCAAAGCATTTCAGCCATGGACTAAGGAACAGTGGTCCAAGCAAGAACGGTCCTTCCCGTGAAGTCATTTTATCAAAGCGGTAGTACAGCCGCTCAACGCCGCTCCCGTGTTCATTTCAAAATTAATCGTAATGGGCCCGTGCCTTCTGTGAACTCAATAAAGTTATGTAGTACAAAACTTTGAAAACATCGGTGAAACAGAAGAGGTGGCAGTGCGAGATAAGTGCAAACTCCTGCGAATATTGATATTGAACCCGAAACGATTTCGCTGCTCGACGACTTTTGGAAATTATTGAAGAAAACGAGCAACATCACACGTTACTCTGGATGACCGATGGCGCAAATTTTCATCTCTCCGGCTATGAAAACAAACAAAATTTTAGATATTGGAGCGATGATGAATGTGGAGCACTACTCGGAAATGTTACGAACATTCTTCATTCCTCGTGTGTCCACTCACACGATTTTCATACCGCTTTGAAACGAATTCCATCGAATCTAAAATCGTCTGATCAGCTCATGTGACCATTCCCGTTTAGCCAGAATAAGATAAAAAGTAAAAAAATTACAGTTCATTTTTCCTGCTTTTTCTCAGAGATAGGCGTTATAGTAAGTGTTAAAGAGTTTTGAGCAGAATGTTTTATACAAGTTTCATCAAAATTTAAAGACAGACAGACAGACTATTGACTTAAACAATTTAACTGCGAATTCGAATAATCCTTATCAATTGTTCGGTATTAACAATAAAATATAATCAAATATTAATGTAAAGTTCTAGGTTGTTTAATGTTGTAACGAGTTTGCGATTTAACTTGGCGCCATTATGAGGAGACATGTGCGATTCGTCAGAGGGCGGAGCATCTTAACGAGTACGGACGTTAGTGGGCATGACTGTAAGCTATACTGTTATTGGTCAACGATACATGCCAAGGAGAAGATTATATTCTGCTACATCCAGTGACGTCCGCGCTACTGAGGGAATCTTCGGGAATTTGGAATATGCCGGTGGAAGCTTCGAGATGGAGGGCGCTTGCCTATATATTGGAGAGGATTTGCTGCGGAGTCAGTCAGATAGTGCAGTGAAGACGGGCAGTACAGTGGAGACTGGCAGTATGGTACAGTCTGTTTATACCGGCAATGTGATGGAGTCCGGAGTACGGTGCAGTCCGGCAGCTCTGTGGGTCCTTAGTTGGGGGCCACCAACATAAATAAATAATGCTCGGTCCAAATACGATTGAAAATAGTTCAAATATAAATTTGACATAGTAGTTGATAAGTGTAAGATATTATATAAATAGTGAATGTTGATATGTGTGTAAATATAAAAATAAATTAATTCCAGTCATTTTTATATGCCCGTTACAAAATTCTTCTATCTTTCCTAGCAGGTAAACCAAGGCTGCCTTGCTCAGGGACACTCGTGAAAATATCTTTAGTATATATACAGGCTGTCCTAGTTTCGAA
Organism: Crioceris asparagi; assembly: GCA_958507055.1. NCBI lineage: Eukaryota > Metazoa > Arthropoda > Insecta > Coleoptera > Chrysomelidae > Crioceris > Crioceris asparagi. The sequence goes on from OY293827.1 coordinate 50,208,895, forward strand.
GTTATCGAAAAGAATTCGAAAATCGTGTACTTCGAAATATTGCTCTAACTTTTTTCATTTTTAGATTTATCAAAAAACTGTTTTAACACGTTTCTTCAACATTTTATGTTCTTTGGAACTGTGTACTTTTTTTTCATCCAATACACTAACTTCAGTTTCTCTTATGGGCGTCATGTAGATTTTTTTTATATTTGAATTAAACGTTTTGTTCGCGGTAGATTCGGTATGAAAATCTTATACCAAAAAAGTAAATAAAAATTTTGACAGTCTATAAATAAATATTTGCCAAAATAATCTACGCTTGTTATTCTAGCATCTGCAAGTGTCAGCTGTGAAGCCAGGGAAATTATCATGTACAATTCAATCAGATTAATTACCAATTATATATATATATATATATATATATATATATATATATATATATATATATATATATATATATATATATATATATATATATATATATATATATATATATATATATATATTGTTTGATTCTGAATTCTTGACTGGTTTATTATTTGATAAAATAGATTTTTGTTGGGGATGCAGTCATTTAATAAATAAAATTCTTTGGATTATGCCAAGCTTTCGAGAATGTTTATTCTCTATGTCGGGGCAAAAATCGTGACTCAGGCATGATCCAGTGGAGTAACTTCTTCCTCACCGTTGGTACCCCGATATGGAGCGAGTCGATCTAGATGTACCACTTTCATCTTTCCCCGTGGTGTTTATTGGATGCGATAAACGACATCGTTGAGTCGCGCCTGTATGGTGTAAGGACCTTCCCAATCTGATTGCAGTTCTTTTTGGATTGAATAGTCAAACCCGGTCTTGCACCTGATAACCATCGGAATTGGCCCGTCGATCGAACCGTGTTTTCATACGGTCGCTGGCCATACGGATATGTTTTCTGGCTTGTTCATGAACTTCTCGTAGTCGTTCTTGCAGCCGATTGGTGAACTCATCCGTGGCTTCCGTTGATGAAGAGGGTCTTCGAAAGAGCAAATCGCGGCACGATTGAGTAGATATACTAAGAGAGTTTTGGAACGGAAGTCGCAGTAAACATGCTATATTTTCCAAAGGGGTCCCGAATAATGTAATAATGGTGTGTGGGCGTGCTGGATATTTTTCCAACGGGGTTTCATTATTTATTAAATGTTAGATTCCTACATTTCATGAGTGCCATCTAGCGGAGAGGGGATAAGTAACTGCATTTAGATTCCTACTTTTCATGACCGCCATTTAGCGGAGAGGGATTATTTAATTATTTTAAAGCTGAGGAAAAAAATTTCACAATTGCGCGGGATCGAACCCACAACCACACACAACAAAAAGGTTAACAAGCTAGGCGTTTTCCAAGCCTGCCATCTCGGTTACCCATATGAATGCGAGAAATCAAGCAATATATTTTGCATTGCGGCGCGTGCGCACTTACATCAGATAAGACGCCAGCTCATAAATTGAAATGCTGTCGATGTGTTAACATCGATGTCGGCACCGCTTCGACGTAAGCAAGGGCGATAAGCCGTTTGGGTGTGTGCGCTCGGACAACCCTCATCGTTTCAAGCAAACGACTCCCAAAATCGTCTTTTGCCGAAAATTTGATGGCGATTCAGTTTTTGATTCCTTTAAATCGGCCAAGAAAAAGCGAAGATTTGATTTTCGTAAAGAATATATACGAGTTGAATTGCAAATTATGCTTATTCGACACAACAGCATCATTAAACGTGCTTAAACAAGAAATCAGGAGTGAAATAAAATGTGTTATGTTTAATATTTTATTTATCAAAAGAGATTTTCTGAATAAAACAACATTATACTTAAAATTTTTTTTATTTAATAAATGATTTTATCAAACAAAATTTTTAAATAGAGTACGGAGTGATTCTTCTTGATGGCATCTCATTGCGTTGACGAAAACGTGTAGGATTTTTGAAGACCTTCTCATTCCAATCGTGTTCACTGAATTGGGTGGTAGGATTGATAGTCATATCATTGAACAATGTAAACACCTTTTGTTTTTCCTCAAAAAAGTTTAGAATATTTTTTAATTCTTCCAAACGTCGAATGTGTTGCTCCAACCTTTCTTTCAACATCATCGTAACTCTATGACTCTCAGACTGAAACTGCTGTCAGACAAAAAAACTTGTTTCTTGTCTCCCTCCCCCTCCAATAAAAACATTTTTTTAAATCTCTCTATTGCTCATAAAGGTAAAGTATTACAAAACCATTTATACAATTCATCAACATTTCTAAGACTACAATAATAGAATTGACTGTTGCTATATGTGTGGTGCATACATGATGTAAATCCACTATTTTTGAATGCTGGAACAGTGTGCCATGAGTCATCAAATTCCTCCAAATTCACGACTCTACTAGCTTGCTCGCCGTAGAAAGATTGAAGTTTATCATCCAAAAATTGCTTCTTCTGATGTCCTCGCACTTAGATGATATCAATTTCGTTGAGATTTTCCTTTAGAATATCATCTAGCACTTCGTATGGTATAAAGCCGGAAGAATATTTGAGGTTATGTACATTCTTCTCCAAATAACAAACGCCACATCGATCTGCTTTGCTTAGCGATGAGAACGGTATTGGTGGTGATAGCAAATAATTACTATATCGACGTCCAATCCTTAAGGCAATTTCTTTGGGGTGGAATTGGCACTCCACATTGAAGCCTTGAATGTCTACGAAAGCTATTCTCATCGCTCCTCGACGATGGTTGAACTTAAACTGAGGACAGAGGTCTTGTCATCCTAGTTCCACCTCTTTATAATTTCACTGAGAGGATGTTGTTCAATTATGTTATCGTGAATGATGATGCAATAGACACAAGTATTTGCTGGAAAACCTTTTGACGCTTTTATTTCAAGCTTAACATCAACACTTGAACTTTTCACGCTTTCATCTCGGTGAGAACAATCGATGACAAATAGAGGTTTATTTGCAAATTCAGAGTAACTTAGGAGCGGCGTATGTAGATAAGAGTGTTTGTAGCTTTTTCCAAATTGAGTGTAGTTGAAGTAAGCTTCGGTAAAATCCCCCTTTTCAAAGTCCAAATGCATCTTCTCCTTTGGATAGCTGTCTCCGTTCAGCGTCAAGGTGATATTCATAATGTTTGCAAAATTAAATTTCGTAGGATCGTTATTCACTTGGTTCTTTTCGTGGTTGCTCTGGAAACAAACGATGACATAGCGAGGACTTTCTAAAAATGATGAAGTTTTCACCGACCAAATTTCGTTGGTGGCTCCTGTAGTGAGAGCAGGCAACATGTGAATTTCCCATTTTCTAAACGGTATCAAGATGGGAGTGTCAGCTTTGATTGCTTTTAAAAGTTGCAATTTAATTTGATCGTTTGGATGTAATCTTTGCACTTTGAGCTCGATATTTTCAATTTCCAATTGTACTTCAGTTGTTGTAGGATTGGCGATGGTAAAGCATTGATTGTAATTTTGAGCACGCACCAATCGAATGGTATGTTTTCCATATACGACATATTCGTAGTCATTGAAAATATTCAACAGATGTTTCAACGGAATGAGCATACTAAATGACAAAGTATCCGCATCTGCCTTGATGACACCAACATCTTTATCTGGACTCCAAGTCGCTATACTCAAGGGCTTAGACTCTTCTTTGCTATAGCATAAAAACCCTCGAACGGTACTCACAATTCCAACGTCACGCACTGATTCCAACTCTTTACCATTTTGTTCGTAGCTAATGGATTGGAACATGAAAGCGCCAGCATTATTGACAAAAGATACTTCTCCAGTACCCTTGGTGCGCTTAATTTTTCCACTGATATGTAACAGACTTGCGTAAAGAGCATCGAAAGCATCCGATTGATTAATGCTAATTTCTATGACATCATTGTTGCGGAAAGATTTAACGAATGGATAGTAGGTGCGCCATTCATCTTTTTGAATTGATGTGTCCCTTTGAGGTTTTTGGAAAATGTTGCGGAGATAACATTGTAGCCTAATGATTTGAGAAATCGGATATTTTTCAGACTGAGTTCACGGTGGTGTTGGATGTTCTTTGTCTCGAAGAAGACTGACGGTCTATTCGTAGGTAGATGTATTTTATAAATACCTAGTACCATAATTCTTTGAGATGTAATCGAATTATGATTTCTTCACCTCGGAAATTCACCAGCTGAAAGTTTTGGTCCAAAATTTTAAGTGTTATATTATGAATCTCGTCTGTAGTGATGGGTAGATAAATGAGAGGATTTGGACTTTCGTCGATAGCGTAACCAGGATCTTCTCTGATAGCAAATTCGTAGATTGTGTGCGAAGGTCTATCGTTGTAGAAGGCTCCCGAAGTAATGTTGGAATCGATGTGTATGGTTCGTACTTTTATAATGTTGACAGGCCGATCGGACATGTGAGTAACATTTTTTGGTAGAATCTTAGGAGAGTATCCCAAAATGTGTGTCAAACTATCGTTCGGAGTGAAATCAATATCAAAATCTTTACAAAAAATTTCACATTTCAATGTATTATTATTCGGTTTGAGGTAGAAGTAATCTTCAGGCTTTACCTTCGTCGTCTTGGGTACGATTGCTTTCTGAATAAACTTTTCAATATCCTCAATCTCGTATGCTCCCGTTGGAATGTCGATGCTTTTCTTACCCTTTCCATCTACATAGTGGAACTTTGTACCTTCATCGATGTTGGGTATACTGTTGTACGAATGAAAACTAAGATGAGCCAAACCATATTCACTGTCACGCTGCAAGTGAAGCGGCGGTGATAGATCAATTGAGAGAATCGAAGAATGACTCTTCAAAGTCAGTATTGTATCACTTCGTTTCATCGACATGACTGATACACAAGTAGTTGTGACAGTATCTTTTATTGACATAGAAATGCTAAACACAAGTGTCCACAATTGTTTTGATCATATGTTTGATATACATCGTGATTATAAAATATCTTGACGCACTGCTGCTTTCCAAAATAATCGGCCAATTCCTTTGGTGGCTTCAAATTTCCAAAACTATCGAAATATTGTACAGTGTTATCATCCTTTTTGTAAGCTACCCAATGTGTACCTGGATTGATGGAGGAATCTAAATTCACTACGGCACATTCGCGACGTCTAGTATGGTCAGGAAGAGTGTCGCGCATAAAAACACCGCGAAAATGTGGAATTTTCAGCTTTTTCGCACATTCCATAATCTCCCCGTCGTACAGAGCTCTGTTGGGTAGCTGAGCTAGTAGTTTTTTTGTTTCTTCAAGTACAATCCTTCTCCTCCTTTATGCTGTTTCTTCAAGAACAGACCGAATCCGTTACGCGTTTTTCGTAGATACAAGCCGGATCCCAAGTGTTCCATAGCTTTATTATGTCGTGCATCTTCTTCCATCTTTTTCTTTGCATTTTTCGTGTCGATGATGGTCTTTGCGATGGCGCTCGCTCCTCCAGCCAGCGACCCTAGAGCCGAGAGACCGGCAAACAATGGAATTAGCGGGAGAAAACCGCCACTTTTTGGCAATGGTATAATTCTAGGTACTCGAATACGTTTTCGACCTCCACATTTTTTGATGGCTAATCGAGCTGCTTTGAAAGCAGCAGCAGATGACTTTTTCAAACTGCCACCTTCGTGAGGAGACTTTTCCATAGCTTGATGAATCTTCTTTGCAATTTGGGAGAATCCATGCTGTCGTCGGTTCTTGATACCCATACCGAGTTTACGTTTCACCTTCATAGCGTTGGTGACGAACCAAGCAGCAGATTTTTCACCAAATTTTGCGTCTTTCGATTTGACTCGTTCCCAAGCTCTATGTTCCAACACTTGATCAGCTTTATGACGTTCTTCCAATGATTTGTTTTGAGAGTATGCAATGTCGTGTTCCCTGCAAGCTTCGTCCAACGGATTTATACCTCTATCTCCACGTTCTAAGCGCTCTTTCAATTTAGTTCCCGGTCCACAATATGAATAGCCTGGCAGATGTAGTTCGAATGGTAGGTTATTGATGAGCGTATTAACCACACCCTTACCGTGATGAATCAACATTGAAAATGATGTCAATATTGCAAGACATGAACATTTATACAAAATCCTAAACATTTCATGGTATCGTACACAACATGAGGGTCGTTCAACAGAAGCATACCTTACCGATCGAAAATTTGGATTACTTAAATGAAAGTCAATCTACCAGCAGTAAGCATGGCACATTGCTACCACATTCATTTCGTGCAATCATATGTGGACCGAGTGGATGTGGGAAAACAAATGCAGCACTTTCATTGCTCTTCCACCCGAATGGTGCTAAATTTGAAAACGTTTACGTGTATTCAAAGTCATTGTATCAACCCAAGTATCAGTTACTCGAAGAGGTGTTGAAAAAAGTCAAAGGAATCGGATATTTTCAATTCAAAGAGAACGAGGAAATTATAAGTCCCAACGAGGCTAAACCAAATTCCATATTCATTTTTGATGACATATCTTGTGATAAACAGCAGAAAATCGAAGAATATTATTCCATGTGTCGACATCGAGGTATAGATGATATGTACATTGGGCAAACGTATAGTAAGGCTCCAAAGCAAATGTTGCGAGACAATTGCAATCTAATTGTGTTGTTCAAGCAAGATGAAATAAATTTAAAGCATGTGTATGATGAACACGTTTCACCTGATGTGTCATTCAACGAATTCAAGCGTATGTGTGCTGATTGTTGGAATGAAAAATTCGGTGCAATGGTGATCGTAAAGGAGTGTGATCTGAATGCAGGTCGCTATCGATATGGCTTCGATAAGTTTATAAAACCATGAACTTATCATGAAAAAGTATATTCGTCAACATGAAACCACCCAGCAAAGAGGTTGACATAGTTCGCAAAACGAAAATCAATGAAATCGCTAGGATCATAAAAAAGGAATACTTATCATTGAAATTGGGTAAATCAGAAGAGGATGAGGCATTACAAAAATTTTTCAAACCCATATCGGTTCCACTGAAAAAGCAGCTGGCAGTAGCTGAAAAGCTTAGGAATGAACATACCTTACCAAAAAAAGAAGTGAAGACAGAGGATGCATCGGTCGGCAATGCTGAAATTCTACCACCATTCCAGAAACTTGAACCTATTGCCAGTACTGATGGAGATGATGATGAAGTGTTCGATGATGAAGACGGAACATTTGACGAAGTTACAATTGCTCCTCAAGTCATTCAAGCATATATCGATCAGTATCCACCAATGAGTCATAAATTCTTAACACAATATTGGAGCAATGATGAGAAGATAGACAAAGTATACGGACCCATATATGATTTTACAACTTCAAAATGGCGGCTTGGTTCAAAAGAAATCGATTTTGATAAGCAGCACATCAAAGTTGCTGGACAGCAAGTGATAGGAACACCTGGGCTATATGAACTGATATTCTACGATGATCCAGAAAATTTCAACAAGGACGATCTCGTTGCGTACAAACACATTTTAGAACTGTCGAATGTACATAAAAAAACAAATAATGCATTGAAAGGAACTAATAGACGCAAATATATGGAAATCATCAAACCAATGTTTATTCGAAAGTCGTCGCGAATGGTGGAGGGACGGGGCTTAATGTCTTACAATTCTAAACATATGGAATACATTTATTGGGATGATCCGAACGAATTGTGTGAGCGTTTACGATTGTTGTTAGCGTCCAAAAATGCTGGAAACACTTCACTTGACAATGAAATTATATCCATAATCGAAGAATTGAAAGAGGCCAACATCATTCAATAGACATCATTTCCAAGATGACCATCGATAAGTTCGGACGTAGTTCTTCAAGAAAACGATTGCGACCGATGATTGAATTTGGTGATGGTTTAACACATACTCCTAACGGTAATATTGATTTAAAAAAATTGAAGCTGTGTAACGTAAAAATGCCAACTAATCCTATGGATGCTACCAACAAGCAGTACGTAGACAATCAGATGAAACATTGGGCTGACATGTTTACGAAAACTATTGAGGATCTCACCGAGATTGTGAAACAATTCGAAAAGAAATTTGAAATTGTTACCGAAACATTCGGTGACTTTCGTAATCGAATTAGCGAGCTGTCTGCAAAAGACGTTGAATACAAACAGACTTTCGACGACATTCTGGCTAAAAAGCTTAATCACTTGCAGAAAGATGTTGAAACACAATTCTTTAAAGTGAACTTGGTTATATCAGATGTGGAGCGTGCTTACACAAACAATTGGAAACAACTCACTCATGCCATCAACAAAAAATTTGAAAATGTGACTGAAGCACACACCTTAACCAAAAATGTGGAAAGAGAGTTGAATCAGTTTCGAACGAATGTCGTTTACCAAATATCTGAATTAGGACTGGATATTACAAATTTGAATATAAGCATAAAAAAAATCCAAGCATCCATAACAAATTTAGAGCAACTCATCAAAAGAAAAATTAAGATAACACAATGATGGCACGTGATTTAATTTGAATATAAGCATAAAAAAATCCAAGCATCCATAACAAATTTAGAGCAACTCATCAATCATTCGCAGTAATGACTTCGAAAGAAAAGGTTCAAATTGTCAACGAGTTGCATAAACCTGCTCATAAAACATACCCCTACTGCATGTGTATTTGCCAATCGAGAGAAAAATATAAGATGATGCGATGTCTAATGGCTTTCATTTGATGTCCACGTAATAGAGAAGAAACACGTAGAAGATGGCTAAATTGAAGGCATCGTTTATACTTTTATACAATATAATTGGAAACATGTTGTACGTAGATATACCACCAAATGTAATCGAAGAAGGCATTTGTTTCAACGATCAACAATGTATAGCAATGAGAAAAATAACCGTGAACGATGGACAGATGCATGTATTCTCTACCGAAATTCCAGAACGAGAAAACAAGTTTAAAATTCGACTCGTGTTCTACCCAAATAGAACATGGGGAGATACTGGAATATTTCATCTACTATCAGAAGAAACTACCAAAAGAAATATATCCTACGACGATGGTGACGAAGAGGAATCCTCAACTTCGTTTGAGAGCAGCAGCAGCAGGACCGAAGAGAATTCCAAAATTAAATCACCAAAATTAGATACTACCAATTCATCTATGATATCATATATAAATTTTTCCATATATTTAATGATGCTTATCATGTATATATTTTAAATCGAAAATAAAAATGAATGTAATTGATATGGATTTGTTGCAAGCACACACCTTAACCAAAAATGTGGAAAGAGAGTTGTTTCAAATTGTTTGTGTAAGCACGCTCCACATCTGATATGAGCAAGTCGGGCGCAAAATCGATCAATTTTACATGTAATTTCCCATAAGGAATTCTAAGCTCAAAAATAGCGAAATTGGCTCAAACTGACATGCGCAGCTGACGCCATCTTGGAAGCGGGGGAAATTCAAATTGACAGCTGGCATGAGATACAAATAATTTGTCATCAGGCTCAGATGCCGGTTCCCCACTTCCAAGAAGGCGTCAGCTGCGCATGTCAGTTTGAGCCAATTTCGCTATTTTTGAGCTTAGAATTCCTTATGGGAAATTACATGTAAAATTGATCGATTTTGCGCCCGACTTGCTCATATCAGATGTGGAGCGTGCTTACACAAACAATTTGAAACAACTCTCTTTCCACATTTTTGGTTAAGGTGTGTGCTTGCAACAAATCCATATCAATTACATTCATTTTTATTTTCGATTTAAAATATATACCTGATAAGCATCATTAAATATATGGAAAAATTTATATATGATATCATAGATGAATTGGTAGTATCTAATTTTGGTGATTTAATTTTGGAATTCTCTTCGGTCCTGCTGCTGCTGCTCTCAAACGAAGTTGAGGATTCCTCTTCGTCACCATCGTCGTAGGATATATTTCTTTTGGTAGTTTCTTCTGATAGTAGATGAAATATTCCAGTATCTCCCCATGTTCTATTTGGGTAGAACACGAGTCGAATTTTAAACTTGTTTTCTCGTTCTGGAATTTCGGTAGAGAATACATGCATCTGTCCATCGTTCACGGTTATTTTTCTCATTGCTATACATTGTTGATCGTTGAAACAAATGCCTTCTTCGATTACATTTGGTGGTATATCTACGTACAACATGTTTCCAATTATATTGTATAAAAGTATAAACGATGCCTTCAATTTAGCCATCTTCTACGTGTTTCTTCTCTATTACGTGGACATCAAATGAAAGCCATTAGACATCGCATCATCTTATATTTTTCTCTCGATTGGCAAATACACATGCAGTAGGGGTATGTTTTATGAGCAGGTTTATGCAACTCGTTGACAATTTGAACCTTTTCTTTCGAAGTCATTACTGCGAATGATTGATGAGTTGCTCTAAATTTGTTATGGATGCTTGGATTTTTTTATGCTTATATTCAAATTAAATCACGTGCCATCATTGTGTTATCTTAATTTTTCTTTTGATGAGTTGCTCTAAATTTGTTATGGATGCTTGGATTTTTTTTATGCTTATATTCAAATTTGTAATATCCAGTCCTAATTCAGATATTTGGTAAACGACATTCGTTCGAAACTGATTCAACTCTCTTTCCACATTTTTGGTTAAGGTGTGTGCTTCAGTCACATTTTCAAATTTTTTGTTGATGGCATGAGTGAGTTGTTTCCAATTGTTTGTGTAAGCACGCTCCACATCTGATATAACCAAGTTCACTTTAAAGAATTGTGTTTCAACATCTTTCTGCAAGTGATTAAGCTTTTTAGCCAGAATGTCGTCGAAAGTCTGTTTGTATTCAACGTCTTTTGCAGACAGCTCGCTAATTCGATTACGAAAGTCACCGAATGTTTCGGTAACAATTTCAAATTTCTTTTCGAATTGTTTCACAATCTCGGTGAGATCCTCAATAGTTTTCGTAAACATGTCAGCCCAATGTTTCATCTGATTGTCTACGTACTGCTTGTTGGTAGCATCCATAGGATTAGTTGGCATTTTTACGTTACACAGCTTCAATTTTTTTAAATTAATATTACCGTTAGGAGTATGTGTTAAACCATCACCAAATTCAATCATCGGTCGCAATCGTTTTCTTGAAGAACTACGTCCGAACTTATCGATGGTCATCTTGGAAATGATGTCTATTGAATGATGTTGGCCTCTTTCAATTCTTCGATTATGGATATAATTTCATTGTCAAGTGAAGTGTTTCCAGCATTTTTGGACGCTAACAACAATCGTAAACGCTCACACAATTCGTTCGGATCATCCCAATAAATGTATTCCATATGTTTAGAATTGTAAGACATTAAGCCCCGTCCCTCCACCATTCGCGACGACTTTCGAATAAACATTGGTTTGATGATTTCCATATATTTGCGTCTATTAGTTCCTTTCAATGCATTATTTGTTTTTTTATGTACATTCGACAGTTCTAAAATGTGTTTGTACGCAACGAGATCGTCCTTGTTGAAATTTTCTGGATCATCGTAGAATATCAGTTCATATAGCCCAGGTGTTCCTATCACTTGCTGTCCAGCAACTTTGATGTGCTGCTTATCAAAATCGATTTCTTTTGAACCAAGCCGCCATTTTGAAGTTGTAAAATCATATATGGGTCCGTATACTTTGTCTATCTTCTCATCATTGCTCCGAAATTGTGTTAAGAATTTATGACTCATTGGTGGATACTGATCGATATATGCTTGAATGACTTGAGGAGCAATTGTAACTTCGTCAAATGTTCCGTCTTCATCATCGAACACTTCATCATCATCTCCATCAGTACTGGCAATAGGTTCAAGTTTCTGAAATGGTGGTAGAATTTCAGCATTGCCGACCGATGCATCCTCTGTCTTCACTTCTTTTTTTGGTAAGGTATGTTCATTCCTAAGCTTTTCAGCTACTGCCAGCTGCTTTTTCAGTGGAACCGATATGGGTTTGAAAAATTTTTGTAATGCCTCATCCTCTTCTGATTTACCCAATTTCAATGATAAGTATTCCTTTTTTATGATCCTAGCGATTTCATTGATTTTCGTTTTGCGAACTATGTCAACCTCTTTGCTGGGTGGTTTCATGTTGACGAATATACTTTTTCATGATAAGTTCATGGTTTTATAAACTTATCGAAGCCATATCGATAGCGACCTGCATTCAGATCACACTCCTTTACGATCACCATTGCACCGAATTTTTCATTCCAACAATCAGCACACATACGCTTGAATTCGTTGAATGACACATCAGGTGAAACGTGTTCATCATACACATGCTTTAAATTTATTTCATCTTGCTTGAACAACACAATTAGATTGCAATTGTCTCGCAACATTTGCTTTGGAGCCTTACTATACGTTTGCCCAATGTACATATCATCTATACCTCGATGTCGACACATGGAATAATATTCTTCGATTTTCTGCTGTTTATCACAAGATATGTCATCAAAAATGAATATGGAATTTGGTTTAGCCTCGTTGGGACTTATAATTTCCTCGTTCTCTTTGAATTGAAAATATCCGATTCCTTTGACTTTTTTCAACACCTCTTCGAGTAACTGATACTTGGGTTGATACAATCACTTTGAATACACGTAAACGTTTTCAAATTTAGCACCATTCGGGTGGAAGAGCAATGAAAGTGCTGCATTTGTTTTCCCACATCCACTCGGTCCACATATGATTGCACGAAATGAATGTGGTAGCAATGTGCCATGCTTACTGCTGGTAGATTGACTTTCATTTAAGTAATCCAAATTTTCGATCGGTAAGGTATGCTTCTGTTGAACGACCCTCATGTTGTGTACGATACCATGAAATGTTTAGGATTTTGTATAAATGTTCATGTCTTGCAATATTGACATCATTTTCAATGTTGATTCATCACGGTAAGGGTGTGGTTAATACGCTCATCAATAACCTACCATTCGAACTACATCTGCCAGGCTATTCATATTGTGGACCGGGAACTAAATTGAAAGAGCGCTTAGAACGTGGAGATAGAGGTATAAATCCGTTGGACGAAGCTTGCAGGGAACACGACATTGCATACTCTCAAAACAAATCATTGGAAGAACGTCATAAAGCTGATCAAGTGTTGGAACATAGAGCTTGGGAACGAGTCAAATCGAAAGACGCAAAATTTGGTGAAAAATCTGCTGCTTGGTTCGTCACCAACGCTATGAAGGTGAAACGTAAACTCGGTATGGGTATGAAGAACCGACGACAGCATGGATTCTCCCAAATTGCAAAGAAGATTCATCAAGCTATGGAAAAGTATCCTCACGAAGGTGGCAGTTTGAAAAAGTCATCTGCTGCTGCTTTGAAAGCAGCTCGATTAGCCATCAAAAAATGTGGAGGTCGAAAACGTATTCGAGTACCTAGAATTATACCATTGCCAAAAAGTGGCGGTTTTCTCCCGCTAATTCCATTGTTTACCGGTCTCTCGGCTCTAGGGTCGCTGGCTGGAGGAGCGAGCGCCATCGCAAAGACCATCATCGACACGAAAAATGCAAAGAAAAAGATGGAAGAAGATGCACGACATAATAAAGCTATGGAACACTTGGGATCCGGCTTGTATCTACGAAAAACGCGTAACGGATTTGGTCTGTTCTTGAAGAAACAGCATAAAGGAGGAGAAGGATTGTACTTGAAGAAACAAAAAAACTACTAGCTCAGCTACCCAACAGAGCTCTGTACGACGGGGAGATTATGGAATGTGCGAAAAAGCTGAAAATTCCACATTTTCGCGGTGTTTTTATGCGCGACACTCTTCCTGACCATACTAGACGTCGCGAATTTGCCGTAGTGAATTTAGATTCCTCCATCAATCCAGGTACACATTGGGTAGCTTACAAAAAGGATGATAACACTGTACAATATTTCGATAGTTTTGGAAATTTGAAGCCACCAAAGGAATTGGCCGATTATTTTGGAAAGCAGCAGTGCGTCAAGATATTTTTTAATCACGATGTATATCAAACATATGATCAAAACAATTGTGGACACTTGTGTTTAGCATTTCTATGTCAATAAAAGATACTGTCACAACTACTTGTGTATCAGTCATGTCGATGAAACGAAGTGATACAATACTGACTTTGAAGAGTCATTCTTCGATTCTCTCAATTGATCTATCACCGCCGCTTCACTTGCAGCGTGACAGTGAATATGGTTTGGCTCTTCTTAGTTTTCATTCGTACAACAGTATACCCAACATCGATGAAGGTACAAAGTTCCACTATGTAGATGGAAAGGGTAAGAAAAGCATCGACATTCCAACGGGAGCATACGAGATTGAGGATATTGAAAAGTTTATTCAGAAAGCAATCGTACCCAAGACGACGAAGGTAAAGCCTGAAGATTACTTCTACCTCAAACCGAATAATAATACATTGAAATGTGATATTTTTTGTAAGGATTTTGATATTGATTTCACTCCGAACGATAGTTTGACACACATTTTGGGATACTCTCCTAAGATTCTACCAAAAAATGTTACTCGCATGTCCGATCGGCCTGTCAACATTATAAAAGTACGAACCATACACATCGATTCCAACATTACTTCGGGAGCCTCCTACAACGATAGACCTTCGCACACAATCTACGAATTTGCTATCAGAGAAGATCCTGGTTACGCTATCGACGAAAGTCCAAATCCTCTCATTTATCTACCCATCACTACAGACGAGATTCATAATATAACACTTAAAATTTTGGACCAAAACTTTCAGCTGGTGAATTTCCGAGGTGAAGAAATCATAATTCGATTACATCTCAAAGAATTATGGTACTAGGTATTTATAAAATACATCTACCTACGAATAGACCGTCAGTCTTCTTCGAGACAAAGAACATCCAACACCACCGTGAACTCAGTGTGAAAAATATCCGATTTCTCAAATCATTAGGCTACAATGTTATCTCCGCAACATTTTCCAAAAACCTCAAAGGGACACATCAATTCAAAAAGATGAATGGCGCACCTACTATCCATTCGTTAAATCTTTCCGCAACAATGATGTCATAGAAATTAGCATTAATCAATCGGATGCTTTCGATGCTCTTTACGCAAGTCTGTTACATATCAGTGGAAAAATTAAGCGCACCAAGGGTACTGGAGAAGTATCTTTTGTCAATAATGCTGGCGCTTTCATGTTCCAATCCATTAGCTACGAACAAAATGGTAAAGAGTTGGAATCAGTGCGTGACGTTGGAATTGTGAGTACCGTTCGAGGGTTTTTATGCTATAGCAAAGAAGAGTCTAAGCCCTTGAGTATAGCGACTTGGAGTCCAGATAAAGATGTTGGTGACATCAAGGCAGATGCGGATACTTTGTCATTTAGTATGCTCATTCCGTTGAAACATCTGTTGAATATTTTCAATGACTACGAATATGTCGTATATGGAAAACATACAGCAGTGCGTCAAGATATTTTTTAATCACGATGTATATCAAACATATGATCAAAACAATTGTGGACACTTGTGTTTAGCATTTCTATGTCAATAAAAGATACTGTCACAACTACTTGTGTATCAGTCATGTCGATGAAACGAAGTGATACAATACTGACTTTGAAGAGTCATTCTTCGATTCTCTCAATTGATCTATCACCGCCGCTTCACTTGCAGCGTGACAGTGAATATGGTTTGGCTCTTCTTAGTTTTCATTCGTACAACAGTATACCCAACATCGATGAAGGTACAAAGTTCCACTATGTAGATGGAAAGGGTAAGAAAAGCATCGACATTCCAACGGGAGCATACGAGATTGAGGATATTGAAAAGTTTATTCAGAAAGCAATCGTACCCAAGACGACGAAGGTAAAGCCTGAAGATTACTTCTACCTCAAACCGAATAATAATACATTGAAGGGTACTGGAGAAGTATCTTTTGTCAATAATGCTGGCGCTTTCATGTTCCAATCCATTAGCTACGAACAAAATGGTAAAGAGTTGGAATCAGTGCGTGACGTTGGAATTGTGAGTACCGTTCGAGGGTTTTTATGCTATAGCAAAGAAGAGTCTAAGCCCTTGAGTATAGCGACTTGGAGTCCAGATAAAGATGTTGGTGACATCAAGGCAGATGCGGATACTTTGTCATTTAGTATGCTCATTCCGTTGAAACATCTGTTGAATATTTTCAATGACTACGAATATGTCGTATATGGAAAACATACCATTCGATTGGTGCGTGCTCAAAATTACAATCAATGCTTTACCATCGCCAATCCTACAACAACTGAAGTACAATTGGAAATTGAAAATATCGAGCTCAAAGTGCAAAGATTACATCCAAACGATCAAATTAAATTGCAACTTTTAAAAGCAATCAAAGCTGACACTCCCATCTTGATACCGTTTAGAAAATGGGAAATTCACATGTTGCCTGCTCTCACTACAGGAGCCACCAACGAAATTTGGTCGGTGAAAACTTCATCATTTTTAGAAAGTCCTCGCTATGTCATCGTTTGTTTCCAGAGCAACCACGAAAAGAACCAAGTGAATAACGATCCTACGAAATTTAATTTTGCAAACATTATGAATATCACCTTGACGCTGAACGGAGACAGCTATCCAAAGGAGAAGATGCATTTGGACTTTGAAAAGGGGGATTTTACCGAAGCTTACTTCAACTACACTCAATTTGGAAAAAGCTACAAACACTCTTATCTACATACGCCGCTCCTAAGTTACTCTGAATTTGCAAATAAACCTCTATTTGTCATCGATTGTTCTCACCGAGATGAAAGCGTGAAAAGTTCAAGTGTTGATGTTAAGCTTGAAATAGAAGCGTCGAAAGGTTTTCCAGCAAATACTTGTGTCTATTGCATCATCATTCACGATAACATAATTGAACAACATCCTCTCAGTGAAATTATAAAGAGGTGGAACTAGGATGACAAGACCTCTCTCCTCAGTTTAAGTTCAACCATCGTCGAGGAGCGATGAGAATAGCTTTCGTAGACATTCAAGGCTTCAATGTGGAGTGCCAATTCCACCCCAAAGAAATTGCCTTAAGGATTGGACGTCGATGTAGTAATTATTTGCTATCACCACCAATACCGTTCTCATCGCTAAGCAAAGCAGATCGATGAGGCGTTTGTTATTTGGAGAAGAATGTACATAACCTCAAATATTCTTCCGGCTTTATACCATACGAAGCGCTAGATGATATTCTAAAGGAAAATCTCAACGAAATTGATATCATCTATGTGCGAGGACATCAGAAGAAGCAATTTTTGGATGATAAACTTCAATCTTTCTACGGCGAGCAAGCTAGTAGAGTCGTGAATTTGGAGGAATTTGATGACTCATGGCACACTGTTCCAGCATTCAAAAATAGTGGATTTACATCATGTATGCACCAGACATATAGCAACAGTCAATTCTATTATTGTAGTCTTAGAAATGTTGATGAATTGTATAAATGGTTTTGTAATACTTTACCTTTATGAGCAATAGAGAGATTTAAAAAAATGTTTTTATTGGAGGGGGAGAGAGACAAGAAACAAGTTTTTTTGTCTGACAGCAGTTTCAGTCTGAGAGTCATAGAGTTACGATGATGTTGAAAGAAAGGTTGGAGCAACACATTCGACGTTTGGAAGAATTAAAAAATATTCTAAACTTTTTTGAGGAAAAACAAAAGGTGTTTACATTGTTCAATGATATGACTATCAATCCTACCACCCAATTCAGTGAACACGATTGGAATGAGAAGGTCTTCAAAAATCCTACACGTTTTCGTCAACGCAATGAGATGCCATCAAGAAGATCACTCCGTAAAAATTTTGTTTGATAAAATCATTTATTAAATAAAAAAAATTTTAAGTATAATGTTGTTTTATTCAGAAAATCTCTTTTGATAAATAAAATATTAAACATAACACATTTTATTTCACTCCTGATTTCTTGTTTAAGCACGTTTAATGATGCTGTTGTGTCGAATAAGCATAATTTGCAATTCAACTCGTATATATTCTTTACGAAAATCAAATCTTCGCTTTTTCTTGACCGATTTAAACGAATCAAAAACTGAATCGCCATAAAATTTTCGGCAAAAGACGATTTTGGGAGTCGTTTGCTTGAAAAGATGAGGGTTGTCCGAGCGCTCACACCCAAACGGCTTATCGCCCTTGCTTACGTCGAAGCGGTGCCGACATCGATGTTAACACATCGACAGCATTTCAATTTATGAGCTGGCGTCTTATCTGATGTAAGTGCGCACGCGCCGCCATCCAACATACATTCTTTGATTTCTCACATTCACACAGGGATAAAGCAAATTATAAGTATAATATTTTATTCAGAAAATCTTTTTTTATACAATATTAAACGTATCACAATTTCTTTCACTCCAGATTTCTTTTTTAAGCACTTTTAATGATGCTGTTGTGTCGAATAAGCATAATTTGCAATTTAACTCGTATATTCTATACGAAAATCAAATCTTGACCGATTTAACGAATCAAAAACTGAATCGCCATCAAATTTTCGGCAGAAAACGATTTTGGGAGTCGTTTGCTTGAAACGATGAGGGTTGTCCGAGCGCACAGACCCAAACGGCTTATCGCCCATGCTTACGTCGAAGCGGTGCCGACATCGATGTTAACACATCGACAGCATTTCAATTTATGAGCTGGCGTCTTATCTAATGTAAGTGCGCACGCGCCGCACTGCAAAATATATTGCTTGATTTCTCGCATTCATATGGGTAACCGAGATGGCAGGCTTGGAAAACGCCTAGCTTGTTAACGTGGTGGTGTGTGTGGTTGTGGGTTCGATCCCGCGCAATTGTGAACTTTTTTTCCTCAGCTTTAAAATAATTAAATAATCCCTCTCCGCTAAATGGCGGTCATGAAAAGTAGGAATCTAAATGCAGTTACTTATCCCCTCTTCGCTAGATGGCGCTCATGAAATGTAGGAATCTAACATTTAATAAATAATGAAACTCCGTTGGAAAAATATCCAGCACGCCCACACACCATTATTACATTATTCGGGACCCCTTTGGAAAATATAGCATGTTTACTGCGACTTCCGTTCCAAAACTCTCTTAGTATATCTACTGATATGCCATTAGGGCCAAAAATATATCGGTCCCAGTCACATTGGTTGTCAGACGTGAACTTCTTCAGAAAGCTGACGAGAGTATGGTTGAACTTCTCAACCATGCCATCGGACTGCGGATGCAGGGGAGTTGTTTGGGTCTTATGCCAAGTATCCCGCAGACCCCTTGGAACAAGCGGCGCTCAAAATTCTGTCCTTGGTCTGAATGTAATTCTATGGGAATGCCAAAACGGCATAGGATGTCAACCAGAGCCTGTGTCACCGTGGCAGCCTCTTGATTGGGTAGAGCGTATGCCTCCGGCCATTTCGTAAAATAATCCATTATCACCAATCAATATGGACCAGTTTCCATCATCAGTTCTAGGAAATGGCCCTACTATGTCGATGGCTATCCTCTCAAATTGTGCGCCTACAGTGTATTGCTGAAGTCTCCCTCGGGTCCGTCTATGCGGTCCGCGGGCGCTGGCACACACAACGCATCGTCGGCACCATTCTTCCACGTCTGCTTGACATCGTACCCAATAAAACCGAGCTCGCGTTTTCTCTAATGTCTTGTTAATACCAAAATGTCCTCCAGCCTGACTCTGGGAATTTTTATTAGCGAGGTGGATGTTTTCCCGTCTGGATGCTCCCATTGGTACCGTAGCACACCGTCTTCCAGTTTCAGGCTGTCCCAGAGACTCCAATATGCTTTGGTGATAGAACCAAATTCAGCTACTCCATGCCAGTCTGGGCGTTGGTTTGCCTGCGCTTTCCATCTCATTATTGGCGCCAAGTCTGGATCAGCCTGTTGATCACGACTGATAGCCTCATTGAACCATTCATCATCCACCGGTACTAGCGTCACCGGTCTCACAGGAACGTCGTCCAGTGTTTCTACCCCTTGCATTACTTACACGCAGTCGTGCAGGGTCTCCTAGATAGTGCGTCAGCAATGCCGTGCGTCTTACCACTGCGATGCTCAATCGTGAAGTTGTATTGTTGCAACTGCTCCAACCATCGGGCTACCTGTCCTTCCGGTTCTCGAAATCTCATCAACCAGCGCAGTGATGCGTGGTCTGTACGAATAGTGAATTCCTGGCCATACAGGTATATGTGGAAATGCCTAAGAGTTTTGACAACAAGCAATTCTCTCTCTCTTGTAGTGCAGTAATTGCGCTCTGCCTTACTCAACACCCGACTGAAGTAGGCCACGACCTTCTGCTGACCGTCTTCTTCCTGCGACAAAATACCTCCAACACCGACATTGCTGGCATCTGTATCCACATAAAATCGGTGACCTGGTTGTGGAGATACTACGTGACCGAGGTATCGTACTTCCTTCCGGAAGAGTTCGCATTTATCCGGGTTCAACTTCAACTTGGCTCCTCTCAAACGTTGAAGTACTCCTTCCAGATTACACAGGTGTTGGCCAAATGTCTTACCCATGACTATCACATCATCCAAGTAAACCAGACAGGTCTGCCAAGGCAATCCTTTTAGAACTGTATCCATCAATCGCTCAAAGGTGGCAGGAGCGTTACTCAACCCAAATGGCATAACATTGAATTGCCAGAGTCCGTAAGGCGTGATGAAGGCAGTCTTCTCTTCATCTTGTTCTTGGATGCCAACTTGCCAGTAACCACTGCGAAGATCCAAGGTAGAGAACAATTCAGTACCTGCCAGTGTGTCGATGGTGTCGTCGATCCAAGGCAGAGGATAAGAATTCTTTCTTGTAACGTCGTTGAGGCGGCGATAGTCGACGCTGAATCTGCTGGAGCCGTCTTTTTTTCGCACCAGAACTATCGGCGACGCCCGGGGCTAGTGGATGGTTCTATAACGTTCCGCTCCTGCATATCAGCCAGCAGTTGCTGAACCTCTTCCTGTTTGGCGAGCGGTTGCTGTCGGGCTGCTTGTCTTATCGGAGCGGCATCTCCGATGAATATCGAATGCTGCACCAGATTGGTATGACCCAGATCATCATCATGCAAGGAAAAAACGTCCTGATACTTTCGTAGCAGTGCCTCAGCTTGTCGTTGCTCACCACCGGACAGGATTCTGGCATCGGATATCAACTTCTTTAAAGTTGAGGGTAACCTACTCTTATTGGTGCCTCGTTCTTTGTCCAAGTGCATCACTTGTTTTACTAGATGGCACGTCCCTAATTTCGTCCTAGATTTCAGGACCACCTCCTGGTCGCTCATGTTCATGATTCTGACTGGAATACGACTATCTTGTACTACGTTCAATGTGCGTCCCACCAATAGCTGTCCATTCTGCTATTGGGGTTCTACCACGCCCACAAACTGTCTACCAGTATCACCAGTGGTGCAGCCATTAACACCTATTCTCTTCGTGCCGGAACCCTGGTGTCCTCTTCAATGGAAACTCAGCAGCTGGATTATACCCATCGTCTAAGAGGATCTCTTCACTCTTGGTCTTCATCCTTCGCCCTTTTGGATCTATCAAGATGTCAAATGTCGCTAGAAAATCCAGCCCTATGATAGCGTCATCCCTGATGTTAGCTATTAAGTTCACAGTTTGATATTCTCTAGAACCCAATCGAACTGTGACCTCACGTTGTCCCAGGATTGGCAAGTGTTCTCCTGAGGCCGTTTGCATCACAAAGGCCCTGTCCAATGGTTCCCAGCCTCCTTTGATGATATCAGGTCGGACGATGCTTCGCACTGCTTCAGTGTCTATTAAAAGGAAGCAACTGATACCCTCAGTTTCTCCATCAACCGTCAAGCTTTGTCCTTGGGTCCCCAAATTACTAACGATGACGGCGGCTGATTGATCCCTTTTCAGTCGCTCGGTCTCATTTAGACTGCACTGGCCTTTGCCATGTCCAAACCTTCGGCTCCTACAACATCTCGACAATCGTTCTCCATTGGTTGTAGGCGAAGGCCTGCGTCGCCTAGGGCAACAGGCCATGAGATGTCCCTGTTTACCACATCGCCAGCATCTTGGCACTGATGGGCCTTGCTCATCCATGTCGCCAACCTCTCTGATTCTCACAACTGGCTTGGCCAGCCTTAGCAGCTTCTAGTTCAAGTGCATGGATTAGGGCCTCACTAATCATCTTCGGACGCTGCATCCGTACGCCCAGCTGGATGACACCATCTTTAATAGCATCAATGAACGCTGACACTCCAAGCCCGTACTTCTCTAGTGACTCCCTCCGGATAAGCCAGATGCGCCAACCTTCCAACATCCGCTGTCAACTCCTGTAACGATTCATTGGAGCGTTGACTTCGATTTTTCAAGTGGGCGTTGAAGATGGCAGCCTGATGTCTCTCCCCAAATCGCAGTTTCATGGCCTCAATCAACTGCTGGAAACTCCATGATTGGCCATCGGGAAAGGATCTCAGAACCTTCATCGCACTTCCGCGGAGTGTCAATACCAGTGCCGTCGCCTTCTGCATTGGGCTTCAATGATTAGCGCTAGCGGCTACCTCGAACTGCCTCAGATATGTTGTCCAAGAGGTGCTGCCGTCGTAGGTAGGGGCTTATAGAATGTCCTGAGCAGGTGGGGTTTTCTAAGAAGTTGAACCGCTCCACAATATTGCATTGGATGCTCTCCACTTTGATCTGCAGCTGCTCAGTTTTTGCCTTGCCCTCTTCAGCTGTTGTCACGGCGGCTTTCGTCCTAGCGTTGACCTCTTCTATTTTCCAGGTAAGAGCGTCCATACTGTTGTTCCGTAGGTCCGTTTGCTCGGTTAACTGATTATGAAGGCGATCGACTTGTTCTCGCATCTCTCCCAAATGTTTGGCTTGCTCCACTTTCAACCGTTCTTCCATACCCTGCACGATACGCTCCTCTAATCCTAGGTTTGCTCAGCTTGTGTTTTGGCCTGTTCAGCCTGCTCTGCAAACATGGTTTCGATGTAGCTGGACTGCTCTTCTAACTTGGTTTTGATGTTGCTGGACTGCTCTGCTAATTTGGTTTTGATGCTGCTGGACTGCTCTGATAACTTGGATTTGATGCTGCTAGCCTGCTCTGCTTGTTGTTTCGCTTGCTCTGTTTGTTGTCTCATCAATTCGGCAAGGGTTGCCATAATGGATTCCATGTCGGCCTTCCTTGTGGACATCTTCTGTTCTTGTTATTTGACCAGATATCCCACTTCTGACACCAATTGAACTGAATTGCAGTTCAGGATCCTTTCGGCTTTGTCAAAATAACAAGAAAACACAACTTTCCGGTTTCAGAATTTTATTTTGACAAAATAAAATTGTTTTGTTACGCCACTGGCAATATAATTTGATAGCAAATTTATTGATTCCACGTGCAGGCTGTTCTGGTTGCAGATATCGTCTTCTTCTTCTTCGATGATTCAGCTGGGAATAATTTGATTTCGACTCACACTGATTTTTGTTCTACGAGGTCCGTAGGAGAAATGAACTGCCTGTCGTATGAGATCTGCAGTTTATATAGGAAATTAGATCGATCCATCCTTTTTACACTTATTTGAAGTGCATTTAACTATTCTTCACACTCCACACATGGGTTTCATCTGGACAGATCCTTGGCATTCCATGCTTATTCCAAGAGAAATTCCTTCTCTTGCTTTTTGTTGTAATTTCCTAATTAACTATTCAATGGTATTGAATAGAACCCTTACTTTTCAGTACAATATATATATATATATATATATATATATATATATATATATATATATATATATATATATAAATGAAGATATCTATATTTCATAAATGAAAGAGTATAATATATATAATAATGATAGATGCTCTACACCTTTGTGCTTTTATTTAGTTGGACACAACCACCACTAGAAGCGGATCACGTGATTTCAAGCTTGTTAGCTTTCATCAGCGCCACACAAGTGGAAGCTGTATCCAACTAGACAAAAGCAACTGGAAGATAGTCGGAATTTACCAGACCAGATCTACCAGCGGGACACACTTCGCGCCACCTAGGTATTGAGAGCCTAATTACGTTTAACGTAAGGATATGTGTAAATGAAGATATCTATATTTCATAAATGAAAGAGTATAATATATATAATAATGATAGATGCTCTACACCTTTGTGCTTTTATTTAGTTGGACACAACCACCACTAGAAGCGGATCACGTGATTTCAAGTTTGTTAGCTTTCATCAGCGCCACATAAGTGGAAGCTGTATCCAACTAGACAAAAGCAACTGGAAGATAGTCGGAATTTACCAGACCAGATCTACCAGCGGGGCACACTTCGCGCCACCTAGGTATTGAGAGCCTAATTACGTTTAACGTAAGGATATGTGTAAATGAAGATATCTATATTTCATAAATGAAAGAGTATAATATATATAATAATGATAGATGCTCTACACCTTTGTGCTTTTATTTAGTTGGACACAACCACCACTAGAAGCGGATCACGTGATTTCAAGCTTGTTAGCTTTCATCAGCGCCACAGTGTGTCCCGCTGGTAGATCTGGTCTGGTAAATTCCGACTATCTTCCAGTTCCTTTTGTCTAGTTGGATACAGCTTCCACTTATGTGGCGCTGATGAAAGCTAACAAGCTTGAAATCACGTGATCCGCTTCTAGTGGTGGTTGTGTCCAACTAAATAAAAGCACAAAGGTGTAGAGCATCTATCATTATTATATATATTATACTCTTTCATTTATGAAATATAGATATCTTCATTTACACATATCCTTACGTTAAACGTAATTAGGCTCTCAATACCTAGGTGGCGCGAAGTGTGTCCCGCTGGTAGATCTGGTCTGGTAAATTCCGACTATCTTCCAGTTGCTTTTGTCTAGTTGGATACAGCTTCCACTTATGTGGCGCTGATGAAAGCTAACAAGCTTGAAATCACGTGATCCGCTTCTAGTGGTGGTTGTGTCCAACTAAATAAAAGCACAAAGGTGTAGAGCATCTATCATTATTATATATATATATATATATATATATATATATATATATATAGATCTTTCTGTCAAACCCAGGCTACTAGATATTTCATCTATACTGAGCCACCCTTTAAATATTAATGAAAAATACCATTTATCAAAATATACATCCGCTAAAACAATTTTTTCATTATTTTTGCTATTCTTATATATAGACTCATTTTTGTGCAGTCCTGAGCCACTAGATACTTATATCCCATCTGAGCCAAATATACAACTTTATGGATTTCACTGGACAAACCTGACTCGTGCGTTGTTGCCAAACTTCATACTGCTCATAATTTGGCAAAGCTTGCATATATGTATGTATCATTTTATATTCACTTAGCCTACGGCCACGCTTGCGTTCAGGTCGCCGCGACTAAAACGCCGCGACCAGGTCGCAATAGTGCAAAGCATTGCTTCTTATGTAAGTGGCCACACTTGCGACCAGCGACTGCGACCTGTTTTGAAAACACTCTGAGTCGCGTTTTCTTGTCGCAGCGACAGAAACGCTCCCCATAATTTCTTATGGAGCAGGCCACACTGGCGTTCAAGTCGCAGTTTGTCGAACTGTCTGCTACGACGATTCATTTGATCATTTGCCTAGATAAACATGTTTGACACCGAGCTGTTTATAAATGAAATAAAAAACAGACCAGAACTATGGAATTTAAAAAGTAAAGAGTATGCTAATCGGGATGTGAAGGGTAAATCGTGGCTGGAAGTAGCGGCTCTTTTAGTAGATGCTCGGGATCATCTCAATGATGCAGATAGAAATAAAGAAGGTAAGTTCGAATGTTTTAATTTAATTTAATACAAATTTTGTCAGGTACACTACATTACTATCAAATCATGTCGTACTTCCACGGAACACTTCCCGCCGGGGAAACAAAATAATTGGCAAATGAGTCTCTGGCGTCTTTAGCACGTTTTGTTGAGCCACATGTACCTGCTACAGATATATCTGTCATGTCTCAGGTCAGACTGTCATCAAATTTGTAACCATCTCTCAATCTTACGAAATTTTGGAGGATGCAGGCAGCTGAGACTATGATCTCAACAAAATCTGGGTCTAGATGCATAGCAGTATGAAATACACGCCACTCATTAGATAAAATACCAAAAGCGCATTCGACAAATCGCCGTGCTCTGAATAATCGATAATTGAATGTCGTTTTTTTTGTTGTCGAGATTCTTTCTTGCATATGGTGTCATGACATTTGCACTCATAGCGAAAGCTTCATCGGCTACAAAAACAAATGGCATAGACGTTTTATGCTCAGAATAGGACAAGTGTTTATCTCCTGGTAAATTAAGTGACCCATCCATTATTTTTTTTTATATAAAACTGATTTTCTAAAGACGTTAGAGTCTGCTGATTTGCCGTAACTTCCTACATCAATAGAAATGAAACAGTAATTTGCGTCAACCAAACCTAATAATACAATTGAACAAAAATTCTCATAATTAAAAAATTGTGATGCGGAGTGTGCTGGTTTCACTAATCTCACGTGTTTCCCGTCAAGTGCACCAATGCAGTTTGGAAAATTTGTACGATTTTCGAAATCAATCGCAATTTTTGTCCAATATTCTGTCGTTTTTTCGGGCATAAATTTGTTCTTTAGAGATGACCATATTACATTAGACGTTTCCCATATAATTGCAGATATAGTACTTCTCCCCAGACCAAATTCAAATGCTAAAGATCTGAATGTATTTCCAGTTGGCAGAAATCTGTAAATAAAACCATCATTCATTCAATGTTTAATGTTCTTTTTAGTAAAAGAGCTTCAGAGAAAGTGGAAGTCCATACGGGATGCTTTTACAAGGGAAGTACGCTTACAAAAACAACCAAGTGGAAGCGGCAAGCGAACAAGAAAACGCTATATTTATTTCGATCAGCTGCTATTTCATCTTGATACTTTGGAGGACAGACCATAAATACCTTTACTTTTCGTTGTACGTAATGATAGATACTTATTTATACTTAGAACTATGACAAACATTGATAATGGACAGGAAGACGACACAGATGTTGAAAGGGGAGAGGGAAGTGAAACGGAAAAACTTAAGACCACGGCCCCATTAGCTGAAGCAAACAAACCAAACCAAACCAAACCAAAATTGGTTCCGTTCGCCAGAAGATGAAACGAAAAGGGACTTCATTTTAGGATGAAGTTCTGCAACTTATAAAATCGAGGAGCACCAGCGATGACAATGATCCCGATAAATTATTGTCATATATATATATATATATATATATATATATATATATATATATATATATATATATATATATATATATATATATATATATATATTTCTGGTATCTGGTAGAAAGACTGTCTAGTTAAGATACAAGATTTAAATTTTATTTTCAATGGTTTCAACCCACTGTTACAATTTACAGTAGAAGAAGAGGATATTAAGAAAACTATTCCCTTCTTAGATACCTGGCTACATCGTAAAACTCATAACAAAGTTATAACTTCTTGGTATATTAAATCAGGATCTTCAGGTCGTTCTATACATTTTAAATCTGACCATCATGAAGAACAGAATATATAAAATTAGTCATGCTTCTATGCGAGAACAAGATCTTGATAAATTAAAAAACTTATTTATTCAATGTGATTATCCGATTCCATTGATCAAGAAATTATTATTTAGTAGTCCTCAAACTACTTTAAGAGAACCAAGAATTGAAACAACACAACCAAACAATATCAAATACTTCTCTCTACCTAATATTAATATAATAACCCCTAAAATCAAACAGATATTGGCACCTTTTGAAAATATTAAAATAACTTATAAAAATACAATCAGACTTAAAAATATTTTTTTAAAACTAAAAGATAAAACAGACAAAATGATGTCAGGTATAGTATATAGTATTCCATGCATGGATTGCAATAAAGTATACATCGCTGAAACAAGCAGACATTTAATAGATCGTATAACATCACACAGAAGTGACATAAGAAGATCTGTGCTTTCTTGTACACTTGTAAATCATGCAGTTACTAACGATCACAATGTTAACTATGAAGTAGTTGAAATTCTTGATATTGAAAATAATTTACACAAATGAAATTTTTTAGAGATGGTACATATAAACCAAAGAACAAATTATATTATTGCCCGAACTGATATAGTATCGTATCGTTATCCCCAGATTCATAAGCAAGAAGTTAAGTCACAAGTATCTAAGATGGTTAGAACAAGGAATTGTTAGACCATCAAATTCGCCTTGGTGAAGCCCCGTCTGGGTAGTCCCTAAAAAGATAGATGCATCGGGAAAGCAGAAATGACGCGTTGTTATTGATTATAGGGAATGAGCTTACTGTCAATGACAAATACCCCAAATATCACCGATCTGCTAGATCAATTAGGTCAGTGTCAATACTTCACAACTTTAG
The DNA here is from genome assembly GCA_958507055.1 of Crioceris asparagi. Classification (NCBI taxonomy): domain Eukaryota; kingdom Metazoa; phylum Arthropoda; class Insecta; order Coleoptera; family Chrysomelidae; genus Crioceris; species Crioceris asparagi. The sequence goes on from OY293827.1 coordinate 50,237,267, forward strand.
ATCTTGCATCTGGGTTCCACCAGATTGAAATAGATCCAAAAGACATTCCCAAAACTGCTTTTTCCATAGAAAACGGACATTACGAATTTGTAAGAATGCCGTTTGGTTTGAAAAACGCCCCGTCCACTTTTCAAAGGGTCATGGACAACATCCTTACTGGTATCCAGAATGAGAGATGTCTTGTCTATATGGACGACATTATAATTTATTCTAGAACAATCCGCGAGCAGATGTCCCGCCTTCGAGAAGTATTTGATAAACTTCGTTAGGCAAATCTCAAAATCCAGCCTGATAAATGCGAATTCTTACCCAAGGAAGTTGCATACTTGGGAAACCTTATAACCAAAGATGGTGTTAAACCCAATCCCGATAAAGTCAATTGTATTATGAATTTTCCGAGACCCAAAAACCCAAAGGAAATCAAAAGTTTCTTAGGTCTAGCCTCTTATTATAGACGATTTATTCCCGCATTTTCAAAAATTTCCAAGCCCCTCACTAAATTACTTCAGAAATATACGCCTTTCAATTTCGACACGGACTGTGAAACAGCTTTTGAAGAATTGAAAAAAGTCTTATTTCAACACCTATTCTGATTTATCCAAATTTTAACGAAACATTCGTCATAACGACAGATGCAAGCGCATTCGCGATTGGTGCTGTTCTAAGTCAAGGCCCTATAGGTAAATATCTCCAATAGCCTATGCTTCAAGAACCCTTTGCAGTGCAGAAACAAGATATTCAGTAATAGAAAGAGAACTCCATTCAATAGTCTGGGCAGTCAAACACTGACCTAGACCCTATATATTCGGTAGAAAATTCATTCTCATTCCAGACCATACACCTTTAACATGGCTATATTCAATCAAAGATCCCGGCTGTCGACTAGCACGCTGGAGATTAAAACTTGAGGAATATAACTACGAAATTCAATACAAACCTGGTAGAATTAATCAAAACGCTGAAACTCTGTCAAGAATTAAAATAAACCACCATAATGCAGAATCCTTTTCAAAATTTCAAGTCGAATATAATCTACAACTCTACCCAATGAATGAAGATACTGAATCAGGTACTTCCAGAAATAATAACCCTGAAGAACTGGAGAGTAATTCAATATACAAAGAATTTATTACTTTCAATGAATTATACAAAACATAATCTTTGATTGATTATTCAAAAATTGATTTTGTTAACGGACAACTTTTAGACAGTAGGAAAAAACATATTTTGACATTCTTTCGACAAAACAACTTAACTGACCTTCATCATAAAATAATAGACGACATTTTTGAAGAAAACTCAGAATTTTTCGATCTGACTATTAATGTATTTTCCAGCAAAACATTAAAAAACAGAAAGTATTACATAATTCCAACAACGTACAATCCAGATTCCTCAATAGAATATCTTTTTGGATCATTGTACCAAAATAAAAACACTTTAACTCACAACCAAACAATTTATGCTGAAAACAATCTCGATTTGCCTACTCTAGAAATACTATCTTTCATTTTTGCTGACATTGATATAAAGTTTAAAGTTTGTCAAAACTTAACAACAGTCCCAGATCAAGACCAAATTCCAATTATACTCGACCAATTCCACAACGGAAAGAGTAACTTACACCGCGGCATCAATGAAACAATTCGACGTATCAGAGAAAGGTATAATTGGCCCGGTATTACTAAAGATGTGGAAAACTTTATTAGAACATGTGAAAAATGCAACAAGCATAGTCGAAGCATACTGTAAAAATTTAGATAACCCTCTTGTCATTACTGAAACTCCGAAAACACCATTCGAAAGAATAAACATTGATATCCTTGAGGTCCCGAAAAGAAATTATGCCCTAACCATCAGAGATGAATTAACAAAATTATCACAAGCATATGGAATTCCTGACAAATCAGCCAAATCAGTTGTCACAACTCTTTTACTATACTTTCAACACTACGGAACACCTTTACGAATCCACTGTGACTACGGTAGATAATTCGATAACTCACTAATGAGAGATTTATGTAACATGTTCAATATTAAACTCACATTCTCAAGCGTTAGTCAGCCACAATCAAACGGTTCATTAGAAAGATTCCATTCAACCCTCCTAGAGATGATTAGAATTCACGTTACCGAACATCACGGAGAACACCCATTCAATATATTACCATATGCAGTTATTGCTTATAATAATTCAGTAAATAAGACACACGATTTCACGCCATATTAACTTATATTTGGGCACACTTCTAGCAGACCGCCAGAAACCCTCTATAACCAAGAAAAATTGATTACAAAATACATACGCGACCTCAACAACAGAATATCGCATTACTACAAGGTAGCTAGAGAAAGAACAATAATAGCAAAAGGAAAAGCGAAAGAGAGATTCGATAAGCACGTTTCAAACAAATTACCAGAATTTAGAGTTGGTGATAAAGTTTACGTTAAAGAAGCACAAATTCAAAACAAACTCCAAAATAAATTTAACGGACCTTTCGAAATTGTAGAAATATATAAAAATTCCGCACTTCTCAAAAATCAGAAAGCTAGTCAAAATACTAAAGTAAATTTTGATCGACTCAAACCATATTATGAGGCATAATTTGTTTCAGAATCATCCTAACACTGTTTGGATCAGTGTTGAGCCAATTCACAATAGAAACAATAAACAATACGATTGGAGTCTATTACCATAACGAAACTCGAATCTCGATTAAGAACGATGAGTGGACATTACTTATTAGTAAGAACATTTCATTACTGAAACAGACCTTTGATAACAACAACAAAATTCTTGATGCTACACTCGATACTTTGAGACCAACTTTTCATTCAATGAACTCTTTCAAATCAGAAGTTAGAACCCACGTCAGTCTATTGACACAAATATCGAGATCGATTGCGCAAAAATTTGAAGAACTATTTACAGACACCAAACGTCAGAAAAGAGGTATTCTTAATGTTTTAGGTTCAATATTCAAGTCAATTACAGGAAATCTAGATGCTTCTGACGGAGAATATTACACAGCTTGCATTAACGAAAGACCAACACCATATAGAAAATCTTATGAAAAATAAGATCTCTGTAACTACATCAGTAATCAAAAACCTTAATGAAACACTTCAAAAACTTCCATTCGATGAAGCAACATTTAATTCGGATATTGAAAAAATAGAAAGATCAGCAAGAGACCTTAATAACAAAGTATCTTTAGTTGAAGCAAAGCTAAAGTTTTTCGAAATTTGCGAAAAATTGATTTTTATATCTAGAAGACAACTTGAATGATATTTTAAATTTAATTACCTTTGCTAGGCTTCAAATTATTCACACCTCCATCATCTCCCTGAAACACCTTGTATCCTCCCTTAAAGAAATATCTCAAAATTTAATTAGGAGTAATTTACCTTTGCCAGTCAAATATTCCAAAATCGCGCAATATTTCGAAATTATCAAATTAGAGGCCTTTCAAACTTCAGAGAGCTTTGTATTCGTTTTGAAAATTCCTTTAGTAGAACAACAGACCTTCACCTTATTCCATCTCTATCCTATTCCGATATTTGATGAACGAACTGGTTTACATCATGTTTTATCATTTTCACAAAAATATCTTGCGCGAGACAATGATTCTTTGATGTATGTACCCATAAAGGAATTTAGTGTTTGCATACCATTGGCACCAAGACAAAAACTTTGCTCAGGGCTCTATGCTTATCCAATAGACAACAACGCTGCTTGTGAAGCACTCCTCTTCAGAAGCTACAACAAAAAGTTCTATAATATATATCTATAATATATGGACAAGGTTACAACATCCAGAAACTTGAATTAAACCTTTGGCTCATCATAGTTACCGAAACTACATACTCTACCATCAATTGTCCAGGTCAACACCCAAAATCAATCGTCATACAACAAAATTCAGTACTGAAACTGGAATCAAACTGCTACGCATTTATTGGCATAACCAAAATTCAGACTGAAGCAAGCAAGTTTACAAATTTCACTTTCAAATACCATCCAATCATGCTCAAGTACAATTGTTGTCAAGAAATACCAGATAAAGTAAAATTAACTGATCTTAAACCACTCAAAATCAACAATCGAAATATCGATGATTTTGAAATCTCCAGAGATAAAATGGAGCAATATTCAAGAGATCTTGATAATTTAATAAACCAACCCCTCATCGAGAGAAGCATTCCATGGATAACAATCTTCACCATCATCCTAGTTATCAGGTTGTCTACATCTTTATCAAATGTAGAAATATGAAAACGGACATCATCATCCAGACCAACAACCCTTCACCAAAGAGAAAGTTCCACGAGTCATTTCGCCGCTACCTGCCCCGGAAACGACCAACCCTTGAGGAACCCGATACCGAAGAAATCGAACTCAACTGATGTTTAGTGCTTTAGAGTGCTCACATTAATTTCAATTATGAACTTTAACGTTTTTATTTTTAATTATTTAATATTGTAGCCAAGTAATTCAACTTATATATTCAGTTATTCAAACTATTGTGTTCATTTTACTCCACTTAACCTTATGCTTTATAATGTTTAAAAAATTGACGTATAACATCAATTTTTTCATATGGGGGATAGCTGTTATATTAGAAATATTCAGATAGTTGTTATATTACAAATATACAGATATATTATATTTTAATATTCTCGATTTATCCGTCGCGACAGTCTGTCGCTGGTATTTTTATAAAAGTCACGTACAATTATTAAATTTCATCTTTCAAAGCTAACATATTACCTTACAGTATGAAAGCTCACATTACAGCTTCCTGCCATAACAATCATATCATGTAACATAGGATTATTCCTAAAAATTGTAACGGTGCAATCTAAATCGTTTAGGACATTCTAGAAACTGCTGAGCTTGCACCTAAAAACTATTTAAGTAGACATCCAAGAGCGATCGTCAGATTAGTACGTAAAATTTAGTAAAGTAGAACTCTTTGCTGTACTTGTCTTATTTTCGGCCTGTTATTTCAAAATTAAGTCGACTAATAAATTTGTTAAAGTAAATAAAGTTTTTTTAAAAAGTCTTCAAAGAAGAATCCAATATAATATATATATATATATATATATATATATATATATATATATATATATATATTGATTTTGTATTCTTGACTGGTTTTATAATAAATAAAAAGATGTTCTTGGGGATGCAGTCATATATTCAATAGAATTCTTTGATTAAAGCCGAGCTTTCGAGAATGTTTATTCTCTTCTTCAGGGCAAAAATCGTGAATTTAGAATAAATTAGCCAAAAACTGGAAAGATTTCATAGCCATCAATTACAAATTGTATCAAAATATGTAGTTTTACATAAAGGTTAATATAGATATAACCGATTGATTTGTGAAGAACATTTTCTCTATAGAATATCCAGATACTTAACCCAACTGATTAATTTATAAAATATTATAGAATATCCTATAGGAAGTTTGTTACCTCTTATCATATTTAAATAGATTAAACTTGTTTATTTTAAATAGAACAACCTGTATTTTACTAGACCGTAGCTATTTTGATACAATATTTCACGAGTTGTCTCCAAAAAATTAACAACATTTATTCAATTTAATAACAGAAGGTTATAAAACTAAAATAAACGAAGAAAGTTAATAAAAAGATATTTTAACCAAGAAATTGTTCAAAGTGGTTACCATTTTTTTCAATACAGCACCTAATCTTAGATTCAAATGATTTCTGAGCAGACCTAGTGTAATTGTTGCAAAAGCATCAGACATTCTAATTTTGATATCTTCTGCATTCGTGGGAGGAGTACTTTAAACAATATTTTTAATATAACCCATGGGATTCAAAACTAGGATCTAGGAGCCCCCTTCTTCCTATGCATCTATTAGGAAATTTTTAATCCAAATAATGTCTAACATATAACTGAACAAACATCCTTTGCCTGTGCGGAACATCCTATCAAAGTAATCGTGCTCTAAACAGTTTAGAAGTTTCCTTCCATTTACTGAATCTTTTACTGTGTATTGTGTACTAGGGAGATCATATTGCAGATGCGAATGATAGTCTGCTGCGTGTGAATTCATTGATTTAGGGCCTTTGACACTTTTGGAATTTTTTTATTGCATCCAACTAATTTTTTTGACCTATTGATTAACTTCTCAATATGTTTTTTAAAAGTTCATCGATTTCAAATATGTTTTACTTGATTTGATATCTATAATATTGTGTTTTTTGATAAATGATATTGACAAATATTTTAGTCACTTAATGTGCAGTAGTCTACAAGTCTACGTATATCTTCTCGTATCTTTAGACAATCCCCTGGGCTCTTAATCTTTATACATCTTGAGATCATCAGCTTAGAGAAGGAAACGGTAATGAGAAAAGCAGCTTTTTGCTTATTTATATAAATCAGAAGCAGAAGAGGACCTGGAGGGCTGCCCTGAGGAACTCCCTACACTGGTACAATAGACTTTTAAACGATATCCATTTAATGTGACAACAAATTCTCTGTTATGAACATCAAATCCATCCAAGAATATACGTCTGAATTTCAGCTTCAGCGAGTCTAGTGAAAAAAGTTTTATGACAGTCTTTTTAATATAATGCATTGGAAACAAAATCATACAAATTTAGTTTCTTACTTACCTTTACTCCTGACGACTGAGGGGTTTACACAGATGCGTTCCATAATTTTTTTATAAATGGTCGGCAGGTTCGCTGGCCATTTTATGTTTATAAAACATAGATCTTGAAATTTACAAATTTTATCCTGACGAAGAGAATAAACAGCCTTGAAAGCTTGGCTGAATCCAAAGAATTTTGTTTATTAAATGACTTCAACAAACAAAAATAACATTTATTAAATATTGGACCAGTCAAAACTAGATCTCAGAATATACATCGTGATCATCAAACTTTTTGTATTTTTCATGAAATTTATTTATACATTTATTTTTTTTATGGAAAATTGGAGGTTGAAGACCAGAATTGTATTTTTATTATCTGCGTTACCTATTCTTACGTCACTATTATTAAGTCCATTGTATGTACCCTATGTAAAATAATTGTCCAATATAAATACAGTACATAATTAATAAAATTATAGTGAATTACGTTACCATAATAACAAGCTGAAAATATTACAAGACTAAAAATCAACATAATTTCTGTAAGATCGACTGTCAAAATCAGTTGCGGCAACAGGCAAAAATAATGAAAGCTCTGAACAATATAATTAGTACGTTGCATTAATTTCAATGAGATATTTGTTATTGTAATTCTGATATATGATATAGATTCACCATATGAATGATTCAAGTGGCGGAATATATAGCTAACCTAATATTTTCGCATTTTTGAGAACTACTCAACTAACTTATTTAATTTCTTGTGCAGGTTTGCCTAGAGAGAGGTTGGAGAGAATATACAGCAGAAACTGAGAACTGGAACTTGTGGTGGAGAACGTCGGGCTTTCCAGTTAGTCATCACAGGAGCTTATACGGTTGGCAGGTTAACTATGCTGAGATAAAAACTTAAATTCCTACCAAAATAACACTCGTATCCTTTTTAGTTTCTCAATCACATTCCTAAAGGATCATCAATTTGTAGGAAAGATAATCTAGTGAGATATTTAAGATGTATGAGGAAAGTATATGGATCGATCTATGACTTCAGGTAGTATAATTTTAGTTTGATATTGTGTTATTTTTGGTGATATAAATGGAAATAAACTTATATTTCTAGTCCACATGGATATAATTTACCTTTAGAGTATACCAAGTTGGCTGCTGAATGTAGTAGGGGAAGGCCACATAGTGGCAAAGAAGAGAGCAGTAAATATTTCGATGACAAACCCATCTGGATTTGTAAGCCTGTTGCACAGAGCCAAGGTCGTGGTATCTTTCTTTTTAGGGTTCGTTATCTTATGCAAATATTTTGTCAGTGAATTATATTTTTTTATATTATTACAGAAATTGAGTGAATTGAATTACGATACCAATACTATTGTTCAGAGATACATTGAGAAGCCTCTACTCATAGGTGGTTATAAATTTGATCTCAGATTATATGTCTGTATACCATCTTACCATCCGGTAACCATTTACATGTTTAGAGAGGGGCTTGCTCGTTTCGGCACTGATAAATTCAGCTTGAACGACTTAAGAAATCCCTTTAGACATCTCACAAACTGTTCAATTAACAAGCTAGGACCAGGCTATGCTGAAATGAAGGACAGAGTTGGCGCAGGTAATAAAATTATATCCTAATTGAAATATGAGATAGGCTTTTATTTAATTCGCAATAAAATTATCTGTAGTGAGTTTTTAATAGAAAGTGATTAAAGGTTGTTTCCTCAAAATTCTTTTGCTAGGTATTTTCTGAGTCCATTCCATTGTCTATAAATCTTGGATATCCAATACATGGCAATATATGTATCTACTCACGTTCTGTTAAGACTCAATGTATTGCCATCTTACTATCTTACAATGGAAAACTCCCTGATAACTTCAGTTTCTTGAGTACTCGCTTAGTGTTTAGAGAGCTACATTGTGTTCATATTCCATTATTATTCATTATTCCATAATTGTAAGGTTTATCTGTTGTTAAAGATACAATTAAGTAGGTATATATGTCGTTTGCAGAATACTCGCTACTTTTGTGACGGATTTCGAAAACGGGGCAGGTAAACAATTCCATTGTATGTTTGATTTTTAAGTTGCTATGTTATGAGTGACCACGTGGTTTTCCATTATTGGTCTTAAATTATAACCAAAATTATAGTTATTCGAATTGAACATTCTGTATTTCTTCTATATGAAGATTTTCCATATATTTCATTTCAAACAATACTATGGTATGGTATACTATGGTTCATTTAATGACAATTAATATAAAATATATTAAAATAAACTTAAGCTTAAGCCATAGAGCAAGTATGGGTTACTATGTGACCATATGTGACCAAAAAATTATTGCATTACCTATATATATTTTATATTTGTAGTTGAAAACTTCACTTTTTAAAAATAATAATATTTATTATAAATTATAAGTTACAAAAATATAATAATGAAGAAAAACAACGTGAACTGAGAGCTACTGCTTATTTGAACCAAGAACGTCGGGGAACCAGGTGCAATCGTATTTATAGTGATTTTATGCTGATTAAGCATCATGTGACTTGCGCTTGGTTCGTCCGTTACAAGTTCTAGAGCATGGGATCTGCAAGTTTGCATATTCTGATAAAACTACAATATTCTTAGAACATGGAATATTCCAGAGCATGGGAGTTGCAATGTTGCATATTCTTTGAGAATGTAAAATGTATTGAATTCTGAGAATGTTCCAGAGTGCAAAACTGCAAGTCAGCATTATCTCTGAGAACGAAAATATGAACAAAGAAAAATAATAAAACACGTGTCGTTGAAATATGACACCTGTGAGACTTGATCGTTATTATTGAATATGGTGAATTATGTTGGGATATAACATATATATTCATATATACATAATGGAACCAATGGGTGTAATAGGGATGCAGCAATGTTATGAGACGAAAACTCTATAAAGTTTTTCAAAGCTTTCGAAAATCTAATGATTTCCATCTTCAGGGGATCTAAAAACGTGCGTACAAAAAGCTTATAATTTCTTAACTAATTAATTTGAACTTACACTTTGGTGCAGATTTTGACAAAGTACGATTTATATATGCGACACATTTGAGTTCAAAAAACAATACAAATTAGAATTTTTTTCTTATGTCTTATCCACACAACACTTTAAAAGTAGTTTCTATTATTACAATGAATACTTGATGTAGATAAACATAAACAAATCTAATTATAGTTTTGTCTGATTCTGTGTGGTGTTTACCTGTGCATTATTTTAATATTCAAAATTGATTGGAGATCTATACCACCCTCAATGCTATTTATAAAATATTATCTATTATCAATTTTATGTTTTTGATTGATAGTTAATCAAGTTGGTTGGTTGATTTGACTGTTATCCCTCTTGAAAAAATTATGGTCTTCCAATAACAAATACTTATTGATACCCTTTTTTTCATACAGTGTTGCTCCTGAGATTTAAAGGCCATTTCAATAAAAGGTATTTTATAGAGTTTGTGTTCGATGTACAAAATAAGCATTTTGATCATAATTCATCTTATGTTTGAGTTTGCTGACATGATTTGTTAGAACACATCTTTCCGGATACAGCCTAGAATCACTTTTATGAGAAGTTATTTTATCTGAGAAAGTTCTTGAGGTTTCTCCAATATATTCTAGGTTGCACTCTCCACAAGGTATAGAATATACTACATTTGAACGCTACACGATGGGGACTATCCCTTTAGTTCGGGAGAAAATATTTCTGATAGTCAGTACTGTTCGATTTGCTATTTTGGCATTAAGTAATATTATTGTGAATTTCGGAGTAATGTTCTTTAGATAAGGTAGGGATGGGTACATAACCTAATATGTGGCGTCCTCCATTGGCATTGCTTTATCAACTGTTATAGCGCGCCTGCGCCACTCACTGACAGAGCGCACTAGGAATGTACTACGCTAAATCTAATGATATAGTTCAGAATAGTTTTAGCTTTAATTTCAATTCAAGTAAGTTCCATTCAGTATCCATTGTGTGTATATATTATGTAGTCTGATTTCTTCCACACTGGTGACCCCGATATAATCAAACTCTGGACAGTGATTAAGTGGACGCTTTGGTGAAAATGTGAATACATTAAGTGATTGAAGTGCTGCAGCAACTCCTTGCCCAGCTACCACATCAGCAGCAACAAGCCGCTCACTTCATCGAAGGGCCGACAAACATAAAATCTGGTTTGTAAAGGTCGAGTCTCAATTTGTCACTTGTAACATCATACAGGACAGCACCAAATACAACTGCGTTGTTGCACAACTGGAAAAGGCTCATCGCTGCACCTCCCCTTGCACGTCTGCTGTGGGAAACACCACCAGCAGTCGGTAATGGCGTCGACCGATTGCCTTAAGAAAACACGTCGCCATCTCGTCACCGATCACATCACATATAGTTTCTCGTGGACCCAGGATCAGATTTCTATTGTTACGCTCGCCCATTCTTGAACCAACGCCGTTCAGCTAAAGAATACAAGCTAGAAGCCGCGAACCAGAAAACCATTAATACTTTGTCTAATACACTAACCAACTGAATTTTAGTCTCCGGAGAGGCTTTATATTGAATTTCTTGGCCGCTGACCTTCCAACTTATTACCTGACTGCCGTAACAATCGTCTTATCGAGGGTGTGACTGGTTTAACCTCCCCTGGACGTTCCACCACCAACAAGCAGGTCAGTGTCAAAGTCCTTACTAGGGAGCAGTCTTCTCCTTTCCATGACTTAGTGGCTGAATTTCCCCTGAGATACACTCTATCGGCGAAGTTTCACGTCATGCCGTCGCCTTTCTCCAGATCGTTTACGCATTGCTGAGGCCGAGTTCTCAGCCATGCTCCGAGATAGTACTGCACGACGCTCTGAAAGTCCATGGGCATCCCCCCTTCATCTTGTTCCGAAGAAGACCAACGAGAGGCAACCATATGGTGACTACCGCAGCTTCAATGCTCGAACAGTCCCAGATAGATACCCTGTTCGTCATATTCACGATTTTACGCACCGTATCCATAATTGCACAGTATTTTCAGTCTTCGACATGAGTTTTGTTCTTCTCAACGTAGGACCAACTTTCTGAAGATTTATTGATGGAGTCCTCCATGATCTTGAGTTCTGTTTCCCCTACAATGACGATATCCTGGTTTTCTCCGTCGACGTTGAAGAGCACCATTGGTAAACACCAAGTCAGCTTTCTAGGATACAAAGTCTCCGCTGCCGGTACACGTGCTCTCCCTGATCGCATTCCGCTCTGCAGACTACCCCTTGCCCAACACTGCAAAGTGCCTCCATCGTTTTTAAGGTATGGTAAACTTTTGCCATCGTTTCATACTTTCTGCGGCTGAACCACAAGCCCCAACTTCAAGAAGCATTATTCAAACTTCGCGTTTCACAACCAGTTCCATGGACACTGCCTTTGGAAAAGGCTTTTGAGGCAGCTGTCTCCAATGCTACACCACTGCTCTTCTATCCAGCCATGGACGCCAGTTTTCGGATGGTTCACGGACGCTTCAGCCACTCTTCTGTTGGAACCAGCTTAATGCATAACGTCGACAGCACTTGGCAGTCTCACGTATTCCTGTCACAGGACCCATTACTGACCCATCTGAATGGCCAGCATATTATCGTGAGTTACTTGCCGTTAACGAAGCTGTGCAACATTTCCGCCACTTTGTCTGACTACACTGACCATAAGCCTCTCACATACATTGTCCAGTTTGTCACTGTCATCCAGCATATCAACGGTGCAGCTAAAGTCGGGGCAGATGCATTTTCCCGCATCACTACCTCACCCCGGCATCCGTGCATCACGCTTTGTTTCTGAATGATTCGTGTGGCCAAATATGGAACGTGAGTGCCGTATCTGGGCTCGTAGTTGTGTTGATTGCCAACGAGCAAAGTATTTATGTACAATGTCCTATATCTAAATCTGATAGTATTTCTGTTATCCGCCATTTTGAAAAAAAAAATCAAATGTCATATCCTATTTGCTTTTTAATACAGGATTATGATTTTTGGCAGGAATATCACTGAAACTATGGCTTAACTTTTATCGTCAATAAAAGTTGTCTGTGTTGTACAGGGTGTCCCAGATAAGTGCCAGAAAAAAAAAATCAAAACGTCAAATCTTAATTTTTTTAAATGGAATGTCTAATTTTTCTTTATTTCATATTATTGGTGACTCAAAGTGCTTCCTTTTGGTTTAAAATTGTCCTATACCTATCTGTCATAGTGTTCGAGATTCTAACATTTTTGTTTTTATTTGGTTTTGAATGGAATTTACCTTGGATTGTGTTTTATTATTGACTTTTAGAAATATTACACAGTAGAAGATGGAAAATAAAAATAAAATAAAAATTCAGTCCATCGTATTGTACTGAAAATCGCGACCTAAAGGATGAGAACATGTACTGGTTGGCCTAGACAATCCGAGTAAGAGTAAAAGCAAATGAAAAAATAAGAACTCGATTATGAAAAAAAATTGGAAAGACAAAGAAGGACTGTGAATGAAGAAAATGAATATCTTGTCTTTCAAGCTGTAATTGAAAATCCCAGTATTTCAGTTATATAGATACAAAAAGAGACAGGTGTTGCTAAATCCATTGCAAATAAAATAACCAAGACATATAAATTTCACCCGTACCATATTCAATTGGTTGAAGAACTGGAACAAAATGATTTTGAAAGAAGACTTGAATTTTGAATGTAGGCATTAGAAGAATATGGAGAAAATGATGACTTTTTCAACTATATTTTATTCACTGATGAAGCAACTTTCCACAAAAATAGACCGACATTACTTCCATTGTTATATCCCTGAAATCAATTTATCCCTTTAGATCACCAGCATAGGTGGTCACTTAACGTGTGGGGTGGTATAATCGGAAACATCATCATTGGACCATTCTTTTTGGAAGAAACAGTTAATGGAGATACTTTTCACGATTTTCTACTAAACCGTTTTCAATAGTTGGTTGACGAATTACCTTTAAATGCTGTGAGGCGGATGTGGTTACAGCTAGACGGTGCTCAGGCATATTTTAGCAGACAAGTGAAGGAATTTCTAGAGTCAGAATAAGAGATGCTTGTGCAAGTATTAATGCCGCGATGCTCGATACAGTCAACAGTTCCTTTGAGAATCGGCTGCGAGTATGTAGGTACTGAAAGAAATGGTGGCCATATTGAACATTTAATCCAGTAATTTTACTGGTTTCTTAATTTGTTTTCTGTTAGAAGTATTGCTCTTTGTGTCAAATATTTATCAAGCTGTTTATTCTGCAGAAAAAAGTGAACTTTCATTTCTTAAGAATTGTTCAATAATAAAATAACGTACATATTTATTTTCCATTTTCCATCTTCTACTGTGTATTAATTCTTAAAGTCAATAATAAAACACAATCCAAGGCAAATTCCAATCAAAACCAGATAATAAAAATAAGAATGTAAAAATTTTGAAAACTATGACCGATAGGTATAGGACATATCTATACCAAAAGGAAGCATTTTGACTCACCAATAGTATAGAATGAAGAAAAAATTGACATTCCATCTAAAAATGTTAACATATGATGTTTAGATTTTTTTATTTCTGGCGCTTATCTGGGACACCCTGTACAACGCAGACAACTTTTATTGACGAAAACTTAAGCCATAGTTTCAGTGATATTCCTGCAAAAAATCATAATCCTGTATCAAAAAGTAAATGGGACAAGACATTTGAAAAAAATCATAATTTTTTTTCAAAAGGGCGGGTAACAGAAAAACACTATCAGATTTGGGCATATAACATTGTACATAAAATATGCCTAGAATTAAAAGCAGAAACCAAATATGCAAAAATATACAGGTTTTTCCATAAAAAAAATATAACTTTGATTCTTTACAAATTTTTGAGACCCCCTGTATAAATGAAAATAATATTAGTTTATGCAGCTAATGGTGCTACACAACTTTTATATTTGATTTTTTCCTATGAGTAGCCGTTATCAAGGTATCAACCGAGATCGCACTATCGGGACACCCTCTATATATATTATATGTATATATACATCCTGCCAACAATGTGGCGTATATATATATATATATATATATATATATATATATATATATATATATATATATATATATAAATACGTTTCGACCATCTTTTTGGTCTTTAAAATTTATAAAGAAAATTAAACAATCATTCTCTACAACAAAAATATGGAAATCAGTTTTTATCATTTGTATAAATCGTGAATAATTATCATACCTTAAAACATCAATAGAAAACCATGGTTTCCAAAAATAGAATTAACTTAACATTTCTTCTTTCAAGGTGCTTAATTCAGCTACATTTTCTATTTTTTATTTTTCATTTTGGGTGTGATGTTCTTGGATTTAGGTTGAGTTATATTTAGATTTAGATTTAGATTTAAGAGGGGGTCTATTGTGCCCCCTACCTGAGTTGCACTCGCCTATACGCGGTCTACAACTTGCCTTCCAGTTCCAGAGTTCTAATAAACTCCAGTATCTGGGTTGGCTTCAAGGAGGATACTTCCTCACTACTGCAGGTTGCTAGTCCAAGGCACTGTTTGCGTTGGCTAGCAATGGCGAGGCATTCCGTCACCAGGTGATCCGGAGTTTCCTCCTCTTCCACGCAGAATCTGTACTCGTCATCCTCTGCTAGACCTAATCTCATTAGATGCTTCTTGAGGCGACAGTGTCCTGTAAGAAATCCAGTGAGTATGTGTAGCTTGTTCTTGCTGAGATCCAAATACCTTTTGGATCTTGCAGTATCAAAGTTTTTTAGAAACTTTTTGGAATGATCCAATCCAGGGGTATCCCTCAAGAGTGTTTCTCTTACGGTTTTTTCCTTCTGCAAAAACTTCTTCTAGTAGGTGCTTTTATCTGTGCCACAGAAGGGTTCTGGGCCAGTAAATGGAGTTTGTGCTCCTTTCCTGGCAAGTGTGTTGGCCTCCTCGTTGCCGTTGATTCCCGAGTGGCCGGGAACCCAGACTAAGTAGACCCTGTTGTTCTTGCCTAGCTCATTGAGCTTCCTTCGGCATTCCCATACCATTTTAGAGTCAATGGTATGAGAGTTCAGTGCTTTAATTGCAGCTTGACTATCAGAATGTATTGCAATGTCACATTTCTGATAGTTTCTTTCAAGGTTCACCTCCACGCATCTCTCAATTGCAAGCAATTCTGCTTGAAAGACGCTTGGGCAGCGGCCTAGCGCAAGTGAGCATTTGGTGCGATTCCCAAACACTCCAGCGCCTGTCCCCGTCGTGGTCTTAGAACCATCAGTGTACCATTTAATGGTATTCTTTTTGAGAGCTTGGGTTGTGAGCCCCCTGTCCCAATCTTCTCTGCTACTTAGCACCGTGGTGAAAGTTCTCTCAATGCTAGTTTTCTTTGTCATTACATCACTGGGAAGGTTTGCTGATGGGATGTGTTTGGACAGAGAGGACCAAGTTCTCTGATTCCGAATTCCCACAATGTCTGAACCTTCCCTAGATAGTCTTAGAATGGCCTCATGGGCCAATCTATCTATCACGGCTCCAGTGATACAGACACAGGCTAGTCTTTGTATTCTATCGAGGGTTTTCCTCGTATTGCTCTGACTTGCCCTGCCATGCCAGGCTAGGATATGATATTATCGGTCTTACAATCATGACGTACATCCATCGTAGTGTTTTTGGGTTACATCCCCAAGTCTTACCAGTCAGATTTCTGCACGCCATTAACGCCTTCATTGCTTTGCTAGCAGTAGCTTCAATATGCTTGTTCCACAGAAGCTTGCTATCTAGTGTTAATCCCAGATATTTGACTTCAGCCTTCCAGCTTATTATGTCTCCACTCAAAGTGAGAGGTTTCATAGCTGGAAGTTTCCTTTTCCTAGTAAATGGAATAATTGTGGTCTTGGATGGGTTTATGCTAAGCCCCACTGACAAGCACCATTGCTCAATAGTTCTGAGGCCCTCCTGCAATAATTCGCATAGGGTGTTCGCGAATTTTCCTTGGATTATTAGGACTATGTCGTCGGCATAGCCTATACATGTGAAGTCAAGCTCCGTGAGTTTGTGGAGTAACTCGTCTACTACTAAGCTCCATAGGAGGGGAGATATTACTCCTCCTTGAGGTGTTCCACGAGTAGCTTTAACAGAGGTGGTATGATCACCTACTTGGGCCTCAGCTATTCTCGTCTTCAACATCTCATACATCCATTTGATAATGGTCTTGTTCACTCCTCGCCGTGTGAGTGCCTCCCTGATTGACACATGTGTGGTGTTGTCAAAAGCCCCAGATCTGTCCAGGAAGGCACACATTGCAATTTCTTAAAATGCCATGAATCTTTTAAAAATAAAATAAAAAACATAACTATTCCTGACAACTATATAATAATATCACTTGATGTAGTTTCTTTATATACAAACATACTAATAGATCTGGCACTTAACATAATAGACAAAAAATGGGATGAAATCAAACAACATACAGACATCCCTCAGATGGATTTCAAACAAGAAGTTGAACTCACACTCAAATATACATACTTCGCATACAAAGACACATTTTATCAACAAATTTATGGTTGTGCAATGGGATCGTCTATAACTAGTTGTATCGCACAATTGGTACTTGAGGATCTGCAAAACGAAATATTACCTAAAGCCAATTTTAACATACCTTTCTTCTTTAGATATGTAGATGACGTCCTAACAACTATTCCAAGAAATAAAGAAGATTACATTCTAAAGTTATTCCACTCATACCACAACAAGATTAAATTAACTATTGAAATAGAGCAAAATAATACAATTAATTTCCTTGCTTTAACTCTACATCACAACAATAACAACATACAAACCGAATGGTATACAAAAGACACCTGATCTGGAAGATACTTACACTATTACTCACAACATCAATTTTCACAAAAAAACTCTGTCATAAATCGTCTAGCTGATAGGGCAATTAAACTATCTGACCCAAAACACAGAGAAAAATCTATAAACAAAGCCAAAACAGTCCTAAAACAAAATTGTTACCCCTCAAATCTGATTAACTCTATCTTCAAGAATAAAGTCCAAGCAATATATAATACATCGGAACACACCAGATTAGACAAGAAAGAAAATCTTAACTACCTCACAATCCCATACATAGAAAATCTTTCGAATAGTTTATAGCAAATTTTTAAAAATCATAATATACCAATATGTTATAAAGCCCACAATCTTTTAAAAAATATGTACAGCAAATTAAAAGCAAAAACTGACAAAAAAAATTACCCACTCAGTGTACGAAATACCATGCAATGACTATAACTGCACATACATAGGACAAACAAGTCAATATCTCGAAAACAGGCGCAAGGGACACAAATACATTACGTACATCACATCAAAAAACAGAAAATCATAAATTCAACTTCAACGATACAAAAATTTTAAAAACGAAAAAAACACACTAAAACGTACTATTTTAGAAATGATTTATATTAGAAAAAGCAACAATGCAGTAAACCGATGTAAAAAACCTCAGCATCATCTATAACAAACTATTATAAATCATAATGAAATATAAACCATAATCCTATCTCAATTCAAATAACAAATGAAAAATTATAATTGCCGATACGAACGCTTCTCATACACACAGAACAATAATATATAAACTCAAAACACGTCTCCGCTACCTATCATCCGGCTACGCCAAATATTAAAAATAACTCCAAAACACAATCCAGTGCAAATATAACTCAACCTAAATCCAAGAACATCACACCCAAAATGAAAAATAGAAAATGTAGCTGAATTAAGCACCTTGACGAAGAAATGTTAAGCTAATTTTATTTTTGGAAACCATGGTTTTCTATTTATGTTTTAAGGTAGGTATGATAATTATTCACGTTTTATACAAATGATACAAACTGATTTCCATATTTTTGTTTTAGAGAATTAAAATTCTTTGATTGAAGCCGAGCTTTCGAGAATGTTTATTCAATTCTTCAGGGCATAAATCGTGAATTTAGAATAAATTAGCTAAAAACAAGAAATATTTAATTAATATAATTAAATATTTATAATATATATGGCTATGAAATAGTTCCTCTTTTTAGCTAATTTATTCTAAATTAACGATTTTTGCCCTGAAGAAGAGAATAAACATTCTCGAAAGCTCGGCTTCAATCAAAGAATTTTATTGAATACATGACTGCATCCCCAAGAAAATCTTTTTAGTTTATATATATATATATATATATATATATATATATATATATATATATATATATATATATATATATATATATATATGGTCCTGCAGCTTAGCTCCCGTCTTCTGTAGCTCAGTTGTTAGTTAAGTTGAGATTTTTTATACTCTGTAAACCTCATCTGGAACATATGGCCTATTTCGGGAAATTATTTTGCCGTTCCGGATAACGCTCTGCATAAACTCGACTTGCTAAGAAAGCGTTCTTCTGACATTCTCCTAATATGAAAATCATGGTAACAAAATACTTGGGTATAAATAGTATTTGCTAGATAAATTAAAAAACTTCTAAGGACAAATAAGATCTTGACAGTTTGATAAACAGAAATGTCATTAAATTAGAAGCAGCCTATGCGTTTATTTCTTGAAATGGTGAATAGAATAGTAGGCAAAATTAGTTTTTTAGAATTGTAATAAGGTTGTAATTAGAAAAATGTTTGTGATTCAATTCCGCATCGAATGACATAAAAATATACAGGGGGTCCAACACCCTGTAAATAATCATATAAATCCAACTTGGTTAATGACAGTGTTAGAGCTTCTTTAATTAGTATTATGCATGATTTTATCAGGAAGGTACTACTTATGTTTTTGTAAGGTTTTTCTTCCAGTGATGCAAGATCATCTTTTTTTAGTTTTTATTTTTTTAATAAAAAATAACTGCACCGATTTCAAAAAAAAATTGACATTATAAAGTCAATCATACGAGGTACAAAATAAGCCTAGAAATGTATATGATGTAATTTGAAAAAAATATCAAGATGATGTCACCGAATTTTTGGGACACTCTGTATAATGCAAAATAATTTCCCGAAATAGGCCACATGTTACAGATGAGGTTTACAGAGTATCAAAATCTCAACTTAACTAACAACTGAGCTACAGAAGACAGGAGTTGAGCTGCAGAACCCTGTATATATATATATATATATGAACTAAATGACTTCGGTGGTAGCTTCTAACACCTTTTTGTTTCAATATCTCTAGATCTCTATCCTTTGCACCTATCAGCGATGATATAATTCAATGCGAGATGGGGCCTTTGTCCATCGAGAGGTTGTTTTCATCGTTGGTATATACTGTAAAGACATAAGTCATTTAGTTCACATTTTTCACACATGACCTAGCAGTTCCCGGATACCAAGTACATCGCCTGACAATAGCCTTCATCAATTCCAAGAACTTTCCGCAGCATAAAGCATGTGTTCTCAGATAACACACCGTGCAAGTATCGCCATTGGAACACGTACTCATACGTGACTAAAACTGCTAATTGTGCATTAATTTAGGTATAAGTACACGAGCATTGTTGCTCGAATATAGTTAGTAAGAATCTTAGTTGTTAGACGAGTCTATGTCAGTTTTCAATTTGAATTTTATAATTTTGAATAAATCTTTTTTAAAAGTAAATCATCTGAAAAGTTATATAAAATTGGTGTCTGAAGTGGGATCCTTCTACACAACAGAACACGGCAGTCCTAACTAGGTGATCCAGAAGACATCAGAACAAGGCACTCCCAACTGTGAGTGGTGGTTCCTAAACCTTTAAGAGAGACACAAATCCAGCAGCCAGCAACCAGCCCTTTATAGAAGACCTCTTCAACGCCAGAAACAAGTAAATACTCATCCGACGTACCGACAGAGCCAGCTATAAATGTGGATTATACTGTAAGTACATTAAGAATCATCTCGTTTTTTCCTTCATTTCAAATAATTTAATTGCTATAAGGATAAGATACACAGTTCTCTTGCCCATTATTCCCGCAATTTCAAACCCTTCGTGAAATATTTTATGATATTAAGATAAAAAAAACAAAAAATGCCAGGAAACACTAGGAACAATAGCGACACTGAAGCTCTTCCAGAAGGTTCAAATAACACTACCGTAATTGAACCATACAAATTAAATGAAATATTTTCGGTCGTCCCGGAGTTTGACGGCAATCAGATTTTCCTAAATACATTCATTCTATTATGTCCTACAGCTTTCAATATGTGCGTATGAAATCAGAAAACTCTCTTAAGCTTACATATAAAAAATAAGTTACGTGGTCGAGCGGCTGAACTGATTAATTCATGTAACCCGGCTACATGACCAGAAATAAGAACCTTATTAGAAAATCATTTCGGAGACTCCAGAGACCTGTCTTCGTTGATTCAAGACCTTCAAAGACTAAAACAGCTAGCGAACGAATCTCCATTGACATTCATCACACGGCTACAGACTCTTGAAGCGAAAATATACGCTTCAATCAATAAGCAGAGCTTTACTCAAGAAGAACAGAACGCACAGAAACAACTTGTCGAGAGAATGAATCTTAACACCCTTTTGACGGGACTTGAGCCTAAACTATGACAAATAGTTAGAGCAAGTGACCCGACAGACATACTAACAGCTACAAACAGGGTTAGAAGAGAATTACAACTGAACTACTTCGAAACTCTAAAGTTCCATACTCACAATACGAATAAAACCACGATAGCACCTCCTCGTAGATCTAATCTCGGTCCACCTCCAAAGCAATGCTTCAATTGCAAACGCCTTGGACACACCAGTAATAAGTGCCGACAGAGGACATTTACGCAAAATAATTTCGGAGCAAATTCCCAAAACCAAATAAGACCGCCATTCCAACAACAGCAACACTTTCAACAACCACAACGATTCCAGCCGAACTTAAGGCCCAATCAGAATGTTTGCAGTGATCACCGACCTTCAGGCATCCGTCCCAATCCTAACATAGGAAACCCGAGACGGAGCGTAGTTCAACCAAACCCAAACTACCATCATAGGACGTACCACCTCAATTACGGTCAGGATCATTATCAAACTGAACACCACGAAAATCAACCTCCTGTTGCTTACCCATGTTATGAGGAAACGCATCAATATTCCGAATTTCCAGATAGTAACTACTACCAGGATTTTTGCCAAGACCCGCCTATACCGGTGGATCCTCCGAACTCAGACTCGGACCGAAATCCAAGCTCAAATTCAATCAATCAATCTGGAAGACTACAATCTGAATGTGAAATTCCCCGAACAAAACTTTCTATAAGCCATCTCCTTGAAGTTAAATCAAAAAACCTTTGCTACATTACTGACGCGACGAGGACTTTCAAATTTCTAATAGATTCAGGAGCCAGACTTTCTATATTCAAACCGAACGCTTGTCAAAAATTCCCCCAAAGATTCCCTGAGAACGTTATCATCCAAGAAATCACTGATCAGAAAATTAGCATCAATGAATCCACTTTAGTGCCCTTCAATTACAAAGACCCTCATAAAGTGTACATTTGCAATCTAGAAATTGACTTCGACGGTCTACGTGGATCAGATTTCTCAGAAAATTATCAGTGTATAGTGAATTTGAAGAATAAGGCATTGATCACAAATTTTAAAACAATACCCCTTTGCAAAGTAACCGACGATACAACTCCCAACACAGAAACACGGGATCACGAGACATTTCGAAAGAATTCAAATACTATCACGATAGACGCACGGACAGTTTTCAAACTTAAATGTTCGCTATACAACAATGAAGCGATATTATCAGGTAAAGAAAAAGGAAAGGTATGTCTCCCTCATGCTCTCGTGAAAGTGAACGAGAACGGCGAATTTTTAACAACCGTCTCAAACCTCAATGCAATCCCCAAGACTATCGACTTTTCCGAACTAACAATAGAGCCCGTACAACACATCTCAGTCAATAATCTTAACGAATTTGATCATACTATACAAAACAACGGGATACCGGAAATTAAAAACACCTGAACGAAGATGAAGCGGAACTTATTACAAAACTTTGTATCGACTATTCCGATATCTTTTACCTAGAAGGTGACAAACTGACCTTTACTAATGAAATAAAATACACAATTAAGACAACGACCGACAAACCGACGTTTACTAAATCCTATAGGTACCCATACGTTCATAAAGATGAAGTAAAAGGCCAAATAAACAAAATGTTAGATCAAGGGATAATTAGACCTTTCCTTTCTCATCTCCAGTATGGGTAGTCCCCAAAAAGATGGACGCTTCGGGAAAGCAGAAGTGGAGAGTCGTCGTAGATTATAGGAAACTTAATTAAAATTACAGTTGACGACAAATACCCTCCTCCTTGATCAGCTTGGCAAATGCCAATACTTCTCCACACTAGATCTCGCGTCGGGATTCCATCAGATAGAGATTGACCAACAGGACATAAAGAAGACAGCATTTTCAGTCGAAAATGGCCACTACGAATTTGTTCGTATGCCCTTCGAGTTGAAGAATGCTCCTTCGACGTTCCAGAGAGTTATGGACAATATTTTATTAGGAGTCCAAAATGAGAGATGCCTCGTCTACAAGGACGACATAATCATTTATTCACGATCCATACACGAACACATTGACCGACTGACGGTAGTATTTAAAAGATTGAGACGCGCGAACATGAAGATACAACCTGATAAATGCGAGTTCCTCCGCAAGGAAGTAGCATACCTCGGACATTTGGTAACAAAGGACGGCGTAAAACCAAATCCGTGTAAGGTTGAATGTATAGTAAATTTCCCTCAACGAAAAAATCAAAAGGAAATTAAATCATTTCTGGGACTCGTTGAATACTATCGTAGGTCATAGAAAACTTTGCAAAAGAAGCTTTCGAAAATTTGAAACGAACATTAACTTCAACACCTATCCTAATTTATCCAAACTTTGAAGAACCGTTCGTACTCACGACGGACGCCAGTAAGTTTGCGATCGGTTCGGTATTATCTCAGGGAACTATTGGAAAAGATCTTCCGATTGCCTATGCTTCAAGAACCCTTTGCAAGGCAGAAGTCAAGTATTCTGTTACAGAGCGCGAACTGCTCGCCATATTTTGGTCCGTTAAGCACTTCCGACCATACCTTTTTGGTAGGAAATTAATTCTTGTAACTGACCATCGCCCTCTTACGTGGCTTTTTAGTTGCAAGGATGCCGGTGGACGTTTAGCCCGTTGGAGGCTCAAATAAGAAGAATACGACTACGAGATAAGATACAAGCCCGGAAAGACAAATAATAACGCGGACGCACTTTCTAGAATTAGAATCAATTACTTTAAAAACCTTTCCAAATTTAAAAAAGAAACGCAACTGACCCCCTTTATGACTCTCATAACAACCGAAGATTCCGATGACGAGAATCTTGAAAATATCGAGGACGAAGAGTTCAGTACATTTGTAGAATTATATAAAACACAATCCGTAATTTACTACTCAAAAATCGAAATTTCCAATGACCAACTATTGGACAAGAAGAACAAGAATATCATAAGTATTTTTAGACAAAATGACCTCACTGAAACTAATAACAAAATTATAGAGGACATCTTCGAAGAAAACGCAGACTTTGAAAACCTTAGAATTAACATACTTTCCAGCAAATCAGTGAAAAATAGAAAATATTTCCTTATTGCGCTGCCTTACAATCCCGACAGTGTTAATGAATATCTTTTCGGATCATTATATTTGAGTCAAGACAAACTGACGAAACATACTGCGTAGAGACAAATGTAGATCTCCCATTCTAGAAATGCTCTCATTCATAAACAGTGAAAAGGAGATAAAATTTAAAGTACGTCACCCAGACTCCAACAGACGAACAAATTTCCACCGTACTAGACAAATATCATAATGGTAAGACTAACCTACATAAAGGCGTGAACGAAACTATTAGACGCATAAAAGAAAAATACTCTTGGAAAGGACTAACAAAGGATGTCGAGAAATTCATTAGACAATGCGAGATTTGCCAGAAAAATAAAGCGTGTCGAAAGAACTTAGACAGACCACTTGTAATAACGGAAACGTCAAAAGCCCCATTTGAGAGGATTAATATCGATATTCTGGAAGTACCCTCTAGAAAATATGCCTTGACAATTAGGGACGAATTGACAAAATTCAGTCAGTCAAGCCTATCATATTGAAAATAAAACAGCCAAAGCGGTAGTTAATACGCTTTTAGTCTACTTTAAACACTATGGGACACCTGTCCGAATCCACCGCGATTACGGAAGGGAATTCGATAACGCGCTACTTAAGGACGTATGTAAATTATTCAATATCAAACTGACCTACTCAAGAGTAGGACACCCTCAGTCGAATGATTCTCTGGATCCATTATACACTCTTGGAAATGATTCGAGTCCATTTAGCTGATCATCCCCGAGAACACCCGTTCAATATTCTACCATATGCAGTCATCTGTTACAATTCTGCAAATAAGACACATGGATTCACACCATATGAGCTCGTGTTCGGGCATAGCTCCAGTAGACCCCGGAGAAACTTTATAATGAAAAATAATAAATCACGAAATAAGTCAGAGACTTGAACAACCGACTGTCTCACTTTTACAAAGTAGCTAGGGAAGGGACTGACAGACAAAAACAAAAAGCAAAACTTCGGTTCGATCAACATGTCCAGGACAATACTCAAGATTTTAAAGTAAGTGATAAAGTATTCATAAAAGAATCCCAATTAAAAAAAAATATCCAATAAATTCAATGGACCCTTTGCAGTTCTAGAAACTGATCAAAATTCAGTAACCCTTCTTAATACCAATGCAAACCAGAAAAGTAAAGTAAATTTCAACCGCAAGAAATTGTATGCTGAAATATAAATTCGTTTCAGGTACCTCGTCCTGGTCAGAACGGCCCAATATTCCATAGAACCTATAATATACTCTTGGAGTGTTCTATCACGATGAGAACCGTATTATCATACCCAATGACAGATGGACTTTACTCGTACACAAGAACATGTCAGCATTATTGACTGCATATGAAAACAACAACAAAATTCTCGACGCTATACAGGACATTTTAAAACCCGACTATCACAATATGAATCTCTTCCATTCAGACGTAAGAACGCATGTCAATCCTCTAAGCCAAATATCCAAATCAATAAAAGATAAATTTAGCGAAGTAATCACAAATACAAAGCGAACAAAACGAGAAGCTATAGACAGTATTGGCAGTTTGTTTAAAGCAGACAATTTAGACGCCGATGACGGGAAATTCTACACGGAAAGTATTTATAAATTGAATCAGGATCAACTTCACATAGAAACCCTTTTGAAAAACCAAATTTCGGTATCAACATCTTTAATAAGGACCTTTAACAAATCAATCAGGAACTTGACTATTGACAGAAAAAACATTTCAAGATGACATGAGAAAAATTGAAAGGAGAATCCATCAATTAAACGACAAATTACCATTAACTTAAATTCTTAGAGATATGCCAAAAACTTTTAGAGAGTCATCTGATTATAGAAGATAATCTAAACGATGTTTTAAGTGCCATAACTTTTGCACGACTGAAAATTATTCATTCTTCAATCATAAACTCTGAAAATATTATGTCAGCCCTTCAGGAAATATCCCAAAATCTTATTGTAAACAATCTGCCACTACCAGTCAAACTATCAAAAATGTCATATCAACCAGATGATAATATCGTATTTGTACTAAGAATACCTTTAGTGGAACAACAACTTTACACCCTTTATCACCTCTTCCCTATCCCCATATTGTATAAGAGAACTGGTCTTCATCATATCCTGTCAATAACTCAAAAATATATCACGAGGAATGATGTTTCTTTGATGTATATTCCTGTAAAGGACCCCGAAAATTGTAAAAAACTAGGTCCACATAAGAAACTGTGCTCTAACCTGTATGCCTACCCAATCGACGACAATGCAGCATTTGAAGCCCAACTTCTCAAGAACCGTCATGAAGTACCGAAAACATGTGAATGTGCGGTAGTATATAGTCAAGGATATAACGTGTACAAGTTAAAAGATAATGTATGGCTAGTTGTAATATCAGAACCTTTCCAAATGACTGTAAACTGCCCTCAAGCAAACACAAAAACTGTTACCCTGTCCCAAAACTCTATTGTTAAACTTGAATCGGAGTGCCATGCATTTATTGGCATCACCAAGGTACAAGCCAATAATCAGAGAATCACAGAGGTCGCCGACAATTCTCATCCTGTGGTTATCCCATTTGAATGTTGTAAGCACATAGCTGACAAGAACCAACTCCCAAAACTAGAGCCTCTCAAGTTAAATGATGGAAATGTAGAAGATTTGAATATCGCTAACCACAAACTACAACAGTACTCAAAGGACTTGGAAACTCTTATCAATCAACCCTTTATAACCAGACATATATTCTGGATGACCTACTTCACAATAGCCGCCATATGCACACTCGCAGGTGGCTACCTAACGGTAAAAGTAATAAGAAGATTCAATCGAGAGACAAAGGGCCAAAATTCCACTGATGAGAATTAGAAGCTTTCTCCCAAAGAGAAAAACACCAAATATCGAAAAAACTGAAGAAGAAATGGACGAAATTAATATTTAATAAAAGTTGTTGCATGGCATCAACTTTTAATTAATAGGGGGAGCTGTTATTTGGAACTTTATGATGATCTAGCAGTTCCCGGATACCAAGTACAGCGCCTGACAATAGCCTTCATCAATTCCAAGAACTTTCCGCAAAACTTGCAGTATCCATGGATATCAACTTGCAGCATAAAGCATGTGTTCTCAGATAACACACCGTACGAGCATTGTTGCTCCAATATAGTTAGTAAGAATCTTAGTTGTTAGACGAACATCCAAAGATATAATGACATAATTTTCTATACAAATAGAAAATAATAATTTTATTATAATAGATTTCAAGAACAAAATTTTCAAATTCCTCAAATTAATTGACAATTTTGGTTTCTATAACAATAAGAAATTAAAATTTAGAAATGTCTATCTATTTTGTTTTATAAGTCAAATTGAAAGTATCAAAAATATAAATGTTTGAGATTGCATTTGTATAATATTAGATTGTATAAATAATATTATTTTCCTGTGAATATGGAAATTTTGAACTTTACTATATATAAATAGATCCATGTTGTAAGTACTTAATATTTATTGATAGAAATATCATATACATTGTGGTTTTGTAATATTTTTAATATTTTTTAGTTTCGCTGATGAAGGCTGAAATTTAAACTAAGCCGAAATATACCATTTTACATGAAGATCTTTCATTGAATGCCCTTTTAGACTTATTTTGTTATTTTAAATAGAACACCCTCTATATTTATATATATTTCGATTAACCTTTTCTCATTCTTTATAAATACCTTTATTGTTTTCAATTTGATCAAGCCGTTTTGGAGTTATTCAATTTTTTCTAAAAAAAATGCGGTGGCAGACATTTGTTCAAACATTCATAGAACACTACATTTTTCGGATATCAATTTAGGATTCAAACGATGTGTAAACAACATGTTGAAGTATGTTTTGTGGTCAGAAACGGTTGTCTACATTGTAGGGTTACTTAACTATCGCACGATAATTTTTCGACATTTTGAAGAACCATAACTTGATTTTTTTAAATAGCACCCCCCATATTTTATTGCTTAGTCGTCTTCGGCGTTTAATTTTACATCTTTTATACCCCACATGTCCTACACCTGAGATCGATAGTTTAGGAGATAATTAAGTTTTTTCTTGAATGGGCACATATCTTGTCGATACTTACCTAGTGTGCCATGGAAAATAATTGAGCATTCTCAATAAATAATTCAAAGTCAAACGACATATTAATTATGGTATTGCGAGTTAAAATGTATAACAATAATGAAAACAATGTCTATATCAATCAAGAAATTCTTAATTTATTTTTGTGCGACGAAATTCTCAGTAGAACGTGCAGAATGTTTACCTCCAGTTACCAGAGGTAAATTTATAAGAATTGAAGCAAATTTGTGTGTTTTGAAAAATTAATCTATATATATATAAATCAATCGCTGTTCGTTAGTCTCGCTAAAACTCCAAAACGGTTTGACCGATTTGAATAATTTGAGAAAAAAATGGGACAACCCATAAAAACAGTTGAAAAATTATAAAATTCAAAACTGGTAATTTTCTATGGAAATCGCCTTTTTGTATTACTTTCAATAAGTTGCATAGTGGTGGACCTATCGTCTTTTGTCTAACAGATGCCAGAATAATAGTTACTGTCAATCTTTTCGTGCAGTTTTGTCAAATTCTTTTTTTTCTTAAAATGAAAATACTATTAGTTTTGATAATGATAATAGTCGTATTTGAATGTCCGAATCGCGTTCTAGAGTTAGTGAAAACGGTTGAGAAGCGGATAGATAAGGAATTCAACGTGTTCGTGAACATCAAACAAAACAACATCGAGCACAACACAATGAACATGGACCTTGCGGATCTTTCAAGAATATCTCACCCTGTATCATCGACGGTAAGTATTCCAAGTGATATTCGAAATACCTAATCTGACTTATTGATGACACCATCATAGGCAACGACGGATACCCATTATATCGTCGCCAATCAGTTGCAGACAATAGACGATCTATAGTTATGAAGGTCCAAGGACAAGACGTTATTGTGGATAATAGTTGGATTGTGCCATACTCGCCAATATTGTCCAAAACTTTTGAAGCTCACATCAGTGGGGTAAACTTTAACTATATGCTTCAGACGCTTTGGGCCGCATCTACACTGTGCATCCAAATAACAACGAATGTTATTATCTACGATTGTTGCTGGTGAATGTTTTTGGTCAGATTCCGTTTCAATTGCTGAGAACAGTGAATATGGAAATACGTGTGCAACTTACCGTGAACCGTGTCAACTCTCACTCGAGAATGATTCGCATTAGGATAATACACTAAAGGATTCCGTCATATCTTCATCACCACATTCGCACATTTTTTGTAACTATCAAATCAACATTTTTTCCCCTTCGAATCCGAACGATTTTTGGGTCAAAAATTAGGACGATATTTCTGAAGATATTTTGTATAATATGCGCTGTCAATCTTTAACTCCAACCCTACAAATGATGGCAGAAGTTTACAATAAACATTGTTTATGATAGAAGACATGTGTTTATTGATGGCAAATAAGTTGCCGAAGCAGTTTGTACAAATGTTCCACAATTGAATTAACAACAAAAAATTGTTTTCGACTCATTGACAGAAGCTGCGAACAATGAAATTGGTAGAATTTAAAACTTTCTTAATTTCATTTCCTTTGGCAAAAATCCGATTCCAGAATGAAGTTGCCTAGCATTGGCTTCATCGAAAATAGCAGCAACTTTACTAGAAGGCGGACGAACAGCACATTCTGCCTTGAAATTGCCACTGAACACACGAGACAGCAGCTTGCAACAACGCCAAAAACAGCGCAATGACGAAGATTCCAAAGATATGCAAATTGATCGTTTGGGACGAATGCACGATGGCACACAAGAGGTCTCTGGAGGCGTTGAACAGAACTTTGAAGGATATTGGAGACAACCAAAACATTTTTAGTGGATCCACGATTCTGTTGTCTGGTGATTTTCACCAGACTCTTCCAGTTATTCCTCGATCAACTGTTGCTGACGAACTAAACGCTTGCTTAAAATCATCAAATTGTGGCGGCATGTGGAGACAGTACAATTAACGACAAACATGCTAGTGTTTTTGCAGTAAGACGAAAGTGCATAGGTGTTTTCGAAGCAATTTCCGGACATTGATAATGGAATTTGGCTATATCGAAGAAGGAGCTCATACAGTGTGTTCTCCAGACGTAGCACAATAATTCAAAAAACATCTTTGGCTGAGCGAACGAGCAATATTGTTCGTTAAAAACAAAGATATCGATGATCTCAACGCAACCTCCTTCAAATCATTCGATTCTGTTATCGACCAGGATGAGGTAGTCAACTATCACGCAGAATTTTCGAATTCGCTAGAACTGCCTGGACTACCACCTTACAATTTGCCATTAAATATAGGGTCAGTCATCATCATGTTGCGTAACAATAATCAACCTCGACTATGCAATGAGAATGTCTTCATTCCACGTATGCCGATAATTCCAACAGACTTGCCATTCGATTTTAAGCGGCTGCATTTTTCCGTGCGTCTGGCCTTTGCAATGACAATAAGCAAACCATACAATAAATCGTGTTTCGCGCATGTACAACTATATGTCGCATGTTCGCGTGTCGGAAAGCCATCGTTGTTACATAATTACACAGGCAAATTTAGTTTATCAAAAAGCTTTGCATTGAATATTTTGTAACATAAATAATATTTCATATAAATAAAATATATTGAATTAACTTTAAATACATGCAATGTTTATATAATCACCTATTGAAATTCAAACCGTACCCGAAACAGATTGATTAGGCTTAATAATCGTATAAACCTTATAATACAATAGATTTTAGGTGGTACGAAGTTCACTGGGTCATCTAGTCATGTAATAAATATACAAAAAAGTTTTAATGATAAGAAGAGGCGAATCCCTATGCCTCAATTCGAGCTGCTGAAAAATATCTGGAAATCAGTACCTACATCTTGAATATAAAGAATTTAAAGAAGCATCACTCTGTTATAAGTTCTTGTTAGTGCAAGACCTTCATCCTCAAGATCCCTACTACAGAGTTAACTTGTCTGAGATGCTATATCTTCGAAGCCAAGAAGACGATAATTTTTTTAAAAAAATTATCTCAACGGGCAAATTTTAAGCTTTCGCGTGACTTCTCAATAGACCCAATTATATTTGGGCCTCAGTTAATCCCTACGCGATGCGAGGAAGAAATGATCAGAAGAGGTTTAGTTTCAGTGTTTCTCTTACTTCATTTATGATGGCGCGTTAACGGCACTGCGACAAAAATTTTAGTAGAACGTGTAGAATGTTTAACGAGATCAGTTATCCACATTTACCACCGATGACCAAAATTAAATTTAGAAGAATTTAAGCATTTTTTACGTTTCGGAATAATTAATCATGTATTAAATAGAAAATAGTGTATTTCTTGATTTGTATAGACACTGTTTTTATTATTCTTATCCATTTTAATTCTTAATAGCTTAATTACTTTGTCGTTTGACTTATTTATTGAGAATGCTTATTTATTTTTCAAGGCATACTAGGTAAGTATCGATGAGAAATGAGCGAATTAAAAAAAACTTAATTATCTCCTAAACTATCAATCTCAAGTAAATAAGGTATAAAAGATGTAAAAGTAATAAAATATGGGGGGTACCATTTAAAAAAATCAAGTTATGGTTCTTTAAAATTTCGAAAAGGTCACGTGTCATAGTAAAGTAACCCTACAATGTAGACAACCGATTTTGGCCGCAAAACATACTCCAACATGTTGTTTGAACACAGTTTCACAGTTCTATGATTGTTTGAATAAATGTATGTTACCGCTTTTTTAGAAAAACTCCAAAATGGATCGATCAAATTGAAAAAAATAAAGGTATTTATGAAGATTGTGAATAGGTTAATCCAAATATATAAAAATATATAGGGTGTTCTATTTAAAATAACAAAGTAGGTGCCAGAAATATAAAAATATTTTAGTTGAAGAGAACATAATCGATTATATATAACTCTCAATTTTAATTTTTTTTGTTTTAACCAGAATCCAATAAACTTCTAATGATCGGTTTCGCTGAGACACTCTATATATACACACACACACACACACACATATATATATATATATATATATATATATATATATATATATACAGGGTGGGGCACCGTATACGACACGGTCTCTCAAGGGGAATCCATACAATATAATGTTTTTGTGATAAACGAAATAGATGCAGAATTTTTCTGGCCACAATCTAAAATTATTTTTATACATACAGGGTGATTCAAAAAAAAGATACATATCAAAGTTATGTTTTTTTAAATTGAATGTCCTATATTTTTTATTATTTTCGGATATAAGAGTCAAAATAAAAGTGAGTTTCTTCAGTATTCCCTATACCTATCTCTTTCCATTTTGAAAATATCCAAAGATTTGTTGAAATGTAAGGTATGAACTATTTTTCTATAATTTCCAAAGTTGCTCATTTTGAACTTGAGCTAAAGGTTTTATCATATTGATAAAGGTCAAGGTTATAGCCTGTATCATATTTCAATATCAAAAATCATACAGGGTGTTGGAAAAATATGGTTGTAAAATTTCAATATAAGATATTGAAAAACTTCGTTATCTTAAATGGAACACCCTCTATATTATTACATATTTTAATGCAGAATTGAATCCTCTTTCGAATTGTATAAGGGTTCCCTATAACTAAACTCAACGAATTTCTTCAATTTCGCACTTCTCTAATAATTCTGTCTTATATTCCCAATGCCATTATGATTGGGATGACGTTTTAAAATAATCATTATTATAGTTAAATTCCATTATTATTATTACAGTACTAATTGATTCACGATTATTATCCAATCTCCTAGAATTTCAAAACTCATATGAAATAATTAACTGACGGGTAATGATACTATACTATTCTATTGCTGTCGGTTTTACCCTTAAAAGACAACTACTCCATTAATATATTTTTTTTGGAATATCAGCGTTTTACATTTACATAGATACTGTGAAACGTAAAGAAATACCTATAAGTATTTATTGATAACGTATTATTATGAAAGCCCAAGGAAAAATGTGGTAAGTCCACTCACACTTCTTTTCTACCTCTCTCAAACAAATACTGACGAATATGAGAAACATACAGACAGACAGACCAATAGCAAAACATATGTTTGTTGGACTCAAAAAGCCCTGGAACGTAGAAACAGAGTACCGAAAATTTTACACGAATACAATACTTCCCTTACACAGCTACTAGGCGTAGCGGTATAAAAGTATTAAGAACAAGACATTTATTGAATGATATAAAAATAATAACAGTATAAAAATATAATAAAATAAGAAACACTAGAGTAAATGTTCAAAATGTCGTCCATTTTCTTGAATACATAATTGAACTCTCTCTTCAAAAGATCTTTTAACTTTCCTCAACATCTGTGGTGTCACGGATCGAAAAGCGGCTCTTATTCTCTCTTTCATATTTTCAGCTGTTGTGGGCTGGGTGTCATATACAATGTTTTTAATGTATCCCCATAAAAAAAAGTCCACACATGTTAGATCTGGAGATCTTGGTGGCCAATTTTGCGAGCCGCTTCTTCCTATCCATCTGTTTGGGAAACGCCTATCAAGAAATTCTCTAACATTCCTTTGAAAATGGGCTGGAGCACCATCCAACTGCAGCCACATCTGCTGTCTGATATTCAAATGCACATTTTCTAAAAGTTCGGGTAGTTTATCACGTAAGAATCTTAGAAATTTTTGTCCATTTAAAATGCCATCAAAAAAGTAAGGACCTATTAATTGGGACCCTAGAACACCCCCCCATACATTAACTGACCATCTATGTTGGTAATTAGTATTTCGAAAAATTCGAGGATTCTCATCACTATAATAATGGAAATTATGTCTGTTCACCAGGCCGTTATTATGGAAAGTGGATTCATCAGAAAACAGAATTGAATCTAGAAAGAGTTCATTATCGCCTAATCTGTCTAGAGTCCAAACACAAAATTCAAGTCTGTGATTAAAATCCATTTCATAAAGTTCTTGGTGTATCTGAATATGGTAAGGATGAAACCGATATTTTTTCAATATTCTTGAAATGCTTCTCCTACTAATACCTGTTTCTCTTTCTATTTTGCGTTGACTGGTATGAGGGTGTTCTATAACAGATCCTATGACCACAAACTCATTTTCTTCATCATCTACAATAGGTTTTAGCGTAGTTTTTTGTTTGTAGGATACAGTACCAGAATTCCGAAATTCTCTCAGTAACCGTTCAAACACAGCTCTATTTGGATGTGATACGGTTGGATATCTTTCAGCATATACTCTTGAAGCCAATAGGCAATTTTCATGACACTCACCAATTATTAGAAGCATATTTATTCTCTCTTCGATAGGATAAGTCTTCATTTTGCTTTATTTGAATAGTACACTGATTTAAATTGTATTTATAAATTAAACGCTTCAAAACTGTCAGTTATAAAACATTTCCATGGTAACAGCCTCAAAGCTGTCCAGATTAATTGGGTAATGTTCCTACTGTGATAAAGAAGCAAAATTCAAGAAATGCCTTGAGTTTAGTTATAGGGAACCCTTATACAATTCGAAAGAGGATTCAATTCTGCATTAAAATATGTAATAATATAGAGGGTGTTCCATTTAAGATAACGAAGTTTTTCAATATCTTATATTGAAATTTTACAACCATATTTTTCCAACACCCTGTATGATTTTTGATATTGAAATATGATACAGGCTATAACCTTGACCTTTATCAATATGATAAAACCTTTAGCTCAAGTTCAAAATGAGCAACTTTGGAAATTATAGAAAAATAGTTCATACCTTACATTTCAACAAATCTTTGGATATTTTCAAAATGGAAAGAGATAGGTATAGGGAATACTGAAGAAACTCACTTTTATTTTGACTCTTATATCCGAAAATAATAAAAAATATAGGACATTCAATTTAAAAAAACATAACTTTGATATGTATCTTTTTTTTGAATCACCCTGTATGTATAAAAATAATTTTAGATTGTGGCCAGAAAAATTCTGCATCTATTTCGTTTATCACAAAAACA
Source organism: Crioceris asparagi (assembly GCA_958507055.1). Lineage (NCBI taxonomy): Eukaryota > Metazoa > Arthropoda > Insecta > Coleoptera > Chrysomelidae > Crioceris > Crioceris asparagi. The sequence continues at coordinate 50,272,765 of OY293827.1, forward strand.
TTATATTGTATGGATTCCCCTTGAGAGACCGTGTCGTATACGGTGCCCCACCCTGTATATATATATATATATATATATATATATATATATAACCGGAAAATGTACTTATTTCTCTCCCGTGAGAAAAAGTGATAGTTTGTCACCTGTCAACAGAGATAAAATGTAAATCTATTTCCAGCCACAGAAAAAAAAATTATTTATTTTCTTCAATAGTGCTTTCTTTATTTTAGGTGTGTTTAGCAAACCCTGACCTTTAAAAGACCGGTTCATCTTTTACGAAAATGGATGTCACCACCTTTTTGTTTGTTTTGCCTGAATGTTTGGAAATCTTCTTTAATGAATCTTGATATTCGGTGTTAATATCAGATGAATCACCATCAGAGCTGAAATCAGATTCAGAAGATCTTTCACTGTGAGATCTGGCCTTTCTTGCCCTATTTTTTATGCTTTATTATTGGCCTTGATTCAAATTATGCTAGGACCTTTTCCTTAGAAGACTTCGTATCAGACTTGTCTTTCATAAGTTGTGATGGTTGGTGGCTTATTCACATCTACACCAATGATTTCTCGTTGCTGTAATAAAGTTTCTTCGGCATGTGTTATAAAGCTTGGTGCAAAATGCCGATTCATGTATGATCTCGGGGTCAAATATGCCCGTAGTTCTAAATCCAGAGATTATGTTGGATACTGTCATTGCTTTTAACCAAACTTTTCTGAATATTCCACCAAATCTCATTTTTGTCAAATTTTTTCAAGGTTGTGTAACGAAGAAAGTTAAAACTTCCTGATGCAATAAACTTTTGAAGACTGCTTTGTTCATGGGCTGCAATTCGTGGGTGGTATTGCTAGGGAGGCAGAACAAAGAAACACAATAATTTTCCGCAGCTTCGACTATACTGATATCTAAGAGCGATTTTGACCCGTCGAATATCAAGAGTGTAGGTCCAGTTTTCATACTCCCTTTTTGTGTCATCATAGCATTTGATCCAGATGGTAAATGATTTGTCCATTCAGGCTTCGATCTCTTCCCTCGAAAAGAAGAAATGGTGGAAGTGCTTGCCCCAGAGCGTTTCCACATCCAATAATGCTAACATTTTCGCCATGTCCTGGTGCTGTCAAGTGAACACGTTTAGCACCTTTTTGCCAAAACGGTCTGCTGTTTGTGAATGGTCAAACGGCAACCTTTCTCGTCCATGTTGTACACATTGCCTGGTTTACCAAAATATTTTAGTTTAGTGAAAAAGACTTTAATTTCGTAAAATAATCATTTACGATAAACTTGTTAATTTTTTGAGCTCTGGCTGAGTTCATTTGCTGAGCTCTAGCCTGGCCACATCGGGATGTCTTGTAGAAAACAACTTGAGCCATTTTATTCCTGCTAGTTCAGTTGCGTTTGAAAAAGGAGCGGGAATGTCAATTGCTCTTAGCTACGAAAATTAACTATTTTGCTGGTGATTGCCTATCTCGGCCAACTATGAATTTTGTTAACTAGATCATTTTCTTGATCAACAGTTAAAATACTCTTCTTTCCAAAACATTTAACCGGATTTTGATAATGTAGCCCAAGTGTCGTTCGAAGAATTTCATAACGTCTTGAAGCTTGGCTTATACTGATTCCAGTTCTTATAGCTTCTAATGCTGCAGTAAGATCCTCCTGTGACCATTCAGCTCCCTTACGTGGCATTCTATTGAAAATTACACTTTTCTTAATTTATAACAAATTTTTTTGGTGTGGTGAGTTCCACTGGCAGAATTTGGAACTTGCTTATAGTGATTGAGATAAAAATGACAATTTATTTTTTATTTCTGTTAACATTAAGGCAAACACAACATGGAGTAAGGAAATACCTTATTGCACCTACTTTATAACGTGCTCACCCCGTTGTAAGCTTTCATCAAAGTTTGTATAACTATTCAAACAGTTTATGAATTTGGTATAAGACATTATCATCACTCAGCCTGTATGGTCCACTGCTGGACATATGCCTCCCGTAATTCAATTCATCCTTGCCGATTCTGTGCGGCATTCATTCAGTTGGTTCGGATTCTCTTGATGTCATCGAACCATCTCGTTGGCGGGCATCCCCTACTGCATTGTGCGTCCTGACGAGGTCTCCATGCCAAGATCTTTTTTGTCCATCTTTCATCCGTAAACCTAGCTACGTGGCCAGCCCAGTTTCATTTTAAATTTTTTATCCGTTCTATCGTATCAGTAACACCTGTCATTTGCCGTAGTTTTTTATTAGAGATTCTGTCTCTGAGAGAAAGGCCCAACATCGATCTCTCCATTCGTCTTTGTGCAATGCGAATTTTATTCACATATTGTTTTGTGAGGGTTAGGGTCTCTGCTCCGTGAGTACTGGCAAAACGCTTTATTCAAAAACCTTTCTCTTTAGACATATAGGGATATTTGATTGGAAGATATGTCTTACTTTGCCAAAAGCGCCTCATGTGCCCAATTTTGTGCTTTATCTCAGAGATCTGATTGTCTCTTCAAATGCAGATTTCGTGGCCTAGATATTTATACAAGCTGGTTTGTCTTATAAAGCAGCCATTCAGCGGTATGCCTTCGCTTATCACGAGGTTGGTCATGAATTCCGTTTCGTTAGTGTTTATGGTGAGCCCCACTGTTCCACTCCGAAATCAATTATTTTAAACATATATTCCAAGAGCGACGTAAATAACTTTGGCTATAGGACATCTCCCTAACGTACTTCTCTTTCAATGCGGAAGTCCTGCCTGTTTTCGTGTATTTTTACACGTGCTGTTGCCTTTCAATATATGTTCTGAATTATAGTTGTATATCTGTGGTCATCTCGGCACTCTGTAATGGCGTGTAACATTTTCTTTTGATTTATAGTATCGAATGCCTTTTCATAGTCTACAAATATCAAGAAGAGTGGTTTTTTGTATTCCACACATCGCTCGATGAGAGTTTTCAGAGTCTGCAGGTGATCATTTGTGCCATACCCTGCTCGAAAACCTGCTTGTTCGCAAGGTTGGTACAGATCTAACTAGATCTGTATCTGTATCCAATAAACTTATTGGAGATTCTTTTGGTGATTATACTCATAAATATATTATACATATGCGAGAGGAGACTTATTGGTCTGTAATTTTGTAGTTTTGCTATGTCAGCTTTTTTATGGAGAATAATTATAATGGCTCGATCCCATTGAGAGGGAGTTGTACAATTCATTAGGCAGGCGTTGAAGAGTTTACAAATATTTTGGTGTAGGGCTATACCTCCATGCTTCAATTTCGATTTCATCTTCATTTTGTTATTTTTTATTTCCCAAAGAGCATCACTTAGTTCGGCTAGTGTAATTTCTGGCAGTTCTTTGGACCCTCGGTTTTGAATCTTGGGTATGTTAATACTGGGTGTTTGCTTCCTTGGTTCACTGTACAACTCAGCATAAAATGTCTGGGTAATATCTAGTATTTCCATTTTGTTTGTTGTTATATGGCCATTCTTGTCTTTTAGTTAATTTATATTTTTTCTGCCTTCTAAGAACGTATTTCGAAGGGACTTCTATTTTCCTCTATGACTTTATTTATTTCGTTTCTATTATACTTCCTGATATCTCTACGAATTGCTTTTGAGATTTCTCTGTTTAACTGTCGTAGTTGGTCGCTTTTTGTTGAGTACTTGTCTGGTAGTTATTGTCTTCATCAGTGCTCTCCTAGTTATGCTGAGCTTATCTGTTTTCGAAGTATTCCTGTTTTAGCATTTTGTTTTTGTTGCTTTGACGGCTTTTATAATGGTGTTTAGCGTCGTCAGATTTGTATCGTGCTCGTTCTCTACATGCCTTAGCTTAGCGTCTATCTCCTGTTGGAAGGACACTACATCATCGAGAGGCTTCCATTTTGTTGATGTCTTCGTAATAAGTTTAAGCCTTTCTTTCTTCAGCTTTAACTCAATAATTGCTCGGACCATTCGGAGATAACTACCTATAGAAAATTTGTTCAAAACAGTTACGTCGCGTGCCATATTTCTCCTGCTTGATATCACTAGATCTATTTCGATTTTGGTTAGGCTATCTGGACTTGCCCAAGTCCATTTCTGCTGGGGTTTCATTTGGAAAAAAGAGTTCATGACATATAAGTTGTTCTGCATCAGAAAGTCAAGGAGCATTTGTCCTCTCTCGTTCCTCACTTCGTACACATGATATCCCATGCTTGTCTTAGGCATCATCCTCTTTTGACCCAGTTTTGCGTTTAAGTTCCCTATCATCAATCTATAGTGATTTGGCACCGTGGTCAGTGCAGTGTTTACATCCTCGTAAAAATCCTCCATTTCGCTATCTGTAAAGCTGGACGATTGTGCATAGACTTGTATTATCTTTAACAGTATCTGTTGTTGAGCTTATAGATGAGATAATATATCACTCTGTTACTAATGTGTTGGAACTTTTCTGTGAACCAGAAAACCTACTCTTCCATCGCTCACGTTATCCGTTCCAATATAGTGAAATATATGTCCTGAGTGTAGTGTCAGTTCTTCGTTGCCCTTTCTTTTCCCTTATTCCCAAAATATCCCATTTCATATGGGAAAGTTCTTCTTCCAATTCCTGTAGTTTTTCGGGAGTAGAAAGTGATCGGGTATTCAGAGTTGCAATAATCAGTTGTATTCGAAGGTAGCCTGGTCTAACCCTGGGATTCTTCGCACCCTCTGCCCGACGACTTGTCCGACTGCTACCTTGGCCGGGGATCGTCGGCCCGCCGGGGACTGAGGGCCGTGAGTTTGTAGTACTTCTCGGGGTAAAAATTTAACCAATACTCCCACCACGCAGGCCAGCGCGGGTTGGTAGGGGGTTATAGGATGGGTTGGGATAAATTTGAATATTGAAAGGAATTTGAGGTTGGGACCTGATTCTCCTTAGAGAAAGGGAATTTGGGGAAAAAGAATCAGTGCTTACGTCGGCAGGGGCGCATCCCTGAACTAGATCTATCTCTACTAGGATCATGAAGAGTATCTACCCGTTACGATAAGACAGTTGGTGATGAATTCTGGAAAAATGTTGTGAATGCTATTACCGGCTGAATTCATCTGAAATGTTTTATAGTGTTCTTCCAAATGTACCAGATGAGCTAATAAATTTATGGAGGGTGGCAGTATTATATTACATGGCAATAATCATTTTGTATTTAGATAAGGCTTCAGGTTTCACTTTTTAAGTTTATCTATATAGGTGGCTTTCGCGAAAAAACGTGAAGGTGCTATCCTCGAGGTCCATAAGCTTTTCCTAGAATGGCTCGGCAGATTCCGATAAAAAATTGCAGAAAGAGGTGGGTCGAGAAATTGATTGGTGATACTTTCATACTCAATGGGTGCGACCCTCAAGTTCCACACTAGCAATTTCGAGAATGGCTTTGCAGTATGCAATATAAATTTTAGTATGGAGTTTGGGGGTCAAAAGTTGATTTGGGCACACTCATGTTCTGGTATGTTTCACATTCACATTGCACGTTCATATTAATCTCGAGATCTATAAGTTATAAGCTATGTGAACAACAAAAGTGATATTTAATTATCGATTCACCGATCGCAACAAATTTGAATTAAAAATATGGACAATTTTGAACTAAGTAACTCTTATAGACCCTCCCTAAATCCTGAATTATCCGAGGCAAGTTCGGTCGCCCAGAAATTGTTATTTAAGTGATAAGAGGAACAACATAAATTTGCAATCAAATTAAAATTTATAAATCATTTATACCGGAGCGTACTAAATTAATTACAATAAGTCTTTTAGAGAGAAACCCACTATGATTTTTTATAAAAAATTTACTGCATCCACTTACACTACTTTGCCTACCATAGAGTCATAAAAAAGATTTCCTCAAACGAATTCCATCGAATATAAAATCGTATGATCAGATCCTGTGACCGTTCATTTTTTTCAGCGCATGAATACAGGTGACGATGCTGGTATTCAGTTTAGACTTAGAGGGAGCCGTTTATCCAGAATAGATTAAAATTTTATTAAATTTAACAGTTAATTTGAACACTACTTTTTTCCTGCCTTGTTTCAGAGATAAACCTTAAAGTAGATCTTAGAGGTCTTTAAGGTAGTTATAGCAAGATAGTCAGTGACAAAAGTATGAGGTTCTATGCGTCAACATTTTTGGAAAATGTGTCAATATTTATATATTTATTTTATAAGAACATCTTTAATAGAAAGTGCGACAATATTTTTAATGTTTTATTTCCTGTACTTACCTACTTACTTTTTATGTTTTCAAAGATAACATCTGTCAAAAACTTTTGACTATATATAGTTCATTTTTAAATAGTTTTTAAATAGTTTTTATTACTTTCGGTTCTTGTATCAATGGACTCCGCAGCGATTTCTCAGGCCCAATACGGTCTAGAGACTTGAAATTTCGAATTCGTACTTAGATCGCTGACATCTCGCCGCCTGTTAAGCTCCAAGTGTGATCCAATATTGGTAATTATAATTATCTCATTCAATCTCATTCAACCAAGATCATTATTTTGTCGACATGGAACGACAATGGGATCCGTCACTGGAATTACGCACGAGCATGGACCGTATATATACGTCTCGTTCTCTGGTATATAGGTACTTTCTGGAAGATCGTCTATGGTTATGTCGCAATTGTCAGACGTCAGACGTTATTGTTAATTTAAAGTTTAATTTTGTGTTGTGGTAGACAAACAGTAATTTGTTATGGAATTACTGTTGCTGGCAAACACATATACATAAGTATAGTTAAAATCGAGAAAAGGATAGCAATAGTAGGTAGTCATCGGTACGATTTAAATCTTAAATGCCCAATAAAAACTATTTTTAATTTTTTTTTTAATTTCACTTGTTATTACTTTCGGTTCTTGTATCAATGGATTCCGCAGCGATTTCTCAGGCCCCATACGGTCTAGAGACTTGAAATTTCGAATTTGTACTTAGATCGCAGACATCTCGCCGCCTGTTAAGCTCCAAGTGTGATCCAATATTGGTAATTATAATTATCTCATTCAATCTCATTCAACCAAGATTATTATTTTGTCGACATGGAACGACAATGGGATCCGTCACTGGAATTACGCACGAGCATGGAGCGTATATATACGTCTCGTTCTCTGGTATATAGGTACTTTCTGGAAGATCGTCTATGGTTATGTCGCATTTGTCAGACGTCAGACGTTGTTGTTAATTTGAAGTTTAATTTTGTGTTGTGGTAGACAAACAGTAATTTGTTATGGAATTGCAGTTGCTGGCAAACACATATACATAAGTATAGTTAAAATCGAGAAAAGGATAGCAATAGTAGGTACTCATCGGTACGGTTTAAATCTTAAATGCCCAATAAAAACTATTTTTAATTTTTTTTTCAAAAATTTCACTTGTTCACACTAAGGTTGATATATTTTTTATTAGAGACGGAATGTGGCAACGTAGAATTATCAAGTTTCTGGCAAAAGTAGGTAAGGTTAGTAGGTTAGTTACAGAGCTGTCATTAGAGCGTTTAAATTTTAAATTTGAATAATATGATGTCTAGTCAATTGCTGTCAAAAGGTAGATCTATTAAAATGGGAATGCTAGTGAAGCTACCAAATTTTAATATACCTAAGGCGAGAAAAGGATATCCAAGCAGAAAATGATGATTTGATAAAAAATATTTGCTACTTGTAAAAAATTTAAGTGTAATGTGTGTAATACTGTACCTATATACTGTCACTACCTATATAAAAGAGGAGATTTCCATAACGCAACATATGATGTGCAAATATTAGAAGAAATAGCATCAAAATGTATTCCGAAAGATTGTTTAAGGTTGAATGGTTTTAAAAGAAGCTTATAAAAAAGGCAAATTATTATCGGGGCAAACTTCACCTAACAATAATAGTATGACGAAGAACGGAAGACGTATAAGTAATATTCAGCGTTTCTTTGAAGAATACATTTCAGGAAAATCGTAAATATTCGCAATATTTAGTTTTCCAATTTTATTCTGTTGTTATCTATATAAGACTTTTATTTTCAAGCCTTCGTAGACGTACAATAAATGTGAATAAAATCGTTTGCGAAGTCACAGGTCTGTGCTACTATCTATAAGTTTATTGCCTATGATTTTATATTGATAAATGGTTTGTTCGTGTAAATTTCTCATAATACAATTTACTTGAACCAATGTGCTACTTTTTTCCGGTTCATATTCACCCTGTGTTACTAACTAGTCAAGATTAACGCTGTTGCCAAGTATCACCCAAATCATAAGTGTATAATACGAAATTTTCGGAGATACTAGGGTCCATTCACTTAGAGAATGTCAAGATATGCATCTCTATGTTTTAACAGCTCCATGTCATCTGTCAAAGAAGTCAGTTGTCATATATATAATAAATACGAAAAAAGAAAAAAAACAATAAAATACATCTATGGTGAACGTAAATATTTTATCTTTAATCATCCTTTCAATCATAAAAAGAAACTAAAGAATATACAAAGAAAACAACCAGAATACAATAAAACCAACAGGTTATGGCCCCAGTTAGTGATTTTCCTGTGATTGAAAATACAAAAGTCTGAACCTGCGTAAGCACGCCAAAAAGAACAAACAAAAACATCATGGCAGCATCCAAAGAAGAATTGGAGCTTGTTCCAAAACTTGTTGATACTGCCTCCTTTCCTTTATGGGAATTTGAGATTCAGATTCTCTTTACTGCCAAGAAACTTATAGCAAATGTAAACGGTACGTCTACTCTGGAAAATTGTAATGAAGATACCAGAAAGATTGAAGAGTGGTTGACCAAGGATGCCCAAGCCAAATATATGATTTTGAGGACCATCGATCAAAACGCCAAGACTCATGTGCTAACCTGCAAGAACTCCAAAGAAATGTTTGATGTCTTATGTAAGATCTTCAAGAGAGATACTGAACAATCCAAGAGCCAACTTTTGGCCGACTTCCTCAATTTCTCAGTCCCAGGATGTCATGTCAAATATAGCAAAACTTCAAGCCTTAGCGTTTAGACTCAATAATCTCCAACATAAAGTGGACGATGAAATGCTCATTACTAAAATAATTCTTTGTCTACCAGAGTCTTTTAAATACTTCTCGAGTGCATGGGACTCAACCTCGTCAGCTGAAAGAACTATTGAAAATCTGAAGTCAAGACTAATGAAGGAAGAAGAAAAATCAAGAAACTCAAGAGATGAAACAAAAGTTGCATTCAAGATTCAGAAAAATCCAAATCAAAGCAAAGTAGTTTGCTACTACTGTCATACTCCTGGACATTACATCAACGATTGTAAAAAGAAGCAAAATCAACAGAATTCTAATAATAACAGCAATAATAACCGTTTATTCAAACATTGCTCCAAATGTGATAGAAATGGTCATGAAACCACTGAATGCTGGGTTGGAAAAACTTTTCCAGCATGCAAATACTGCAAGAAAATAAACCATCCTGAAGATAAATGTAAGTACAGCTTTCAACATCAAAATAATAACACAAATAATAATTCTAGAAGAAACAATAACAATGCCAAGACTGCCTTTTTCATGGAATCTCATTCTACCTGGAAGCAACCACAAGAAGCTGATACAGAGTTTGTGGCTGATGCTGGAAGTACAGACCATTTTACCAAAGAGAAGTCTCTCTTATGTGAAGTAAGATATACCAAAGGCTGTAAAATTTCTTGTGCCATGGAAGGTGCGAATTTAGTTTCCTCTCTCGAAGGAAAAGTAGAGGGTGATGATGTTATTTTGAAAGATGTTGCTTATGTACCAAATCTAACCAGAAATCTTATGTCAATTGGTAAAGCTGCTGAAGCTGGTGGTACAATAGTGTTTGACAATGAAACAGTGAAAATTATCTTCGGAAATGTCACTTATAGTGAAGAAGATGTTGTACTCAAGGGAGTGAAGTCCAAAAATGGTTTATACATCATAGATATTAAAAATAAAGAAGCTCTTACAACAATTAAAGAAACTGCAATGAACTGGCACACAAAATTAGGACATATCAATTTTAAGGATCTCAAAAAACTTCCAGATTTGTGTGTTGGTGTTGATAAATCATTAAAGAAATGTAATCCTGAACAATTTTGTGAAGAATGTGCTTTTGGTAAGCTAGTTAGAAAACCCTTTAACACTAAAAGAGAAAAAGCTACAAGGCCTTTACAAATTCTACACTCAGATGTGTGTGGCAAAGTTTCTCCAGAAACGATGGTGAGCTCTATTTTTTGACTGTGCTTGATGATTACACACATTATGTGAAAGTATATCTTTTGCACTCTAAAGATGAAACTGAAGAATATTTGAGAGAATACATCAATGAAGCCGAAGCCCATTTCATGTTAAAAACTGAGAAAATACGTTGTGACAATGGAGGAGAATACTGTTCAGAAAGACTTAAGAACTGGTGCAGGGACAGAGGTATTGTGTTAGAGTATACAGTCCCTCATTCCCCAGAACAGAATGGTGCCGCAGAAAGACTTAATCTTACCCTTTTCAACAAGGCTCGGCCAATGATTAAACAAGCCCGACTGAATAATAGAATGTGGGAGTTTGCTATTCAAACTGCTGCATACCAACTCAACAGAAGTCCAACCTCAACAATTAAAGAAACTCCCTATGAAAGATGGACAGGAGCAAAGCCAAATCTCAGATATATGCAAAATTTTGGTTCAACTGTTTACACCAAAAATCTTGGTTACTTAAATAAACTTGATGATCGTGGCCAAAAAGGAATTTTTGTTGGATATGGATCAAATGCATATAGAATAATGAACCCAATTACCAAGAAAATCTACGTTTCTAGAGATGTGAAATTCACAAAATTTTTTGAAGAATTCGAGAATACCAATGAAGGTTCTCTCGTAGCTGGAAGTCTCTTCAAGTTTGAAGATCAACAAGACGCATCTAATGCAGAAAAACAAGACGAATCCACTAACGAAGAAGTACAAGACAATTTCACCGACGGAGAAGAAGAGGAAAACTATCAAGAGGAACAAGATGCGAATCAAATACCTGAAAGACAAGGGAGAGAAAGAAAAAGACCCAAAAGATTCGATGATTATGTTATGAATTTTGAAGATGGTGAAGCACTCCTAACCTATCAAGAGTGTCTAGAGTCAAATGATAAAAGAAAGTGGGAAGAAGCCATTAATGAAGAGAAAAATAATCTGAAGAAAAATAAAACATGGGAACTTGTAGATGAAAAATATGCCCAAGGAAAACAAGTTATCACTAGCCGCTGGATTTTCAAGGTCAAAGAAGATGGACGCTACAAAGCCAGATTAGTGGCTAGAGGATGCCAGCAAAAGAAAAATTCTTTTGATTTCAAGGAAACATACAGCTGTGTTGTACAGACGTCATCTCTCAGAATATTACTTGCTATTGCAGCTATGAAAAATTATAAGTTTCTAACTTTTGATGTTAAGTCTGCTTTTCTTTATGGCGACCTTCAAGAAGAAATTTTCCTTAGACTGCCTGAAGGTTATGAACATCCTGGAAAGATTTATCTGCTTCGTAAAGCCCTGTATGGATTGAGACAAGCCCCGCTTCAATGGTTTCAGAAACTGTCTGATTTTCTGAAGAAAGAAGGTTTTATCCAATTGAAGTCAGATAAGTGTGTTTTCAGAAGCCGAAAAAACATGGACCAGATGTATATAGCTATCCATGTGGATGATGGTTTAGTTGTAGGAGAAAATATTCAACAAATGAAAGATATGCTTGGGAAAATGAAGAAGGATTTCGAAGTTCTCAATCACTGAAAATCCAAAGCGTTATTTAGGAATGGAAATCAAGAAAAGGGATGGAGAATATTCTTTATGTCAGTCTAACTACTGTGAAGAGATTATTTCAAAATATGCTTCTTACATGAAAGATTGCAAGACCAAGGATACTCCTATCACCAAAGAAAATACTAATTTATGTGAAGAGTCTGCTAAAGATTTTCCTTATAGACAAACGATCGGAAGTCTTCTGTATGCCGCCTGCAAAACAAGACCTGATTTAAGCTTTGCAGTTGGATATGAAAGTAGGTCTATGCAAGATCCTTCTCCTAACAATATTTCTGACGTCAAAAGGACTTTGAGATATCTGAAGGGAACGAACGATCTGGGAATAAAATACTACAAGAGAAATGAAGAAGATATAACTACACTCCATGTATACTGTGATGCAGATCATGCCGGAGATAGAAAGGACAGCAAGAGTACAACCGGTTTTACAATGATTTATGGCAATGGACCCATCACATGGTGCTCTCAAAAGCAAAAGACAGTTGCAAAATCATCAACTGAAGCAGAATATGTGGCTGCTGCTCAGTGTTGTTCGCAGATGAAGTACATTAAGACTGTGATTCAAGAACTACTAGGAAAGACGATTCGAGTTGTTCTGTACATGGATAATGAAAGTGCCATAAAAATGATTAAATCGGGACAAATGTCATACAACAGTCATCACATCCAATTAAAATACCATCTCATTCATGATGAACTGAATCAAGGATGGTTTACTATCAAACATTGTCCGTCCGAAGATTTAGTCGCTGACATGTTTACTAAACCTTTAGAACGAGTTAAGTTTCAGAAGTTTAGAGACATCCTTATGAAGAAGTAATTTTGTTAAGCAAGAAAAATTTATTAACTTGTAAAGTTTAATTCAATTGAAATGTTCATTATAGATGACATTTGCTGTTAAGGGAGTGTGTCAAGATATGCATCTCTATGTTTTAACAGCTCCATGTCATCTGTCAAAGAAGTCAGTTGTCATATCTATAATAAATACGAAAAAAGAAAAAAAACAATAAAATACATCTATGGTGAACGTAAATATTTTATCTTTAATCATCCTTTCAATCATAAAAAGAAACTAAAGAATATACAAAGAAAACAACCAGAATACAATAAAACCAACAGAGAAAAGGCCAACTACGTCACAAAGATGCGCGAAGTGCTGATGTCACGTCAGTGTCGTACAATTTACCAAAATGTAAACAAACATCTGGCGTGTGGGAAGAAATGTCAGGGAAAGGTAAAAAACACACAAACTACAGCGTTTATTTACATCACTGCATCAGCGGTATCTGAAATCCCCGTTCACCTTCGTCTTGCATAAAAGTGGCAACGTTATTTATGATTCCACGGACTTGGCTCTGAATTACCAACCCTTTCACACCAACAAGCTTCTTCGGTGGCATCTTCTAAAACAATGTGTGGAACATAAATTAATATAAAGTGTGGAAACTCACCTTCCAGGAAATAGAATAAATCGCCATAGACAAGAAAATATGTCTTTGGACTCAGGGACTTCTGAAACGTAAATATCTATTCAAAATTCACAAGATTCAAACAATACCTACATAACTAATTAGGGTAGCGGTAGGAAAGTGAATCTAAGTTTTATTAGCATCCTAGATAGGCAGATAGAGCTATATATATATATATATATATATATATATATATATATATATATATATATATATATATATATATTTATATATAAAGAACTTTTAGTTCAAAAGTATATAGGGTGTTAGGTAAAAATGCGGCAAAAATTCAAGGGGTTAGTCCTTGGCCTGGTCTAAGAATATTTGTTTCGAACATACAGGGTGAACATATTTTCTTAACAACAATATACAGAGATTAATGGATCGGTCGAGGTGGGCCACACTCATGGTCTGCTCGATTCCCAGACGTAAGCCCCCTGGGTTATTACGTGTGGGAATATCTGAACTCATTAGCTTACGGTAGTCCATTGGAGTATTTAGAAGTCTTGCGAAATCGGATAATTGCTGTGTGTAACTCAATTAGAAACGACCCTGGTGTGTTTGAAAGAGTCAATGACGGGAATATTGAATGCTTGTATTCCGGCTGGAGGAAGTCATTTCGAACATTTATTGTAGTTTTAGCAATTTTACATGTACTTTTTGATAATAAAATATTGTTAAATATTACACCCTGAATATTTTTATATATTTGGATTAAACTATTCTCATTCTTCATAAATACTTTTATTTTTTTAAATTTGATCCAGCCGTTTTGCAGTTATTAATTTTTTTCTAAAAAAATTGCGGTAGCAGATATTTATTCAAACATTCATAGAACACTAGATTTTCCGGACATCAGTTTAAGATTCAAACTATGTGTAAACAACATGTTCGAGTATGTTTTGACGTTAAAAACGGTTGTCTACATTGTAGGGTTACTTTACTATGGCACTTTAACTTTTCGATATTTTGAAGAACTATAACATGATTTTTTTAAATGGCACCCACCCTATTTTATTGCTTAGTCGTCTTCGGCGTTTAATTTTACATCTTTTATACCCCACATGTCCTATACCCTAGATTGATAGGTTAGGAGATAATTAAGTTTTTTTTAATGCGCACATATCTCGTCGATACTTACCTAGTATGGAAAATAAATAAGCATTCTCAATAAATATTTTTTCAAATCAAACGATAAATTAATTATGCTATTACGAGTTAAAATGTATAACAATAATGAAAACAATGTCTATATCAAACAAGAAATTCTTGATTTATTTTTGTACGACGAGATTCTCAGAAGAACGTGTAGAATGTTTAAGGAGAGCTATCCATATTTACCTCCAATGACCAGAGGTAAATTTATAAGAATTGAAGCAAATTTGTGTGTTTTTGGAAAAATCAATCATGTAATAAATATACAAAAAAGTTTAATTGATAAGAAGAGGGAGAACTGAATACCCTGGCCTATTTCGAGGCGAATCCCTATGCCTCAATTCGAGCTATCGAAAAAGATCTGGGAATCAGTACATCTTGAATATAAGGAATTTGAAGAAGCATCACACGATTACAAGTTCTTGTTAGTGCAAGACCTTCATCGTCAAGATCCCTACGACAGAGTTAACTTGTCTGAGATGCTATATCTTTGAAGCCAAGAAGACGAGAATTTTTTGAAAAAAATTATCTGAACGGACGAATCTTAAGCTTTCGCGTAAAGGACTTTTCAATAGACCCAATTATATTTGGGCCTCAGTAAATCCCCATGCCATCCGAGAAAGAAATTATCAGAAGAGGTTTAGTTTCAACGTTTCTCTTACTTCATTCATGACGGCGCGTTAACGGCTGAATTTATTACGTAATGTGGTTGAAGATTTTCTAGATAATCTGCCTTTGAATTTAAGAAGAAGCTGTTGGTATCAACTGGATAGAGCTTTGACTCATTGCACCCAAGAAGTAGGAACTCACCTTTATGTTCGAAGACAGGTGGATAAGGCGCTTAGGACCATGAAACTGGCCTGCAAGATCTCCAGAGTTGACACCTTTGGACTTCCACCTTTGGGACGCATCAAAGATCTGGTCTACCAGACACCATTGAAAACGAGGGAAGAATTATAAGCACGCATGCGAGCGGCATTCGAATGGCTCACTACTCAAGAAATACGAAGAGCAACACGAGGGAGTTTCTTCACGCTTAACATTGTGCTTCAATGCAAAGGGCCACTATTTATAATAAATGTATTATAACCTATATATAGTTTTTTTTACATAGAAAGTGCGAATTTTCAGTAGAACGTGTAGGCGTGATAACGAGATCAGTTATCCACATTTACCTCCGATGACCCAAGGTAAATTGGAATAATTAATCATCTATTAAATAGAAAATAGTGTATTTCTTGATCTGTATAGACATTGTTTTTATAATTGTTATCCATTTTATTTCTTATTAGCTTAATTATTTCGTCGTTTGACTTGTTTATTGATAATGCTTATTTATTTTCCATGGCATACTAGGTCTCTAGGCATACTATCAATCTCAGGTATAGGATATGTGGTGTATAAAAGATGTAAAATTAAACGCCGAAGGCAACTGAGCAATAAAATATGGGAGGAGCCATTTGAAAAAAATCAAGTTATGGTTCTTCAAAATGTCGAAAAGATAACGTGCCATAGTAAAGTAACCCTACAATGTGGACAATCGTTTTTGGCCGCACTCCAACATGTTGTTTAAACAAAGTTTCAATCCTAAATTGATATCCGAAAAATCTAGTGTTCTATGATTGTTTGAATAAAAGTATGCTACCGCAATTTTTTTTTAAATTTAATAACTCCAATGCGGCTGGATCAAATTGAAAAAAATAAAGGTATTTATGAAGATTGAGAATAGGTTAATCCAAATATATAAAATTATACAGGGTGTTTTATTCAAAATAACAAAGTAGATGTGAAATCTAAAAATATTTTAGTTGAAGAGAACATAATCGATTATATATAACTCTCAATTTTTTAATTTTTATTTTCACCAGAACCCAATAAAATTCTAATGAACGGTGTCGCTGAGACACCATGTATATATATACGGGATATTACGAAATTTGTTAACACGATAGAGGTCGCAGTTTTGGAGGTATCAAGTTTAAATTTGCTGCAAAAATCAATCTCCTGAATATCTCGGCCGAGTTCGTTATTGGGTTATCGGGTAAGTAGTTTAAAATGGCGACCGTTCAAACATTAAAAAAAAAAATATCAAAAAGGGCCGTAGTGTAAATATCATCAATTATAATTTTGGGTTATATATATATATATATATATATATATATATATATATATATATATATATATATATATATATATATATATATATATATATAATCAGTACCTACAACTTTTGTTCGAAGCAATTTTCCATAAAATGAAAAAAAAATTAAAATTGATAAAGAAAGAAATAAGAAATATTGTTAAAACATGAAAACTCAATATAAATTTGAAGTAATTGTACATTTTCTGGAGATCTTAATATGGACCCTGATTAAAAAAATATATATTTAAATTATTGATAAGAAACAAGCGAAAAAAAAAGCCTTGAAGCGGATCGCGAACCCTATCTGCTTTATATTCAACAGCCAAAACAACAACCTCTAATCACAAGGCTATGACACATGCGGTTAAGAATGGGCAATTTGCGTGTAATGACATGTAAGTCAATAAAAAGTTTGTTCAAATTTCAATTCAATGAATTTTGAGAAAATTACCTTTCCGCTGGATACAGGCCGTCGCCTTACTTTAGGCTTTAAAAAATGAATCTTGTTATTGGGTATTGCTTGAATGCTAGAAATAAATTCAGATAAAAAACATAGGGTATTCTAATTTAAAAACCATAAATTTGGCTCTTAAAATACCTACAAAAAGAGCACTGTACTTGATTTTATTCTAAAATGTGAATCAAGTATCGTCTCCACCTTTAGATACTATAATTTATTTGAGAACAAAGATGTAGAATCCCTTTGAAATGTCAAATATTTATGTTTGCCCAGTATGTCAGAAACTAAATGAATTCCGCAATTACCCCGTACAATAATTTTCAGGATGTAAATGGACTCTTAGACAACTCAGAAGGTATTTCCAACAAGCAAGTATCTCTGATTGGTTACTGTGGCAAAGGATAACATCACTTGTTATTTTAACTGTATTAAGCCATGTTAGTCAGATACCACCAACGGTGAACTGCTTTGAGTTTTTCGGTTTCGATGTGCTTATAGATAATTCTCTAAGACCGTGGCTACTAGAAGTAAGTGCAGTTATTAAACTAACCTTACAACTTTTTCAAAACGGTAACATATTTGTTATAAGGTCAACCTGAGCCCCGCACTAAGCAACGATTGTGATGCTGATCGTTTGGTAAAGAAGCCAATGTTGCACGACATGTTCGACCTTCTGGGCTTACCGTTATTCAATACAGGTCTATCAGTGTATAGTATTTTCTCAGATGAGAATAACTCTGACAGGTGTTGTGTAAATCAGAATTCCGTTTTATAGAGAGCTGACAACTTTATTTTTTAGGGAGAATATTGATATCAAAAAGTTGTCACTTTCCAATACAGTATCTGTAGTGAATGCAGCAGGACGCTGGAGAAAAAAGCATAGGAAGATGTCTGCTGCAACTAGTAGGTCCAATTCGGCGGCAGTCAGATCGAAAACTCGAACATCTTCGGCCAATTTTCAAAGTATATATTCAAAAATGTATTCCAATCTTATTGCATATAAATAAATTTCTTCAAATTTTAGAGACTTTCCTCAATTTGCCAAAAGTCCAAGTGGAATCTCGAGGGCTTGGTTTACCTTGTTATAATATTATGGGATCAAAAGTAAGTTTTACATGCTGCATATTTTTGAACTGTATTAAACTTTGCATTTCTGTGAGAAGGTAGAAGATGAGATCAAAAAGTCTGATCACAAAACATGGGGTAATGGGCGCGACTGGAATTTTCCTAATTCACGGGAAGGTGGCTGGGTGCGAATATGGCCACTATCGTTGGAAAATGGTGGCAAGAGCACTAACACAAATATAAATGGATACGTGAAGAACATGGTGGCCAAGGTGTATATATTAGATATATTATTTTTTTTAATATCTTATATATAAAACGGTGTGTTTTTAAGGTAATAAAATTTACAAAGACAGCTAAGTACTTAGCCAAGAAACATCCTACAGCGTCAGAGAGTCAGTTGAGCGAGTTTCTGCAAGAAGCAGTTGAGATGACTGGTGACATTTGGATACCACCAATTTGAACAGAAGACAGGAAACAATATTTTGCAATATATATTGCAAAGAATCTTAACTGCCATAGTTATGCCAAAGTTTATGTATGACCGTAATTTATTCTCTATTCATCTCGCTATCTTCCGTCCGTAAATAGAGCGTTATTTAGTTTAGCGATTGGGCCTGTTTTCTTTGAAAGCATCGAAGACTAGTGCTAATTTTGTTATAAGAAGAAGGCTCATGTACTCTTGCTTATTGTGGTACTATTGAATAAGAATCAAAAAACTAATGTCTTATAATTTAATGCATCTTCAAATTCTATAATGCTCCTACTTAGATCACAGAGTAGCAATAATCCTATATAGCTGTTTTTTCTGTAATCATTAGCAGAAATAACTAAACCTCATATCTATTGTAGACCGTTGTTGAAATTTTATAGGTAGATATCTAATGAAACATTGTTTTGACTATCAAAGGAGAGTAAGTATTTATTATCAGTATATTAGCTTATAATAGCAGTAAATTGGCTTACATTACAGTTTTCCTATTTTAAATAGTATTAAATGAAGCACAACGGAAAATATGAATACTTATAACACTTTTTTCCTATTACTCACACTGACAATTGTCGCTAGTAGCTTCAAATTTTAATCAGGAACACTAGCGCCGCCATTCCCGCGGTTTGTTTTTAGTCAAAAGTGTATTTCACTAAGCAATTTAAGAATAAACATAGATTACGGAATATACTATACATTATTATACTCTTTAGTATTTGCTATAAGTGAATTTGAGTTGAAAAATCCCTAAAATGAATGCATTTTCTCGCGTATCATCAATCTTAAATTTAAATTTAAAAATAAACTCTCATAATCGCTTTTTTGTTAATGTAACGTGTTGAGCTTCTTCCGACTTTATCATCGATGATTGCAAAAATGTTGTAACGTTAAATTTTGCTCTAGTTTAGTTCAGGGTTCCATTCTCAGGGCACGTAGTTACTTTTGTAAATGATTTGGCTTCGTGAAATTGCATAATATGTAATTTATAGAACTCACACCATTTAATGAAAACTACTTTAATTTTTGTTTAAGTTATGGAGGTAGGTTAATTCAATTTTATCAATACTCAATAAGTTGTTGTTAAAGCGCAATAAAGATGAGATTCGATATACAATCAATTTTCTTTATTTATACAATAAACAATCCTTCTACAATTTTAAATAAAATTGAAATCGATGGCACAAATCACAAATCCTCACAATAACAATATAACATGATATCTACAAAAAATCTGTTTCTTAACATTCAAAATGTTATTTAAATATCTATTTATAAACAAAATGTACATTGCATATATATTTTATTATTATTATATTATATAAATATGCAGTTTGGTTTGCCGCTTTAATAAAGTATGATCATTCGAACTATAAATAATAAAATTAAATACAACTGAAATTGTTATGACATAACTTACTTAAACATATATGACAATGCGAATTAAAATAATTGTTTATCCACTTACATTCTACATAAAAACACAAATTGTATTAATAAATATTATTCTTTGAAGCGAGAAGTATGGTAACCAATATTTGACAATAGTTATTTTATTAACGAGCGTGGTTCTTGCAGAATGGACGTCCTCCTTTGGCAAAAAAGCTCTGCCCCTCCAAGTTTTTCTTGCACATCTGAAGATATAGATGATAAAAAACTATTACTGGTTGCATATTTATAAATCATAAATCGTAAGAAATATATCTTTCTCTCCTACCGCTACTCTAAGTAGCCTAGTAAGAATGTAAGAATGGTACCTGAGTACAAAAAACATACTTTCATTCATTGGTCTGTCTATCTTTCTGTCTGTCTGTCTGTATGTGTCACTATTATATCGGGATTTTGTTGCTTTCCTTTATTATTTGTAGGGTATTGATATGGCTCGTCGGTGATACAGATTGGGTATTCTGCTTGTTCTGGTTGCTAGGCAATAGCTGGAAATCGTGTTTCACTAAATGCTGTGCCGCGAAAACGGCTCTAACAATTTTGATGAATCTTGTCTAAAAAAGCCATTTAACACCTGGTATAAGCCTATGTCTGGAAAAAGCAAGAAAAACACGTATGCTCAAAGGAAGTGTAAAATTTTCTAACTGTTTATTCATATTCTGGCTAAACGGTTCTTCATGAGTCAGAATTTAATATGACCATTGTTGTTTGTCTAGACAATCGAAAAAAATAACCACACGGCCTGGTCAGAAGATTCTTCTTATATTCGATGGAACTCGTTTCAGGGTGTTCGAAAATAATTTTTTTGTAGTGCATTGTAATCGCTCATTCTTTTGAATTTCTAAGAAATGTCTATAGCATGGTGTGTCAAACTAACACACGAAGGGTTCCGTACAATTGTGACGGACGAACGGATGTATCGAGTTACTATTTGTAGTTAAAACAGTAATAGAAATAGATGGTCTGCTAAAAATCTCAACTTTCTACCTATTTCGGGTAATGAGACGTAACCCACTAATAGACTGGCGGACTTCGTATATGTTGTTGCGGAGTCTCAGTATTAGATTTTGTCATTCAACTATTGATAACTAGAAATCAAATTGATAATTAAATTTAATAACCCCAATGTACAATTCTTTCACACCATTGAACTGTTATTAGATAACTACAAACACACATAAGCAAGTGGATTTATCACAATAAAACTTTTCAAGTTTTATTTTTAATGGAATAGGGTGAATGTATAAATCAGGTTCGAAAGGATCTCGATAATTTCACATTAACAGCGACCTTAGGGCATGTTAGGGATCTGTTTTCACTAAAAATTATTAGACGGTCACTTCATTTTGGCGAAGGAAAGAATTCTAAAGTTTATTATTTTCACCTCGAATTTCTCCTAATTCCGACTCATATGACAGGCCTGTCCGCCACTACGCTGCTGCACTGTTTACTTTGATGGCATATTATCAATATTTCATTGATTATTTATTTATTACTTTATTCCTAAAAATTCGACTTCAGGTATCGGATGTCCTTACAAACGTGTCATTTTGGCAAAATCGCATAATGGCTGTATCTACATAACATAAATAGCGGCAGGCTAATTGTTTCTTCCCCTTATATTTTTTATGGCTCCGTTTTCGCTAATTCTTGCACCTTCTTATTTATCGGGTTAATTTTATTTTCCCCACCCAGCACCCCTATTCACTGCACCCTCCTGTAACCTTTTTGAGGCTTGGTGCCTTAAAAATGTTATTGGAATGAGTTTCTAAATACAGGCCAACATAACTAAGCACAAAAAATTACCAAAAATCTTTGGGAACATGATTTACACATTCATCCGGAATAGTTATAATATATGTACTTCTCAAATACCCAAATAGACATTTATTCAACTACTTTGTTAAAGTAATTTTTAAAGAAACTCCTTATTTGCATGTGAATGAAATAAATGCATCGAAGACAAAGAGGTTATCTCTGACGACACTACGCAAGTCCCTAATGAATACTAAGAACAAAATCTGCAATTCAAGCTTGCAGAGTGCCAGACAGCTGCGTTCGAAAACTAGCAGTTTACTAATTTAAAGACTTCAGTTGCTTATATTTTTATAATTCCATAAAAGGTACTGAACTAAGCATTAACATGTATAATGTATACCAAGTACTATGTATTTAATTTAGAAATTTTTTTGGCACACTATGTATAATCCAAAATTATATATAATTTCTGCGGATGGGCCTTCTTCGGGAGTTTTTACTTTTATACGGCTACCGGAGCTATAACAGGTAAATCTCGAGAGATCTCGAAAGACTCAATTTCGAACTAAATTCTAATCACCAGATAAATGCGTAAGTATACCTATGTATAAACGTGATAAAATTGACTTTGACTGGAAAGTTTATCCTATGAAAAATTGAGTAAAGTAAGTAAAGTACTGTTTGTTGTTGAGCTCCTTGGAGAAAATGGAGTCGAATTTTATATTCGACGCATGCAAGACTTCTGCAATATAGGGAAAATCTAATTTTCTCAAATACAGCGAGTACACATCAAATTATATTAATCTAGTTAAAGATTTCACATAATCAAAAAACTGAATAAATCGAGTAGAAAAGTCATATGAGTTTACAGATATATATTCTTCTTATCAACTCACCGTGCAATTGAAGCATTGACTGTGGTAATTGTTATTTAATGCTTCCACCCAGCGATCACCAGCTTCCACAGGAAATCCGCATGCAAAACATTTGGTAGTGAAGAGTTCATTCCAATCTATAATGTTAATATTCAATAAATACATAATAACCATAATCCTCGACCAAAAATGCATACCTGCTTCACAATATGGGCTACCATCTTCAAGGAAGAATGGTGAATTACCAAACAGCTTGCCACAGTAGACGCAGTTGAAGCATTCAGGATGAAAGTTTTTTCCAATAGCTTTCAAGCAATCCTAAAAATAAAAACGATTGAAGAATTTCAAACCAACACCAATAGATGTTTCTTTTACGTACTCCTTTAATTTTGGCGCTACATTTGGCACATGGTGGAGCAAGATATTGCTCGAAACAGTATTCGCAGTACAATTGGCCTTTTTCTTCAACGAATCCAAGATCCTGCAATGGTCTTCTACACGATGGAGTGGTACATATGAAGTGATTGGGACACCAGATCTTCCCCAAAGCTGTGATAAACGGCCCTCTGAACAATAACATTATTTTATTTACTGGCAGGTATTAGAAGAAATAATTTTTTTATTAGAAACACAAAATAATGCAGCACTTATGTTAATGATATAATTACCTAGCAATTTCAACGTTACATTTGCAACAAATAGGCACTTCAGGCAAGTTATCTCGATTCCTATAATCTGTAGCATCCATCGTAATGCTGTTAATGAACATCTTACTGGTCTCATTGAAATCTTTCTCTACTTTTTGGCTAATTCGATTTGTGTAAATGAGGTTATCGGGTAAGGTTAAATTGGATTGAATATTCGATGACATTCCCGGTTCATTATAGTTGTTCATAGGAATGAAAATCTCGGAACTAACTCGCTTAGTCTCATTTTTAATGGCTGAACTTTCCAAATTGTTCACTATATAATTCAATCTTGGGCTCTGTGTCCCAGATGTGCTAGTTTTCTTCAGTTTTGGTGTTAAGCTTTTAATCTCTGACATAATTTTATCTCTACCAACTTCAGTTGGATTACTGTGATGCAGGTTCCGGCTACTGGAAGAGGAATAGGACGAATAGTCTGATCTTGGGCTGGAAGAGCCCGTAGATTCCAATTGAGGCGATATACTTTGAGAGGGAATGGTTATGTTGATTTGTGTATATACAGGAACGGGAGGCGGGGGAGGAGGGTGACTGGGTAGCTGAAAGCCGACTTCGTCTAGCTCTACAAGGTTCTCGTTTTCGCTTGCGTGATGCAGCTGACTTGCATGCTCTAAAATTAAAACAAAACAAGAGTCATGCATGCATTAAAAAAAACAGAAAAACAAGAAGGAAACATAAAAATCCAGGCAGCAGGGCAATTGAAATGGAGTTATCTTCAAGAAAATGCGGGGAAAACGACACTTGATAATATTGACTTTACTTAAACAACCTTCAGCCGCTATATTGAAATATAGAGAGTATTGTAGAATCACATTATCTTCATAGTAGAGTCAAGTGGCATCTAATGCCTTGGGTTTTTATGAAATCTATCCACCGAGCTTACTGGTTACTTTTGTTTGAATGTCAGTATCGTAACTAGATAACCAAGGGCCCCGGTCCTAATTAAAACATTCTATCTTAACGAATGTTTGGACCTGGCCATTTTAAATCGTTATTTTTCTGTTTCTTTATCAATTAGGTATTATACTTAAAAAAAGTATTTTTTCACTTTGTGAATTGAGGAAAACTTAAAATTGCTGCTATCTCTCTCTAAAATAGTGCTATCATAATGTATTCAGTTTTATATCTGATAAGCCCGGAAAAATAGGTTCAAGCTTTCGGTGATTTGATACGATTTTGTAACGTAGCAGATTATAATAAAGAGTAGGTAAAATTATTAATGATAGACATTATGTTAATTTTAGGAATTATGCAATGAGACCAAGCAAATAAAGACTGACTAGTTTATTATAGTGATGATTAGAAGGTGTCAGTGACTGTCCATGTATACGGTTTGTAAAGCTTTTGAGTGTATTTTCTCCATGTTTATACTGCTGTGATGAGAATTTCAAGACAGTCAATATTACTGTGGGTTCATATATATATATATATGATCACTATATACCAGGGAGTAAACTTTATACTCTCTGCTATATACCTACTGTCAACATTTGAGCACTCCTATTGGATTACTTTTAACTCCTCAAATCTATCTAATTTACAAAAAAGATTGAGAGAGCTAGAGAATTCAGTATAATATAATTTTACCAAAACTCTATTCCAGGACATGTCTAACACAATATATGTTTGGAATAAAGTATTTTTGTTGCCATAGTCCAAGATGGCCTCAAAAGATAAATGGTTGAAGGCAAACTTAGTATATTTTGAGGATGTCCAAATGCAAATGTACCAAGGTACATATGTCACGCATTTTTTCAAGAAAAACTACCTAATGCCTAGATTTTAGAATAAAACAACAATACGCGTATCACACCAAAAAAAAAAATATAATTTTATCGTCAAGGCTGGAAGCACATTTAACCATTGGTTAAAAACAAACTTTGGCATAAGTATATGTTAGTGAAATCGAAGGAACGTCCAATCAGATCATCTAATAATACCTTATCTGCATATTACACGAACCACACAAGGGAATTCTGGCGCCACCTAGGGCGGCAGCGTTGAGGACACCCCTGCCACGCCTTGGGGCAACACTGATACCACCAGCTTGTCGTCCACCTGCGGCACCTGTATCGGTTGGGGACACATCGGGAACAGTTATATTTTGACTGTTTTTTTTTGAGGAACTCGTCGCGGGAGCAGATACATGCTTAACAGGAGCTATAGCGCTGGGATCATATACTTTTTTGATGGCTGAAGGAAGGGTAGGTTCATCGGTGTTTGAGGGTAATAGTGTTGGGAAAGATAGTGAGGGTTGGACGGAAGTTTGAGCCGCAACTACTGCGTGTGATGATGATTTATGAGATTGTGACGAAGTTTTTTGTACCGAAGACTGCAGCTCTGATCTCGTCTGCTGCTGTTCAATCTGTTGTCTACACGATGAAGTGATTGGATGAGGGTTGGTAACATGCATACCCATAACAACAGGACTCTCTGTTTCTGGAACATTTATTCTCTGAAAACCGGTGCTTCGTGTTTGATTTTTCTCTATTTGTATATTAGTTTCTTTTTGGGTGCGTCCGTATTCTTCCGTCACAACTTTCTTGCGTTGAATTTGAGTAAGACCGTCAGCCGACATTTCAACACTTTGAGATTGAGACTTTTGCATCTGCTCCAAATGAGCCAGTCTAGATTGTTCTCTGATCGATTTCGATATTGTACTCTCTTCTGATTGAGATATATGTCTTTCAGATTTTTGGACTTCTTGAATATCCAACATTTGCTTCTGATACAGTTGATGCTGGTTCTCAATACTCTCGTTTGTAGCGATAGATCTTTCGTGTCTATAGTCATGTTGCAGATCAGCGGGAAAACTTTGAGTTTTTACAGTTGATGTATACATCTGAGTTGGTTGATCGGTTTCAGTTTTTTGAAATATTTCCTTACCTTGTACTTTTTCAATCATATCTCTTTTACTCCTATATTCTGGTATAAATGTTGAAAGATTTTCTCGAGCCTGCTCTCTTTTAGTGTCATCAGGTGTTGGCAATGGCTTTGGAGATCTGAGTGGGTTTGGGGGTGGGCCTTGCGCAGGTGAAACAGGACGTATATTGCTGCCGGTCCGAGGCAGGGACGGTGAAGTACTTTGGCCCGAAGCACCACCTCCTGGACAAGGACTTCTTCTGCCAACTGGACAAGGACTTGGGGATCTGGACGTTGCAGGTGAGGTTGGATCTAGAAATTGCACCTTGGGTGGCTCCATTTGCTGCGGGACAAGGTTGGCTTGATAATATGGCAATGCGGGTGGTGGTTTATTTATCATACTTGGACTGATTGATCCTGGTCTAGGCGAGAAAGTCTGATTTGGATGTCGATCTTCAGTTACAGGCTTGAAGCTATTCTGCGATTGTACAGCTGACACTTCATCTTGTTGGATCATGATTATTGGCTTTTTAACTGTTTCTTGTCGAATTATTTCTTGTTTTTGCTGCTCAAGCTTAATTTGTGCCTTCTCAACTTTCTCCATGAACTGGATATCAGCTTCAGCCTCATCTTTGATTTGCACCTGATACTGAGGAACTGCTTCCGGCTTATGCAGTCTGACAGGTTGCTCAGCTTTCTTTAGAATCACTTCTTCTGACTGTTTTGCATATTGAATTTCTTCACTGCCCTCTTGCTTTTTTGTCGACGTTTTTAGTCTATCTCGTTTCTCTTCTGTGATAACTTCTTTCTCAATATATCCTGGTTTACTTTCGATAGTTGTTATTGTTGGTTGAGTGGGTGGAGCATTGATAAGAGGCGGTGTCGTAGATATATGTACATTTATTTGAGAACGATCAGTTTTATTTTGAAAGGAACAAGAAAACCCTTGAAATATTGGAGCATATTGAATCGTTTGCTTCTCAGATGTCAATATTTGAGAAACTTGGGGATTTTGAATTGCTTGTCTTTCGATTGATCTGGTTTGTGTTGTTTCGGATTCTTTTTTCTCTTCTTCGAATATGTTTTGTTCGGCTCTTTGATAATATACTGAAGATGGGCCAGGTCCAGGATTATTACAAACGGGAACTTCAGATCTTTTGGTAGCCTCAAGAGCAGTATTACTACTTTTTTGGGAGATATTTTCTTCGATCACAGACTGTATAGCATTAGGTGGATAATAACCAGGAGGCCTTGATTCTTTTAGATTGACTTTAAAAGATTCTGGTAAGGGAGCGGTTCTCAAAGGCTTTGTCACTGTTGATTTTGTAGTATCTTGAGAGATTTTTGAAACCTGGGCCATCTCTAAGCCCACACTTTCTACTATTAACGGAGAATATGGTCTATCAGGTGCAATGGTAAGTGCCGAAGATAGGGATAATTTTTCTAGAGGTTTAGGTAGATCCTCAAAATACTTACTGAATGGATCATTTTTCTTGAATATTGGCTTGGGTTTCTCTTCTGGCTTTACAGTTGGCTTATCTTCTAGTTTGTCAGTTGTTTTCTTGCCTTTCTCAGTTTGTTTCGCTTTCATTCTTGGTAGTACTGACACACCACCAACAGGGGATGGCCGTTCTGGAGCTTGCTCAAGAGCCTTAACAAATCGACTTATTGGTTTTTCTCTCCTACTTGGCTTGCACTCGATAACCTCAGGTGCTGGAGGTTCTTCTGGTTCTTCCTCCTTTACTGGCAGTATTGGTCGCTCTGGTGGGAAATACGGAACTGTTTCCTCCGGCAATGGTACTATTTCCAAATGGCTTTTCACTGGTGTGAACGATTCCTGAGGTGCAATAGTTAAAGCGGAAGCAAGCGGCGTTAACGATCGCTTCTGTGGGATCATGGAAAATGTGTCAGGATCTGGCGAAGTCGTTCTCAAAGCTTGTAGGAGTGGAGACTCCCATTTCAGTGGGACTGTATTTTGAATTTTGCTGGAAAATTCGGACTGGGAACTAAAGTGTGTCGGTGTTTTTAGTTCACTGGAATCTTTTTTCTTAGAATAAACATCTTCGCATATGGAAGCTGCACAAGCTGGTATTGATTCATTATTGGTTCTTTCACTTTCTGGTTTAATTTCCGGAATGGATGTTCTATTGTTGACGGGAGACGGAATATCTGGGTGACTCTTTAATACATTCTCAACTAATTTTTGTGTCTCAACACTTTCTGAAATTGTTTCTATACATTCGACAGCACTTTTTTGTTCCATTAGCAAATTATCAGATATTGTACTGAAAAACCCAGCCATTGTGTTAATGGCTTCGACTTCTAAGCAGTTACAGTCAATCTCTAATTCTTGTTTATCTGTTTTATGCTTCTGTAGTATTTGCGACTCAACTTTTGAGGGTGGTGGATAGAATAATGGACAAGCAGTTGGAATGTCAGGTTCCTCTTGGGGGGGTGGCCACACAATACTAGGAGGACAATGATCTACATTTTTTCAAGACGATCACAATCACAACAGAGTATTAAACAAAACAATGAGGAATAACATGTATAAAGGTTCAGATAACCGGGCCATGAAAATAAGAAAAGTAAGTTAGTCAAGCTGAAAGCATCTAGTAAAAGTAATATAAAATAGTATAACATTTTCAATTAAATGACATCTTGAAAAAAAGTTTGAAATTGTAAAAAAGTGTTAGGGAGTCAAGCAGTGTTAGGATAAAATTGTACAGGTATTTTACATTGAGAATTTGGAATATTTGCTCGCTGAGATTTCAACTACTCTTAAAAATTATGTTGTGTTAGAATAAGTTAAGTACTACAATTACAATGAACATTATAACAAATTGAGCCTCTCTTAAGCACTAATCATAGAAAAAAAGCTGTTAGCATCTCATGTTTGCACCAATTATTCTAACACAAGGGAAAATGGTCGGGGTTTTGTATTGAATGTTCGATCTGAAATGAGAGAATCAACTTGGTATTTCTATGTTATACTATTTTACTAACTTAATATAAACTAAAACTATACAAGAGCTACTACATGAGAGTGCAATTTAGCTTTAAAAAGCGTTTTGTTTAAGTTTTGCGTTGTTAAACAGTGATTGTACCTTTAAAGAGGCCACCAGCTGGTTTAACAGTGGAAAATCGTCCTAAGAAACACAGGTCAGATAATTCTACTAGATCTTAAAGTAGAATAAAGGTATCAAAGCGTCTACATTAGAAAAACAGTGTGACAGTAAATCAATCAATAAAATTCAAAGTGATATTATGTTTATTGCCCCTAAAATTTCTTAAATTACTTCCATTACTGGATGTAATTGGTTGTCGTAACCAAAGACCAATAAACACAATATGTAAATATGGATAAAAAAATTATCTTCAAAATACATATTTATATTATTATTATTATTATTATTATTATATTGATAATAAATGAAAACTGTACATACCTGCCGATGAAGCAGGACTATACGAAGGACTGTTGAATGATGGTATAGGTGCGGGTACTACAGGAGATAATGGAGCAGTTCTTCCTAAGCTTCTATTTGGCGACAATGGCCCCGACCTGGGTAGTGTATTTTGAGGCGAGAGCGGGGCGCTAACGCTTGAAAAAGGCTTGGGTCCAGAAATATTGGTTGACTAAAAAGTTTATATAAAATAGATATTCTTCTTTGAAAGTATTCCTAAATAGAGTAAAACAGAAAAGTGAAAATATTTGATATCTTGAATACTAAAAAACATTCCTAAATCTTATGAAAGAAGAAATTTGACTCGATAAAAATTAATTGTATATATTCAAAAGTATTCAATTAGTTTGCTGAGATTTTGTTGTAAATCAGAAACGGTAGAGATTAATGATATGTGATAATGACTTTAGTCCATACATATAACAAAACAATATATTTTTTAAACGTAAATAATTCTTTATAATAATAAGTTATTTATTATTATTAAAGTTAAAAATCAAAAACGAGTAGGTACTAACCTTGTTTAAGAACTTGCTAAAAGAAAGGGGAGTTGATGAGCTATAGATACTATTGTTATTATTATTAAAATGGTTAGCTTCTGTTACACTAGAATTTGTAATAGTCGGCTCCAATACAGCTTCTATATTCTCTTTAACTTCCAGAAACTAAAATTATTCAATTTTGTGTTTTAGATATAGTGCAACATGCAATAACAAATTCTCTGGGTGCATAAGTATGTTATTATAAATGCATTGTTAGATTGGATGCAAGTATCATTTAGTTATCTCATATCAAAAATAATAAATAGGTACTGAAAACATTGAATGATTTTGAATGAATAATATACACTGGGTGTCAACGAATCTAGAACTTCTAGAATATTAGATATGAAATTTGATGTAGGTAATTGGTATTTGAAATTTTTGTATATTTTTCACTTTTCAGTGAACATGTTGAGAGAAACAATTGAACGAGCTGAAAAATGTGTTTTGAACAATGCGGAACACACTTTGAAAATTCATTCCAATGAAAGTGAATAAATTATGAGCCGTGCCATGGCTTGACAAAAGTAAATAAATTATTATTTAGTAATATTTAATTTATTTTTTTATTTTTAATCTAATAGCAAATAAATCACTATTGTTAGATTCTTCAAAAATCCTTTTTTTGGAAAGTACTTGTCAAAAAATGTTCACCATTTGAAAATAATAGTTAGGTACGAACATGCCAACTTGTCTTATTTTTATCTATCATACTATAGTCACTAAAATTATTTTAATTCATCATGGCCACTTAGGTGCAATATCAAAAGTGACTCTAAAAAATGAAGTAGGCATAAAAACTCTTTAAATTATCACATTCTGATCCAGAATTATCTCAGACATTCAAAATTGTTACACAATACAGAGTGTTCTACCGGAAGTGACTGGAGAGTGAAAAATATGCAACAACTCTCCTCTTCTCATACCATTCACCTATGCCAGGTCTCATTTTAATATACATAATATTCTATAAATTATGACTTATCTAACAATTATCCTAATACTCGAATACAGGAAATATTCAATGCTATTTCCTACTAGAATTTCGGGTTTCTATTATATGAAGTATATTATCTATAATAAAATGATTTTTCAGTTTTACCAGTGAGAAAGCTATCATGCATTTTTATTTATAAAACTTACTTTTTTTACTCAGCTATGGCCTAAGAACAGGCTTTATAAGGCAGAAGAATAGAAAATTTGCTTTAATTTGGATATTATTTTAATCAGTTGAATACTCTCACTACTTAAAAGGTATTCATCAAAACATTTTATGCTGCTTTATTTTAATATAAACCTAATTTGCTTGATCACCAGAACTAGTTTTTGCGACTAAGTTCAGACTCAATCCTTTTGTCACAACTTGACGTATTCAATTCTGAATGAGGAATATATTATTATAGTATCATTTAAAACCACATCAAGCTACAATATGCTAGAAATGCATTTATATATGTTTTTTTACCTGATAGGGTGAGGCAGAATTGTTGTTTGATTTTGGTGATAGTGCCGATGGAGATGGCAGAGAATGTGTAGAAAGAGCTGATGAGATTGCGTGAGCTGGTGCCTTGGAACCTCTGAAAATAGAAATAACTCAATAAAATATCACTTTTCAACATCCATCAAAATATTAATTTGCCATAGATACTTGGAAGTATTAGAATTTACACATACCTCAAACAACTGACCCACATTTTCTTTGATCTACAAACTTTATCATATCATATTTTGATAGTCTCTATTATCCCAACTACCTACGGTACGGTATGATATAAATGCACTTCTTGGTTTACCCATATAAAAAATTACCGCGTTTCCCTGGACAGCCTTTGATCTCCTTCTATCAGTGTATTATTATTCTTATCTTCAACGACATACAGAACCGCCTCCTTCCTCTTCCTCTTAGACATAAATTTCAAGTTTTCGCAAATCAGATTTTTGATTATAGCCAAAGTACTTTAAATCTACCCCCAGAGTATTTTGAGACATCACTATTTATTTTGCTATATTCAAGGTTATCTTAAGATATTATTTCTTTTTTCTTTATGTTATTCTTTGGAGTGTCAGGCTGACAACATTAAAATTAAATAGATAAGATCCCCTTTACCGACCTACAATCTCTGCCACTTCTGCAGTCTGAAAAACAACCTTCCATTCATACTTATATCTACCATTATCGAGGAGAAACAAACTAGCTAACAGGGCACGAGGAATTAGAACCTATTTTGTCCTCTACGAGCTTGTAAGCTTTGTTAACAACAGTACATATATTTCATCTGTCATAAAAATGTATGAATAAAGACAAACATAACATTTATCAACTAAAAAAAATAGTCATCTAGGTACATCGAACATTTCTTATAAACCTACACTTGGAATATGATAATATTGTTTTAACTTTTACTCACGGTGAAACAGTTATTGGCACCAAGTTTGGATTGGCGTTACTTCTCAGAGCCGCTGATTTGGCGTGAATGTCACAATATAACTTGTTACTGATATTGTAATATCTGCAACAAAAAAAGTATTTTAATATCTAATGTGAATACTTATAATTATATTATAATTATTATTGTCTTACCCAACGTTCTTGAGTGAAGTGCCACAAGTGGAACACTTGAAACATTCAACGTGCAAATTCTTATCCTTTATCCTTACGAATACACCACTGAAATGGAAGATAAACTAATAAATTTCATTTGAATAGTTTCAATTTATTGAAGATATTTATTATATAATTCATAGCATGCGGGAAAAAGCAGTCCTGTTGAAAGTTATTTAAAGACCCCACTCACCCTACAGACTTGAGATCGACAAGTTAATTTTATAGTTGTATATAAGAGTCTAAACTAAGGGTTTCCAATCAGCTGATAAAAAGCTGGATAGTCTGAAGGATTATTTCTATTTTAAATCGTCCAACTTCGCTCTTTAGAATGTGCCGAGTTTCCGACACTGAAGTTAAATTGAATTTAACAGTTACCAGTAGTGCAGAAGAAGAATGTCAACCTTTATATTAAAACTTTCCCAAAAAGTTAAGAAGATATACATACAAAACCATCCACGTTTTTAAAAATAGATACTGAATCTATATTGACTTTGATTAGGAGAACTTAATTTGGACAACTGATCAAAAGAAGAATTGATTAAGATCAATAGATTTTCCTGTCGTATCTTCACTGCTGGTTCAATGCATGTTTAATATCTCGACTATTCTACGAAATACATGCAGCAAGTCATAAATTAGTCTATCGAATATTGAACGAACACAAAGACATGTAAGATAAATATATCAAAGTAAGTAAATAGGTGCTGGTATATAAGGGGAAAGAGTAAAACAACAACAAGTGACATCCAACTATACGTGTTGGACTTACACAATGACCCTTTCGCAATCGGTGCAAACAGTCACTGCTCCTTCGGGGGGATTTCCAGACTGCTGGGTATCCCCCTGCGCGCTTGCAAATCTACTACGATCTTCTGCAGCGGGTAGTTGATGATTGGTTGTAGTTGGTGTGATGTGAGTTTTTCTACTGCCTATCGCGTGGCTTTGGGTCGAATAAAATTGCGATCGGATTACTGCGCCAGGAAACAAATAAAAAAATAAGCAATTCAAAAATCAAAAATTACACAGATAAAAAAACATAATTAGAACAGCTTGTTTTGTCAAAGTTGTTTCTCTGCCGCCGATTCCGTTACCACCTCCAGCAAAGAAGCTAAGCTAGTAGCTCCTTTAAGCACCCCTGCAATACAACATACTTACACGATGAGTCTCTCGCAATCGTCGCAGATGTTCTGACCAGGAGGTAGTTGTGGATTGGCTGGTTGAGGTCGTGTTTCAGGTGCCTGGACGTGTCTCAATCCGGCAATGCCAGTGTTGGGGGCAGTCACGATGCCGGAATCTGGTTCTGTCAGGTGTGTCGAATATAATCGTGTAAAATGGCGAAGAAAATTTCCGAGAGTTTCTTAGAATTTTATTAGCGGTTACTAGGTACTAATACTCTGATTCGATTCATTACAAGACTAAATTTTCTAACAATATTTTATTATGAACATCATAAACTACTACTACATTGAAAGTCTTCAAATACAACACAGATATGTGTTACCAGTGATACTGATATAATAAATTGTGTTAATTTAATTACAATAAATATTTTTAAATATTCCTTTCACAGTATAAATTAGAAACAGTGATTAACTGAATGTTTTTGATTACTCTTACCTTCATCAGGAGTTTTTGGCTCATTTTCTGTTTCTTTGAGTACACGAAGAACTGCACTATTGGAAGCATCATAATTTTTCTCGTTCTTTTTGAAATTGACTCTAGAAAAAACATCCAAAAAAGTTACTTGTACACGAGATTTTCTTCTCAAAACAGAAAATTTAACGTACGTAATGATATTAACAGTTTTAAAAAATGAGCTACGGACATAAAGTGCTGAGCATTATTCGAGGAAAATTATCTCAACTATAATAACAAAAAATTCCATCGTTTCTAACATATTGTAATCTGTGAAATAATTGCCAGCGAGTAATTAATAATTTGCATAAGGCTAACGTCATTTTATTTGAGTTTTTGTGAATAGATCGATATATGTACCTAACAAGAGTAAACAATTCTATGCTATGCTTATCACAAAAACACATTTCATCGATTTTTTTCCCTCTTGTTTTGTTAACTAGCTGCCAATTTGTTTTATTTTAAAACCGCTCCTGTTAAATATCATCCTGTCCAGTTCAAAAATAGTCGGCTTTACTATGCTATAGCAAATTCATACCGTCGCGAATTTTAGTTTATAAGTGGTAATACGAATAAATCCTAAAATGAAAATAACAATAATTTCATTCTAAGAGGAGGCTGAGAGCCTTAGTTCCTTTTCTTTCATATTGAAAACAGCAAAGTGTATAATGCATCAACGTTCACATAAATATCATAAGATTTTTTTGTGGCTATGACTATGTCGAAATACCTACTATTAAACAAGTATTTTCTATGGAAAATCCACTTAAAAGACACGAAAATCATTGAAATGGAAAGGGGAGTAATGTAATTGTTCTTATTTTGTGTTACTACTGGCAGCAGGTAGGTATCTTGGTTTTTGGCAAGCGCCCTATATATTGTTGACTTTGGCAACGATGTTCAGAACGAATTTTCTTCTAAAAATACATTCGATAATTGAATGTAGATAGATTATTGTTGAGTTACATTGCACATTGTGTTGACTCAATTTCGATACAGAAAATGAATATATTATTTATCTAATGATATGAACGATAATGTAACAATGTAGTCGGGTCAATTTAAAACGGTTATAAGACAAGGTGAGTCATTTTGAACTTGAAAAATGTAAGTTTATAAAACGAAGCTGAAACGAGAAATAAATTTAAAAAATAGCACTTACCCGACTACTCCAGGTGCTAGTACTTCTGATTGTGCTGCTAGAGTTTCAGCAATGCTATCCTCGGAATACAGATGAACAGGACTGTTGTATTGCTTGTTAACTAATTTTGGACCTCCACCATTCACAGTACCATTCAACTAGAAACATCAAATATCAATTTACCAATCCAAAAATATCAAACCTAAAGCTTAAAATAAATATTCTATCCAAATTATGAATTACACAATAGTCCGTTACGTAATGAAAGCTGCATCTAAGATTTTGTAGAATTGTATCAAATTCATGCCAAATGAGCTACATATAAAATTTCAAACTACTACTTAATTATTGACCTACAACTATGAGGATAACTTCTTGACAGCAAATGATTCTCATATCAAATCAACTCACCTGTGGGCTAAAAGGCTTAGCTGCAAGATTGTGTCCGGTACCGATGGCACCGATATTCTCATTTGGATTCTTCGCCAATGAAGTCCTTGTCACCGGACTGATGTTATTAATACTGGGAGATGGTTTCGGGACACTGCCTACGGGTACTACTGAAGGCTTCCACGTTAGACCACCTCTGAAACCATAAAGAGACAGCGTGAGCCAGAGTTTAAAAGGTAAAAGGTTATTCTCCCTAGAAATAGAAGTGCCTGACAGTGCTAGTATAAGTGGGCAAGCGCTCAAGATTGCCCCTCTCACGGTTTGAATTTGATGTCTTATTTATATGAGCTGCGACAGAGTAGAATTTATATAGTTAGTGAATGACTTCATCTCACAGTTTGTTCGCTTTCAAAAGCTGAAGTGTCAATCTATTTGGATATTTTCAAGTTCTAGGTAGGTAGGTAGGTACTGTTGTATGTATGGAACTTTGATTAAAATTTGTTTGTGATTTCTTCCAAATACAGACCTCTGTACAGTCATTTCAAATGCTGGTCCTGCTCTGACTACCACATCCTGGGCATCTTTGTGTTTCAGACTGTAGACATCTGTGTTGTTAATTTTAATCACAGCATCGCCAGGAGCTAAACCGGCTCTTTCTGCTGGTGACCCTGGATTGACCTGAAAGTAAAAAAAACTAATGCATTAACAATGAAGAAGAAAAATGAAAAAAAATGTTTAATAAGATTATGTAACATCTCTATTTCAACAGAGTTAAGATGAAATTAAAGATAGAACCAAAAATCAATTTCCTGCATTCTTGTTTTGGAATTTATTTGTTTTCAATATCGTAATCTACACTATTTACTTTATTTTTTACAACTAGTGATTTGTCTTAGTAAAGAAAAACACAATAATACTGGCGCAACACCAACAGCTAGTAATTGACAATATTCTTTAATTCCAAAATAGTTATTGGTCAAGATATGGGTCATGATACAAGTTTTAAGTTTAAAAATACTTTATTTTCGGTCACAAAGCTTTCATTCTCAGCATTCGCTTTTCCTCAACCAATTTTTTTAGCTGTATTAGTTCGGGGCTCATTTCCATATCCTTACTATCAATCAACCGAGGTGGCTTCGATTTAGATTTAATTTTACTATCAGCTACAAACTTTTTCATCTTCTCCACCATTTGTTGTTGCTCATTTTTTTTATTCATAATAGTATCTCGTTTTTCTTTCAATTCGTCTTGCATTCTTATCTTGGTTAAGTGGAGACGTTCTTGCAGCTCAGCAATAGACATCTCTGATAGGAGGCCCAAGTTTGGTGTTTCCGTTGGATCAAATACTTTTCGGGAATTTATTTTCATTGTTATCTCATGCATTGTCTTAATTTCCTTGATGAGTTCAATCTTTTTCAATAGGTCTGTCTCTTTTTCTTGACAAGCTCTCTTTAAAAGCTGCCTTGTCTCATATTGCTGTACTTTCACTAGATTTTTTTTTCTTTCTTGAATCCGTTTCTCAAATTCTTTAACGTTGAATTTAGTCTGTTGGCAGCGCTCCACCAGGACCTTAATTTTCTCTTGCTCTTCTTCTTTCCACCGCTCGAGCTTCATAAACATTTCAGCTTTGATGTTTCTAAGGTCAACAGCCTTTGTCTTGTTATCTTCTACAATTTTTTTCCTAGCTATTATAGCTTCTTCATGAGTTAAGAGGCCTTGAAGGTGTTTTCTCTGGATATCTTCTATTTCTTTCATTTCTCTACATAATCTCTCTGATTTTTCTAGGTCTATTATAGTTTGCAAATTACAACCACCCTTTATAATTTCATCTATCTTATTAATTTCATTTTCCTGCGTCCTCAATAGATGAGCTGCTTCTCTCAAAGTGGTTGTTAAGTTTCCCTTTATCTCTACCGCCTTTTTCGTCGGACATGGAGCTGGCTTGAAAGGAGGTATTATAGCATTTTCATATTCAGTAAAAACTCTTTTTGGTTTTGCTAACCGTTGTATTGATTGGGAAACGTCTTTCACATGTTGTTTTGCTTCATATACGTATTTGTCAGAATCTTTATCAAATACCCTCTCCATATGGATTTTATTGAAAGTTGTAGTTTTCTTGACAGTATGCTGATGGACCTCTTTAAATTTGAATGCGGATACTACAGCTGGTGTATTCACTGGAGGTGGTGGTACACGTATTTTTGCGTGGAATTGGAACTCTTTTGGCATAGTCAATTTAGATTTTGCCATTCTATTGGCATTAATCTCTTCGAGATTGGACTTGGCTG
Source organism: Crioceris asparagi (assembly GCA_958507055.1). Classification (NCBI taxonomy): domain Eukaryota; kingdom Metazoa; phylum Arthropoda; class Insecta; order Coleoptera; family Chrysomelidae; genus Crioceris; species Crioceris asparagi. Next base: position 50,311,034 of record OY293827.1, read on the forward strand.
ATTCTATGAGTGGGATACGTTTAATTAAAGGATTCATAATATCTTCAAGTATGTAATTATTATCAAAATATCTAGAACTTATAGTTGTAAACATTGGCATATTTGATTCAGTGATCAAAAAACCCATAAGAGGTATCAAATAATTATTATTATCTCTACTGAAAAGCTGTGTACAGCTATCCTCATCCATGGCAAACATTATGAAATAGATGAAAACTTTCATGTCATCGAGATTATAAATTTTGATCCTATAAAACTTGATAAACTCTTGAGCAATATCATTAAGTAGGGCTTCTTTCTCACACAAGTCCATGAAATGCGTCGCAACCTTGGATTTTTTGTCACTTTTGTCATCTTTTACATAATTTTGAAGAAAATCAACAACAGATTCATGATTCTTCGACTTGAAGGAAGAAAATATTCTCAGCAGATTACTGAGCAGTCGATTTGCCATATTTAGGAAAGATTGTTAACTTTGAAATGACATGTGCCATTATATCGATAGTGCGTGATATACAGTGTGTTCCTAAATACAAAACATTTGCCTGGCCAGGCTTAAATTATGTCATCAGTCAATGTCATATTCCTATGTCGAGTCCGTATAACTGTCAATTTTCGACGGCCATTTTAACCCTGGTCAGGCTAATGTTTGAATTTTGGAACAGCCAGCTTGTAATGGTCCAATAAAAATAAAAGGATGTCTATATAAAGTATAGTTATTTTCCCGCTGCCGGAAATGTAAATACATACATGCTTAGAAACAAAACATGAACAAACATGAGAATGGCAAATATCATTCGTGTATTACTTTTCCTAGTATATCTGAGGCCACTACCAAGATTATTCAGTTATACTTAAATAAACGTGCTGAATGGCTACGAATTTTTAACTTGATGGAGGATGAAATGATCGCTCATTTAAACCGAAAACGTATATCCTGATTTTGATTGTTTTTTCCAATTAATATTCAAAATAATATGAAGTTACCGAGCTCGCTTACAAACATAAAGCATGTTTACTAGAACTTTTGCAATGATACATCATACAAAATTGATTATTTCATGTCCTTTGTGCATATTTCTCGGTGCCAGAGTAGCAGCAGTAGATCTGCTAAAGTCGTCCTGCGATAATTGTTAACACTATTTAAACAGAAATAGTGTTTTCGGGTAAATTCCTTATAGAAATGTACCTATTGCGATCGTTCTCATTTCTAAATTTCGAAAAAAATTCAACAGCATGTTGTTTTATGTCTATAAGTAGGTCCAAAAAAACTTTAGTTTAAAAAATGTATATATATATATATATATATATATATATATATATATATATTTGATAAAAATTCTTTGGATTATGCCAAGCTTTCGAGAATGTTTATTCTCTTCGTCGGGGCAAACTAAAAATCGTTACAACTTTTCTTAACCACATAATAGATTATTAATTAAAGTACTTACATTCGTGAATTTACATAAAATTAACCACAAACAGGAAAGATTTCATAGTCATCAATCAGAAATGTCATTAGTTATTTATAAATGTCATGGTAACAGCATATCTACAGTTGAAAGTGTCTAGATTCAAGTTTTCTTAGAAAAGATCATATAGAAGTTATCTTTGTGTTTGTAGCTCTTTTTTAACAAGTCACACATTAAACTTAAAAATATTGAGGCAGATATAAGTTTAGTAAAAAGAAAAAGTTATTATTCAATTATTAAAAAAAAATATTTATAACAGACTTAGAAACACATAATATAAATAAATATATACCCGTACACAGACTAGACTATCTGAATTCGTAGGTATTGCAGTATAAATTCAAGTTTATTATGTCAATAATATTATTTACTGTTTTGTATTTTTGTATTTTAGCGAAGAATAAGTATCGTCCTTATCATGTGCAGCTAAATCAAGCACTTAAAGAGCAAGATTTTGAAAATAGAACCAATTTCTGTAATTGGGGCCTTGCTCGTCTACAAGAAGATGCATTGTTTTTTTAATGCCGTATTATTCACTGACGAAGCTACGTTTCATAATAATGGCTGTGTAAACCGGCATAATTTACATTTCTATGCGGATGCCAATCCGAATTTTGTGAGGACGATCGACAACCAGCATAGATGGAGTGTTAACGTTTGGGGTGGCATAATTGGATACCACATAATAGAGCCCCATTTTTTATGAACACCTTACTGGAAATATCTTCCAAAATTTTTTGTATGAAAATCTAGATGATCTGTTGGAAAATCTAGCACTGGATTTGTTGAGAAGAATGTGGTTTCAGTTGGATGGAGCGCCTGCACATTTTAGTGACAGAGTCCGAAACACTCTGGATGAAAGATTTCCATGAAGCTGGATTGGAAGACGTGGACCCGTTGCCTGGCCACCAAGGTCTCCTTTGACGTAACTGTGAGCCATGCCGCCTATTATTTTTCCATTTTCTCCGTAACGTTGTAGAATTATTGAAAAAGCGTTAATAGCTTGAAAACCAACAGGGATAGACCTAAATATGCCTGAATAAAATCGAAAGAGAATTAAATTTCGCATTTATGGATATGAAACATAAGATACCATCCTATTTGAAAAAAATAACTTTTGCATGTTTCAAACTTTTCAAATTTTAAAATTTCTAGTGAAATTATTTAAAACTATTGCTAATTTAAACATAACTACGTTTTTCGGTCTTTGCAACAGCGAAAACCTCATGTTTAGGTCAGTTGTAGTTTCCGAGAAATTACAATTTTTGTGAAGTACGTCAAATTTTCTAAAGATTACCGAATAATTTCGAATGGAGACCCGTAGACAACAACTATGCTTAACAAATTGGACCTTAAAATCGATGCTGAATTCAAAAATGTGAAAATATACATGGTGTTCTATTTAAAATAAGGAAGTTGATGTCTACTGACGGTATATCCGGAAGTTCGCCATATTTGAAATTATTTTCCGCAGAGGGAACACTCGAAAAGAAACACTTTTTATATAGAACATTTTCTTCTTATTTCAACGGTAAGATCGCTTGAGACAGCCGCGCGCTCAATGGACAATCCTGTATATAGGGTGGGCCAACGAAAACTTTACATACCGATTTAACGAATCTAAATCAAAAGATGGGAAAATGTTCGGACCCGTCGATTTTTGATTAGAGGGGGAACAACTTTGGTACTTTTTTCAGTTTCGTGACTTCTTCCCCCTAACGGAGGTAAGCACAACCCCTTGATTTTAAATAGTGATAAGGGGTATTGCTATACCTTATTTCAAAGATCTCATCGAGTACTATCCAATCCTGAAGATTGGCTTGAAAATTTTCATCGATAACAAAATGACAGCTGAAGTAGTGAACGAGACAATGAGAACACAAAGTGTACTTAAAAAACAAAAAAAAATACTTTTTTTTCTATTAGTTTATCAAATGCTGGAAATGACAATCATTCACTTCCATGCAGTAAAATAAGTTCTGTTCAAAACGTTCCCCTACATTACGCAACATGTCGGGTGTAATTTGACGGCATTCATTTATTATCTGATTTCGCAAATCTTTCAGTCAATCGGGTAGGTTAGCATAAATCCTAGATTTCAGATAACCCAAAGAAAAAAGTCTCCTTCTTCCAATCCAATTTTGAGGAAAAGTTTCGTCCAAAAAGTAACGTACAAGTTGTGCAAAATGAGGTGTTGCGCCATCTTGCTGAAAAATGATCGTATGATTCTTCTTCATTCTTCAATACTTGCACGAGGGCTGGATAAATAGTGTTTGTGTTTTCTATTAAATCCTGATAAATTTTGCCACTGAGGTTACCTGGTATAAAAAAGGAGCCGATTATGTTATTTCCATAAATACCTATTTACAGTTATGGTTAAGGTAAAATAAACATTCATCCGAAAAACAGATATCGAACATGTAATATTGATTCACTTCACATCAAAATCATCCTCATGCAATTCCTGAACCAATCGTATCTTGAAAGGATGAAATTTATGTTCTTTAAGGATTTCCCCTTATTGTTGTGCGTGATACACCAGATGTGTCAGACAATTGCCTAGTATGTTCCATTCACTTAGAGAAAAGGCCACCTACGTCACGAAGATGCGCGAAGTGCTGACGTCACGTCAGTGTCGTACGGTGTACATTTCCAACAGGTAAACAAACATCTGGCTTGTGGGACGAAATGACAGGGTAAGGTGGAAAACACACAAAATAAAGCGTTTATTTACATCAGTGCACGTTACCAGATTGTTCTACATATTAAGCTTCAGCGGTATCAGAAATCTCCGTTCAGATTCGTCTTGCATAAAAGTGGCAACGTTATTTATGATTTGATGAATTACCAACCCTTTCACACTAACGAGCTTCTTCTTCGGTGGCATGTTCTAAAACAATGTGTGGAACATATAAAGTGTGGAAACTCACCTTCCAGAAAATATAATAAATCGTTATACACAAAAATCGCATTCTCAAACCAACACACTCTACAGAACAGGAATGTGGGGAATGTGGAGGACGAATTCAGTTCGTACGCGCACAACGGAACGTAAAAAAACAGAAAAGTGACCATAGATACCATGCACCACTCACCGTTTAAAACGTGTGGGCGTCCAAGCACCTTCATGTGAGAACTGGCCATATCTTCAGACGCGGGAAATTCATGTGCAATTATTCCTTGTTTGACAAATTTAAAAACGAACAGATGACGAAAAGACTTTTGTTGTTTTCTTGATTCATGTAAACAGTCAAAATTACGCTTCCCGTGCTACACCACTGAAATGTGTCGGCAGCTGATCGTTGCTAGACAACGAGACAAAGTGACCAAAACTGGTTTCTGCGCTGATGACGCGGTGGCCTTTCCTCTAAGTGAATGGACCATACTGAAGACTGAGGGTCGGATCCACTGCTACTTGATCTAAAACAGCCAGTTCCATCGCTTCATCTCTTTCATGCACCCTCTCTTTATTTTCGACTGAACCAGTAGCCTCAAATTTGGAAACTAGTTGTAAAACGTAAGTAGTGAAGACATTTCTTTCAGGATGACGTTCGTTGAATAAATTAATTGTTATTCGCGCAAAGTCGTCATTCTTAAAAAACAATTTTAAAATTTCCACCCTTTCTTCCACGGAATACACCGTTTTATTCTAGTGAAAACCACAAGCAAGTTAAAGCGGTGGTAACATTCGTAAAAATTCACGATGAATTGAGGTAAATAAAGGAGTAAATAGTATAGTCTCAATCTGTTGTGAACCAAAAAAGAAAATAAATAAATACTGAAATGCCAGTCTGATAACTATAATTTTCCTCAAGGTCAATTACAAATATTTTACCTTGTCGTTTCGTTATGGATGGAAGTTTTAGGGTCAGATAGTACTCGATGAGATCTTTGAAATAAGGTATAGCAATACCCCTCATCCCTTTTTAAAATCAGGGGGTTGTGCTTACCCATGTTAGGAGGTAGGAGTTACGGGACTGAAAAAGATAGCAAAGCTGTTCCCCCTTGAAACAAAAATCGACGGGTCCGAGCATTTTTCCTTATTTTGATTTTAAAGTCAATACATCGGGGTGTAAAGTTTACATTGGCCCACCCTGTATATGGGATATTACAAAATTTGTTAACACGATAGAGGTCGCAGTTTTGGAAGTATCAAGTTCAAATTTGCTACAAAAATCAATCTCTTAGATATCTCGGCCAGTTTAGTTATTGGGCATTATCGGGTAAGTAGTTTTAAAATGACGACCGTTAATACATTTAAAAATATATCAAAAAAGGACCGTAGTGTAAATTTAATCAAAAAATAATTTTGGGGTATAAATATAATCAGTACCTACAACTTTTGTTCAAAGCAATTTCCCATAAAATGCACAGAAAAAAAAATTAATTAAGAAAAAAGACAATAAAAAACAAAAATTAATACAGAAAAAATCTATGGATATTCAAATTTCAATTCAATGAATTTTGAGAAATTCACCTTTCCTCTGGCTACAGGCCGTCGGGATTTTTTTGTGGAGTATCCAGATTTTCCCTGTTATCAAAGTAACATATTGTCCATTATATATTTTTTCTGATAATAATATAAGGGGAATTTTTCGCTTTATAATAAGCAGCCTGAAGCCGTTTTCTATTACTTAATTAAAAGAAAAGGATATATTTTTTATAATTCTTAATGCGGTCACCATGTAGATAAAATATTAAGGCATGTAAAGGTTATGAGACTTTTTTAAATGCAAGATCGACTAAACTCCATTGAAAATGGTGAAGAAATTTTGAAAAAGCGTAAAAATTAAATGCCACTCAAAATAGTTCTGACTGATTTATTCAATTTCTTGCTATATGTTTTTTACACATTTTAAAAAAATACATCTCAAAAATATTTAAAATTGTAAACAATGAATCTTGTATATTTTATAAAACAAAACGGAAGTTCATCATGTGCACTTTGTGCGTCCCACGTCACACCCACACAGATGGTTATCCTACAAATAGTTCCTAAATAAGTATCTGTCAGATTTCTAGCATCATCTTGTTTTCGATCTTCAAGTTTACATTATCTGCATCATTACTTCAGAAAGCTAGAAAAATTATGGTAGCAGCCCCAAAAATATTTGTAGGTACCTACGTCACAAATTTCGTCATAAAATCAGACATCAACTTCTAAAATTAAAACACATAGCAATAATTACCTAACATCTAGTTAAAAATAGATAAATGTTCAACGCCGGTATTTTGTGATTATTGAAGCACGTGAAATTATGAATGACTCTTGAGCACGAAAATACAGTTTATTTTAGCATTTTAATTGATGGAGAACATGGAGTCGAAATTATAACTAGTGTGTGTACTAAAACGATAATCACTGACTCGTTTTCCTCATGAGAAGCAGAAGAGCAGAAGTTAAGGTGGATGTAAGTGAAAGAAACTTGTTTAATATTGTTTCTATAATCATTACATTAACTAATTACTTTCCTACCGTTACTCTGAGTAAAACACAGCGCTCTACTCTAAATAGCCTAGGAAGGAAAGTATTATTGTAATGTTTTCGGCGTCCGGATTTCAATAGATGTTTACGTTTCAGATGTCCTTGAGTCCAAAAAACATATTTTCAGCCATTGATCTATTCGCCTGTCTATATGTTGGTGTCAAAGTTATGGACTGTTTTTACATCTTGTAGGGTATCTATACCGCTCGCAATTTTTCACAGATTAGGCATCCTCGTCGTACTGGTTCTAGGCAATAGCTAAGAACGTCTTTCGCTCAAAACTGTGCCGAACGAAAACTAAGGGTTTTGATGAAACTTGTCTAAAACATTCCTCTTAAAGTTCTCTATTATCTGGAATAACGCGTATCTCTGAAAAAAATCAGGAAAACAAATTAAATACTCTGCTAACATATCCAGACTAAACGGTTCCTTCTATGTCAAAATGTAATATAATATAACCAATAATAAAACCAGTATTGTTTGTTACAGCGCTCATCAGGTCACTCGACCTGATGAGATTTTTTTCTATATTCAATGGAATTAATTTGAAAGGGGCAGGAAAAACTTAAGTAAGTGGACACACCATAATTTTCATGTTATAAGATGATATTTATAAAACGTAGGTAGACCAAACTGAATGTGGGATTTGTTTTCTAATTAAAACACCAATTATACAAAAATAAAAATGTTTATGATATCAGAGAAAATTATGAACTAGTGAAACGATTTTCTTTTTTTTGATAGACATTCAATATACCTAAGAAATTTAAAGTAATAAATATATTTTATCAAAAATTAGACTGAATTTATTAGATGGTGCACTAAAAAATACAAAATAATATTAATAACTAATAAAGTCGGGCCAATTTTTGGTAAAATATATTTATTTTACACTTTTGAGGGTAACGTTAGTCATGAAAATCGTTGAACGTTCGCTAATGCCAAAGATAGTGCATACTTATACTGTTATCCTTTGCTTGTACTTTTTATTATTCAGAGATCTCAAAAAATCGCGGACGGAAACACATACATATATTTCAGACTTTACCACTGCCGTAACTCAAATATCATATCTTTTTTGAAAAATGTCCATCTTAAACGTTTCCGAATACGGTCCCATCTTTAGTTCTGCAGTCTCAGATGCTCGGTTTTCGAGAAAAATTGCCTGCTCGTCGGGGGCGGTTTTTGGGGGGAAGAAGATTTCGTATTTATGTTTTTCTAAATATGAGATCATTTCTCAATTCTCCTCTCTCAAATGAAACAAAAATCATCAAAATCGGAGCGCGATCAGCCATACAAAAAAATGAAAATGTCATCCATCATTTTTTACATTAAAGGAGTAATTACATAACAAAATATAATTGTCCATATCTTGTTAATGGAATCAAAATCTTTCATGAAAAATACCTATTGCAATATTTTATTGGGATAATTAGTGCAGTAAGTACTTCGAATAGAGGCACCCTTCACTTATATCGTCAATTAAGAAAGAAATACTGTTGAATAATACAATAATAACATGAATCTTAAGGCGGATCATTATTTGAGGCCTCAGCTCAAGTTTCCCTTATAAATAATGTAAAAGGGAATAGCACAACGGAGCAGAAGAAGATTGATGGATTAATTATTAGCAAATGTGCCTTTTTGTAACTTAATTAAATAGTTTTTATTACTTTCGGTTTTTGTATCAATGGACTCCGCAGCGATTTCTCAGGCCCCATACGGTCTAGAGACTTGAAATTTCGAATTCGTACTTAGATCGCAGACATCTCGCCGCCTGTTAAGGTCCAAGTGTGATCCAATATCGGTAATTATAATTATCTCATTCAATCTCATTCAACCAAGATCAATCTTTTCTCGACATGGAACGACAATGGGATCCGTCACTGGAATTATGCACGAGCATGAGGCGTATATATAAGCGTCGTTCTCTGGTATATAGGTACTTTCTGGAAGATCGTCTATGGTTATGTCGCAATTGTCAGACGTCAGACGTTGTTGTTAATTTAAAGTTTAATTTTGTGTAGTGGTAGACAAACAGTAATTTGTCATGGAATTGCTGTTGCTGTCAAACACATATACATAAGTATAGTTAAAATCGAGAAAAGGATAGTAATATTAGGTACTCATCGGTACGGTTTAAATCTTAAATGCCTAATAAAAACTATTTTATTTTTTTTTCAAAAATTTCACTTGTTGTGAAATGCAATTTGTTGCTCTTTTGCTCACAATATGGACTAGTCAGAGGGTTTGTTATATAGATTTATACAGATGCATGACCTTGATCTCTTTCTCTGTAATTTTCCAGTAGGAATACAATGGAAATTCAATGCAACTTGAAAATAATGTTCTATGACAGTTTCAAGTTTAGGTTGTCGGATAGGTAAAACCTACTAAGATTTATAACGCATGAAATGTATGATCAATACTAGTGTTTATAAATATTTTTTTACAAAAAACAAACGTTATTAGCTGGTGCACTGAAAAATAAGAAATAATATTAATTCTATTGGTGCTGTTACTTTTGAATTTGCACAGTTGCAGTTAGATTGATAACTTTTGGCACCAACTTCACAAGTACCAGAACCAATAGAATTAATTTTATTTCTTATTTTTCAGTGCACCAACTAATAACGTCAGTCCAATTATTTTTTTTAATATTAATGTCACAATTTTGAGTGTAACATTAGTCATGAAAATTGTTGAACGTTCACTAATACCAAAGAAGATAGTACTTATAGTATTCCATGTATAAGGCCTACTTGTTACTTGTTATTATACAGAGATTTCAAAACATCACGGCGCAGATATACATATTTCGACTTTACTGCTGTAACTTTAAAACCGTAACGCTTTTGACAAAATCTTCATTTTAAATCTTGATAATTACAAATAATCTCTTCTTTGATTTGGTCCTCTCATATTTTCAATTTTTGAAAAAAATGCCCCTTAAACTTAGCGGAAATACACCTATCGCATATTTTAGACTTTACCATTGCTGTAACTCGAAAATCGTAACTCTTTTAAAAAATGTTCAATTTAAACATTTTGGGATATGGTCCCGTCTCTAACTTTAAATTCTCGAATTTTCGATTCTCGGAAATATTTGCCCCTTCCACATAGCTGAAACACATATTTCAGACTGTAACGCGGAACCAATTTAAATGTCTCCGGATATAAAAATTCTTTTAATTTTGTCGTCTCGAATTTTCAATTTTCTGGAAAAATTGCCCCTACCACCCCCTTTGGGGGATATTTTTGAAGGGAAGGGCATGTCTAATAATCTTTTTTCAATGAGACCAATTCTCAATGCTCCTCTCGTCGAAAAAAAAAATCATAGAAATCGGAGCACGTATACTATGCAAAAGTCGCGAAAAAAGATAAAAAAAAAAACATGCAGACATACAGTCGAATTGTATACCTCCTCCGTTTGGTTCGTCGGTCAAAAGTTAAAACGTGTTGACTTTAAAATGTATATATGAGTACCTATATAGCATGTGAAGCTGATAAAATAATATTAACTCCAAATGACAAAAATAAATATAGAAAAAACTTGTGAAGATTATGAGAATGTTGGATGGTTTCATTCAAGTTTTAACAAAGGAAATATTAATTTCGAATATCGACCCAAACAATTAAAACTACTTCAACTGCAATCATCAAGTATGACCGACAAATTATATGTCAATTTCACTTGTTAATGCTAATTGGTACGTACCTCAAAAGGCATTAATGACAATTACACCATATTACTATGGACCTACAGAGCCTACAGAGTCTTTCGACCGCGAACGGATATCCTTTTGAGTCTGACGTTTTTCTTGGAATATTATTATTTTTTTTTTCGCTCCGTTGCACCCCTTACTTGAATGATATGATATACCTCTAGATAATCTATATTTTTTTGTAAATATAGGCTTCACATCTAATAATTGTAGATTACTGTGAAGAGAACACTGCCAAATGGGAATTTTGTGCGTCTAATTTATAGACCTACCACCTATTTAGGTGCTAAACTCGGAAAATTAGGAGCAAACGAGCTGGAAAAGATATGTTATATGAACGTGTGAGGTGTTTATCAAAGAATGACTAGACTTACAGTACTCTTCAACGAATGCCTTTGTCAGTGCATTTTGTTTGTTTTTTGTTCAGTTAAATTTTTGACACTAACTAGCACAGGACGAAGTCATAAAAAACTTCATAAATGGAGACTAACGATAACAGTTCGTGATTTTTTCTTTTGATGCATTATACATTGATAAGCACGTACTGTGAAAGGCAATGCAGGCAGTGCCCCGCGGATTAGAAAAAATCAAGACCAAATATTTCCAATAAATATTACATGTTTATATTCTTCTTAGAACTCAGAGTAAGCGACTTAGAACATTTTAAGACATAAAAGTGAAACTTTTGTTACCTCAACCAAAGAAGATAGATAAGGTATAGAATTAATAAATTGTACAGGGTCTAGGTATGATTATAAGTGGCTATCTGAATCTTTATTTTTGAAGATAGAGATATCCTTTGTTATATTTGAGGCGAAAACAAATGAAGCACTCACACGGGGCGCCACCGGCAATAAACTTTATTTTGAAGCAAATTTTAATAAACCGGGATCAGGCAACCAGAAGCGGTTTATGCGGCCACTGTGGCAACACATGATTTTAGGCTGGTAGCGTACTTTCCGAGGTACTTTCTGTATTGACTACTAAACGGCTCCTCCAAAACACTTTATAAATAATTTGTTCATTCTATACTGTAATAGTAAATATTGTAAAATAATTTTAATACATATTATACGGCCTATTAGGGCATTCAATGAAACATCATCATGTAAGATCGTATATTTCGGCTTAGAATAAATTTCAGCCTTCACCAGCGAAACTAAAAAATATTACAAAACCACAATGTATATGATATTTCTTTCAATAAAAAATATTAAGTAGGTATTTACAACATGGATCTAACGTATATCATACACATCATACATCATACGTCATACATATCATACATCATACATATATAATAAAATTAGGCAGATGTCTGTACATAAAAGAGATTTAAGAAAAACTAATATGGGGGGATCTTTATTGGAGCAACAGAAGCCAAAACAACAGTTTTTAGAATTTTTGTGTCTGTCCGTATGTTTTCACGCGCATCCCGCAAAAACTACTGCATGGAATTAGTATGACTCTGGTATGACCAATGAGGTCTACAGACGGTCTAATTTACGATTGCAATATGCCATTGATTGCCTTACGCTTCTGCAAATCAACTGGTATCTTATGGACATAGATTGAATACAGAGGAGATATTCAGAAGAAATGTTGAATATTTTAATAATTCAAGTTTTTTAGTAGGTTTTCAATTTGAAGTCACCAAAATTAATATAAAAAAATGTAAATTCTAATAACATATATTTTCAATGATTCAGGCATTGCACACGACACATTAGTGGTTAGAAGATGAGAAGTTGAAGGCGTTTGGTTAGGTATTTATAGCAAATCTGCTTACGACACCACCTTCTTGGACACCTCTGGTATATGGACGGTGGCAATTGGCGGTTAAAATGATTTTATAGAAAATATTCGTATATAATAGTATTGTTTAGTTTGGATTAATACATTTGCATTTAACATAAACATATGAACATGCGCAGCCATATTCATTATCAATCATATTTCGGTAGGTACTAGTTTAGTTTATTTAAAGTCAGTTAGAATATCTGACAATTCTGATTTTGCAGCATGAGACTAGATATGTCATATACCACACTCGCATCCTTCTGCAAATGAATGACATATAGGTACCTAGAAGTGAATGTTGTTTCAGGATTGTCGGTTTCGCCCCTTTGGTCACGTGTAGGATACATCATTTTTTGCGACACCTGCCATGGAAGTTAAATTTCATTGAATCGTTATTTCCGTAATCACTGCGTTGAAATGTGACAATAGAAAAATTGAATGCTGAGGGCGTGCGAAAAGTCATTTTTGCATTAGTGCTGAAAGAAATTCATGTTGCTGGCGGAAAAAATACGATAATCTGTTCTCGCAAGTTGAACTTTCCAGGCAGGTGTTTCGAAAAAATTATATCAAACGTGACAGTTTTAATACAGCTTACCTAATAATAAGCTTTGGTTTTAGTATCAAATTGTTTTTCACACCAAGAATCCAGTATGGCCGGGTATAGGCAATGTTCCAATAATTGTTTATTACCCATTATTAATTATTGAGCATATAAATGATGAATAAAAATTTAAACCCAAGCGGCGAAATTAGACAGAACCTGATGGTTGGTCGAGCCATACTGCATTATCAGTTTGAAATTTCTTATAGTAGCGAACTAAGACTGATTATGAATACGATTGAAAGGGTTTGCTGCTAGGTCATTTTTTCTAAGGCTTCTCTATACTTGATATCGTATTTCCAATATTTATCCAAAACTAATAATTCAGTCAGAACGAAATTTTGTACGCCGACTAAACCGGGGAAAATCACGGATAATATAGGAGAAATATAATTAATATAATAATTTTCAGAAAATACTTCGTTAGTTTTTCTTAATAAAACATATGAGTCGCAATTATGTCTGTAATTCTAGAAAAAGTCATCCTTTTTACTTCCCCGCGTGTAGGTGAAACGGAACAAATCGAAACGAACACGTGGTGTAGAGATGCCGTAACGGATTCAGATTTACAAAACAAAACTTTAATACTTTATTATTTCTTACTATCTGTGAAAAGAAGGAAATATGTTCGACTGTATGTTTTTTATATTTGCTTTTTGTATTGTAAACGTTCTCAGATTACGAGGATTATTTTTTCATTCGAAAGAGAATGCAAAATTGTAGGAGATATAATCTTTGCAATAATTTGATCACTTCATATTTCTATTAAGTTAAGGCTCCTGACATTGGGCCACTGGAATATGCAAACTTACAATACTCAACAACGGCAAAATTTACTCGTTGTATGCGACGGCTTGTCGTTGCCTCGTTCAATTGACCGCTCGTTATATCCCGTCCACATCATTACCGGGTTCAAAATTGTTGCATTTTCAGAAATTTTGTGTTAGGTATATTGTATTTATTGAGAGTTCTATGACATTTTGAAGCTTTAATATCGACAAACAAAAGCCTTCTGTGTTTATTAAATAGGGCAGATTCATTAAATGATGCATTATAAAGTAAAAATGCGACCAAGTGCGAATAGAACTGTCAAACGAAGGGTTCATTGTACAATGTGAAAGCAAAATTTCACAGTCTACCTATTAGTGTTTATGAGATACAGACGGCTGACAGACGGATGGGTGCACTTAGTATTTGCTGTTATAGCGGTAACAGAAATTCATATTCTCTGAAAATTTCAACTTGCTACCTATTACGGTTCATAAGATGTAGCCCGCTCACAGACGAAGGGACGTACAGACATGCGGATTTATTATTTATTCTTATAAAGCGAGAATACAAATAAACAGTTTGTGAAAATTTCAACTGTCTACCTATTACTTTTTGACCGACGAACCCCGAACGGAGAAGGCATACAATTCGACTGTCTGCTTTTTCTTTTTGGTTCGTTCGCGAGTTTTATATAGTAATCGTACTCTGATTTTGATGATTTTTGATTCATTTGAAATAGGAGGCTTGAGAAATGGTCCCATATTCATAAAAATGAAAATCCGAAATCCCCTTCCCTCCGAAAACCGCTCCCGAAGGGGAGTTGGTATAATTAATGATAGGACTATATTCGGCAATGTTTAAATTGAACATTTTTTCAAAAGAGTTACGGTTTTCGAGTAAGATGCATGTTAAATTCTCAAATATGTGCTTTTTTGTTATGTGGAGAAGGCGATTTCTTTCAAAAATTGAAAATTTGTGGGCACTACATGAAAGACAATAGTATTTGTAACAACATTTATAATGAACATTTTTTCCATAGAGTTATGGTTTTCGAGATAGAGCGGTGGTAAAATGTTTAAATATAAAATACCTACTTCTACGTATTTGCCCAGCGATGTTCTGAGATTTCTACATAATAATAGTAACAAGGACAAGCAAAGAATATACGTATATACGTGGAGTATAGGATATTAGTGGTATTAGCGAACGTTCAACGATTTTCGTGAATAATATTACACTCAAAAGTGTGAAATAAATATTTTTTACAAAAAATTGGACCGACTTTATTAGTTGGTGCACTGAAAAGTACGAAATAATATTAATTAATATTGGCGCTGGTGCTTGTGAAGTTGGTGCCAAAAGTTATCAATCTAACTGCAACTGCACAACTTCAAAAGTACCAGAACCAATATAATTAATATTATTTCGTCTTCCCTGTTATATTTGGCAATATTCAAGACTATTATGGCATTACACCATTGCTTTTTTGTTATTTTATTTGTAGTTGTCACTTTTATATTTTTCAGATCATCCATATTATCATTTTTGGGTTTGTAAAAATAATGTTCTGGAGATATCCCAACAACAAAATATATTATGGTGATAAATCGGTTGATCTTACTGGCCAATCGATTGTGCCTCTTCTTCTTAAGTTGTGAAAATCTTCATGTATATAGGTAATCAAAAAAGTTCCTTGTTGTTTTTTGCATAAATTGAATAATTTTCAATCTAACCCTATCTTTTAAATCGAGGAAGTTAGCATTTCGCAACTTTTTATTACGTATCGGTAATTATTGATAGGGAACAGAGAAACAGCTTAAACCTCGCTTCTGAAGAGTTAAGATCTAACCTAACCTAACCTATTTCCTCAATGAGGTTAAGGGATAATCATCACCATTGTGTTCAGTTGAATAAATTACGCAAACAATACCTACATCCCAATCCTAGGGAGATTCCAAAAAAAATACTTCCAATTAAATTTAATCAATCAGGCATTTTGATCAAATACACACATAGGTATAAGTACTGGAATATGATTTTGAATGTTTAATAAAAGTTCACAAATTGTTAGTTATGTTATTGAAAACCTTGTTATTTTTGACCGACTTCCTAAACGGTATTATGTACTGTGAATTCACTGCTCCAAATAAGAAAGTTGGTCCTACTTTTGCTTAAAAATATTTGAGTATATAATACCTAATCGCGAAAGCATTCCATCTGAACTTTTCCTCAGTTTACGTGTTTTCTTAAGTGAAGACGATATTATAAAATAAATAGATTTAATTACCGTGACTAGAACATTATTTCGTTATTGTTTACGAGTTTACCTTGAAGTGAAGTCACGGTTGATAAATAGTTGATAACTTATCGCATAGAAGTGCGGTTATTAAAGTATAGAAAATAAATGGAGTATTTTGTCGTTGTGAGCGAGCCGACCTAATGTATGTAGTATTGTTTTGAAATAACATAATATTATGGTTGCTTTATAGACAGCACGCATTTAAAATATTGAAAGCTAACAAGCATATATATAATATTTTTGATTAAAAAGACATATCATAGCCTACCCCTACCATTGATTTATTAACACGATGTTGTAAAAAATAATTAACCAACCAACATCTAAAACAGACATCAAGACGAGAATAGTTTCATTATACTGAGCTTGAATTCTACTTTTATTTTTTCATCTTCCATAGCTATAAAACAAGAAACCCATTCATAGGAACATTGCCCATTATGATATGAGAAAATAATAATCTGTGATGTGATAAATTTTATGTTTAATATAATAAGAACATTTTGAGAGAAAAAAAACACATATTTTACCGTTGCAGACATCAGTTTTACGAGTTATAGGTATATGCTTTTAAAAGTAAGTGACGCTCGAATAGTTTGATAATTAGATTCTAATGACGAAGATACGATGAAAATCTCGGCCTTTATAATTGCATTATTAAGAATAACTTACGCATGTTTCATATCTAACAATGGAAAAGTTTGATACACTTTAATTGTACAAGACATTCGAAATTTTGGAGACCCCCATAAAACCGATTAAAAATATTAGCCCTAGGTATTCATAATCAAATCTTTGATCCGTACTTGTTAATTTTGTTTGTTAGTTACTATATTTACGATAATATCAAACATGAATCAAACTAAACTAGTTCCAAACTAAGGTTTCATTAAAAATACGAGGGTAAGTCTTTAGTTTATTCGGTATCTCAGACATTCGAAGATAGCAGATAAACTTCTCATAAAATATAGCAAATACCATAAAATAGCATTATATTTCTCCTTTACATGTCTTTTGACATCATTTGAATAGGTACGTTTAAATGTTGATGAATAAATTTACTATTGCTATAACCCCCGTCTCCTTCGCTTAAAATGGGAGAATTTTTCAAGTTCAAGATTACATATAAAACATTATAATTTCAATATAGTAGCAGATGATCTAGAATGTGTGAGTTTTTTTCACTCTTTTACGCTGTTTGGTGAAATTTGATTTAGAGCGATAGGAAACTTGTGAGAGTGGATACACTAGATTATTTAACTTAGCACCCGTAACTTGGGCATCATATCAAAAAACCTATGCAACCTATGTTAAGATTTGCCCCTATTAGCAAAATAATAGTTGGGTGTAAATAATCAAGCATTGTGGATTGAGATAATTTTTTCAGTGATTTGTTAAATTTGTGCCAACGGTTCCAGATCCCTAATATTATTTCCATTAAATTAGTAGTTTTCTTTAAGAATTCTTAGAAATAGGAATCTTGACATAAATTGTGGCTGCAATGATTATTTTTACAATAGAATGTATTTGAACTGGATTTAAAAATTATTTTCTTTTTTTTTAACCAGGTAGCAATCAACTGAATCAGAGGAAATCGGCACGTTACTACATAATTATACATCGAATGAAACAGGCCTGAAATCAATCATTGTTGGTTCTCGAAAAAGAAAACTAGGAAATTTGTCAAAATTTTAATTACCTAAACTCTAATTATGATAAAGGAAATATATGTGATTACTCAATTACATGAAATAATTTACACACTCACTGTTATACTGGTCCTGTAATACTCTTGCAATGACATTATCTATAAAGTATTTTTTAACTCTATCACTAATCACTAATATCTATCACTATTCAAAGTTATTATTAAGCACTGTTATGAAAGAAACAACGTAACTATATGAGTTCAGTCGGTTCTACCAATATATACCTAGGTATATATATTTATAATGACAGATATGGTGTAGACGCATATTATGATCATTACAAATTCGTTCTAGGAGAAGGGATGTGAAGGTTTATTTTTTGTGATCTACGTTAAACATTAATTAAGTTATTTTAGTTAATGAAAACATTCTCATTCCAAATTTCAAAATATCGGAAGTAAGCATGCAATTTCAAATACTGTAGGTACCTAAAATTAATATAGAAATAACAAAAATATAAAAATAAAAATATATAAAGTTTTAAAAAAGAACTGAAGCTGTTATCATAATATATGACGCAATAGAATAGATTTGGACCTCATGTGTAAAAATCATAAGAAAAATTTACAAAATCAGTTATGGAAAGATAATAGACTCATGGCACCAACTTTTGCTGATCTTTTCATAATATGTTGTTTATACATAATTTTGATTCACCTTATATGGGCAAACACGTTTGTTTTACAAGTAGCAACAGAAAATATTATTTTATAATTCATAATACATCATCTAATGATGATAAGAATATTTTCTTTATTTTTTTTTTAGTTTTGTTGATTGATTAACCACTTGCTGATTATGACTATGGCTATTGTATCATATAAACCGTGAATTAAACAGACGATATAGTGAACATTTTTTTTACAAAAAGTAGGAATGATATTCATAAAAACTCAAACCCGAAATCTCCTTCCAAGGGGTGGAGGGGGCAAATTTTCTCGAAGATCGAAAATCCGAAATGGCAGAATTAAAGATAAGAAAATATCCGGAAACAATTGTACATTTTTTCAAAAGAGCTATGGTTTTCGAGTTTCAACGATGTTAAAATTTGAAATATGTGTATTTTCACTATGTAGAACAGGCAATTACTTTCGAAAATTGAAAATCTGAGAATGGAAAATTAATGACCAGATTATTTATATCAACATTTATTTTGAACATTTTTCCATTGAGGTACGGTTTTCGAGTTACAACAGTGGTAAAGTCTAAAATATGCGTATTTCCGCGACGATATTTGTAGATTTCCGAATAATAACAAATACAAGCAAATTATACATGGGTAGTAATGGTATACGTGAATGACGAATGTAATCAAAACTGTGAAATATTTTTTTACACCGACGTTATTAGTTAGCGCACTGAAAAATACAAAATAATATTAATTTTAATGATGATGGTAGTTGTAAAGTTGGTGCCAAAAGTTTTTATGCTACTACAACGCAACTACACAACTTTATTAAGAGAAATTTCATTTCCTTGGTCCCTTAATTCTGACCAGCACACACACTGAATGATAAGGCATTCTTATTCGGATTGATACCTTTTCAACCTACGATAAGCTGTCTATCATTTTTCGTTGATATAAAAACTCGATATTAACCTTATCATCATCATAATAACACAGAATAAATTTATTCTCTTATAATAAGCAGATAGATACCTTCATAAAATCTCTAAATTGTTACTGGTCAAATGTTTGATGCTTTTCACACAGCAATATCATTCAATTAGCTACTAAGAGATATCACAGTTTTGATCACTTTTATTTTGCTTCTTCACAATCTGAAAACATGTGTAGTTAACAGTTGTTTTTTGAAAGTGTAACACTTCATAAGGAAGTATTTTTTATAATTCATATTAACTGTCTTATAATTCCGGAATTACCCTCTATAACATGCACCTAAGGTTTATTTACCTGTGCAAGGTGCGTTTTTTCCCATTCGAATGGATTTTTGTTTGAAGGTAATTGGGTTTACTTGCAGACAAGGTTTTTTCGAAAGAAAATAAGGAAAAATAAAGAAAAAAACACAGAGAGCCGGTATATATGCATTTGAAGAATGCAATAATTTATAAATGGGGGACAATCTTATCTCAAAGCCCATTATACAATATATGATGCGCATCAAGAAACTCGAATACTTTTATACGTGATGAGGGGAACTTGCAGGTTTAAATGAGATATCTTACTTTCCAAGTAACATATAAGGCAGCTCGTACTATTTATCTATTGAGAACATAAATATCGTGTTTGATAAATAAGTAAATTGTCTATTATATTTACATCTGACAAATCATATAATAATTAAATAAAGCTTTGAAAGTAACATATTCAACAGTCATCGCTGTTTTTAGTTGGTAGATATATAATTTTCCTTATATAGTCATACAAGGCAAAAATGAGTCAATATCAAATGTAAATAATGACTAAATTGAGATTCACTCATCGTTAATTACTCATCAAGTGCATACAGCTGTTATATTTAAGGAAGAAGAGACCTAGATTTTATCCAACCAGCTGTCATCAGTCATAAAAAATCCTATTTTGGGCAAAGTAGGTACGTATATATGGTAAAAAGTTGCCTTTTCAATGATCGCAGCGAGAACTGAATTGACAAAAAATGGTGCCATTTTCATCATACAAAAACAGGGTTGAGAGTTTGGAGGTCTTTGGATATAGTCGAAGATATAATCAAAGATAATGGAAATCATCGATGACCTCAACATTTCCATTCCAAATGTTTTTGGATTAGTTCAACCTGGTTGAAATTTGAAATAATGAAAGTATTTTGTAAGTATTTTGATTTTTTGAACATTATCTAACTTTTTGTGAATATTCCGATTTCTGGCGTTCTGGGCACACGCCCTGTATAACAAGGTCAACAGGTAGACGACTCTATGAAGAAAGAAAAAGAAAAAAATAATCGCCATTGTACATATCTCAGCGTCGTTCTACGAAATTTATACGGCTACGCCAACGAAAATGTATTTATTTCAGCGACATCAGGAATGCCGATAAATATATGACCAATAGGTATCATACAAAATTCCGGCTACTAGCCGGCGTTGTCTCTTGAGTCATGTGATGCTGACTTGTGATGAATCAGCGCCATATTCGTCACTTTTTTGGGATGGATTGATTACGTCCCTTGGTTTCTTTTGATTCTTATTAACGTTCTGTGTTCAGTCTTCAATAATCATAATATTAGCACACACAATTGTTTAGTTTTTGTCAGCTGACTTGTAACAAATTTAGAATACCTAGGCCAAGTGCTTAACAGACGACAACTTTTGGATTGGATTTCCCATTAATCCAAACGAAACATGCTCATTATATCCAATCTTGATCAGGATAATACTAATTATAATCAAGTTTTCACAATACACTGAAAAATAGAGAATACTATTTATTCTGTTGGTACTGGTAATTTTGACATTCTGTAAGAGCTTAGTTATAGAAAGATGAATCTAGGGACGCACTTCATAAATATCCGAACCAATGTAATAAATATTCTTTAAATTTTTTTAGTGTATCATCCAATAATTCCTCTTAGTTTTAGTAAAATATCAATTATTAAGATATATAAGATTTTCCTTATGGGGTTTTCGTTTATTCACAAATAATGTGTATTATTTAAATGTATGTTTGTAACTATCTATTATTATTTATTATTTGAAATTTGAAAATAATTTATTTTTGTTATTACATATTATTAGATATTCTATACAGGGTGAACAATTTGATGGTATTTTCGTTAATCATTGCCTACTAACAAATTTTGTGTGTGAAAATACAAGAAGGACGTTTCTAGTAAAATAGAGAGAGATATATTTAACCCCTAGTGCAAGCCACGTTAAGGAACTTCGTTCCAAAACCCTGTGAAAAGAAATACATTTTGAATTTATTTTTTATGGCACCACTGCTCAACAGTCTCAGAATCATTAAAATTGTAGCATTGAATACATTGAGTAAAACTGAATTGTACCTATACGTCCCCCTTATTTTTCTAAGGTAGTGAAATTTTTTTACGGGAAATTTACTGAATATATAATTCAAAATATTTTTTAAAAATTACAACTCACAGGCAGTCAGAAAAACATTTTAGGTCACTGTTAAAGAAATAAGAAATATCTTTGAAATTATTGAAATTTACGTTAACCCTGGTTTTGCCCTATTGAAATTTATAAAATAGAACTCGAGTCAATCTCAGAAGATAATAATTTTATGATTAAATTCATTGGTAACATTCCAATTCTGCCCACTATCCCTGGTGTCAGAATCTTAATTCAATCAAATCGATTTTCGTGAGGATAACATTGATTAACTTTCATTTGCATTGAGAGATTCACTTAATAAAATCATCTATATAAATTAAAGATTCCGATATTCCATTAAAACTAATTCAATTAACATCAAATCGATAAACATAAAAGTGAAACCCTAATTCAGAATATAGGTATAATATTTCCTAATTAGAATCCGATATGTCTTGTTTCTTCACCATGTCTATATCTAAATAACATGAGTAGGTACATGAGTGGTGATAATTAGAACATACAATATACCTATAAGTCTGCAAAAAATCATTGAAATTCCTCAGAGTGGGTACTAAAGTTAATTTAACAGAGCAATTGATAACCTAATGGCTTTTATGATATAATATAGGGAACAAATTAACAATTTCAAGTATTGGTTGAATAATGGAAATATTTGGATTTTTTTTCCTCCTTGATCAACCTAGTTGATCAACTCGACATAAACACACGGTTTTAAATGGTTAGCACGTTGACTTGTTTGACCAACACTACTTAGTTCTCTGAACGTAACTTATGTTCCTAGTTCGAATAGTTTCAGAACTCAAGTTAAGGGATATGAATACTGGGTAAGTCACATTAGATGATAAAAGAATGTATGAAAATAGATTTTAATGAATATCTGAATAGATATCTATTTAAAAGTCAATAATAAAACATAATTTTAAGAAGCTGTGACAATCTCAAAAAACTTGGTTAATTTGACAATATAATCATTAGATGAATGTCTGTTTAGAAGGAACATAGATATATTAAACATTTATCCAAACTTTTGGATATTTT
Organism: Crioceris asparagi; assembly: GCA_958507055.1. Taxonomy (NCBI): domain Eukaryota; kingdom Metazoa; phylum Arthropoda; class Insecta; order Coleoptera; family Chrysomelidae; genus Crioceris; species Crioceris asparagi. Next base: position 50,333,990 of record OY293827.1, read on the forward strand.
AGAGTGAAGCTAGATTGAAAAGAAATTTCGAATTGCAGTTGGACAAAATTCTACTCTCAACGTTGTATTAGAAAAGGAAGAGGACTCGAGCCTTTATGGGATCAGCAAAAATGAAAGCTATTCATTTACAGGAAGTCAAAAGAGAGGAACGTGTTCTCTTATATCTTTAGAAAAATATTGATATACCCTACATCTTGATTAAATTGCCAAAACTAACTCATTAACCAGAGCAGACCATCTGAAATATATCCTTGATATAAATATTATTCAGAAGTCACAGAACCGCATTTCATATGCAGTTATCCAATATCATTCAGACTCAAGATTTAATGAAAACCAGAAAATGATATTCATATTATTGTTTATCAGATGACATTGAAAGTTATGCACAATGCCAGGCAATTTATTTTATGGACATCAGCAATTATTAATTTAATTGATTTCATTGACAACTTTATAACACAGCAATAATCTTTGCTTGTTAACAGATCACGGATTTATTGCATGAGTCCAAAGTATTGTTGGAGAAGTAGGTACTTGTAGCTTGTAGTACAGTCATGTTCTAGCGAAAAAGTATATATTGCTCGAAAATATATCGTATCGCACGCCGTTTGGCTACTCGGAAATTTTACAGAAAAAAATTATGTGAAAATTGGTGTCCATTAAAATATGTTACAATTATATTAAATTATACCTACAAGTGAGTAATTTAAAATAAATCATTCATGTTCGGTAATAGAATTTGAATTAAAAGAATATATTATTATATTGCCAAATCATAATCATTTGAATATTATTTTACATTTTAGATACTATTCATTCCATTCCATTCTTAAGAGCCAATCAAATTTGTACATAATGAAAATACGGCAACACTCATATAGGTACTCTTATAATATTCAGTGTTGCCGAATTTTCATTATGAACATGATATAAATTCAAAAATGTAATTAATTAATTAATGTAATTCGAATTAAAATTATGTACATAATAGGTAATAAAAAAAAACACAATTTGAATTCAGTACTTAAAAGGAAGACAATAGATTTATATATAACGAAAACAGAATTTAAAAAATATACAAAAATATAATAAATACTCTCATTTGAAATTATTCTTTAAGACATTAATAATTGAATTTTGTTAATATAAATATTTTTTTACAAAAAATTGGACCGACTTTATCAGTTGGTGCACTGAAAAATACAACATAATATTAATTTTATTTGTGCCGGTACTTTTGAAGTTGATGTCGAAAGTCTCCCATCAACTTATAACCGCACAATTTCAAAGTACCAGCATTAATAGAATTGATTCTTTTTAAATCTCCAGTTTAAACTTTGCCAGATATGGTCTCGTCTTTAATTTTATCGTATGAAATTTTTTGTTTTTCGAAAAAAAAAAAACCTTCCAACCCCTTTGAAATTATTTTTTTTTTTGGGGACGACATGTTACTAATATCAAGAAACCACAAAGATAAATAAGAAAATAATAGTCTATACAATAATAATTATTCGAGGTTTTTCCTCGGAATACATTTTGTGATAAGTTTTAAGATTAATTATGTTTGTATATTAATATGCACAATAAAAATGTCCAGAGTTAATTCTCGTTAAAATTTCAAATATATAATTTATTTTTATTTTAACTTAATGCAATTCTTTTTATTAAATAGCAAAACGACGTGCCATAAATATGTATTATTGTGTAAAATGTTCCGACATTAGTAGCAGCAGAGACCTCAGGAGGATTGGCCTTACAAGCGAAGCATGTGTTGTTGGAAATTCTTTTTCAACAAAGATAAAATAATAGTTTTTTTTTCGTCAATGGTAAATAATTTGAGACTTGGATTAAGACAACAAAAAAAACTTCTGGAAGAAGTCGTTCGTAATCAAATAAGTCTTTCCTATAGCTATATTAAAATATTAAAAAAAGAAATAAGCAATGTGTGTAAAACTTCAGAACGTAGGAGTTAGTTAAAGAAATTGAATATTTGAATAAAAAAGTTATTTAAAGAAAGTTACATTCAAACCATAGTCGGAGGTTAGAGGGTCAAGGGAACAGAATGAAGCAAAATAATAGAATCAGAGCTTATTGATTCATATCATGGAAACTTATATATGCGCCTTAATTGACATAATGAAGAATATTGGGATCAGTGATAAGAAGGGTTTACCGTTTGGTTCGAACTGAAACGGAAAAATCCGTAAGTTAAAAGTCTACCTTGTATAAATTATCAGTTCAGTGTCTAAGAATTTTGAACTTGTATAAAATAAAAAACATAAGTAACCGTTTCCAATAAAATCTCTAGACTTCGTAGATGTTTAGTTTTTGAGGCGCATGTTTCCAGAAATATTGGATAAATACAGTTATTCAATAAGTACATAAGATGTCAAAGTTTTAATTTTTATATAGGAACCCTGATTTTTTATCTGCAATAAATACTAAATTTATTTAATATAAGATGTACCTATTCCGCTCGATATTTGTACATTGTGACCCAAATTGGAGTTGAATGTATTGGTATCTGTGCAAATATCTGAGCAACAGAGCTTGAATAGGCAATGTTTTATTTAGAATTTAGAAAGAAACACAATATTTTTCAGAAATATAAGTTCAGAAAATTATTAAAATATGGAAAGTCGCATTTATATCTTTTGCATTATATATTTAACTACATATTTATTTAATGGATTTAAGAATAATATATTCTTAATGCACTTTTTTAAAAATAGTTCACCAGTGCATTCAACACCCTGTAATTTTGTTATGTCATGTGAGATTTTAACACTGCTTTAACTCATTTAATCCCAGTTTTGATTATGAAACTGCAAATATTCAATGTAGGTTAATTTAATATATTATCAATAGATGAAATTATGTGGTTCGTAAACGTACCGTTGGGATCTTACAAGTAATTTCAATTGTGGCAATTTACTTTCGTTGACAATATCATATAATTTCCCTCCGTTACTATAGCACTATCAACCGCGTTCAAAAATATAGGCCACCACGACCTTATCCTAAAACCCACGATCTAAACGGCAACTCCCCCCTCCCCCATGAAACGATTATATTTCCTAAGAAATTGCATGAGCTTACAACTGGACTATCATTCTAGTCAAAGATAATGGAAGTCATTGTCTTTGTTCTAGCGTACCATTGATAATTTTGACTTTTCATCGTATGCTGTATCGTAGGTATATGCCTCTCTCTTTTTTGACAGTTTTAACACATTCTAGTGGACAGTTCTGAATAGTGACTGCGCAAAAAATCGTCTATTCTTCATTCCGAAAAACAAATCAAAGGATGGAAAAAAGATATATCAAAAACTAATTGATGTGAAAGAGGATATTTCGCTACAGACAAAAGATGTAAAACTACCCGAACAACCAAGACCAACATTTCATTGATTTTTTAGGCGCCAGCATATGGTTTTGAATAATATAAGTACAAATTTGATCAGAAAACGCACCAAATTTTAAAACCAAAGCTGAGTGGGTCGCCTATTATGGACATTTTATATGCAAGTCTTCCAAAGTAAGGTATCATTTGCTCATCAATGGATAAATTATGGGAATCAATACCGAACTTTAAATTTTTCATCTTCATAACATCTAAAAATAGACGAATCTTAGCAAACTTGTCGGATTCATATAGTGAGTTATTATCTGATAAATGCATATTTCTTTCCATATTTTGAGATTTGTTGCGACTCATAGACTTTTTTACAACTTATAACTATATCTTCGTCGTTTGACCAATACATATACTGTGGTTTTATCGAAAGCAATGTCCTGATAATTATTATCTTTAGCATATTTCATGAAGAATATCAGTATCAATTCTATAGCTTCGTCAACGAAATAAAAAACATGTCCAGTGGTGTTTTATCAGCTGGTTTCTCAAATTACTCTTTGATCTATATTATATTCAGCGGAAACTGGTGCATGCGTATATGTTATTTCCTTCTTAGTTTATTCCCAAAAAAAACAATGCAGCTTGTTCATTATAAAATACTTGGATATAGGACAACTAATATTTCAGGACTCATATGCATCAATTTAACAGGGTTGGGATAAAGTATAGAACCAATTTATCTTTGAAACGGAACGTACAATATCTATGAAAGTTTGCAAGCGAATGGAATGATGCCTGTAATACATCTTATGAGCTTTTTTTGTAATTTTAAGGTACTTCTGGTTAAAGCTGAAATACCCTCAACTTTGTATATTTAAATAGGACACCCTTAATATTTCTGTAGAATTCGATAAATTTTGTTCTTTCAAACAATTATTAATTTTTCGTTCGTAATTTAATATTGACATTTGATAGTTTGTCAACAATTACCTTCTGGATTGTACAAGGTTATTCTCTAATAAATAAGTTTTGTTCATCGTCATTGTTACGTAAATGTATTAGTGATAGCAAAGTTCTATAATTTCTCATTTTCACAGTTTTTTACACTTAAACATTATGTAAGTACTGGTTTAAAACAAGAAACTCTATCGAAATCTGAAAAAATGTACAGGGTTTCTATCTAAATATAAAAATTTAAGGCTTTTTGCGCTTAAACCGGAAGTACCCTAATAATACAAGAAACTGCATCAGATGCATCAGACGACATAGCACTTGCAAATTTTCATAGATATCATCTTATCTGTTTTAAAGATATTTACTTGATTCCATATTTTATCCCAACCATTTTCTCTCTGTTTTTCAACCGATTATTTTTTTGTTTAGTAGCTATTGATGAGTTTTAGGTGGTACAAAAAAACTGGAAACAGTTTTTTCAATTTGAAAACAGTTTTTTTTCTACATTCCCACAATTTGTGTAATTTCAGTTTTTTTTAAATTGTTCTAACCAAATCAACTTTTTAACATGTAATTCCCTGTATGAAATGCTTAAGTTACCTAACCTGACATAACCTAAATATTTTTTATAAAAAATAGGACCTTTTTTATTAGTTGATGCACTGAAAAATATCAAATAATATTAATTTTATTGATACTATTAATTTTGCGGGTATAGGTTGATAGAAGACTTTTGACACCAACTCCAAAAGTACCAGCACCAATAGAATTAACATTATTTTGATTTTTTCAGTGCACGAACTAATAAGAGTCGATCATATTTTTTGCAAAGAATTTTTATTTCACTTGTTTGATTATTTCAAATTAGTAGAGCGTTTACTTTTATTCAGCGATTTCCCAATGTAGTGGCAGCAATCCTGCAAATTCATTAATTTCAATTTTCGATAACTATTGGATAGTCACCTCTTTAGAGGAAAGTTTTCTGGACAAAGGATGTTATTTGTTTCTTTCAAACTATCAAACTATCTATTCTAAAATTTATAATCACATTTGATAAAGACACAGTGTGTCGAAATAATTGTCATGTATTCATGTATTTAATATATAAGTGGAAATTTATTAATATTTTTTTCAATAAAAGAGCTCATGTGTAATTTACAAAATCTGCATGTGTATTATATTTATACCAAAAATTATTTTTATAATTGATGGATAATATTGGATATCTGACAATAGTTTTCAATTATGATCAAATAAAAAAAAATTTCGATATTTTCAAAAATAATTCATATTTTTCGACTCACCTCGTATACGGATTAAAAGAATTGATATCTGATGGTTGAATTTTAAGTTTTGGATTAAGCAGAGCTTTTTATTATGAATAACTTTTTTTTCATAAAACCTATAATAAAAAAGTTTTCCATATGGTTCCGACTTAATTGGACACAATGTATATAATTTTTTTCTCGGAAACGGCTCTAACGATTTTGATAAAATTTGGTATATCGATAAGGTTCTAATTTTTAAGATTATCTATATAAGTGGATTCCTGACAAAACGCGAGGGTGTCACCTTAGAGGTCCATAAACTTTTTCTTGAATGGTTCGGCAGATTTGGATAAAAATTCGCAGAAAGGGGTTTTAAGAGCCAAGAAAATGATTGGCGATACTTGCATTTTTAATGGATGTGACCCTAGAGGTCCATACTAGCTATTTCGGGAATGGCTTCGCAGATTGCGATAAAAATTTCAATACGGGTGTCGAGAAGTCGATTGGTGATACAGCTGAGTATCAGGTATGAGGTATGGTATGAGAAATCTATAAGCGATACTTTGATTTTTTAATGGATGTGATCTTCGAGGTCCCCACTAGCTATTTCAGAAATGGCTACGCAGATTACGATCAAAAAATTCAGTATGTTTGGGGGTAGAGAAGACGATTAGTGATACAGCTGAGTTCTGGTATATTTCACATTCATATTTATTTTAAAATCTTTAAATTGTGAGGTGTGTAAAAGATAAAAGCAATACTTACACATCTACCGATCGCAATATATTTTAACTAGAAATATGCACATTTTCGCACTAAGATATTAAACATCCTTCGTAACTCTTATAGACCCATTCTAAAGTCTGTGTTAACCGAGCAAAGCTCGGTCGCCCAGATATTGTAGGTATATAAAAAAGTAGTCGAAATGTATACCTATTTAGTTTGAAACGCCCGTTTTTTTGACCGACGAACCCCGAACGGAGGAGGTATACAATTCGACTGTCTGCTTTTTTGTTTTGTTTGACCGCGCGTTTTATATAGTAAACGAACTCCGATTTTGATCATTTTTGATTCATTCGAAAGAGGAGGATTGAGAAATGGTCCCATATTCACAAAAACGCAGATCCGAAATCTCCTTCTCTTCGAAAACCGCCTCCGAAGCGGGTGGAGGGAGCAAATTTTGTCGAAAATCGAAAATCTGAGTTGGTATAATTAAAGGTAGGACAATATCCGGAAACGTTTAAATTGAACATTTTTTTCAAAAGAGTTACGGTTTTGAGATAGAGACATGTTAGTTTCTCAGTTTTGCTATGTAGAGAGAGCGATTTCTTTCGAAAATTGAAAATCTTTCGATACTACATGAAAGACATCATTATTTGTAGCAATATTTATAATGATCATTTCCCTTTGAGTTACGGTTTTCGAGTAAAATCGGTGTTAAAATGGTAACAACTAAAATATTCAAGCGTATTTCCGCAGCGATGTTCTCAGATCTCAATAATAACAACTACAAGCAAGGAATATACGTGGGTAATAGGATAAGTACTATCTTGGTATTGGTATTAGTGAATGTTCAACGATTTTCGTGACTAATGCTACACTCAAAAGTGTGAAATAATTATTTAAAAAAAAAATTGGACCGACGTTATTAGTTGGTGCACTGAAAAGTATAAAATAATATTAATTATATTGGTGCTGGTACTTGTGAAGTTGGTGCCAAAAGTTATCAATCTATCTGCAACTGCACAACTTCAAAAGTAACAGCACCAATAGAATTAATATTATTCTATACTTTTTAGTGTACCAACTAATAACGTCGGTCCAATTTTTTGTAAAAAATATTTTAATTATAGCCTTTATACTAAAGTTTATACATTCGGTTTATGCTGCTTTTTATTTTTGATAGTTGAAATTTTATAAAAAAAAAAGATTTCAATATATCCGATTAAAAGGATATTTTCACATATCTCCACACAAAAACAACAAGTATTCTAAGAAATAAGTCTGTAGTGTAACGCGGATAGTTTATCATGTACTTACTGTTATTATTTCTCTTAGTTTGTATTTGTTCTAATTCCTTATTTGCTATAGTTGTTTCATGTATTGTTCTATAATTAGTTCTAGAGTTGGTAGATTTATTCTCGATCCTTCCAACACACATCTAGCTAAGAAAGCGCTGCAACATTTTTAACAGATTTTGGTAGGAAACACTTGCGCTTTTAAAGCTGCAGCATCAGAAATACAACAGTTATTTTTAAAAGCTTCTTTATAAACCAAGTTAAGAGCGCAAAAAGTCTAACAGCAAATTCTGTCAAAAATGTTGCAGCGCTTTTTTAGCTAGATGTGTGTTGGACACAAGGATTATGTGAGGTGAAATTTGTTATAGTATTGTTAGTTTGACAAGCCTCTAGAACATTATTATGTGCGTCTAGATAATCATAGAACATTCTCGATGAATGTCATATTATGATTCAGATATATAAAGCCGTGACGATAACTGGACAGAGTTCAGTTTTTATTGTATCAGTCAATTGGAGACATAAGTCGATAGTAGTTGAGACGCGATAGTCAAAGTGACAAGTTGTGACAATTGTACTACAACAGAAGCTCATGTACAGAGTATTGAAAATAAATTATTGGAAGCAATCTGCGAACTTTTGAGTACTACGCATGTGAACTCACCCCACAACGTTTAGCACAGGGTTAAACGTTACAATTGGTGTCAGAACTGGATCATCGCATTTTGCTGAGAACATAGGGTGAATACCAGATCGAAAGATTACGACGAAATGGCAAATTTTGCAGAAATAATGAAGTAACTAGAGAATCAAAAAGAAGAACAACAAAGAATTAGACAACAAGAAAAATAAGAACAAGAAAAAATTAGACAACAAGAAAAAGAAGAACAAGAAAGAATTAGACAACAAGAAAAAGAAGAACGAGAAAGAATTAGACAAGAAGACCAAACAAAAATGAATCAATTCCTAGAAAATCAAGAAAAGAGTAGACAAGAACAAGAAACAAAAATAAGACAAATTCTAGAATATCAAGAAGGAAGTAGGCAACAAGAAAAAAAAGAACAAGAAAGAATAAGACAAATTTTAGAAGAAGAACAAACAAAAATAAGACAAATCTTAGATAAACAAGCAACAGTGCGACAAGAAGATAAACAGGAAGTTGACCAGAAATTAGAGAAAGTTGACCAAAAATTAGAGAAAGTTCAAGAAGAAGTTGAACAGAAATTAGAGAAGTTCGAGAAAGTTTTGATCAAAAATTTCAATTAATAAAAGAAAAGATGTTGCAAACGAAAGCTGAAGTGCCTCTGAGAAGATCGTCCAATGAAATTCAAAATGGTGTAGTTAATCCAGTAAAAATTGAAGCCCCCAAATTTTTTCGTAAACAGTCTTGTTCTACATATAAAAAGCAATGCTGCTGCTGGTTTGGCTAGTGGTTGATCAAATGAAGAGAAAGCCACCGCATTGATTTTGGCTCTCCGTGGTGATGCCTTGGAAATCTTAAATACCTTAACTGGCGGCGAACCATCGTATGCGATTTTAGTGGATCAACTTGAAATGCGTTACGGTGACCAACATCTACAAGTTTACCAAGCAGTTAAAGAATAAGCAGCAGAGGTTTGAAGAAACACTACAACAATATGAAATTGATGTTGCCCGGCTCGTTCGACTGGCATATCCTACAGCACCAAAATACTTTCTTGATAGGTTAATAGTACAAACATTCATTGATGATATAATAGATATTGAAATGCAACAAGCCCTTCGGTTAAGTAGTCCTATAAGAATTGAAGATGCCCTTGCACGTGCACAAAGCTGCTAAACAGGCGTCCAGAAGTCATCTCAGACTGCGACAGACACGATGGGTCAATTCAACCCAAGAGAAATCGTATGGCAATAGTAACTCCTTTAAGCACATTATTAAAATGTTACAAAAAATGGATGGGCAAACAACTGAACAAAGAACTAAGACTTTGTGTTGGAATTGTGGACAAGAAGGACATATAAAGAAGAATTGTCCACAGCCTCAAAATAGCAATGTGCAGGAAAACTCCAGTTATCCAGTTTTGCGGGGCGAAGACTGGCTTACTCCAACCAAGCCCCAACATCGTTAAAAATCAAAATTTCTCGACTGAGTCATGAACGATCCGGCTTGGTTGTGAAAGGAAGAATATGAGGTCGGGATTGTAATATTGTTATTGATACTAGTTCATGTTCTACCATTGTGCGAGCTGATGTTATTCCTGCTTGCAAAATTGACCATCCCAATAGAAGTTATATACTTCAACTGCAAATGGAGTGACAATACCCGTCATTGGTACTCACGAGGCAGATATTCAGCTGAAAAAAGGGAGTTATCCTCTTCCCAGAATAGACGATACACTAGATTCGTTGTCAGGAGAGAAATGGTTTTCTACATTGGACTAGAAAAGTGGATATTGGCAAGTCGAAATGCATCGTGAGGATAAAGAAAAGACAGCATTTTCAGCCAATACCGGTCTATGGCAATTCACCGTAATGCCATTCAGATTGTGCAACGCCCCAGCGACTTTTGAGAGATTGATATAAACGTGGACTCATTGGAAAGAAATGTTTAGTATACCTTGATGATGTAATCGTTTTCAGCGAAACATTTGAGGAATACTTGAAAAATCTAGAAGAGATATTTCAACGATTCTCACAAGCAAATCTCAAATTTAATCCCGAGAAATGTGTTTTCCTAAGAACTGAAGTGAAGTATTTGGGATACATAATATCCGCAAAAGTTGTAAGAACAGATCTGGAAAAGACAGAAATGGTTCGTAATTGGCCTCTATCAAGGAACAGAGTATCCACTAGCAGATTACAGTAAGAGTTTATCAGAGGATGAACAAAATTACTGTGTGACGCGGCAGGAGTTACTAGCTGTAGTCAAGGCAATAAGACATTTCCACAAATATTTATACGGTCAGACATTTGTTCTACGGACCGATCACGCATCACTTAAATGGCTGTTCCAGTTCAAGAGCCCAGAAGGCCAGATAGCGCTGGCTCCAACAACTTCAAGGATATGACTTCAAAATTGAACATCGTTCTGGTTTTAACCACAGAAACGCTGATGCACTGTCAGGACGGCCTTGTTCAGAGGACTGTAAAAACTGTTGAAGACTTGAAAATAATTTGCCAGAAATTCTTAAAGTCAAACGAACTTTGGTGAATGGCAACCCAAACTGGAGTTCGGAAGTACTCAAGCAAGACCAACTGGATGATAATGATATTGGACCAGTTAAGAGGTGGAAAATAGATGGAGCAAGAACTACTTGGCAGGAGATATCTGATTTGTCTCCTGTGATAAATGGATACTAGGCACTTTGGGAATCTCTAATAATTGATGATGACGTTTTGAAAAGAAAATGGGAAAGTAATGATGGTAACACAGTTCATTTTCAAATAATTCTTCCACGGAAAAGCATTGCACAAGTACTACAAGAGATTAATTGTGGAGCAAGTGGTGGCCATTTAGGTATCAATAAAACTTTATCGAAGATCAGAGAGAGGTTCTGGTTAGGAAGAGTGCTGATGTAGAGGACTGGTGCCCGGGGATGCGATACCTGCTTTACCAGTAAAGGCCCAAATACCAGAACCCGCCATAGGATGCAGCAGTACAATGTGGATGCCCCATTTAAGTGAATAGCCATCGATATTACGGGGCCATTTCCAATAAGCAGCTCTGGAAATAAATATCTCTTGGTCATCATGGATTATTTCAGTAAATGGCCAGAAGTAGTGGAAATTCCAAATCAGGAGGCAAAAACAGTGGCCGATGCCCTACTTAACATTGGATAAGTCGGTTTAGTGTGCCGTTAGAGTTCATTCGGACCAAGATCGAAATTTTGAGTCGGAAATCTTTCAAAGTGTGTGTAATCTAATCGGGATTAAGAAAACTCGCACAACTCCACTGCATCCATAATCCGATGGAATGGTAGAGAGATTTAACAGAACACTAAAAAAATTATTTGAGGTCAGCAATCAACGAACACCAAACAAACTGGGATAAGTGTATACCGCTCTTCCTACTGGCCTATAGAACTTCCACTCACGAATCGACCAAAGAATCACACTTCTTACACCAATTGTAACGTTTAATCCTGTGCTAAACGTTGTGGGTTGAGTTCACTTGCGTAGTACTCAAAAGTTCGCAGTTTGCTTCCAATAATTTATTTTCAACACTCTACAGAGTGTACACGTGTACACACGAGCTTCTGTTGTAGTACAACTGTCACAACTTGTCACTTTGACTATCGCGTCTCAATTACTATCGACTTATGTCTCCAATTGATTGATACAATAAAAACTGAACTCTGTCCCGTGATCGTCACGGCTTTATATATCTGAATCATGATATGACATTCATCGGCAATGGATTATCTAGACGCACATAATAATGTTCTAGAGGCTTGTCAAACTGACAATACTATGACAAATTGCACCTCAGATATAGTTTCTGGAAGGATCGAGAATAAATCTACCAACTCTAGAACTAATTAATGAAACATGAAACATGAAACATGAAACAACTTTAGCAAATAAGGAATTAGAACAAATACAAACTAAAAGAAATAATAACAGTAAGTGCTCATTTATAATGGACGTAAGGCGTAAGAGTTTCGTAATGGATAAAGATGAACACTAGAAAATAAGTAGTATCGTTCACAATAAGCGAACGTTACACTTATGTGTTACGGTAGACCGTAAGACCTCACGGCCAAACGTTAGGGCGACATAAAGTTGGACAATATTTTAACTTTACGTTCGGATTATGGGAAATTTAGGAACATTTTTAGGGGATTTGGATTTTTTGTGTTGAATTATTCGTCTGTTGGTAAGTATCGGTTCGCACTCATGTATATTTAAAGGAACATTCTTCATTATGTAGTTCCAGTATTAAAGATCGGTATTCACCGTTCTTTTTTCGATTCCTGTTTACTGGGCGCACACTCCACCACCTAGGTTTTCTTTTTTTCTTTACACAATCTCTTACTTGTACTCTACGCATTGCCAATAACAAAACCAATTACTGCATTACACCATGTCAGTATACCTACACCAGAGAAAATCCCCAGATGAACAATAGCTGCCAAATGGCAAATTATTTCACGCATGCGTAGCAACCAAGTTTTTACGTTCATTGTAAATAGAAAAAGGTTACGTCTGTCTTATGCGTTATATGTGCCTTACGTCTTACGTCCATTATAAATGAGCACTAAGTACATGATAAACTATTCACGTTACAATATTGTTTTCATCAATTTTTTAGTACTAAGTTTTACTTTTTTGCTGCATACTACTTCTCCATGGTGGAAATTCTATAAAAGTTTTTTAAAAATAAATTCGATTTAGAATAGAATAGAATAATACTGATCATTACTGATGTTACCTACCAGCCATTTTATATAACCTGTGTTACCAACGATAACAAAACGTATTATTTCGGGCTTTTGAAGAAGGCTTCAAGATCGTCAAAAAAATTAACTGGTAAAAATAACTACAATTAATAAAGAATTTATCTATTGTTGCTTTTTCATCGACTTTTCTTATTGAAAAATTCGAATGAAGAACTACCAACAACTACGAGAGTTTATAAAAATATGTCATCTGGTAAAGAAAGTATTCTAGCCTTGTTACGTTATTCCTTCGATATTCCCAAAGAAGTAGAAGATTTGGTTATATTAAGATATGATTCTTTTATTAAAGATATCACCAAAACTATCTCAAATAAACTCCTTTCTTGCCATAGGGGGTAAGCATTTTCGATCGACTTGTCTACTCTACTGTGTTGTAAGGGTGAGTCAGAAATAATGGTACTACAAGACTAACCAGATATTTTACCCAACTCATTGATGTATTTAATATTTTCGAATATCCTACAGATTGTTCGAAATATGACATTCACCTATTATCATATTTAAATAGATGTAACTTGTTTATTTCAAATAGAACACCCTGTATTTTACTAAACTATCTTGTGCATTTTGGATTATCCTTCGAACTGTATTGGGTGTCCCTATACCTATAGATATAATACTTCACAAGATATCTCGAAAAATTTAAACCAACAACTTATGATCAATTTAATAACAAACAATAAACACAGAGATTTCAAACCCGTAGGACGATATGAAAGTGAATATAAATACATGTTTTTATTTAATAAATTGTTCAATCTGTTGCCGGTCTGTTCAATAGAGGACCGAATCCTACAGTAAATAGACTTCTGAACAGACTGTTGCATGTCGAGTGTATCAACAAAAGCATCAGATATTCTAAATATCATATATTTTTAGTTGTTGTAACCCCATTTACAACAAATCCATGAGAGTCAAATCTGGGGATCTAGGAGATCAGTCATGCCAAATATTCAGCGGGACACCTCCCCAAACATTTATAATCCAGCGAGTTTGGTGGTTCACAGTACGAAAATAATTCAGGATATATCTATTCACCATACCAATATTATGAAAATTAGATTCATGTGACCACAATACAGAATAGAAGAATTCACCTGCTACTCTTACACGATCCAGAACCCATAAGGAAAATTCTAAACACCTATAATAATCACTTTTATGCAAATGCTAAATACCTAGATGTGGAGGGGGCATATTTGTGTTTTCTAAGTATTCTTACTTGCTTACACTCAATTAACTGATACCTGCCTAGCTATAACCCGAGTACCTACTATGTCTATGTGGGTTTTCAATCACAGAATCCAAAAATCGAATTGTTTCTGATAATTTTCAGAACTGATTATATTTTACATATTTGAATAGTTGAATGTCACCGTGTAGGATATCCGAAAATATTCAATACATCAATGAGTTGGTAAAATATCTGGTTACTCCAATAAAATGCGGTAAAATACAGTGTGTTCCGTAAGACGTACACCCTGTGCCTGGAAAATGTTTTCATGAAGTACCTACACCTCATAGCACTTTACGGAGCTGCAATGATGAAATTTCATTAGGTATATGGTGAAGTTCACAAGTCACAGACCGTGCCTTTAGTTCTGACTCACTCTGTATATTATCTCTATGATCAGAATAAGGATTTTGGTTTGACATTAATGTAGAGTTTTGTATGTCATGTTAACTGTCTAACTGTCAGGTTTGATATTAACGACATCACAGTAATTGAAACTTTGTACTAACTTTTAACTGTGAATACCTGCTGAAAGTCACATCTTTATAAGAAACTTGAGATCCCAGCAAGGATAAGGTCATTGGGAGGTTTTTTATCGAACAATGCAAATAATGAAACCGATGACACGAATAAGAACCATATCCCATGGCAGATGTAGCTGCTTCAATCGCTAATAGCTCTACATAAATATATACATGTATTCCGGTCGGACAACCACCTGCAGCTTTCAGTGCCAGCAGTTTTACACCGAATGGTAGACTTACAGACATATATTGAATCAACAATAAACATCTCATTATGGCTAAAAAAATAAATACATACAATAGTTGGTTAAATCAAAGAAATCCGATTCTTATCAATAAACAGCTTGAATCTAGATTAATAGAGACAATTTTAAATAAAAACCGAAACTTGACGTATTATTGCAGAATAATTGATGTGAGTGTAAGTAAGTAAGTAGAATTGTCGATTACTGAAGTAAGGTCAGGCAGAAACAATTGTTGTGTCTAGGTGAAAATCAAATGATTTGCAGCAAAAGCATGTTCGTTGATTGCCTTTTGATCAAATACATCATAAAATAACAAATGGAAATAACATGAAAATTATGAGAGATTTTGAAGTGCGTTTTTTGCAATTAATTAAAGTGGAATCGTTCCCTTATTCAAGATTGATTTGCAAGTTCTAGGACATAGGGTTGCTCTGAATTGAATTTTGATTTTAGATAACTTAAATCAGAGATAACTTTATTTTTTCAAATAGCATAGTACTAAACAAATTTACATTGATAGATGCAGATTTTTATTCTCTTCAATTTTATTAATACTTATTGGCACTTATATTTGATAGTTTGGAGATATTTAATTTTTTTGTGTTTACCCTTTCACGGATTATGGCGCGGTAGTTTGGCGTTGAAACAAATAAAAAACAAATAAATGAATTGATATGTTAAACACAGTCAAACCCAAATTGGTTGTTTTGCAATACACGTTTTCACGAAGACTGTTTGTATATGCTCGAATAACATTGAAAATGAAATTGTCTACAGAAGGAATAATAGACATGGTTTTTATTCTCGGTGAATGCCATAGGAATTGTTTATTGGCTTCAAGGGTCTATCAAGAAAGTAAGAATGGTTCCCGGACAGAAGACACCCGCAAGAAAGCAGTTTCCGGAGGGTATTGGGAATATTTGTTACTCTTCGAGAAAAAATAGTTACTAAGGAAGGCAGTAAGTTACCAGTATTAGCTGCTGTTATCGAAGACCCAGACATAAGTCGACGAATTTTAAGTTCTAATCTAGACATCAGTTGTCGATCAATCATTCGAATATTAAAGCCCACTTTCATCCGTACAAAAAACAATTACATCAGGAATTACTGTCGACCGATTATGAGGCACTTTTGTCAGTTACTGACAAATAAATTTGAAAAGGAACCTGATTCTTATAATTTTGTTTTGTGTATAGATGAATCGACATTCCATAATAATGGGATAGTAGATGGTCATAATTTTTATTACTTCTCCGACAAGAATCTGCACATTTACTCAGAGAGAAACCTACAAGTTAGGTGGTATGTAAATGTATGGGGAGGTATTATTGGCTCCTAAATAATTGGACCACATTTCTTTAATGGATCATTTCCAAGCCAAATGTTTCGATATTTCTTGAACAACAATTTAATTGAATTGTTGGATGATATCCCCATACTAATCCGACGAAATTTTAGGCTGCAACTGGATGGAGCACCTGACCATTTCAGCATCATTGTGCGACAATTTTTGACCGACGAACTCCAAACGGAGGAGGTATACAATTCGACTGTGCTTTTTTTTTTTTTTGGTTTGTGCGCGCCTTTCATATAGTAATCGTTGTCCGATTTTGATGATTTTTGATTCATTTGAAAGAGGAACCTTGAGAAATGGTCCCATATTCATAAAAACGGGAATCCGACATCTCCTTCCTTCCGAAAACCGCTCCCGAAGGGGGTGGAGAGGGCAAATTTTCTCGAAAATTGAAAATCTGCGTTGGTATAATTACAGATAGGACAATATCCGGAAACGTTTAAATTGAACATTTTTTCAAAAGAGTAACGGTTTTCGACATAGAGACATTTTAAATTCTCAAATATACCTATTTTCGCTATGTGGAGAGGGCGATTTCTGTCGAAAATTGAAAATCTGTTTGCAGTACATGAAAGACATAATTATTTGTAGCAACATTTATAATGAACATTTTTCTTTTAGGAATACGGTTTTCGAGTAAAATCGATGTTAAAATGGTAACAACTAAAATATTCAAGCGTATTTCCGCAGCGATGTTCTGAAATCTCAATAATATCTACAAGCAAGGAATATACGTGGGTAATAGGATAAGTACTATCTTGATTGGTATTAGTGAACGTTCAACGATTTTCGTGACTAATGATACACTCAAAAGTGTGAAATAAATATTTTTTGCAAAAAAGTGGACCGACGTTATTAGTTGGTGCACTGAAAAGTATAAAATAATATTAATTCTATTGGTGCTGGGACTTGTGAAGTTGGTGCCAAAAGTTATCAATTTACCTGCAACTGCACAACTTCAAAAGTAACAGCACCAATAGAATTAATATTATTTTATACTTTTCAGTGCACCAACTAATAACGTCGGTCCAATTTTTTGTAAAAAATATTTTTAAATCTACATTTCCAGCAACGACAGACAGGAAGAGGAGGACCGACTGCTTGGCCGCCAAGATTCCGTGATTTAAAACCCTAAGACTTTTCCTTGTGGGTTTATGCTTCGCATAATTCAAGTTCTTCGACAAATTATACCGGCTATGTACGTAAGTTCAACGTTCATTTCGTGAACGAATTCCTCTTTGTTTGCAGAACGCATGGGGCCACTTTGAACAGTTGCTGTAAACGATTTACTTGTTTTCTTATGTATTGTTTTATTTTTTCAATGTCATGTTTATTGTTATTGTCTAGTTTCGGAAAGAAGTGTTAAAAAGTATTTCACAATTCCCGTTGTAAGAAATCTTCCTAATACTTTCCAAAGTTTGCTTTCTTGCGGATGTCTGATGTCAGGATTTTTTTCTTGATTAACTCTTGAAGCCAATAAACAATTCCTGTATCATTTACCGAAAATAAAAACCAATTCTACGATTGATTCAATAGTTCACTTGTTTCAACTCCAAACTACCGCGCCAAATTCCGTGATAGGGTAAACACAAAGAAATTAAATATGTCCAAAACTATAGAAAATAAGTGCCAATACGTTTTAAAAAAACGAAAGAGAATTAGAATCCTCATCTATCAATATAATTTGTTTAGTAAAAAATCGAGTTATCTCTTATTTAAATTCTCTAAAATCAAAAATTCATTTCAGAGCAACCCTACGTCCTGGAACTTTCAAATTAACCTTGAATAAAGGAACGATTCCTACTTAATTAATTGCAAAAAACCGCACTTAAAAATCTCTCATACTTTTCATATTATTGCCATTTTTCTGGGATGCTACAATTGTATTTTTTTCAGAAAACTGAAAATATCTTCGAAACTTTCAGACTTATGCCCAACAAATGCTTAAGAAACTGAACTTTACTTTTCACAAGAAATTCAAAAATGTGAAAAAGTACAGGGTGTTTTCTTTAAAATAACGGAGTGATGGTCCGTTTCCGGTTGACCATCTTTGAAAATATTTTTCAGATGTAGTCGATTTATTCATGAACAACTTTTATAGAAACATATATATATATATATATATATATATATATATATATATATATATATATATATATATATATATTTACATCAATGGACATCAAGCACCCCACGCTTTTTTATATTAAAATAACATCTTACTTATTTTCTAATTTTTTGTTTGGTTTGCTATGAAAGCGTGTTTTTTAGTTTTTTTTTAACTATTATTTGTATGTTTGTACACGCATCACGCAAAAACTACTGTGTATATGGAATTGCATGCAATTTTCACCAATGTATTGCTAGAGGTCTAACATAGAATAAAGGTTCCATTTTACTGTATCTGTCTGTATCTTTGTACACGCATCACGCAAAAACTACCGCATGGAATTGAATTCAGTTTTCCAAGCGCAAGAAGTCGCGGGCGAAAGCTAGTATTTTATAAAAGTGTTTTTTTTTTGTTGGGGATGCAGTCAATTGATGTGAGTTTGCTTTTTATCTAGTAGCGTAAACTAAACCATACCTACATTATTTATGTAGGCAGATGTGGATATATTAGGTATGAATAAAAAGTTATGATTAAAGATTACTGTCACAGATCACAGAAACTGTTTGATTAGACCTTATCATATTGATTTTCCGTATATTTGCAATCATTCACACTTTGTTTACATTGATATAACAGATGTATGGCTCTTCTTGTCAATAGACTGTTAAATTTTGAAAGAATTTTTTTTTCGATGCAGCTTATCAAAATTTCAGAGTTGTGGAAAGTTGTTTTCCTTTGTTTATCTTTTCTGTTGTTTCTGCTGGTACTTTTGGTAGTATCCTTCCAGCACGTCTTGTAGTTGTGGAATGTGGAGAGATTTATATTTTGAATTGTTACAATTATTAAATATAAATCAAGAATGTTATCTTAAGCTATTACTACTACTACAAATGTTATGTTCATTCGAAAATTCAGAAGATTGCAATGGGATCATGTAAAGCTATGAGTTAAAAATATCATAATCAATCTTCTATCTTTTCCCTCTAACTCTTGTGTTTCTTCCAAACAGAAACTGTTCCATTGTTTATGAGTGAAATAAAAGAAAGGAATAAGGAGCGGTTACAATTATTCGAAAGATATATCTCCAAAAAGGGAATATCAAAGAAACCAAGTAGCTAATAGTCATTCAAATTTACGACAAAAATAAAAACCGCCTAGACAAATAATTCCATCAAATATTGGTAGAAATAAAGTTTACTTTTATCTACTTGTACTCTCCTCAAAACTCATGTAGGCTATTTTTAGGTCAGAAACTAAATTAGCCACAAAACGATGATAATGATTGTGAAAACTGGTAGGTACATTTTCTCCAAAATGCACACAAATTATATTTTTAAACAGATTGAAAACGGTTGAAACTAGGAAATAGAGTGCATTTTGAATTAATTTCCAATTATATAAAAAATTGAGAACTATTATCTCTGGAAATGTACTTAGTAAGGTTTCGAATAGTAAAATAGTCTTGATTACATTTCCTGATAATTAAAATATAAATCATTATAACATAAGTTAAAAATGGTTTCCCCCGCATTATACATATCTACTTAGGTATCCATGTTACTGTTGGATTGAAAATTTACACCAAGAAATATTATTCGGCTCGCAAATCAATTCAATCGATTCATTATTCATAGTTCATTAAACTATACTTGTACAGAATTTTGCTCAAGTGGCTGAATAAAATTGTTGCATTATCAAAAACCAAATATTAAATCATCAAGTAAACACAAATTGTTATATTTGGATTTTATATTTAAAAGAAATCTCTAGTGAATTCTCGTAGTAAGGATATTAGATTACACACATTTTACCACACCAAAAATCTAATTATAGCATTTATATGTCACTGTATTTAAAAATTCGCGAACAGCACAGCTTGAGCTAGAGCTCCAGCTACAAGTGCACGCGGCTAATTCTAAAAATATATCCCTCTATATTTCACAAAATCGTCCAAATGTAATGAAGAATTACATAAGCAAAAATATTTTTGAGTATATATTCGTGAGTCGACAGTATGTTATAATTTACTGTTTCTCTATAGAAATCTGCAGATTCAGGAAATATCTATAAATAAGCAAATCGCGAAACACGATACTGGTCCGCTCAGCACAAAACACTTTTATCACAGCTCTCTCACAGTATCCAAGTAAAATTTCTATTTTCCTTACCTTTTGAACAATTAGGGGTGTAGCAAAGTCTTTACCTCCCTGTAGACGAAAGCCCAGATTTGGGGAGTCCCCTTTTGATAGTCGCACAGTGATCATGTTGGCCATGTTTCACAGTATTTTATTATCGTTTTTTTTGCTTATTCGGCTCGAGCAAAATTTATAAATAATCACTACGCGCGCAATTTTATTTATTACCGCGCCAGTAGCAGCAGAGTCAGTTGAATGATGGGTTATACAACTTTATTCTGGTTCTGAATGCGCATATGTATTCGTGAATATTATATTCGGAAAGAAACGGAGGAGAACGACGACGGCGACGATGTTGATGACGACGACGTGATCGAACGTGCGACATACAACACTCGAAAATGATGAGAAGGTATCCGGTAGTGGGGTTCCGAAGATGCTATAATTATTATTATTATTGTTACAGGCAGGGCGGTTTTTCTGCTGCTGAACATCCAGACGTTAGCGAAAATTTTCTCGCTTCATTTAATTATTCCTTATCAGCTTTTTCTACTTTCAAAATAGTTTTAATATACTAACAATAAACTAACGGTGATGAAATACCCAAATCTCATAAAATCCTCAAAAAATTCGTATTAATAAGTGGTCTAGCAAATTTGCATTTCCCGACAAAATTCACAAATACCACAAAACTAATAAAAGAGATATAGTAGATATAAAAATCCTATAAATAAAATAGGTACCTACATGGATGACTTTGTGAGAATCAATAATAATACTGTCTAAGACACCTTTAAAAATATTAAATTTTGCTCGCATATAGATTACGAAGAGACTTTTGGTTATGTCAAAATATTGCTAGCCCAATTCGCTTAATCTGAAGAAAATCTGGCATTCACAAGATTTTCCTTTAGGCCTCTAGAAAACTCTACCGAATATAAGAATTGTGCGATATTTCATTATTTTCAATGTGCCAAGGCAAACAATAATGGCCATATTACATTTTTCCCAAGGCAAACCGTTCGTCCAGAATATTGATAAGTTGGTAGAAAATAAGACATTTTATTTCAGCATAACTTTTTTTAATGTTCTTCTCAAAGATACGCTATAGAAGTATTCTCAAGAGCTTCTAAGAAAATATTTTAGGCAAGATTCATCAAAATGCTTACACCGTTTTCGCGCTATCGTCTTAAGCAAAACAAGTTACCCTATAAAAAAGAAAGCAAAGAATGTATACAAGTTTTCACGATAATTTTGGAATGGCAGACAGATATACTAATAATATAAACTAGCTGAAGAAATTATTTTTGCTTTCAAGAGAAAGAGAAACATAGGTTAAAACAGAATTTTAAAAGATATCAAAAAAATCCTTACATAGCTATAATATCTGCTTGGAGTAGCAGCAGGAAATAAAAAATCGGGTGTGTCCACTCTCACCACATTCCTTTCAAACACATTCAACCGTCCTATTGGCTTTTGAGATTATAATCAATATTGATATTCTTTTTGATAATTCCTCAAATATTCTTCTTTTCTTATGTAGGTACCTATTATTTATGCTTCATCGCAGATTTTTTTTATCATACTTTTGTCATTTTTTTTGTGAAAATCAGTATACGATTTTTTATGCAAGCTTCCAAGCAGTACCTGATTTTCATCTAATATTATTTTTTATTTTTCAGAGCACCAGCTAATAAACTCGGTACCTAAAATTTTTTTATAAAAATATTTATTTCGCACTTTTATTTTTATATTTTATATTTTTATAATTTTGAGTGCAACATTAGTCAGCAAAATCGTTGACGTTCACTTATACCATATACCTATGTATGTTCTCTGCTTGTACCTATTTACTTATTATTCAGAAATCTGAAAACATCGTCCCGGAAATACGCATATTTTAGACTTCACCGCTGCTGTAACACAAAAACCGTAACTCTATGGAAAAAATGTTTAATATAAATGTTGCTACAAATAATCTGGCCTTTAATTTGGCTACCGCAGATTATCAATTTTCGAAAGAAATTGCCCTCTACACATAAAGAAAATACACATATTTGAGATTTTAACATTGCTTAACTCAAAAACCGTAACTGTTTTGAAAAAATGTTCAATTTAAATGTTTCCGGACATTGTCCTACCTTGAGACCATTTCTCAAGTCTTCTCTTTCAAATAAATCAAAAATCATCAAAATCGGAGTGAGATACAGCGCGCGCACAAGCCAAGAAACAAAACATACAGTCGAATTGTATACCTCCTCGGTTTGGGTTCATAGGTCAAAAAACCAAAAGTTGTTTGTTTAAAAAATAGTTAAATGTAGCACTTTTCAGGGGTGTGTGTCGAAAGCTTATCATCTATAGCTCCTAAATTTCCTTATGATGACATCACTGAAAAATCTCATCCAGTATAATAACTATATCCGTATCAAATTCTCTTCATTTAGAATTTCGTCAAATAATACAATTTCCAGTTTCTTGTTATGCCCTTGAAAAGTGTGTCTAGCTCGGATCACATAAATTTGATTTTCATCCGCTCGGTAATACCCACTCATTTCCCAAGTGTAAATCTGCCACCAGATTTTCGATGTTAAATAGGTCAGACCGATTTCGTCTGTTTTGTTTGATGTGTTTATTTTTTCTATAAAGGTTTTATTGGATTTTGAATTATATTTAGAGCATATATCTATATACGAGCTCAGCAAGAGCGCGTGTTGTACAATAGTTTTCCTTTTCTATACAAATATTTAATAATATTGCTAATATTTGTCTGGAGGTAGAAACAACAATATAAAAAATGCAAATGAAATTCTAATTTGCGATATTGAAACGAACTGTGTTTTCTGTCGTGTACTAGCAAATTGAAAATATCTGATTCACCTACAAGTTTTCAAAATATTTTCTATTCAAAGTTAATTATTTAGTGCGATAACTCTTGTCTTCGGTTTTCCCAAGTTATATTTTGACTATTATATTATTTATCCAAGTAATAAATCCTAGGCATTCCAGTCTTCTTATTTTATAGAATTTTCAAATTTACAAATAAAAAAATCCCGATGGCCTGTAGTCAGCGGAAAGGTAAATTTTTCAAAATTCATTGAATTGAAATTTGAACAACCTTTTCATTGGTATACCTACATGTTATTACATAAAATTGTCGTATGTGTCATAGCCTTGCGGTTAGAGATTTTTGTTTTGGCTGTTGAATATAAAGCAGACAGGGTTCGAGTTCCTCTTCAAGGCAGAATTTTTTTTTCGCCTATTTCTTTCCAAAAATATACTATATATTTTTTTAATCAGGGTCTATATTAAGATCTCCAGAAAATGTATAATTACATCAAATTTATATTGAGTGTTCATGTTTTATCAATTTTTGTTATTTTTCTTTATTAATTTTTATTTTTTTACCTGTGTATTTTATGAAAAATTGCTTTGAACAAAAGTTGTAGGTACTGATTATATCTATAACCTAAAATAATTTTTGATGATATTTACACTACGGCTCTTTTTTGATAATTTTTTTAAATGTTTGAATGGTCGGCATTTTGTGACTACTTACCCGATATTGCCCAATAACGAACTCGACCGAGATATTTGAGAGATTGATTTTTGTAGCAAATTTGAACTTGATACCTTCAAAACTGCGACCTCTATCGTGTTAACAAATTTCGTAATATCCCATATATATATATATATATATAAATATAAACTTTTGAACCAAATGTTTTTTTGGACTAACTTATAGACATATAACAACATGCCGTTGAAATTTTTTCGAAAGTGTGAACGATCGCAATAGGTACATTTCTATAAGAAATTTACACTATTTTTGCTCCTCTTACACTTTATCTGGACTTTTTCAGTATGATTCAATAAAAAAATTCAGAGCAAAAGCATATTTTACTACAAATCTTCTTTCTCTAAATCGAAGAACAAGATCATAAAGGACATCATAGGCACTTTCATTTAATTCTCCAGTGCCTATCGATTGAAAACCTCATTTCACCTCTTCCTTTCCTTGAGATTTTGATTTTCTCGTATACGATTCAATAAATAGAAGAAAGGGCAAGCCAATCAGAAGGCTAATAATTATAAAGTACAAGTTTGCGGAAGAGCTGCTAACGTTGGTTAGAAGTGGCA
This sequence comes from Crioceris asparagi, assembly GCA_958507055.1. NCBI lineage: Eukaryota > Metazoa > Arthropoda > Insecta > Coleoptera > Chrysomelidae > Crioceris > Crioceris asparagi. Next base: position 50,358,770 of record OY293827.1, read on the forward strand.
TGTAAATAGTATTTCTTATAATCCAAAAAAATGGGTGGCACAAATCTGAAAACCAGACCATGCACTTTCTGTGGCTGGGTATGTCAATTCATCAATTCAACAGCCAGTTGAAAACCTAGTACCACAGACAATCTTGTTGAAATAGATTACCATGCTACAATCCACTAAACGCCCCTAAACATTCCATTCATGGGCCATTTTTCACTTGTCGAGTAGTACTTATTAATGCACAACTTCAAAATTACTAACATCAATAGAAGGAATATTATTTTGTATATTTCAATGCACTAAATAATAAAGTCGATCCTAGTTTTTGTTGTATGTATTTAAAAATATAACCATAGATTATAGATGTATTTATAAATGATAAATATATATTTGAAAATAGAAAATTTGTACCAGATGAACGACTGGTCAAACGTGTCCTGACATAATAGATAAACCAGTAAAATAAGCTTTGTAAGTAGATGGTGAATGGACGCTTCGAGTTCTGAGGCTTTTCTATGACTACGTTCTCCTCTTTAAGTTGAAGTAGCTACTGGTACTGTTCTGACAGTAACTGATTTTTTAATTTCGGGGTACCTATCAAAGACAATATAGCTGCTTGCAGCGTAATGTTTTTCTACATAGCGCAAATATTTATTCATGATCTCTTCCACCGTTTAATTTTTTCTGCTAAATTTCTTTGTGCAGGAAAAATGCACCGTCGACCGTCGACAACATGCACTATGCCGTCAGAATGCGTTGATCCATTCACACTCACAAATAATTTGTAGAGTTGAGATTTAACATTTTTCCTGAGGCTATTTTCTGTAAAAAGTGACAATAGAAAAGGTGCAAGCTCGTATTGTAAATAAATTCCCATATTTTTTTTACTGTCGATCGTTAACGATATCCTTTGAAATAGCAATAATGGATCGATGGCTTTTTCTTATTAAATTTTACACTGCCAAAATTCATTCCAACAATAGCTTGCAAAGATTTTTTTTCCTGCTTTATACGCTTCGTGGCAGTTTACAGAATTTTGCCAATAATTAATTAATTAATAAATAAAATATTAAAATTAAACATAATGTTGTCAGTCTGTGGAAAAGGATCATACCTGTTGAAATTTTTGTGTTATGTTTGTAAATCAGCTACATCTCTTTTTGTTCGATATTCCCTTGAATCAATGTGTTGCTCTGTAGTTGCAAAAGAAACATTACAAAAATCTTCCATTTCCAAACTTCGACAAGTATGATCATTGTTAATACGAATTTTGTTAAAACACTTTCAGACAAACCACGACCATGTGTAAGACCACCCTGAGTTTTCATCTATCTCTATCTATCTTAAAACTTGTGCGATCGTCATATCCGTCCAAACTCCCGACCAAAGCATACGTTAAATTCAATACATTCCATTTGGAGGTCAAATGTTCTAACCAATCAGCGTTGTTCAATTATATATCAAGTGGCGCGCAATTCAAATTTGACAGATTATCAAAACAGGATGTGAGCTCATTTGATTATTAGTTGTGTTGTGATGGAATTGATTTAAATAAGGTTATTCAACTTATTTTATGTTTCTTAGTGTCACAAATAATGTATAAGAGAGTTAATACGCTTATTCATGATAGAAAATCAGTCATATATAACAATGTTTTTTATTACTATAATGTTATCTCAAATTTCAAAAGTATATGTCTTTCAATAACTTTTGGAAAGATCAGATAAATAAATCACTCCAGACTATACTGGAGGAAGTTTATAATTTCTTGAAGGCTTGAACTTCATTCATTCTTATTGTTCGTGCCAGAAGGAAGATATGTTCTTATGAATTTTTATAGAATACCCTGTGAGGTATATTTGTGACGGGGTAAAAAAAGAACAAATTTGGTATTTTTGTCAAGTTCAGATTTGTATTGTCAAGTTGATAATAAAAAAAGTTGAAATACAGTTGAAAAGGCTATATTTAGTAAAAATAGCTATTACACTTATTTTAACAATTCTTAGGAAATAAAACATTGATTTTTCATTCTCACAAAAACATAATAAAAACTATATTTGTCTATAGAATTCGAGATTTAAAAAGAAAGTTTTATAAAAAATCGTATATTCCATATTGATTACAATTCTGTTTTATACAAGTGATTTAATGCCAAGTAAGAATTACTTGGCTGTGGAAAATATCGGATTAGTGTGAAAGAGCTACGGCTATCAATCTTACACAAAAGCATTGTCCATTTGATTCAGGTGACAGAAACCGCAGAAAACTTGCCCACAATGCCAGTATATTCTAAATAATCTAATGTAGGAACTATGGTGACGGTCCGAGGCTGGAGTTGGCGACTGCTTCTACAGTAGAAAAAAGATATCATGTGTTATATAGACATACCAATAAATTTTATAATATTACCGCAAAATTTTCGTCCGACATCAGTTCCCCCGTTTTAAACTCTTGAGAATTTTTTCTTCATCTTCTGTTCCATTTTTTGGATTAGTTGGTAGGTACCTGGAAGGTTAGTCCTGTCTTGACTATTAAATGTTGAACTGTTTTTTTGGTAATAAATTATCAATTATTATTACTAAATAATAAATAAATATTAGCGATTTTTTTTTGTTGGATAATACGTCTGCTTCTTAATTTTCCTCCTATTGCAAATTGGATCTTAATCCTCTTCTCATAAAATTTTATATTTTATTTCGTTGAAACAGTCCCACAATACACTGAAATCTTCTTGGCTCATATTTCTACCCATATTAATCATCTCTGAAAAGCAAATCTGAGAATTGTAATACATAATATGCTATGAAAAAGACTGACAAATGTTCATTATATACGTACATCACGATTCTCAGAACTATTCAATGTTTCTTGGTCCTGGGCATTCGATTTCTGTTCAATTAAATGGTGTACGTCGTTCTGATAAATTAACCTACTGCTTGATGGTTCTTGTAAAATCAACTCAGCACTCTCATTTGCACCCGCAGCCGAAGCACCTAAAACAAAATCGCCTCTCTTCTCGAACAAAGCTACTGCATGGATATGCTTACATATATTAACAATAATATATGGACAATCGCATTTGTATCTATGAAAGCAAATCTTGCGTTCATGACAATAACCTAACATACAATCATAATTGCATAATTTATTTAAAAGAACATTATAATACTTATCCTTTTCATAGGAAGATTTCACTTTGAAACTTCCGAATCCTGTTATTTCCACACTATCTATCAAATTTTCTGCCTTCTTATGAGTTTCTCTTGTAATTTTATCCTGATAACTTTTCGAATCTGGCCGCTCCGTCTGAATGATATTCTTCCACATCTTATCGTCAACAGTTTTTTCTAATAAGTCTAACAGTTTCTCAACCCTACAGAGAAACATTACAATGCTACTCGAAGAAATACTTTGATTAGACATATATTTACCGGATATTACACTGCCCATTCATTTTTTTGTATTTGAGGAATCTATTCAAGCTTTCAACGGTCATATTTGTATTAATTCCCGCACTGACTCGGTAGCAGTGAGTCCACATCATTACCATTTCCTCACTCTGTAAATAATATCTAGAAAGGAATATTATATTTATATAATTTTTCAACATTTATTAATGCTCACCTCTGCAAATATTTCAAAAAATCATGTTGACGAATTTCTTCTAAAACTCCTAGATATTTATCTCTAAATTCCATAAACTTCTCTATATTTGTGACTGTCAGTATTTTACGCATTTCGTTCTTCATTTCTTTCCGATTCTTTTCGTTTTTGATTTTTGCTCTTCCTTGAATATTCCAATTTTTGATTACGTGCCACGTACATAGTAGTCTTCTTGGTTTTGGTACAGAATCCATAACTTTTGTCCACGCATTATAATGTTTTGGATCATCATCACTCATCAAATATTCGGTTTGTATTGATTCCCCTAATCTAGATTGAAAAGCACTAAAAAATGTTCTTGAATTGTTTGATCTAATCGATTACTAAGTAAAAATGCCACTGGGAACCCCATATTATTTCCATCTTTAACCACAACTGTCGTCAAGTCAAAATTCCTGCGGTTAGTACCATGAGTCCCATCTATACAAATAACTCTCTTGAAATCTTTTAGCTTCTTCTCCATAATAGCGTTCATAAATCCCAAAGCAAAATCTTCACATTTCAACCCAGGGTAAGTTTCACCTAAATTGATCTTAATCTTCACTTCTATGTCGATATATATTTAGAGTAACGAAATCATGAACTAGTGAACAATTGCATAATTTTGATATCCTTAATTATGGACATTGGTGTGGTATGAAATAATTCACATTCTTCAAGAATTATATAAATCTTGTAGCATATGCACACGCACAACCCACACAAAGCGAAGATGTACACACCAATTTTCTTGAATAGAAGTGCATGTTTTTTTCCTTTTGGTTCCACTCTTCAATTTTCATAGTCGTGGCTATCAAATCATCTTCATGTCTTCTGTTATCGATGTTATACTTTGCAATAAGAATGAAAGGTCTGCTCTTCGGATTAAATTTATTCTCTTCAATTCCCCATTTTCAATCTTCCTTGCATCCTGTAATATTCTCTAATTTGTGACACCTGCCGATAACTGCATAACAATATGATTTTCTTCTAATTTTGTTAAACGTTTACATCGTAGCTCATCGCTGTGTCCCACATGTGTTTCTATAAATTTTACCGACACTTGTCCTGTAATAAAATATAGGAATATTGAAGTTATTGAAATATAGATAGTTATCATACCATCCATCGATTTTCTAACAAGAAATCTTGATGGGCACATTCCATGAGCGCGAATACTGCCTCCAGCCTTCACACCGCGGTGTTTACAAGTTGAAACAAATCCTAGCAACATATTTATTAAAAAAACCCTTAATATTTTAAATTAAAACCTGATAGATACGTCACTCCTATTACAAGCATACAAAATGTCTGTATCACCATTTGCGCAATTTTTCCTAGACCAACAAGCATAATTTACATCCCGGTTGTCCAATGCTCTCCAAGCTTCAAACGCCTCAACAACCCTCAAATTATGAATAGATATTTTAATACATAACTGATAATGATGAGTCAAATGTTCAATCAAGCTTTTGTGGAATGAAAAAACTTGATCTTTTGGGAAAATTGGGCAGATTATTCTCTTGGTCCTCGTGGGTTGCACAATTTCAAGATGAACAACTTTAACATGTTTATTTCTATTAAATGGAGATGAGAATCTCTTGCCACAAATCTGGCACAATTTGCTGTCTCTGCAAAATGTATGTATCAATTAGTTTCTAGCTGGTCATCCTAGATTGAGAGTGAAATAGGTTTTGCGGGAAAAATAACTTACCCTTTCGCTTCCATCTTTCGGTAAAAATGTTATCAAGTTATAATTATATAACACAGTAGAAGTAAAAAGTGTTGACACAATATCAAGAAGGATTTGTTAATAAAACTTTTTCAATGCGTTGCGAATGTATATCTTGCTTTTTATTTGTCGCTAAGATCATAAAATTTAACTGCTCAAACAAGGATCAAAACAGAAATGCCGCCGAGAAAACTTGCGCAGCAGAACCCATGACGATATGACGATTTTAAACGATTCATGACAATTTGAGTCTCGGATACTCGGATTGATTGACATTATACATTTGAAATTCTGTCAAATTTATATCGCGCGCTCTCCGCTGATTGGTTGGAGCATGCGACCTCCAAATGGAATATATTGAATTTAACGGTTGCTCCCGACCAAGACTTGTGAGTACGTCTAATACTAAAGAATTATTCAGTGAATCTCGTAAATTCACAATCATCATTTCTTGTGCCTTTAGGCTTATGCATGTCTTGGAGATAAAGACGAGCAGATTTTGCTTATAAAAAGTGCCCACGTGCATGAAAATAGGGAAGCATTCTATCCACGCATTTTAAATGTAATTCCCAATTACTTGCACGTTCAGCAATAACAGGTGTGTAGTAAGGCCCAGACCCTCCTAGCCCCTTCTCTACTTCTAAAAATATAATTTATTTCTTATATTCTACAACTTTATCAAAATATTGTAGAAGTCTTATTAAATATCAACTTTATTAACTTATTTGTTTGTTAATTATATTAGTATATTTCGATTTGCAATTTTTTTGTTTATCAATATAACATGGAATCTTACGTTTTTTGGGTAATTAAATAGTAAATTTTAATAAATAGCTCAAAATTGTACATAATTATTTAAAGAAATTATCGAATTCGAGTTTTTTTCGTTTTTGGAGTACAATTATTATAGTATTAGTAGATTATAGTAATGTATTTTTTACACCATCAAAAAGTAGAGATATTAACGAACAAAAAACGCACCGACTTTTTGAAAGAAGCTAATATTTTGAGGCAGGAATTTTCGAATAAAAATTAGGGTGCTTTTTGATATTAAGTCAAAATAAGGTGAAAAAATAAATATTTCAAATCAAAAAATTACAGTGTATTTGGGACATAAAAAGGTAAGTTTTCAGCAAATTTTGTGGAAAAATTATTCTTTTAAAAACATAATAAGAAAAAACCAAAAACTTAGTTATTTGAATTGTTCAAACAAACAATAAAAATTCACCCCCTCCCAATTCTCGACCTCAGATCACCCGTAATTTAGTTTTCCTTTAATTTTTATTATATTCCCCTCCTTTCCAATGGGTTTCATCCTACTATTATTTTTTCTCTTTTTACTATTTTTAAAGGCTTCAGCCCTGGTCTACTATGTGCTTTTACAAGTGAATTATTTGAACAAAATCTTTATCTGGATGAATCTTAATAATTGCTCTATCATTTGAAACAAATTCAATCATACTTTCTTAATTTTGTCATGTTAATAAAATGACACACATGCTTTTAATGTGGCATCTCTGTATTGTAAAATAGAGGCAAAATAGTACCTACCATATGTCTTTATGGCTAAGAAATATTTTTTGATGATCAGTTGCAGACTCAATGCATCTAAAACAGATAGCTGTATAAAATATTGTACCGTGGATAGTGTATCATGTACTTACTGTTATTATTTCTTTTAGTATGTATTTGTTCTAATTCCTTATTTGCTATAGTGGTTTCATGTACAGTTCATTAATTAGTTCTAAAATTAATATATTTATTCTCGAACCTTCTAGAAACTATATGTGAAGTGCACTTTGTCACAGTATTGTCAGTTTGACAAATTTCTAGAACATTATTACAAGAATCTAGATAATCTTAGAACATTCTCGAAGAATGTCATGTCAAGATTCAGATATATAAAGCCGTGTCGATCACGGGACACAGTCGGTTTATTGTATCCTTAGAGCATGGAATTACCAAGGAGACATCGCATTCGGAGAGCAAGTGAAGCCAAATGAAGACTAAATCAATGGTCTCTAATGGACTTAACACCATATTCTTCTTTCGACAGCGACTCTTGTATCCAAGAGCCTCGCATTTCACCATTGTTTTAAGATAAAAAATTGTCGTTTTCATTAAAAAATAGCACAAAAAATTAAAATCAAAATAAGCTGTAAACACCAAGGTGAGCACGAAACTAATACGGCCGACGAAAAATTGTCTTCGCTTTCGTTTCACGGCGACTATACAGAGCAGCATCTCCTGTCGTGTACGCACGACTTTTCCCTACTCTAAGATAGTATCAGTCAATTGGAGACATAAGTCGATAGTAGTTGAAACGCGATAGTCAAAGTGACAAGTTGTGACAATTGTACTACAACAGAAGGTCGAGTACAAGGTGTTGAAAATAAACCATTGTAAGCAATCTGCGAGTCTTAGAGTATTACGCAAGTGAACTCACCCCACAACGTTTAGCACAGAGTTAAACGTTACAATATACTAGTCATTTATTCCTCAAATAATTGTCCATATTAGCAGAAGTTTTTGAGGAGAAAAATATATTGTAGTAACAGTCAAATATATCTTAATAGTTTAAGATAAGTAGGTATAGATCTCGTTGCCCGATCGTAGAATTACCCACAGATTGGATATTTTTGTAAAAACAACAAAAAAAACAATTTCTTATAGTTACTCATTTTGTAATTACAAAAAAAATAAATAAGCTCACAATTTATTTAGATTTTCAGTACATCTTGGATAGACTCTCTACAGTAATGATATGGACAAATCAACTAAAATTGATGATTAAATGATACTGGTTGATCATATTATGAAATTTAGCTATTTGATTATAGAGTTCACAACTTTATGTTATAATCAATCTGGTACGATCGGGTCCCGACATAGGTCTTAGAAGATTCGAGAATTCGAAACAAAATGAAATAATTATAGCCTGTTTTCTGATTACTATACCAATTACAACCATTTTTTTTTTCGTAAATTGAATTTAAGGTGTAAAAATATATTTGCACTCTGTGGACAATTCGCCAGAACAGATTCTTTTTAATATACATTCAAAATGATAAACAAAAACGGCGAAGAGACGAAGCCCATATATTTTTTTCCATAAACCAGAAACTACGTCGAAGATTCATGCAGCCACTTCTGAAGAATCAAAATCATCATGTTTTGTTAAACATCCATCATTGACTTTTCAGCCTTCTGTCTACTTATATCTGATTCAGTAAATAGAAGAAAAAGCATTCCCACTAGACTTACCACAAAAAACAAGTTTGTCCAAGAGCCATTAAAAGAAGCTTGTAGATATTTGTGGGCAGTATGCAGAAAACGTAATTAGCTCATACGATAAGAACAGTTGGTGTGGCTTTTCTCTCCGGGTAAATCAATTCCGCTGCCAGTTGATAACCAATTGGAATACAGCCAGACATGAAAAATTTTGAAAAGCATAGATAATTGTTCAAATTAGAACAGAGATCAAATATTACATGTATATAAGCTACCTTATTTCTAAGGATTGCTTAGCTTGTTTCCGAAAATTTTATTACAATGTTTTTTTAAACGGAAGCACATTTTAGGTGTATCTAATTTTGAATATCTATGAAGTTGTTCATTTAATATACAATAAAGCTTTTTTTAACAACTTCCCAACGGAAAAGGTATACAATTCGACTGTGTGTATTCTCTAAGTTCATTGCGCTTTTCACGTAGTAAACGTTTTTGATGATTTTCTTTAATTTGAAAGTTGGGAGCTTAGAAATGACAAAAATTGGGGGCATTTTTTTTATTAAATAGAAAAAATGTGACGGTATGTTAAAGAAGAACCATATCTGGCAGCATTTGAATTGGAGGTTTCAAAAATACGGTTTCCGAGTTGCAGCAATAGTAGATACTGAGATATGTGTCTCACCACCATCTCTGAATATTAGAGAATGTTCAACGATTTTAATGACTAATGATACACTCGCGTATATCTGAGAAATGCGCCATTTCACAAATATACGGGACCTACAGTTTATCGCCGGATCCGAACGGCACTATTTGAAAGGCTTTACTAGGCTTTATTACTCGTGGTAGGTTGCCAAGTCTTTCTACGAGATTGCCACCGCATAGCTCAGAAAAGAATTTTTACGCCTGAGTCGGAATCCAAATTGGATCTCAAGCATGGCAAGCCACCACGCCACTATGACCACAATGATAGATACACTCAAAAATATGCAATATTTTTCTTCACAAAAACTAGGACTGACTTTATGCTGGTTCTTTTGAAGTTATTGCCAAAAATCTTCTGTCTGTCTACAACTGCACTTCTTCAAAATTGCCAGAATTAATATTATTTTTTTATTTTTCAGTGCACCAACTAATAAAGCCGGTCATATTTTTTGGAAAAAAATATTCGAATAGTGGTTGAGTTCGTTCAATACCTATTTCAATTTTTTTTTCTAAAATAATTGGAATAATCGATATCTTTTATAAAATGTTGAGAAAATTGAAAGATTTACAGCTATATTCATAGAAAAATCTTAGTTTGGTAGTAGTTTAATTTGATATTATCGTTACCATAGTAAATAAAAAAATATATACGCCGAACTAAGATTGATTATGAGTAAGACAATTAATTATTCAAAAAATTATTACTAAAACAAGTTTATGGTGATTTATAAATTAAATTTGAATATTTACATAACAATTGCGATTTCATATCAAACATAACATTCCTTAACATAATTGATTCCCCAAGCCACTAGCTGACAGGCCATTATGTTCAACATACACCTTGGGAAACCATCAGGTCAAGGCCTTCAAGCCACCATTCTCCTAAGTAGATCCGATTTATGCCATGGGCCCCATATCTAAGAACTGAGGAACCTCACACGCAGAACCATCCATCGAGGTAATTCCAATAACAAATATGTCAACAATGCCACATTCTCTAGTTTGAACATCTTTAGGTGTATAACGACGCCTAATGTGACCGCCCTCAGATGAAGTTCCAGGGAGTCCCGGCTTCACCAGAGCTAGATTCTTTTGTTACCAGCATTATCTCATGCCGTTTGGGCTCCTCGATATCTGGGTTGTCAAACTTCCGTCTCCCGAGCAGTAATTACATAGCTAGAAAAGACGGGTCCAATGGTACCATTATTATTGTCTGGTTCCTCACTGTAGATTTGAAGCTTTCGTTGAGCTTATCTCATCTCATTCCAGGTATTCAGACCAAGACTTCCATTTTCCCTGCCCAAGGAGTCAATAAGTTCAGTTTTGAGAACAGCACAAGGTCACGTCATCAGCTTGTTGCAAGCCATTTGCCACGATAAGACAGTTGGGCCAACGAATTGTCCACGGTTGCTCTTTCAGACTGTCAACCTGAAAAACTTTCAATTTTCAACAATTAAGAAGTGTTGGCGACCTCTCGCCTGTATTTTATAACGCGTCATTTCTACCAGTTAGAATTATTGGTACTTAAAATTTAATATTTACTATTTTGTCAAGGTAACCACATAATTAAACATTTTCCATTTATCCAGAAAGTACCCAAGTGATATGGCATCTGCAACACATGTTATCAAAATTAATGTGACTATTTTACCGCCTGCAATACTTTTCTAGAACAAAAGAAACTGTTGCTTCATCTTTTGCACTAAATATATTTGTTCAAATAGGTACTTAAAGGAGTTGGGAACAATGGACTTTAACAATTACATATAGAAGATAATATTCCATTTGATTTACCATAAGAAATAAGAACGAAGAAAAATTACCTATTCTTGAGTAACGTAAGGTAATGTTTGCTCCTAATCGAATCCTGAATGACGTTTGCAAACAAAGGGGATGCACTTTGGCATTTTGAAAAACTGGAATAAAGAAAGCTCAACGATTAATAAAATGACAAAAACAGAAGTGCTGATGACGGCACAGCTTTTGTATAGAATAAAGAATTCTTCAGTCATGTGATCTCGGCTTTCATTTTCAAATATCAAAGGAAATACACAGTATCCAGTTCCAATTCCAATCTGCAAAAATTTGAAATAGATGTATTTTTGTATGTTTATCAACTTACTTGGTATCCTACAACACCGATACTGCACGACTAGCTGTGCATGTCATAGTTTGTCCAAGAAAAGCGACCCATAATCTATGGCGGCTAGCTTTATTGAAGTGTTGTTATAGTTATACCAACAATAACAGTCACACGTAGTTCCTGAAATATAATCGGGAAACTACAGGGCTAACCAATTTCCAATTCAGATTTTTCTGCTGTTCTGTTTGAATGCTTTTTTTAATATAAAATCTTATTCTTATTATTCATGGCCAACGATAACTAGTATTGTAGCATGTGGTCAATCCAATACGTAAGAAGGTTAAGATGTTATGGAAAAGGAACTCACAAGCTTTTTCCTGGAAGCACATATTGTGCCACTTCATTGAAATGGTTACCTGCCACAGAAATTCATATTTACAAACATTTCAACCAGACTGACCGAGTGGACATTAGCAGATGATGATTATGGGCCAGTCGACGTAATGTATCTTGACTTTTGACAAGTTATCAATTGAATATTTACTTTATAAGTTAGACCATTTCGTATTCAGCTGCTGGGATATGGCTTTCTCTCTGGATGTATCTTCCACGCATATGCATAATACTGTAGCAAGGGATACTTACTTGATGTACCACAGTGTTAGGAGGATCTCTGCTTTTCTTAGGCGGTTTGTATGATCAAAACCAAGGACTAGAGATTAAAATCTAAACTTGCATCATTTGCAGATGACATGAACGCCACGCCATACGTAGTCAAAAAATTTAAGGTTGAACAGGTATTCGAGTGTAAGAATTATTGCAGCTCATGATACATTTTTGTATCATTATTGCAGCTCACGAGATACCTCACATCAATCGTATATATTACATGACAATGCAAAACTTTGCAATTCTAGGATCGTCTGATTATAACATTGAAATTGTCCGTTTTTGGATTATGGAGTAGCGATATTCAATGCAAACATCGCGATCAAACAATTGAATGAGCAAAAATGGAGATGATATTTTTATTGAATCTAAGCCCATTTATATGCCCGATTTCACCATACGAATAGGATATTATTTTCGTTATCGATATTTTTATTCTTTCATAGGTATTCAGCTAATGAGAAAAAATCTTTCTATTTTCTTCTGATGAATATTTTCATTGAATTCATTGCATAATTTCTGACTTGAAAATCTTATGCAGCATAGGCGGTTTTTATGCATACAAGTGTATTTATTACATGAACCATTTTAATATATCGGAATAAGCATATTTTCCTTAAAAATAGTTAAAAGCTGCTTACCAGTTTATCCAGCATATAAGTAGTAGGCAATTGTACCAAGAAAATAGTCGCTGTCATATACTGCCGTTGCAGTATAGAATTCAACCCCCTTGTCACTTACGATTATGAGTTGTATCCATTGAAAGGCGTTCATCATTGATGTACAACACGAATAGGCCTAGAATGAACAATGAGCGCCATACTCGTATTCGAGCGTTGGTGGCTTCTCTGCCTTGAAAGTGTTACCATAGACAAGGGACCTACAGTTTAACGTGGATTCCGAACCACCAATGCCTTGCAAGAGGAAGAGAATGCAATGCGACAGTCAGAGATAAGAACGAGCGCCCGTATCAGCGGTCTTTCGTCCAAACCTGTGAATTGAATAGCATTATCCCCCATTCTTTTATACAATTACAAAAAAGTTATCACTTTATTTATACAAAGATTAGATGGAACATCTCATCAAACTTTTAAACTAACTTTACCCACTAATTTGGTTAATATTTAAGCTCCCCCAATTTTGATAGAAGCTCTGCAGCCGAATAATCTAAGTTTGAAACTTCATTACCTCAACCCTACAATATACATTCAACAGAGCACTAATTCAATTTGTCATTTGTTGTGCCATTCTACCTAATTTCGAACGAAGTTTACTTTGTAACGTGGAAAGGTAGTCATGTACTTACGATTATTATTGGTTTAGTCTCTATTTATTTCCACTAGCTTGTTTACTGTAGTTGCTTCATTTATAATTCATTAATTTGTTCTAGAACCAGTAGATTTATTCTCGAACTTCCAGAAACTATATGTAAAGCCCACTGCAGAGTCGAGTCATACTCAAAAGTTATTTTGCACATGATAACATGTAATTTTTGATTGTTGGGACATGTTGAGTACCAACAATTTAACAAGTTTCTATGTTACGGAACGTAGCCAACAGCCAAATCTGTCTACGTCATCTGTCAGGTTTGACTTCTCTGATATTTGCCATTGTTATTAGATGTCTTTTTAAGATATAAGTGTATAAGTAGTACAGTAAGTAAACAAATCTAATCTCTGAACATCTATCATTTGGAAATCTAAATCCACAATTATTAATCACAACACAAGCAACGGCTCGTAGACCTTCCCTAATAACAGGTTATGGGCCTAGTAGCCCGTTGTTTTTTTGTATTGGAAATTTGTGAGGTTAGAAGTGAAAAATGACCACGATGGAAAAACTAGGAATCACGCAATTTAGCGGAAAAGACTTCGACCATTGGAAATTCCGTATGGAAGTTATATTGGATCAGCACGAGGTGAAAGTCTGCATAGAGGAAGAACGTGAAAGTCCAGATGATGCGTTTAAAAAACTTGACAAGATTTGTAAGTCACTCTTATTCAATGCATTGCTAATTCGCATCTCCAATATGTCAAGGAGAAACAGACAGCATACCAAATTTGGAAAGCACTGGAAGCGGTTTTTCAACGAAAGGGAATGCCCAGTCAATTGTTTCTAAGGAAGAAATTACTCACTATGAAAGTGCAAATGGGTGAGTCACTTGAAGTAGCATTTCTTAAAGTTTGAGGAAACTGCCCGGGAACTGAAGGCTGTTGGTGCTAAACTGGAAGAGACAGATGTAGTGTGTCATCTGCTACTGACGCTGCTTAAGTCGTTCGATTCTCTTGTGACAGCGTTAGAAACATTGGAACCGGAAAAACTAAAATTAGAGTTTGTAATGGAAGAGGCGAGTTTATCATCTGCTTTTACAAGTAACTCAAGGGGTATGGGAAATATCAATGGGAATAAGAATTTTCGTCCAGCTCAGAAGGGGAGTTTTACTTTTACCTGCCACAACTGCGGTAAAACGGGACACAAGCGAATAGACTGCAAAGTGAAGAAGCAGGCGAATCAAACTAAACAGGAAGAGCACAAAAGTGACAATCGCATTCATTGCATCTGGTACATCTTCGGAATCAGAGTAAGTATTTCAGTTGCGAAAAATAATCAAGTACTTTCTGCTTGTGAAGCGGGTGAAATTGATATAGTTTTGCAAAATGGTGTAGTAGCTAGCATTAATGATGTTCTCTGTGTTAAAGATATGAAACATAACTTGCTTTCAGTGCAAAAAAATGTAAAATGCTGTTTTAATGTGATTTTTTCTGGAAATTCTGTAACAATTGAGAGAAATTCAAATGTAATTGCAATAGGAAGGAAATGTAATAACTTGTACGAAATCGAGATTGAAACGTTTTGTTACGTGGGTAGTTTATCATGTACTTACTGTTACTATTTCTTTTAGTTTGTATTCATTCTGCTACCTTATTTTCAATAGTGTTGCTTATGTATTTCATTATGTAGTTCTATAATTATAGTAGATTTATTCTCGATACTTCCAGAAGCTATATGTGAGGTACAATTTGTCATATTATTGTCAGTTTGACAAGGATCTAGAACATTAATTATGTTCGTCTAGATAATCATAGAACATTCTCGATGAATGTCATGTGATGATTCAGGTATATAAAGCCGTGTCGATCACGGGACAGAGTCAGTTTATTGTATCAGTCAATTGGAGACATAACTCGAAAGTAGTTGGAACGGGATAGTCAAAGTGACAAATAGTGACAGTTGTACTACAACAGAAAGCCGTGTACAGTGTGTTTGAAAATAAATCATTGGAAGCAATCTGCGAATTTTGAGTATTACGCAAGTGAACTCACCCCACTACGTTTAGCACAGGGTTAAACGTTACAATTGGTGTCAGAAAAAGGGATCTTCGCATTTTGCTGAGAATATATGGTGAATACCAGATCCAAAGATTACGACGAAATGGCAAATTTTGCAGAAATAATGGAGTTCCTGAAAAAAATCAAGAAAGAAGTAGACAAGAACAAGAAAGAATTAGACAACAAGATAAAGAAGAACGAGAAAGAATTAGGCAACAAGATAAAGAAGAACAAGAAAGAATTAGAAAGCAGGAAAAAGAAGAACAAGAAACAAGAATAAGACAAATCTTAGAAGAACAAGCAAGAGTGCGACAAGAAGATAAACAGGAAGTTGAGCAGAAATTAGAGAAAGTTCAAGAAGAAGTTGAACAGGAATTAGAAAAAGTTCGAGAAAGTATTGATCAAAAATTTCAGTTAATAGAAGAAAAGATGTTGCAAACGAAACCTGAAGTGCCTCTGAGAAGCCCCAAAATTCGATGGTAAACAGTCTTGGTCTACATATAAAAAGCAATTTGATGCTGCTGCTTTGGCTAGTGGTTGGTCAAATGAAGAGAAAGCCACCGCATTGATTTTGGATCTCCGTGGTGATGCCTTGGAAATCTTAAATACCTTAACTGGCGGCGAACCTTCGTATGAGATTTTAGTGGATCAACTTGAAATGCGTTACGGTGACCAACATCTACAACAAGTTTATCAAGCACAGTTAAAGAATAAGCAGCAACGGTCTGGAGAAACACTACAACAATATGAAATTGATGTTGCCCGGCTCGTTCAACTGGCATATCCTACAGCACCAAAAAAATTTCTTGATAGGTTAACGGTACAAACATTCATTGATGGTATAAGAGATATTGAAATGCAACAAGCCCTTCGGTTAAGTAGTCCTACAAGAATTGAATATGCCCTTGCACGTGCACTTGAATACGAAGCTGCTAAACAGGCGTCCAGAAGTCATCTCAGACTGCGACAGACACGATGGGTCAATTCAACCCAAGAGAAATCGTATGGCAATGGTAACGCCAAGCACATTATTAAAATGTTACAAAAATTGGATGGGCAAACAAATTAACAAAGAACTAAGACTTTGTGTTGGAATTGTGGACAAGAAGGACATATAAAGAAGAATTGTCCACAGCCTTAAAATAGCAATGTTCAGGAAAACTCCAAGACTGGCTTACTCCAACCAAGCCCCAACATCGTTAAAAATCAAAATGTCTCGACTGAGTCATGAACGATCCGGCTTGGTTGTGAAAGGAAGAATATGAGGTCGGGATTGTAATATTGTTATTGATAATAGTTCATGTTCTACCATTGTGCGAGCTGATGTTATTTCTGCTTGCAAAATTGACCATCCCAATAGAAGTTATATACTTCAACTGCAAATGGAGTGACAATACCCGTCAATGGTACTCACGAGGCAGATATTCAGCTGAAAAAAGGGAGTTATCCTCTTCCCAGAATAGACGATACACTAGATTCGTTGTCAGGAGCGAAATGGTTTTCTACATTGGACTAGAAAAGTGGATATTGGCAAGTCGAAATGCATCGTGAGGATAAAGAAAAGACAGCATTTTCAGCCAATACCGGTCTATGGCAATTCACCGTAATGCCATTCAGATTGTGCAACGCCCCAGCGACTTTTGAGAGATTGATATAAACGTGGACTCATTGGAAATAAATGTTTAGTATACCTTGAAGATGTAATCGTTTTCAGCGAAACATTTGAAGAATACTTGAAAAATCTAGAAGAGATATTTCAACGATTCTCACAAGCAAATCTCAAATTTAATCCAGAGAAATGTGTTTTCCTAAGAACTGAAGGGAAGTATTTGGGACACATAATATCCGCAAAAGGTGTAAGAACAGATCTGGAAAAGACAGAAATGGTTCGTAATTGGCCTCTACCAAGGAACAGAGTATCCACTAGCAGATTACAGTAAGAGTTTATCAGAGGATGAACAAAATTACTGTGTGACGCGGCAGGAGTTACTAGCTGTAGTCAAGGTAATAAGACATTTCCACAAATATTTATACGGTCAGACATCCAGTTTTGCGGGGCGAAGACTGGCTTACTCCAACCAAGCCCCAACATCATTAAAAATCAAAATTTCCCGACTGAGTCATGAAGGATCCAGCTTGGTTATGAAAGGAAGAATATGCGGTCGGTATTGTAATATTGTTATTGATACTGGTTCATGTTCTACCATTGTGCGAGCTGATGTTATTCCTGCTTGCAAAATTGACCATCCCAATAGAAGTTATATACTTGAAACTGCAAATGGAGTGACAATACCCGTCATTGGTACTCACGAGGCAGATATTCAGCTGGGAAAATCAAAATTCAGACTTAAAGTATTTGTTGCCGAGATTTTGGACGAAGTTTTATTTGGGCTAGACATCATGAATAAATTTGGCTTCAATCTGAACCTCCATGACCGAATACTCAAAGTTAATGAAGAATAGTTGTTTATGTCAACATCTGACTCTAGAATAAGAAAAATTAAGGTAAACAGGACCATTACGATACCTGGATGGTCTGACAATCTCATCCATGTTAAAATAGAAGGTTCTAAGTGCAAGGAGGCACTGGTAATTGAAAATAATCCACAATGTCTGCCAAAGGAAATGATTATAGAAAACTCATTATTAAATCCATCAAGTGAGCATCCCATTAAGATGAGAGTTTTAAATCTGTCCAAAGAACCTACAGTTTTAATGAAAAATGAAGTAATTGCCTGTGCGGAACCTATAGTATCTGTCAAAATCTCAAGCAGTCAAGGGAAAACCATGTGCCAGAAAGGAAGAGAGCTGAAAGAAAGAATCATTTCTCAATTTCCTAACCAACAGAAGGCGAAATTCGGTGATTTATGGGAGAAATACAAAGAACTATTTTCTTTTTTGGAAACAGATCTAGGACGAACTAATATGGTACAACATCGCATTAACACAGGCAACCAACAACCAATAAAACAAATTCCTAGAAGGGTACCATTAGCAAAATAAAATGAAATGACAATACTTATAGATAACATGAGGAAACAAAAGGTAACTGAACCTTCGAACAGTCCTTGGTTGTCACCGGTTGTCTTAGTCACAAAGAAGGATGGCTCGACTAGGTTTTGTGTTGATTATAGAAAATTAAATGAAATCACAAAAAAGACAGTTATCATCTTCCTAGAATAGACGATACACTGGATTGGTTGTCAGGAGCGAAATGGTTTTCTACATTGGACTTGAAAAGTGGATATTGGCAAGTCGAAATGCATCCTGAGGATAAAGAAAAGACAGCATTTTCAGCCAATACTGGTCTATGGCAATTCACTGTAATGCCATTCGGATTGTGCAACGCTCCTGCGACTTTTGAGAGATTGATGGAAGGAGTACTACGTGGACTCATTGAAAAGAAATGTTCAGTTTACCTTGATGATGTAATCGTTTTCAGTGAAACATTTGAGGAACACTTGAAAAATCTAGAAGAGGTATTTCAACGATTCTCACAAACAAATCTTAAACTTAATCCCGAGAAATGTGCTTTCCTAAGAACTGAGGTGAAGTATTTAGGACACATAATAGGATACAATGGTGTAAGAACAGATCCGGAGAAGACAGAAGTGGTTCATAATTGGCCTGTACCAAGGAACAAAACAGAACTGCGAAGTTTCTTAGGCCTGTGTTCATATTACAGACGGTTCGTAAAGAATTTTGCTAGTATTGCCCGTCCATTGCATCGACTAACTGAGACGGAAAGACCTTATAATTGGACTCCAGAATGTCAGAATGCTTTCGAATATCTGAAAGGTGCTCTTCTATTGTTCTGGCTTATCCCCACAGAGAAGGAGAATTTATCCTAGATACTGATGCCAGTAAAACAGGAATTGGGGCAATTTTGTCCCAAAGAATAGAAGGAGTGGAGTATGTACTAGCATATTACAGTAAGAGTTTATCAAAGGCTGAACAAAATTACTGTGTGACGCGGCAGGAGTTACTAGATGGAGTCAAGGCAATAAGACATTTCCACAAATATTTATACGGTCAGACATTTGTTCTACGGACCGATCACGCATCACTTAAATGGCTGTTTCAGTTCAAGAGCCCAGAAGGTCAGATAGCGCGCTGGCTCCAACAAACAGAAACCCTGATGCATTGTCAAGGCGGCCTTGTGCAGAGGACTGTAAAAACTGTTCAAGACTTGAAAATAATGTGCCAGAAATTCTTAAAGTCAAACGAACTTTGATAAATGGTGACCCAAACTGGAGTTCGGAAGTACTCAAGCAAGACCAACTGGATGATAATGATATTGGACCAGTGATGAGGTGGAAAATGGATGGAGCAAGACCTACTTGGCACGAGATATCAGATTTGTCTCCTGTCATAAAAGGATACTGGTCACTTTGGGAATGTTTAGTAATTGATGATAACGTTTTAAAAAGAAAATGGGAAAGTAATGATGGTAAGACTGTTCATTTGCAAATAATTCTTCCACGGAAAAGAATTGCACAAGTGCTGCAAGAGATTCATTGTGGAGCAAGTGGTGGCCATTTAGGTATCAATAAAACTTTATCGAAGATTAGAGAGAGGTTCTACTGGTTAGGAAGCCGTGCTGACGTAGAGGACTGATGTCGGCGATGCGATACCTGCTTTACCAGTAAAGGCCCAAATACCAGAACCCGCCATAGCATGCAGCAGTACAATGTGGGTGCCCCATTTGAGCGAATAGCCATCGATATTACGGGGCCATTTCCAATAAGCAGTTCTAGAAATAAATATCTCTTGGTCATCATGGATTATTTCAGTAAATGGCCAGAGGTAGTCGCAATTCCAAATCAGAAGGCAAAAACAGTGGCCGATGCCCTAATTAAACAATGGATAAGTCGGTTTGGTGTGCCGTTAAAGATTCACTCGAACCAAGGTCGAAATTTTGAGTCGGAAATGTTTCAGAGTGTGTGTAACCTAATGGGGATTAAGAAAACTCGTACAACTCCACTGCATCCACAATCCGATGGAATGGTAGAGAGATTTAACAGAACACTAAAACATTACTTGAGGTCAGCAATCAATGAACACCAAACAAACTGGGATAAGTGTATACCGCTCTTCCTACTGGAATATAGATCTTCCACTCATAAATCGACCAAAGAATCCCCAGCTGGCATTGTGCTTGGTAGAAATCTGAAACTTCCGTCTGAAATCTTGTTTGGTTCACCAAGCGTACCTCCCACATCTGTAGATGCCTACATTCAGAGTTTGAGGCGAAGACTCGAGGAAATACACAATCTGGTTAGAAAACAGTTGAAGATTTCTAGTGATCGAATAAAGGCCCTATATGATATTCGTGCAGAAACCGGACAATTTAAAATTGGTGATAAAGTGTGGTTGTACAATCCATAAAGACGAAAAGGTCGTTCTCCAAAGTTTGACAAACAATGGGAGGGACCATATACCATTATCAAGAGGATAAACGATGTGGTATATAGAATTCAGAAATCCCCACGCAGTAAAATGAAAGTGGTTCATGTCGACAGACTTTTCGGGACGATCAAAGTTAAGTAGGGGGCAGTGTTACGTGGGTAGTTTATCATGTACTCACTGTTACTATTTCTTTTAGTTTGTATTCATTCTGCTACCTTATTTTCAATAGTGTTGCTTATGTATTTCATTATGTAGTTCTATAATTATAGTAGATTTATTCTCGATACTTCCAGAAGCTATATGTGAGGTACAATTTGTCATACTATTGTCAGTTTGACAAGGATCTAGAACATTAATTATGTTCGTCTAGATAATCATAGAACATTCTCGATGAATGTCATGTGATGATTCAGGTATATAAAGCCGTGTCGATCACGGGACAGAGTCAGTTTATTGTATCTGTCAATTGGAGACATAACTCGAAAGTAGTTGGAACGCGATAGTCAAAGTGACAAATAGTGACAGTTGTACTAAAACAGAAAGCCGTGTACAGTGTGGTTGAAAATAAATCATTGGAAGCAATCTGGGAATTTTGAGTATTACGCAAGTGAACTCACCCCACTACGTTTAGCACAGGGTTAAACGTTACAATTGAACTCACCCCACAACGTTTAGCACAGGGTTAAACGTTACAGTATAGTGTTACTGGTGAATGTAATGTATGTCAAGTATCGGGAAATTTTAAAATTTGGCATAGGAGGATGGCTCATCTGAGCAACAAAAATGTTTTACTTTTAGTTAATAAAAATTTGGTGGACGGTTTCAATTTGGAAAATGGTAGGGAATCTAAAACTACTGAATTATGTGAAATTTGTGTGAAAAGTAAGACAACGAAATTGCCTTTTTGTAAAACAGCTGGTAAAAAATCGTCAAGGCCCTTAGAACTTGTACACACTGATGTGTGTGGGCCAATTTCACCACAAACTCATGATGGGAAACGATATTTTGTAACATTGTTGGATGATTTTACGCATGTTGCCATCTTTTTTTTGATTAGTAATAAAAATGATGTTTTTGACTGTTTCAGAGAGTATGAAGCTACTGTAAGTACGCATTTTAAGTCTAAAATTGAGTTTCTCTGTTGTGATAACGGCAGAGAATACTTATCTAACGCCTTTGTCAACTTTTGCAAGCAAAAAGGTGTTCAAATAAAGAATACAATTCCCTATACTCCAGAAATGAATGGTAAGGCGGAACGTTTAAACAGAAATCTTCTGGAAAAAGCTCGCGCGATGGTTCTTGAGTCAAACCTTCACAAGAATATGTGGGGCGAAGCCATGTTATGTGCAACATACATATTAAATCGTTGTCCAACCAGCACATTGGTAAGCAGTACGCCAGCTGAGTTGTACTATGGAAGAAAACCAAATCTCAGGAATCTACGAGTATTTGGATCAATTGCATACAAGCATATCCCAAAGGATAAACAAGAAGGGAAGTTCAATTCCAGATGTGAGGTATGTATTATGATGGGATACACTCATAATGGTTATCGATTATGGAATGTCGAAAAACAAAAGGTTATTGTTGGAAGAGATGTTGTATTTGATGAGAACAAAACTATCCGGAATATTGTCCAAGACAGGAAAGAAACGGATCAAGTGGTTGAAGTTGATATCGGCAATAATCAAGAGGAAGATATTTTATCTACGGTAGACGATACTTCATGTGAAGATGAAGGAAATAGTGATTATCTGCCGGATGAAGAACAAAACGTAACTGACACAGAGGAAGATCAATCGCTAAGCGAGAATGATATAATAGAACACTGGAAAAGTTTGAGGAAAAAAAGACAACAACCCTGGTGTGATGACTATGTGGGTCATACATATCAAGCTTTAAACGTGGAAGCGTTTGTAAATGAAGTACCAGCCAACCTTCGAGACATTAATGGAAGAAAAGATTCGGAAAACTGGAAACAAGCCGTAAAAGAAGAACTTTAGTCTTTGGAAAAGAACAATACCTGGAACTTGGTTCAAAAACCGGAAAATTCACGGATTATAAAGAATAAATGGGTATTTCAATTGAAGAAGAATGGGAATGGAGATGTTAAGCGGTACAAAGCTCGTTTGGTAGCTAAGGGGTTCATGCAGAGAAAAGGTTTTGAATATGAGGGAACCTATGCTCCTGTGGCTCGACTAACTACAGTTCGAACATTGATTTCGGTAATAAATCATAAAAATCTATATACTTGTCAAATGGATATTAAGTCAGCCTTTCTACATGGGGAAGTCAAAGAAGAAATTTTAATCGAAATTCCGGATGGAATTGACAATCCAGGAAATCTTGTGTGCAAGTTGAATAAAGCACTGTATGGGTTGAAGCAGGCTCCATTGTGCTGGAACAAGAAGTTCAACCTATTTGCGGAAAAGCAGAATCTCAAACGATCAGATAACGATTCTTGTCTCTATTCTAAGAAGAACGGTGATGTGGTGTTGTATCTTTTATTGTATGTGGATGACATGATAATTGCGAGCAACAAATTAGATGAGATCGAAAAGCCGAAAGGTGAATTGATTAAAACTTTCGAAATGATGGATCTTGGAAAGCTCAGCTGCTTTCTTGGCATCAGCATTCCGCGTTTTTGAGCCAGAAAGCTTATTTGGAAAGATTGCTGAATCGATTCCAGATGGAAGACTGCAAGCCAATGAAAACTCCAATGGACTAAATTCAATTTTGTTAAAGATCATTTCGAGAGGAAATGTTTAAGAATTGATATTCTTACTAAGAGTTTGGAAAATGTGAAATTTTCTACGTTGTGTAGTAGTTAAGGCTTAGTAAATTGTCCATGAAATTGTGTAAAAAAAATATGCAATATGTTAAATCTAATATTTGAGAAATGCTTCAATTGAGGGGAAGTGTTGAGTGCCAACAATTGAACTTGATCTTGATCTTGGAAAGCTCAGCTGCTTTCTTGGCATCAGCATTCCGCGTTTTTGAGCCAGAAAGCTTATTTGGAAAGATTGCTGAATCGATTCCAGATGGAAGACTGCAAGCCAATGAAAACTCCAATGGACTAAATTCAATTTTGTTAAAGATCATGTCGAGAGGAAATGTTTAAGAATTGATATTCTTACTAAGAGTTTGGAAAATGTGAAATTTTCTACGTTGTGTAGTAGTTAAGGCTTAGTAAATTGTCCATGAAATTGTGTAAAAAAAATATGCAATATGTTAAATCTAATATTTGAGAAATGCTTCAATTGAGGGGAAGTGTTGAGTGCCAACAATTGAACAAGTTTCTATGTTACGGAACGTAGCCAAATCTGTCTATGTCATCTGTCAGGTTTAATTTCTCTGATATATTGTCATTGTCATTAGATGTCTTTTTAAGATATAAGTGTATAAGTAGTACAGTAAGTAAACAAATCTAATCTCTGAACATCTATCATTTGGAATTCTAAATCCAAAATTATTAATCACAACACAAGCAACGGCTCGTAGACCTTCCCTAATAACAGGACATTTTCTCTGTTGTAACAATGATTAGAAATAAAGCTTGATTAGAATGTTCAATATTTTGTATCATTTGTCACAGTCATATTTCTCTGAACTGTCATTTTATATACATGATGGCCTGCATCGTGTGAAGTCAACACAGGCAAGGGAGCCATCAACACACCATGCGCGGCAGAAGTTATCGGACCGTGCAGCAAAACAAGCAAGCAATCATGTGTACTCCGTCTGCAGCGGGCTTAAGGTACGGTTTGTCACAGTATTATCAGTTTGAGAAGCATGTATGTGCATCTAGATAATCATAAAACATTCTCGATGAATGTCGTGTCAAGATTCAGATATATAAAGCCGTGTCGATCACGGGTCACAGTCAGTCTTATAAAGTCAGTTGATAACGGTCAGAGGTCTGTGGAATCAGATGTTAATAGTAGTTCAGTCGGTAAAGACAGTGACAGTTTAGATTGTGAAAGTGACAAGTGGTGATAGTTGTACTATAACAGAAGGTCGTATTGAAAATAAACCATTGGAAGCAATCTGCGAACTTTTGAGTATTTACACAAATGGACTCACCCCACAACGTTTAGCATAGGGTTAAACTTGTATACTGATGAATATTGAGCAATAATAGGGGAATAAACGTTGAATAATTATTTACTGACTTGATGATTCTTCTTTTTTTGTAAGGGGATGGCTGAGAAATCTTTCCATTAAAAACAATTCAATATGTTTCTCTCCTCAAATATCCCCCCAAAGGGTGTAGAGATGACTTTTTTGTTTTAAATGGTAAATTTGAGTATGCAAAATTATTGAGATCCCAAAACATCGCTGCGGGAATACACATATGTATTTTAAATGTTACCATTTTACCACCGCTGTAACTCGAAAACCATTTAATTCTAAGTGAAGTATATGTTTATTAATGAAATCATACAGTATTATACAGCCTGCACCCATCGAGTATTTTTGTTATTCGGTTGTCAATGTCATGTCATGTGTGGTGCTGTACGAGAAACTATTTTGTAATTAATTTATTATATATGAAATACATAACATAAATTGGCGACGAGTATTCAAAAAGAGCCTGCCTAGTTTAAATTGAAATTCGTGTCGAATTCAATTGTCTATATTCAGACAACTTTGACAAAATGGCCGTATCACGTCTTCAACCCTTTAATTCTGCCAGTGATGATATCGAGTCATGGACGTCTGTACTTCAGAATTTCCTAGTCGCAACAGGAGTGGATAAAACTAAGGAGAAGGCATAGGCATCAGCAATTTTGTTGTCATCTGTAGGAGTTTCAACCAACACACTCATAAAAGATTTGGTTTCACCAAAATTTCCGGAAGCCATGACATTTGATGATCTTGTCAAAGACTTATAAGTCATTATAAACCAGTACCAAGAGCTATACCCGAACGATTCAAGTTTTATAACGGTGAACAGCAGCAGGGAGAGTCAGTTACTGTATTTTTTCCGAGTTAAGAAAGTTAGCAGTCACATACAAGTTTTCAGATTTAGAAACCTCCGTACGTGATCAGTTTGTTGTCTGATTATCAACAGAAGCAGCTCAGAAACGTAGCTGTAACTATTGGAATAAGTCAAGAGTCAGCCGAAGCCAGTACCAAGTTAATTCGTGGAGTCAATTTCAGTCAGCAGAATTATTCGGAACACACTAATAAGGCTGATACCAAGAAGAATAATTTTAAAAACTCCAATTCCAGTGGAAAACTTTCAACCCATAGGGATAACGACGTAAAATGTTCTAGATATGGGAATAAGCACAATCAAATGGATTACCCACATAAAGATGTGGAATACACAAGTGTCACAGTAAAGGACATTTCGCTAAATACTGTCGTAGCATAGGAAGCAACCCCAGTACCAGCAAGAATAGCAGTAGTGTCAAAATGATTCAAGTTAGTCATCGTGGCCCTCCTATCTTTATTCAATTGAAAATCAATGGACATAGTACTGAAATGGAATTGAATACAGGATCAGGAAGGAGTTTCACTTCAAACGCAGTATGGAAACGAATAGGATCACCCAAGTTGGAAGAATCCTCAGTCACATCCACCACTTACACACAAGAAGCTGAAGGAAAGTTTCATTGTCAAATAACATACAATAAACAAACAGTTAGTCATACGCTGTGGGTTACTAAGAGCTCCAGTTTGTTCGGGCGAGATTTGTTAAATAAATTCCAAATGGATTGGCGCAACGATTAAGCTTAAGTGTTCAGAAGTAAATAAAGTTGATAAAAAGCTTACATTGGAATCGTTATTAGAAGAATACAATCATGTATTTGATTCACCAGTCGGCACAGTCAAAAATTTCAAAGCCAAGTCAGTCCTATAGGATGACGCAACCCCTAACTTCTACAAAGCCAGACCATTCTATATGCATTACGTGATTCATCTCTCGAGTTGAACATTAAAATTGGGCTTCGCCAATTGTCGTGGTACCGAAGTTCGCATTACTGGTGACTTCAAAAGAACAATAAATTCTCAACTGTGGGTGAATCAATACCCTCTTTCTCGTGTTGATGATTTGCTAGAAATTATATCAGGTAGATCCATGTTTTCCAAATTGGAAGGATCCGACGCTTTTCATCCAGTTCAAGTCGAAGAATCATGTAAAATGATTATTACCCATCGTGGCTTGTACCAGTATAATGTTTAGCCTCAAGGAATTGCATCGTCACCAGCAATATTCCAAGAAATGATGGATAAGATGTTACATGGAATAGCCAAGACTGGATCGTTTGTGGATGATGTAATTACCACCGGAAAGGATGAGCAACAACATTTGAACAATTTAAGTGAAATTTTCAGTCGTATGCGAATTGCAAACTATCGTTTGTCCAGAGCCAATTGTCAGTTTTTGCAAAAGTCGATAAAATTCTTAGGCTCAGTAGTGTGCAGTGAAGGATGACGCATAGATCCGAAAAAACTGGAAGCCATCATGTCAATGAGAGAACCACAGAATTTATCAGAGATCAAAGCATTTTTAGGCTTGGTCAATTTTTATGGGAAGTTTATTCTGCTATATGCGTTAACAAGAAAAGTAATTGGATGGAAGTGGAGCAAGCAATATCAAATCGAGTTTAATAAAGTTAAACAAGCTGTATCTGATAGTTCCGTGCTAGACCACTACAGTCAAAATATTCCGATTTGAATTAGTTGTGACGCATCTTCAGTAGGATTAGGAAGTCTGTTATTCCACCGTTACAAAGATGGAAGTGAGAAGCCAGTTGCGTATGCTTCAAAAACGTTAACGAGTTCAAAGAAAAACTATTCTCAAATCGAGAAGGACTTTCGATCGTTTTGGAATCAAGCACTTCATGAAGTATCTATTTGGACGAAAATTCATCCTCGTAAGGGACCATCATCCATTGTTGGGAATTTTCGGAGCTAATAAAGCTGTCCTTTCCTTTGTAGCTAGCCGTCTTCAACGCTGGTCATTGCTCTTGAGTGGATTTCAATACGACATTGAATATCGTAATACTCATGATCATGGTAATGCCGATGCATTTGCCATTGCTAAGAAATGAAGAAGTTGATGAAAATTCGCAGTTGTTTGTTAAGAAAATTCAAGAAGGAAATCCCATTACATCAAAGAAAATTCGTCAGTTAACGTCACGAGATAAAACTTTGTCAAAAGTAATGGAATTTATCCAATCAGGATGGCCAGAAAGCTCCAGCTCCTTCGTATTATACTCATCATCATGAGTTAACAGTGGAACAAGGTATAGTGTGTGGGGATACCGAGTTGTCGTACCAACTTCTCTACAGAAGTCTGTTTTGGATCAACTCCATGATACTCACCCTGGAATTGTAAGGATGAAGAGTTTGTCACGTCAGTTTGTTTGGTGGCCTGGAATCGATAAAGAAATTGAAGCTATAGTTAAATCATGTCATGTTTCTGCAGTTCATCGAGATAACCCAGCAGCCGCAACTCTCTATCCTTGGTCATTTCCTGAAAAACCGTGGCAAAGATTGCACCTTGATTTAGCCGGACCATTCTATGGAAGCATGTGGTTAGTGTTAGTTGGCGCACATTAAGTTGTTCAATTGGGGAAGGATACAGCTTCAAAGAAATTATCAGTTGTGTTCGTGAAATCATCTCTCGATTTGGTATTCCTAACGACATCGTTACTGATAATGGACCCCAGTTCGTATCTACCAAGTTCGATTCATTTTGTATAAATAATGGTATTCGTCATACCACCAGCAGCGCATATCATTCTCGTTCAAATGGGGAAGCTGAACGTTTTGTGCGGACATTTAAGAATGGAATGTATCATTGAAACAATATAAGTAATTTGAACATGTCCTTGTGTCACTTCCTGTTGACTTATCACATAACCCCTCATGCTACTACAGGCGTAGCACCATCCGAAGTCATGTTCAAAAGAAAACCTCGCACTTTGTTGGATCTAATGAAGCCAATCACAGATCGTACCATGCGTCAGTCTCAGCAGAAACAAGTGGAACGAGACAACAAGAAGTTAGTTTCCAGAATCTTTTCTGTCGGACACCCAGTATGGATCCGTACTTTCTCCAAAAATGATGAATTGTGGATGTTTGTGGTCCGCTAACTTACATTGTGGAAGTCAATCAACAGCGTTACAAGCGCCATATAGATCATTTGTTGGATACTTTATTATCAAGACCATCCTCATTTCCAATTCCAGATGATGAAGACATCGATCTGACACCAGAAATTGAAGCAAAGCCATCTGATCGTCGATATCCTGTTCGAGAACGTCACTCTCCCAATCGCTTAACGTTTTAAATTAAAGGGGGAAGGAGTGAAGTACCTATATGTTCGTTCATGAAATCTTACAGTATTATACAGCCTGCACCCAGCGAGTATTTTTGTTTTTCGGTTGTCAATGTCATGTCATGTGTGGTGCTGTACGAGAAGCTATTTTGTAATTAATTTATTATATGTTAGATACATAACACTATGGAAAAAATTTTCATTATAAATGTTGCTACAAATAATTAGGTCTTTCATGTTGTACCCACAGATTTTCAATTTTCAAAAGAAATCTCCCTTTCCACATAGCAAAAATACACATATTCAAGAATATAACATGCCTCGAACTCGAAAACCGTAACTCTTTTGAAAAAATTTTCAATTCAAATGTTTCCAGATATTGTCCTATCTTTAATTATACAACCTCAGATTTTCGATTTTCGAGAAAATTAACCCCCTCCACCCCCATCGTGGGCGGTTTTCGGAGGGAAGGAGATTTTGCATTTGTGTTTCTATGAATATGGAACCATTTCTCAAGCCTCCTCTTTCAAATGAATCAATAATCATCCAAACCGGAGTACGTTTAGTATATTCAACGCGCGAGTTATGTTATTCGTAACAAAAATTACTTAAAAAAAAATTGTTACAAACAGACTTTAATAGGATTGAAACTCAATCTGACAAAGTGACGTCGATAGGTGCAAAACTATAAGTAAGTGATGCCCATTTTTCTAAATAGTTTTATACAAAATAATTGATGATACAGCAGATATGTGATGCGCTAAGCTCTTGGAAATCAGGCATGTATATCGCTGATCTGTAGGAAATTACATAGATAGGGAGATTTGAATGAGTCCATATAGGATTGTCAATAAATGAGATAGGCTCCGCATTGGAGTCCAATGTTAACTTAGACAATTGGTCTAGGTTAAATGTTTTTAAGTTTAACGAGCTTTACATTTGACACTGCACTAGGTGGGTGGGGTTGGTAGACTAGTTATTTCTGGATGGCTCCCTCGAGGTTGACAAGCTCGAACTGCTTGGTTATGAAGCGACAGGAATATTGGACTGTTATGAGGAAAGTACCTTTAAGATTATGAACTTCCTCATTTCCACATTTTCCATGTACTAGAGTTTCTGTGGGGGCAATGAGCAGATATTTCTCATCACTGATGGTTTCCACTAGGACTTCGGTGATTTCCACTGGGATGTATTTACATCTGGGGTCTTCTTTAATCTGAAGTAGGTTTTTAATGCAGGTTTCCTGCTGATAGTTTCTCTCGATTTGTGAGAGCTTGCAGAAGAATTCTTCTTGTACAGCTTGGCATTTGGATTTTAAATAGTAAGTAGTGTCTTCACCCATGGTCACATAGGAAGTAGGAAGAATAATGGTTGTAGATTCACGTGTAGGTATGGAGAATAAGTGATACAGGTTGAAGGGCTTAGGATCTAGCAGAGGAATATGTAACAAAAATACAGCATGTTCGGAGATTATATTGTAACGGGCATATAAGAGTGACTGGGCTTTATTTATTTACAACAGTTTATTTATTTCTACATTATTTATATACACACACTAAATATCCATAACTATATACAATTTATATTCACTATTTATCTAACTTAACTTTATTTATATTTACACTGCACTATTTACAACTATGTACAATTTATATTCAACTATTTACAATTTATATTCAGTGCCCCAGACTTACTCGTCTGCTCCGGGCGATTGCCCCTGACTGACTCACTCCGCAGCACTCTCCAATATATAGGCAAGCAGATTGGCTCTCGTATTTTCTACACCCATCTTCCGATGCCAAGCGAGCTCTCCCGAACTTGCGCGAAGTTACTAGAAGCTTCGGGAATATGTCTTGACCCAGGCATGCATGGCTGACCAATACCAATAGCGGTATGCAACACACCACCCGGGTCCCACCAACGTCCGCACTCGCTAAGGTGCTCCGCCTTTCGACGAATCGCACACGTCCACCAATATGGCACCGATCACCAAAGCCAAGTTCGTTACAATATAATATTCAACATAAATTGTTCGTGTAAATAGGATATTATCGTTGGAGTAGTAGTGAGCGGACGTGTGATATTTCGATAATTCGCTTCTCATTGACTTCAATGATTCTTCATCAATGATAGAGAGGTGTAAAATGTTTAAAGAGGCAAATTTTATAGATATAAGCAGTTTTTCCACAATTTGAGAAAGGTAATACCTATACCAATTTTGATCACTGTTAAAGTATCAGCAATATTATAGTCTTCATATTTCACCATACTTAATACTTCTTGGATTTTTTTAAAATTGGTTGACAAATTTCCGACTGTTTCTTCGTAATTCTTTATGAGCTGATGATTTAAAGAAATTTGTTTGTTATAGTGGGATATTATATTTAATTGGTTCCTTTTTAAGTCCTCTAATGCTTTATCGTATCTAATACAATCAGATATGCGTCAAGATTGACAGAAATAAATTTAAAGACTGATCCTAACGAATCTATCATTCCACGCTTAACTCTCTCTTTATTACTCAAAATGTCGGGATGAAACATAGTTACCTGTGATCGCAATTGCTTAACTTGTTTCTTTACATATTCAAATTCTATTTTATCGGTCATGACTAGTTTGTTTTGGGTTTTCATGTGAAATTCTGATTTAAAGTTTTCCAATTCTAAAACTTTAGTACCTATAATTTTGATTGGGTAATGATGCAGGAATGTGTGGTGAGAATATTGGATTCTAGTGGGGCCTAACTTGGGAAGTAAAATGCCAGGATTATTTTCTAGGTTTTTAATTTCGATTTTGGGTGTCGTTGCTTGGTTTTGGTGTACCAATAATATAAGTGTCATTGTCGTGTCGTTGGTATTGTCTAGTCTTTTTCAGTTCTTGCTTGTGGTATGTATAGTTTTAACCTTAGTACCTAAATCTTTCTTGATAGTTAAATGCTTATATAGTGGAGCTATTTTGTTTCGAGGTCGGGAAGAAATATATGCGTCTAAAGTGTTAATCTTTGGTGGGTCAGTTCGTTTTTCATTCTGGATGTATTTGTCTTTTGCATCTACGGTATTCTGATGAACTTGCTCATACATAGTTTTAATTCTAGATCTCAGGTCATCGATATATTCGTTATATTGATTTTTTGAATCAATTTCTAGAATGTCTCTATTGTCTAGATGTCCAAACAATAGTTCAGTTGGTCGAAAACTCGTGGTGCTATGTATTGTTCTATTGTATATAATGGCTGCGTTTTCGAATAAGTTGTGTGAAATCGCTTTTTGCTTCTGGAGTGTAAGTGTTCTCATATTTTCTATGAGTGTACTATGCAATCTCTCTATTCGCGTTAGGGTGTAGCGCGGTCGTCGTATGATGTTCTATATTATATGACTCCATGAGCTTGTTGATCAAAGTTGTTTTAAATTGTCCATCAGTAACTAGCGTTCTTGGTAGTTTATATCGTGAGAAGATCTTTAGAAACTTTTGTATTATTTCTACTATATTTACTGAATTCAATTCTTCAAACATGAAAAATTTTGAAAAGTTATCGATACATGTTAAATATTTGGATTTATTACATGAAAATATATCCATGTATATTATTTCTAATGGAGTTTTTGGGGTAAATGATGTTTCTAACTTAAGCTTTAATGGGTTTCTCTCATATTTAGTTTGTTGGCAAATTCCGCAATTATTTACGTGTAATTGACAATCTTTCGTGATATTTGGCCAAAAATAAACTCTTTCGATTTCCTTTTGTAATTCATTGATTCCTCTATGGATGGTGTTATGCAATTTTTTCAAAATTTCTACTTGTTGTCCTCTATCTGTTACATATTTTAAGACTACTCTAGTAAATACAAATTTAACATTATTTTCGAAATCGTTGTTGACGATGGTTGCAATTTCTTCATACATACCGTCATCTTTGGTATGGATTGCGTTAACAGCATTTGGGTTTATATAATCACGCAAAATATTTCTTATTTCGTTATGGTAATTATTTCTTGTAATTTGGACTTCTAATCGTTCTTTATTGAATAGAGTGATGGATCTAATTTTAGGTTCATTGCCGATTTTGAAAATAATTTGTTTCTTGAATAGGTTTAAGGATTTGTCTGTAATAGTCAGCTCTGCTGAAATATCATTTTCCTGTGTATGTATAGTGTTGTCTCCTGTTGTTCTATCTTGTTCGTTTCGGTAGCAGTATTCTTTTGGTTTGGTGGTGTAGAATGTCGTCTAGATCACCTAAGTCTGGTAAGGGTCGTTCACCAATGTCTCGGGGGTTTGCAAATTGTTTGATTGTTCGTTGAGTTGTATCGGGTATGCTTCTAAACGTGAAAGAAAATGAGCATTTGCATTTAATTTCCCCTTTTC
Organism: Crioceris asparagi; assembly: GCA_958507055.1. NCBI lineage: Eukaryota > Metazoa > Arthropoda > Insecta > Coleoptera > Chrysomelidae > Crioceris > Crioceris asparagi. The sequence goes on from OY293827.1 coordinate 50,392,219, forward strand.
TATACACAATGTCATAATCGAATTCCATTAACTTTAGCCTCCAACGGACTAATTTAGAGTTGGGCTCTTTTATATTTAATAACCATTGTAGTGGTTTATGATCCGATACAATAGTGAACTTGTTACCGTAGAGTTAAGGTCGAAATTGTTTGGTCGCAAAAACTAAACTAAGGCATTCCTTTTCTATCGTAGAGTAGTTCTTTTCATGGTCATTGAGTGTTCTTGAAATAAAAGCTATCGGTTTATCGGAACCAATAGGTCCTTGGCTAAGAACCGCACCTATACCGACATTGGAAGCGTCTGTAGTTAACACAAATTTCTTGCTGAAATCTAGATACGCTAGGATAGGTTCATTGCATAAAATCTCTAATGATTTCAAAAGCTTCCACGAATTTCGGCGTGTGTTCGATCTTTGCATTTTTCTTCAGACAAGACGTCAAGGGTTTTGTAATGGTTGCATAGTTTTTAACAAATTGTCTATAATATCCTGAGAGTCCTAAGAAACTTTTGATTTGTTTCGGCGTTGAAGGTGTCTTTAATTTTTTTATTTTTTCTATTAATTTTGGGTTTGGTTTGATACCATTGACTGTTACTATATGACCTAAATACTCGATCTCTTGAAGAAAAAATTCTGACTTGTCTAATTGAATTTTAAATTTATGTTGTCTAAGTCGTTGTAGTACAGTAGTTAAATTTAGTTCTTGTGTCGATTTTCCTAGTATAATTATATCATCCAAATAAACTAAGCAGATTTTATTTACAAGTCCTCTTAGTACCTCATTCATTACGCGCGCAAACGCCGCTGGAGCATTACGAAGACCAAACGGCATTCGTAGGAATTCATAATGTCCATCCTCTGTCGGAAACGCCTTTTTGTGCCGATCCTTCGCATCAATTTCGATCTGATGATCGGATTTAAGATATATTTTGGAAAATAATTTTGAATCACCTAATATATTGTAACGTGGATAGATGGTCATGTACTTACGGTTATTATTCGTTTATTATCTATTTATTCTACTACCTTGTTTACAATAGTTGTTGCTTGCATATTTCATTATGTAGTTCTAGAATTATAGTAGATTTATTCTCGATCCTTCCGGAAACTATATGTGAGGTACAATTTGTCATACTATTGTCAGTTTGACAAGACTCTAGAACATTATTATGTGCGTCTAGATAATCATAGAACATTCTCGATGAATGTTATGTCATGATTCAGGTATATAAAGCCGTGTCGATCACGGGACAAAGTCAGTCAGTCAGTCTTTAAGAGTCAGTTTATTATAGCAGTCAATAGGAGACAAGTCGAAATTAGTTGAAACGCGATAGTCAAAGTGACAAGTTGTGACAGTTGTACTACAACAGAAGATCGTGTACAGAGTGTTTGAAAATGAACCATTGGAAGCAATCTGCGAACTATGAGTATTACGCAAGTGAACTCACCCCACAACTTTTAGCACGTTTTACAATATCAAGAATGTTTGATATATTCGGTAAAGGATATTTATCCTCAATTGTATTTTGATTTAATTTACTAAAATCCACTACCATCCGCCACTGCTTTTTACCGTCTTTTCCTTCCTTTTTAGGCACTAGGAAGACTGGTGCCGAATATGGTGACGTGCTTTCGGTAATAATGTTATGATCTAATAATTCGCTTATTTGTTTATTCACTTCAATTTTCTGTGAATGTGGAAAACGATAAGGTTTGCAAAATATTGGAGTATCATTATTCAAAGGGATCGTATGCTTAATAATAGAGGAGAATATCAGTTTGTCTTTCTCGTTGTAAAACGTGTCTCGGTATTTTGTTAATTCATTAAAAAATGGATTCGGTCTTCTTCTGTTGTAATGTTCTTCTGTGCTAATGTTATGTCAGTGGTGTCGTTATCTACGTTCTCGTGTTTCACGGCTCGTGCATGGCATACGTCGAATTCTTTTAAATTGATATGGTTAGCTTGAATCGATTTATCTAAACTAAGATTATGTGATCGTTTCTTGTTAGAATAATTTTGAATTGGTACATTAACTCTGAAATTTTGAACTGTATTAATATTTTCTGGAATATTGTTATGACCGGAATAAGAACTGTTCCTTCTCTAATATTAGTTGCTACATTTATAATATTCTGACCCTGTCTAATTTCAGTCTGAAAGTAGTCAATAAATGGAGGTTAATATCTACATAGGTCGTATTCTTCATTATTTAAAAATATTTTACCACTATTGTAGTCTAGTATCATATTAATTGTGGCTGATTGAACCTATTAGCCGGTCTGTTTCGTGGATCTTGATTCGAAACGAGTGGGATCTTATTTGATCTATTGATAGCGCTAAAACTATTCGGTATTAGCATTGATCGTGGTTGGTTGCTTTGGTTATTAAAATAAGGTCTATGTCCTGTATGTTGACTAGATGTGTTAAAGTGTGATCGATTCATGATAAAATTAGGTTTATTTGGCATTGGCATCATAGTTGTGGTTGGTCTGTGTGTCTGATAAGCATTTGGTTTGAAAGTGTTATTTGACGTAGTTGGGAAATTGCGAGTAGGAATTGGAGTATTCTTACTAACTGTATCGATTTGAGTTTGTTTAGATATATGTCTCAAAGCTGTCGGTATCGCTTCTTCCAAAGTCTTGTGTTGTCTTACTTCTAATATTGTTTGTAACATAGGCGGAGAATTATTGTAAAATACTTCCATGGCGGTTTGTTCGTTAATTTCACAGTGTACTTTCTTTTGATTTGCTGTTAAATCGTCATCTGCATTTATCTTCAAATTTAGTTTTGTCTGTAAGTCTTTTATTCTTTCAATAAAATCTATCAAACTTTCCTTATGATTAATCTTTAAGAACCTAAACTTGTGCGCTATTGTCTGTCGGTCTGTATGATCGCCAAATTTAGTTCTAAGTGCAGATTTTAGTTCTCCCCATGTCTGTAGGTCTGGTCTTGTACTACTGAATTGTTCTGCTTTATCCTTAAGTTTACTAAGTATCAAGCAAAATGTATAATCATTTAGGGTGTCGTCAGTTGTCGACCCGTATTTCGAATGAAACTTATCTACTCGGTTGATAAATACTTCTAGAGCGTCTGCATTCCCATCAAATCTAGGAATAACATCGCCGTAACTTCGCGTTGCTGCTATTAGTGCTACAGTGGTTTGAGGCATATTTGAATGACTAATTATAGAATTATTTATTAGATCAATCTCGTTATGGTTACTACTTATATTGTAACTATCCTCCAAACTTTGTTCGGAATGGATGTCAGTCAAAATCAATGAAGGTAGAGAGAGAAACGAATGTTCACACTCCGCTGACTCTATTACAACGATATTCTGCGTCATAAATTGGTAATATTCCGTTAACGTTTATGTTTTATTTTCACATGTAATATTTTGTTACATTAAATTAATTAAATCTCAATTGTCAGACGTCAGACGTTATTGTTAATTTAAAGTTTAATTTTGTGTTGTGGTAGACAAACAGTAATTTGCTATGGAATTGCTGTTGCTGGCAAACACATATACATAAGTATAGTTAAAATCGAGAAAAGGATACCAATAATAGGTACTCATCGGTACGTTTTAAATCTTAAATACCCAAAAAAAACTATTTTTAATTTTTTTTCAAAAATTTCACTTGTTCTAAATAGTTTTATACAAAATAACTGATGATACAGCAGATATGTGATACGCTAAGCTCTTGGAAATCAGGCATTCATATCGCTGATCTGTAGGAAATTAGGCATGTAACTTGCGAACAAATAAAAAAGCAGACAGTCGAATTGTATACCTCCTCCGTTCGGGGTTCGTCGGTCAAAAATAGGCACAGCTACCGTTTTTTTTTGTTCATTTACACACACAATAAATAGCTATATACTGTAACTGAAGCCGTGATTCATTCTTGGATATGTTGGTCCCTATGTCTGTCTACATGTCCGTCTTTCAAAACCTACCTATATTCTCCAAATCTATTGAATGAAAAAAAGATTAATATTATCGACAATTGTCCTAAATCAGGACGTAAGTATAGTTTAAATAAATGAATACTGATTGATATGACATCAAATAGATAGGCTCAGGTAAGTTTTCTAAGAAAAAATATATAAATCCACCATTTTTCTCTTATCCTCGAGACTATTTAGCCTATAATATAGAAAAAAATACAAAGAGTATAGGACATCACTTATAGTTCATAGTAAAATTGAAGTACGGACCCTATCCAGAAAAACACTACTCGTACTTGATAACATTTTAGAGTCAGTAAATGTGATAGAAATAAGTAACACTTATCAGATACCTGGACGGTCAGTCACAGCCTATTTGCTTCGAATCTAGTAAACGAAAAAATAATTTAAATTTGGTAATTATACAAAGTTTAGTATTCATCGGCAAATAGCATAAAAATCGACTCTGGGTCTAATTGAAATAAAATTATTCGAAATTTAAAATAAATAATGTATAGGAGACATTGTTAACACCCCTTCGTCTCTGAAAGTAAAGAACGACAAATTTTCTCTCAAAGTTTATAAAAAAACTCTGAACAGAACCTTCTAAGTCTTCACAATCAAGCTAATTTTCATTAAAACAAGAAGTCTGAAAGAAATTGTATAAATCAATATTCGTATAAAACCTTTTGTCTAATAGTATCTTTCTAGTAGATTAAGACAAATCAAACCATGGGTTGCTCTGTAAAACAAAGTTTTATTTTAAAATTTCACATTCGATAAACTCAAATATAAAATAAAGGTGTCGATTATTATTATTTGTTGTTGAGTTATAGTTGTGTATATTGTATGTGTAGAGATAGAGGATTATTCTACTCCTGCACAGAAGGTCTCGACAATAAATCTCGCGTGTTCACTAAGAAGAAGTCCTCCAGGTACAGATTTTGGAAGCTAGTTAAGTATAAGATGTGAGTTAGTAAGGGAACTAGCCTTATCCACTGGAGTTGACTACTTGGGGAACGAGCCCAAGAAAGTCCTGAAGGAAGTAGGAGCGTAAGAGAGGCGACAAGCCTTTCTTACTAGAGTCAACTACTTGGGGTACCAGCCCAAGAAAGTCGTGAAATATGAGAGTCGAGCACATGGAGGACTAGCCCAAGAAAGTTCTGAAGGAAGTGAAAGTGTAGGAGAGTGAGAAGCGTCTCCTACCAGAGTCGACTACTTGGGAACTAGCCCAAATAAATCCTGAATAGAAAGTTAAAATTAGCGTTAGAGAATAGCAAGACCAGTAGTGAAATAAAACTCTCGGTATATATGGGAAAACCTGCAGAAGCTGATATGAGAAGATTTCGAAGTGAGTGGAAGAAATTGAATTTCAATGCGAAGCAGCACCCCTTTTATACCGCTGATCTGCTTAGCTATTGGTGGAAATTTATTTATCAAAGTTACCTTTTGGTTTTCACGCGATTTCTATTTCATGTCAGCTATACCACAGTACCACTATTGTAGATATTTTCAACATAGACCTTTGCAGGTCTGAGGGGAAAGGAAATCGACGATTCACAGGCGTGCGGCTATTATTAAAAATAATTTATGTATATAATAATGCTTTATGAAATCCATATCAGCACGCCCAAACATGAGTCACTATCTACAATTTTGATACTAGGCTTTAGATACAGAATGACATTTATTTTCAATATTTACAAGGTGATTTTTATAATTTTGAATTAAAAAATAAATTATATCGAATAAAAACTAAGTGTCACAACAACCTGTAAAACAAAGAAAAGATAATTAAAGTTTATATGTTGCTCTTCTGCAACTAAACAAACTATTTCTATCTATTTTAAGACAATCACTGATAGATCACAGCATAGACTAATATTATAAAGATTGAAGAATGACAAGCAACCCTTTATTAAGAGAAAGAGCCATCTAGAAGCAAAAACTTGAACCAAAAAAGATCAGTAACGACTGATAGTAATATTACCGGCAATTATAGGAATCTACTTTCTATTATTAATTGAAAGGGGGCACCCCAGGGGGTGGTAACTTAAATGGAAGGAAAAACAATCATTTTTTGTTTTAGTCAGAGAACAGAGATATGTCTCTTGTTTTAGTATTTTATGATTTGGTCCTTAATTTGTTTTGTTAATATTTACTTGAGTTGCCGTTGTCTTTCCATGGTGAGATAATATGTTCCGAGATTTGTTCTTTGAACTGCAGTGATCCAGTGTTTGTGATCAATTTAGCCATCTTTCTTTGTTTGTTTTGCTTTTTTATAACATGTTAAATAGTATGTTATTGTATCACTGTTTTATTACATAATTGTATCTGCAGCTGTGTATGACCATAACTCGTTTGAAAATTGTCATACTGGCCAAAATTACAGAGAGTATTAAAACATAGTGATACTAAAATATTGATATTGATAGAGAGTCAGAATAATATAAAAGTGATTCATGTAAGTAATCCTACAAATACCAGGTGGCGCTGATGCGATTGTTTTAAAAACTACACAGCAGTTTCCATTCTACCCGTAGGGAATTTATCTATGGGGCACCCGTTCAATGGAATAAATTATATTCAAATTAAATTCAGTTTCATCAATCATACCACACCATATATCCTTTGTTTGATTGTAATTGCAACAAATATTACAGGAGAAAAATATAGGTTTGGAGATTTTAAATTTGAAAACAACAATATTATGACGTATGACAATAAGTCAAGGAATGCAAGGTGTTTACAGAGATTAATGTAATTTTGTCAAGAAAATACTTAATTGGAACGGTTTCCACAGTGTGATTTCTGGTACGACTTCTTTTATACCTGTACATGCATTTTTTTCTCTACCCAACACTCCAACATCCCACAAGCTTTTGAGACAAAGATCTGAAGCCGACTCTTGATGCTAGCATATCGGAGGAGTGGCTATATGGCCAAAAGTTAATCGAGCAAGTTAAAGAAGCAAAAGCTATAGTAAGGCCGCTTCTACTTTAAGTGCTCCAGTAGCACCATCGAGATCAGCGCAAAGAACTAATTCTGACAGAAACCAGACTTCGAAAAAGAAGTAGTTATCAGTGGTAATAAGGATTCTCGTAAGGTAAATGGAATAGCTGGTAGTCTGAAACAATTTGTTGAACAATGGACAGAGTTGACAGACGATGGTATACTCTACACTATGTTGAAGGCTATAATATTTCTTTTAAGAACTGTCCTCAAACTTACGAGCTTTCGGAACCTAAATGGTCTCCTGAGGAGTTTGCCAGGATTGAAGCTGCTATACAAAGAATTAGAATTAGAAGATGTTTATCTCTTAGTGCAAGTAAACAAAGCTAGTAGAAAATTTCTTTGGTTTAGATTTAAGGGTCAGTTGTATGAATTTACTTGCCTACATTTCGGGCTATCTGTCATTTCATACATTTTTACAAAATTATGAAACCGTTTCTCAATATGATCAGATCTCGTGGTAGAAGATGTGACAGTATTGGTGCACAAGGCAAAATCGAATGTTTGCAGATGAATAACGGAAGAAGGATGTGGAAAAAGTAAAACACCTCAAAGGTATTTGAAGAATCTAGTTTCCGGGTCCTGCTGGTACAGAGAGAGTATAATGAGTGCATAAATGTGAGTATAGCTGAATTTTGCTTATAATTATTTCAGTTTACTTGTAACATACGGTGCAGATGTTAAAAATTTGTTTTTTTATTTACATGTCTAATTGAGGAGCAACGGAAGAAGGCTGAAGCAGAAATGGAGCAATGCAAGGGCAGATGAAGATCCAGCATCCGAGTCCTGGTGGTGTAGAGAGCATAATGAGTGCATAAATGTGAGTATGGCTGAATTTTGCTTTTAATTATTTCAGTTTACTTGTAATATACGGCACAGATGTTTAATTTTTTTTATTTATATGTCTACTTGAGGAGCAGCAGAAGAGGACTGAAGAAGAAATGGAGCAAAGCAAAGGCATATGAAGTATCCAGCGTCCGGGTCCTGGTGGTATAATGAGTTTACAAAAGAAGTTATTTAGACAGTGCTCTGGGTAATACTTTTATAATAAGTATATTACATAAATTGTAATAGTTATGTATGTTGATGTTCACATTGGCGACCTTCAAGTTAATAAAAAAATTACTTCAAACTTTTCTTGTATTTGTCTCTTGTATTTAAGTTTATTAATTCCCCTTAGACATAGTGAAAGGAGTGAAACTTTCAGAAATTGTTGGAGAACACTTAATAAAAAATCTATGCTGCATTCATATAATGTTTTTGACCTTTCTTCAACAATTTCTGAATGTTTTATTCCTTTCTCTACTTTCCGCTACTTTTATATTCCACCGTTAATTTGAATGTCCGATTTAAAACTGCCGCCACACGTAACTTCGTGAGTGTACCGATTGAGCGCTAGTGTACTCAAGGTCAAAACATGGTCAAAAAAATTAACATGGGAGTTACCATTCTCTTGGAGGTATGTTTTCTCTGCGCTAATCGAACCACTTTTTTATGCTCGTTTCAAGACCTTTTTGTATGACCGTGGTTAACCTCAAACAAGTTGTTATCATAAGTCATAAGCAAGAAGACAGGAGATTCAACTGTCTATCAGAGAGAACATACAATAAAGAGAGTGTCCGATAGATAGAAAAAGCTGGAGACATCGATTAGTTCAGTGGGAAGTGGGACGAAGTCGGATCGCCACCGTCGCCGATGCATGATTAAGCTAGGACACTGAGACTACTTCTGTCCTTGTCAGTTGACGCTACGTTTTTGGGAAAAAGTCTTGAGAGTATGTTCTCTGCCTTTCTGTCAAATACTTAGACACAATAACGGTCAACTACAATGGTCGTGTCCACAGCAGTGTCTGATTACCAATCGATTAGTAATCACTAATCAAAAAGATGACGTCTTCAATATGACAGCTATCAAAAAACCTAAGTGTGAGATAACCTATATTTTGTTTCAGATACTTCCTAATTCTATTATGGATATCTATCGTCCGTTTACCACATAATCTTTTTCATTATAAACATATTGAATAGAAAATACTTTTTCTTCTTCCATTTTCAATTCATCTAATATGTGTAATTGTAGAATTAAATTATTTCAAATCTTTTGACAACTGTCAGTTTGACAAATGAACTAATCAGTAATCAGTCGTGTCCACAAGATCAGAGACAAAGAAGAGACGGTCAACTCAATGGGAAAAAGTGGTCGTCTCACAAACAAATAATGCTATAGCTCCATCCTTATTTGCGCACACAAATGGTCATTTGCTATCCTTTTCTTTGTTTTGAGATTTTAGAAGGCAATATGTTCTAGGTGGCGCAACAGGCGCTTATTCACGAACGTTTACTATCAATACCGAGCACTGACGAATTATGACACTTCACGAAAAATGCAATAAAAAATTTAAAGGTTATGGCGGTTATGGGTTATGTCCATTGTCTGATCAAGAATCTAATAATCTGATTAATGTTATACATTATTCAAGAAGACTTATTCATCATGAAAGGTATATTTGTTATGTTAGTTAAAATTTATATGTGTTCTTGTCAAAATTTAGTGCTATTTTCAAGTTATATTGTTATCCGGTAGTTCGGATCACGTTTTATAGTCCGTGATTTGTCATCTTGCTTTGTTCTGAAAATATACTTTTACTTTTAAATGTTAATATTAATTTTATGCACAGGAAAATACTGGATCCAAAACTTAGAAACCAACAGAAGATAGTTACTATCAAGAGGTATATCCCAAACTGTTCAAAAATCTTCTATACTATGAGCTAAAGGCATAATATTTATTCAACTCATTCAGGCAGCAATATTGTTCTGATAGTCGTGGAAATTTACGAAGGTAAGTTCACTATTTTACTTTATAAAATATAAATTCTGAAATTTACAGGTACTTTTTGGATGATGGAAGTACGGTTTGTTGATTTCAGAATCCTGTGCTGTTTTGTATTCTGACTAGACTAAACAAGTTGAGAGTAATAATGAAATAAAATGGTTACTGGTCAGTATAGTTTTTGCACAATCATACTAATAGATAGTAGCTGAATCAAACCGTAAGTACGCTATTTGTTTTAGCCTGGAAAATGAATGGAACTCCCAAAACAAGATGAGCATTGCCAATAGTTCATTAGATGCTTCCCCCTCAATTTTTGAAAATATTGATTTAACAATTCGGTTTGATCCACCAACTCGTTAGTTATAGTTCAAAAAGGACACGAAAATGTAAAGAGCAAGGTAATTGATTTCATTGACAAACATTTGGGTAATATAAGAAAGATAGGTGTCATGATAAATTGATAATAAATATCTTTAAAATTAGAGTGTTGAACATGATACTCATTATATCTTAATACATGTTTTATGGTCAACTAATTATCCATCAATACAAATGCTCTAAATATTTACATAGATTACTAGAAACTACATTAACGATCTAGATAATAATGTACATTGTTTATTTATACAATAAAATTATTGTTTTATTTCTAGGAATCTCCAAACTTTTTAGTTCAAGAGGCTTACTGATTCCTTCACGAAGTCTCAAAGGCATATAGAAAGTTAGTTCTGGTAAATTTCGTAGAATAAGCTTTCTCAGCCTTAAAAATTGAATTTAATTCTTGATTTTCAGAACCATTAAGTTACAAGAGCCAGGCACCTATTCTACAAGGCTTCAAATTGAAAATAAATACAATGTAGCGATATTTTTAAAATAAAATAAGTAATGAAAGTCATTATTGTATCAATTTTCTAACATTGTACAACAAAATAAATTAAAGAGCCTATACAAGCACTCTTTTTGTCCCAATCCATTATGAAAACTTTAATTACATCGCAAAAGGTGTGTTGTATTCAATTTTCCTTTTAGACCATGCGATAGAGCAGAATAAACAAAAATGTCAATAAGATATCGATGGAGCCATCACATGAAAGACAGTCCGTAGTTATATTATGCCAAAGTTCCTACTCTCATTTACCATTTTCTTTTATTTATTAACAATAATTGAAGACAAATTATCGTTTTTTTTTTGCTTTTTCACTTCTAATATTAAAGCTATGTTAAATTTCTGAAAGGAAGAAATCAAGAAAATTAAAATAGGAAGGTAATTAAAAGGATCCCATCTGATTCATATTAAGGGAGACAAAAAGGCGTTTCTTAAAAAATCATAGCGTTAGCAATCTGCAAGTTGTAACACAGTTTCTGTACAATTAGACGTTTTAGAGCCCTATTTTCTAGTGCGGCTGGATGCTTTGGAGATCAGTTGATATCAATTTTCAAAACGGATATTGAAGAATAAGGCATTGTATTACAAAACTACGGTCTTCATTTTCGATAAAAGATTTCGAAATAAGCAGAGAAATAAGTGAGAAATGCGTGCAAACAGGGCTGAGAACGATAAGGATTGTGAAAATGGTGGAGAAGAAAATTGAAATCGAATGATCTCCAGAACTAACATTTGAACAGGGCCCAGACAGCGCACAGAAATATCTTATCCAATATCTCATTTTCTGTAGAGAGGCTGCGCTACACAAAAAAATGATTGCACTATGATTATTTTTAAACGCTATTTTCTCTTTGTTTTTTTCCTTAATAATAATCAGATAAGGGGCGCCCTGGTACTCATTGTCTTCACATTTCAATTCCCTACGATTTATCTCCACAAAGATTTTGTTTTACAAGCGAAAATATACGATAATTTGTCTTCAATTGTTAATAATAAAAAGAAAATGATAAATGCGACTAAGCACAATATAACTGAGATCTTCCTCGCATGTTATGGCCATTGGCCATCAGTATCCTGCTGCTATTTTTGTCAAGGAAAAATATCTATTGCTTGGGCTATAATTTTGAATGTTCAATAATTGACCCGACTAATTCATATCTCCTAGTGAGTTTTCAAAGAAACTATAGGGCGAATTTGGTTGGCAACGCCGTTCAAATTTATGAATCTTGAACTTATATTTTGTATTTGTTCGATTTTAAAAACTCAAAAACTAAATACTCAAAATGCCTTCGCCATACTGTATTGTCTGTGGATATAGTGTGTATAGTGTTTCAAAAATGCATGTTTTTCCTGTAAATCAGAAGAAATTAGAAATTTGGCTGAATAATATGGGAATGAAGAGTTTGCCTAGCGCGTCTTCTCGGATTTGCAGTCGGCATTTTCTTGATGAAAATTATGCGTCTGTTGCTGAAAGACGGCTTTTGTATAATGCAGCTCCAACTTTACATCCATGTATTCCTCGTGAGGTCGATTCAGAAGCAGTGACTAATGAGGTACTACTTCCAAACAATACGAGAATATCGATTGTTGAGCAAGCCAGTAATGAGGAGCCGATTCCAAGCTGCTCAAAAACTCAAGCACCTACAGCCAAGAGAACTTGTCGCTCTTCATTTAAAACTATTAAGAGAACTTCTTCTCCTAGTACTCAACATCTTCTAGGTTTGGTGAAAACTAGAGATGCTCGAATAAAGAGGCTCAAAAAAATTTGCAAAAAAAAGGCGGGTGATATCAAATCTTTGTTACATTTTCACAGATCTGACACGTTTGCGAAAGTCTTTCAAGGAATGAATAGTACAACAGTTAATTTCATGTTGTCTCAGTTACGTTGTGCAAAGGTAAGTTCTCATGGGCGTAGGTGGACAACAGATGACAAAGTCCTTGCATTGGCACTATTCAAGAAGAGCCCGGCGAGCTACAGATTGCTGAGAAAGATTGTAGCGTTGCCTTCAAAGAACACTCTACTTACGATGTTGCGCAAGGTAATAAATAAATAAAAATATTTTTTTATAAATGGTTTATAAAGTCATATTTTATTTCAGGTACCATTTCAATCAGGCATCAATATCCATCTTTTCAAACATATTGGGGAGTCACTCACCAATCTAGATGACAAATACTGTGCATTACTTTTCGACGAGATGGATATAAAGGAGCATCTCCAATTTAATTGCCACGAGGATCGTATAATAGGATTTGAGGAGTTGGCTGATAACTCCAGTACGACAAAAAAGCCAACAAAGTTTTAGTGTTTATGTTACAGGGCCTCGTGCGTAAGTGGAAGCAACCAATCGCTTTCTACCTGTCCAAGGGAGCCTGCCACAAGTTATTCAAGCCTGCCATCAGATAGCTGGATTAGATGTCGTTACAACAATATGTGATATGGGCTCAACTAATGTAAGAGCATTAAAGGAGATGGGCTCATGTGTTGAGCGTCCGTTTTTGGTGATAAATGGAAAAAAAAATGTGACTATGTACGATTATCCACATTTACTGAAATGTACTGCATCTATGTTCAGAAAACATAATGTGCACGTTCCAGTAGATATTGGTGATGAGTCGGTGGTAATGGAAGCGCGTTTTTCAGACATACGAAAAGCATATGTGATCGATCAACAAAAATCAATGATTTTCCGAACTATGCACAAAGTCAATGAATTCCATTTATCACCAAAGATGCAATACACAATGAAAGTAAGTATTGCCGCTCAGATTATGAGCCACACTGTTGGAGGATGGCTACACACATGCATTAGTTTATCTAAGCTAGAACAAAGGGCATTGGCTACCGCTACTTTTGTGGCACAAGTCGATGAACTTTTCGACAGTTTTAATGGAACCAATGATATACCACCTGATGGGAAGAACGTCAAATGTAGCATAACCGATGAATCAGCTCATCACCTTTATTGGAAGAAAGCTTTCAGGATGGTTAAACACTGGAACTTTCAGCGATACAGGAAACGTGGTGGAATTGGTAAAAGCAAACTACCTTCTCAAATTGGTTGGCTAACGGACATCAATGGCATCCGCATGATCTGGTCATACCTGAGGTCAAGATATGTAATGGAACTAAACCCACGCTATCTTAACCAAGATGCCTTAGAGAATTTATTTGGAGTGATTCGCGGTAGTTGTGGAAGCAGTACCAATCCTACCCCAATTCAGTTTATGGCAAGCCTAAAGACTCAGGTCTTGAATGGATTAGTGCGACACGCAATAGTTGGAAGCAATTGTGAAATGGATGAGCATGAATTGCTCTCTAATTTGACCCATTTTGTAGCTGACGATGATGAGCACGAGATGCTGCCTTCTGTAGTTGCTGACGAAAAACAGAAATACGACATCTGGTCAGCTGTTAGAGAAGGTGCAACCTCAACATTATCGGTGGCCTATGTAAGTGGGTTTATCGCTAAGAGAATTCTTCAGCATGTTGACTGCGCTATCTGCCGACCCCAATTGCTGTCAACTTCTAATTCGCCTCATAATCTTTTCATCTCATTTAAAGAATGGTCGGAAAAGGAGGAGCATCTCGTCTATCCATCGGAACCTTTGGTAGTGTGTGTAGAACAGGGCATAACATTATTAGAGGATACAATGGAAACCTTCGCCAATCGACCTCAAATATCCACGGTGGCTTCTGAAGCAATAACCAGGAACGTCGACTTCTCGTGGCTTTCCTGCATTCAACATCAAGAAATAATAAGTAAGGAGATTGTGAAAGGCATTTGCAAGATTGGAATTCCCTGGTGGTGTAAGAGAAAGAATGAAAAAAATATTATTGAGCGCAGAGATACCAGAGCCCATAGGCGCAAACTGAAGACATTCCATCACGTTTGAAGAGAAATTTTAAATATTGTTCTTTAAAAATACTAATATTAAATTTATTCTCTAGGGCCTTCAATATCTTCTAAGAAGCCAACCAAAACCAACTGAAGGAGTAGGTGAGCCAGGAAACTCAGTAAGCAAATGGTATAAGGACAAATACAATGTGCCAATATAGGCATACGTGTCGTCGTTCTGTTCACAGAATGAGGCTATTACGAGAGGTGGAGTGTTTAGTGGGTATAACTGAGGGGACTCAGGGGACTCCCACACTACCTTATAGGATGTGAAACAGGGCCTGTAAAGGGATGAACTGTAAGAACACCCAATAAGGTGCCCATAAAGGGTTTCAACCACCTCTTCAAATAAAAAAAGAAAAAAAAACCTAATCAAGCAATAGCCATGGACACTAATACTTCATATTGAGCAAAAAACCTTCTTAAATAATTTGGCTATTTGAATATAAATGTGTACTGATATCAAATATATGCTCTAGGTAATGAAGAATAATCAACAAGTACTGGAATCCAATCCGAGGGCCTTCGATCGCTGTTTCCTAGGAAGTCAACTACTTGAATGGCAGATGGCATGAATACTATCAAGTCAAAGCAATGGTAAATTCAGATTCTTATTTCATTCTTATTGTAAACCTTCTTGAATAATTTGGCTATTTGAATATAAATATGTACTGATATCAAATGTATGCTCTAGGTAATGAAGAATCATCAACAAGTACTGGAATCCAATCTGAGGGCCTTCGATCGCTGTTTCCTAGGAAGTCAACTACTTGAAAGGCAGATGGCATGAAAAATTCATCAAGTCAAAAACTGCTTGAATATATTATATAAATATTAAACTAATGCCAAATGAATCGAATACTTCATGAAGTCAAACAAAGGTAAATTTAGTTGAAATGTGAAATAAGTATCAAAGTCTCCTTCCACAGTGTTTATTGAAAAAATAATTATAATAAAAACAGCCTAAAAAATAATATAGAACAAGCGATGTGAATATATATATAAAATTTAGAATCATATAAAAAACACATGGTCGATAATTTTAAAATTTATATAAAACAAAACGTTTAATAATGTTTCTGTGACTATATACATATATAGTCTTTCTGCACTGTCATTTCATTCTTCATTCCTTACCCTTCCGCCACACGGAAGTAGTCAAGCTTTACATGCTCTCCTTTGTCTTTATTTTTAAAAAAATCATGTGAATTATAATTTTATATAATTAATTATTCATTTCTCCTAAAATGTTATAATGTTTCAATAGTTTCTCATCTCTTGTGAGATGGAAACGTTTTGTTTTGTATAAATTTTAAATTTATCGACCATGTGGTTTTTAGGTAAGCTTTATGATTCTAAATTTTATATATATTTTCACATCGCTTGTTCTATATTATTTTTTAGGTTGATGGTGACTCCATGAGTTGAAACATGTACCTTGTCCTGTTTTTAATATAATTATTTTTTCAATAAACACTATGGAAGGAGACTAGATACTTATTTCACATTTCAACATTGTCTTCCACTTTGAGTTATGGATCCTCATTTCCTTATTTGTGAATTTAGTTGTTTGTTTCATTCTTGCTGGAAATTGTCTTGAATTTATTATAATATAAATACTAATATCAAATGTATGTTCTAGGCAACGGACCATCAACAAGTCAGCAATCCGATTTAAGGGCCTTCGATCATTTCGTAGGAAGTCAACTACTTGAAAGGCAGATCGGAGTAATATTTCAAGTCAAGCAGAGGTAAATTATTTTTTTTGTTCATTCCTGTTGCAAATTTTTTTGAATATAAATACTAATATCAAATGTTTGTTCTGGGCACCGGAGAATCATCCACAAGTACGGAAATCTAAACTGAGGGCCATCAACTACCTAAAGATGAAGAGGCAACTGGCACAAGTTGAGAAAAGGTGAATGCTGTTTTTAGGTTCATTATTTTGTAGCCTTTTTAGATATCTGGGTTTTATCCTAATTCCAATCTAATTTTTGGTATCCACATAAACGAAGTAGCATTAATAACTTTATACATTGCATTTGTCTCAGTAATCTGGAACCATCTATAAAACGTTTATATTTCCAGGTTAAAAGGTTTACAAAACAAATTTCTATAAACACTTGCTTTCATATCTCATGTGGAAGTCTCTTCAAAATAAGATATTTAATAATATAGTATTGCATGAACTAAGTATTCATAAATATAATTAATATTATAAATATACCAAACTTTGACAATCTACAATTAGTAACATAATACATAGTAACAATAATTTTGAAAGGAGATGATACATATTATCAATATAAATACAACTACTTAAACATCATTGAGTATGAGAAATGTGAGCTCAGCTTTGTTTATATTATACTGAACCTTTTCCATTAATTTTGCACTGATCTATTTTTTAGGCTTTGTGCCTAATTGATAACTTTAGCTAGTACTGTCGTGAGTCGTGAAATCATGCTCTTTCCTAGTCTAAGATCTATTTGTCTCCAGAGTCGAAATTATAAATAAATCAATTTACACGTGAATAGAAGAAATACATATTAAATATTAAATGTATGCTCTAGGCAATGGTTACTCAATCAATCGATTCGAGACTTCCGATCATTTTTTGTGAATTCTGGGGGCAGATGGAATTAAGAAACGACTACAGAACATCAGAAAATTTGATGTCATTACGTTTTATTATTTAATCAATAATCCAATTTTGTTCTATCGTTTATTATTACTATTATTTGAAAATAAATACTTATTTTAATTCTGGAGTTTTATTTTCCTCTTAGTTTTGAATAGTTTTAAATTATGCGAGACGATAATTGTGGTGATACTGAGTCCTATAAGTATCACAACAATTTTCGTAATCGCATTATAAATGAAGAATAAATTTCAGCCCAGTACCCTATTAAAAAGCATTTCAAATTTCCCGCCATTTTTCAAAATAAATGAAAACTCGCAGGAGCGCCATCTATCTCTATCCCATCCAGCGGACCAGTTATAGCGACCAAAAATCAACATTGACTTGACCGTCTCTTCTTTGTCTCTGCACAAGATACACATTTTTGATTACTGATTACCAATCGATTGGTGTCCACTCTGCTGTGGACACGACCAATATAAACATAAACATAACCAAATATATAGCGCAAAACAGCAAGCCAGAGGTCATTGACTTTAATCTAAATTCAATAATAAAAGAGACAAAAAGCCTTGAATTTGCTAGAATGCAATAAATTTATCTTAAAATAAATAAAGGTAAGTCGCACTCACTCTGGAAAATTATTGTTCTTCGTATAATTTCTTAATGATTTTCAGACTTTTAAGTAAATAAATTACTCTGTGAAGGGCATCCAAAATCCAATCTATGGGTATAGGTATCTTTTCACAAGATATGAAAACAAGCTAAGTATTGACTACCCCTGGAAGGAAGTGTATCCGCACATGAAAAACTACTTAAATAATGAATAACTAACTACCATCTTATAGTATAAACAAAGATATTGGTATGTACCGTGTTATTCTCTTGTATAGATAGATAGATAGATTTATTAATCCTTTTTGCTACATTGTGTAGATGGGACAGGTCATATTTACAGATATTGATATTTATAGTATAAAATAATCAACTTAAATAACATGAAACACATTAAATCAGGAACACATTGAAAGACTATAATCGTTAATACGTCTTGTAGGTAGCACTAGGTAAATTTAATCATGGTTACGCAGTTACATGTTGCGATAATCGTTATTTTGTTATCTATTGTATTATAAAGACTATACATTTTTTTTCAGTTCTTCTGAGAATGACATCAACCGGAGACAGTAATGGCCTAGGATTGTGGACAGTGGGCGTAGAATTCACATTGAAATTGATTTATGGATTTATATCTGTGAAGATCATTTTGATGTTTAAAAATGGATGTAACTCGACGAATACTACACCTGATAACAAACTTCACACGTAACAGGTACATAGTACATATAATAATAAATGACCTTTGTGACTCATTGGATTACCCAAGAAGCCAATGTTTGCTGATGATATTAAGCTATACGCTTCCATTACCAGTTTAGATAATTGTGATATTTTACAAGATACAAAATTGGTGTATTAAAAATGAACTTAAATAACTCAAATAGCAGTGTTCTAACCTTTACTCGAAAAATGAATACATTTCATTATCAATTTAGAATAAATAACGAGGTTCTAAGAAATACTGTTACAATTACAGATTTGGGCGTCAGTTTTAATCATCGGCTTACATCCAACAACATCGTGCATATGGTTTTATTATCAGAATTTGTAAAAAATTTATTACTATAGCAACATTATCAATGTTATATTACAGTCTAGTCAGGTCTGGTTGGAATGTAAATCAATAATTTGGAATCCTATTTACAAACAGTTACATTGATATTATTTATAACATTCAGAGGAGATTTTTAGAATATTTGTGCGTTAAGGTTAGTTTTTATCTCCGTGCTTTAGGAATTAGGTTTTCATAATGATAATTATTTATGTGTTATATTCGTTTATCTTTGTTAGAACACTTATATTATTATATTATATTATTTTTTGTATTATATTAATTTTGCTCTCTAAATGATTTTTTGTACTGTTGGGCAACAAACGCTCTAATAAGAAAATTTAAGTAGACCTTAATATTCAGTGATTTACTTGTTTGGAACCTTCATATCTTTAATTGAATATTCTTTTAAATGTATGTATAGAATTTATTATTAAAAAGTAATATGTATACATATAGGTCTTTGATTAATAATATGAAAGCTTTATACAAATGCGGACCTAAATGGTTATATTTTTTATATTTTCAGAGATAATATTTATTTTTAATGTAATCAAGAATTTTATTTCTGTTTCCTGCTATTTAATCTTAGTTTGAAATATTTTGAGGCATTTATTTGTTTTTGATATACATATTTAAGATTGCTTTTATCTCCTTCCTTTTGTTTATTTGTTGTTTTTGTTATATTTTCAGAGTTATTATATATTTGTTCTATACTACTGTATATACTTCTTCTTATTTAATAGTTGCTTTTTATGTATTCAGTGTTATTATTCATTTGTTTTTGATATATTTTTGAAATTCTAACTATGTTTCATCTGTTATACATATCTGTACCCCAATATACCGTGCAACCTCTCTTCCATCCTGGCAAGATATAACTTTACACCTTCTCATTGGTTCTTGCCGAACTGTAGTATAGATTTTGATATTTTTCATTAGGGGAGGGTCTCCGCTGAATAATAAAGTAATCTAATTAATTTCATGCATGAACATAATTTTAGTCAATCATTAAATTCAAATATTTAATTTATTGACTAAGTAGAGCTCCATTAGTATCTTTATATACTTCCTTCAATCCCCAATTAGTATTAATTATTAAGAAATCTTGTCTTATACTTTTTTAATAAATTAGTTCCCTATATAAGAGTAGAATTTTGCAATTTAATAAATTTATTATTGTTTGCTCACTTTTTCTGCCTTTTAATTTATTTGTATACAATACCATTCATTACACTACACAAAATATACATTTTTGCGAGTGAAATGGTAGATTTTAAATTCAAAAATCTCGCGCCGTTTTCGCCAAGTCGGTGGCGCTGGCTCCACAAGGTCTCAATTATTTACATGAAATGACACTCTCTTTATTGTATGTTCTCTCTGCTGTCTATACAAAACCATGTGACCCGCTGACTCCGCAAACGACGGCAGGGTCGTGGCCTAGTAAAATCGGGTCTGCGCGCTACGTTAGTGCGCACGTGTCATTTGCCTTTGATGTATTTTTAAATTCCAATTCATGTCAAGGCAAATCTTATTGTTTGTATCAGTATTTTTGTTTATTGTAATGAATAGTTAATAGTTACCTGCAGAATTCTCAAAAATATCTTACGTGGTTTGATGCTGTCGGTCATCATTTCAAACATGTCAAAAAAGGTAGAGCGGTTACGAAAAAAACATTTATTTGAGATCTGCATATCGAGGACAGATGCTTTGATCCAAATAATTCTATAACAATATTGAGAGACGGTGTTGAAGAGAAAGAGATTAAGGGCAAATTGAGCGAGAACTACAATACTAGTTTAGAACCTGTTATGAAATGCGCAATAAATACATTTGGATCATTTTTTTAAATTCGGAATCCCATAAAGACAAGAAACACTACTTAAATATACCTACTTATTCAATATCCGATCCAACGAAACTACTTTTATGAGAATAGATAATTAAAGCAGATCTTAATTCTATAATAATTTTCGTCATATGCGTTATGCTATCCAAACGATTTTCACATATTATAATACAAGACGGTCATTTGCAATCTGTTCATATTCCGCCCTAACCTAACCTATTTACTCTAAGTATTCCGCATAATCGCCGCTCTACCACATTTCAAGTCACTCCATAGACAAAAAAGTCGCCCACTTTTCAATGATACTTTTAAAAGTTTTCTGGAGCCTGTTTTATATTGCAGTTCAGCGCGCCTTGTTTCATGTACACTCAAGCGTCCAGTTTCAAATATAGCATGCTTTACAAGCAATCATCAATAGACAATGAGGAATGTAATTTTCAAAAAGTTGATCTTCACGCATTTCAATATCTCAGTTGTCTAACCTTATTTGAATTTCACTATTTCACTTCACAGAGAGAGGAGACAGAGAACATAGATAAAATATATAGATACGGAAACAGAGAAGACACATGTTGGTGCGCACTTTCGTTATGCGCAGACCCGATCTTAGGCCACGACCCTGCCGTCGTTCACAGCCTCACCCCTTAGGTGTTATATCTCCTATCTATAGAACTCCTTAGTCATAAGTAAGTTATAAGGAGGAAATATGTGATAGACATGAGTAACGTTATCGGAGCTGTAGGTTCGTTTTCGCGCGAGAATTGAAATAGGCATTTTAGAACCGCATTTTTGCAATAAATTATAGTCATGATTTTTTTGTACGTTTGTGGGCTATTATAAACAGAATTCTTTAACATAAAGCTACGCTTGATCGATCAATTATAAATTAGTTCATCTAGAATGAAAACCAGCTAAGAGTACCATATTTGCATACAAATTACATCAAGTTTTGATAATCATGTTCTCCATGCTAGCGTGGAGTGAAATTCAGTCAAATTTTGTTTCATTAGAACTTATTCATATAAAAATAATGTTTCCAGACAACAATCGCTCAAGAATTTCAAATATGTAGATATTCAACGGACAATTAATTATATTTAGAATGTTCACATATTTATGGTATTTAACCAGCCATATTTTATCAGCTAAAAATGCACAGCAACTACGACATCATAAATAATTCTAGTAATACATTAAATTAGAATAACGGCGAACTTTTCTTTACTTTATACAGAAATACAAAATAAAAATCCAACATCAATACATTAAAATATTTATTTTTCCATAAACAAGCATATATACCGAACATTCATATTTAACACCAAATATGATGCAAACATTCTATAAAATCTGTATATCTATTATAATATGTAAAAAAACATTTTGTTATTTCTATGGCCACATTATTTGAAATGGAATAAAAGCTTCTGATTGAGTCACCACACAAAAATAATTATCATATCTGATTTTCAAAAAATCACTGAGTACCCACTCTATTACAAGCCATTCTTAAAATTTCTTTTAGAGTAATTTCTAATTCCATATTGTTATGATTTCAAAATTTATTCTAGAAATATTTGTTCTCTGAGAATGCATTGATATGTGAATACTGCTGAATCTTAGATTTCAAATCTATTAAATCGTCCCTTATATTCTAAAGTTTGGCTGAAATTTATTGTCCAATTATAGCGTTATTGTCACAAAAAAGTACTTTTAAGCAATCTTAGAATCATTTGAAATTTGTCTATCCTATTTAATCTCTATTATTCCCGTCTATAACTTAAATCTAGTCTCTGAGAGACTCGCTACTAATTAATAATAAACTACTCATGTATGGAATCTAACTAACACAGTTGAGAATCACATTGATAAGGGTAAAAATATTTATTGGAATTCACATCAGAATTGATTTCAATACAACTTGAGCATTCCCAATCATGACAAGACAGTCTCAAAAATGTTGACTTTCTGAAACAATATAATGTAACGTGCAAAGGGAACAGCCGCCGGCCACAAACTCGTGGCAGCCTTTTTATGCAAGCGCAAGATCTATACTATGGTTGGAAATATCGAGAGCGGCGTTGACAAAGAGAGCGACGGCAGCATGTCGGCATCTACTCCTAGAATGCCAAAGAGATCTCGAGAAAAGTCCAGTAGCGGCTGGCGAATCAAAGACCAGAAGCCGCTCGAATGATCTCGAGCCGATGTGTGATATATATATGGGAGAATTGTCGGCATGAGAGACAGAAGGTAAAAGACAGTGTGAATAATAGAATAGTCCGAGTAAACCAGTGAGAATATAGTAAAGTTAAGTTGTAATTTTTATTATTTCGAGTATAAATAAAGTTTATTTAACAATTATAAATTAGTCTCACTTATCTGAGAACCCGCATACGCAACAATACTATTATAAAAATTAACATGTTGAAATGTTTCCATGGACCTTATTATGCCTTATCAGTTCGTACCAGATCAGAGTAAATTCTGTCAAAGTTTAACAAGTGTTGTCTTTAGTACACGTTGGAGAGCAGATTAGCAGATGTGTCAATAAGAACTTTTTATTATTTTAGGGGCTGGCTTGCCAGACTCTTCTTCCGTTAATTCGGATTTTACCGCCTGTCTTGTAATGATTTCACAAAGGCCATCTCGATGACTTGTATCAAAAATCAAAACTATACCTAAATGCAACTCAACAGAAAATGACTTTAGATTAATATTAAAACTCACAGCCACGTATCTGAATGTATTTTCGTATTTCAGACTCGTTGAATTCAAAAGGCCAATCCTGATACGTTACATAATATATCTCTTTTAACAGTTTAAATGTTATTTCAACGTTATTGTCAACATTTCATTTAAATATTGTTCAGTAAGAACACGTAATCCTACAATACTAGATAAAGCAGGTACATTATATTTATTTTATTTTGGAGTATCAAGCAAAACAAAAGTTATTTCTCTGCACTCAATAATAGTATCTTTTTCCCGTATATTCTCATTGTTTCTCCTCATTGTCGCAATGTGCTGCCTGTCGCCTTAGATCGGAGCTAGTGAGTGCCAGCAAAATAGTGCCTACAACCAAAGTCATACACATAACAAGATTGGCCCATAAGTCATTAATATTGTAAAACAGTTGGGAATAGACGATAGTGAAGCTTATGCCAAAGATCTGTGCTGCAGCATTCAGGAGACCAGCAGAAGTTCCTTCCGGTTCTGGATATGTGAGCTCAGCAGCCAGCTCGAACCCGACAGGAAGTAGGCCAGTCATGAAGAATCTGTGAATAGATTTTTTTTAAGAAGAATGCTAATATGGGTCTAGATTGAAGGGCTAAATACCTCTTTGAAGTTGGCATGGCAAATTTGGCAGGCAAAAAAACAAAGTATTGAATAATTAGCCGTAAATTAACCGTGAAAATAAAAAATTAACCGCATGCAAAGAATCCCGGAAATTGGTTTGCATGCTAGCTTCAAGTGAAGTTGGCATGCAAAAACCAGAAAATCGGTTAGGATCGTCCCAGCCAATTCTATCCTGGCTCATAATTTGCCGCTAATTAACCGCTGACGATACAGCCTCACACTTAAGGCCAATGAAATTTTTTTTCGAAAACATCGCTTGTTTTTCAAAACATCGCACGTTTTTCATACGTACAATAAAACGAACGTTCTAAAATCTAACGGGATCGTTCTGGATACCTGTAAATGGACCAAAATGTTTCTCCTAATATCGCACTAATTAACCGTGAATGATAAAAACTATAATTATATTATATTTCACGGTTAATTAGTGCTATAGTTGGAGTAACATTTCGGCCCATTTACAGGTAGCTAGAACGATCCCGTTGGATTTTAGAACGTTCGTTTTATTGTACGTATGAAAAACATGCGATGTTTTGAAAAACAAGCGATGTTTTCGAAAAAAAAATTCATTGGCCTTAAGTGTGAGGCTGTATCGTCAGCTGTTAATTAGCGGCAAATTATGAGCCATGGTGGAATTGGCTGGGACGATCCTAACCAATTTTACGGTTTTTAAATGCCAACTTTACTTGAAGCTAGCATGCAAACCAAATTTCGGGTTTCTTAGCTTGCGGTTAATTTCTCTCTTTCACGGTTAATTAGTGCTATAGTTGGAGTAACATTTCGGCCCATTTACAAGTAGCTAGAAAGATCCCGTTAGATTTTAGAACGTTCGTTTTATTGTACGTATGAAAAATATGCGATGTTTTGAAAAAAAAAGCGATGTATTCGAAAAAAAATTTCATTGGCCTTAAGTGTGAGGCTGTATCGTTAGCGGTTAATTAGCTGCAAATTATGAGCCAGGGTGGAATTGGCTGGGACGATCCTAACCGATTTTACGGTTTTTGCATGCCAACTTCACTTGAAGCTAGTATGCAAACTAATTTCCGGGTTTCTTTGCATGCGGTTAATTTTTTATTTTCACGGTTAATTTACGGCTAATTAACGGCTAATTATTCAATACTTTGTTTGTTTGCCTGCCAAATTTGCCATGCCAACTTCAAATAAAATCTGATGTTTTAGACTTCACATATTATTCTTCAAGGATACAAATCCACATCCAATCGAATTAACACACTAGTGAGGCAGTCTGCAAAGCTTTCATTAGTTGCTTCCTTCAACTCTAATGAGTTACCATTTCAATGTGAAAAAGGAATCATTACATCTGGTTTCCGCGTTAATTACTCTCAAGAATGTTATTAACCTCTACCTTCAAGTGAGAACTTTATATCACTTTCTGAACGACTACTTAACCCTTAACCCTATAATATTTGGGTCGTACAGAAGCAAAAGAGAGGAATGTGAATATTATTGATACATATGCGAATTAATTTTCCAAATAGTTTCTTAAACTTACCCAAGTAATGCTGATATAACATAGACGACATAAATTCCTCTATCTAACGTGAATGTAAAAGCAACCATTCCTATTAGAGCCATTGCATAGATAACCAACGTTGTTTCCCTGTAACACTCATCAGAAGTTAGTTTTAATAATCTCTGATATAAGAATTTTGGTAGAAAATCGAAAAGCGTAAGTATAATCTAATCAAGCTGTAATTTTTAGAGCAACTCGTGCCGATCAACTTTCAAAATTATCGAGTCGTCGTAAAGACTCTATATGAAGTCAGTTCAATAAAAACAAAATATTATGTATAAAATAACGAGGCTTGGCACGAGTTTACGTCCGAGGCTATTGATACCCTTTTCCCTAATTGTTAGAAAGCTATTTAACTCTATGTAGTATCAATTGACTACTAAGAATAAATTTACTAGTTCTCTATTAGGCTGATTTTTTGCTTTATAATCAGGAACATGATTTTTGCACTACATCCTTTAAGGAAATTCTCATGGAGTAAATGTCCAAATTTGAAAAATTCCGCTTCTATTAACAACAAGATGACCTGGCGAACTTTGTACCGGCCCAGAGTCAATGAGAGCTGTATTAAGTATTAAGTTTCTGCTAAACTTAATAACGTATATATTGTTTCTGGTTGCGCCACCTTTTGAGGATTAGATGAAACTCACGATCCGATATGGTAATAGTGTTTGATTTATCGATAAGGAATATGGCAGATATCCAATCTTAATTTATATAAAAATTAATTACCTTTATATTTTTTCAGTTAATTTTCTGATATTTTAATAGTTATTCTGTTATAATATGCGAAGAGGAATCCAAAAAATAAGAGATATTTAAAATCAATCCAGCCAATCTTGAGTTATAAATGGTGTAACTAACACCACTCTGTTTTATATATACAGAGCTGGACAAATTTGAACGGATAATAGGTGGTTTATTTGAACCTTTATTATATGTTTTACATTTAGTTTATTATTCAGAAGTTGTTTTTTAATTTAGTATAATGTAAGATTTTAGTTTATTTTTTCAGAAGTCACCGTTATGTTTTATTTTTTTTCTTTTATTATCTGTAGAATGTATTGTACTGAAAATTAAGGGTTCTACTCAATAACATTGAATAGTTAATTAGGGAAAACGAAAATTCCTCTATTTACAACAACAAAAAGCAAGAAAAGGAATTTCACTTGGAATGAGCATGGAATGCCAAGGATCTGTCCAGATGAAAACCATGTGTTACGGAGTGCGAGGAATAGTTAAATGCAATTCAAATAAGTGGGAAAAGGATGGATCAATCTAATTTCCTATATAAACTGCAAACTCATACGACGGGCAGTTCATTTCTCCGAGAAACCTCGAAGAACAAAAATCAGTGAGTGCCGAAATCAAATTATTCCCAGCTGAATCATCAAAGAAGAAGAAGACGACATCTGCAACCAGACCAGCCTGCACGTGGAGTTAATAAATCCACTATCAAATAGTATTGCCAATGGCGTACTGAAATAATTTTATTTTGATAAAATAAAATCCTTAAAATGGAAAACTGTATTTTCTTGTTATTTTGACTAAGCTTAGAGGATCCCGAAATGCAATTCAGTTCAATTGGTGTCAGAAGTGGGATTTCTAGTCAAATAACAAGAATAGAAGATCTCCACAAGGAAGGCCGACATGGAATCCATTATGGCAACCCTTGCCGAATTGATGAGACAACAAACAGAGCAAGCGAAACAACAAGCAGAGCAGTCTAGCAGCGAAGCCAAATTAGCAGAACAGGCCAAAACACTAGCAGAGCAGTCCAGCAACATTGAAGCCAAATTAGCAGAGCAAGCTGAACAAACCCTGGGATTACAGGAGCGTATCCTGCGAGTATGGAAGAACGGTTATAAGTGGAGCAAGCCAAACATCTGGGAGAGATGAGAGAAGATCGCCTACTGGAACAACAGTATGGATGCCCTGACCTGCAAAATAGAAGAGGTTAACGATAGAAAGAACGCCGCCGTGACAACAGCTGAAAAGGCCAAAGCAAAACCGGAGCAACTGCAGATCAAAGTGGAGAGCATCCAATGCAATGCTGTGGACCGGCTCAACTTCTTAGAAAACCGCATATGCTCAGGACATTCTACAAAAGCTGAGAGTAAAATCCAAGCCCCTACCTACGACGGCAGCACCTCTTGGACAACCTATCTGAAGCAGTTCAAAGCAGCCGCTAACGCGAATCATTGGAGCCCAATGGAGAAAGCAACGGCACTGGTATTGGACCTCCGGGGAAGTACTATGGAGGTTCTGAGATCGTTTCCCGATGGTCAATCATGGAGTTTCCAGCAGTTGATTGAGGCCATGGAACTGCGATTTGGAGACAGACATCAGGCCGCCATCTTCAACGCCCAATGAATCGTTACAGGAGTTGGCAGCGGATGTTGAATGGTTGGCACATCTGGCTTATCTGGTGGGTGTCACCAGTGAGATACGGGCACGCCTTGGAGTGTAAGCGTTCATCGATGCTATCAAAGATGTTGACATCCAGCAGGGCGTACGGATGCAGCGTCTGAAATTGATTAGTGAGGCCCTAATCCATGAACTTGAACTGGAAGCTGCTAAAAGGGTGGCCAAGCCAACTGTGAGAGTCAAAGAGGTTGACGACATGGAGGAGGAAGGCCCATCAGTGCCAAGATGCTGGAGATGCGGTAAACAGGGACATCTCATGGCCTGCTGGCCATGAGAAAGGCCAGTGCAGTCTAAATAAGACCGAGCGACTGAAAAGGAATCAAACAGCTGCCGTCATCGTTAGTATAGTCGGGACCCAAGGACAAAGCTTGACGGCAGATGGAGAAATTGAGGGTATCAGTTGCTCCGTCTTAATAGACACTGGAGCAGTACGAAGTATCATCCGACCCGATATCATCAAAGGAGGCTGGGAACCATTGGACAGGGCCTGTGTGATGCAAACGGCCAATCCTGGGACAACGTGAGGTCAGAGTTCGATTGGGTTCTAGAGAATATCAAACTGTGATCTTGATAACTAACATCAGGGACGACGCTATCATAGGGCTGGGTTTTCTAGCGACATTTGACATCTTGATAGATCCAAAAGGGCGAAGGTTGAAGACCAAGAGTTAAGAGATCCTCTTAGACGATGGGTATAATTCAGCTGCCGTTCTCCGAGTTTCCATTGAAGAGGACGCCAGGGTTCCGGCACGAAGAGAAAAGGTGTTAATGGCTGCTATCACTGGTGATACTGGTAGACAGTTTGTGGGCGTGGTAGAACCCCAACAGCAGAATGGACAGCTACTGGTGGGACGCACATTGAACGTAGTACAAGATGGTGGAATTCCAGTCAGAATCATAAACATGAGCGACCAGGAGGTGGTCCTGAAATCTGGGACGAAATTAGGGACGTGCCATCCAGTAAAACAAGTGACAAAGGACAAAGAACTAGGCACCAATAAGAGTAGGCTACCTTCGACTTTAAAGAAGTTGATATCCGACGCCAGAATCCTGTCCGGTGGTGAGCAACGACAAGCTGAGACACTGCTACAAAAGTATCAGGACCTTTTCTCCTTACATGATGATGATCTGGGTCATACTAATCTGGTGCAGCATTCGATATTCACCGCTCCGATCAGGCAGTCAGCCCGACGGCTACCGCGCGCCAAACAGGAAGAGGTTCAACAATTGCTGGCTGGTATGCAGGAGCGGAACGTTATAGAACCATCCACCAGCCCCTGGGCGTCGCCGATAGTTCTGGTGCGAAAGAAAGATGGCTCCACCAGATTCTGCGTCGACTATCGCCGCCTCAACGACGTTACAAGAAAGGATTCTTATCCTCTGCCTCAGATCGACGATACCATCGGCACAATGCCAGGTACTGAATGGTTCTCTACCTTGGATCTTCGCAGTGGGTACTGGCAAGTTGGCATCCAAGAACAAGATAAAGAGAAGACTGCCTTCATCCCGCCTTACGGACTCTGGCAATTCAATGTTAAGCCGTTTGGCTTGTGTAAGGCTCCTGTCACCTTTGAGTGATTGATGTATACAGTTCTAAAAGGATTGTCTTGGCAGACTTGTCTGGTTTATTTGGATGATGTGATAGTCATGGGTAAGACATTTGGCCAACACCTGCGTAATCTGGAAGGAGTACTTCAACGTTTGAGAGGAGCCAAGTTGAAGTTGAACCCTGATAAATGCGAAATCTTTCAGAAAGAAGTACGATACCTCGGTCACGTAGTATCTCCACAAGGAGTCCGACCAGATCCAGCTAAACTAGCAGCGGTTCAAGAATGCCTTGTCCAAGGAATGTCTCAGAGCTTCGCAGCTTTCTTGGGTTATGTACCTATTACCACCGATTCGTCAAGGACATCAGCAACCTGGCTCTGGCTAAGCCATTACATCGGCTGACAGAAAAAGACCAACCTTTCGAGTGGAAAGCAGATTGCGAAGAGGCTCTTCAGAAGTTGAAGGCATCCTTATGTACGGCACCTATACTGACCTACCCACAACCAGGTCACCGAGTTTATGTGAATACTGATGCCAGCAATGTCGGTATTGGGTTCTGGCCTACTTCAGTCGGGTGTTGAGTAAGGCAGAGCGCAATTACTGCACCACCAGACGGGAATCGCTTGCTGTTGTCAAAAGCCTTAGACATTCCCACAAATACCTGTATGGCCAGGAATTCACTCTTCGTACAGATCACGCATCACTGCGCTGGTTGATGAGATTTCGAGAACCGGAAGGACAGGTACCCCGATGGCTGGAGCAGTTGCAAGAATACAACTTCACGATTGAGCATCGCAGTGGTAAGTCGCACGGGAATGCTGACGCACTATCTAGGAGATCCTGCACGACTGCGTGTAAACAATGCAAGGGGGTAGAAACACTGGGCGACGTTCCTGTGAGACCGGTGGCGATAGTACCATTGTATGATGAATGGTCCAAAGAGGCTATCAGTCGTGAACAACAGGCTGATCCAGACTTGGCGCCAATAATGAAATGGAAAACGCAGTCAAACCAAGCTCTGTTAAGCTAGCAGTGATAAGTTAGCAGAAACAATCGAAACCGGAATGGGAATTAGTTGCTAATTAGTTGCTAAAATCCCGATTTTGTGGCTCGAACCAGTTTTGAAAAAATGGAGTACTGCTATCTTAACGTGTAAGATAGCAGTGAAACCACTAAAAAAATATTTTTTTTCAATTCTAACACCACCTGAATTTGTTGCTAATTTGTTGCTGGAAGATAGTATAAAGAACATTGAAAAAATACTAAAAATAAAAAAATATGAAAAAATATAAAAAAAATAAAAAAATATATTGTAAAAACGTACTTTACAGTACTTCTTCCTAATGCTACGGTAATCCAAAACTCAAAAAATATGTTGTTTATAGGATAAGTCGTTATTAGTGCTTGAATAACCAGCAACAAAATCCAAACAAAGAATATTACCAATAATAAACTTGTGACTGATTTTTTTGGTGTCGCTATCAGAATATCTCCATTTTCGGTTTTAATTTCTAGAAGAAATTTTATTGCTCATTGGATAAGTATTTATTAGTGATTGAATTACCAGCAACAAAATACAAACAAAGAATAATACCAATAATAAACTTGTAATTATTTTTTTGGTGTCGCTATCAGAATACCTCCATTATCTCTCTTAATTTCTAGCAGAAATTTTGTTGCTCATTGGATAAGTCTTTATCAATGCTTGAATAACCAGCAACAAAATACAAACAAAGAATAATACCAATAATAAACTTGTGACTGATTTTTTTTTGATGTCGCAATAAGAATACCTCCATTATCTCTCTTAATTTCTAGCAGAAATTTTGTTGCTCATTGGATAAGTCTTTATCAATGCTTGAATAACCAGCAACAAAATACAAACAAAGAATATTACCAATAATAAACTTGTAATTATTTTTTTTTGGTGTCGCTATCAGAATACCTCCATTATCTCTCTTAATTTCTAGCAGAAATTTTGTTGCTCATTGGATAAGTATTTATTAGTGCTTGAATTACCAGCAACAAAATACAAAAAAGAATATTACCAATAATAAACTTGTGACTGATTTTTGTTGGTGTCGCTATCAGAATACCTCCATTTTCGGTTTTAATTTCTAGCAGAAATGTTGTTGCTCATTGGATAAGTATTTATTAGTGCTTGAATTACCAGCAACAAAATACAAAAAAGAATATTACCAATAATAAACTTGTGACTGATTTTTTTTAGTGTAGCTATGAGAATACCTCCATTATCTCTCTTAATTTCTAGCAGAAATTTTGTTGCTCATTGGATAAGTCTTTATCAATGCTTGAATAACCAGCAACAAAATACAAACAAAGAATATTACCAATAATAAACTTGTAATTATTTTTTTTTGGTGTCGCTATCAGATTACCTCCATTATCTTCCTTAATTTCTAGCATAATATCTGTTGCTCATTGGATAAGTCTTTATCAATGCTTGAATAACCAGCAACAAAATACAAACAAAGAATATTACCAATAATAAACTGGTAAGTTTTTTTTGGTGTCGCTATCAGAATACTTCCATTATCTCTCTTAATTTCTAGCAGAAATTTTGTTGCTCATTAGATAAGTCTTTATTAGTGCTTGAATTACCAGCAACAAAATACAAACAAAGAATAATACCAATAATAAACTTGTGACTGTTTTTTTTGATGTCGCTATCAGAATACCTCCATTATCTCTCTTAATTTTTAGGAGAAATGTTGTTGCTCATTGGATAAATCTTTATCAATGCTTGCATAACCAGCAACAAAATACAAACAAAGAATATTACCAATAATAAACTTGTGACTGATTTTTTTTAAGTCGCTATCAGAATACCTCCATTATCTCTCTTAATTTCTAGCAGAATATTTGTTGCTCATTGGATAAGTCTTTATCAATGCTTGAATAACCAGCAACAAAATACAAACAAAGAATATTACCAATAATAAACTGGTAATTTTTTTTGGTGTCGCTATCAGAATACTTCCATTATCTCTCTTAATTTCTAGCAGAAATTTTGTTGCTCATTGGATAAGTCTTTATTAGTGCTTGAGTTACCAGCAACAAAATACAAACAAAGAATAATACCAATAATAAACTTGTGACTGATTTTTTTTTGATGTCGCCATCAGAATACCTCCATTATCTCTCTTAATTTCTAGCAGAAATTTTGTTGCTCATTGGATAAGTCTTTATCAATGCTTGAGTAAACAGCAACAAAATACAAACAAATAATATTACCAATAATAAACTTGTAATTATTTTTTTTTTGGTGTCGCTATCAAAATACATCCATTATCTCTCTTAATTTCTAGCACAAATTTTGTTGCTCATTTGATAAGTCTTTATTAGTGCTTGAGTTACCAGCAACAAAATACAAACAAAGAATATTACCAATAATAAACATGTAACTGATTTTTTTTATGTCGCTATAAGAATACCTCCATTATCTCTCTTAATTTCTAGCAGAATATTTGTTGCTCATTGGATAAGTCTTTATTAGTGCTTGAATTACCAGCAACAAAATACAAAAAAAGAATATTACCATTAATAAACTTGTGCCTGATTTTTTTTGGTGTCGCTATGACAGTACTTCCATTTTCGGTTTTAATTTCTGGCATAAATTTTGTTGCTCATTAGATAAGTCTTTATTAATGCTTGAATTGCCAGCAACAAAATACAAACAAAGAATAATACCAATAATAAACTTTTGACTGATCCGATATTGTCGCCTCTGACGTTGGGCTATCTCTGGCGTAATAGCTCGTTGCCTATTGGGGCCGGCGTGAGGTAACTATAATAAAACTGTACATAACATTAGAGGTATGTTTAATTACATTTGTTTCCGAAAAAATATCTAGATATCACCACAATGTCGTGTCTAAGGAGAAATAAAATCATGCTTAAAATTAAGAGAAAAAATGGAGGTATTCTGATAATAACAACAAAAAACATCAATTACAAGTTTATTATTGGTAATAATTCTTTGTTTGTATTTCGTTGCTGGTTATTCAAGCACTAATAAATATTTATCCAATGATTAACAAAATTTCTGCTAGAAATTAAGAGAGATAATGGAGGTATTCTGATAGCGACATAAAAAAAATCAGTCACAAGTTTATTATTGGTAATATTCTTTGTTTGTATTTTGTTGCTGGTAACTCAAGCACTAATAAAGACTTATCCAATGAGCAACAAAATTTCTGCTAGAAATTAAGAGAGATAATGGAGGTATTCTGATAGCGACACCAAAAAAAATAATTACAAGTTTATTATTGGTAATATTCTTTGTTTGTATTTTGTTGCTGGTTATTCAAGCATTGATAAAGACTTATCCAATGAGCAACAAAATTTCTGCTAGAAATTAAGAGAAATAATGGAGGTATCATGATAGCGACATCAAAAAAAATCAGTCACAAGTTTATTATTGGTAATATTCTTTGTATGTATTTTGTTGCTGGTTACTCAAGCATTGATAAAGACTTATCCAATGAGCAACAAAATTTCTGCTAGAAATTAAGAGAGATAATGGAGGTATTCTTATTGCGACATCAAAAAAAAATCAGTCACAAGTTTATTATTGGTATTATTCTTTGTTTGTATTTTGTTGCTGGTAATTCAAGCATTGATAAAGACTTATCCAATGAGCAACAAATATTATGGTATAAATTAAGAGAGATAATGGAGGTATTCTGATAGCGACATCAAAAAAAATCAGTCACAAGTTTATTATTGGTAATATTCTTTGTTTGTATTTTGTTGCTGGTTATGCAAGCATTGATAAAGATTTATCCAATGAGCAACAAAATTTCTCCTAAAAATTAAGAGATATAATGGAGGTATTCTGATAGCGACATCAAAAAAAATCAGTCACAAGTTTATTATTGGTATTATTCTTTGTTTGTATTTTGTTGCTGGTAACTCAAGCACTAATAAAGACTTATCTAATGAGCAACAAAATTTCTGCTAGAAATTAAGAGAGATAATGGAGGTATTCTGATAGCGACATAAAAAAAATTACCAGTTTATTATTGGTAATATTCTTTGTTTGTATTTTGTTGCTGGTTATTCAAGCATTGATAAAGACTTATCCAATGAGCAACAAATATTCTGCTAGAAATTAAGAGAGATAATGGAGGTATTCTGATAGCGACTTAAAAAAAATCAGTCACAAGTTTATTATTGGTAATATTCTTTGTTTGTATTTTGTTGCTGGTTATGCAAGCATTGATAAAGATTTATCCAATGAGCAACAAAATTTCTCCTAAAAATTAAGAGAGATAATGGAGGTATTCTGATAGCGACATCAAAAAAAACAGTCACAAGTTTATTATTGGTATTATTCTTTGTTTGTATTTTGTTGCTGGTAATTCAAGCACTAATAAAGACTTATCTAATGAGCAACAAAATTTCTGCTAGAAATTAAGAGAGATAATGGAAGTATTCTGATAGCGACACCAAAAAAAACTTACCAGTTTATTATTGGTAATATTCTTTGTTTGTATTTTGTTGCTGGTTATTCAAGCATTGATAAAGACTTATCCAATGAGCAACAAATATTATGCTAGAAATTAAGACAGATAATGGAGGTAATCTGATAGCGACACCAAAAAAAAAATAATTACAAGTTTATTATTGGTAATATTCTTTGTTTGTATTTTGTTGCTGGTTATTCAAGCATTGATAAAGACTTATCCAATGAGCAACAAATATTCTGCTAGAAATTACGAGAGATAATGGAGGTATTCTGATAGCGACTTAAAAAAAATCAGTCACAAGTTTATTATTGGTAATATTCTTTGTTAATATTTTGTTGCTGGTTATTCAAGCATTGATAAAGACTTATCCAATGAGCAACAAATATTATGCTAGAAATTAAGACAGATAATGGAGGTAATCTGATAGCGACACCAAAAAAAAATAATTACAAGTTTATTATTGGTAATATTCTTTGTTTGTATTTTGTTGCTGGTTATTCAAGCATTGATAAAGACTTATCCAATGAGCAACAAAATTTCTGCTAGAAATTAAGAGAGATAATGGAGGTATTCTGATAGCGACATAAAAAAAATCAGTCACAAGTTTATTATTGGTATTATTCTTTGTTTGTATTTTGTTGCTGGTAATTTAAGCATTGATAAAGACTTATCCAATGAGCAACAAATATTATGGTATAAATCAAGAGAGATAATGGAGGTATTCTGATAGCGACACCAAAAAAAAATAATTACAAGTTTATTATTGGTAATATTCTTTGTTTGTATTTTGTTGCTGGTTATTCAAGCATTGATAAAGACTTATCCAATGAGCAACAAAATTTCTGCTAGAAATTAAGAGAGATAATGGAGGTATTCTCATAGCTACACCAAAAAAAAACAGTCACAAGTTTATTATTGGTAATATTCTTTTTTGTATTTTGTTGCTGGTAATTCAAGCACTAATAAATACTTATCCAATGAGCAACAACATTTCTGCTAGAAATTAAAACCGAAAATGGAGGTATTCTGATAGCGACACCAACAAAAATCAGTCACAAGTTTATTATTGGTAATATTCTTTGTTTGGATTTTGTTGCTGGTTATTCAAGCACTAATAACGACTTATCCAATGAGCAACAAAATTTCTGCTAGAAATTAAGAGAGAAAATATAGGAATTCTAATAGCTTCAACAACAATTCTTGATTTCAGGTTAATCAGTGGATATCCTAACTGTTTACTATTTTTTGAGTTTTGGATTAGCGTAGCATTAGGAAGAAGTACTGTAAAGTACGTTTTTTCAATATATTTTTTTAATTTTTTTATATTTTTTCATATTTTTTTTTTATTTTTAATATTTTTTCAATTTTCTTTATACTATCTTCCAGCAACAAATTAGCGACAAATTCAGGTAGCGTTAGAATTGAAAAAAAATATTTTTCAGTGGTTTCACTGCTACCTTACACGTTAAGATAGCAGTAACTCAATTTTTTCAAAACTGGTTCAAGCAACAAAATCGGGATTTTAGCAACTAATTAGCAACAAATTCCCATGCCGGTTTCGATTGTTTCTGCTAACTTGTCACTGCTATCTTAACAGAGGAGTCAAACCAACGCCCAGAGTGGCATGGAGTAGTTGAATTTGGTTCTATCATCAAACCATATTGGAGTCTCTGGGACAGCCTGAAACTGGACGACGGAGTGCCGCGGTACCAATGGGAGCATCCAGACGGGGAAAGATCCACCTCGCTCATAGTAATTCCCAGAGTCAGG
The DNA here is from genome assembly GCA_958507055.1 of Crioceris asparagi. Classification (NCBI taxonomy): domain Eukaryota; kingdom Metazoa; phylum Arthropoda; class Insecta; order Coleoptera; family Chrysomelidae; genus Crioceris; species Crioceris asparagi. Next base: position 50,429,088 of record OY293827.1, read on the forward strand.
GCGGCTCGTGTACTTCGGGAAACTCACGATGGGCTAGCTGGAGGACATTTTGGTGTTAACAAGACATTGGAGAAAACGCGAGCTCAGTTTTATTGGGTACGATGTCGAGCTGACGTGGAATACAGCAATACACTGTAGGTGCACCATTTGAGAGTATTGCCATCGACATAGCAGGGCCGTTTCCTACGACTGATGATGGAAACCGGTACATATTGGTGATAATGGATTATTTTATAAAGTGGCCGGAGGCATATGCTCTAGCCAATCAAGAGGCTACCACGGTGACACAGGCACTGGTTGACACCCTATGCCGTTTCGGCATTCTCATGGAATTACATTCAGACCAAGGACTGAATTTTGAGAGCCGCTTGTTCCAAGGGGTCTGCGAGATACTTGGCATAAGAAAGACCCGAACAACACCCCTGCATCCGCAGTCCAATGGCATGGTCGAGAAGTTCAACCATACTCTCGTCAGCTTTCTGAAGAAGTTCACGTCTGACAACCAACGTGACTGGGACCGATATATTCCTTTGGCCCTAGTGGTATATCGTGCGGCGGTGCACGACGTTACTAAAGAGACCCAAGCTTGCATGATGTTCGGAAGAGAGTTGAGGTTCCATCAACGAAAGCCACGGATGAGTTCACCAGTCGGCTGCAAGAACGACTACGAGAAGTTCATGAACAAGCCAGAAAACATATTCGTATGGCCAGCGACCGTATGAAAACACGGTACAATCGACGCGCCAATTCCGAGGGTTACCAGGTGCAAGACCGGGTTTGGCCAAAAAGAAAGATTGGCCGTTCTCCCAAACTGCAGTCCGATTGGGAAGGTCCTTACACCATACAGGCGCGACTCAACGATGTCGTTTATCGCATCCAACGAACACCACGGGGAAAGATGAACGTGGTACATCTAGATCGGCTCGCTCCATATCGGGGGACCAACGATGAAGAAGAAGTTACTCCCCCGGATCATGCATGAGTCCGGATTTCGTTCGGGACGAACGAAACTTAAGGAGGAGGCAGTGTACTGAAAATTAAGGGTTTTATTCAATAAAATTGAATAGTTAATTAATAAAAACGAAAATTCCTCTATTTACAACAAACAACAAAAAGCAAGAGAAGGAATTTCACTTGGAATGAGTATGGAATGCCAAGGATCTGTCCAGATGAAACCCATGTGTTACGGAGTGTGAGGAATAATTAAATGCACTTCAAATAAGTGGAAAAAGAATGGATCAATCTAATTTCCTATATAAACTGCAAATCTCATACGACGGGCATTCCATTTCTCCGAGAGACCTCGTAGAACAAAAATCAGTGAGTGTGGAAATCAAATTATTCCCAGCTGAATCATCGAAGAAGAAGAAGACGACATCTGCAACCAGACCAGCCTGCACGTGGAGTTAATAAATTCACTATCAAATAGTATTGCCAGTGGCGTACCAAAACAATTTTATTTTGGTAAAATAAGATCCTTAAAACGGAAAACTGTATTTTCTTGTTATTTTCACTAAGCTGAGAGGATCCCAAACTGCAATTCAGTTCAGTGTTTTATTTTCAGATGAGAAATGATTTTTTACATTTGTTGCACCAAATTATTTCTCTCATGCAATGGAACGTCCGTTGAGTAGGTTTTGTGAAAAGATTTATCTGTGTGTTTACACACGCACTCCTCCATGGCATTTTCGTACTAACACGTACAACACGAACGCAAAAAGCGAACCTGCTTCTCGCTGGTTGACTCTTCTCGACATATGGGGGCAATATGCATTGAAAATCCTATCATCCGTTCGAATTTGTCCAGCTCTGTATAAGAAGATTTGACAAGTATGAGTAAGAACCATTCCTTGAGAGTTCTGCACGTTAACATGATTGCGGAAGATAGTAAAGTTTAGAATTTCATAGATGAAAACATGAGTTAAAGATAAATATTTTTACTCAATTATTAACGATTCGAAGATTTGTCGGCGACCAGAAGAGTTACTCTTAGAAATCAATTGTGCACATGTGTTGTTTTCGAGAGAATATAGAAATGTCGTAGATCTGAAAACAACAATTTTCATAATTTCCCCTGTCGTTTTGTCTGTTTCCTTGCTTACACATTGGGTACATAAAAACTAATTGGCATGTAGATAACTTTTTAAATTTGATTTCATAAATATTTTTTTCCAAAAATTAAGACCAACTCTATTCGCAGAGTGAGTATGCCCCTCGAGATACACACTACAAATTTCCCAACAGGTCGATAATTCAGTCACGATATACGGCTATATGGGAAATTACATTGAATGAAACTAGTCATAACTCAATCTTAGACATAGGTAATTCTCCAGATATTCGAGACGAGAACTAGTTGCAAACGACATTACCTATATCAAGAAGATTAGATTTAACAGGACAGTTAAATTTCCCATATTTTCTATGTAGTCAACTGTGATCTTAGAAGCTGTATATCAGAGTTGATAATCTGAGGTTTACATCAAGTGGTATTTACTTGTCGTAAACGTCGGTGTGGGCAAAAAGTCGAAAGATTTGCATACGGAATTTAACTTTTCTATGGCGAGTTTTATCTCCTTTTTCTTGCTTCATGCTATATGCACAGAGAAATCCTTGGATTAACCACTGAATTCAACACTAGGAAACTTGACAATGAATCCCTACTAACAAGTTAAAATATGCGAAAACACGAGTGGAATTTCTGCACCGAGGGTAACGTTTTGTGGATACATATAGTATAATAAACTTCTGAAAACTTAGATTAGATTGTAGATGGAGTTGTTTTTTTCATCATATGCCATTGCAACTTTTTTCGGATCTATTTTGATTCTCCATTTATTTAGAGTTCAGTACCTAGATTCATCCTTTTTATAAGGCTTATTAGCCTAGATCACATTCTTTCTCTTAGCTCTCTGCTTTGCTAGGTTTTTTCCCCGAGTAGGTGAAACCACAGGAACCACGCCTTCACACTAATGAAGTCTGTGCAATGTAGTTTCCTCTTCTTCCTAGCAAACCTACAGAGGTTGTCATCTGCTAGGACAATTTTACACATGTGCTTCCTAAGCCTGTCGTGCCCTGTCAGCATCCCCACCAGTTTCCTCGTCTTAAGAATAATTGAGCTTGTCTCTGTCTTGAGGTTTGTCAAAATTACAGTTATAAAAAATCGGATCCAATAGAATAACTTTCTATACTGGGAAGTTAGTAATAATGTACCGGTAATTTTGAAATTGTGCAGTTATATGTATATAGAAGATTTCTGGAACTAATCCAATTTTCTGGAAAACCTCTTATTTAATTGTTCTTTTCATAAATCCTGCTGGGTAGATTTTTCAATTTTGGAAAAAACTTGCTCCCTCCAGCTCTCCTGGGGGAAGTTTTGAGGAGGATATGTTGATTTTTTAAATTCTTTTGTGGGATCATCTCTCAGCAGATGCAAATCGGAGCACATCTGAAACTGTTCTGGGATAATATATTTATATCTTTTTAGATGTTAGTTCCAGTAGTATGTTACCTCTGAAGCAGATACGCATGGTTAATTTTATTTTTATTCATAGAGTTTTTGTAATCGTGAAAGAAATACGAAAGAAATATGTTTTCTTTGGCACTTAAAGCTTCTGGTGAATTGAAAACTACAAGAATACCCAGCTAAAATATTTCACTTACTTGAATTTGTGATATCTATCCAAAATAATGCCACAACAAACTGATCCCAACATGCCAGCAACAACAATTGCTAGTCCAATTCGGCCAGCGTCCTCACTAGCATTCTGAAATATATATATAGTCATTACAAGCCTGGTCTACAAAAAAAATATTAAAGCTTACAGGATAGTAATGAAGAATTATTTGATTGAGAAGTGTTGAGAGGGCATAGAAAACACCAACGTTGATGCCGTAAGCACTGAGCAACAACATGTAAGATCTATTCTTCAGAAGGTTCATAAGAGATTCACGGAAATTCACACTTTCCGAAGACTCTTGTTGGGCAGCTGCATACGATGGTGGTGTCGGTGGGGCATCTTTGAAAACTTAAATATAGATCTAAGATAAGATACTTTATCACGTGATATAGATACACTCCTGGACAAAAGAAAATCGGTCAAAGATTTTTTCCAAAATTCGTATTTGGTCTATTTACATTCCGCAACAGTCAATTGTATGTAAACTTACCGCATTGCATGACAACAGTCATTAGAGAACGAGGAGGCCAGAGAGAATAATAAAAAACTAGACCGACTTTATTAGTTGTGCACTGAAAAATACAAAATTACATTAATTCTAATGGTACTAGTAAATTTTGAACTTGTGCAGTCGTAGTTAGATAGGAGACACTTGGCACCAACTTTTTCTTTGAGAATCATCCTATGGATATGAATCAAAAATAAAAATATCATAAAAAGATGAGGCTTAAAAATGATATATCATTATTTCCTTGAATTTTTCCACATCTTATTTAGAAATCTAAGATGCAATTCAACTTCTGGTTCTAACCTGTGCAACACCAGGTTCATTCAAAATTATCTCAACCACAGTATTATATCATATTCAAGATAATATATTGACAGAATTATCAAAAACCATTTAAAATTGAATAAGTTATTCAATAGTGAAGTTGAAACAAATTTTGTTTGTCCGGTAATTTTTCCAGGAGTGTATATTTTGAATTTTTTTTTGATTGTCACAATACTCACAAAATATTATCAGTATCAGTACAATAGTACAAAAAACTGAAAATCCAATGAACATTATATGGAGCTGTTTGGTTATGTCGTCAATAGTTCCATTGGTTACTATCATGGGAGGTAGAAGGAATCCTGCAGCAACACCAAGCTATTGGAAACAGAGAAACAAAATCATTCCCAAAAGAAGAGATGAAAAATGAAATATTCCTATTATTTCTTTAATTATAATCATATTCGATCTGACAACAAGTTTCTACTGCTATGTGGAAAAATAATCGAGCACGATTAAAATCGTGTGAATTTCTACAAGATTTTTTTCGAAAAAAGGCATCATTGCGCAGATAGACGTATACGTATACAAACAAAAAGACACTCTCGCTTAACATAAGCACAGCTTGATTTCAAGATACAAGATACAAATCCGAAAACCTTATAATGTATACAAAGGCATGACAAAACGGTATAATCCAACATAAATATCGAAATTAAATTTATATTTTCCTAGATCTTGATTCATAATTACCTCATGATGTGTGGCAGAAGCCATAAATATCATAAAGTAATTATGTATTAGGTAAAGAAAAACCTAAATTTCCGCAGCCCAAATTACAAGTTAGCACAAAATATGGAACTCTCATTCCCGCTGAATCTTTGGAATTATGCATTTTGTGGTTGTCCTTGACGTTTTTCACGGAGTGGCGTCATTGGAGAGGCACGTGGCCATTTCTTCTATTCGTAGTATGATAGTATCACAGTATAAAGAACTATACAGTAGTCCAACTCTCGGCGGAACTTTTGACTTTTTGACCGACGAACCCCGAACGGAGGAGTTATACAATTCGACTGTGTGCTTTTTTTTGGGTTTGTGCGCGCCTTTTATATAGTAATCTTACTCCGATTTTGATTATTTTTGATTCATTTGATAGAGGAGACTTGAGAAATGGTTCCATATTCCCGAAGGGGGTGGAGGGGCAAATTTTCTTGAAAATTGAAAATCTGCGGTGGTATAATTAAACGTTCAAATTGAACATATTTCCATAAGAGTAACGATTTTCGAGATAGAGGCATGTTAAATTCTCAAATATACATATTTTTGCTATATGGAGAGAGTGATTTCTGTCGAAAATTGAAAATCTGTGGGCAGTGCATGAAAGACATAATTGTTTGTAGCAACATTTATAATGAACATTTTTCCTTAGAGTTACCGTTTTCGAGTACAATCAGTGTTAAAACGGTAACATCTAAAATACTTGCGTATTTCCGCAGCGATGGACGTCGGTCCAATTTTTTGTAAAAAATATTTATTTGACTCAAGTTTTCAGAGTAGGTATAAAACCCAGAAAATTAATTTCAGTTAACAGAAAACAAAATCCAAAATCACGAGGATCTATAAAATCTCAACTTGTAGTTGTTTTGATTGCTTTATTTATCGTTCGCAAAGTAAATTAATACTCGATTCTTGTGAATGTTCATCACATTTCCTCTATGTGTTTTTAATTTAAAAATCTCGTTTAAAGTTCTTAATGTATAATATAAAGATACACGGAAAAATAACATCAACAAATAGTTAAAGGAAAAAAATTCACAAGGATGTTTAAAATCACAAGTGGTACAATCTAAGAGAGATTTTACAATATTCGATTTTATTACATTATCTTGAAAAGATGTTCTAAAAAAATGATCGAGTTTACTAATCAGTGCTACAAAGATAACATCAGGCATCATTAAACCCCCAGAGCAACTGGTGTTTTGATGGCAACTTTTGAAATAACAAAATATTCGGTCATCATCAAGCTCCTCAACTAACCTTGCATATTTGCAACATGTTTCGCAATCATGAATTTAAAGGCATTTCTTGATCAGGTTACCTGAAATATATGTTTCAAAATTTTCTTTTTAATATCCAAGATTTGATAGTCATTATCAAAATGTTGTAAATGTTCAGTTTATTCGACGGTGTATGATATTATCTTGAACATCTACGTTTAATAATCTCAATAGCATTCCATCGGTATCCCCTTTACAATTCTCTGTTCCAGAATTTCTGAAGTCATTCACAAAGCCTTATTTTCAAAATGTACCGACCACAGTTTGAAGGAGGCAGGTAAACACCCATCACGTTCCAGTCTGTCCACCAAATAATTTCATTATTATTATTATTATTATTATATTATTCAATATTACAGGCCAGTAACCTGATTTCACACCATGAGAAAGAAACAAATTATGTCTAATTACTTCAGAAACGTTTATATTTCGATAGACACGATAACACCAACAAAAAAATGTAAATTTAAGTTGTTACCTGTTTGTATCTTTTGGGAAACCAAAAAAACTGGAGTCACAAATGTAGTTTATATTAATTTACCCTCTAAAATGAACCATTTTTAAGATACAGGGTGTTGAAATTTAAAATTTTTGTGAATATTTCCGGAAACGTTTATCTCACAGAAAACGGCTTTTGTAAGCTCACAATTGTTGGAAGATGCGAAATCTCCAAATATAATGCTTTTAATACTTGCAGCGCCATCTCTGTGTTACGATATGAAACTTATCAAAAAAAAGCGCTGCACACATTCTGTACTCTGTTCAATAAGTATAAAACGGTTGCTCAAAAGAGAATAAACACTTTACTGAAAGTCGTTGTTTTACTCACGTTTAATCGCTAATTTCCACTGAAATAACGCAAATTTTAACTTTGGTTAAAAAGTTTGGTGCATTCTGACAAGTGTACAACGGCGTACCGGCTAGGTAAAAAATGGCGACTTCATCTTTCATTGCAAACGTTCCAAAATTGAAAGGACGTGAAAACTATAGTGAATGGGCTTTCGCAGTGAAAAACTTTCTCGTGATTGAAGTCAGACAAATATATAACGTCAGAACCAACAGCTTCAGAAGCTACTGCTGTTGCTTCAGATCAAAAAGCCAAAGCTAAATTAATTCTCACTATTGACTCAACTCTGTATATTCACGTGAAGGATGCGGTCACGACAAAAGTTCTTTGGGAAAAACTAAGTTCGATGTTCGATGATTCAGGTTTTTCGAGAAGAATTACGTTACTTCGCAATCTGATATCGATAAGGCTAGACAATTGTGAATCCATGAGTTCATATGTGAATCAGATCGTTGATGTTGCTCAAAATCTTCAGGGTACGGGCTTTGCTATCAATGATGAATGGATTGGATCTCTTTTGTTGGCTGGATTATCTGAAAAGTTTTCGCCCATGATAATGTCGATTGAACATAGTGGAATCGAAATTTCTACAGATTCGATCAAATCGAAATTAATGGATTTTGAAGAAGAAAGTTCATCAAAATCGGGTAGTGCGTTTACTGTTGAGAGACAAAGATTTAAAAATTCTAAATCGGTGAAAAAACATTTGAACGTGAAGTGTTAAGGTTGCGGTCAAGTTGGACATTACAAAAATAAATGTCCACAGCTGAAAAAAGAAGTGGAAGTTGACGGAAAGTCAAGAAAAAAAACTTGTCAAGCTTTTAGTGCTGTGTTCATTACTGGAAATTATAATGCGCATGAATGGTACATTGACAGTGGTGCCAGTTCTCATCTTACTGCAAATCAAGAGGGTATGATAAATATTTCAACGAATACTACCTTCAATGATATAATAGTGGCTAATAAGATGAAAATTCCAATTGTATGTTCTGGAAATGTCAATCTCAGAACTAAAGTAGGACATGAAATCTATAATATTGTAGTTTACAATACTTTATGTGCACCTCAATTGACAACTAATTTATTATCAGTCAGTCAGTTGATAAAAACTGGTAATACGGTTAAATTTGAAAAAAATGGTTGTAAAATTTTCAACAAGGATGGAGTGATCGTTGGTGAAGCAGACTTGATCAATGATGTGTATAGGCTAAAGCTTGCCGATCCTGTAAAGAAATACAGCAATAGCATCTTTGGTGATGGGAAATACAGCGACAACCAGCGTTTGGCACAGAAGATTTGGTCATTTGAACTCTACTACTCTTAAAGCCATGGAAAATGCAGTTGATGGAATAAATTTCTCGAAGCAATCTCAAGAAAAGTCGAGAAATAGTTGTGCTATTTGCTATGAAGGCAAACAGACAAGAGAATCTTTTCCAAAGATAGGCTCAAGATCGACAGATATCTTGGAAATTGTTCATGCAGATTTGTGCGGGCCTATGGAAGTTCCATCCATTGGAGGGTCCAGATATTTTCTTATTCTAGAAGATAATTTCTCTAGAATGGCTTTTGTTTATTTTCTTAAAAAAAAGATGAAACATTTATTTCTTTTAAGCAGTTTAAGGCTATGGTGGAAAACCAAAAAGAAAAGAAGTTAAAAATTTTGAGAACGGATAATGGTGGAGAATTTTGTAGCAAACAATTCGAAACATTCCTGAAAAATACTGGAAGAAAACAAACAGCTTCACACCAGAGCAGAATGGATCCGCTGAGCGTTTAAACAGAACGATTCAGGAGAGAGCAAAATGCCTAATGTTTGATGCAAAATTAGAAAAAAAGTTTTGGGCAGAGGCTACTCATACTGCTGTTTATCTCAGAAAGAGATCAATAACAAATGGTTTAAATGGTAGGACAGCTTTTGAAGCTTGGCATGGTCATAAACCAAATGTAAGCCATATCAAAAAAAAGTCAAGCTATGGTTCATATTCCAAAGCAGAAAAGACTTAAATGAGACCGAAAATCTCAAGAAATGATCTTTGTTGGATACTCGGAAGAAACGAAGAGTTATCGGGTGTACAATACAAAATCAAATAGCGTTGACATTAGTAGAGATGTGAAAATCCTAGAAGAAGTCAACAATGATTCAGTTAATCTGGAAGATGCTTCAGAAATCGCTCCAGAAATAGATGTTTCAGTGGAGGAAATCCGAGAAGAAATCTCAGAAGAAATTTCTGAAGAAGTTTTATCTCCAAGTAGTGAAGACATTGTGGAAAACAGTGACTATGAAAACGATGAAGAAGTACTATTCAATAATGTTGAAATACCCGAAGAACCGAGAAGATCTCAAAGAATTCCCAAGCAGAAGAAATTTGATGATTTCGTGATATTCAAGTGCGAAACTGAAGAAATCAAGAATCCAGATCCAAAAACCTACGAAGAAGCTATAACAAGCGTAAATAGTAGTGAATGGAAGCGTGCTATGGAAGAAGAAATTTCAGCATTTGAAGAAAACGAGGCGTGGGAAATTGTTGCTCGTTCAAAAGATAAGACAATAATGAAGTGCAAGTGGGTTTATAAAACCAAAAATTATAGTGAAAATCATTTTAGATTTCGGGCTAGATTAGTCGCGAAGGGATGCTCACACAAGAAGAAGCAGGACTATGACGAAATTTATTCGCCAGTAGTAAGACTTTTATTTTCTTTGTCGGCTGGATATGATTTAAAAATAACTCATCTTGATGTAAAAACAGCTTTTTTAAATGGGGAAATATCTGAAGATATTTATATGATTCAACCATTAGTGTTGAAATTAAGGGTCAAGAAACTAAAGTTTTAAAATTAAAGAAAGCAATTTATGGTTTAAAACAAGCATCAAGAGCCTGGAACAAGAAAATTGACAAAATCTTGATTGATTTAGGGTTTAAGAGGTCAGAATATGAATATTGTTTGTATACAAAAGGAAATGGTAATTTAATTACAATTCTATGTTTATATGTAGATGATATATTTTATTTTTTGAATGATTCATTAGAAACTGAACAGATAAGAATTAATCTTTCACAGATGTTTAAGATTAGAGATCTTGGTGATGTACAAAACTGTTTAGGGATGAAAGTTACTGTAGATAAAAATAGTAATAGAATCACTCTTAGTCCAAGAGATTTTATTGAAAAACTATTGTTGAAATTTAACATGTCTGAATGTAAAGGTATTAAGACACCTTTGGAAGTTGATGTTAAACTCAATAAGGCTGAAAGATGTAAAAATGATTTACCTTATCAAGAGTTAATAGGTAGTCTTATGTATTTATCTGTTTTAACTAGGCCAGACATTTCGTATGCAGTTTTTTGAGTCAATTTAATAATTTTTATAATGAAAAACATTGGAAATGTGCAAAAAGGATACTTCGTTATTTGCAGCAAACGAAAGATTTTTGTCTTGTTTTTGAAAAATCAAATTGTAAACCAACTTAACGGATTATGTAGATGCATATTGGGGAAGCAATTTATTTGACAGAAAATATTATACTGGGTTTTGTTTCAAATTTATTAATCGTTTAATTTCTTGGCAAAGTAAGAAACAGCCCACAGTTGCTCTTTTAAGTACGTATGGCCTTAAGTGATGCTGCAAAAGAAGCTATTTATTTGAAAAATCTCTTGAATGATTTACTGGGAAAAAGTTTGAAGATAGATTTACATAACGATAACCAAAGTGCTATCAAAATTTCTGCCAACCCTGTATTCCATAATAGGAGTAAAAATATTGATATACGACATCATTTTATTAGGGATTTGGTTGCTAATGAAACTATTGTATTAAAGTATAAAGATACCAACCAAATACCTGCTGATTTGTTAACTAAAGCTTTAACTTCTGTTAAGCATTATTGTTTTTTGAAGGACTTTGAACTTTATGAATTTTAACAACTGAGTATATTTGTTCGATTTAGTGGAGGTGTTGAAAGATGCGAAATCTCCAAATATAATGCTTTTAATACTTGCAGCGCCATCTCTGTGTTACGATATGAAACTTACAAAAAAAGCGCTGCACACATTCTGTTCAATTAGTATAAAACGGTTGCTCAAAAGAGAATACACACTTTACTGAAAGTCGTTGTTTTACTCACGTTTAATCGCTAATTTCTACTGAAACAACGCAAATTTTAACAATAATAAGCTAAGTTTTGAGTCAGAAAAAAAATATGTTTAGTCATAATTGAAGATTTTGAAAGAGCAGTGGATGTTTTTCTCCCCAATTTCTAAGCCAATAGAAAAATTACGGTTTTGAGACGCCCATTTGAACCGCCAATGTTTTCTACACAAAAAAGGTACTGTTGGTCGTGAGCTCTCAATTTTTATTTACTAATTAAACAAAATTTATGTGTTTTTTTTAAGTTGATTTTTATCGAAAACGGTCGACTTGAGAGCTCACGGCCAGAAGTACCTTCTTTGTGTAGAAGACATTGGCGGTTCAAATGGACGCCTCAAAACCGTACTTTTTCCATTGGCGTAGAAATTGGAGAGAAAAACACCCACTATTCCTTTAAAATATTCACCAATTATGACTTAACAAATTTTTTCTGACTCAAAACTTAGCTTATTATGAGCTTACAAAAGCCGTTTTCTGTAAGACAAACGTTTCCGGAAATATTCACAGAAAAGAAATATTTTTTTAAATTTCAACACCCTGTATCTTGAAAATGGTTCATTTTAGAGGGTAAGTTAATATAAACTTTCTTTTATATTTTTGAACGAGCTATCACATCCTTCATTCCTGCGTATATATTATAAAACACCTTGTATAAAAGCGAAAATAATAGAAATAATACTCCTAGAAGGCTGATAGAGTGAGAAGTCCGTTACGAAGAAAGAGAAACAGTAATAGGGTTTCGGATGATATACGCTTGTGCGAAAGTCCATCTTATATATTCGTTTATGTACTGTTCAGAAGAACAGTGTTGTCAAACTTGATGAAATTTCCCGTTTTAAAGATTTTTAAATAGAAAATCCCTTAAATATTATGTTTTGATTTATATAATATCAAAAACTTAAAATTTATCATGCTTTAAATGTATAATCAAAAAAAAATATGTATATTTTTTTATTAGAATTACCTATACCAAAGATAATGGAATTCATAGATATACAGCACAATGTATTTATTTGGCAATCGCTCAGGGGACCCAATCTCTGCCGACGTTTTATTTTGGTCACACGAGTATAGATGTCGCGAAATCGTTCGAAGACGGTTATTTCTCCCCGGCGATATTGCCAGCTCAAGTATTTATCGGTAGATCTAAGATTTTTATCGATTATATTTCAGTCTGGAGGAATTCGCAATTTATGGGGAATTAGTATTAGTCCAGTGTTCTTAAATATATTTTTCTTAACTTAACTCAAATGATTAAAAATTAAAATTTTTTGATAACTGTAACTAAAAAGAATAATGAGATATATAACTGTAACTAAAAAAATAATGAGATATGTAAGTAAATTTAAAGGAATAATTTTGAAAATCTGTTTATATTACTATGCTACTATGTATATTATGCAATTTAACTAACCCGGCAACTTTGCAGATTTCCAAAACGCATTCATTGTAAACATTTCCAGTCAAGAAATCTATTTAACTTATTGAATATACCATTTGGAACATAAATGTAGTTAAGTATTGGAATAATGTGAGATTTCCTTTCATATTATGGTTTATTTACTTATGGTTGCAAATTGTAGCAGAGTAAAATCCCTTTCTGTAATCTGTAATATACAAAGACAATATTATACTGGATTGAAAATTTGGTTATTTTTAATGTATTGTAAGCTAAAAGATCTATGTTGAAAATTACGATAAAAGTTTTGAATAGCTTTTTTATGTTGTTTCAAACGTTTTGTAATACCTATATACAAAAATAATAGAGGACTTCCATTATCTTTGCTGTATATAAGTGGCAAATGTTTATATATTAGAGTATGATTCTACTAATTTCTAATTTTCTCTGTTTCCGTTTTCTTATTTTATTTAATAATTTCAGAAAAAATCGAATCTAATAATATTATTATTTGATTGATTTAAAAAAATATACACATAGGATATTGATTTAAATCAGACATACCTAACTTTAGGGCACACAGACAAATTGGTTCACTTAATTATCAATAAGTTTTTCATTGGCATTTTTAATTAACGTTATACCTTATAAACGAGAAGCCTTTATTTTAGTTTTAAAATATCTAAATAAAATTAATTAATAATTGAAACAAACACAACAAAATCAATTAATTAGGTTTTGAGCGATTTTCATGTATATGTTAAATTTTTGAGTCAACTTTTTGCACTATTTCGAATGGTAGGTATATCAGTGCATAAACTTTTTGTCTTGCGTTTCTGCGCAATTGCAGTTGCAGGATGTCTGGTGATTTAATACGTTACTTCTTAGAAAAAACATGTGAAGTCAAATCCTTTATAAATTTTATTGCACCTGGCGCCAGCAAAGATGAAAGTAGGTAGGTACTCATCTAGTGTTATTTTCTTTCTTGGGTCTATTTGCGTTTATGGATTAAGGAATAATTAGGGGCTTCAGAAGCTTTTATTCACTCACAATCCAATCTGTTTTAATGATGTCTTAGAATTTATTAAATGGTTATTTTATTTATCTAACTTACTATCTAATGTACCATTCAAAAAAGATTTGTCATAATGGATAACTGATACACGAAATAATGAAAAAACTCAAAATTATCTACAAAAAATAAAACTCACAAAACCCTTTTGTTTCGATGGAATTATCCAGACTACAAATGGCATAAAAAAATATTCGAAGTCGGAAAAACTGAAGGTTGTGATTTTTTATTAACAGCGCGTTAAATCGATTTTTTAATATTTTTTAGCTTCTTTGTTTAATTCATTTTCTAATAAAATGGCTTAAACCCCATTTATATTTAGTAATATTTATCTACCAGGTAAAGATACAAAAGTGACGATTTTTTTATTATGTTGGGGCATATAACGATTATATAACATAATAGAAATGTTTTATAGTCAATGAATTAAAAATTAAATATTTCAGTGTGAAAACAAAACTTTTTTATTGGCCCCTGTACGTACCGTTTGACATACCCTCGTATAATAGCAAACGTGCAATCATTCTTTGACACATGCGCAATATTCTCTAAACCCTAGCATTTCTGTATAATATATAGATTTGTTGTTTCTCTTTCTTCCTGAGTGGATCTGCTTATATACTCTTATATACTTCCATTACTAGCCTTCTAGGAGTATTAATTCTATGATTATTTCTATGACTGTATAGCTCCTCTTTATACTGTGGTAGTATGAAAGTATGAACAGTGTTCGAGGAGCAGTTTGGCCCAGTTTCAAACTGTGTCCTATGGTTGTAAGGCATGCGCATTTCAATTTTGGTCGTAACAAAATTAAAATGCGCATGCTTCTGACAGTTTCAGTTGGTTTGAACTTCTGTTCGAACACCCCATCATTATATAATGAGAGTGTTCGAGCAGTAGTTTGAACCAGTTTCCGACTGTTTTCGCTGATTGTGAAGCATGGGCATTTTAATTTCCGCCTTCTTAAAACTGAAATGCGCATGCTTCTGACAGCTTAAGTTTGGTTTGAACTGCTGCTCGAACACCCTTAAAGTTCAATATCACTGGTCTAAAATATAACGTCTTTACTGTGTAAAAAGCACGAAACCAGTCGAATCCGACCGAACTTATAAACGCATCAATCTGCATCAATCATAGACCAGACCCACGGTCGTACAAACCGTATGACCGTGATCAGACATATCACAAACATAGACACTAATCACAAATTTTATATTTGGTCAACAAAACGCTTATTGTTTTTCTATTTCGAAATCTTCAATGGACAACGCAAAATAAAGAGATAATTTAGAGATTATTATCTTTTTGAAGTACATGTCGTGACATGATCCGTAATAATGCGCAGATAAGAGAATTCTCGGAATCTTGTTTTTATATCATGGATGTGATTATGTCCATGAGAGTGCAGCATCACTGATAACGCTGATAAATGTCAAAAGGATGACAATTTCGGTTCAAATAAAATTGTTCAAGTGTGGATTAATCATCTATTTTTCCTTCGAAAGAAAATTTTTACCAAATCGTATTCAATGATGTTTGTAGCCAGCAGATAGATCAGGGAAACGACCTGTCACGGTACAGCAGAGCATTAGGTATTTACAAAAAATAAAATAATTTTCAAGGTCAGAATAATTTTTGTATAACATTTCTATAATGATACTTGATATTAACGAAATAATGTAGACAAAACATCCCTATAATAATTAGGAATTATTTAAAAATATTTTCAACTTTTAAAAGGCTGCAGTGCAGTATTTACTTATATTATCACTATTTATAAGTGGTATAACATTTTAGAAAAAAAAATAATTTGCTAGTACTAATTGTTATGACTCGTGAACAGACTCAAACACAAGATCGATCTCGGCCAAGTCCAGCTTGCGCATTTTCCATACTAAAGTCGATTTTTTGAAAAGTCAATCTAACAACCTAATTATGACTTAAAGACTTGAAACTCAGATCAAATGTATTCATTAGGACGCTACGGCACCTACTATAGTGCCTATTACATTGCCTTTCTATTGAATTATTATCTCTTTGAACTGAGTTCGCAATTGACTTATGAAGTTCTGATTAGTGAGTCGAGCTTGAGTCCTTTCCAAAACTGAAACTGGAAATTACTGACGGCCTTACAATTATTATTCTCACTTATACTCGTTTGATCATTTTCCACTATTAGCGAGATAGAGAATCCACCGTCCATGTCTCTTTGTCAATAGTCAGGTCAAAGGCAGGAGTAAGGTCATCTAAAGAGTGTCAGAAAATTTTAAATACAAAAACAAAAATAATTTAATATTTATAAAAAATAATTAATAGTTTGATAAATTATCGAAATGCAAAAGAATATTTACTTCTGAAGCGTGTATTTTACACACATCACTTTTTTAACCCATTCAAATATATCTATTGGCATACTCATTTCATCATATCCGTGTAGAGATAGAGAAACTAATTTTATTTGAAGTACCAGAAGTCTCTGAAGAAGCTAACAGCACACAAGTACATCAAATATTTCTGTGGGTCGTTTTCCAATTAGCTAACCCTAGCTTCACAAGGATTTCCGACTATCATATCACCAATTATTTAATATTCGCTTCCCCAAAATACCCAGCATATTAAATTATATTATGTAACATTCTAATATAGAACCACTACAAAAAAGTGTAAGAATCATTACGCGGATGTATCATATAATCTTACATTAGGCTAATGGCTAATTGAATATAATCAATTGATTGAGATTTATTATTTTTGTTTGATAGTTCTCACAGTATGGGGTATACATTTTTAATCAATTGATTCAAGATAAACTCCAACTTGAAAATCAAAAAAAATCTGGAAACAGCTGCAAATGACTATGATGAACGAAAAAAATAAATAATGTGCATTCACCCTTGGGTACTTAATTCATTTAATACCATGTCACTTACTTGATTTCCAAAAACTCCAATACTGCAAGCCGATGACACCTGAGCAGGTCCGAACCAAACGGCAGCTAGACGTGCCGGCACCGACAGCACAAAGATTTGGGACAACGCCACAATGGTATGTCCCAGAAAGGCCAACCAAAAGGTATTTGGGTCAACGGCTGCGACTTTGATCCAAGAACCGAGCGCAGTACCGATCATACCGACTAGCACTGATTTGCGAAGACCCTGGAATTATAGGTTTAGCATCGATGTTGATTTTGTACGCTCCCGAAATTTCTTCGGTAGCTAGTTTGCACCAGTTACTAACCAATTTTTCCAGAAAGTAGCTGGCAGGAAAAACAAATGGTATATACAAGACCATGTAAATCATTGATGTCCAATCCACCCACGTCGTTGAGATACCATAGTACTTAACTATAACATCACTTATAATCGCAAATTGGATCCATTGAATGCTATTGGACGCAGAGTATAACACAAATATAGCTAGGACAAGCCAACGTCTCTTGTATACTCGAATTTTGTCGATCTCTGGTAGTTGAGGAGCCCCTCCCTTGGTCTCCACGTCCACATCGTTCATTTTACAAGTCTCTCTGGGGTTTTGATCTGTAATAAAAATAAGTTTGTTTTTGGTATCGAAAGCGAAGGAGTGTGCGATCTTTTTGTACAGGGTCTTTGATAATATATTTGAAATCAAATCATAAAAAAAGATCTTTTGTTGTAGAGCATAATAAACAGGGTGTTCCATCTTCATGGCATCTTCAGGGGTAAACCTGTTACTCACAGTAAGTTTAATATATATATATGTTATATAAAGTTATAATTGAATTATTTTTAAAGTCATATAATAATAACAAAGTATTATTTTTAAATATTATTTCATAATATTATATTACATCTGCAAGACGCAGTTTTAAGAAGATTACAAAAGTGATAAGGATATTTACGTGCCAGAGATGCCGACCAGTAGTCAGCAAGTTACCATAAAGACCATTGTTAGTTGTTTATCCAGTTTGGCCTCCAAAAAGACATTACTATGTATTTTATTTATAATATTCTAGAAGTTTCGATTTAACCTTAGGAGAAAAGATCCATTGTATTAATTTACGTTTCTTTTTATATTTTTGATGATTAAACATTTTTTATTGTATAAATACTAGATCTCCAGCTTACAGCATCATTCACAATTCACTTATTCACTTACTTGTGAGTCGATACTTGTGAGTCGACACTTGTGAGTCTAGATTCATACAGTCATGTAAAGTTAAGTTATATTTTATTTGTACTTTAATTTGTTTTGTGTTAATAAATAATTGTTTTTAAAAAGTTAATTCCAAGTTATGTGATTTAACAAATTGGCGCAGTCAGTAGGATTACTCAACGTGATAAAACAAGGCCTACTTCAACAACAAGTTTCCCCTCATTATCACGGTGGTTTCCAAACCTTCAAGTGAAGAATCAACAGCTCCAAAAGAAGAAGAATTATTAGAATTTGAAGAGTAGGATTCTTCAACGTTGGTAAAACAAACACAAAAAAATTAAAGTACAAATAAAATATAACTTAACTTTACATGACTGTATGAATCTAGACTCACAAGTGTCGACTCACAAGTAAGTGAATAAGTGAATTGTGAATGATGCTGTTAGCTGGAGATCTAGTATTTATACAATCAAAAATGTTTAATCATCAAAAATATAAAAAGAAACGTAAATTAATACAATGGATCTTTTCTCCTAAGGTTAAATCGAAACTTCTAGAATATTATAAATAAAATACATAGTAATGTCTTTTTGGAGGCCAAACTGGATAAACAACTAACAATGGTCTTTATGGTAACTTGCTGACTAATGGTCAGCATCTCTGGCACGTAAATATCCTTATCACTTTTGTTATCTTCTTAAAACTGCGTCTTGCAGATGTAATATGATATGGTGCAATACTACTGCGTCTTGTACATGTAATACGATATGGTGAGATACTGCGTCTTGCGGATGTAATATAATATTATGAAATAATATTTAAAAATAATACTTTGTTATTATTATATGACTTTAAAAATAATTCAATTATAACTTTATATAACAACTCCCCCATTTAAGAAAAGTTGGTGGAGTTTGCAACAACTTTTTAAGTTAATGATTTATTTGGATTTAATTCGGTTTTTTTCTATGGGTTCTCCGACATGGATACTTGCTCTTCTTTTAGGAAGAATTCTTCTTATACTTTGCTGGAATGAAATACTGGAACCTGGTCCTGGTGGTGATGGTGGGTAATCGTTGGTTAAAGTTATTCCAATTCGATGATGCTTTCTTCTACATTTACAGGTCACATAAAGTATTACCAATAAAATTATTATTACAATGGTTAGAATGGTGAACCAATGTGTATATTTACTCATCGGAGATTGTTTCATCATTTTTTCTAATTCTTCTGAATACTGATTTAGTTTGTGCTGTGCAATGTTCAAATCTTCGGAATCAATTTTGTTCAACTTAAGAGATTCTAGTTCAGGAATTTGTAATTTTTCAGGAATATATTTGCAAGAGTCAAATGGAATTGTGACTGGATGACTTCTATACTTGATTTCTTGGTATCTGTCAATTGGGTATTGAGCATGAACTCTTGTACTTCCAATAAAGGCACTACACTCAGGTTGTAATTTCAGTAAACTATTAGTTTTAATAATTTCTGATTTAATTTCCCTATTTCCACATTTAATCGTGATTGGCAAAGGGTCCGAAACAGTGATTAACCATAGATTTAAATCAATTTGGGAGACATTATAATCTTTAACAAAAAGAAGAGATGTTTGGCATGTCTTGGGCATCTGAGTTAATCTTCTTAATAGTTGTGCTTCGCAAATTGCATCGTTGTCAATTGGATATGGGAGGAGATTAGAACAGATTTTTATACTTCTTTCAAGAGTCTTGCAATTATCCAGATTTCGCAATGACAAATACAGCAGTGAATCATCATCCCGCGCAATATATTTTTGTGTAGTTGGTAAAATATGATAGATACCTGTTCGATCATCTAATATGGGTATTGGATAGAGTCGATATAGTATATAAGCTTCTGGATCAGTGAGAGGAATTTTGAGAACAAATATTATTTTACTTTCTGATTGATATGCCTCTAATTCAATAATATTAAGATAGTTAGCTATATATGACGTATACGGTTGTAAAGGTAGATTATTTCTTACAAGAGATTTTGCTATATCTTGTAAAGAATTGATTAAATCTGAAGGTGCTATTATTGAGCTATGTAATAATCTGCGAGCAAAAGTGATAGAATTTAAAATTGTATTTAGGGAATCTTCTAAGAAAATATAGCTTTTCATTAGTGATTCACAAATATTCAATATCCTTATTTGTGCTTCATAAAATGCGACATCATCAGCAATATCCATCAAAGTATTTTGAATTTCTTTTATATCTTCATTAAAAGTCTTTTCATCAATTTGTAATTTTTGTATAGTATTATTAAAATTTTTAATAACAGAAGTTGTAACTAAAATTTGTTTTTTAAGAAGATTTTCCAACTCAAATTCATCATGAGATAATTTGTTAATACAATCATTATAATATTCTCCATCTGATGCATCTAAATTACCAGTAATAGTTTTCCAAACAGTTCCGATTCCATTAAATATATCTCGCTTTGTCCTGGAGTTATATGATTTAGTTTCTCCTATAATTTCTTTATATTTTTGACCTACTGAATTCGAAATTTGTGATAATACAGTTATGTGTGTTTGACCTTCAGACTTAAAAGATATAAACCTTGGAGACGGGTCTTCTAAAGTATCCAAAATTTCTATAAGTATTTTATCATTATTTTCCATTGTTTTCTTAATTGGGGCCAGATCTTTGTAAACTAAAAGTGTCCATTTTTCATTCGTAATTTTGATAGTACATTCTTCATGGAAAAAGATTCCAACGGTGTTATTAACAGGATTAAGTGTGTATTGAGCTGATATTATATTTATCAGCACGAAGAATCTGAAACCAAAGAAACTACTCATAGTATTGTTTCAGTCTAACGAAATTAATTTTTGATTTTTGATTAGTATGTGGATTTAAAACTATTGCAGAATTATCAAATAATTGCACAATTTCAAAAGGACCATTAAACAAATTTTGACTTTTATCTGTAATTTGAGATTCTTTAAGATAAACTTTATCTCCTATTTTATACTCTGGAAGCTTTCCTGAAATATTTTTATCAAATCTAATTTTTGCTTTTTCTTTCTGACTTGCTGTTTTTGCTCGTGCAATTTTATAATAATGTTGCATTCTGTTGTTTAAATCACGTATATATTTAGTAATAAGGGCTTTCTCATTATATAAAGTTTCAGGTGGTCTACTAGACGTATGACCAAAAATCAGTTCATATGGGGTAAAACCAGTTGTTTTGTTTTTAGTATTATTATAACATATAACCGCATATGGCAAAATATTAAACGGATGTTCGTCTGGATTTTCTGTCTTATGTGCACGGATCATTTCCACAAGAGTTCCGTGAAATCTTTCTAAAGAACCATTCGATTGTGGATGGCCAACGCTAGAAAAAGTGAGCTTTATGTCATAAAGCGTACACAAATCTTTTATTAATGAATTATCAAATTCTCGACCATAATCGCAATGAATTCTCAAAGGTGTTCCGAAATGTTGAAAGAATATCAATAGTGTATTTACAACTGTTGAAGCTTTTTTATTTGAAATAGGATAAGCTTGAGTAAATTTAGTTAACTCATCTCGAATCGTTAAAGCGTAATTTCTTGTTGGATACTCAAAAATATCAATATTAATTCTTTCAAACGGAGTTTTTGGTGTTTCTGTTATTACCAGAGGAATGCTTAAATTCTTACGACAGATTTTTACTTTTTGACAAGTTTCACAGTTTTTAATAAATTGTTCTACATCTTTTGTTAGTCCTGTCCAGTTATGCTTAGATTTCATCACGGTCAGGTGTTTTAACAATATTTTGACAGACTACAAATTTTAAATCAACATTAGCAAAAATAGAAGAGAATACTTCTAAAATATGTAACTCAAGATTATTTTCTATATAATAAGTTTTTGAAGGATCAAATTTACTTTGTTCTTTAAATAATGTGTAAAATAATTGTTGAACTACATACTGGATCGTAAATAAGAGGTATTATAAAATACTTGCGATCTTTCACAGTTTTACTAGAAACAATATTTACTAAATTCATTTGAAAATCAAAATTTTCTTCAAAAATATCTTCAATAATTTTATAATGTAAATCTTCAAGTTTATTTTGCCAAAATAAAGTGACAATATTCTTATGAGCCTTATCCAGTAACTGGTCATTTGATGTTTCAATTTTTGAATAATCGATTATTGATTTTGTTTTGTAAAGGTCAACAAATCTATTAAATTCATCTGTCATTAATTCATCCTGTTCCTCTATAAGTGTTTCACTTTTTTGTGGTTCTATAGGATCATTAGGGTCTTTACTTGTTGATGGTATAACCTCATTAGTTTCATTATTTGCCAAAATTGTAATTTTAGATCGTAAATTTGCACATTCTTTAAAATGATTAATTTTAATTCTTGAAAGCGCATCTGCATTTTTATTAATTTTGCCTGGCTTGTACTCAATTTTGAAATCATATTCTTCCAATTTGAGTCGCCATCTAGCCAGTCTGCTTCCGGCATCTTTAATGGAAAAAAGCCATGTTAATGGACGATGATCAGTGACTAGCGTAAATTTTCTTCCAAATAAATAAGGACGAAAATGTTTTACTGCCCATACAATTTTTTTTTGTGTTAATAAATAATTGT
This sequence comes from Crioceris asparagi, assembly GCA_958507055.1. Taxonomy (NCBI): domain Eukaryota; kingdom Metazoa; phylum Arthropoda; class Insecta; order Coleoptera; family Chrysomelidae; genus Crioceris; species Crioceris asparagi. The sequence goes on from OY293827.1 coordinate 50,451,809, forward strand.
TTTTAAAAAGTTAATTCCAAGTTATGTGATTTAACATATATATATATATATATATATATATATATATATATATAACTCACTCCCTACATTCGCTTTAATAGCAAACCGTACTAAAAATTATAAAATAAATAATAGTTTAAAAAACTAAAAAACACGCTTTAATAGCAAACCAAACTAAAAATTTGAAAATAAATAAGATATCATGTAACAAAATGTAGGTACTCTCAATTTCCATATTTTGAAATTAATTAGAGATGTTTTATAAAATAGTGAAACATCATTCTTATGTTTTTTTAATGTAACAACCCATATTTTATATAAAAGTCGTAATATTCACGATTACATTAATATGAACTTATACTGGGTTATACTGAAAAGCTCAAAAGATTTGATCGATTTTATCCGAAAATTGGAATGATTTAAACTTCCGGTATGTTACTTAATAAAAGTCTTCAAAATACAACCTTACTGCACAAACAACTCAACAGAATATCCCCAATTCGATACTCAAGAAACAAACGCGTACAGCTGGTCACGACTTGTCGGTAGTGGTCCAAATAGGAATGTGTACTACCCCAAATAGGTAAAACTATACATATCCCCGGGGATATGTATCGTAAATACGAAATGTAGCATTAGTTCTGTGCGCTACATATCCCCGGAGATATGTACTTTAGTACACATAAGGGCATATTCAGTAATAGAAGTACATTATAATTATATAAAAATCATTCAAATATCTTGAAAATTGTTGAAGTGGCAGCTTTCGCAAATTGGACATGTTACTTGTTTTTCGTGCCGTTGGTTGTTAACCAAAGATACATATCTCCAGGGATATGTAACGCAGCTAAGGTTTTAAATGATAAAATGATGTATTTTTTGCTTTTGTCGATTATTTTAACTTTTGTTTTGTTATAATCAAGACTTATTTTTAAAATATTTCAGAAGTTCTGTACACGGAATGTCAAAACTCACATATAATAATTTCCAAAAAGAGCAGTCATTCAGTTCTCATTTTTAATGAATATTCCATATATACTTATAATGAATAATGTCGGAGATATTTTCATGTTTCTTCCAATTTTATTTATATATTTAAATTGTGTTGCCTATTGAAAAACTATAACAAAAATAAAAACCTATTAAAGATGGGTAGCCAATATCCATTTTCAGTAAAAATCCACGACAATAATATTTTAACACAATAATTGATGAAACATTTTTATTTTCTGTAAGATTAGGTTATTTATTTACAGTAATAAAATAATGTTTTTATTTCAAAGTACACAGTGCTTAAATTATCATAGCGATTGTTATATAAACAATCATATTTTCTGAATACCTTATATAATTATTATAGGTATTATCATGACTAAGTTGCAAGGAAAGAAAAACATCCATATCATATCTATTCTTTGCTATAAAGAAAATTCATTTGGAAAGCTACTGCAAACCTGAAATTTTCTAAGAAATCCACACACTCTGTTACTTTTATTAATTGAGAATTAATATTATTTTGTATTTTTAGGGCACCAACTTCAATTTTTGTAAAAAATGTTTATTATTTTGTTAACTTATGGGTCAAGTATACTACGGTAAGTCACTTAGTAGGTAAATGCAGGCACTGAAGTAGGAATCATGGAGTAATTAACACAGGGTGTTTCTAAATATCATGTACATACGCAAGAGGTAATTATTTACGTTATTTTGCGACTAAAAGTTTATATGAATAAACATAGGTCAACAAACGCTTCTTCACTGATTTACAGGTTCTTGCAATTTTAAGGTTATCATATTGTTTCCATTATAGCTGCTGCTAAACAGATGCAGACACATGTTACGATTTCAATTGCGACAAGTCAAAATATATAACAAGAGGTTCTCCAAATAAAACTATAGCCTACTAGATCACGTTCTCGCCAAGACAAGATAATTCCAATGGGCCCAATACGACTTAACAGCACGTAAATGGCTTGAAACCTCTAGCCAAGTCAGTGGCTGATCTTCCTTTTTTCATTCAATCAATACCTTTAGGATGGTATATTCCTGCTGATCTTTTTGAAGTTTATTCGGTTGCCAGCGATCATTTATAACGGTAGCCACTGACCCGAGCCAACGGTGAATGCAGTTTTCTCTCGGTCCTCGGGATGCATTTAGACTTGCCAGTAACCACTCTTACCACCGCGTAAAAATATCTTAGATTCGGCGAAAGTGTCCAATGTGTTGTCAATCCTTGGCAATGGATAACTGCCCTTTTTGGTAACGTTGTTGCGTTGCCGATAAGCCACACAAAAACGTTCATTAAACTTACTCAAAGACATCGTCGGCTCGAACCAGACCTTTTTCGATCGCGATTCCACGATCGATTTGCTTGTCATCCATTTGTGGTTCAAACATCATTATGACCCCCTGGTTAAAGCCATCTTCCACATAAGCTTTTACAACCACCTCACTTTTTCCTGGTATCAGAGCTTCTTTGGATAGTATAACTCTGACAGCTTCTTCTTGTCTGCGGTGAAGAATAACCTCCTTATTATTGGCTTGGAGAACACCATGCTTCAAATCTCGAGCCCATGATGAAAATTCCAACTATAACCTCGTCCTCTATATCTGCTATCAAAGCTTGATGTCTAATATAAGTGTTATCAATCTTTATATTTATTTGAATTTCGTCATGGATTTTCACAGACTCACCAGTAGCAGTATGCTGTCTCGACCTAGATGGTTTCAAATAACTGTTACCTGTTACCGCATTAGGTCTAACAATGGTTTCCGTCGCTCCTGTATCCAGAAGCAGCAACTTTTGTTTACCATTTACGTAACCAAACAAACTGTTCACTTGATGCATGGTGGATGCCAATCGTTTTTACTACCATTTTCTCAATCATATTCATAAAGCCATATTTAATTAATGGGCTTTACAATAGATTTAAGAAACTAGCTGATAAAAGATATACAGCAAACGGTACGAAGTAAAGGCAAAATTCGATGAGAACTGTTTCTGAATAATACATATGTATACTATTTGTAGGTGGCCAAAGGTTGGTAAGGGCTCAATAGACTGCTGAGGCCTACACAGCATTTAAAACTTTGGGATATGCCTACTGTTTCCTGACGAAAGGGTCAGGGGTTCGAGAAATCGAACTCAGCTCTGCCAACAAATCATACTTTCACGTCCGTGGCTGCTGGCTGCATCGCGTACAATGGGTGTGCGTTATGTAGCAAACGAAAAAGGGTGAAAGGCGAGTTTCCAATACCTTATAAATAACTGGAGCAAATCAGCTAAGGGTAGAAGACCCCTACAAACAGCTTCCTTGCCCTCCAGGTTGGGGGTTGTGACAACGAACCTGCTCCTCGTTTCACGAAAAAATTAAAAAATGCAAAAAAGCCTTGCCTCGGACAAAAGGACGGAGTAAATGGCACCCGACACATGCAAAGAAAAAGGACAATGATTTTCGGAACATTAAATACACAGGGTTGTAGAGGAAAATTTAAAGAGATTGCTTATGAATTAAACAAACATCATTTTAATATGATTGCCTTACAGAAAATAAAAAGAAAGGATATGGCACTGAAATAGTTGGTAATTATCTTCATATATATAGCGGTGTATCAACACCCACAAGGAGGGGTCTCCATACTAATAGATAAAAAACTCAAATTTAAAATTACAGATTGGGAAGCAATAGATGAAAACATAATAAGAGTTAACCTGAACATCTTACAACACAAAATTACGGTATTTGGAATCTACGCGCTATCAAATGACACTAACGTTAACGAAAAGGACCAATACTTTGAAAAATTAAACCAGGCAATAACAAACCTAGGAAACAACAGGGAATTAATAATATTGGGGGACCTAAATAACAGAACTAGAAGAAAATCAAAAGACAACATGATAGGACCATTTGGAGAAAACATTGTAAACGATAATGGGGAAAGACTCGTAAATATCTGCGAACAGCAATTAAAGATTACCAATGGTTACTTTAAACACAAAGAAATACCTAAATTCACATGGACACAAGAGACGAGAAATTTGAAATCAGTAATAGACTATGAAATAGTCAAAACAAAACTATAAATTGAGGAAGTTAGACTTTACAAAGGAATCTGCAACGTTTCGGATCACCATTTACTAAAGTTCAAAATAAGTTTCCCTATTAGGTAATCATACATCGGCAAAATCAGAATCAACCATCACAGTCCGAACTACAGAAATCGAAGACGAGAAATATAAATTAGATAGCCTCTATCATGACAGCACTATATACCTTTTCCAGAAAAAATTAGATGAGTATCTACAAACAACAGATAACGCAAGCATAAAAGAAATATATGAGAATACAATAGATTAAAAGAGCTGCAAAGGAAGCCTTGGGAATGAAAAAAAGACCAAAGAGCGTTAAATATAGGTGGAATCGTGAGATTGAAGAATTGGTCAATGTTAAAAAATACTGTACCAAGAATGGCTAAATACCAAGAAAGAGGAAGATCTCAGAGAATACAAAGAAAAGAAATGAGAAGCACGACTAACAATCATAAAAAGCAAAAGACAAACAAGGGAAGAGTAGTATCGAGAAATAGATGCTTGTATAGGTGAAAGAAAATGTAGCGAATCCTGGAAATTTATCAACAAAGTTAAAAGGAGCGAACGAACAAATATTACGATACAATTAATCCCAACGCAAGAATGGGTGCAACATTAGAAAACCCTGCTGGCAGAACATAGACTGGAAAACGTACAACAAAGTTACACAGATATTCAGATAGACGAAGAACAAATACACATAGATGCATTAACAGTTAAAAATGCAATAAAACAACTACAAAACGGAAAATCTCCCGGACCAGGTGGTATAAATGCTGAACTCAAAAAGCGGAACAATAAAACTTTACGAAACCCTGGCTTATGTATTTACGAGATGTATAAATGGCGAAAACATCCCCTTAGAATGGAAAATGGCGTACATTATATCTTTACACAAAAAGGGAACAAATTGAACTGCAACAACTACCATGGTATTTCAGTAACAAGCACTACAAGCAGTCTACGGAAGAATACTGACAGATATGATGGAAAATAAAAAATAAGAACGCTCAATAAAATGTTTTTTCACACAATGGTGTGTTAATAGAAAATGTTAAAGTAGAACAAGTAACAGCCTTTAAATACCTGGGGGTAGTTATTGATGAACATTTGTCTTTTAGCAACTATGTCTCTTATGTAATGGGAAAAATGGCTAAAAAGGTGTATGCACTGGGACGAGTAAGGAGTGTGTTGAGTGTCTGGGCAAAAACCTTAATATACAAAACTATAATCCAGCCTCACTTATATTATTGTCCAATACTGCTGTTTACTTTGAATAACTCTGAAATTGTGAAAATACAAAGGAAACAAAATCAAGCTTTAAGGGTGATACTCAACTGCAGAGGGCGTACAAATATTAAAGCAATACTTCAAGCAGTAGCAGTATATATATATATATAATATATATATATATATATATATATATATATATATATATATATATATATATATATATATAATAATCAACGTCTCTTTACCCAGAAATTTAAAACAGCTAAAGCTATTAATAAAGGGTTTTTTTTTTTCAAGAATATAAGAACTATGAAGAGGAAGAGCATCGTGGTGTTCGAGCGGATAGATCTTGTACGGATAACGTATTTTGCTTGAAACAAATTATCGAAAAAAAGTTTGAAAGAATAGAACAACAAATATACTGTTCATAGATTTGCAAAAAGCATACGATAATGTACCCATCTCTAAACTTTGGGAAGCGCTCCAACAAACTAACATTAATTGTACCCTTATAATTGCCATAAAAACCGCTATAAAATAGAACAACGAATATCGGAACCATCCAGAGTCAACAAGGGCCTTCGTCAAGGGTGCTGCATATTCCCGACACTTTTTAAAATATATGCTGCTAAAGCACTGACTATATGGAAAAGGAAATGCATTGGTATAGGCATTTACATTGACGACTATACCTGCCTATATATGCTTCAGTTTGCCAATCATCAAGTGATATGAGCTGATGATAAGGAAGATCTAGAATACATGGCACGCAAACTTAAAGAGGAATATGAAAAATGGGGTCTATGTTTGAACATACAGTAAACACAATACTTATGTGTGGGTGAAGAAACAGGCGACCTTACATTGGAAAACAACGTGATAATCAAACAGTGCTTTGGGGTCAACTTCAATAGAGAAGGAACAGACGACTGTGAAATAACGGACAGAATAAACAAAACAAGTAGAATAGTTAATGCTTTAAATGGAATGTTATGGCGTACGGAAAATGGAAAGACACGTAAGATCAAAATATATAATAGTTAGATTAAAAGCACGTTGATGTACGGATCAGAGACATGGAGAATCAAAGAAAACCAAAGAAGAATAATTGAAGCAACAGGAATGGACGCCATAAGACGAGCCTCAAGAATATCAAAACTGGAGAGAATTTGAAATGTTGAAATAAAAGAACGAATGGGAATAAACAAATCCATTACAGAACGTATTGAAGAAAAACAGCTAACCTGGTATGGGCATGTACAAAGAATGAGCGACGAGAGATTATCGAAAAAAATAATGAAATGGATACCAAGGAAAAACCAAAAAGAGGAAGACCCAAAGCATCCTGGATCAAGGGCATAAATAGGTCTATGAGTGAGAGAGACCTAAAAGAAGAAGACTGTAACAACAGATAAACGTCGTAGGACGTTTTAAACCAATTGATTATATATATACTGTTTGTAATTTTGTAAGTAATACTATGAACACAGATAGCAAAACAATTGCTTACAACGTTGAAAATACAAACAAGTTCTTCTATTATACATATAAAGATAGAGAGAAATGCTCTACAAATAAATAAACACAGGTTTTAGCTAATTGCGTATGGAAGTATTTATGTCACTTATAACAAAAGAGCAATTTTAATAATTTTTGTCTGTCTGTTTGTTCCGACGAATCTCCGTAACGGTTAAACCAATTCCGACATAATTTTCACTGGAAGGTAGCACGGACGAAGCCGCGAGGAACAGCTAGTTGTGACATAAATTGTAAATAGTTAGTTAGTCAGTAGTGAATATAAATTGTAATTCATGTATGTGTTGTTTAGTGAATTTTTCGTTATATTAAATAAATAGACTTTGTTAATTAGTGTGTATGATAATTTCTATCCACATAACATTACAACTGGTGTCAGGTGTGGGGAATAGAAATTGTTGGACATTAGAATAAATTAAAGACATTTTGAGAAAATGCGGAAATTAATGGAGCTGAAGGACCCGGACATTAAAAGAGAATTGGAGGAGCTTGGCGAGGAGACTACTGGAAGGAAACATAATAATACCATACTACCACAATACCCATGGAAAGTGGGAAAGTAAATTCAACACAGATCTCGTTTTCTTCATCTGAATTTTTGCAAGACACTGTGTCTTTTCTGATCCACATTTAAATGTACTTTCCAACTTTCTTTAGTTAATATGGTGACATGTAGCATATATACTTCTCTCATATAACAGTCCGTTAGAGTATTTCTTTCTGATCTACAAAGTAGGTAATAATACTTTAATGTATTTTTTATGGCACAAACCGTGTAATTTATTTTGGTAATACTTTCAAATTCTTTCAACCAAGTTTCAAAATCTTTTTTTCACAGTTTACTTCAATTCCAAAACTAATATAGGTACTCCAAACCATCTCTCACTGCGGTTACAGTTGTTGGAAAAGTTAGGGGCAACATCTATAAATAAAAATGTTAAATAGTCACATCGTATTTATTAAAATATTATCTCCTATTAACTTATTAGTAATAAACATGCACTTACAGCTGGCATTTTATCTTCATCCATCATTAACAATTATTGTTGCATATGTATTAAAATGATATCCTAGTATTACTGGAACAATAAAAAAACTGTCTACTAAGTACCTACTTCAATTAATGAAAAGTCCAGAAAATATTTTAAATGTACAGCTTGAATTTTATCTTCATCCATCATTAACAATTATTGTTGCATATGTATTAAAATGATATCCTAGTACTACTGGAACAATTAAAAAACTGTCTACTAAGTACCTACTTCAACTAATGAAAACTCCAGAAAATATTTTAAATGTAAACGCAACTGCGCAAACACAAATAGCTAGGACTCGGCAGGCAAAGGGACTCGTGCGGATGGTTAAGAAAAATATTTCTGCTAACGGTACCCCTTGTTATGTATGCTGTAGTCATGAACAAATACAGGGAGGACGACTAACACGAGTTGTGGGAGTAACACAAAAAACGTAGGGTTATCGTATGTCATTTCGGGGCGTTGCGCAAAATCGCGCAGCGCATCCTTATGTAATATGGGCGAAGCTTACATACAATAATAGACACTCGGTGAAATACAGCGCAACACCCCAAACTGACAGCTTATCACAGAACGCTATTTCAGCCACTGCTGCTAATAGCACAGGATACAGAGTTACTCGTCCTCTCTTTATATGTTCTTAGCTGTACCAATGGTTTGTATTTCGGACCAGGATGCGTATAACAGAAACTGTCAAATCTTCTTGGCAAAGAAATTGTTGAGTTGCAAAAATCAAATAATGTTGAGTGCAGAGCCTTCTCGTTTGTTGGCGAGGCTGTATTTGTAGTAATCTAGTTATTTTTTGTTGTAATTTACTAATTTTCATTATGAATACGGCTATCAAAGTTCTGTTCAAATTTTATCTAGTGTACCTACTGAAGTCAGTTTCATTTTACCTATAAATTACTGAAATAGGGACACGATATAAAACATAAGGTGATTATGTTTAATAACGAAAAGTAATGTATTTATATCATGAACACGTGGTTTATGTTAGATCATTTTCTGTCGTGCGATAAACACATTTGCACATTTAAAATCAATATTATTTAACCTCTGATCTCTCGTAATTAATAACATGTCCATTAAATAACTCACCAAAAAAGTGGGTTTAGAGAAAATATATAACAAACTGAACGCAAGCCTGAACAAAATGATACTGACGCTTTGATAATATAGAATTATTATTTATATTATTGGATTCATTTATCTATTAGCACGTTAATAACGACAATTTGTAATGATATGTTTCGTTTGCAAGTAGAGAACGGTAAATAACTTTGTACAAATACAAACATTGTGAAATAAATGCAAATCTGCTGACGGTGTTATTATTTTGGTAGATATCAATCGGTTCTATTCTGTACGCAAAACCCTATTAGAACCAGTTAATATTTCTCACAGGTCATTTTACCATCATTATTTTGCCCTTTAAAATACAAAAAGTAAATCTAAGATGTCATCTACATAGGTACAACTCTATATTTTGAAAGAACGACTGACGTACAGTTTGGCAAATCTAGCTTTACATGTCAAGAAACATACGTAATTCGGGAAGTTTGAATTATAATGTATTTTTATGACAAACAGAGTAGCATATGTCTGGAGAATTACGGTTTGTACTAGGTGAACACGATAAATGCGGTGCGTGCGATGCGGGGAACGTATACGACCAAACTGTACCTATTTTAATACGATATGTGCGTTGAGTGCGATGCGTGCGTTAAATATATATATATATATATATATATATATATATATATATATATATATATATATATATATATATATATATATACTTTGGCAAAAGTAACATTTTTAGTACAAAAGTACAAAAAGAAAAAAGAAGCATGAAATTTATGGAGATAGATCAAATATTACTATCAGTTAACCATTTGTTTGATTTGATTTTCGTTTTACCAAATGTTATTAATGTCGCAATTAATGAAACTAAATAATAAACATAACCCCATTCTTTATCAACCACAAGTGTGTCCTTACGGAATTTCGCGAATTTCGTTTATTTCGCAATAAATTTATTTTTTGAATCTCAGAAATGACTACTTCTATCATGCAAGAACAACAACGACTGCGGGCAGAAACAAACAATTTGTTTTTTAAAACACGTACGCACCGCTTATAACGTGTTCACCTAGGACATAGCGTTAGCTATAATACAGATGACCATTGCAGTCAAGTAAACTTGTTTGAGGCATTCTACTGACTCCTTCTACTACGCGCATGAATAGGCGTTGCAATTTTACATTCATGGTTTTTCTATTGGGGCGTAAAATTAACATTTTGCTCTCAGAATAGCACAAATACATTATTTTTACGTATATAATAGTTTTAAGAGGTGAGCTAATTAAGTACTTCCATTATTACATATTCACTATCTCATACATTCTCATCTCATCCATTTATAGAGATATCTCAGTATGTGAAATTTATGCGCTCAGATAATTTAATTATCATCTTTGATGTTACAAGCGTAACTATTAAATATCATTTTGAATAAATATGTAGATTTACGAGCATGAGTAAATTTTATTTATTTTCTTGCAACTTATGTTTTTTTAAAAACTTTAACTTGATATAAAGTTAGCAAAGCACGCCTCGAAAAATGACTTTAGAGCGTTCGTAGAATAATGGTAATAGAAAAAGAATTTGCCGCTAATTAGTCGTAAATTAGTTGTGAAGAAATTAATTTTCTAAATATTTTTTTTTGTTTTTTTTTAGGTGCTTTGCTAACTTGATATAAAGTTAGCAAAGCACGCCTCGAAAAATGACTTTAGAGCGTTCGTAGAATAATGGTAATAGAATAAGAATTTGCCGCTAATTAGTCGTAAATTAGTTGTGAAGAAATTAATTTTCTAAATATTTTTTTTTGTTTTTTTTTAGGTGCTTTGCTAACTTGATATAAAGTTAGCAAAGCACGCCTCGAAAAATGACTTTAGAGCGTTCGTAGAATAATGGTAATAGAATAAGAATTTGCCGCTAATTAGTCGCCAATTAGTTGTGAAGAAATTAATTCTCTAATTTTTTTTTGTTTTTTCAGTGCTTTGCTAACTTGATATAAAGTTAGCAAAGCACGCCTCGAATAATGACTTTAGAGCGTTCGTAGAATAATGGTAATAGAATAATAATTTGCCGCTAATTAGTCGTAAATTAGTTGTGAAGAAATTAATTTTCTAAATATTTTTTTTTGTTTTTTTTTAGGTGCTTTGCTAACTTGATATAAAGTTAGCAAAGCACGCCTCGAAAAATGACTTTAGAGCGTTCGTAGAATAATGGTAATAGAATAAGAATTTGCCGCTAATTAGTCGCCAATTAGTTGTGAAGAAATCAATTCTCTAATTTTTTTTTCTGTTTTTTCAGTGCTTTGCTAACTTGATATAAAGTTAGCAAAGCACGCCTTGAATAATGACTTTAGAGCGTTCGTAGAATAATGGTAATAGAATAAGAATTTGCCGCTGATTAGTCGTAAATTAGTTGTGAAGAAATTAATTTTCTAAATATTTTATTTTGTTTTTCTTAGGTGCTTTGCTAACTTGATATAAAGTTAGCAAAGCACGCCTCGAAAAATGACTTTAGAGCGTTCGTAGAATAATGGTAATAGAATAAGAATTTGCCGCTAATTAGTCGCCAATTAGTTGTGAAGAAATCAATTATCTAAATTTTTTTTGTTTTTTCAGTGCTTTGCTAACTTGATATAAAGTTAGCAAAGCACGCCTTGAATAATGACTTTAGAGCGTTCGTAGAATAATGGTAATAGAATAAGAATTTGCCGCTAATTAGTCGTAAATTAGTTGTGAAGAAATTAATTTTTTAAATATTTTTTTATGTTTTTTTAGGTGCTGTGCTAACTTGATATAAAGTTAGCAAAGCACGCCTCGAAAAATGACTTTAGAGCGTTCGTAGAATAATGGTAATAGAATAAGAATTTGTCGCTTATTAGTCGTAAATTAGTTGTGAAGAAATTAATTTTCTAAATATTTTTTTTTGTTGTTTTAGGTGCTGTGCTAACTTGATATAAAGTTAGCAAAGCACGCCTCGAGAAATGACTTTAGAGCGTTCGTAGAATAATGGTAATCGAATAAGAATTTGCCGCTAATTAGTCGTAAATTCTTATTCGATTGCCATTATTCTACGAACGCTCTAAAGTCATTATTCAAGGCGTGCTTCGCTAACTTTATATCAAGTTAGCAAAGCACCCAAAAAAACAAAAAAAAATATTTAGAAAATTAATTTCTTCACAACTAATTTACGACTAATTAGCGGCAAATTCTTTTTCTATTACCATTATTCTACGAACGCCCTAAAGTCATTTTTCGAGGCGTGCTTTGCTAACTTTATATCAAGTTAGCAAAGCACCCGAAAAAAACAAATAAACAAAAAACGACAAAATCGGTATTTTCACAACTAATTCACGACTAATTAGCGGCAAATTCTTTTTCTACTACCATTATTCTACGAACGCTCTAAAGTCATTATTCGAGGCGTGCTTTGCTAACTTTATATCAAGTTAGCAAAGCACTGAAAAAACAAAAAAAATTTAGAGAATTGATTTCTTCACAACTAATTGGCGACTAATTAGCGGCAAATTCTTATTCTATTACCATTATTCTACGAACGCTCTAAAGTCATTATTCAAGGCGTGCTTTGCTAACTTTATATCAAGTTAGCAAAGCACTGAAAAAACAAAAAAAAATTAGAGAATTGATTTCTTCACAACTCATTGGCGACTAATTAGCGGCAAATTCTTATTCTATTACCATTATTCTACGAACGCTCTAAAGTCATTTTTCGAGGCGTGCTTTGCTAACTTTATATCAAGTTAGCACAGCACCTATAAAAAAAAACAAAAAAAAATATTTAGAAAATTAATTTCTTTACAACTAATTTACGACTAATTAGCGGCAAATTCTTATTCTATTACCATTATTCTACGAACGCTCTAAAGTCATTATTCGAGGCGTGCTTTGCTAACTTTATATCAAGTTAGCAAAGTACCTAAAAAAACAAAAAAAAATATTTAGAAAATTAATTTCTTCACAACTAATTTACGACTAATTAGCGGCAAATTCTTATTCTATTACCATTATTCTACGAACGCTGTAAAGTCATTTTTCGAGGCGTGCTTTGCTAACTTTATATCAAGTTAGCAAAGCACCTAAAAAAAAACAAAAAAAAATATTTAGAAAATTAATTTCTTCACAACTAATTTACGACTAATTAGCGGCAAATTATTTTTCTATTACCATTATTCTACGAACGCTCTAAAGTCATTTTTCGAGGCGTGCTTTGCTAACTTTATATCAAGTTAGCAAAGCACCTAAAAAAAAACAAAAAAAATATTTAGAAAATTAATTTCTTCACAACTAATTTACGACTAATTAGCGGCAAAAACTTATCCCATTCCCATTTTTCTACGAACGCTGTAAAGTCATTTTTTGGAGGCGTGCTTTGCTAACTTTATATCAAGTTAGCAAAGCACCCGAAAAAAACAAAAAAACAGAAAACGACAAAATCGGTATTTTCACAACTAATTCACGACTAATTAGCGGCAAATTATCCACCTACTCTCGAGTCGATTCGTGACAGGTGTTTAGCTAACTTGATGCTCATAATTTCTTTTGCAGTATTAGGAATTTTGGAATTTTTTATTGTTTCTATTTTTCGCGGGTTTGGTTTAACTCCATCGGGGGTAACTACGTGTCCTAAGAATTCTACGGTTTTTTGCAAAAATTCGGATTTATCTAATTGTATCTTGTATATTAAATGAAGGCTGGTTGAGTACATTATGATGTCATCCATATACACTAGACATACTTTTCCCTGTAATCCACGAAGCACGTTGTCCATTGCACGTTGGAATGTGGAAGGCGCGTTCTTAAGTTCAAAAGGCATACGTGTGTACTTATAATGCCCATGTTTGACATTAAACGCTGTTTTTGGGATGCTTTCAGGGTCCATTTCAATCTGATGGAATCCGCTGGCAAGGTCGAGACACCGACAAGCTTGTCGAGTATATCTGCGACGTTGGGTATTGGGTACTTGTCATCGATCGTTTTCCCGTTCAATTTCCTGTAATCTATAACAAGTCTCCATTTTCTTTGTCCTGATGCGTCAGCTTTCTTCGGAACGATCCATACTGGTGAACTCCATGAGGAACTTGATGATTGAATGATTCCTTCTCGTAACATTTGTTCTATTTGTCTGCTCACTTCGTTTTTGTGTACATATGGGTATCTATAATTTTTTGCGTGAACGGGAATTTCATCGGTAGTTCTTATGACATGTTTGACTTGGTTTGTAAATGTTAAGGAGTCCCCGGGTTTATGTAGAATTTTACCGAATTTTTTAATAAGTTTAAAAAGTTGGTCTTTTTCTTTTAAGTTTAAATGTTTGTGTCTTATTAAATGTTTTATATCAATTGTCCTAAGGGTTTCCTCTCCTAATGTTGAGTTGATTGGTTTGGGATTGACTGTTTCTAAATTAAATATTTCAATATTGTTAAGTTCAATTCGTTCTAAAGGTAAGTTATTGTCTACACTACCTTCGATGGCTACTGATTTTTTCGAATGGTTATAAATATCGATAATATAACGTCTATGAAGCAGGCAAAGCCAAATTGGAAAAATGGATTTTCGAAAACACACAACACAACAGGAATTTAGTGCTATTTAAATGCTAATTAAATGCCCTATTCCTGATTTTAATGCTCTTTAATTTTTTAAAAAAATCGTGGCTTTGCTGGCTTCATCGGAAGCCAACATTTTTTTTAACTCAAATTTACTCTATTAGTGCTAACGATCACTCAGGATTTAAATGCTAATTTAATGCTCATTGTTTATCATTAAAAATTATAAAAAAACATTTCAACAAAGCCAAATTGGAAAAATTGATTTTCAAAAACAAAGGAATTAAGGGATATTTATATGCTAATTAAATGCCCTATTTCTGATTTTAATGCTCTTCTATTTTTTTCACACAAATTTACTCTATTAGTGCCCACGATCACTCAGGATTTAAATGCTAATTTAATCCTCATTGTTTATCATTAGAAATTATAAAAAAAAACATTTCAACAAAGCCAAATTGAAAAAATTGATTTTCGAAAACACAGGAATTAAGGGCTATTTAGATGCTAATTAAATGCCCTATTCCTGATTTTAATGCTCTTTTATTTTTTTCACACAAATTTACTCTATTAGTGCCCACGATCAATCAGTATTTAAATGCTGATTTAATGTGCATTATTTATCATTAGAAATCATAAAAAAACATTTCAACAAAGCCAAATTGGAAGAATGGATTTTCGAGAACACAGGTATAAAGAGCTATTTAGATGCTGTTTTATTTTTTCACTCAAATTTACTCTGTTAGTGCCCACGATCACGCAGTATTTAAATGCTAATTTAATGATCATTGTTTATCATTGGAAATTATTTAATTTTTTTAACAAATACGTATTTTGAGTGTTTATAAAAATGGCTTACGAGGAATCGATTTCTTATTTTTGAAAAATCGATTTAATCTAATGCCCTGTCATTTATCATCTGCTCGCATCATTTCCTCGATGATCTCGTATTTCTCCAGAATCTTGATCCGCAGCAAACCAATGTCTCTCGGGGAAACATTGCTCTGCTTAGGATCATTCGCATTCAGTTTCTTCTCGAAACTCAGTTAGTCGGATTTATTAGTTGGCTCGTGCAGAGCGCGATGCAGTTCGGCTAGTTGCTGCTTGCAAGACTCCAGGTGTGCCTTGAGCAAGGTTGAGTTGGCTTCCTCCTCGAACTAGAGCTTGGAACCAAGGTAAAACATTTTTTCCTCAAATAGTTTGACTTACCACTTCAGATCGCTCATGTCTTCCAGCTTCTTTTTGTACGACTTGATAATTCGCTCCTTCAAAGCATCGGTTCTAATTTTCAGTTGATTCGCCTTCTCAGCAAATTTCTGCAAATTCTCTTGTATCGACTGCAGTTCCAGTTCCTTTTCCAGGAGCTCGATTCGCAGCCTATTCAACAGTTCGTCCTTCAAGTCCTCGATATGTTTCCTCAAGCCCGAGAACTTGAGGCTGTTCAAACTTGTCGTTTTTTGTTCCTCATCAACAGAGTGCTTTTTTCTTCCTGCAGCAACGAAAGTTGTTTTTCGAGCTCGTGTCACGAAAGCCATCATTATTGCCAGTCACGAAGGAGTAAAAACTACTGGCAGATTTCTTCGTGTCTAATTCATCGGACATTTTCTGTCACAATGGGTGATGCTTGCTCAAAACTGTATTGCCTGGCAACATAACTTGTGACTTGTACTCGAGAAGCGTCTTTTTCGGATCCACACTAGATGGAGGTCCTCGACGTTTCATTTTGATAACACTTAACTTACTCGATACGAACCTTAATGCTAGACTTATTTATCCAACACGATTATATAACCCAACTTGAAAACAAGGAATGCAAATGACAAGAGAAGAGCTAGCAACTAGCAAACTCTCTTGGCGGGAATGCTTTGCGCCGATCGTCTCGCATACAGCCATTTTGTGATACTGGTAGATAAGCTGTCCCTCGAGGTTGTTGCACACATACGCATATTCTCAATATTAGTGGCACTGCGTCACAGCTTACCTAACAATAAGCTGTGGCTGCGTCGTAGACTGCAGCGTAACTATCCCGGGCTTATTTCGTAATTAACAACTGCAATGCGACCGCGATTATTTTGCAGGTTTTGTTATCAAATAAAAGAGCATTAAAATCAGGAATAGGGCATTTAATTAGCATTTAAATAGCACTCAATTCCTGTGTTTTCGAACATCCATTTTTCCAATTTGGCTTTGGCTGCTTCATAGACGTGATAATATAGGAGTTATTTTTAATTGTTACAAGTGTTGGTTGTATTTCAATCTCGTTGTCACAATAATATGGCATCATCCAGGTCGTATTGTCGGGTAAATCAGTTCTCAAATTTTTTTTGTTTTTGTTTTTTGTATAGTTTTTGGGAGAATTTCTATTGTATAGTTATCAAAATTTTGTCTATATTGGAAAAGTATTTCCATGTATTGATTTTTTAGCTTTGCATTTCTTAAGTCAATATTTAAATTTAATTTACAAAGGTCTTTAATTCCTAAAATGCCGTCAAAATATTCGTAAAAAGGATGTAAAATGAATTCGATTGGTTCAGTAATACCGATGCATGTAAATAGAGGAATAGTTGCTTTACTGGGGGCTTTTTTAGATCCAGCGCATGTTTGAAGAGTGCTCACATAGGGTTGAATTAGTTCCGGGAAATATGTTTCAGCTAAAGAGGGTCTGAGAAGAGATGCATGAGACCCTGTATCTATAAGTAACCGAATATTATATAATTGGGGATTTCGATGTACGGTAGTTGATTGATCTGGAAACTATTTAAATTTCGACAGGGTTGGTTTCGTTCGAGGCTTGGAAATGAAAATTTTCTAGTTGTTCAGTTAGATCATCTTCGTTTTTCGAAGTTTCGCATTCTTCGTGGTTCGAGTAATAATTATTTTCATCAAACTCAGATAAGTCACTTTGAAGTTCATTAGTTTCTGGATTAGTTTCGACATTTTCTACGTGTGTCAGTTCTTGGAATGTAAAATTGGGTTTTCCGGTGGGTCGAAAGTATGATTGTTGTAGTCCCATTTGTGCGAAAGACCTTTTTGGTTGTACGCTTACGCCTGACATAGATTGAGGGTATTGAGGCTTGGAATATTGAGGGTTATTTTGGTTAGGACTTGGCTGTTGAACGGGCTGTCTGAAAAATTGGTTTTGTTGTCTACATGACTGATTTGGTTGCGAAAATTGCTGTGCTGGATGTCTAGAAGGTTGATTCGGTGGTCTGTGGGGAAGATTCATAGGGCGGTTAGTTGGTTGTTGGTTATTTACCGTTCTTTGAGCATTTGTCAAAATGTGATTTAATGGTTTTTGTATATTTTGTTTTGTCAAATTATTATTGTGTAAATAGTTGTTTTTGAAATGGCTTTGAATAGTTAAAATTTCATAGTTTGTTATTATGTCAATAGCTTCATCCAAATTTTGTGGGTTTCGAACGATAAGTAGTGTTCTTAGTTCGTTAGAAATATTTGCTAATAGATTCTGGATTGCTGTTAACTCATTTTGAGAAATTAATATTGCTCTTGCTTCAACATTGTTAATTTCAGAACATATTTTTGTCGTAATTTTAGTGACTAAGGCTTTGAGTTTTAGTATGTAATCTTGAGTAGATTCATTTTTTCGTGTTAAAAATATTAGTTGTTGATGGAGATTTGCTCTAGTAATTGGATCACTAAATTTCTGAGTTAAAGCCGTTCTTGTCTCGTTCCATGTTCTTAGATCTGGACGGGTTAAGAGGAAATCCTCGGCTGTCCCTACTATTTTCGATTTTATTGCTAAGATAACATATTCTTGTTGTGATTGATCATTATTAAAATATCTAGCGTAAAAAGTATCGATTTGATTAAGGAATGATTGTAGACGCGATGGTGTACCAATTTTTTTTAATAATGTCACAGTTGATCTCAAAGCCTCGGCCATTTTAATAGTATCAGTGGTAACAATAATATTTTCACTAACTAATGGTTCTAAACTATTTTCTAAATTATCTAAAGATACTGAATGTTTATGAGACGTATTATTTATTAAAGAAATATTGGAACGTTCGATAACTTCGTCGGAACTGGTTAGGTTATTCCCTAAACTATTACTTCTGAAAGGATAACTGATATCGGGTAATCTACTTCTAAACTTCTTCATAAAGGTACATCGGCAATTGTTGAATTTTTAACTAACAGGAATTACAACTATAGGGAACAATTCAGTAAACACTTACAATATGTCCCTAGTTTCGTTCCTGCATCAAATGATGACTTCGTCGAAGAGCTGCACTTTCCAAGGAAGCTATACCATCGGACGCTGGCTCAGGCTAATTCGTCCTACTGGCTTTCGAAATGGCGTACCAATGATCGATGTAGGCCATGAGTCTAAGTGTTCTGCGTAGAAGTGTTTTTGAAGTTCGGAATCCTTTTCTTAACTGTTGATACAGAAGGGTGCCAAGGGATAATCACTCCGAAAAGGATCCTACCGACTGCGCTAATTTTATTTATTTTCTTGCAACTTATGTTTTTTTAAAAACTTTATTTTAACAAGAATACAAGTGGTACTGCTACGACAGAGCGAACTTAAAGACTAAAATATACAAGCAACTGCTTAGTGTATTTATAGGGTAAAAATGCTGATTAATCTAAACATGATCTTTCGGGTAATACAATGTTCTTTTATTAAAGCAAATCATCTGAAGTGGCCATATAATTAGTACCTTATAAGCAAAACTATTTATAGAACTCGTGTTTTGTGTTGTTTCTCCGCCGACCCGCACGCTTATTTTGTAAAAATAGCGACCCAGTTGCTATAGCATTGTGGACGCGTTGCAGGTGTAAACTGGTTGTTCGTCGCAAAAAAATCGTATTACATAAAGCGATTGTTTACTAAGGAGTCGATGGTTGATAATATGCTGAATTCAATGAAATTGGGTATAGCACAATCGTTATTCGGTAGAGGCAACACTATTTTCAGTTGCAATTTTGTCGCAGTCGCAGTAATGTGATACGTTTGACATCGACGAGTGCCCAGTTCTCGGCAGTCGCGTTCCGGTTGCAAGTTAATAAGCGTGCCGACCCAGATGTTAAATAGTAGATATTATGAATGAACTCAGTTAAAAATTGTTATATTGATTTAAACAGGTATTTGCGATTTAAACTCAATTCTAAACAGGTGTAGTTCCATTGAGTAACTAGACCTCTTCTAGGAACCCTTTAGTTTTATAGTTCCAGATACCGCTAGTATGCTTCCTCAGTTAAATGTGTTGCATTACATTTATAAATTTCAATCAGGTAGCCAGATATAGGCTAATCCCATCAAAATTCCAGAAATAATATTTTTACAAAAACTTACCTGATTTAGCCTAAGTACAAAGTTGTTCAATTTGACGAGGATTTTTATTACTTCAATCAGACTATACGCAGTGATTCGTCAGCTCTAATCAAACTGATTAATTCAAATTTGGTCAGATTGTCCTTCTATGTGGCAGTACGATGCACAACTTTTTAGATTTTCGATAAGAGATAAGCTGATAAGTTGGTTGTTGCATCTACCTATAGCTGATCTTGCACACAATGAAACTTTGGCGAGTTATTATTTGGAAGCCTTCAAAGATTTTTCTAAAATACGAGTTTTTTTGATGTTTTAGAAATGAAAGAGGCAATACAAAGTATACTCAGCCTAGTTGAACGACCATAAAAAGAAGAAGGTATAGGTATTATTTGTTTGCTTGTTTTATGAAAGTTACCACGTTCTTCTATAGTAAACTTCCAAACATTTTGATCATTCATTCTTATTGAAAAGAATTCTACTGTAAAATGGCTGCAGTTAAAGACATTTCAAAATGATATAGCTTTCCCTCAAAAAAAATTCGAATGGCTAGAAGGAAAATTTTATATGCTTAGGTAAATGAAAGAAGAGATCACTTCTTAAGTTCAATATTTATCGAGATTTTCAATTTCGTTGCCAATTGAAGTGAATATAATATTAAATGCATGATCTGATAATGTAAACTATTGAATATGAGTTGGATGTGAAAAAACGAAGTTAGATGAAATTAAGTAACTTAACCAAAAATCTTAATAATGCTTATTCAAATGCTTCTAGATTAATAAACATAGGTGTATTGCATAAATGAAAATAGACTACCTACAGACATAATGAAAAGTTGGTTCCTTTTATCATTGAATGCACGGAACATTAAAAATTAGTGAATTGGAACCATAACTAAAATTCCATATGTTTATTTTGTTTGCATATATCGCTTGGTTTAAATAGTAGAAGTGCCCCAATTTTGATGATGATTCTTCTTTTATTCGATAGAGGTTTGCTGAAAACTAGTCCTATATAAAAATTAAGAGATCCAAAATACATTGTGGGTCTTCTCTGACTTGGAGTAGGTTCTGGATGCAGGTGTCATGCTGGTAATTTCTTTCGATATCAGAAATTTTACAGAAGTATTCTTCTTGCAATTCCTGACACTTATCCTTGAGGTAGTAGATTTTATCTTCGGTCATTGCCACATACGAGGTTGGGGAAATAATTGTGGTAGATTCATTGGTGGGGATTGAATAGAGATGATACAGGTTATAGGTTTTAGGGTCTAGTAAAGGGATATGCGATAAAAATACTACATGCTCTTCAGTTATATAGTATTCTACGTGAATAGTTTGTGTAAATAAAATATTATCTTTAGAATAATAAAAATATGTACCATGATATTGAGATAATTGATTCTTCATTATTCTCAAGGATTTTTCCTCGATTATTGAAAGGTGTAAAGATTTCAGCGAAGCAAAACTTATAGCTGTTCATAGTCTTTCTATTATTTGAGAAAGATCTAATAGACTAATTTTAATCAAAGTTAAGGTATCAGTAGATACTGGTCCGTCCCCTTTAACCATTGAAATGTATTCTTCAATTCTGTTGAAGTTATTAGATATATTTCTAATTGTTTCTTTGTAATTCTTAATTAAACGGTGGTTTAAGGATAGTTGTTCGTTGTAATGCTTTACCAAATTATCTTGGTTTACTTTCAAGTCTGTCAATGTTTTATCATATCTTTCGGCATCAGATGCGTCTAAGTTGCCGGATATAAATTTAAATACTGATCCCAGTGCATTGATTATTCCACGTGGTATTCTTTTCTTATCTTCTAGAATGTCGGGGTGGATCATAGTTAATTGTGATTTTAGTTGATTTGCTCTATTTCTTATATATTCATATTCTATCTTTTGGGCCATGATAAGCTTATTGTGGGATTTATTATAGAAATCTATTATAAGTTTCTCTAATTCTAGCATTTTTTGTCCAAGAATCTTGGTGGCGTAGTTGTGTAAAAATGTATGATGGGAATATTGTATCCTAGTAGGTCCTAATTTAAATGGTAAAATACCAGGATTATTCTCTAAGGATTTAACTTCAATTTTGGGTACTCCTGTTATGGCATACTCTATTACTATTAGTAGGTAGGTTAGTCGTAGTAACTCCATCTGAAACAAACGGGATATTTGTTTGTTGGTATTTACGAGTAGGTTTAAGTTCTGGTTTGTGGTATGTATGTCCCTTTGTAGTTTTGATCTTTTTTCCTAAGTCCTTTTTTACATTTACGGGTTCGTAGAGAGGTGTGATTTTATTTCTAGGTAACGTGAAAACGTAAGCGTCTAACGTATTTATGGGTGGTGGATCGATTCTATTGACATTTTGTTTTTCTATATATTTGTCTTTCAAGTCTTTGGTTTTTTCATGGACATGATTGTACAAAGTGTTAATTCTGGACCTTAAATCATATATATATATATATATATATATATATATATATATATATATATATATATATATATATATATATATATATATATGCATTATATTGATTTTTAGAAGTAATTTCGAGAATGTCTCTGTTATCGATGTGTCCGAATAATAACTCAGTGGGTCTAAAGTGACTTGTACTATATATACTTCGATTGTAAATAATAATTGCGTTTTCAATCAAATTATGAGAGACTATTTGAATTTGGGTGTAAAGCGGTTGTTATATGATGTTCGACGTTATATGAGTTTAACAGTTTTTTAAATAATTCTGTGTTAAATTGTCCGTCCGTTACGAGTATTTTGGGAAGTTTGTATCGTGAAAAGATCTTTACGAATTTCTGTATAATTTCAACCATATTGGTGGAATTTAGTTCTTCATACATGAGAAATTTGGAAAAATTATCTATGCATGTTAAATACTTGTTTTTGTTACAAGAAAATATATCCATGTATATAATCTCAAATTTAGGTGTAAATGTTGTCTCTAATTTATACTTTACAGGATTTCTCTTATACATTTCTTGCTGTAATTCTCGTATAACTCTATGAGTGGTATTATGTAACTTATTTAATACTTCAGTCTGTTGTTCTCTATTTGTAATGTCTTTTAAAATTTTTCTTGTAAATATAAATTTCAAATTATCATTAAAGTTAGTTGTTATAATAGTTGCTATTTCTTCATACATTCCTTGATCTGGAGAATGGATAGCATTTGTCACATTCGGGTAGGCATATTCTTTTAATATATTTAAAATTTCATTCTCATAATTGTTTCTGGTTATTCCTAGTTCTAATCGTTCTCTATTGAATATCTTAGTGGTTTTTGACTTTGGTTCATTTCCAAGCTTAAAAATGAATTGTCTTTTGTATAAATTCAAAGTTTTGTCAGATATAGTAAGTTCTGCGGAAACATCGTCTTCTTGCGTATGTATAGTGTTGTTATCTGTTTGTGTCTCTAAATTTATATTTAAGATAGGTGTTTCATTGTCTGGTGGTTTAATCTGAATATCAGAGATTAGGTTTACTTTGTTTTGTTCTTGACTATTCTCGCTAATTCTAATATGTCATCTAAGTTTTCTAAATTGGGTAATGGTCGTTCGGAGATATCTCCAGGGTTCGCAAACAGAGATAATAAATCATCGGTATCACTAGAATGATCGAGTTGCAAGGGATACGCTTCAAGTCTTGATAGGAAATCTGCATTAGCATTAAGTTTACCCTTCTTGTAAACAATTTCATAATCAAATTCCATCAATTTCAATCGCCATCGAACGAATTTGGAATTCGGTTCTTTGATATTAAATAGCCATTGTAATGGTTTGTGGTCTGAGACTATTTGGAAATTGTTTCCATAAAGGGAAGGCCTAAATTGCTTTGTTGCCCATACTATAGCAAGGCATTCTTTCTCAATAGTTGAATAATTTATTTCATGGTCATTCAACGTTCTAGAGATAAATGCTATTGGTTTGTCAGAACCAATCACTCCTTGGGATAGTACTGCTCCTAATCCTACATTTGAGGCATCGGTTGTTAGAATGAATTTTTTACTAAAGTCTGGATATATCAAAATGGGTTTGTTACATAAAATATGTTTTATCGTTTCGAATGCTTCTATTAATTTAGATGTGTGTCCGACTTTACTATTTTTCTTGAGGCATGAAATTAAAGGTTTCGCGATGGTGGCGTAATTTTGAACAAACTTACGATAATAACCTGAAAGTCCTAGAAAACTCTTTATCTGTTTGGTGCTGGAAGGAATTTTCAAATTTGTTATCTTTTCTATCAAGTTAGGATTTGGTTTGATACCTTCAGTTGTTATGATGTGTCCTACATATTCAATTTCTTGTAAGAAAAATTCTGATTTATCGAGTTGGATTTTGAATCGATGTTGTCTTAATCGTTCTAATACTTTTGTAAGATTTTCTAGATGTTCCTCTAAACTTTTTCCTAAAATGATGATGTCGTCTAAATATACAAGGCAAATTTTATTTAGAAGTCCCCTGAGTACTTCGTTCATTACTCGCGCAAAAGCTGCCGGTGCTTTTCTGTGTCCAAAGGGCATTCGTAAAAATTCGTAGTGTCCTAGTTCAATCGAAAATGCTGTTTTATGTCGGTCTGTCTCATCTATTTCAATTTGGTTAAATCTATTTTTGAAAAATATTCTGCGTCGCCAAGAATGTCTAAGATGTTACTTATATTGGGTAATGGGAATTTATCTTCTATTGTTTTCTCATTCAATTTTCTAAAATCGATTACCGTTCGCCATTGTTTCTTTCCGTCTTTTCCCTCTTTCTTCGGAACTAAAAATACGGGTGCTGAGTAAGGTGACGTACTTTCCGTAATTATATTATGATCTAATAATTCGTTAACATGTTTATTAACTTCTAATTTCTGAGAATGTGGGAAACGATAGGGTTTTGTAAATATCGGAGTGTCAGAATTTAATGGAATTCGATGTTTGATGATGGATGAAAAGGTCAGTTTGTCGCTCTCGTTGTAAAACGTGTCTTGATATTCAACTAATTTATTCCAAATTAACATCCGGTCGTCATAATTCTTAATGTGCGTCAGCTTTTCGGATAGTATTAAATGTCGTGTTTCGGGTGTCTCGTACTTTCTTGCATGGCAAAGGTTTATATCTTTAAGATTCAGGTGCTCTGCTATAATCGGTTTGTCCAAGCAAAGACGCTGAGTCTGGGATAATCTCTGATGCTGTATCGGGACATTGACTTCAAAATTAGAAACAGTATTAATGTTTTCTGGGATAACATAATGTCCAATTTGTTGTTTAGGAATGAGGACTGTTCCTTTTCGAATTGTTGTGGTCATGATTACGGTTTTCTGACCAGGTTGAATTTCCGCTTGAAAATAAGTACGTGCTGAAGGCTCGTACCTAAACAGATCATATTCTATATTATTCAATGTAATTTTACCGGTGTTGTAATCTAAAATCATTTGCAATTGCTCTAACGTTTCGGTTCCTAATAATATATCGAAATGTTGATGAAAATTTACTATATAAAATTTAACAAATTGCCCTACTTCAAAAAAGTCAGTAATCAAAACTTCATTATGATCTGATTGGTTCATAATAGTTTTGATAGTGAAATTTTCGTTTGGAATTCTGTCCGGAAAATATTTATGAGCTATGCGGGGGTTTATTAGTGAATTCGTTGCTCCTGAATCTACTAAAATTTTGAGATTGTTAATTTCAAAATATGGTAGACTAGATATAGTAGTATTATGGTTGGTTTCTATGATTGTTGTTCCGAGGCCGCTAATGGAAAATTTTCGGTCTCTTCGTCGTCGCATATTTCATTTTCATTAAAATTATTGTTATATTCTGAATAGTCAAATTCTTGGGCATTTGGAAAATCAACGTGATATTGTTGTTCTTCTACTTCATTTAAGTGTATCTGGGGGTTTCGCCCGTTTTTAAACTGTGATTGATTGAACCTATTATTATTAGCAATTGGGTTAGGAGAACCTTTCAGATTGGCGTTTCTATTAATGGAACTGAAACTAGTAGTCTGTGCCGGTGTTCTTTGAAACGGTGCTTGAGTATTATGATTATTATATTGACTAATTTAAATTTATAAGCAATCGTCTGTCGGTCAGTATGATCTCCAAACTTTGTCCTAAGGGATGTCTTTAGTTCGGTCCACGTTGTAATTTCTGGTCTTGTACTTATGTATTGTTCAGCAATGTCAGTGAGTTTACTAAGTACAAGGCAAAATGAAAAATCACTCAGAGTTGCATCTGTTGAGTTTCCATATTTGTTCATAAATCTTTCTACTCTACAAATAAATGATTCGAGGGTGTCTGCATTTCCGTTATATTTAGGTATAACATCGCCATAATTTTTGGCTGCTGAAATCAGTACTTCCGTAGACATATTTATTTGATTAGAATTACTGATTGAATTATCCAAATATGTATCACTTAGGGAGATATCCGCATGGATATCACTTAAGTTCAATGATGGTAAAGAAAAGTTTCTTCAATTGATTCGAATCGAATGTCGTTTTCTGACATAAAAAATTATATATTGTGTTTATCCTAATAATTATAACTGTTTCGCATGTAATACTAAAATATAGCAAGGAAAATCGTATATATTGGGATAAATGGAATGTGGTGACTTACTTTTCTTGTTTGGTTGTTTCGCTTGTTGGTGTTGCTGGTTGTTGTTGGTGAAGTTGTTGGTTGATGCTGGCTTTGGGTTGTCAGCTTTCCTTCTGAACTGTTGTAGGTTCTCGTACTGGTTTTCACTTACTAACTTGAGAAAAACTTTGTCTATCGTTTTCGCACAATTTTCTGGGAAAAACTAATAGCACTGTTTTCACGACTTTGTTAGTTGAGGAAAAACTATACGGATGACTGCGCCAGTTATGTTTCTTGTACCAAAATTTACTTTTTTAAAAAGATTTATTTGATAACTTAAAAACAGACTTTACAGCATTAGAACTTGATCGGACAGCGTGACGATACTTGTATAAAACTATAAGTGACTTGGCCACATACGGCAAGGTCCTTAAATACTAAGATTATAATATGTCAGCGTTTTAGTAGACGCTAGGTAAGCATTTCTCTAATATTTAGCCCTGTTACTCGCTTACAATGCAATATGCAGATAGCAGTACATTATGTGATACACCGGTTTTTATTTCTAAGAACAATAAATGCACCTCTTCTAAGTTTTTTACATACATTGTCGATATGAGCTTCAAACTTTAAGGTTGAATGAATCTGAAGACCAAGAAACTTCAGTTTTTCCGGGTGCTCTATTGTTACTGAGATTTTGCGAAGCGAAAAGACCTTGATATTTGTTTTCGCCCCAGCAGTCATGGCACAGACTCAGCTTCCTTTGCCATACTCAGCTTCCTGTAATAAAGAAGCTGAGTATAGCCTCTATTGAGTCTCCTCGACAAGACAGTGACGTATCATCCGCAAAAAGAGAAAACGAGGTTGTTGTATCAGTACTGGGTGAATTGTTGATATAAATTTAAAATAAAATTGGCCCTTGAGGACGCCGGTTCCTAATATCTTTCATCTCAGACAGAATACCATTGACTTTGAGAGATTGTGTTCTATTTTCCAGGTAAGATTGGATGAGTTGAATGCTGCTATAATAAAAATTGTAATGTTTTGTAATAATATTCTCTGTGTGACACAATCAAAATCCAATCTGACGAGGTGCAAATAAATTGTGTTTCGAAAAATTAGGCTATAATTACAATATATTCTTCAAGGATTTTGGAGAATATCGGTTGCAGATATATATAGGTATATGGTTGCCTGTCTTCTGTTATACTTTTTTAAAATAGGGATAACCTTGGCAGGTTTTAATTTTTCTGGGAAGATGGCATTATTGAAACATGAGTTTTGTGCAGGAATGTGGTTTTTTATACTTTTATTAGATTTACTCTTTTTGAGATTATTAATGATATCCCGTACCTCAATAAATCTCATTAAATGTACTATTTAAAATCTGGATCCGCTGGCGTGGACAGCATCAAAAATAATAAACACAGAATTACCACATTAAACACCAACACTTTATTTCGTCAAACCCGAAAATTGTTTCGACAACAAGGTTGGCATCTTCAGGTTACAAGTTAACCCCTGAATAAACCCTGAATAGTTAGTATTATTTCCTTGAATAGAAATAGTCCTTGAGGAACATCTGTTGACTTTTCCACCGTTTCCAATGATTTGGATCAGTATTAGTCTGAGGTCTGAGAAGCGGCCACTGAATTTACTAAGTTATCAAATTTGTTGTAGTGGACTTGTTGGGCCAAAGAAGATAGATACTACATACATCGTATAGTAAATATGAGGCGAAAACCGAGTGAGCTTCGTTAACCAAGTGACGAGGGCGCTACTGTCGAAAATGTCTATTGTGTTGGATAATCCAACATCCAGCTATCAGGAGACCAGAAACGGCTATAGGTAGTTTTGTGGCTTGCGGCTGGCTAATTGCCATTGAGAGAGTTCTGGAGTGTCTAATGCTTAATCAACTGCCCTGTTTGAGGACACGATGCGTCTGTAGTCAATAATATAAAACTCAA
Organism: Crioceris asparagi; assembly: GCA_958507055.1. Classification (NCBI taxonomy): domain Eukaryota; kingdom Metazoa; phylum Arthropoda; class Insecta; order Coleoptera; family Chrysomelidae; genus Crioceris; species Crioceris asparagi. Next base: position 50,480,199 of record OY293827.1, read on the forward strand.
TGTTTTATTATAAATTAAAAGGAATGGCGTTCTGCTAATTTCAGTTACATACATATATGTACATATATAATAAAGGATTCTGAATATGTTTAAGCTTGTAATAGGATTTTGAGCGAAATCTTTGATTATTATTATTTATATAGCTGAAATTACTTGATGGAAACCAATCGAGAAGGTAGCAAAACCTTTTCCATCAGGATAGGATGGAATTAAAGATTAAGAGGTAATGGTTAATTTACTAACTTCGCATTATCATAAAGGGTGTTCGAGCAGCGGTTCAAACCAGTCCCAAACCGTCAGACGCCTACACACTTTAATTTACGATGAAATAATTTATTCCCAGTTACTAGTAAGATGTTCGAGCAGTAGTTTGACGATTTCCAAACTAGTCCGGACTCAGTTTGAGACAGGCGCAGTTGAAGCGTCTTCTTCTTAGGGTATAGTGTTCTCTGTTGGAGAAATCCCTTTCAAAGAACACTACCACAGTCCTAAACTAAACCCTGGTTTTGTGTTTTGTCCATCAGTCTTTCACAGATGTTCTCTCTTATCTTTAGTCATAAAACAGATCATTTGTTCTATGACGACGAAATTGTAAGAAAGTGGAAGGGGTAGTTTGCAAACTGCTGTTTGGTGTTCAAGCAGAACAAAATCCCAAACCAGTTGGAAATTGTTTCAAACCGCATATGCGCATTTTAAACAGTTATCAAACCGTCCCAAACTACTGCTCAAACAGCCTTATTATCATCAGTTATCATTTTCTTTGAGTTTTTTTTGCTTTTGTGGATTGTAAGTTGTTTGTTTTATAGAACGTTTTTGAGAGATTTTTTTTTATTTTTATTTTATTTAAAATAAATAAATAAAATTGTATACCTCCTCCTTTTTTGAAGTCGGTCAAAAAGACAATAAAACATACGAGTGGTAAAAAATAAAATAAATAAACACATGAATTTTTTTGTTAAAGAAGACAGTTATAAACCGTAATGGAATAGTCAAGAAATGTATAACTAACTTAAAAAATCTGGTGGGTCCACTCACACAACTTTCCTACAGCTCGCAGGAAAATTCCAGTGAATGAAAAATTTTACTCTATTACCATACTTTCCTTACATAGCGACGACACTAACGGTAGTAAAGTATAAATCATCTGATTAACGAAAATAGTTTTTAAAAAGTTTTATTACAAGCAAGAAAGCAAAGAACAGAATGAATCTTAGATCTAATTTACATATATTTATAATACGATAAAATGACGTATTATGGGTAAACGCATGTGAAAAGGTTCTTCGGACGGTCTCACGGAGTCAGCACTTCTAGTGTGAGAACGGACGATGATTTTCATACCGTCAGCGTTGTGGCTCCCATAACTCGTGCAACCACTCATTTTTTTCAGCATGTCAAGAAAAACAACAATGGTCATGTAACATTTTTCCGCAAGATGAAACTTTTAGCCAGAATTTTATTCAAGCATAACATTTTTTGTGCTTTTTCTCAGAGATGGCGCTATATGTGGGTAGTAAAGGGCTCTCAGAAGAATACTTTAGGACAGTTTAATCAAAACCCTTAGAGCCGTTTTTGCGTTATAGTCTTGAGCAAATCACGTTTTTTGGCTATAGCTCAACACCCAGTGTATACAGGATTCTCATTAAGTGCCACCGGTGAGTGATATTGGTACCAAATAAAATAAAAAATAAAGCAACAAAATACACCGATCCGTTCCCGAGATAATGCTGTCACAGACAGACAGACGGACAGACAGACCAATGGCTGAAAATATGTTTATTAAACTTAGAAAACTCTGAAACGTCAACATTTGTAAAAATCTCGATACCGAAAATTTCACACGATTACAATACTTTCCTTACACAGCTACCATATATAGTAGCGTAGGAAAGTAGAAAAGCTTTTTGTCTATTTTTAAAAATTCTCTAAATCTAAAATTGTTGATTTGCATTGTAATTTTTTCCAAATTTTCATTAATAAAAAGAAAAAAGGTCAATAACACTAAAAATTAAATTGGTTTAAAACATCTGCGTTTTAGCGCCATGTGACGTCACAGTTCCCGCTCATCTGGCATTGGCTGATCTTATCTATTATGTCGGTAATCATTGTGACAGTGACAACAGGAAGCGGGATTGTAAATTTTATATCTGGTGGATATGATGGACGCATATTATACAATGCAATTTGCAAAGCAAGTAACTATTATAAAGTGTTGCGCACCCGAACAAACTACTTGTTCATGATTGGAGCCGAGAAGTGTGTAGTTTTATGCGGGAATTCGATCTCGTTTTTAAATACGTGGACAAACTGAAATTAACATTTCGATACTTAAAATATGTCTGGATATAATTTTAATGGTGAATTGCTTGTTTGTGGTATAAACTGTATTGTTTAAAACTAATAAAACATAAAAAATCCAATGTATTCAACGATCCTATTGTATACCTCCTCCGAGTTCGTGGGTCAAAAAATACATCCGTATTTGTGGAATATCCAGTTCGAACACCATGTTGGTTTTAACAAATAACTTCATTTGTTAATGAGACTGATTCAACACGACTCAGAAGGCAATATCAAACATTTTTTAAAAAGATTGTGGTATTGCAACCGACCTATAATTTTCTCAATTTTCCCGGTAATGTCTCTTAAATATAGGTACCACTTTACTCAATTTTAAGCCCTTGGAAAAAATTTATGTTTCAAAACCAAGATTTATTAAAAAAGTGAGTGGTGTAACTATATTATATACCTATTACTCTTTTTATTAGAAAAGATGAAATACTGTCTCTGCCTGTGAGTTTTTATTTTTAATTTTGTCATTTACAATTGAACATGGTTCATTCTCCCGATATGGGATTTGAAATCATTGACTTATTTACATTTCTTAGAGGAATGTTTATGTTCTGATTTGTTTTGGGTATCTGATGAATAACTTTTATTGGATCATCCAGAAAATAAAGATTAGCAATTTGTGAAGGGTCCTCACATTTCTTATCATCAGGGTTAATAATTATATTATTACAAACTGGGCCCTGTTAAGATACTGCATTTATTAAACCCCAGACAGCACTAGAAGTGTTTTTGAACTGTTAATTTGGTTCTGATAAAAATTCTATGGTTGTATTAATTATCTTTTTATGGTTACGTGCAGCTTTTTTAAAGTCTTCATTAAACCTGTCATTGCAGATTTTTTTTAAAGAGTTGCTTCAATTTTTTCTCTGATCGTTTGATTCCCTTATTAACCCTTTTTTACTATTGTCGATTTGATAAAAAGTTTTTTCAGAAAAAATATAGTAAAAAAATACAAGAACAGGTGAAAGCTTTGATTAAAATTATCACGTCTTAAAACTTTTTCTTAGTTTTCGTTATCTAATGCATGTTCAAAACTAAATACTGTTAAGCAAACCAATATTATAAGCATTTTAGTCAGTGAAACTTCTTTCTATCCTACTGCCTTTATTTCCCGTCCTACAATAAAAAGTTGAAAAGATGCAGAATTCTAGCAGCATTACTTCGGTAATATTTTTTCTTAACTTATATTGAGCCGTTTTCAAGAACAATGCATTTTTATACACGAGGTATAGTTAGGAACATGGAAATAATTTCCAGCAATTTCCTATGGTGGATTTCCTCAAGAGTATTTCTTATATATTTAATACCGAGTTCGTTACAGTCATGGGAAGATGGAAAATGTTTTCGACTTATGAAATTCCGAACTCTTAGCAATTAATTTCTCAAAAATGTCTTGATAATTCGTTAATTTTATTATTGATTTTTGATATTGAGAAAATGTACTTTCAAATTACATTTTTTATTTTTCTCAAGTCCAACATCCGTAATCGTAACCAGACCCAGCTTTTCTTTTAAAAAATTATTTAAATTAATTATTTTTTTAAATAAAACTCAATTTTTGCATATTGTGTAACCCCTCCTCCTTTGATCTTCAAAAGAGTTACATAAATTGTAACCTGATTTAATAATTTAATTGATTCTGAATTTTCCCAGGTTTCAGGAAAAATTAAAATATAGATTATTATATCCATATAAGATTTCAACCTCTAAGCCATTATTTTATATGAAGAAATTCTCTTGACAGTTTAAGAAAAGAAAATTAGTATTAAAGATCATATTTTGTTGTTCGATGTCTTCCGTAGATATAAAAAAACGTTGTACACATGTATCATACGGCCAAAGTTTCGGATTCATAGCTTTTTGGAAATTTGTAGCATTTGCAGTCACAACAAAAGTTCTTTTCTAGATATTTTGATTGCATAATACTACAAGTAGCCTTGAGGGGGGGCTGTGTTTCAAATGATTGTCCACTGTTGTTTCGGGATCTAACCGGTGGATCTAACCGGTAAACGTGTAGTGAAGCTTTTACAGCTACATTTTCTTTTTTGACACCTATATTACGTAGTTTCTTATAAGTCATATTTTCCAGATATTTTCCTATTTATAATTATCGCTGCTTTGTTTGTGTGATTTTTCATCACCGTCAGTTTCTTTCGAATGGTTTCCTTTTTTAAAAAAATACATTTTTCGTCATTATGTGCTTTTGATTTAATATTTTCTGAAATCACCTTTGGAACAGATAATTTAGAGGACGTGGCAACATGTTCTGGACTAAAAATTACAATATTTTGAGTATGCATATGTTAGAGTTCAAATCTTGCAGCCAAATTCGTCCGTCATAATTAATTCATTTAGTTAGTTGTTCTAATGAAAATATAATTGACATGTGTTCATTGATATGTCACTTTATAAATTAAATTAATCTTTACAAATCAAAGTGATGTTTAGTTGAAGTGTTTCTTATATATAATTAATTCCTTCCACTCACGCATAAACCTTAACAGCATAACTTTTGCTTCTTTATTACATTTTTGTAAATCAATTATAGATATATAGGTAGATAGATAATAATAGAGCTTTTCCACCGACGTCACAAATATGGCCGCAAACAGCTGTTCTGGAGGTCAACAAAGCCACTTTGCCATAAAACGCCATTGTAAGTTTTGTTAGTTTTCACGAAAATTTTGAAGATTTTACTGCTGTATATTTACAACAAAACCTTAAAATTGTTAGTTCAAGTAATCCTGAAGGTAAGCATTTAAAATGTGAGTAAAAATAATTAAGATTAAGCATTTTATTTTGCGAATTATAATTTGTTGCATTTACAAAACTTGGTTGCATTTCTATCTTGAAACACTTCTAAAGACAGAATAATCATTTAAATGGCAATTGGCAATATAGATTCTGTTTATAATTGAAAACAGATTTTATTGACAAAATACAATAAAATTATATACCTATAGTAAGATGAGAATACTTTTAAAAAATGTTTCTATTTCAGATGTCTAATAGAAGTAGATACTTTGATAGACTGGATTTTGAAGATAAAAGAAGATATCTTCAGAAAATATGAATATAATAATAATAATAACGCAACGTTAGAGCAACATTTGTTCGAGCAGCAATTTTCCTCACAAATACGACTGCCACCAGATTTCTATTCTTTTCAGATGAAAATATGGAGATCGGAAAGCTAATTAAGCTCTAAAGCTAACTATCCCACCACCTTGATTATATACAAATAAAAATACAATTGCATATTGCATTCGGTTTCGATGAATCCGTGCATTAATCCTAGGAAACAAAAAGGGAATTCTTATATATTTTGTGTACAATGAAAAATAAATATAATATAAATTGAATCTTAGAACTATGTTCCTTCTTTTTACACTTTCTTTTGCTCTAGTATACCTCTCTCTCCGGCTACTTTATATAAGTAATGGTAACAACTATATTTATTTAAATTGATTGAAATACATAAAGCACATTATATATGCAATGAAAAAATGCATATTAAGACAAATTTACCTGAAATAAAATGGTCACTACAAATTCTTAGCCATTTGATTTTACTCTCTGTTAAATCACCTCTATGTTAATCCAAGATTGCCGACGTGCTGCACGTTCTTGAATTAATCTACCTCTAGTTTCCGATGGTAATAGAAATAATTTCTTATCATTTTGCGTATACTGTTTGCACAACTCCACAAAAATGTGGCAATTGAACATAAAAATAATGTTATTTAAGGGATTGAAACTTCGGTGAGTACCTACATTTAAAGTAATTACTTACAAACTCTAGTTTTCTCAAACATACAATCACTCTAAAACAATTCTATTAGTGTTAAAATACCTTATTATTAACCTGAGTGTTTTGAAACTGTACAAAAATAACTAAAATAAAGTAAAAAGTACGTTTTTAGAATTCAAACTTGCGATTTGTTGCCCTCCAGAACAGCTGATTTTGACAGTATTTCAAATGGCGCTGACGTAACGTGGAAAAGCCTTATTCATTTGTTCAGATTAAGATACAGAGGTACTTGAAAACACAAAGTGTTATTGAACATTGTCAAAGAAAAATTTCAAAATGAAAAAAGATACCAAAATTACCCAAAATATTAATTGAAAATATACCAGAATTACAAAACCCAAAATAAAAATAAATATGCATTTGCATTACCATGGCGTCAGCAAACATAGTGTTCAACTAAATAACAGAGTAAGTAATAAATATATACATATATATTTTTATACAAAGAATCTATGCATTATTCGCTATTCTAAAGACCTGTTAGGTACTTCAATGTCAAACTAGATTTACCAGTCTCATGAAAAAAATTATCCAAATTATAAAATGCTTCGCTAATCAGATATTTTTTAAGTATTTTAAACTTTTTCAAGTGATTGGCAGCGTACATCCTCTGGAAATGTATTGCAAAAATTTATTGCTGTATATTGTACATTTCTTTGAATATAGCTGGAGTTACATTATTCGGCAACAAGATTTGTTACATTTCTATTTACATACCTATGCTTGTTTCTGGCATCTTCAAACAGATCTTCATTTTTGTGTACAAACATAAGACAGTCCAGTAAGTACAACTCATAAGAGTTACTATCTTATTATTGATGAATACGTTTTTGCAACTTTCAAGATTTTTTAATTTAAAAATACTTCGAATACATTTTTTGTAGAATTTTCATATGTTCGATTTCACACGAGTTTCCCCTAAAGTTAAACCGTACCGTATTTTTGACTGGTCAAACGCATGATAAGCTGTCAAGGTAGCCTCTACGCAGACATTTTTTGCTACTAGGTACTCTAAGGCCATAGCAGTATTTATATATACTGGCTGCGACACTCTCGATGTGTACTTTCCAAACCAATCCTGTATAGCAATTTTTTTTCAAGTCGGGCTGTATTTTCCAATCGCGCACTCAGCCGAAAGTTTCATAAAATTAGTGAAAATCTTAATTTTCCTTAAATTTTTTTGTAATATTTTTATTATTATTTTAAGCTACTAACGGCTCTAACGATTTTGATAGAATTTGTTATGCAGATAAGGTTTTAATTTTTATAAGTGGCATAAGAACGCGAGGGTGCCACCCTCGAGGTCTAGGAACTTTTTGTTGAATGATTCGACAGATTTTTATAAAAAATTGCATAGAGGGGTTTTCGGAGTCGAGAAATCGACTGGTGATACTTTCATATTTAATGGTGCGACCCGTGAGGTCCATACTAGCTATTTCGAGAATGGCTCCGCAAATTGCGATATTAATTTTTGTATGGAGTTTGGGGGGCCGAAAAGGAGAAGTCCATTTGGACACAGTCAAGTTCTGGTATGTTTCACAATCGCATTGCAGTTTCATATTAATTTCGAGATCTATAAATTATGAGCTATGTGAAAGGCGATATTTACCGATCTAGCAATCGCAACATATTTTGACTAATAAGATGCACATTTTTGAACTAAGTAATTCTTAAAGACCCACCCTAGATGCTGATATTTATTATAATTTGACAAATTTACCATTTCGTTGGGCTTTCTTGAAATTAATTCCATTATTTTATTACTTTCGATTTTTCTATAGGACTCCGCAGCGATATCTCAGGCTACGGGCTAGAGGCTTGAAATTTCGAATTTGTACTTAGATCGCTGGCATCTCCCCGCCTGTTAAGCTCCAAGTGCGATTCAATAATGATTAATTTATTTATCATATGGTAGAGGACACGAGTGTAAGTCCGGCATGACTTTTGATTCCTAAGAAGTCTTTGGAGGTTAAAAGCACGTGGTAGCGTCGTCTAGCGAAGACAGGAGGAGCACCTCGCGGATAACATCCAGGGCATAACAGTGATGGTTATCTCCGATCGGAGAACAATCCTGGGCCTACATCGACACGTACATTGCAAAAAATGTCATGTTTGTATTCGTATAAGTCAAATGTTAAGGAGAGGGTGTATTGCCTAGAGCAATACAACAGCCTCCCCTCGGTATAAGCTAGATATAGCCCATTTAAAGATTAAGAAGAAGAAGAATTTTATGTTGTGGTAGATAAACAGTAGTTTGTTATGATATTGCTCGCAAACAGATATACATAAAAATAGCTCAAATCAAGAAAATGGGAGATAGCAGTTGTACTCATCGGTACGGTTGAAATATTAAATGTCTAATCAAAAATACTTTAAATTTTTTTTTCAAAAATTTCCTTGTAATTATCGAAAAATAAGTATAGTTAGTGGTTGAAAGACTAATTCATGGTAATCTGAGTTCCAACTATGTCCTCGTAGGAAAATACTTTTTTCCTAATTACGTAAATGCACCGTAAATATTAGTTACTTTAAATTATACAAAATCAAATGTATATGTATGTATATGTGATATGTATTGACATATGCGGTGCCTTAAATAATTCATTTGATAAAAACTGTATTATTTATTTGTTTTTGAGCGGTAGTTGATAAGAGAATTATATCGGAAGTAACCTTAACATAGTTTCTGATAATTCTTTGTTTTTATGTACAACAAACCAAGGTCACTTTCGGTCATTTCGTGGAATAATACTTTTTTGGTGTCAATAATAGATTGATAACAAGTGGCCCATAATGTAATGACACATTTTGAAGTTTAATAACTTTACCTCTGAAAAACCTATAGGTAAGTTTTTGGCGTGGTTCGATAGAAAACATAAAAAAATGTGTTGCAAAAAAATACAGGGTGCACCAAACCAAATTGTGTCTAAAAGATGATGACCTTCTCTTCTCGAATATTCTTCTACTCTAGAGACCATATTTCGCATAACATTATCCAACATTAATGGATAAATATTCCAAAGTTCAGTTCGTGTTATAACTAGCCTCTTTTTTCAAAATTGTGTCTAAAAGATGACCTTCTCTTCTTGAACATTCTTCTACTATAGACACCGCATTTCGCATAACATTATGCAACATTAATGGAGAAACATTCCGAATTTCTGTTCGAATATTTTATTTTTTGATTCATCGATACTTTGGGGATTATTGATGAAGACCCTGGCTTTTAAATAGCACCATAACCAAAAATCACACAGTGTTAAGTCACATGATCTTGGTGGCCACTAAAGATCACCAAACTTTGAATCAGGCGTCCTGGAAACATCTCGATATTCATGAATGCGCGGGCACTATGACTTGTGGTGCCGTCCTGCTAAAACCACATGTTTTTGGAAAAGCAGCAACTCTTGTTGAAAAAAAAGTTTGCAACATGTTCACATAACGTTCAGAATTTAGAGTGGTATTTTCTTCATTTTCATCCTCAAAAAAATAAGGTCCCACAATTCCCTATATGAAGAGAGTTCGGTGTATTTCTTGCTGGTTTTCTCGAGAGAGAGTTTTGTTTGGTTACGTAGCCACACTTATGAAAATTTGCTTCGTCAGACATAAATACATTTTCAGGCAATTGAGCATTTTTTTAAGAGCTCTAAAAAATTGCTAGAAAAGTCTGGCTGCAAAATCAGTGTCTTTTTGCTCCTGCACAAGTTGAAATTTATATAGTTTGAAGCGTAAATCTTTATGCAATATTATTTGCAGGCTAGTTCTTGAGAATGCTAATTTTTGAGATTTTCTGCAGATTGCTTTGGATGTCTTAAAAATGCAGCTTGAACACTTGCAATATTTGCAGGAGTTCTAACTGAAATAGGCCTACCTGCAGGTTTCCTCCTTAGTGATGATGCTGTGGTTCTAAATTGACAAACCCATTTTAAAATTGTGTTTTTACCCGGAGAATTAAGATTAAATTTTAGGCGAAATCGGCACAAAGTAAGGGCAAAAATTACAATTATTTTAGTATGGTGCCTCCAACAACAAAAACTAACCTATAGGTTCCTCAGAGGCAAAGTTATTAGACTTCAAAATATGGCACTACATTATGGGCCAACTCCTTATAACCTGATACCACAACAGCTTACCGTTAGGTTAGGTTCGACCCCAGAAATAAAATATCCAGTAATCTCATAGAAATGTCAATAAACTTACAAAGAAAAATACTATAGGGTCTATTTTCGTATTGCATATTAAAGAGATGTTTCCGAGAGTAAGATAGAATGTTTTTATAATATGTATCAAATGTGTCTGTGGAGACTTTTCGTTCAGATTATCCCGAGAACCAAAACCGATAGCGTTATTGGACTACCTTTAATCCATATAGTGGCGAGCTGATTAGAAATTTAGAAAAAATCCCTCGAGGATTTCTTGGTTTTTAAGAATTTGGTGGATTTAAAATAGGTGGTTTGGTATGTGAGATGCTCGATTTACAACAGTGAGGTCGTGGATTCGAGCCCGACTAGGTCAAGGACATTACCTTTCGGGGGTAAAAGGATCACTAGTAAATAGCAAAAACTAGCGGTAGCCCTCACTAGCCCCTATTACCACCCCGCACTAAGGAAACATGGTAAGGTAAACCTTAAAACCCCTTGATCTGGTAGCATGGTATGTCCTTAGAAACATATCGGTGGTTCAGAGCCCACTTTAAACGGTAGGTCCTCTTGTCAGTAGCAACACTATTAAAGCAGAAAAGGGGATGCCTGTTCAGTAGTGGACGTACAAAAGGCTGACGACGAACGATCGTAACCCAATTTGGTACAAATATCAAGCTTGGAACTTCGTGTAGTTTTAAAATGTGTAATTGATTATACTACTGGGAAGTACTATTTTTAACCGAACTCCCAAACGGAGGAGGTATATTAAGTTAATTGTCTGCTTTCTTCGCACGTCTTTAGCTGGCAGGATTAATGAGAAGATTATTTCCGGCTACATATATCTAGCTAATTGGATTTTTTTTTAATTCATTGTTTTCTGAGTTGGAACACTAAGAAAGTGCAAGATTGTTGTCACTATATTTTGAAATCATTGAATATAACTAAACATTCAACAGTAGACTAGTTGAGAGCTGGTGTGACGATACCAAACAGAAGAACTTTTGATTGGTTCAAATACAAATCAAATATTCTTCTATTTGTTTAAATGGGTAACGGCAACCCTTAACTATTCTGAAAAGTCGAAATGATTTTTTTTTCACAATTATTAGGACCGAATTTATTGGATTGAATGAGAAATACGAAGTAATATAATTATTTTGAAGTTGGTGTCTATTCTATTATCTACCATCAGCAATAGAATATACCTATACTATTTTGTATTTTTAGTGCCATCTATTAAAGTCGGTCCTAGTTTTTGAATAAAATAAAATATTGAACGTGTAATGGATCCATAGATTTCAATACCACAAAACTTCTTATTTGTCTAGGTTCATGAGATAATAACATACAACACTGCTTATCAGTAAAGAAAGTCATACTATTTGTTTGATAATAATTAAAAGATAAATGTATTTAGGTATCACAAGAACATTAAAAAAACGATCCGCTCAGTTAACTTGATAGGCAGAATTCATTCATAATTCGCTTGCTCAAGTTAACATATTGATTGCATTTTGGGTATTCTTCATTTTACACAGAAAACAAACATTGTTCTTAATAATCTCACACATCACATACATACTAACCATGAGAAATTGTCAGTTATAACAAATAAGATACAAAAAATGTTCGTGGAACACGTATCTGGAATTTAAACAAATTTTGTCGAATAAGTTTCGAATCATTGACAGCTTAATTATAACTTACCTAACAATATTTCGTGTATCTATTGACCGACTTTCCAAATGGAGTAGGTATACAAGTCGAATGTAATAGAAGCAGAAAAAAATAACCCTCGCAACTTTGTTATTCGCACCAAAATAATATGAGCAAATGTAAATGCTACGCGTAAAGACCGAAATCGGCCACAATTTTCAACCAGAACGCGACGTGAACTAATCGAAATTCCCACGTCGCGTTCTAGGTATTTCTATTGTTAATATCCGAAATGAAATAACCTGGACGCGTTGTGAGCAAACACATTTTCTGAATCACTGATCTAATCTTCCACTTCGATCTTTGCGTAAATGTAACAACGTAATAATGGCTTAAACCATTTATTTAATATTTTATATTTTTATCCACAACTTAGGTATTGTAGGTATTTCGCTGTTGCACAAAGATCAAAAAACTCTATTTGAACTAAGTGATACTGAACCGAAATAACCAAAATAAATTAATTCATAAAACTCCTTTATTCCTCTTAGATTAGGTATCTAAAGAATTCTTTATAAATGTTCAGGCATAACTTTTCCTTAAAATATCTTCTAAATAATGAAAATTAAATTAAAACTGGTAACAAAATAAAAATGAATAGTTTATTGATTTATATATTATATACTTGTCAAATGACATTTGCCAAGTTAGTTGTCCATTGTCTACACACTACATGGCAAACTAGGCGAATCACCTCTGTTAATGTGTAGTGGTACCTACAGCTCGATCACGAACAAGCAGAAATTAATAATTCCTTTGACGCGCGTCTCATTTACGGGCTTTTATCCGAACCTGCGTAGTTTGGCAAGTGCTGTTCCCTACACACTATTCAGCAAACTCCACATATTACTAACGTTTGCCTAGTTTGCAATGTAATATGTAGCCGGCTTAAGATAACTGACTTTTTTGTTTAAAATAGGAACGACTGCATCAGGCTTTTCACAGAAAAAATAATAAAATAATTTTTGTCATTGAACTTGAAATACAGTCATATTCGTGGAGAGTGAAAAAAACGAAATTTATTTACAGACAACACTTTATTACAAGAATCATAAAAAAGATGAAGTGTAAATTATAGGTAGGTAGATTGAAGACATTTGGGCAACAACTTCAAAATACTCATGATAGATACTTTATATATGTTTATGAAAATATTGGATGTGATAGGAACATAGAATAAATAATTCATTTAAAAATTGCAAAAATGATCAGTTTCTACAATTCCGCTGCCCAGTCATTAAATTTTGATATTTATCTCATAAAGAATGCTGGTTTTGTGAACAGAACATGTTGTTACACGTAGCATGGATAGACAAAAGATATGTCGATGTTACACTTACTAATCTTAACTGCATAGAAAAGCAAAGACAGGCAAGCAGTAATCAATAACAAAAAAAATCAATCTGATTTTGATCTATTTCTCTACTCTATCCTAAATAATATTCTATATAACCGTTTTGAAAATTACTTCTATTGAAGCTATGGTTTTATCAAGTTTATAATCTGCCTTATTCTAATGAAGAAATAATAGCACAGATTTATGTATTCAAAGTTTTCTTTTCCTTTTCTTTTGTACTTTCTAAATCGGTGATTGAGAAGCCGCGTAAGCCAGGACAGTGACCGAATAGCAATACTCAGAACGCGAAGTGCATCGACTTTAATGATTTCTCCTTAGTATATTGAACTTTTTAAATACAAATATGTCCTTCCAAAAAATACCTTCAAACGTGGGAGGCTAAAAATTTAAAAAAAATCCATAAGGTCAAAAAAATCATTTCTAGCAACATTTGAATTGGACATTTTTCATAAATTATCTAACAGAAATTATAGGGCAATAGAAGAAGTAGCAGTTACATCTTGGACATTCAAAATTCGATGTGCTGTAACCTGTAACTCGGACACCGTTGAATTCCAATTTCAGTGTTGCCGGCCGGAAATGATTTTTTTAAAATTCTGCCATAGAATATAGATAGGGTACAACATCCAGTAGTCAGCCCCACGCCAGTACTCAGCATTTACAGGCATTATTTCCATATAAATAGTGTTGAAATTTACTTACCACTCTAAAATAATATTTAAACTAATCTGGGTTCTGTTATTGGAGACCAATAGCATGTCAGGTCTTGTTCATTTTCACTGCCGTCAACGACAGACGTGAGTTTGCTGCTTTTTTGTAGGAAAACGTTTACATGTTTTAGGTTAGAATTAAGTTTTTCTTTGAATTGACGATAATTTGCAGTGGATTGCTATGTTATACAATATACAACTATAGAACAGTTTATTTAGTGATAATTTATGTTTCAAAATCATTTTACCTGTTGCCAATTGTGAAAAAACTTCGGAAAAAACTCTTAAAATTGCTGACTCTAAAGCAACTAAAATTTTAAAATCAATTAATAGAATAGGAGCTATTTTCTCCGAAGAGTGGAGACAATTTGAGAAACAGAAAGAAGACGTGAAGAATAAAAAAAGAACGAAATATTGATAAAAAAAACTTAAGAGATTAGTAGCCATAGAAAGAAGAAATGCGAAAAAAAAACAAGAGAATTGCGAAAAAGGAAAGAGGAATTGCGAAAAAGAAAATCTGAGAATTTTCCACTTCAAGGCAATTTTTTTCGCCTATTTCTTATCAGTAAAAATACTACATATTTTAGGTAAATTTCTTATAGAAATATACCTATTGCGATCGTTCACACTTTTGAATTTCGAAAAACTTTCAACGGCATGATGTTGTATGTCTATAACTTAGGCCAAAAAAACATTTGGTTCAAAAGTTTATATATATGGGATATTACGAAATTTGTTAACACGATAGAGGTCGTTTTGGAGGTATCATGTTCAAATTTGCTACAAAAATCAATCTCTCAAATATCTCGGCCGAGTTCGTTATTGGGCAATATCGGGTAAGTAGTATCAAAATGGCGACCGTTCAAACATTTAAAAAAATTATTAAAAAAGAGCCGTAGTGTAAATATCATCGAAAATAATTTTAGGTTATAGATATAATCAGTACCTACAACTTTTGTTCGAAGCAATTTTCCATAAAATGCACAGATAAAAAAATAAAAATTAATAAAGAAAAAATAAGAAATATTGATAAAACATGAACACTCAATATAAATTTGATATAATTGTACATTTTCTGGAGATCTTAATATAGACCCTGAAAAGAAATAGGCGAAAAAAAAATGTCTGCCTTGAAGTGGAACGTGAACCCTGTCTGCTTTATATTCAACAGCCAAAACAAAAACCTCTAACCGCAAGGCTATGACACACACGGCAATTTTATATAATAATATGTAGGTATACCAATGAAAAAGATGTTAAAATTTCAATTCAATGAATTTTGAGAAATTTACCTTTCCGCTGACTACAGGCCATCGGGATTTTTTAATTAGGGTCTATATTAAGGTCTCCAGAAAATGTACATTTACATCAAATTTATATTGAGTTTTCATGTTTTAGCAATATTTCTTATTTTTTCTTTAATAATTTTTTTTCTGTGCATTTTATTTCAAAATGCTTCGAACAAAAGTTGTAGTTGAACGGTCGCCATTTTGAACCTACTTACCCGATATTGCCCTATTTTGATTTTAAAGATTTCGCTACTGAAAAATATGAACTAATCATATTTCTCAGTAGCGAAATCTTTACATCCTTTAACATTGATATGTGGGTCGCGTTCAAATTTAACTTCTATCTCCTAGGTGGCGCTGAAAGCGGCACGCTGTTTGGTTCTTTGCATCGTTTATCGATGTGGAACCAGCAGTTTTCTGACTCTTTCGATACATCCCGAACCATATGTTCAGCTGATGAAATCCTAATAAGGTCGAAATCACAGTGATCCTGTTCTTGGTTCAATAGTGATGCGTTCCATAGATAATGAAACAAAAAGGTGTTAGAAGTTACCGCAATTGGTGTCGAGTGAGATTTCGATCCTTTGCACCTACCAGCGATGATATAATTCATTGCGGGATGGGGCCTTTGTCCACCGATTAGTTGTTTTCATCGTTGGTAGTTTATGGCTATATGTGATTATAGCCATCTATCTATTTTTTGGACATATTTATAGACATAAAACAACATGCCGTTGAAATTTTCTCGAAATTCAAAAGTGTAAACGATCGCAATAGGTATAGTAGCCTCCAAAATATAGTGGCAGACTCTAAACTCTCTGACATCATTACAATTAACATTGCAAGTGGCTTATGACTGTTTACGACCATTTATATAACTAGGTACTTATGAGCCGTATTCAGGAAAATTTCAGATATTTCAGTACAGTACTTTTCTACGCCTATATGACTTGTTCTGTATTTTAATTTCATTTTCTCAAAAATGTATTTGTGAATAATAATTAAGTTTCAATTACTTAGACAATTTATTAATTTATAAAGTTATTCGTTACCTGTTATAAGCTTATAAATTACCCTTTTAAGCATGAATATTATTATCCCTAATATTCTAGGTGTTATTTTCAGAATACTTCTATTAGAAAACAATATTTTTAACCCCATCGAATTAATATTGGCCCAATTGAAATAGAATATCCGACGGGAAAATATTATGCCAAAATCGCACCATAATGTACTGGAAAAAATTGAAGAATCATTTGAACGAATTACTGCAGATTCGTTGGGAAAAGCTGTTCAGCACATTATTAAAATTGAAGAACAATATTCAGAATGTATTGTAGTCCACCATTAATTATTAATTTGCAAGACGACAATGACAGTGAGAGTGACTCAGAATTGTTCATGTCTATATAATGATATATATATATATATATATATATATATATATATATATATATATATATATATATATATATATATATATATATATATATATATTTCAGGTTTTTATTGCATATATTCAAATATTTTTTTATGTAGAATATTATATTCTTACAAAATATTGAAACTAGTTTATATTTCATTGGAGGCCCTGAGATATTAGTATGTACAGATCAATTATTTTTATCATGAATATTTTAAAGACGGTCCTGGACTTTACCGAATTATTTCAGAATTTCTACCTGTCAATAAGAATTTTCAACGTGATAAATCTTCTTATCTTCATTGCCCTTTTTCACTTCAGAGCAATAATATGCAAATTAGCCACTATAATTTGGAGGCTACTATACATTTCTATGAAAAATTTACCTAAAAACGCATACAGTCGAATTTCCTCCGCTCGGGGTTCGTCGGTCAAAAAGTGTGAAAAATACAACTAAGTACCAGAGTAAACAAAATTAAGATGTGAAAATTGGGAAGAGGATTTGACTAGTGACACAGACATAAATGACTTTAAAACATTAGATGTGATAATTCCCCTGCATGGTACTATTTGAAATATACTAAATTCGCTAGAGACGTTTATGAAAATATATTTGATAAAAAATCGTATGCCAAACGTGTGTTTTTTGTTGATTTAGTTATAAAGTTTAATATAAAGAACCTTTCCGTCATGCCCTGCATGGTACCATTTGAAATGCACTAAATTCACTAGAGACGTTTATGAAAATATATTTAATAAAAAAATCGTATGCCAAACGTGTGTTTTTTGTTGATTTTCATATGATTAGACTATTAATTTAGGATTTTGTTGATTTAGTTAGAAAGTTTAATATAAACAACATTTCAGTCAGTATAATTTGATTTTATTCATAATGTTGAGTATTTAAACTACATTTAAATAAAGTATTTATTCTCAATAAAAGGCTGACTACTGGGTATTTTACCCTACTACACTTTGATTCTGCCAGATAGAATTTTCAATTTTCGAAATAAAAATTCCCCATCAGTTTTTGGTGGCCTCTTTTAAATGAAAAAAATAATCACCAAAATCGGATCACGTTTACTATGCGAAACGCTTGAACAGCTATAAAAAAGCAGACAATCAAACTGTATACCTCTCCTGTTTGGAAAATCGGTCAAAAGTAATAATAATTCTGTAAGTACTGGGTACTGGTTCTTTTCAACTTGGTGCGAAAAGATCAACCCATAACTGCACAGCTTCAAAATTACCAGTACAAATAGAATTGATTTTTTTATTTTTCAGTTAGTATACCGTCTAATAAGGTCGGCCCCATCTTTTGGACGACTTCCCAAAAGAAGTTAGTTATACAGTTTGACTGCACGTTTGTTTTCTTTTGTAATAAATATTTTTCACCAAAAATTGGACCGACTTTATTAGTTGGGATAATGAAACATACAAAATAATATTAATTCTATTGATGCTGATACTTTTGAAATTTTGCAATTGTAGTTAGAAAGAAGACATTTGGCACCAACTACAAAAATACCAGCACTCATAGAATTAATATTATTTTGTATTTTTCAGTGATCCAACTAATAAAGTCGGTCCCAGTTTTTGGTAAAAAATATTTCTTTCACACTTTTGAGTGTAACATTAGTTATGAAAATCGTTGAACAGTCCCTAATACCAAAGATAGTACTTATCATATAATCCATGTTTAATCTATTATTCTTTGCTTGTACTTGTTATTATTCAAAGATCTCAAAACATCGCGGCGGAAGTACAGATAGGTATTTCAGACTTTACCATTGCTATAACTTTAAAACCGTAACTTCATTTGAAAAATGTCCAACTTAAATGCTGCTACATATAGATAATCTCATATTTTTAATATTCGCAAAAAAATTCCCCATCCACACAGCGGAAATACACATATTTCAGTCTTTACCATTGCTGTAACTCGAAAACCGAAAGTCACAACCAAACCAAAAAAAGAGACAACACCTAATGAAGAAATCATAACTACATATTTGTTTAATTCTTCACGCTATATTCCTTCTGATATATCACTGCGTAGAAATTTTTAACAGTAGAAAACTTGAATGCTGCTCGCGTTCGAAAACTCATTACTTTTCGCACTTGTACCTACGTAAAGTAATTAATGATGCTGGCGGAAAAAATACTTCACGGGCTTGTGTCATTAAATTACATGTTATCGTCAAGGGTGCAGATATCGAGTAGGTACCTTATAGTTCTCGAAAGTTGAACTTTCCAGATAGGTGTTGCGAAATTATTCCACACATATTATCTCACATATTATCGTGAAGTATGCCTTGTTGTTTTCTAGAAGACACTTATTACATTTGTGATATAAACGACTGTGCTCATGAGCTAGCTTATCGATAATAATGAGTTATATCAATTCTTATCTAATAAGCGCCCGTTTTTATTTGTATGATAAGGCGTACTTATTTTCAAAGTAGGTATCGCCTGAACATGTTGCGAATATCCGGGTTGGGCATTTTAGCGAAGGATCCCATATTGCAAGCAAAGTTTCTATCGAAACGTGATCCATCATCATTATTCTTGAAGAAATAATTAAAGTTAAGCTTTGTGGGAATGAAAAGTTAGGTATAAATTATCATAGAAAGTGGGACATTAAATAATTGCAGACGGTCACACTCGAATATAGTTAAAAACAAGATGATGAAATAGTCAAAAACTATAGATATTGAAGTTATCTTACTTGAAAATTACAATTTTTGTTTTCATTTTTTTTCTATATTCTTTGTCTGGTATTTCCAAAATACTTACTTAATCATCTTCGTAAAGGCATTTTGTCCTAATGACTGAATTATGTATTTGTAATTTCAAATGGTATTTCCAAATCATACCTTATTGATATTTATAGTGATGAAATGTTGATTCGTCACAAGGATTGATAAAAATAATTATATGTATTCCGTTTTCAAATCGATTTTTATTGTAGGTACCTAATATGTTCAATAATTAAAAGATGCCTTGTTTGATAAAGAAATATTCATTTGAGATATGAAGAGTAGGTACCTATTTCATTAAAATAAGAATCTTTGAGATGACAAAAAATATACTTATCAATAATTAGCAAAATATTCATGAAATGGGTAGGTATTTCCGCGAGTTCAAGGTGAAATTTCAGCCAAACGTAGGTAGGTACCTGCCATAAATAATTACTTGAATTATATATACTTGTATTTAAGTAGTCGCGTTCAGGAATTGTAGGCAGTTAGTAAAATCTGAGAAACGATGTTTACATTTCTGATGGGCCTCGGGTGCATATTAAAAATTAAAATGGTGAATAAAAAGATAGCAAATAATAAAATATCTAGCAAAGCTTTCTTGGCAGTTACTAACTAAAATTTTGGAGCTCTACTCTATATTCTACCTACAGCATTATTGCTCGACATTATTTTGATTAATAGAAAAATCTCGTCCATTGAAGAAAAAAACAAATAATGATATTTTTAAAGAAAAAAAGAATTTATCCACTGTTATTGAATTGCCTATCTAATAATAAAAAAATATTTGCAAATTCCCTAGCGCATATTTTGAATTTATTTTTTTCCGATTCCAAATTTCTCACTCAATACATTAATATGTTTGATGTCTCATCATGACCTGTATAGCCCGACTAACAAAATAAAGCACTCACGTGATCAATCCAACAGAAAATCGATGATTTCTTGTAAACTTCGAATGTGGCGCACTCACCAGTCCAACAGTATTCAGAATCTATCTTTTTCCAATACAACTATACACACTCTGTACCATCTATTATAGGTATTTGTTAGCAACCAGACGATACATATATCTGATATATACGACAACACTGACACCCAGAGACCACTATCTACAACTGAGTAACTGAGACCTCACTACATCCAACGTCCAACTACCGGCTTCCAACCGAGGATGTTGAATGTCGGATAATCCGCGCTGTGTTTATTATCAGATCGACGCTCGAAAAATCAGAACGAACCCTAAAAGCTGAAACAGACGAGGCGTTTTCTGCCGAGTCGACACCGATTGAGCTGTTGTCAAAATGTGTGCACTTGGCTTCGTGGAATGAAGTATGGCTTCTTCTGATGATAGTCACGATTTGTTGGCTTGTTATACAATAAAATTTAAAAAAAAACGCAAATATTGGATAAATTCCATAAACAATGACAGGAAGAATAAGTAATATCTTTATACCCTTTATAACGAACTTATTGAAGACAAAAGTTTTTCAGTTTTACCAGAATGTCCATAGAAATATTTCAAGAATTATGAATTATAAAAGAACCGTGTACCAAAAAAATGGGATGAGGGAAAGCATAACAGTAGAAGAAAATCTTAATATAATTTTAAGGTAATAATCTTACCGCAATAATTGTTCCTAAAGATATTATGCTTGTATAATTAGGGTACAGATATATCTTATATGATTATTTATAGAATGTTCCAAATTGAGAAATCAATCTATGGAGAATTTTTTTTTCTAATTAATTAAATAAAACCACCATACGTGCCTTACAAATAAGTCTATTTTCAATATAACAATAACAAAAATAATAAAAATATCAAAATAAAGATCATAAAGATCATCCTCAAAACGCGTAATAACAACAAAAAATATCAAAATAAAAATAAATATTTTGTGTCGTCCTAAAACGCATAATAACTGAAAAAATAGGTTTCGTCCTAAAACACTTCATAAATATATAAAGAAAATAAAATAAAAATATTACAATATAGTTCCTTCCTTAACATAAAGGCATTTCAGTATCGTCCTGACAATATAAAGAACTAATCGGCGATGTCAATGGGGAGGCTATAGCATTCTGCTGCTGAATGCCTGAAGGCCCAGGCTGAGGTTCTTGTTGGATAACTGAAAAACTTTGGCTATAACAGGAATGTAGACTGAATACTAGAAGGCATATGCTGAATAGGTCCTCGTTGGTAAACTAACGGAATATGGATATAAGGGTGATCCAATTTGAACAGAGTTCGAGAATCCGGTTGTTCTTGTGAAAAAACTGGATAATTCGCTTCGAGTTTGTTTAGACCCTCAGTACCTGAACTCGTGCCTGCTCAGAGAACACTACAAATTACCGACATTTGAAGAAATAGCTTCAAAGATGACTAACGCGAAGATTTTTACAGTTCTAGACGCGTCCAAGGCTTTTTGGCAAGTTGAGTTATCGAAAGCGAGTTCAAAACGTACCACTTTCCAAACACCTTTTGGTAGATATTGCTTTCTGCGTATGCCTTACGATATTGAAACGGCTCCCGAGATCTTTCACAGACTATACAAACAGATTTTTAGCGACATTCCGAATGTAGAAGTTTATATTAATGACATTATAATCTGGGCACAAAACAACGAAGAGCATAACAAAATCTTGCAGCAAGTTTTCACAAAAGCTCGTGAAAACGGTGTCAAATTCAATCTTGGGAAATGTAAAATCGGAAGAAGTAACTTAAAATTTTTGGGTCACATTTTCACAAACGAAGGTATCAGAATAGATGCTGATAGAATTCAAGCTGTCATGGAAATGAAGAAACCGACTGACACAAAAGGGGTCGAAAGATTGTTAGGCATGATAACATACGTAGCCAAATTCATTCCGAATTTATCCGACGTAACGGCTCCACTGAGAGAACTGATAAAAAAAGGAGTGGAATTTCATTGGGTAGAAGAACATGAAGTCGCGTTTAAAACGATCAAAGAGAGACTAACTAGCAATCCCGTGCTACAGTATTATGACACAAACGCCGATTGCAAGCTGAGCGTAGACGCCAGTGGAACAGGGGTAGGAGCAGTTCTCTTATAAAATAATCTACCGATAGCTTATGCTTCAAAAGCGTTCACGACTTGTCAAAAAGCCTGGGCACAAATCGAGAAAGTAATGTACGCGATAGTGTATGGTTGCGAGCGATTCCACCAATATATAATAGGAAAGCCTATAGTTGTAGAGAGCGATCATAGGCCTCTGGTACCTATCTCGAAAAAACCGATAGCTGACATTCCTATAAGGCTCCAAAAATGCTATTGCGGTTACAACAGTACGATGCCGAGATCACTTACAAACCCGGCAAAGATTTGTTAATCGCAGACAGCCTTTCGCGTGCGCATTTGACAGAAATGAACGACGACGGTGATATAAACACGCACATCTTGAATATTGTGTTGTCCGAAAGCATGAGCGACAAGAAAAAGCTAGAGTTCGTAGCTGAAACCGAAAGTGATAACGATTTACAAACAGTAATTAAACTGATCCGTATGACTTGGCCGAAAGAAATCAAAGACGTACCTGAGACTGCCAAGCCGTATCACACTTTCGATTCAGAACTTTTCGAGTCAGATGGATTACTTTTTAATAATAACTGTGTAGTAGTACCTGGTCGAATGCTTAAAGAAGTCCTTAGCAAGCTACATTATAATCATATGGGTATCGAAAAGACAAAGAGCAGAGCTCGCGGTATAGTTTTATGGACGGGAATGAATAAACAAATTCAAGACACGATCATGAATTGTGCAGTTTGACAGAAATTCCAAAAAAGTCACCAGAACGAAACATTAATTTCGAGCGAAGTACCGAGTAATGTTTGGGAGAAAATAGCCGCCGACTTATTCTATTTGCAAAGACAGCGTTATCTAATAATGGTCGTTTATTACTCTAAGTATGTAGAGATAGGATCACTGACAAATGAATCGAGCGAAACGACGATAGTAATGATGAAATCTCTGTTCGCGAGATACGGAATACCAAAGATAGTTAGATCTGGCAACGGACCGCAGTTTAGTAGCCAAAAATTCAAGGAATTCGCTAAAGCTTGGGGTTTTGAACACACAACGTCGAGCCCTACCTATCCGAGAAATAACGGGCTAGTCGAACGTTTTGTACAAACGGTGAAAAAAATGTTGAAAAAAGCGAAAGAGGACACACCGATCTCTAATTGGATCGAGTCTCCGAACAGAATAATGTTTAACAGAAATGTACGTGGAGTGCTACCTGATTTCTTAGAGTATCGCCATCCCGAAAACGAATTGATCAGAGACAAGCTAGCTGAAAAACAAACATTACAGAAATACTTCCATGATAAACGATCACAAAATCTTCCTGAACTATCGACAGGTGAAACTGTACGAATACAGAACAAAGACAAGACTTGGGAACCCGGATTAGTCATTCATAAAAGCGACAAACCGCGCGCCTACGAAGTCATGAAAGAGTCTGGAACAATACTAACGCGAAACAGAAAGTACCTCAAGTGAGATCAAAATGGAAACTTTAGAGTTAAGCACCCCCAGACTATTTCGACGAACTCCCTCACAATGAGGAGATGAATCGCGAAAATAAGAACACCTTCGGCGAAACTCGTGAAGTAAAACAACAGCTTCCTACTGAAATTGCAGCAAATCCCGAAGCACCGGAAAATCACACTCCACTACCTCGAGCAACTACTCGTAGTGGACGTACAATTACCCGACCCGGCTATCTTAAGGATTATATTGCTTAAACATTGTATTCGTATTTTTATACCTCAAATTATTTTATATTGTTTTAAAAAAAAGAAGATGTCATGATCCTCCTTATAACATCCTTGCCACCAGCACTTGTCATTTGTCATGATCAAACATATACACCACCTAGCGGGAACGCCTGGCAACTACACAAAAAAGAAGATGGCTGTGGCGTCTCCCACAATTGTAAAGTCTGAACCGTAAATAAAGTACATTAAACATAACAAGAGTACATTTATTACAGTATCTAGCAACTGGCTGTTCCCTTGTTGACTTGCACTATGCTTTTAGAATAGGAAAATCTACAGTAAGTTTGATAGTTCAAGAAGTTTGTAAGCATTATGGACACACGCTAAACATATTGCTTTTCCACCATTAACTACTGAAAAGTAGCTGCCGACTCAGCACAAACCGCCTCGTCTGCTTTAGCTCTAAGACAAACGATTGCTGCGCAGGTTTCCATGCTTTCATTCTTGCAGGATCTGATGAATTTAGAACCCTCCTCAAGCTTCATTCTTTTGACCCAGTCTACTGTGGGCACTATAGGGAGTTTCATACAATTGCGTAGAACGGCTATCCCGATGGATATTACTATGCACTTCCCTAGCAGAATAGGAATTTGCTCTTCGTTTGGTTATAAGGTAAATTTCTTATAAAAATGTACCTATTGCAATCGTTCGCATTTAAAATTTCGAAAAAAAAATCAATCAATAAAGAAGACCAAAATGAAAATGTTGACGAAACTATAGCGCAGCAGCGACCCCTTTGGTCGCAGTCACAGTTTTGGAGGTATCGAGTTCAAATTTGCTACAAAAATCAATCTCTCAAATATCTCGGTGAGGTTCGTTATTGGGCGTAATCGGGTAAGTAGTTTCTAAATGGCGACCGTTCAAACATTTTCAAAAACCATGAAAAAAGTGCCGTAGTGTAAATACCATCAAAAATAATTTTGGTTTATAGATATAATGAGTACCTACAATTTGATTGGTGGGGTTGAATAAACAACAGCAAACACTTAATATTTTTATTCTTTGGCAAATAATAAAAAAAATAAAAATATTAAGTGTTTCCTGTTGTTTATTCAACCCTACCAACCAAATCTATATATAATACGAAACACATGGAGAAATTTAAACAGATTATTGAGTACCTACAACTTTTGTTCGAAGCAATTTTTCATAAAATGCACAGAATAAAAATTCAAAATTGATAAAGAAAAAATAAGAGATATTGGTAAAACATGAAAACTCAATATAAATTTGATGTAATTGTACATTTTCCGGAGATCTTAATATAGGCCCTAATTAAAAATATATATATATATATTTAACTTATTGATACAAAATAGGCGAAAAGAAGAACAGCCTTGAAGCGCAGCGTGAACCCTATCTGCTTTATATTCAACAGCCGAAACAACAACGTCTAACCACAAGGAATGACATATGCGGTTAAGAATGGGCAATTTGCGTGTAATGACATGTAAGTCAATGAAAAGTTTGTTCAAATTTCAATTCAATGAATTTACCTTTCCGCTGGATACTTGCTGTAGGGATTTTTTTCCAACCTATTAATTAGTAGCAAGTATTAAATCACAAATATTCATTCAACAAAACTAGACTGGCACTATAAAAATAAGTTAGTATGATACCAAAACACGTCACGTAACAGTCACTATCAAACGAACCTAGTAGGTTATTTATGAATATGGTTGATAAACTTTATGTAGTTATTTATTAAAAAATACGTAAACACATAGAATAAAGATAACAAAATCTATATAAAACAAATAAGTATAAATAAGAAACGATCAAATCTAAAAAAGGGACCCCAACTACTCACTTTTTAAAAATTTCGATTTATATTTCAGGAAATTCTATTAGAAAAGGTTCATATTAATAAAAGTAAAATTATCATAGATTTAGGGGATATCATTTGATATCTGTTCTATGGTAATCCTAAATTTGAACCTAATTTTTGAAAAAGATCATTTCTAGAGATGTTCCAAATAATTTATAACAAGAAATAATGACACTATAAATCATACAAAATATATTAATAAGCAATATAAATTCTTATTTAATAAATAAAAAAATTAACAATAATCATCCGTCCATCTGATTCTTATTAGATAAAAGATAAACAGTTATACAAAATATAACAGACAATGTCCATATCACATAAATATACACCTACTTATATTTATATATATTATATTAAATGTAATCTCCTAGTATTAGTATAATTTAACCCATTGAAACTTTAAATTGATAATAACAGTCAAACATAGAATAAATTACTCCTTTGGCAAAAGTTTTCAAAATTATTTCGTAAAAGCTATTTGAAATCTATCTATCTACTTTATAAATAATAAATAGTTTTAAACAATATTATTGGTGTATATTTATCCTTATGTTAGTCCAAAGTTTGTCAATTTTTAATACCCATGTATGGTAAGAATTATTAGATGTACCTATTTATACTCATGAAAATATTATTATAGCATCCTGATGAAGACATATATTATGTCGAAACGTTGATGTAAAATATAGAGTATACAATTTTTTTACAATTTTTGACAATTTCACATTGTCACAATATTGCATAACACCACTATAAATATTAAATCAGATTGATTACCAAACAAAGCACCGCCACCCAGACAAATATTATGATTTGAAGGTTGTTGCTCATCTTCAATTTGTCGCAGAGCGTCGAGCCCTGTCTGATAATCAATTCTTATTTTGAACTCATATTAGTATTAATCTTCAGCGTGCCCCTAGGCACTAGAACACTAAACGAAGAAGTTTACGGTGCTCTTCAAGGTCGACGGAGAAAACAAAAATGTCAACATAGGGGAAAGATCTCAAGGTCATGGAGGACTTCGTCGAAAAATCTTTGGAAAGTTTGTCCTGCGTTGCGGAGACCAAAACTGTAGGGGAACTCGAAGGGTCCAAATGGCGTAATGATCGCAGTCTTCTCAATGTCGGCTGGGTTGACAGGAATCTGTGTGTAAGCCTTAACCAAGTCGATGACTGAAAACACCGTACAAGCATAAATACGGTGAGTAAAATAGAGTATATGACGAACAGGGTCGTCACCCGATAGTCTTCTTCGGAACAAGATGAAGGAGGAATGCCCATGAGCTTTCACAACGTCGTATGTTACCATCTCGAGGCATGGCCTGCAAACTGGGCTTCAGCAATGCGTAAACGATCTGGAGCGAGCCGACGAGTACGAGATGAAACTGTTGGTCCTGGAGTTATGTCTTATGTCCCTCACGAGGTGTGCCCGTAAGTTATATCAACTAGGGAAATTCAGCCACTACGTCATGGAAAGGCGTAGACTGTTCGCCAGTTAGGACTTTGACACTGACCTGCTTGTTGGTGGTGGATGGTTCAGGAGAGGTTAAACCAGTCACTCCATCGATGAGACGATTGTTACGGCAGTCAGGTAATAAGTTGAAATAGGATAGAAAACCAGATCCTATGATGGGTAGTGCAACGTCAGCGACCACAAAATTTCATGTAAAGTCCCTCCAGAGAACAAAATTCAGTTGAAGGGGAGGGGTATTAGACCATAAGTAAGAGTACCTAGTTGTTTTCATCGTTGGTAGTTTATGGCTATATGTGATTATAGCCATCTATCTACTGTAAAGACCGAAGTCATTTAGTACATATCTTTCAGCAGCGAAATCTTTACATCCTTTCACATTGATACGTGGGTCGCGTTCAAATTTAACTTCTAACGCCTAGGTGGCGCTGGAGGCGGCACACTGTTCGGTTCTTTGCATCGTTTGTTGATGTAGAACCAGCAGTTTTCTGACTTTGGACACATCCCGAGCCATATGTTCACCTGATGAGATCCTATTAAGGTCGAAATCACAGTGATCCTGTTCTTGGTTCAATAGTGATGTGTTCCACAGATAATGAAACTAAAAGGTTTTAGAAGTTACCGCAAGATCCTTTGCACCTACCAGCGATGATATAACTCAACGCGGCATGGGGCTTTTGTGCACCGAGTAGTTGTTTTCATCGTTGGTAGTTTATGGCTCTATGTGATTATAGCCATCTATCTACTGTAAAGACCGACGTCATATATATATATATATATATATATATATATATATATATATATATATATATATATATATAAACTTTTGAACCAAATGTTTTTTTGGACTAAATTATAGACATATAACATCATGCCGTTGAAATTTTTTCGAAATTCAAAAGTGTGAACGATCGCAATAGGTACAGTTCTATAAGAAATTTACCTAATAAAAACTTGTGTCAACGTCATACAATTGATTTTTTTGTTTGTATTTTTACTATTGACCAGGGGCCAGAGGAGGAAGGTGGTGGTACTTCTGGATCTGGTGAAAAGTTTTACAATTGACGATGACGATCAAAATACGATAATATTGCGAATCTTAAAATCAAGCTGGTGAGGAAATGGAAATGCTCGAGTCCAGATTTACTCTAAATGGGTTATGAATATAATACGTCAAGTTGAAATTTCATGGAAGGAATTTTGGGGGCAGTGAGAAGGAACAGAATCACTTGATGAATATGTACCATTAATACAAAATTCTTATATAAAACAACATACCAAAAATTGTATCGGTCTGGTTCAGCTCTTACGGAGCATATGCGAAAGATTTGAGTTTTTTTTGTTGAGTTTTGTAGAATATATTCTATAGCTATAAGCTATAGCTTTCACCTCTAAAAGTTTTACATTGGGAATGTTTTTTGGGGACAATACTAACATAAAACTTTTTAATTTTAATACAATTTTGCCACCAGTTGCCGGAGATATTTTCGACACATGGGACGTTCAGGAAATCTTTCTTTGAAAATGCGAGCAGAAGCGTGGAAATTCCGATTAGCTTCACCAAAGATGATAAAGGCTTCAACTTTGTCTTCTAATGAACGAGCCATAATAATCAACTAAAAAATCATCAAAAAAGTAATCAAGATCACAAAATATTGTTAACTTTAATTTGAACATTGTTGACAACAGAGCAAGTATATATAAAGGAAGGATGACTAACTCTGTATCCTGTTCTATAAGCAGAAGTGTCTGAAATAACGTCCCGTGATAAGTTGTCAATTTGGGATGTTGCGCAGTATTTCACTGAGTGTCTATTGTTGTATTTAAGCTTCCTTCGCCCATACTACAAGGGTGTTCGAGCAGGATTTCAAACCAAACTCAAACCGTCAGAGGCATGCGCATTTTAATTTTAAGAAGACGGAAATTAATATGCGCATGCTCCACAATCACGGAACACAGTTGGAAACTGGTCCAAACTACTGCTCGAACACCCTTTATATAAGGATGCGCTTTGTGATTTTGCGCAACACACCGATAGTGTTAAATAAACTATATGTAATAAAAAAATAATATAACAAAAACATAAGAAAATAAGTCTTGATTAAAAAATTAAAATTTCAATAGTTTTTGACTATGTTATCTGTACGAAAAGGAACAACAATACGGTGTTGTTATGGAGTATGTAAGAGTGATACAAAGTATAAATCATTCAAAGACAACACAAAGCCATTATTTTATGATTGAAAAAATGTGGCCGAAGTGATAGAGGTTTTCGATCGTTTGATGTTACTAATGATATGTAGTTATACTTGTTCACTACATTTTCACGGCGAAAGTGGTCCAACAGAAGAAAATCCCAATACCCCTCTGAGTTATAAAGAATGTCAACACATTAATAAATCTTGGTACTTGGTACCGTATAGTTAAATAATAAGGAAGAATTTTGGAGTTATAACCTATAATTTGCTTGTAAGTGTTTATAGCAAGAACTAGAATGGTACATAATAAATCAATATGGTTGAAATTCTTTAGCAAATCCTGTGAGGGAAATAGTTGCCAAATTTGAGAATAATTTGTGAATTTGTGACTGGAGTTTATGAAACGCTTTGATTTTCATCGTGTTGTTTCAGAATGCCCAGCCATTTTCCTTTGTCAACAGCTGGATCGACCAGTAATTTACTTCTGATTGCATTCCTTACCTCGAAAAATAAGTTTTCTTAAAATATACTATTCAACAATATATAATACTTTTTTTTTAATATATTTTCAATATACACACTAGGTAGTATGATAATAAACATCATGTTTAACCTCAAAATGTTATTTTTTATTTTATTAATTATAACCGTCATTAGTTTCCACATGAATTTAAATGCTTTTGCAAATGTTAATAATTGATTGACATAAATTATTCAAACGTAATTATAATAATAATTTGTTTTCATTATTTTCCACACAATAAATAAGAGCTTACGTCTCTCACGTCAGCTCACTTTTTTCCTGTTTGTGGACGTCCATGGCACATTATCATCTTTTTAGCTGTTCGCCACATGAGTGCTTCTTCGGAGTTATATACCAGTGAAGTACTATCAACGATTTTTTCGAATAATTCATTTATTTGTATAGATAATATGCTTTCCCAGTCATTACTTATCAAAACAGTACGAAACTTTTGAATTGCCGCCGTTTCAATATGGCTGCTGCGCTTGCTCTCATCACATGATGAAAAGGCCTATATCTAAAATCAAATCAGTTTGGATTAAGATTTATTGGGAGTACTTCAACTTAGGTATAGTAAATGATGCATGAAATCTGCTTAGAATTTCACGTAGAATTCAAATATCTAAGAATATAGAGAGGATTCCATTTGAAAATTAAACTAATAAGTCAGTGGTCTTTTTGAGACACCCTGTATAAATTAAAATTATAATATTGAAAAGGTCAAATGAAACCCCACAATTTATGTAGGTATTCAATATTTTTTTGTAATATTTAAAATAAAGAAATTACGGTGAGGGGGGTGGATTTTTGGTCCTCACTGTATATAGTTAGTTGCCTGAACCTACAAATTTTTATATCAATTTAGATTTTTCTTAAACAATAAAGAGTCACAAACGATGTCATTATTATATCTGTAATTTATAAACGATTTCTGATAATTTGAGTAAAAAATAGAGAATGTAAGGTTTATTTTCAAGACGTGTTGGCTAGTCGGTGTTAATTATTCAACAATCTAATAATTCATTGAATCACAAAAAAGACAAACGTTCACAAATGCTCTGTACCAACATAAATTTAAAAATATACATTTTTCAAATTCGTGTTGGCTGTTCGGTATGTGGTTGCTCAAGATATGGTACATTGACGTTTAATTTTTGAGAGGTTGTGAGATCGCATACCTAATTTTTTATTTAGTTTAGATACCCAAGACCCAGTATTTATTTTGAATTGTGTTATTGTTGTCTTCGTCTATTTGGTGACTGAAAATAAGCGTTTTGTGAAGTTGCAGTAAGTCATATCAAACGAATCTAAATTAAGACAGTTATTATCAAAAACATCAATTTTATTGAGTGTCAGTGAGTAATTCGCGGTATATATTACAGAATTGTCTACATGATTGGGACTGGGCCAAGAAGACTGGAAACAAGGAGATTAAACTCGCCCTAAAAATCATGTAAAATTTCATACGCATATCTTTTGTAAATGCGTCTTTGCGCACCATGCCGTGCGCAACAAGTGGCTCTTGCAAAAAAGACAGCAGATCATGATCACGAAGATAAATAAAAAGTAAAGAGAACAAATATTTAAGGTAATTGTCAAGATGTTCTTCGTACACGAGGCCACGCTATGATATGCAATTTCTGTAATCTCATCTGGCTACGTAGAGAAGCATAGGAAGTTTACTCTCATTGTTTCCAGTCTTCTTGGACTGGACAAAGGGGAAGCATAAACACGTTATCTTTCACTAGTTTCCCAGAAACGAAAACGATTTGCTTGCAATCCCCCATAATTAGTTGAATTCTATTGTACGCGGAATTCTGATATCTTATAGCCATAATGATTTTTTCAAATAATGTTCCTATTCTTATCCGTCTATTGTTATTCGTAGTTTTCTATTGATACCTTATAGTTAGTTCTCAAATTATCTGCTAGATTTCAATAGTATTCACGCAAAGACTGATTTTATCACAGATATATAAACTATATGTCTGTGGATTTTATGGCAAAATTGTCTTCATAAATCCATAATCTATAATTTATAAATAACCACAGAAATATAATAAAGACATGGTTATTACTATGGACCGTATACAAGGACAGCGATCTCTTCAAACTTGATATAGCTGTCTTCAGTAGTCTTCATATACAAAGTGTTTTTTTTATAAATTTAAACTTTTAAAATCAATTTATAAAGTATTAAAAATATACAATAAAAGACGATGGAAAAAAAACTGTTGTCTTGCGGAATGTGAATGTATAACTGGTTTGCCAAAGGATCGGAAAGTACGAAAAACAGT
Organism: Crioceris asparagi; assembly: GCA_958507055.1. Classification (NCBI taxonomy): domain Eukaryota; kingdom Metazoa; phylum Arthropoda; class Insecta; order Coleoptera; family Chrysomelidae; genus Crioceris; species Crioceris asparagi. Next base: position 50,512,878 of record OY293827.1, read on the forward strand.
CAATTTATAACAAGCAAGGTTATTTAAAGAACCACGGGTAAGTGAAGTTTTGAGCTCTCACGAAAAATTAAATAATCATTAAATTAATTAAACTTACTTTACAGGACGCTGCTCTACTACGACAATGGTCCTCTATCCTAAAAATACATTTGTACCCGAAGCAATATATTTGTAATCGTCATTTTAAAGATGAAGAATTGTGAAATCAATAAGACCTCTAGATGGGAAATTTCCAATAATTCCACGAGGTCGATGACAGCTATTACTAAATGCTAATTCAATCAACTTCGAACCCAGAAAATATGATAACGAGGTGAATTTGCCACAATGAGCATCTAACAATTTCCATTTCAAAAAAATTTCAACAAATTCAAATATCATAAACACAAAGTTTCCAGTTGATCAAGAAAACCAGCTTGACAAAGAGGCTCAACCCCTTCATGATTAATGTTTAGTGGTAAGTTGATATAATTAATTTTCGCTTGAGCTTTTATTTTGATAAAATTCGGAGTGCTTTTTTGCAAATTGAAATATCAACTAATGCGTTTGATGAAATCTTATTAATTATTATTTCATTTTTAGAATTCCAATGTGGAGGTACGCAAACCGCTTCTACAGTTGGAAACCCAACCTTCTATTAAACGTTCGTTCATTATCATCAGATAATGCTTCAGGATTGCTGACAAAGAAACGGAAAATAAAAAACTCCGATAGTAAACCCCAAGACTCGCTTTTGCAATGTTCCATCTACATCAAAATAACAATCGAGCTTTCCAAAAACTTCTTTCGATAATGAAGAGAGATATACCAGCCTATACACGTGAAAGTATTTTCAAAAACAATAAATTCTGACATGGTTTGTTAGATCATGGACTATTATTCACATATTTATGTACTAATTTTATGCGAACCCTTTCACTGATATCTCTACTTGTTTTTTTAGACCTCAATGACATTTAAGGACATCCAAAGTTTTATTAATATTCCTCCAACTTGGTATTAAATGATTCATAAGAACGAAATGATATTCGTACATATGTAGAGTCTTTAAAATACCCAAAAAAGCTTCGTGTGTCTTTAAATGAAAACATATTTCTAAAGGTAAATAGTAACAAAATGTATACCCGCTGATTGTCATATAGCCAAAACAAACATGAATTTCAAATTTATTTGGAATGTTCGTAGGTTTCATTTCATCTGCAACAAAAAGTCAGCTTGAATTTAAAAATAACTTGGTTTCTTGTCTACTTTGGCTACTTTTTGAACATGACATAAATTTATGTTCCCGCGGAAATATAAATGGAAAGGATTACTATTATTTTATTTATTTTCAGTGCCTCTGAAAGATGCTGTGGTGTTAAAGCAGCTTAATTTTTAATATTAGCACTTGGATATTTATATACGAAATATAATCTGTAGAAATAAACAATTTAAGAAGAAATGGACCTTTCCTTATGTGCCGATGTACCTACCTAAGGAATATATGTTTTTTGTCAGTAATATAATTCATATTTCAATATTATTATTAAGCAACGATTATATACTATATAAGAGTAGATAATCTTTAATAGTAGCGACGTACCTTCAACGTTCATTCTGTTTTTAATCATATGATGCTTATATTTAAATTTGATTAGATTACTCTACTGAAATCGAAATATGTTTTGTGTCTGTTAAATAAATGACCATTTTTACACAAAAAGTTCTAATTTCTTTTACTTTTGTTGATTATTACATGTCAATGGTAATTACGTATTTAATAAGTAATCTTTTCAATAGTATTTTGTGAATGCAACTATTTTCCGCATTTTATAGATCTATTTGAAAATGTTCAATTTAACGACCAACAACGCCACCTTTATTTGCAACCAAAATCGGTTAACTTTTTTAACCTGACACAGATTAAATATTCCTAATCTGTGCCTAAGATATCAAGGCGAATCCAGCCAAGCGCTCGCCCTCTAATGGGAAAAGTGCCAACTGAGAACAGATAGGTAATCGTTTGTTTACATTCGTATCTGTTAATACGTGAATTTCACTCGTCATGCGGAAAAAACTGTTTTTAATACAAATTGTGGTGTAATATAATTGTCACAGCAGAAAAATAAGTAAAAGTCAATCCATTTTCATCGTTTTCCCAATAAAGGATCAGGATTTGTCTATACTATGAACAATTTTGGAGTGTTCGAGAATGAGGACTGAAGGTTAGCTTTAGAAACAGTTTTAAAAAAGTATAGCTTTAATATTCAATATCTACTGTATATTATGGCTCTAAAGTTATTAGTAAGCTCTGTTCAGAAAATTTGCGAAACATCTCATAATATGGAGTCACTGTATTGCTTAGTTGGACACTTTTTGTACTAGAACTGCTTTCTCAGATAAAAATACTTGCTCTTTTAAGGAAATATGATGAACGTCTTATATTGTATATCTTTAGATGTTGATGTACTTTTTATGTTTATTGATTCCCTCAGCTTTAGAATATCTCTTATCTCAGGATTTTCTGGTGAAAGCCGCTAGCTAATCGTTATTGTTTCAAATTATCAACTGAAACGATTTCTAGTATAACTATGACAGAATCCATAGAACTTGTATATTTTTGATTTAAAACGAAGAATTAAATAAATATTTTTTACAAAAAATTGGACCGACTTTATTAGTTGGTGCACTGAAAAGTATAAAATAATATTAATTCTATTGGTGCTGTTACTTTTGAAGTTGTGCAGTTGCAGATAGATTGGTAACTTTTGGCACCAACTTCACAAGTACCAGCCCCAATAGAATTAATATTATTTTATACTTTTCAGTGCACCAACTAATAAAGTCGGTCCAATTTTTTGTAAAAAATATTTATTTCACACTTTTGAGTGTAACAGTAGTCACCAAAATCGTTGAACGTTCACTAATACCAATGAAGATAGTACTTATTCTATTACCCACGTATATTCCTTGCTTGTAGTTGTTATTATTGAGATCTCAGAACATCGCTGCGGAAATACGCTTGAATATTTTAGTTGTTACCATTTTAACACCGATTTTACTCGAAAACCGTAACTCTAAGGGAAAAATGTTCAATATAAATGTTGCTACAAATAATTATGTCTTTCATGTACTGCAAACAGATTTTCAATTTTCGACAGAAATCGCCCTCTCCACATAGCGAAAATAGGTATATTTGAGAATTTAAAATGTCTCTATGTCGAAAACCGTTACTCTTTTGAAAAAATGTTCCATTTAAACGTTTCCGGATATTGTCCTATCTGTAATTATATCAACGCAGATTTTCAATTTTCGACAAAATTTGCCCCCTCCACCCCCTTCGGGGGCGGTTTTCGGAGGGAACGCGATGTCGGATTCCCGTTTTTATGAATATGGGACCATTTCTCAATCCTCCTCTTTCAAATGAATCAAAAATCATCAAAATCGGAGTACGTTTACTATATGAAAGGCGCGCACAAACCAAAAAAAAAAAAAAAAAAAAAGCACACAATCGAATTGTATACCTCCTCCTTTTGGGAAGTCGGTCAAAAACACTTGTGTTCAAAATGGTCGTTTATTATCATTTATACAGAAATATATAAATAAAACTGCTGGCAAAGTCATTTCAATTTCATTTATATTGATGATCACCACCTATTATACATTGTCAGTTAATATACTGATTTCTGAAAATTGTATTTTATCAGATATATTACTATTGGTGGAAACTCATATTCACGTAAATGTACATAAACATAAAAACAATTCTTGTATCTCCGCTTCCATGATACCAGCAACCATATCTGCAAGATGAGCAAAATTTACAAGTACATAATAATTTCGCTTTGTAATTTTAATGAATGATTGTACTTACTTAACATTAATAGATGCTTATATTAATTATAATAACAAACGACTATTTTTATTCCAAAACACAAAAATTGTCCTCAAACACAGATCAAAACACTCACATTAACGTAACCTCATAAAGATTACATAGAATCAGCTGTTCTTTCCAACAAACATTACCTATCTACAGTGGCGCCCTCCCACGTGGTGTTGTAATTGGATTCGTCAATACACTGCATTATTTATTAGTATTCTGTGGTTATAACCACAGAATACTAATAAATAGTTATGATATTAAAAAAATGTATGTGTATCGTGGTTATAACATAACCTATTATATAATCTTGAAAGATCTCGAATAGGATGAATTTTTAACTTCATCGACTCTGGGTAAATGGCCTTGTTGCCCAGCCCATAAAACAAATAGAAGAAGAAGAAGATAACCTATTTTCAAGACCATACAAAAATAGAAAGATGTAGAATGAGAATCTGGATATTTTAATCTCTGAGTAGAATGGTCACTGGTTAATCAGTTTTGTTATTGGGTTTTCTTTATTGAAACAGTTATTTCTGTTTTATAGTCAGAGAGTTTTTAAAATTACTTAAAGTGATCTTTGCTGGAGAAATAAAGACAAATAACAATATGTCTTTTCCTCCAATGGACAATAGTAATCCTAATGTGTTCGGTAAGTCCGATGATCGTTCTGCAACATTAGAAGAACTAAATGAAGATATAATAGATCAATTTGATACAAGGGAAATATTTGGTATGTTAATTTCAATTTAAGATGCAACATAATGGACTCAAATTTTGTTTTATAGATCTGATCCGAGATATCAACGATCCAGAACACCCACTTACTCTTGAGCAATTACACGTCGTTCAAGAAGACCTAATTCATTTGGAAAATGAAAATAATTCTGTGGTCGTTTATTTTACCCCTACAATTCCTCATTGCAGTATGGCAACATTGATAGGCTTATCAATCAGGGTGAAGTTACTTCGTTGTTTACCAGCGCGATTTAAAGTAGCTGTTATAGTTACTCCAGGATCCCACAATACAGAACATCAAGTGAACAAACAATTAGCAGATAAAGAACGTGTCGCTGCAGCTCTTGAAAACTCACACCTTATCAATGTTATTAATCAATGTATCTCATGTAGAAAAAAGGGCTAATTCCATAAAAGCAGTAAGAAACTTACACACATATTTATATGATTCCGCGTTTTCATTTCATTATCTCGAACATGGTGCCTAACGGTTTGAAGATGTAAGATTCTATAGACATATTATTATTGTTAAAGTAAATTTTGGTAAAAGAATAAACAATTCCACCCATATATTTAATAGTCCATGCTTTCAGCTGTCATGCTAAGAATCTACACTGAAAGAGCAATTTTTAGAAAAAGAAAATTAGAAATTTTTCATTTTATGTGTATCTGTTCTGTATTTCCTTTAAATTTCATTTTTATACGGTTTGGAATGCCTTCTTTCATATAGCAAAGTTTCAATGTCATTCACCGTTTTGTAATCAAAAAATAATATATATATATTTTATTTTTTGACATAGGTGAGATAGAGCGAATGTATTATTTCACTTTTTTTTTCTCTCAAACTTCCCGAAAGATTTCAATGAAAAACTATTATATTATAAAATAGACCTTGATAAAAATGTGTATAAAAATTCAACACGATTCATCGTTCCGTTTTTTTAATATAAATTTTTGAAGTGTAGTATCATAGAAATTTTCGTATTATAACCTTATGATTTTGGTGATACACAGGGTGAATAGGAACCGGAAAAAATAACACATTGATTTAAGTAAATTTTGTAATATGTGAAATTTACAAGAACAATTTATCAGTTATAAGCATTAAAATTATTCATAGTAGCAAAGACCTGTGACTTCGCAAACGATTTTATTCACATTCATTGTACATCTACGAAGGATTGAAAATATATATATATATATATATATATATATATATATATTATATAGATAACAACCAAAATTGGAAAACTAAATATTGCGAATATTTACGATTTTCCTGAAATATATTCTTCAAAGAAACGCTGAATATTACTTATACATCTTCCGTTCTTCGTCATTTTAGTTTTGTTAAGTGACGTTTTCCCCGATAATTGCCACGATTATCATTTTTATAAGTTCCTCTTAAAACCATTAAATCTGGTAATAATGTTTTTTACTTCACTTCATTCCTTAAACAATCTTTCTTTCTGAAGATATTCTGATGATATTTCTTCTAATATTTGCACATCATATGTTGCGTTATGGAAATTTCCTCTTCTATCTATTATTACAGTATAGGTACAGTATTACACATAAAACACTTCAATTTATTGCAAGAAACAAATATTTTTTATCAAATCATCATTTTCTGTTTGGTTTTCCTATTTTCGCCTTAGGTATATTAAAATTTTGTAGCTTCTCTAGTTATTCTCTTTTGAATAAAATCTACTTTTTGACAGCAATATTATTCAAATTTAAATGCTCTAATGACAGTAACTAACCTTGCTTGGTTCAGGAAACTTGACAATTCTACGTTGCCACATTCCGTCTCTAATGAAAAATATATCAACCTTAGTGTGAAAAATGAACTGTACATAGTCAAAAGTTTTTTGACAAATGTTATCTTTGAGAACATAAAAATTATAAAAAGTAAGTACCTACAAGAAATAGAAAAAAAGCATCCTTAGTGCATTCGAAAGTACTGTTTCAAAAGGTCTGATATTCTTATTTGAATCGGGTGTTCTTCTAAATATTTTTTATCAATTTCAGGTCACATCGTTGGCGTTTCTTCAAAATAAGTTTTCAGGGGGAGAATAAATACACCTTCTGGGCATTGCACTATTGCTTGTACTATATATATATATATATATATATATATATATATATATATATATATATATATATATATATATATATATAATTTTGATTAGCTAATATCTGATTACTCATCACCAAAAATATAATGACGAAAATATCGACATAAAGAAGATAGATAGAAGATACTAAATATCAAAATAGGATTTGAGTAGAACAGGTAAACTATTTTATGAGTAGACAGTGCATTAGTCACCTACATATGTTAATGTATATATAATCCAAAATATATAAAATACACCGGTTCACTAACACTAATTATACACACGATCCACAAACGAAAAACAAGTGTTTCATTGTCGCTTCAGCCTTCTTCTTCAGTTGTTCCTCATTTGGACTTAAAAATAAAAAAGATCAGTAATACATATAAAATTCAAGCAAGCAATCTTAAATGAAAAATACAATATACATATATATACATACAAATATTCGAATGTATCTACTCACAGAAGCATATATTGACACATTCAACGTACTCTCTCATTACACTACCAGGAACGGGATAGGTACTTCAAGGCCTTCGAGGTACTTCATTTTCGGTTCGTCCTCTTTCTCAGTTATTCCTTATTTGGACATGAAATTAAAAAGTAATGTATAATACAAGTAAACTCAAATTAGAACATTTTATAAATATTCAACTATACTCACAGAAGATATATACGAAAACATTCAATGTGTTTTATCATTAACCAAATAGTAACCGGCATGTAGAAAGTGAGGCACTTCACTTTCGTTTCGTTCTTCCGTTGTTCCTAAGCAAACATCCAATTCCTTCTAGTGCACCACCACTTCACTGCAATGTAAAAACATCATTACAAATCTGAGATTTGATAGAAGCATGCTAAATTTACATGGGGAACGAAAGGTTAGACTTAAGGTTGCCAATCGATTTTCAGTGCAAAAAATTCTAGATGCTAACTGAAGCAATCCTTATAGGCATTTTGGTGATGGCTGTGTCTTGTACTTGTATATCTAGTTTCCCGGAAGCATTAACAAGGACTTATATATTTCGTGATAGCATTATATCTTTACTTACAGTTTGCTTAGTTATACGCCAGATAGAAGAAGAGTTGGAAGTTTTAAGTAAATTATTGATTAAGATTTTAATCATACTCGTAGCTTTACTTGATACTCCACCATGATGAACTTGCTTCAAAACATTGTATAGGGTAGCGCTTCTCCTTCTTCCTTCGTTTTTACTTCTTGAGATAGGCTTCCTCGCCTTACAGACATTCCTGATGCCTGATGGCCTTTCCATATGTACTCGGTGGCATTCTCCTATAATCAAGATAAAAATAACACCAGAATGATAGGAACAAGATACTAAATACGTACCTATAACGAATGATAATCTTTCAATCTTAATAACAAACAGTAAGTTTCCTGTGAATATGAAAAAATCGATTCAAATCTAATTTAGATAAACTTTAACACTCAATAAAGCTACCTATATTATTTAAAAATAATATAAAGTAGGGATGGACCGAATATTCGCTCTTGCTTCGGTATTCGGCGTACTTTTCAAATATACGGCTTCGGCCGAAGCTAGCCAGATATTAGGTATTTGGCCGAAGCATAAAAGATTCGGTATTCGGCCGGTCGAAGCAACGAATAATATTTTATTTTACGTTTCTTTTCATCAATAAACCATCATTAATAAATAAAATCTGAACACTGTTGTTTCGTTTTAATATATACTTTTGTAATGTAGTGGTCAATTCATTTAAAATTTAAAATTTTAGACGTTCAGAACAAAGATGTATGTATGTATGTTATTTTAGCATTGCATGAATACCATTCCTTCATTGCCCAATTGAATTTATTTTGTAAATTAAAGATTCTAATGCTTCGGCCGAATATTCGTTGCTTCGGTTGAATTCCTAGCCGAATATTCGGTCAAATTCCGCTTCGGTCCATCCCTAATATAAAGTAAAACAAACACATCGTTAGAAATGAGAATTGAGGTTAGACGATGGGGATGGGATTGCCGGCGCCGGATGCACCCGTTTTAAATGACATTTTCATTCAAATTCTGCGGTTTGGCAACAAACGGTCAAAAATTTCCCATAAAAGTTGCCACTGCCTGACTCATAGACAAATAAATATAAAGATAGACAAGCAACTCTTTATTAAAGTCCCTATATATGAAAGTCTGGACCAGAGAAAACATACCTGCATACTGTCTGGACAGATATTAATGCGTATGTGTAAAAGAGAGAAGTCGCTGTCCTTTACATAATATTTAAATGGCGGCTGTCATGACTTACGACGTCTGAGGTCTCATGAAATGCAATATTTCAGAATCACAGATAATGAAGTTCAGGTTCATAGACAAATAAAGAGTATGGAGTCATAGAGTAATAGGTTAGGTATATATATATAATATATATATATCTGATATAAACAAATGTGGAATTGTCGTGAAATGAAATTAATAATATATTTTTAACCGAATTTATAATAGTAGGAAATAGCTTGTTATATTGACCTGTTATTTTAGGAAACTGCCTGTTTGTTGATTTACATATTGCAAAAATGATTCGATGGATACAGCTAAAATAAATATATGGATAACAAAAATTTGGAACAGAATCTACATCATCCAAGGGTTTAGTTTTATGCGAAGTATTTATTGTGTTCTTCCAAATAATAACATTTTTTACACAAGATAACAATGTAATGTCCTTAGTTTCAAATAAAATTCATTTATCGTAGTTATTACTTAATTATATCTTCATTTCTTTACATCTGCTGAGAGGTTTATACGTAAAAGTATTGAAATTTACAAAAACAATAATATTTAAATTCAAATTTATGTGAAAGAAGTTAGAAATTGGAATGTATTCAAAAATTAACTTTTAAATAAATTGTGGTTTCCTGCGCTTGTTTCATTGGTGCCACCATTTAAAATAGTATTTGGCTGTAGACCAATCCCGCGAACGACCCGGGGGGATATCACGTAATTAGCAACTGAACGCACAATCGTCGCTGTCAAAATGTCAATTTGGTACAGTGTTGTCGCTCTGTTAGACTTGAGCCTAAGCTGTGTGAAAAGTAACAAAGTGAGGTTGGTTGCATGTATTTTTGAATAATAAATTGCTATAAATCATCTTCTCAATGAAACTGATATTTTCTCTTTTAAATCCAATATTTCATAGACAGTGTCTAATAGACTTTGGCAACACTAAGACAACAACGCGATTGCAACTAGTTGCTAAATTTTACATGAGACGGGGGCCGATCTGTCCAGACTTTCATATATAGGGACTTTACTCTTTATTAGAAGAAAGAGCAATCTAGGAGTGTTCACTCGAACTATGAAAAATCAGTAGCCGCTGGTAGTAATATTACCGGCAATTACAGGAATCTACTTTTTATTAATAATTGATAGGGGGCACCCATTCAATGAAATAAATTTATATTCAAATTAAATTCACTTTCATCAATCATACGAATCCGTATCTCCCATATTTTATTTGATTGTAATTGCAACAAATATTACCTACAGGAGAAAAATAGGTTTGGTATAGTTGTTGAGACTGAATAATGGAATAGAAAATAAAATGAGGAATGAAAACCATTGCTATAATATTTATTTAAAGATTTTATAATATATATATATATATATATATATATATATATATATATCTCCCGTAAAATTTAGCAACTAGTTGCAATCGCGTTGTTGTCTTAGTGTTGCCAAAGTCTATTAGACACTGTCTATGAAATATTGGATTTAAAAGAGAAAATATCAGTTTCATTGAGAAGATGATTTATAGCAATTTATTATTCAAAAATACATGCAACCAACCTCACTTTGTTACTTTTCACACAGCTTAGGCTCAAGTCTAACAGAGCGACAACACTGTACCAAATTGACATTTTGACAGCGACGATTGTGCGTTCAGTTGCTAATTACGTGATATCCCCCCGGGTCGTTCGCGGGATTGGTCTACAGCCAAATACTATTTTAAATGGTGGCACCAATGAAACAAGCGCAGGAAACCACAATTTATTTAAAAGTTAATTTTTGAATACATTCCAATTTCTAACTTCTTTCACATAAATTTGAATTTAAATATTATTGTTTTTGTAAATTTCAATACTTTTACGTATAAACCTCTCAGCAGATGTAAAGAAATGAAGATATAATTAAGTAATAACTACGATAAATGAATTTTATTTGAAACTAAGGACATTACATTGTTATCTTGTGTAAAAAATGTTATTATTTGGAAGAACACAATAAATACTTCGCATAAAACTAAACCCTTGGATGATGTAGATTCTGTTCCAAATTTTTGTTATCCATATATTTATTTTAGCTGTATCCATCGAATCATTTTTGCAATATGTAAATCAACAAACAGGCAGTTTCCTAAAATAACAGGTCAATATAACAAGCTATTTCCTACTATTATAAATTCGGTTAAAAATATATTATTAATTTCATTTCACGACAATTCCACATTTGTTTATATCAGATATATATATATTATATATATATACCTAACCTATTACTCTATGACTCCATACTCTTTATTTGTCTATGAACCTGAACTTCATTATCTGTGATTCTGAAATATTGCATTTCATGAGACCTCAGACGTCGTAAGTCATGACAGCCGCCATTTAAATATTATGTAAAGGACAGCGACTTCTCTCTTTTACACATACGCATTAATATCTGTCCAGACAGTATGCAGGTATGTTTTCTCTGGTCCAGACTTTCATATATAGGGACTTTAATAAAGAGTTGCTTGTCTATCTTTATATTTATTTGTCTATGAGTCAGGCAGTGGCAACTTTTATGGGAAATTTTTGACCGTTTGTTGCCAAACCGCAGAATTTGAATGAAAATGTCATTTAAAACGGGTGCATCCGGCGCCGGCAATCCCATCCCCATCGTCTAACCTCAATTCTCATTTCTAACGATGTGTTTGTTTTACTTTATATTAGGGATGGACCGAAGCGGAATTTGACCGAATATTCGGCTAGGAATTCAACCGAAGCAACGAATATTCGGCCGAAGCATTAGAATCTTTAATTTACAAAATAAATTCAATTGGGCAATGAAGGAATGGTATTCATGCAATGCTAAAATAACATACATACATACATCTTTGTTCTGAACGTCTAAAATTTTAAATTTTAAATGAATTGACCACTACATTACAAAAGTATATATTAAAACGAAACAACAGTGTTCAGATTTTATTTATTAATGATGGTTTATTGATGAAAAGAAACGTAAAATAAAATATTATTCGTTGCTTCGACCGGCCGAATACCGAATCTTTTATGCTTCGGCCAAATACCTAATATCTGGCTAGCTTCGGCCGAAGCCGTATATTTGAAAAGTACGCCGAATACCGAAGCAAGAGCGAATATTCGGTCCATCCCTACTTTATATTATTTTTAAATAATATAGGTAGCTTTATTGAGTGTTAAAGTTTATCTAAATTAGATTTGAATCGATTTTTTCATATTCACAGGAAACTTACTGTTTGTTATTAAGATTGAAAGATTATCATTCGTTATAGGTACGTATTTAGTATCTTGTTCCTATCATTCTGGTGTTATTTTTATCTTGATTATAGGAGAATGCCACCGAGTACATATGGAAAGGCCATCAGGCATCAGGAATGTCTGTAAGGCGAGGAAGCCTATCTCAAGAAGTAAAAACGAAGGAAGAAGGAGAAGCGCTACCCTATACAATGTTTTGAAGCAAGTTCATCATGGTGGAGTATCAAGTAAAGCTACGAGTATGATTAAAATCTTAATCAATAATTTACTTAAAACTTCCAACTCTTCTTCTATCTGGCGTATAACTAAGCAAACTGTAAGTAAAGATATAATGCTATCACGAAATATATAAGTCCTTGTTAATGCTTCCGGGAAACTAGATATACAAGTACAAGACACAGCCATCACCAAAATGCCTATAAGGATTGCTTCAGTTAGCATCTAGAATTTTTTGCACTGAAAATCGATTGGCAACCTTAAGTCTAACCTTTCGTTCCCCATGTAAATTTAGCATGCTTCTATCAAATCTCAGATTTGTAATGATGTTTTTACATTGCAGTGAAGTGGTGGTGCACTAGAAGGAATTGGATGTTTGCTTAGGAACAACGGAAGAACGAAACGAAAGTGAAGTGCCTCACTTTCTACATGCCGGTTACTATTTGGTTAATGATAAAACACATTGAATGTTTTCGTATATATCTTCTGTGAGTATAGTTGAATATTTATAAAATGTTCTAATTTGAGTTTACTTGTATTATACATTACTTTTTAATTTCATGTCCAAATAAGGAATAACTGAGAAAGAGGACGAACCGAAAATGAAGTACCTCGAAGGCCTTGAAGTACCTATCCCGTTCCTGGTAGTGTAATGAGAGAGTACGTTGAATGTGTCAATATATGCTTCTGTGAGTAGATACATTCGAATATTTGTATGTATATATATGTATATTGTATTTTTCATTTAAGATTGCTTGCTTGAATTTTATATGTATTACTGATCTTTTTTATTTTTAAGTCCAAATGAGGAACAACTGAAGAAGAAGGCTGAAGCGACAATGAAACACTTGTTTTTCGTTTGTGGATCGTGTGTATAATTAGTGTTAGTGAACCGGTGTATTTTATATATTTTGGATTATATATACATTAACATATGTAGGTGACTAATGCACTGTCTACTCATAAAATAGTTTACCTGTTCTACTCAAATCCTATTTTGATATTTAGTATCTTCTATCTATCTTCTTTATGTCGATATTTTCGTCATTATATTTTTGGTGATGAGTAATCAGATATTAGCTAATCAAAATTTGCCCTAATTATTGTTTGTTTCAAAGAGTTATTTAGACTATGCACTAGTTACTTCCATAAATGAATATAATAATGTGTTTACTTACAAATAACCATATTTAAGAAGTTATTCAGTGAATTTTTGATTTGCTTATTTATTCTTTCTATCTTATAATTTTGCAATAATAAAAAATAAACTAAAAATATTTACAGTTTTTATACTCTTATTTACCCCTCATAGATCAGAACTATTGAGGAAGGAATAAAAATCTTCAGAAATTTTTGGAGTGACTTTTTGAAAACATCTTTCAGGCATTTATATTACATTTCTGATGACTATCATGAAAAGTAAAATGAGTAATCTCGAAAGTTATTTTCTAAAAATTTCCTTCAACAATTTCTGAAGATTTTTATTCCTTTCTCTATTTATAAGCTACGATAATACTTTTACTATACTTTGAATCTGCCGCCATAAACAAGTTAGTTTGCGAGTAAACATCTTCAGCTGTAGTTGTATTTCAAGGTCAAAACATAGTCAACGAAATTAACATGGGAGTTACCATTCTCCACATAATTCTATATACCTGTAATTTGATCCTTGAATTTTTATGGGAAGCTCAGTATGAGGATTGCGATTTTAGTACCGCATAATTCTATATACCTATAATTTGATCCTTGAATTTTTTTGTGAAGCTCACCATGGGGATTGCGAGTTTAGTGCGCATGCGTGAAAGGGGAAGTTGGGGGAGGTGGCTTGGAGTCACATGGTTTCAAAATAGGGACATGTCCCTTCTCTTACCAAGACAAATTCATGACGCATGCGCATATCACCAGCTATCCCCAGGTCTTTGGCTTCATTTTTGCGTAATTTTTTCCACAATGCTAGTGGTATAGAAGTTGAAGTATATGTTTAGTAGGCACGCGCGGAAGGGGAGGTAGCTTGGAATCACATCATATGGTATCCATGGTAACATCACAGCTTACCAATGGCATAGCTTACCAAATAAACCGTGCCAATGGTAAGCTTAGTAACATAATGAGATGTCCCAAGGAGGATAGAAGGGTATGGAGGTAGCATTGGTTTAGAGTGCAAAGTGCGGCAATGAAGCCACCTGGAGTATAGGCAGCCTGCGAAGCATGAACATCATACGCACGAGGCAGTTAGTCCAGGACGGCCGCGATTGTAGCGACAACTATTGCCGAATGATTTAGCGGGTAATTCAAATTTATGTTTTACCAGCATCAGTGAAATATCTCGTAGAGGTACTACCGACACCGAGCTGTGCTATAACCAGCCCGTGGCAACTCTTATGAGAAAATTTTGACCGTAAGTTGCCAAAGTGTACCGATTGATCGCTAGTATCGCTTCCGACAATTAGTGGCGGTAACATTCAAATACGTAAATGTTCTATTATAGATATGTTATCTGTCTAACACCTCTAACCTCATTTTTCTGAACCGTTGTTTGTATTTGTGGTATGTTTTCTCTGGTTTTGTAGCTTTTTTATTTTTCTCTGCAATTCTCTGTTGTTGAATGTGAATTTTATTCTCTATTACTATTATAGTATCTTATTCTTATCATTCGTATCTCATTTATTTCAGTGTTCGTAAGGCTCAGTGGCAAAAAATGCCACTAAAGACCTGCTGTAAGACTGCCGAGAAAGCTGGTTGAATCCAGGAAAACATTTGTAATTAGGTATGGCATGATGAAAATACGAAGAAAAATGGAGAGCAGCGCAATTTATATATACAATGTTTTCAAAGAAGTTCATCCTAAAACTGGAATATTAAGCAAAGGTATGTATATCATGAATAGCTTTTTGATTGACATTTTCGAACGTATTGTTGCTTAAGCTTTCCGTCAAGCTCATTATATAGAGATCAGAGTAAACAAAAGAGATCGCAAATAATATGTAGGAAATAACTGTCAATCTACTTCCACCAAGTAAATGAGCGTACCATGTTGTAGGTGAAAGAACCAACTAGTACTCCGGTGAAGCTAAAAATATAGAAAAGTTGTTGAATGAGAATTTTATTCTCTATTTCTATTTTAGTATTTTATTCTTATCATTCGTATCTCATTTATTTCAGTGTTGGTATGGCTCAGTGGCAAGACAATGCCACTAAAGACATGATGTAAGGCTGCCGAGAAAGCTGATAAAACCCAGGAAAACATTTGTAATTAGGTATGGCATGAAGAAAATACGAAGGAAAATGGAGAGCAACCCAATTTATACATACCAAGTATTCAAGCAAGTTCATCCTAAAACTGGAATATTAAGCAAAGGTATGTGTATCATGAATAGCTTTTTGATTGACATTTTGGGACGTATTGTTGCTTAAGCTTTCCGTCAAGCTCATTAAATAGAAATCAGAGTAAACAAAAGAGATCGCAAATAACATATAAGAAACAACTGTTAATTTACTTCTACGAGGTAAATTAAGGTACCATGTTGTAGGTAAAAGAACCAACTAGTACTCCGGTGAAGCTAAAAATATAGCAAAGTTGTTGAATGTGAATTTTATTCTCTATTACTATTTTAGTATCTTATTCTTATCATTCGTATCTCATTTATTTCTGTGTTGGTATGGCTCAGTAGCAAGAAAATGCCACTAAATACATGCTGTAAGGCATAATTGATAGTTTATAATGTATTGCTGTTTAAGAATGTCGTCTAGCTCATTATACAAAGAGATCACAGAATAATCAATAGATTGTTTGTCTTGTGAACTCTTTACAGCATGCTTCTCTCATATCAGCCCAGATTTGTAATGATGTATTTTTTATTGCAGTGGAATGGTGGTGCACAAGGCAAAATCGAATGTTTGCAGATGAACAACGGAAGAAGAAGGCTGTGGCAAAAGTAAAACACCTCAAAGGCATTTGAAGAATCTAGTTTCCGAGTCCTGGTGGTATAGAGAGAGTATAATGAGTGCATAAATATGAGTATAGCTGAATTTTGCTTGTAATTATTTCAGTTTACTTGTAATATACGGTGCAGATGTTTGAAATTTGGTTTTTTATTTACATGTCTAATTGAGGACCAACGGAAAAATGCTGAAGCAGAAATGGAGCAATGCAAGGACAGATTAAGTATCCAGCGTCCGGGTCCTGGTGGTGTAATAAGTGTTTCACAAAAGCAGTTATTTAGACAGTGCTCTGGGTAATAATTTATTATACTAATAAGTATATTATATAAGTATATTGTTATAGTAATGCATGTTGATGTTCACATTGGCGACCTTCAAGTTATTAAAAAAATACTTCTAACTTTTTGTGTATTTATTATGACTTTATTAATTCCTCTTAAACATAGTGAAAGGAGTGAAACTTTCAGAAATTGTTGGAGACCACTTAATAAAAAATCTATGCTGCATTCATATAATGTTTTTTCAACTTTCTTCAACAATTTCTGAATGTTTTATTCCTTTCTCTACTTTGCGCTACTTTTATATTCCACCGTTAATTTGAATGTCCGATTTAAATCTGCCGCCACACGTAACTTCGTGAGTGTGCCGATCGAGCGCTAGTGTACTCAAGGTCAAAACATGGTCAAAAAGATTAACATGGGAGTTACCATTCTCTTGGAGGTATGTTTTCTCTGGCTATAACCGAGTTGTCTGAAAGGTGCCGTGAAATGCGGACGGAATTTGTTCACCTCGCCCCCTATAGGAGAATTGGGTGTTAGCCCTATTAGGACAAGGGCTGTCACATAAGGAAAATCATGTGTTTGCACATATACAAAGATAATTTAAAAGAATAAATAAGCTCAAATTTATTTAACATTTATTTTCTATTTATAACTAACATTTATTCGCTATAAATAACTATGATCGTTTTTAACAGCGTCTTTTATTAAACGGTTATACTGAATATCATCGCCTATTTCTTTCTTCTCTGTAGTAGTTGGTTTCTTTAACATATTTGTTGTAACTTTTCGCTTTTTCTTAGTACTTTGAAACCGCAGCTGTTTGTCAACTTTTTTGTTTGTAGGTTCTTTTGATCTAACTTCTTTTATTTCATTTTGTTTTGCAATACATAAGGCGCTATCTAACAATTTTTCAATTCTTAAGCAAATATTTTTATCATATGTATTTGTCCAGCTTTGATTTTATTTTCAAATTTTCATTGTCGGTTTGCAATTTACCATGCTGAGAAGCAAAGGCCAGCAAATCGACTTGAACATTTTCAGAATTTTCGAAAGATATTTTAGAAGTAGATGGTTCACAATTTACATTTTTGTTAAATCTACATATTGCATGAATGGCTTGCAGATATTGCCTTTTACAAAGTTGTCGAGACATGTGCATGTATAGGAATGGACACATACATTACAATACATGCAAATTAACTTACAATCACAGCAAGAATTTTGTTTTTGGACAAAATATTCATGATTTTCCGTTTTACTAGATTTGAATTCCATTCATTACTGGTTGTTTCTGTAACAGCTGCCTTCTTAATTGACATACTATTTTTATGGCTTTTTTGAATTAAACTTATCCTATAAGTTACTTTGTCTTTAATAGTTTTCTTTAATTTCTTGAACATATGATCACGAACCATGGTTATTAACGCTTGAATACATTTATCAACTCTTTTACACTTTTTCCCTTCAAGGTATATATATTTCAATGTCTTATGCATGATTCAAGAATGAATTATTAAATTTTGGAGCATCATCGGACATGAATGTTTCAGTTGTCAAAGAATAGCCAATTTTTTCTTTAGCCAATTGGAAAAAGAAAGATACAGTAACAGTATCTGTTTTATTTGAAATTAAAAATACTAGAGGTACCCCTTCTCCATATTCATCTACTGTTAGAATTGTGGTTAATAAAAAATGTTAACCTGTAGTTCCGTGAGTAGAATCTACACAAATCTTTGTAAAACAAAAATTTTTTGCCAAAGATACTTGAAAATTTGTCATTATAGCAAGGAAAAAATCTGACACCCCAAAAATATGCTTCACTTCCCCTTGTTTTTTATAATATAGTATTGGACTGTCTTCTTGTAATTCTTGCATGTGATTAATCATTAAATCAACACTGATCACATCACTCTGATGATACTGCGGCGTTAAATTAAATTGTCTTTTAATGTTTTTTAGATACTGCCTATCAAGTAGATGGATTCGCTCCAGAGATCCTTCAGATTTTACATTATTTCTAACATCATCAAGAATTCTCTCAAATGATACATCTTCTGCAATTTTTCCTAAAATAAACATCAAAAATAAATCACAAAATTATAAAATTATTTAATAAATAGTATTATATACCTGCAATTTGTGTTCTCTCAAAAGATGATAAATTAATATGCTCTAATGAAGATCGGTGTCCTAAATGGGGTAAGTAAATTACTACTTTATATTGTCCATCTTTTTCTACGAATTCAATAGTAGAAGGGCATGAGTACATGGTTTTAACATAACCATTCGTTTTTTTCAGTTTTTTTAGAAAAGCTGTTGAAGAATGTTTGTATTTTTCTTGTTGGTATGACCTGTGACAAACGTAATATTCTTTTTTTAAATTCGCTCTCATTTTTGTTCCTGTTGGCTTCAAATAAAAACATTTTAGATCTTTCTGCTTTTTGTTTTTCCACAATAGAAAATCTGAAATTCAGAGACACAAATATTAAATTATAATAAAAGTTTTACTATACAGCATAGAAGGTATATATAGGTTTGTTATCTATCTATATTATTATATAAAATCGAAGTGTATATTTGTAATTGCAAAATAACAAGTTTTAACTAATTGTATATGGAGGTATATGTGTCACTAATAACAAAACAATCTTTTC
Organism: Crioceris asparagi; assembly: GCA_958507055.1. NCBI lineage: Eukaryota > Metazoa > Arthropoda > Insecta > Coleoptera > Chrysomelidae > Crioceris > Crioceris asparagi. The sequence continues at coordinate 50,532,233 of OY293827.1, forward strand.
TGTCTGCCTGTCTTTTTGTTGCGGCTAATCTCCGTAACGGCTACAAATAAGACAGGATTTTCACTGGCAGCAGGTAGCGCACAGGAAGCCGCGAATAACAGCTAATGTAAAATAAAATACCTACATAAGCATTTATAACAAAATAGTGATATGCTATATCAAACATTGTCAATAAATACATCCGAATTTCGGCTAGGTTTATCCAACATCTTAATGGGTAATTCTTTATTTATAATACTTAATGCTAATTTCTACGAGTATATCTATCAAGTTTTTATTTATTCAAAAGTAGGTACACATAATACAATCTCTTTATTCATAAAAATAGACAGATAACACCAGAGAAATAAATAGGGATAACAACACAAAATTTTGTTCGACACATGAGCCTTTCATATTTTTCCTAATCCTTATTTCTTAATATTTAAAAGTTAAAATTTGGGAACTTTCAAAGTCAAGCTTTGAGAAAGAATAGATATTAAGAATTAAGGACTTTTATAATCTGTGCTATATCAATGCTTTTATCTAGTTATGTATTATGAATTAAGAATAAAGGATTAAGAATTAAGGAGTTGGATAAACCCGGCGTCTGTTGTGTTAATGTCAGGACTAATAATTGCTTGAGACACTTACAAAGTGTGAAGCAAGTGACACACAAATTTACTTATGAAAAAAAGGAATTTAATATACACAGATGACAGGTGTAACATATTTTAACAAATTTATAAAATATTTGTACCTCGGTTAGATATAGATATATTTCAAATTTGCCGCCACAATATTTCATTCTTAGTTGAAAATTTAGGGATAGTTGGCGATCAAGAAGACTGGCACATGCCGTGCGCAATGAGCGGCTCTCGCTTAAAAAAGACAGCAGAACTTGATCGCGAAAATAAATAAGGACAACAAATATTTAAGGTAACTATGTTCATCTGAATACAGACAACACCTACCTCCAAGAGAATGGCATAGACTTAAACTTATATACCGCTAGCATTGTGGAAAAAATACGCAAAAATGAAGTCAAAGACCTGGGGATAGCTGGCGATATGCGCATGCGTTATGGACTTTTTTGGCTGAGGAGGGACCGGGACATGTCAAGGAGGATAGAAGATAGGGAGGGAGTACTTAAGTTATAAAGTGAAGCCTTGCGGAATGTAGGCAACCCGTCAAGTATGAACACCGGTGAGCACGGTAACAAAGGGAATTGCAAGAAAATCATCAGTTTTGCTGATGTTCTGATTTTTGCTTGCTATAAGGAAGAAAAATCACATAAATAGTCACAACGTTTATTGTATCATCGTTTAGAGTACCTACAATCTTATAATATACATTTTATAAATGATAAGCATAAAATTAACTAGTACATAAATCCGCAAAAAAAAAACTCACATGATTGTACAACATAAACAACACATTAATGTCCTATAAAATACACAATAATGTGCTTTAAAGAAAACTAACTTATTTTAAAACTGCCTCCTAGTTTCACATATATCTATAACATTTATTGCAATAAAATTAAATCTTACATCTACATATTTTGCCGCAATTGTCCTTATTAACAAAAATAAATGATTATCTAAGGGAGGTTGATCGAAAACGTGGTCATTGAGGGTTTCAAAAATAGTAGAATTTGAAAAATATTGCAAAACCATACACTGCCGTATATTGTCTTGTTTAAGTCTCTCCACCACTTTTACCAAGGCTTGACGTATGAACTTATCAATTATAAAGCAGATTTTAACGAAATCAGCGGAAGGTTAGAACAAACCATCTCTATTAGGTAAATTTCTTATAGAAATATACCTATTGCGATCGTTCACACTTTTGAATTTCGAAAAAATTTCAACGGCATGTTGTTATATGTCTATAAGTTAGTCCAAAAAAACATTTGGTTCAAAAGTTTATATATATATATATATATATGGGATATTACGAAATTTGTTAACACGATAGAGGTCGCAGTTTTGAAGGTATCAAGTTCAAATTTGCTACAAAAATCAATCTCTCAAATATCTCGGTCGAGTTCGTTATTGGGCAATATCGGGTAAGTAGTTTCAAAATGGCGACCATTCAAACATTTAAAAAAATTATCAAAAAAGAGCAGTAGTGTAAATATTATTAAAAATAATTTTAGGTTATAGATATAATCAGTGTCTACAACCTTTGTTCAAAGCAATTTTTCATAAAATACACAGGTAAAAAATAAAAATTAATATAGAAAAATAACAAATATTGATAAAACATGAACACTCAATATAAATTTGATGTAATTGTACATTTTCTGGAGATCTTAATATAGACCCTGATTAAAAAAATATATAGTATATTTATTAAAAACAAATAGACCAAAAAAAAATCTGCCTTGAAGTGGACTCGAACCCTGTCTGCTTTATATTCAACAGCCAAAACAGAAACCTCTAACCGCAAGGCTATGACAATTTTAATTAATAACATGTAGGTATACCAATGAAAAGATTGTTGAAATTTCAATTCAATGAATTTTGAAAAATTTACCTTTCCGCTGACAACAGGCCATCGGGATTTTTTTAACTGCAATGAGGGCAAGTGCAGCATGCATTCGCGCGTACGATGTACATACTTCGCGGGTTGCCTATACGCCAGGTGGCTTCACTGCCGCGCGTTGTACACTTAACCAATGCTACCTCCATACCAAGGATGTTATAAGGAGGATAAGCGACTCAGTGTATCCCACTGTGTTAGGAAATATGCTTTCTAGAGACAACGAGGTGCGGTAGAAGTTTTTCCCAACGTAAACACCTTTATGCTCATCTCAGAAATATTCATCACAAGGAACCAATTGTTTCTAGACACCGAGCAAGAAATTCCATTATTTTTTCTTATTGTTCCAGTATTTTTAGTTCCTATGGAAATTTAAGGGATCATATCGTTAGCAAACATGATATTAGTTTTTTAAGAAAGAAATGCATTTTCAAAATCGAAATGGTAAGCAGAAACCGAGGTACAAATATTTTAACAAATTTATAAAGGTGTTTACGTTGGGAAAAACTTCTACCGCACCTCGTTGTCTCTAGAAAGCATATTTCCTAACACAGTGGGATACACTGAGTCGCTTATCCTCCTTATAACATCCTTGGTATGGAGGTAGCATTGGTTAAGTGTACAACGCGCGGCAGTGAAGCCACCTGGCGTATAGGCAACCCGCGAAGTATGTACATCGTACGCGCGAATGCATGTTGCACTTGCCCTCATTGCAGTTAAAAATAGAGATGGTTTGTTCTAACCTTCCGCTTATTTAGTTAAAATCTGCTTTATAATTGATAAGTTCATACGTCAAGCCTTGGTAAAAGTGGTGGAGAGAATTAAACAAGACAATATACGGCAGTGTATGGTTTTGCAATATTTTTCAAATTCTACTATTTTTGAAACCCTCAATGACCACGTTTTCGATCAACCTCCCTTAGATAATCATTTATTTTTGTTAATAAGGACAATTGCGGCAAAATATGTAGATGTAAGATTTAATTTTATTGCAATAAATGTTATAGATATATGTGAAACTAGGAGGCAGTTTTAAAATAAGTTAGTTTTCTTTAAAGCACATTATTGTGTATTTTATAGGACATTAATGTGTTGTTTATGTTGTACAATCATGTGAGTTTTTTTTTTGCAGATTTATGTACTAGTTAATTTTATGCTTATCATTTATAAAATGTATATTATAAGATTGTAGGTACTCTAAACGATGATACAATTAACGTTGTGACTATTTATGTGATTTTTCTTCCTTATAGCAAGCAAAAATCAGAACATCAGCAAAACTGATGATTTTCTTGCAATTCTATACTCCTTGACATGTCCCGGTCCCTCCTCAGCCAAAAAAGTCCATAACGCATGCGCATATCGCCAGCTATCCCCAGGTCTTTGACTTCATTTTTGCGTATTTTTTCCACAATGCTAGCGGTATATAAGTTTAAGTCTATGCCATTCTCTTGGAGGTAGGTGTTGTCTGTATTCAGATGAACATAGTTACCTTAAATATTTGTTGTCCTTATTTATTTTCGCGATCAAGTTCTGCTGTCTTTTTTAAGCGAGAGCCGCTCATTGCGCACGGCATGTGCCAGTCTTCTTGATCGCCAACTATCCCTAAATTTTCACCTAAGAATGAAATATTGTGGCGGCAAATTTGAAATATATCTATTTTTTTCTTGAAAATTATTTCTATTATTCCTTAAATCATATTTTCAATCAATTCCAAGGAATTCTCAAGAAAACTATATTTCGTTGTTAAGCTTTAATAAGAATTCAAGAAACTCATTGATAACATGATCTAAGAAATATTATATTATAATATAATGGCAAAATCAAACAACAAATTTTTATGATGTTTTATTTATAAAATAATTATACATATAAATAATCAATAATCTCTATATTCTCATAAATACAAATATGTTATCCTTCTAAACTACAATATTGAAAATATAAACATAATATTTAACTTTTTATAAAGACTGAATGAAAAATAAAATTGAGAATCTTATATTTAATCCATATTTAGACAATGTAATGATCTTTTAATTCATTTTATAGTTATTTATCTTTATGATGTCTTTTTACCATGCATGTTTGACCAAATATAGATAAGATATAAAAAAATATACTAGCAACAAATAGACAATGAAAATATCCAAAATAATCCTTTAACTTATGTAACATAGGTACAAATTTACTGCCTACTAACTAAAATTAATATAAACCTAACCACAACAATTTTCAGTCAGAAATAAATCTTTAGAATATTATAAACAAAATTGAATAAACCAACATATTAATGCTTTGAAACCAAAATATCTATTGGTAATAAAACATAGTCAAATAATCTTTCGTTAAAACTTCAAAATAATAATATTTTTCCAAGCCTTGTGTTTTCAGGAACCTTCGAATATCTGATTATTGGGTATTTGAACAGATTTGAGAAACGAAATGTATAAATGATGATTTAACTTTTCTTGGATGTAAGATTGTTAAAAAGTGTTCGGTGAGTTGCTATTTTATTTATCACAGATGAATTCATAATCTGATATTATTTAATATTATAGTTCCACCGTATAGATATTCTACAGGATTTGACATTACAAATTTTAAACTTTGTACCTATATAAAATATCAACAAATAACAAATTCCAAAAAGTACTTATTTTGTATCATGCATGAATGATGGCTTTGCTATTCCTGGGCAGCTTGAGGGTTCTCCAGAAAATTTCTTCTTCCATTGCCTTCGAGATTTTTTGGTGGAGATGAGTTGCTCCTCCCTTCACCAATGGACTCAATTCTTTCTTCTAAAAAGTAAAAAATTCTAAAAATGGGTACTACACTCTTATGTTATCTAAATTTTATCTGTTATATGTTGTTGAGCATTTTCTCAAAAAGATATTGTATTCCAATTATAGCCATTTTCATAATATCTTCTGAATAGATATTTTCAAGCTGTCATCGCCAAAAAACCGAAAAAGTCTTGGTGGTGAACTGCTTCGTAAATTTTACAGCAAAAACACTGCACATTCTAAGAGTTATCACGTTTGTGGAAAACCCAGCACTTTTAAGGGATATTCAATAATAACTATACTAATTAAGTTTACTAATAAACAATAAGTTAAGTTTTGATCTACGAGTAGGTATATCAATTAATTACTAACCTACTAATTCAACAGGTGGTGGATGGAACTAGTGTGTCAGCATGCTCTCGCTCAAACATGCTTTTTTAATAGATCTTCTGAGGCAGAAGAGGTCTGTTGACAATTCTAAGCTCATATTTGGTCTTGAACGAACAGTATAGGTTCTGAAAGAAACTGAATTATATCAAAGAGATTCTCACACGATTAATCATCATCAATGTTCTGAAAGAAAACTTTTAAACTCGTTATCTATTCAGATTAAATAGTTGCTCACCTTAAAAATGTCATGGAATTTTCTCCAGTGATCTGCTCTAGAAATTTGGAGAACTGTCGCTCTTCAATCCTCAGCAATCTGTAATTTCAGGGATCCAAAATGAGAAACATATATTACCAAAAATCTATATGAAGAACTTAAAGAGCAAGTGTAATATTGGAAATGCTTACGCAAACATAGGTACTTATATGGTATTTTTGACATCTAGATCCGCTGAATCGCCTGATTTTCGTGTAAACCCATTTCATTCGAGGATGTTCACTTTTACAACGAGGCACTCAATACTCATGAGGCATTTCAATGTTAATGTGATCAATTATTTCGCACATCTAACACACAATTCAAAATAGTATGTCGTGATTAACAATAAATAAACTACATACAATTTTTGACAAGAGAAGAAGCAAACTAGATAAAATTGATAGATTTCAAAAATATAGCCATCTCTTGTTTACTTTGTGAAATACTTACAAAATAATATAATATATTAATATTATATATAATTATATAATACAAATATCGCTAGTTCATCCTTTTCCTATTAGAGTGCACATCCCCTGGCCCCTGGTCTGTGTATGTTGTATGCATGTAGGAAAAACAAAGGAGAATGAGCTGAATCTGTTTCAAATAGGCTTATTACTCTATGCTTACGTGGTCGCAAAATTAAGCGATAATCCGGGTTCGCGTGCTAACTATGCAAGCGCTGACTACCCTGCGGGTCCGAAGACGCTTATTGGCCGGGCCTGCAAGTGACGTGCTAATTTCACAGCTGATAAGTGTAAAAAAAATTGCTAATATATTTGATATACTTTTACTTATCCATCAATTAAAGTGAATACCAGAAGTGGTGGAACATTTTTCAATTCACGGGTTTAATGCCGGTGCGTGTTCAGACTTTGTGGAAAGAAAAAATAATAAAAATAAAGTTTTATCACTGTTCAGGGCTCTGAAGATTAGTTGAAAAAACTTATTTTTTTGTAAATTATTAAATTGTTGTAAGAAAATCATAAATCAATATGGATTTTATGATCACAGCGTATACTCAAAATTCTTTGTAGTAATAAAATTTCTCTATAGATCTTTGCTGAAGATTATAATTTGATAATATTTCCGTTACTAATGTGTTTCAGGGATTTCTACCATGTCTTATTAGTAATTCAATTTCTACAACGTAAATAAAAACTCCGAAAAAACTTTATTGATCGAAAACGAATAATATTTTATTTGTTCCATGGTATAACAACCAACTATGGCAATATACCGGGTGTCCCACTAAGATCAGCGAGATAGGATAATAGGGAAACCGTGTACCCTAAGACTTCGGAAAAAAGAATTCATAAGTAAATCGGCTAAAACAAATTCAGCTAAAATATTTTCAAGTTTCTAAAAGGGCCGCTAGGTGGCGTAATTACCGTGGTATAAATTAAAATTAAATTTTTCTCAGAAAATCGATATATTAACGTATTGTTTTAGTACCGGAAATGAAAAGTTCAAGACATTCTGCGTAATTTTGGCCCTCACAATTTTTCCGTATTTTTGATTATAAAGGGGGAACTGGGAAACAGTACTTTATTAAACCGCTGTAATCTCCTAGAAGCGTTATCCAATTCTAATAAGTTTGGTCATGTTTGAAAGATAACTCGACGCTTATTTTAAAAATAATGTCGGATGTGTTCGCAAGTTCACAACTTTACTCCTAGAGTAAACCAATATTCAGTTTTCATATTTTTTTTTGAAAAATTGAATGGCACGATACATTTATTAATCATTGGCTCCGTATATAAATATTTTATCTATGATCATTGGTATTAAGAGCCACATAGTTAGATACATTTTGGCGAAAACCGCGACTCGACATCTTTCCTCGTTTTTGAGTTATTGTAAAATTGATATTTTTGTTTTATTAAGAAAGTAATAATCATTATCACTACCTATTTAAAGATATAAGTTTCTTATTGCTTATTCAGTTAGGTTAGGTTAGGTTAGTTTTTAAGAAAGAAAATAGTCTATCGTGACTATATGCAGTTCAATACTCCAACATTCATTATTTGTTGCTACAAACTTAAAAGTATCTATTTTTGATCCATATAGTGCATTCAATATATTGAAAATACAATGACACTGTTTAGGAACATATAGGCACTATGCCAGCCCCATAGATAAAATATTTATATACGGAAGCCAGCCCATAGAGTAAATAGGATACGCCAGCCGATGAACTCTCGTATATTTAAAAACTTGATACCAATCGATGTATTTTTAATAGATTTCAATTCTCCGCATGCGCGACCCATCGGTCATAGAATACCCCTATTCAACTTTACTTAGAACCAATTTTCTCTGGTAAAAGGGCATATACGTCATAGTACATAAATTGTTATTGAATTATTTGGGCACAAGCATAGGACATTCTGTTCAAAAGAGCTACATTTCAAAGGAAAGTGGCCATTGCAAACTTCCCGCCGCGCATGCGTAAAACAATTTTCCCTTAATGCAATCGGTCTATTGCATTTTCCAAAAATATAAATATTTAAAACTGCATATACCACCATTTTTTAAATAATTGCGATCAAAGTTGTGAAAGTTCAGGTTATGATATCTTTGAACCTGGCCACTCTGGATGATCAAAAACTATATTTAAAATTACCAAATTTTTAAAACTGCCAAACCCTTAGAATTACCATTTAATGACTTGGAAATTAGTTTACTCTATTCTCACGTCATCTGCGATTTTTAACGTCCTATGCTATGGCATAGCATACGAAAGTTCATCGGCTGGCGTAGTGCTGGCGTATATAAATGGTCGTGTCCACAGCAGTGTCTGATTACCAATGGATTAGTAATCAAAAAGTTGACGTCTTTAATACGACAGCTATCAGTAAACCATTGTGTAACATAACCTACATTTTGTTTCAGATATTTCCGAATTCTATTATGGACAACTATCTTTCCGTTTACCACACAATCTTCTTCATTATAAACATATTAAATGGATAATACATTTTCTTCTTCCATTTTTGATTAATCTAATGTGTTTGAATTATTTCAAATCTTTTGACAACTGTCAGTTTGACAAATGAACTAATCAGTAATTCAGTAATCAATCGTGTCCACAAGATACATATTTTTGATTACTGATTACTAATCGATTGGTAATCAGACTCTGCTGTGCACACGACCTATCTCAGATTATATATGGCATTATGATTATGTAAACCAAGAAGATTAAAAGAGAGGGAGGGAGTACTTAAGTTATAAAGTGAAGCCGCGCGGAATGTAGGCAACCTGTCAAGTCTGAACACCAGGGGCACACGGTATACATGCTACCAAGGAGGATAGAAGATGAGGAGGGAACACATAATAAGTTATAAAGTGAAACGGCGCGGAAAGTAGGCAACACGTCAAGTAAGAACACCGGTGCGCACAGTAATAAAGGGAATTTGCAAGAAAATCATCAGTTTTGCTGATGTTCTGATTTTTTGCTTGTCACAAGGAAGAAGAATCACAAAAACAAGTCAAAGCGTTTATTGTATCATCGCTTAGAGTACCTGCAAGCTACTATATAATATACATTTTATGAGATGCTTATAAAATTAATTACTACCTAAATCCGAAAAATAAAACCACATGATTGTACAACATAAACAACACATTAATGTCCTATAAAAACACAATAATGTCTTTTAAACAAGTCTAACTTTCTTAACTCCTAGTTTCAGATATATCTATAACACTTATTGCAATAAAATGAAATATTATATCTACATGTTTTGCCACAATTTTATTTAGTAACAATAATAAATAATTATCTAAGGGAGGTTGATCGAAAACGTGGTCATTGAGGGTTTCAAAAATAAGAGAAGTTGAAAAAGTTGTCTTGCTTAAGTCTTCCACATCTTTGACTATGGCCTGACGTATGAACTTATCACTTATAAAGCAGATTTTAACTAAATCTGCGGAAGGTTAAAGCAAACCATCTCTATTTTTCACTGCCATGAGGGAACGCGAACCCGACTATCGCTCACTTTTGCGACCACGTTTTCAACACAGAGATTATTCTACTTCCTTTCTTCCTTCATGGTTTTATGTAATAAATGTGTTAAAGATGGTGGGTTGTAAAAGGTTGACTTCAAATCCAGATAATCAAAAAGCCAGGAAAAGTGTGACTTCTACTTTCACCCCAAGTGTTTGAAGCACTGGGTGGCTCAAAAAAATCCGTTTGTGTACATTCAGAAACAAGTAAACCCGAACCAACCTCGAAATATGAAGACTCCAAGATTGGCTTACTGAGGTCTGTACATTAGGAGATGCGACAGAAAATCATCTTGTTAGAACAAAACTAAGCAATTTCCAAGAAAAGAATCGATATCATATAAGAAAAACTTTAAATCTTTCAGTCTGCAAAAAATAACAAAAAACCGCGGGAAACTTTCAAGAGGGAACAAAAATCAACGAAGTACTCACAACTTGAGCATGGAATTACCAAGGAGACATCGTATTCGGAGAGCAAGTAAAGCAAAATGAGGACCCAATCTTGGACGTAACATCATCTTCTTTTTTCGACAGTGACTCTTGTATCCAACAGTCTCGCATTTCACCATTGTGTTAAGATAAAAAAATCATCGTTTCCATTAAAAAATAGCACAAAAAATGAAAATTAAAATAAGCTGATAACACCAAGGTGAGGACCAAACCAAAGAAAAATTGGCTTCACTTCGTTTCACGGCGGCTATACAGAGCAGCATCTCCTATCGTGTGCGCACGTTTTTCCCTACTTTAAGATTCACAAGTTCCGTCTGCCATAAAAACCTAGAAGTTAGCAACAGTAGTCCAAATGAACCAGCCAACAGTGACAACACGATTGAGGAACGCAGCCTGGAAGTAAACATAGCCTCATTGACGGGTAATCAAAACCACGGTCGTATAATTATAAGGTCTTGCATCTCCACTTAAAAAAGTGTTACACTTATTGAAGACGTTTTTCGTAATTCTAGGTTTGGCCACGCAAGTCACTGCAATCTAGTGTCATTGCCAATTTCTTAAATATGATTCTTGATTTGTACTCTACTGAATTCAAATTAATTTCAGGACCGGTAAGCGAATTACTTATTATATAATAAAAGTGATTAAACGAATGATTGTCTCTGAGATTAATTTTAAACAGATACCAGCCACTGACACATTGACACTAGCGACAAGCGTCACACCCAAAATGGCTATAATGCTAACTAAAAATATCTTCAATATCCATGACAATTTGGCCTACCCAAACTCCGTGGTGTTGCAAGACCTTATATTATACGACCATGATACGATCATTTACTCAGGTCTTGCGACTGGAGCTTTGTACATGGGACTGTTAACGTGTTGACCCAAAAGGATCGCATCTGTAGAGGGATAAGTGCTACTGATAGCGAAGAGTTACGAAGATGCCAAGAAGAATACTCGAACTAGAGCTCATCATATAGCGTCCTGTGCCTACTACTCTTACTAGAACGAATTTACCAAAGAGAATTTACTCTGACACGAACTATGATATATTTTATCTAATATAAAAAGCCTTTATTTTATTCTTTATGACACAGAGTATTGATTTAACTGAGAACAAAGGCAAACATGAAAATAATTTTAGACTATGGTTGATACTCAAACTTTTCCCTATTAATCAAGCGGCTTGTTGTGAACCTAGGTAGGTCCGTACAGAGAATCAAACTTGATCATATTTTGTAGATTCCGCTCAAAGTGAATTCTCAGGTCCAATATATTTTTCTTCGAAATGTTTTTCACTTACATATTATCACCATATTATGAAGAGGTCAATTGCAAATAGCACTTGGTCACTTCCAGTCGCTCACTGTTTGATTTGAAGTACCCTGTAGCACTTATTACTTTGCAGTACAACGCAAGTTTTTTTCATTTTTTAATAATTTCACGGTCACTTCAACACAATAAAATAAAATTTTCGAAAAGAACTGCAATAATATTATTACATATTACATAGATAGGTTATGTTTATGTACGTATTCCTTAGAGATGTATTCCTTATTTCTCATTATGGTATTTTTTATTTTTATCTCTCTACGAAAACGCCACTTGGTCCCAAGCTCATTAGCAGTCCAACTTTCATAACTTTAAGTAGATATGAAGACGCAAGACCTGAGTAAATGATCATGACCGTGATGAAAACGATATGGAGAGTATTGGGAATTCAAGCTAAGCGATACGCCCTCTGTTGGATTTCTTATAACTATGCATTGTAGGTCACTTTGACAACCTTAGACCAAGTACCCTTTGCTCAACTCCTTGCATTATTTTTCCTACGGCCGATGAAAGGTGTTGTGTTTGTTTTATATTGTCATTTAAGTCTGCGTTTGTGCAATAAATAGTATATTGAGCGGGATATTCAACCGTATCATCAGAGCAAGATTTAGGGTTTTTGACTTCTCGTGCGTGAATAAGCTTTCGAAAACAACACAAGTTAAGAGTTGTTTTATAAGAACTGAAGCACTTTCTCAGATACATATGGTGTAGAACCATTACATGAGCAATCCTTATTGAAATAATAATCAAAGTAATCTGTGGATTTAAAACTTTTTATGAGCTCAATATTTCGATCATCAAAAAGAGTTTCTCTGGTTATTTCACTGAAAGAAAACTCTGTAATAGACCAATTGCATTAATGAATTTAATTAGAGCCTTGGATTAAAATCGTCGTTCTCATGAAAAAATAGCACAAAAATGTAAATAAAAATAAGCTCTAAACATAAAGGTGAGAACAAAACTAATGGCGGCCGACAAAAAATTGGCTCCACTTTCGTTTCACGGCGACTATACAGAGCAGCATCTCCTGTCGTGTACGCACGACATTTTCCTACTCTAAGGTAACATTCAATGAATAAAGAATAATAATAATTGGTAATATGTATACAACTCTTGAAAACACAAAGAATTAAATATATTTATATGCAGCGCCACCTTCTTGTATCCAGTGTCTACTATTGTAAACAAACAAGTCCTTAAGAAACGGCTAACGGCTATCTATACCACACTACCACTATTGTAGATAGTGACTCATATTCTCAACATTTACCTTTGCGGGTCTGAGAGGAAAGGAAATCGACGATTCATAGGCGTGCGGCTATTATTAAAAATAATTTATGTATATAATGATGCTTTATGAAATCCCTATCCGCACGCCCAAACATGAGTCACTATCTACAATTTTGTTACTATGTTATATATGAGTATACCTAGACCTCTACAGCGCTATTGTACTCATGGTATAATTTATGAAGGGCTTCTACAGTCCATAGTACTTACACTATGTATGATATATATAATCGTTGATTTAGGTGTTAATTGTACTCAATACGGAACATTAAAGAGAAGGTACAATGTCCGTGTCCACAACATACGCTTGCTAGCTAGCAGCATAGTATAAAGAAATATGCAGTAGTTGAACTCTCGGCGGAACCTTTGACTTTTTTGATTCAAGGTCAAGAGCTGGTGGCCATGTTTTCAATTTAAAAAGTCAGGTCTGTACTGGAAATTAACATGAAGCGTGGCAGGACCGTAATTAAAACTTATGGATACAACATTAATTCACTGGATTGATATAATAGATATTATAAATTGATCCATAAAATAATACCGTCATTAAATTTGAAATTTTTTGTTATAGTTTTCAGAGTAGGTATAATACAATGAAACCTAGAAAATTAATTTCAGTCAACAGAAAAACATATTCAAAAATCAATCGATCGATCTATAAAATCTCAATTTGTATTTGTTTTGATTACTATATTTAGCGTTCTCAAAGTAAATTAATAATAAATTCTTGTGGAAGTTGTTGTCAGTGCCGTAGTGAACAATTAAAAGGATAATAACAGAACTGTAATTATAACTTCTCTAATACAAAAACAATTTATCGAAGAAATATACATATCACGAATTGTATCATACAATCATTTTGCCTCGATTTGTTTTCAATTTAAAATTTTCGTTTATAGTTTTTAATGTATAATATAATGAAACACGGAAAAATAACTTTAACAAATAGTCATAGGGAAAAATTAACAAGGATGTCTAAGATCACAATTGGTACCTTTTAAAAGAGTTCTTACAATATTTGATCTTATCACAATATCTTGAAAAGCAACTGGTATTTTGATGATAACTTTTGAAGTAACAAAATATTCGGTCATCATCAAGGTACCTGTTTTTATCTTCTGGGAAACCAAAAAAGCTGAAGTCACAATTGTAGCTTTTGTTGTTACTGTTAGAATTCGTGGATCTTAGGTAATTAAAGATTAACTCCTAAACATAACATTTATTCTAATATTAAGACCATGAAAAGCAATTAAACTCTGATAGACATCTTAGCTCACAGTCTCTGATTGTCTCTTATCTACTGTTTATATTTAGATACGTCATTCTTCTTCTTCCAGAAACACGGAACACACAGCACTATGTCACTTCATGACCACAAAACAACATTACTCTAATCTTAGACTATACAAATTTACTTACAATATTCAATCTCCTTAAATTTGTATTTAGATAATCGCAGATTTTCAGTTATTTCCTTTTATACAATTGATAATTCATTTCTGAATTTCTCAAACTTATTACAACCTAACGGTTTTGTCAAAATATCTGCAACATTATCTTCTGATTTAATCTTAATAACATCTATAACTTTGTTTACATAATTTTCATGAACAAAGTGATAATGAGTTTCAATGTACTTGGAATGTTTTGTGAAATTTCCATTTTTTGCGATACTGACGGTGCCAGATTTGTCTTCATAAATCTTGATTGGTTCAACAATTTCAAGTTTCAAATCCGACAGAATATCCTTCACAATTTTTATTTCACTTACACAATCAGATAAAGCTACATATTTAGCCGCTGTTGACGACTTTGATACACTACTTTGTTTTTTGACTTCCAGAATACAATATTATCATAAAGTTTGATTACATATCCAGTTGTTGATTTTCTGTCTAAAACATCTACGGCCCAGTAAGCATCTATATAACATCATAATAATATCATTTTATACATTCCTTTTATATGTTAATTTTAAAATTTTCGTTAATACTAAATATTTTAGAATTCTTAATGCATATTTGTAATGGGTCTTATTGTAACATATTTGAAATTTATTAAGATAGTTTACGCTAAAACTTATATCTGGCCTTGTGCCTGTACTAATATACAATAATGCTCTTATTAAATTTCGATATTTTAAATCTGTATCTATTTCAGTTACTGGTAACAATTTTAAATCCTGTTCCATCGGTGTTTTATACAGCTTACTATTTTCTATCCCATATTTTCTTTCTAAAGACGTTATGTAGTCCGATTGGTCTAAGGTCATTTTTCCATTTGTATATTTATACCAAGATATTTATGTATATAACCTAAATCCTTCATTTCAAATCTCTTCATTAATGAAACTTTGATATCGTTCAGTTTTTCTAAGTTTTTACAACAAATTAGTAAATCGTCCACAAATAAAATAAAATAAACATTCTCCCCATTTTTAGTTAATATATACAAACAGTTATCACTTTCACTTCGTTTAAAATTTAAATACCGTAAGTATTCGTCAAAACATTCATACCATGTTCTTGGACTTTCTCTCAATCCATATAGTGCCTTTTCCAATTTTAATACTCTATCAGTTTCATCATCAAATCCTTGTGGCTGTTTTACATATACTTCAGATTTAAGTTTACCGTTCAAAAATGCAGTTTCTACGTCCATTTGTATTATTTTTAGATTATGATTACAACAATAAGAAAGTAAAATTTCTAGAGTTTGCATTCTAGAAACAGGTGAATATATATCTTCAATGAAATCATTTTGTTGATATCCTTTGACTACCAACCTTGCCTTATAAACATTATTACTTTTAATAGTATATACCCATCTCAAATCAAGAATATTTTTCGATTTTGGTTTCTCAACAATAGTCCATGTCTCATTTTTCAATAAACAATTCATTTCCTTTTCCATTGCTTCATTCCAATTTTCAGCATTATCACTTGCTATTGCCTCATTATAAGTAATAGGAATGTCATCATTAACATAATTAACATAAACAATATGGCTGTAAATAAAGTTTTCATCATTTAACGTAGCAGGTTTCTTTTTCTCTCGAATTGATCGCCTAAGTTCAGAATTTTGATTTTCATCATTTTCAATATTTTCATTCTCATCTTTATTTAATCTTATTTCATTCATATTTTCATTATTTTCAACTTTATTTTCCTCCTCAAATCCGATACAATTTGTTCCTTCTTCAATTATGTCTACATGTCTTACCACAACTATTTTATTATTTAATAATAATCTATAACCAATATTTTCGTAACCCAATAAAATTCTCAAATTTGCTTTTTTGTCCCACTTTGAATTTCTTTTTTCTTCAGGTATTCTTACATAAACTTTACTTCCATATACTTTCAAATGTTTTATACTTGGTTTTTCACCAAACATTATCTCATAAGGAGTCTTATTTTTACTTACTGTATTTGTCAATATTCTATTTTCTAAATAAACTGCTGTTTTCACAATTTCTGGCCAATACTGTTTTGATACTTTTACTTCAGCCAATAAGCATCTTGACATATCCATAATATCTCTATTATTCCTTTGCGCTGTCCCATTTAACTCATGAACATATGGTGGGCATGGTTCTATCTCTATGCCCTTTTCCCTTATGAACTTTGATATTTCGTTATTTATGTATTCCCTGCCGTTATCACATCTTAGTTTCTTTATTTTTTTTCCAGTCTTATTTTCAATTAAATTAACATATTTTACAAAACAATTATAAACTTCAACTTTTGTATTTATTACGTAAACTTGAGCTACCTCACTAAAATCGTCAATAAATGTTAAAAAGTATTTTTCACCATTCAAACCCTTCGTAGAATGAGGACCATTTAAATCTGTATGTACAATTTCCAAAATATCTTTTGCTCTAGTTCGATGATTCTCAAATGGTAAATTCTTCATCTTATTTTCCAAACATATTCCACATTTAAAATATTCTGACTCTAATTCATTTGGTAATCCTTCTTATATTTTTTTTCTCACACATTGTTCTCAAATAATTAAAGTTTACATGCCCTAACGTTCTATGTAATTTTTCTTTATCTGTCATATTATTTTCCACAATTTGATTTACTTCCGGTGTTACAATTGAACTTGTCATACGCATTACATCATTTTCCTTAAACGCAATTGCAATAAGATTACCATCTGTATCATAATTTTTTGATATATTGCCCTTCGATACAATTTTATTCTTATTTGATACTTTGCAAAAACTGATCAAATTTTTGTCCATTTCTTTTACATAAAATACATTCATCTTTTTGTTTCTAATCAATTTGCCATAAACATTAATGCAAAATATTTCCAATTTTTATAGCCTTTAAAATTCCACCATCAGCAATTTTTACATTCACAGGTGTTTTTAAATTAGTAAATTCATAAAAAGATTTATCGTTATTTACAATGTGATCTGAACATCCACTATCAAGTAACCATACTACCTTACCTCTACCTCTAGTGATTGAATACTGCCATTTTTGTCTATCACCACCTCCTTGCTGTGCTCCTCCTCTGAGTTTCCATGACTTGGAATTTGTCCACTTTGTACTGGTACAATGTGCTTTATAATGTCCATATTTTCCCCAGTTGAAACAGTTTTGATCTTGTTTCCTCTCCATTTTAAAAACATTTGCATTTTTCCCAGTTTCTGTTTGTTCTTCCTCTTTTAAAACATCAACCAGATCACCAATGTAAATTTTGATCATATAGGTAACTTAATTTTTCTTTTTCCGAAACTTTTGCACCCGCACTTTTAAGTTCGTTAATTAATTTTTCGAATTCGGTAAAAAAGGTTGCTGTATTTTCAAAGTCTTTCAATCTTAGTCTTTCTAACTTGTTTCTTCTAAATATTTGTAGTGACGTTGATTCCCTCAGGTACATTTTATCAAATTTCTTGATTATATCAAATGATGTTTCTCTATCTTGAACAAAAGTTAGTTGGTCGTTTGAAATTCCACTATATATTATACTGATTGCCTTTAAATCTTTCTCGTTCCATTCATCTTGTTTATCTTGCGTAGTAATTTTCCTATACTTCTTCACACTTTTTCAACTTCATGATCATTGTTATTCTTCTTTTCCAGCACTCATAATCTTTTCCAGCAAATATCGGAATTTTTATCTCGTCCGCCATTTTTAGGTAAATTTCTTATAGAAATATACCTATTGCGATCGTTCACACTTTTGAATTTCGAAAAAATTTCAACGGCATGTTGTTATATGTCTATAAGTTAGTCCAAAAAAACATTTGGTTCAAAAGTTTATATATATATGGGATATTACGAAATTTGTTAACACGATAGAGGTCGCAGTTTTGAAGGTATCAAGTTCAAATTTGCTACAAAAATCAATCTCTCAAATATCTCGGTCAAGTTCGTTATTGGGCAATATCGGGTAAGTAGTTTCAAAATGGCGACCATTCAAACATTTAAAAAAATTATCAAAAAAGAGCAGTAGTGTAAATATTAATAAAAATAATTTTAGGTTATAGATATAATCAGTACCTACAACTTTTGTTCAAAGCAATTTTTCATAAAATACACAGGTAAAAAAATAAAAATTAATAAAGAAAAATAACAAATATTGATAAAACATGAACACTCAATATAAATTTGATGTAATTGTACATTTTCTGGAGATCTTAATGTAGACCCTAATTTAAAAAATATATAGTATATTTATTGAAAAGAAATAGGCGAAAAAAAAATCTGCCTTGAAGTGGACTCGAATCCTGTCTGCTTTATATTCAACAGCCAAAACAAAAATTTCTAACCGCAAGGCTATGACAATTTTATTTAATAACATGTAGGTATACCAATGAAAAGGTTGTTAAAATTTCAGTTCAATGAATTTTGAAAAATTTACCTTTCCGCTGACTACAGGCCATCGGGATTTTTTTCTTTTGCACGACTCGATTCGATACCGTGGATCGTAGGTAATTAAAGATTAACTCCTGAACATAACATTTATTCTAATATTTAAACTATGAAAAGCAATTAAACTCTGATAGACATCTTAGCTCAAACTCTCTGATTGTCTCAGAATGTCTTATTATCTATTATCTACTGTCTATAGTCTATATAAGAACCTCTATAGACAGGAGATATAACACCTGAGGAGAGGGTGACGCTGTGAACGACGGCAGGGTCGTGGCCTAAAAATCGGGTTTGCGCATAACGAAAGTGCGCACCTCCATATGTCTTCTCTGTCTCCGTATCTATATATTTTATCTATGTTCTCTGTTTCCTCTTTCTGTGAAGTGAAATAGTGAAATTCAAATAAGGTTAGATAATTGAGCTTTTAGAATGCGTGAGATCAACATAAGCTTTTAGAAAATTACATTCCTCATTGTCTATCGATGATTGCTTGTAAAGCATGCTATATTTGAAACTAGACGCTTGAGTGTACATTAAATAAGGCGCGCTGAACTGCAATATAAAACAGGCTCTAGACAACTTTTAAAAGTATCATTGAAAAGTGGGCGACTTTTTTGTCTATGGAGTGACTTGAAATGTGGAATACATAGAGTATATAGGTTAGGGCGGAATATGAACAGATTGCAAATGACCTTCTTGTATTATAATATGTGAAAATCGTTTGGATAGAATAACGCATATGACGAAATAACATCTGCTTTAATTATCTATTCTCATGAAAGTAGTTTCGTTGGATAGGATATTGAATAAGTAGGTATATTTAAGTAGTGTTTCTTGTCTTTATGGGATTCCGAATTTAAAAAACGATCCAAATGTATTTATTGCGCATTTCATAACAGCTTCTAAACTAGTATTGTAGTTCTCGCTCAATTTGCCCTTAATCTCTTTCTCTTCAACACCGTCTCTCAATATTGTTACAGAATTATTTGGATCAAAGCATCTGTCCTTGATATGCAGATCTCAAATAAATATTTTTTCTTAGCCGCTCTACCTTCTTTGATATGTTTGAAATGATGACCGACAGCATCAAACCACGTAAGATATTTTTGAGAATTCTGCAGGTAACTATTAACTATTCATTACAAACAAACATACTGATATAAAGTTGAAAACTAATAAACTAAAATAAAATAATAAGATTTGCCTTGACATGAATTTGAATTTAAAAATACACCAAAGGCAAATGACACGTGCGCACTAACGTAGCGCGCATATCCGATTTTACTAGGCCACAACTCTGCCGTCGTTTGCGGAGTCAGCGCGTCACATGGTTTTGTATAGACAGTTGAATCTCCTGTCTACAGAGCTTCTTAAGTCTATATTTAGATACGTCATCTTCTTCTTCTTCCCGAAACACGGAACACACAACACTATGTCACTTCACGACCACAAAACCACATTACTTTAATCTTAGACTATATAAATTTACCTACAATATTCAACAGTTACAATTTTTCGCAACACACGCATTTCCACCTTTCGACATTTTGTAAAAAGAAATAGTACTTATTATAAAATACAATCGAGATGATAAAATGGTCTATCAGTATATAAAAAGAATTCACGAACTTCACTGTACCTAGCGTAGCAGCAGAAATACCACCCGTACGCATTTGAATTCTCAAGGTTTTAAGATTGAAACATGGCCGCCAGATGTGTGCTTGGGTATGCGCGGTTTTACCCCTTCCATGAGAGTTGGAATACCGTATATTTCTTTATACTGTGCTAGCAGGTTAGCGGAAATTAGGATTGTACTCTCTCTTGGACACAACTTTGGTTTGCGCTAAGCTGGCTGACATATTAACAATTGAAATTCAAATATGTTACAAGTAGAAGACAGAATTTTTGATTTCAATTAATATAGAAATAGAGGAATCGCTAAAGAAACAACGGCGACATAACATGTTCACAAATCAAATTATAAAGGGTAAATTTTGAAATTGTATCTAGTGAATATGGGTTAAGTTTCTTGCTAGCTGTCAGATATGCCGCTTACCTCGGCCATAATGTTCTTTCTGCGAAAAATGCTGTGGATCAGTGTTCTCTGGGGTGCGTCCGTAAACCTACCC
Source organism: Crioceris asparagi (assembly GCA_958507055.1). Taxonomy (NCBI): domain Eukaryota; kingdom Metazoa; phylum Arthropoda; class Insecta; order Coleoptera; family Chrysomelidae; genus Crioceris; species Crioceris asparagi. The sequence continues at coordinate 50,553,303 of OY293827.1, forward strand.
AGAGGAGTAAGAGTATCCTCTTGTTAGGTAATGATCACGCGGACGTAAAATTGTACTTAATGTCAAGAGTTAATGAGCTCTCGGTTTAATTAACATAACCACAATTTTGATAATTTTTAGAAGGATCCTTGTCTGTTGTTTCATCATACCTAACATTGAAGGCATCTAATAAATCTACTTTTACAGCAGTTTTGAATGCTTCTCTTGAAACTCAATAGTTATTTATGTACCAAGGTTGTATATACATTTTTTGATCGAGAATAGTTTGTATCCGAGACAGGTAACAGAAAACCAAGATCAAAAATATAATAGAAAAATTCAAGGGGCACTTGAGATTTTGCAATGCCTAATGCAAACATATAAAAAAATAGATAATACAAATGACTTGATATTACTTTTTTATATCATAGTTTTCCTTTGCTTATATGAATAAAAATAAAATATTAATTAAAGTACAAACACTGGGGTGGTTGTCTCGAACGTGAAGTGAAATCAGAATCAGAGACTAGTGAAATGAGGTAAGGTAATTTTTATTGCGCACGAATTTCATTTGTTTCATCGAGAATAATGTCTGCTCTCCTATTTGAGAAGGGTATGCAAAGTATACGCTTTTTTTATTCTTTACAACTTTATGAACGCTCTATAGTATACTCGATGGTATATACCCGACAGTTTATGAACGACTCAGAACGTACTTTACAAGTATCTTTTGACATTTGACATGGACATGACACAGGCGCCATTGCTATATAATTGCTGATTGCTATAAACAAGAGAATTATACGGTTTGTTCTGAATTAAAATCTTCATTATATTTATCAAGTCAGTTTTCGTGCATTATATAATATAAAATGGGTATTTATGGAGATGAAGAAGGTACTGCCAAAATTTTTATGAACTTCTTAATTATTTAAAATAATCCAATTTTTAGAACAAGCTAATCCAGTTCGTAAATTCCGACTTCGACGCCTTGGAACTGTTCCATCCATTAATTCAAAAGATGGTAAGTTTATATATCGTTGTCGTTAATATCATTTATGTATATTCATGATATACAACTATTGACACTTCTAGATATTATTGAAAAGAATTTGGAACCGTTGAAGCAACACCAGCAAAAGAAGAAGGAAGCTCAGGAGTCATATTACAGGAATCACAACTCCAACGTTAGTCCTCTTCTAAGAGGACGAATGCCAGTAAAACAGAGGCTGGGCCAACTACCTATTGGTACTAGTACCACAGCAGTTGCTCCAAGGCTTCGTCTACGAAGGTTAAATGGGACTACTACAGCTAACAACTACATTCTAAAGAGGAAACTTGGACATAATCAGATTCAACGAGGTTTCAGCATTGTCAGAACTAACGAAAATCCTACATCTAATCAGCAAATGATAAGCAGAAGGATTAAACTTCGCCGCATCACTCAAGCCCCACTTCGCACATCAGGAAACTTACAAATAGAGGTAAGAAATAACAATATGGTCATTCAGAACCCAAAAGTTGTTACCAAAAGGTTCAGACAGATACTGAATGCCGAAATCCAAGCCCAGATACAAGACCTGCAGAGCAAATTTACTGGCTATCAGTTAATTCCCCAGTTTGTTACACCTGCTACTACGAATCTAACGACTAACGATCGTTTCGCCTTGTTGAGTGAAGTTTAGTGCTATAAAATGTTTTTTTTTGTCGAAGGATTTATTTTTAGTTGATTTTTAATCATTGATTTCATTTTATACCCTAAACAAATGTGATCCAGATATAGATGAATAAAGATCTGGAAAAATACTGATTCTCTGTTAAATTAGCTATAAGAGTTTTTCATGCTTAAGTTTAAAATGTATTGATAAGTTTCCTGGATGTAGTTTTACAATACCTACTGTAAATTCAAATTAATAAATGTTGCTGACGTTTGAACCATTTGTAATTAACTATACTCTTCAATTCATTAGGTTTTTGATTAAATTTTCTTCGAAGTCTAGTATTATTGACAAAAAATAAATAATTCAAGGCAAATGATAAGAGTAGTTAACTACGCCCATTCTGTTTTACGAACTCCACAAAGAGTGCATTGAAACCAAGGACGTATCAAAGTACACCCTTGACAGAATAACGAGGACTGAAATCTAATATTTTTCCCGTGTATAAACAATTTAATGTTAAAAAAATATTACAATATGGAAGTAAAATTTTATGTTTGAAACTGGTGGTCTGTTGTACTTAAGCGACAATTAGACCTGTGTTGCTAAGAAAACCTCATGTAATCAAATATCTGTCAATTTAATTCTGTGTTTTGATTTATATTTATGTGTATATAAAATATATCTACCTAGGAAAACGTACTCACTTTTTTCCCGTAGGGAAAAAATTGATACTTTGTCACCTGTCAACAAAGATAAAATGTCTTTTCCCGTCACGGAAAAAACTTATTTTAAGGTAGTTCCTTCGCGACAACCTTAAACAAAAGTTAACATACCGTGTTCATATTTGGTTGATTAACAATTAGTTTAATAAGTAGTAATTGATATTAAAAACTACGCAATATTAACTTGGTACTAATAGGTAATACGATGGATATCATCTATTGCCGTAAAATATATTCTATATTGTATTTTTGATCCACCATTGTCAATGTAATTTTCGTTGCATTTCGTTGTGACTACAGATTTGTAGTCAGTACACGAAATATATTCTATCTACTGATAACGCATTCTTTTATGCTCCGTGTGCTTGTCCGTGGCAACGTCGCGCTGATAGCTGATCCTGAGAACATGAACGTCCCAAACCAATTTTTAAGCTAATATTTATAGGCCAGAGAAACCATTATTCTTTTAAGAGCTTTATTTAATTATCAATTATTGCCCTTGCCGATTAATAAAATGTCAATTAATGATAAATAGCTGCTTCCGATATATGTAGACTTAATGTTTATATGAGCACTCGTCAAGTACGAAAGCTCCAAAAATTTGTAATAGAGCATGCAAAAATATCAGTCAGAGCTATTGGATGAATGCCGGAACTTTTCCCATAATGTTTCGTAACTTGAAAATAATTTGAATCAGGATGTTACTAATAAAATTAAATGTTTCAAATCCATACAATTAATAGTATAAAAAATTATGGAAGGACCTTGAAAATGTAGAATACAAATATATATTTACAAGAAGATTGAATCAAGATTGCCAAGAAAATTTCTTAGGGACCATTAGGCAACTAAATGGAAATTGTAGGAATCCCACATCAATTTAAGGTCAAAGATCATTTAAAAAACTATTATACCTAAAATTATTTCACTCAACTTTAGATACCCCCCAAATAGAGAATACTGAACTATTGACACCGATTACCAAAGAGACGATGTGTTACAAAAAAACTTTATGAGATATGTTTTTGGGAGCGAAAAGCCCTCAAAATTCACACCTGTGATGTGTGTACTATAAATTCTCGAAAGAAAGGAAGAATTAGATGACTCCTCTTTATTTATTTTCTTTCAGACATACGGGAATAAAGAAAGAAGTGTATTTGGAAATCTAAATAATCCCGATGATAAGTTTGTGGATTTAATCACAAAAATTGATTATGCTTTTCAAAATAATTTTGAAAGATTGGGCCAAAACTTTGAATTTATTTTAAAATTTAAATAAACTTCATTTCAAGTATCCCTGTCCTAATTTCCCCAAAATCTTTGTTCTTAAGTTATACATTAGATTAAGAGTTTACTATACATTGAAAGACCAAAAAAGTATTGCAAGAAAAGTAATTACATGGCGTCATAATTGAATTGTTTTTATTTTTGTGTGAATAAAGGAGTTTAAATTTTATGTCTTTTTTTTTAAATTATCATAAATAATATTAGCTATAACTTTTATAAACTCTCAGTTATGAATTATACTATAGTTTTTATCATGAAATACAGTTAAGATTTAAAATATTTCGTTATATAATATAAACCTCCATTTGGAATATACCAAAGGCACACGCTTTATCTGTGAATACGCTCCTGTCGTAAACATTTCCTATGACATGAAATTTTATCGAAGCCGATCCTCGGCTTTACACCGGAATGGCGCAGTCGAGGTCAAATGTTGTGCTTTCGAAAGATGCCGACGAGAGTTTCCCTGCTGTCTTTTACTTATGCTGTGCCTAATCATAGAACATGGAGCATAGGGTACTAAAATGAATAAAATTAAGCGCCTGGCCAGAGCGCACTGTTGCCGGCTTTCTGGCCTTGCAGGATATATGCTATATGGTCATAATTTTGAGGGTTAGTAATGGCTTTATCTTGGAAACTAGATGGTCACTCATTCTATTTTTTTACAATAGTTGTGATATCCTTTACTAACTTATACTAGTTTTTTAATAACATCTTAGTTTTAATTTTGACATTAGAATTAAATAACGTATTGTTTGGCCATAATAACGTATCTGTTACGTGTTAATTAAGCCAATTTCAAGTGTAAATATCTCAGGTTCGGGATGGTCAAACTTATTTAAATTACACAGATACATGGATAATGTATTGAATAACATATATGTGGAGTTTCAACCATTTCTTAGTTCAACACTTCTGTGGAGGTACTTCCTTAATGCTCATTGATAAAATAAATAAAGATCTGTGCTTCAAACACTAAGACCAATATGGAATAGCCAGCACCAATTTAGAAAACGATTTTTTTTGAATCATTGGTAACTAATTTCAATCGTTTTATTTATTTCGAAACATTTTTACCAGTGCCCAGAACCATTTCTAGAAGAATGGGAAAGATACATAATCGTCATTTTTGAAATAACGAGAATCAGATAGGAGGTAACAGGATGACGCGCACATTGGACTGGAGGAATAATTGGACTATACTTTCTACAAAATAATAAAGAGAATCTGTAATGGTGAAAAAATCGGACCATGATCTTATAGTAGACTTCAGTGACAACACTAATGCGCCTGATACGATCGCTTTCTTAAAGATAAAATTTGATTGATGGATTTCGCATGGTGGTGAAGTTAGACCTCCCCATATATCTTATATAGTTGACACCAACGTCTTCCGATCTATCGTATTTTTTACGGTAGGAATCAAAAAGTCAATAATCAATTCAGGATGTGAAAATCTCGCATAGAACATTTTTCACGATTACAATATTTATTTCATTGCTTGGGGTAACGATTGGAAAGTAATATGAATTTTAATTCCCATGGAGTATCATTTTTAAGTTACGAGTATTTCCAAATATGTATATAAATTTATGTTCCCTTCAAATGGTAAATCCAGGGATAAGACACTACCCATTAAAAGTAAATTTACCTTGATGTTGAGAAAATATCACGCGCTTATTTTCTTGAGACCAGATTCCAATATGCAATAGCATTGTTTGCTTCATCTGATCGTATTAAGTTTCGCATAAAAGCGAAGAGAGAATATCACGTATAAAACAATAGATTACAGAAAGCTCTCGAATAATGAAAGCGGAGATATCGGGGATGAAAACCGAGATGTCAGAAAATTCTTTGGGTGTAATAAATATGAATATATGAATATAAAATAAAAATGAAAGAAAAGGCAATAGCGCTCTTCCTGGCTTTCGCTGGTAGAAACATAACCATAATCACTCCACCACATAGCTCGCCTCGTTGGCTTGGCATACCTAATAACTCCTGAGGCTGTACTAGAGTGTTCTCTGACTAGAACGACTAGCGAGACAGCCGTTCCTGGCTGGACTTCGTGAACGTCCTGAGGTTAAATTAACACTTGGCCTGACACATCCTGTTAACCTGTGGAACTGGAACCTGCAAGCGGAGAGTAGAAGATTCGAACTTCAGTCAGTGGCCAAGATGGGAGAGATTCGCTGCAGTAGTGTGGACATATAAGAAGTAGATGCCCGAAGAGACGAGATTTGCTGCTGGGAGTATGGACAGCTGGGCCATATAAGAATAGTAGCTGTCGGAGGAGAAGAGATAAAAAAGAAGCCACCATCCCGGCAGAAGAGGGGTGAAGGTAGAGGCTAGAATTGGTAAACTAGTGCTATTCGAGAAAGCGGCGATCATCGACTCGTATCCTGAATGCCCTAAAGAAAATTCAACTTGCTTCAATGAAATAACAGGAGAACAGTGTGTTATTGAGCGATAATGTGAATGAGAAACCAAGGTTCATGCTTCTGTATACGGTGGGGACAAAGACTTATAGTACGACCTGATGCTGTCCCGAAGTCTGCTTTCGAAATGTAACTGGTAGCTCTGAAATGGTTCATGGAGAAGTGGAAGTAAACATAAGATTGGTAAAATCGTTATCCAAGATCTATCCTTAGTAACAGACATTGAAGACGAGGTTATCGTCGTTATGGACTTAATGGCGTCTAGAGGTTTTTTGCATTTGAGTGATAAAATCTTAAGAGTAAATGAGGAAGAGGTTATTCTTCAACGAAGGAGACAAGACGAGGCCATACGGGTTTTGCATCCAAAAGAAGTCTATTTACCTGAAACTGCAACGCCATGACCCGATTAGAAGATAGTCCAGATGACGACAATATCATGATGTTTGAACCGTCATTGGGCGAGGAGTGGCTATTGGAAAAGGGCTCATCAAAGGTAAAGCAGCTACCCCAGTTCCACTCATGAATGTGAATGACTATCCTGTGAAAAGGATAGTGCTAGTTCCACGTCTTCTCCATAGGACGACGCCTGCATGTTGCCTGAGAGACACCAGCGAAGTTGCACGAGAAACTGTGTGATCTGGTAGATGCAGCAACAGAACAAATTGAGCTAGACCAGCGGGAAAAACTTAGGAGGTCTTCGATGTTGGAGATGGGTGAAGGAGAAGAATCAAAAATGTCCAACACCGAATTGATGATGTCCAATAATTGTAGTTAGCTATAAGATTTTTGTCACCAACTTCAAGTTAAAATATATAAAATATAAATTCTTCAAATTCGTGTTGGCTATCGGTATGTGGTGAAGTTGTCGAAGTCTGAGAGGAAATATTGCGGAGCAACATTCACCTATTATATACTAGATGGGAGTTAATAGGTTAGATTAGGTACTACCACAGTATAAAGAACAAATATATAGTTCTTTATACTGTGGACAATGTGGTATTATAATGCGTTGTACAGCGCATGTACAAGAAATTCAATTCTTGAACTGTTCTCTAATTCCGTCTTGCTGGAACCATGATATATATTTTTTTTTGTGGAAGGAACTATATGCTCGTGGATGCGCCTCGTCATACCATTGTTTTTATATCATGCTTCGGATGACATAATTGGGCATTGATATATTTTGATTTGGTGGAAGTTTTATTCAAAAACCTAGATCCAGAAATTTCATTTATCTTAAGGTTCAAAAGTAAATTATATACAGATTAATAAAGATCCCCAATGTAAACCTAAAAGCAGAGACAACAATAGCTGTCTCTGCCGAAGGCTTTTATTGAAGCAAAAGTTATCTTGGCAACACTGTTAAGTAGTTCAAATATACAGTAACTATTATAAGGTCGGCCATAATGCTTTTCCACCTGACGTCAGCGCCATTTGAACTACTGTCAAAATCAGCTGTTCTGGAGGTCAACAAATCGCAAGTTTGAATTTTAAGATTGTCCTTTTTACTTTATTTTCGTTGTTTTTATACAGTTTCAAAACACTCAGGTTAATAATAAGGTATTTTAACACTAATTGAATTGCTTTAGAGTGATTATATGTTTGAGAAAACTAGAGTTTGTAATTAATTATTTAAAAAGCCGGTACTCACAGAAGTTTTAATCCCTTAAATAACATTATTTTTATGTTCAATTGCCACATTTTTGTGGAGTTGTGGGTTGTGCAAACAACAGTACACGCAACCGATGATAAAAATGTATTTGTACAATCGGAAAAAGGCACTAGAGGTAGATTAATTCAACAACGTGCAGCTCGTCGGCAATCCTGGATACAGGCCTTATAGGAGACGATTTAACAGAAAGCAAAATCAAATGGCAAAGAATTTGTAGTGACCATTTTATTTCAGGTAAATTTATCTTATTATTTTTTCTAATGAATGCATTTTTTATTACATACATAATGTGTTTTATGTATTTCAATCAATTTAAATAAACGTAGTTATTACAATTACTTATATAAATAGCCGTGTAATTTGTTTTCACCAAATATATCTCAAAAAAAGCCAGCAAATTTTGAAAACAAGAAGATCTCGGATTACATCCCAACAGTACATACGGGTTTCACCCGATCCAAATTAAAAACAACCCCTAAAGTAGCGAGAGAGAGGTATACTAGGGCAAAAGAACGTTTAGAAAAGAAGGAACATAGTTCTAAAATTCCATTTATATTATATTTATTTTTCATTATACAAAATATATAAGAATTCATCGAAACAATATAATTTTATTTTTATTTGTATATAATCAATTGGGGGTGGGGTAGTTAGCTTTACAGCTTAATTAGCTTTTAAACATGCTATGTAATGGTAATTTAGTACCTCCATATTATCATCTGAAAAAAAAATCTGGTGGCAGTCAATTTGTGAGAAAAATTGCTGCTCGAAAATATCCAATAATTCGTTAACATATTATATTGTTCATATGTTTATATATTCCTTCAGTCCTTCAAAATATCTACTTACATTGGACATCTGAAACAGAAACATTTTTTGAAGTATTTTCATCTTACTATAATATATACTTTTGTTGTATTTTATCAATAAAACAAAAAATAATCTTTGTTTTATTATAAATAGAATCCATATTGCCATTTTAAATGATTATTATGTCTGTAGAGGTCTTTCAAAATAAAAATATATCAAATTATATTTCCTGAAATAACATACTTAATCTTAATTATTTCTACTTAAATTTTAAATGCTTACCTTCAGGATTACTTGAATTAAGAATTTTATGGTTTTGTTGTAAATATATAGCAGTAAAATCTTCAAAATTTTCGTTAAAATAACGAAACTTACAATGGTGTCTTATGGCAAAGTGGCTTTGTTGACCTCCAGAACAGCTGTTTGTGGCCATATTTGTGACGTCGGTGGAAAAGCTCTATAGAGCTTTTCCACCGACGTCACAAATATGGCCGCAAACAGCTGTTCTGGAGGTCAACAAAGCCTCTTTGCCATAAAACGCCATTGTAAGTTTTGTTAGTTTTCAAGAAAATTTTGAAGATTTTACTGCTAGATATTTACAACAAAACCTTAAAATTGTTAATTCAAGTAATCCTGAAGGTAAACATTTAAAATTTGAGTTGAAATAATTAAGATTAAGCATTTTATTTTGCGAATTATAATTTGTTGCATTTACAAAACTTGGTTGCATTTCTATATTGAAACACCTTTAAATACAGATTAATAATTTGAAATGGCAATATAGATTCTGTTTATAATTAAAAACAGATTATTTTTTGTTTTATTGACAAAATACAATAAAATTATATACCTATGTAAGATGAGAATACTTTTAAAAAATATTTCTCTTTCAGATGTCTAATGGAAGTAGATACTTTGAAAGACTGGATTTTGAAGACAAAAGAAGATATCTTCAGAAAATATGAATATATTAATAATATATTAACCCAACGTCAGATGAAAATATGGAGATTGCAAAGCTAATTAAGCTCCAAAGCTAACTACCCCTTGCACTTTGATTATATACAAATAAAAATACAATTGCATTCGGTTTGGATGAATCCGTGCATTAATCCTAGGAAACAAAAAGGGAATTCTTATATATTTTGGGTATAATGAAAATAAATATAATATAAATTGAATCTTAGAACTATGTTCCTTCATTTTTACACTTTCTTTTGCCCTAGTATACCTATCTCTGTCTCTGGCTACTTTATATAAGTAATGGTAGCAACTAACTATATTTATTGAAATTGATTGAAATACATAAAACACATTATATATGCAATGAAAAATGCATATCAAGACAAATTTACCTGAAATAAAATGGTCACTACAAATTCTTAGCCATTTGATTTTACTTTCTGTTAAATCACCTCTATATTCATCCAAGATTGCCGACGAGCTGCACGTTCTTGAATTAATTAATCTACCTCTACTGTATTTTTCCGATGGTAATAGAAATAATTTCTTATCATCGTTTGCACAACTCCACAAAAATGTGGCAATTGAACATAAAAATAATGTTATTTAAGGGATTAAAACTTCGGTGAGTACCTACATTTAAAGTAATTACTTACAAACTTTAGTTTTCCCAAACATACATTCACTCTAAAACAATTCTATTAATGTTAAAATACCTTATTATTAACCTGAGTGTTTTGAAACTGTACAAAAATAACTAAAATAAAGTAAAAAGTACGATTTTAGAATTCAATCTTATGTTTGTTGACCTCCAGAACAGCTGATTTTGACAGTAGATTAAATGGCGCTGACGTCACGTGGAAAAGCCTTATTGTATCTTTGTTTTTTGTTCTACTTGCATCTTGACTTGCATCTCGAATCTTTCAATCTGTAGTTGAATATCTGTGACTATTAAAGACAGCTAATATTGAGTACTAAGTACAAGTGTCCTCATTAATCAACCAATTACCTCAACAGGTTATGGGCCCAGGCCGCTAAATAGCGTGGGTTGTTTGTGTGTGACGAAAATTGTACGAGAAAAGTGGCGAGTCGAAATCAGTCGTTTTGTCGGACATTTTATTTTTTTCTGCAAAACGTGAAAAATTTGATCTGAAAAATGAATTTCAAGGCACAAATTGAGAAACTACAAGATGTGTCGAATTGGACAACGTGGAAAAGACAAGTTGAGTTGTTGCTGAAGCACAATGAGGTGTTGGATGTCGTAAAAAGTGATGTCAAGCCAGAAGCACCTGCAGCTGATACCTTACCCGCGGTAATTGATGCATATACTGAAACGTTGAGAAAATTCGAAGATGCTCAAGCACAGTTAATTTTGGTTGGAAGCATGAATTCAGCGAACGTTAAGCTGACGACAACATGTGAAACCGCGAAAGAGATTTGGTTGAAGTTATTGTCTGTGTATGAACAAAGTTCTGAACAAAAAGTGGATCGGTTAATGGAAGAGTTCTTCACACTAAAGAAGAACGATAATGAAGACATGATTACTCATGTAAGTCGCCTGGAAAAGAATTTCTCTGAGTTGAATTCCGAATTAAAGAGGTTGGTGAACACTGAATTGCCACATCTGTTATTGCTAAGCAGAATCATGTCCACGTTACCGCCGGAATATTTTGAATTTAAAAGTGTATGGGAAAGTTTTCCAGTAGGTGACAGAACAATCAACAAATTAACTGAGAGATTGAGATTAATAGAAATGAGATTGCCAAGTAAGAAGGAAGACAATAGTGTTGCCCTCTATGCCAAAAACACCAGACTACGTGAAGCGAAACGAAGCGAAAACTATGATAAAAAGTGCTTTAAATGCCGTGAAACTGGTCATTTTGCTAAGCAGTGTCCACGTAAGCAGAAGAAACAGCAGTATAGTGGTGAAAAACGAAAAACTAATGAACCAGGAGGAGATGCTTTAATGAGTACTGAAAATGGTGAAATAACAAACTCATGGTTGGCTGATTCCGGGGCTTCAGCTCATATGACGAACAGAAAAGAATGGTTTGTTACTTTTGAAAAGTTTAGTTTTCCCAAACAAGTGAAAGTTGGAAATAACGACGTCATTCACGCTTACGGTCAAGGCTCGATTAACGTGGAAATGAAGAAAAATGGTCGTTGGATAACAAATCACTTGGCTGATGTTTGGTATGTGCCCAAAGTTGGACGAAATCTGTTGTCAGTTGGCAGAACAATCGAGAAGGGATATGTATTTGAAGCGAATAAGAAAAAATGTGTTTTCAAGAAAGACGGCGAAGTAAAACTAAGTGGAACTAAATCTGAAAAGGGACTTTATACATTGGATATGAGAGTGTGTGTTCCTGATGAAGCCGCTGCAATGTGTGCTGTGAACGACGAAGAGAATATTCAATTGTGGCATGAACGTTTATGTCATCAAAATAAGCACCATGTGGTGACCTTTTTAAGGCAAAAAGGTATCAAAGTCGAGTCGGATGAAGAGTTCTGTGATGGATGTATGTATGGAAAGCAACATAGAAACTCGTTGAGTACGCGCAAAGTAAAAGCGTCGAAACCTGGAGAGAGAATACACGCTGATGTCTGTGGACCTATGGAAGAAAAATCGTTAGGTGGTTCGCGGTATTTCTTGTGTTTCAAAGATGAATTCTCTCGGTTCAGAAGAGTGTTTATTATAAAAGCGAAATCGGAATCAACCGAATGTTTAAAGACCTTTTTAAATGAATGCGAAAATGTCGGGAACAAAGTGAACGAAATTCTTTGTGACGGCGGTAAAGAGTTTGACAACGGTGACTTTAAGTCTGTACTCAAGTCAAAAGGAATCAACATGCGTGTGGTAATGCCGTATACGCCAGAACAAAATGGCACAGCCGAGCGCGAGAATAGAATCTTAGTCGAAAGTGCGCGTTCGATGATTCATTCGAAAGACTTACCAATAATGCTGTGGGCAGAAGCTTCAAACGTGAAAAACAAAAGTCCCATCGAATTGTGGACGAAAGTTGAGTGTCCGGTTGTTGAACATTTCAAAGTGTTTGGAACTGAATGCTTTGTGCACGTTCCAAAGGTCGCGAGACGAAAATGGGACAAGAAGAGTAATCCGGGTCGGTTTGTTGGATACTGCGATGAAAAAGATGGTTTTAGAATTTGGATGCCTAAAGATAATCAAGTGATAAGAAGTCGTGACGTGGTATTCAAAAAGGAAGCAACGGTCAAAAAGAAATTGGACTTAGTTTTGAGGGACACGAGCGAAAAACCTGAAATCGTTGAAAATGATCACTTTGAAGAAGATGACAGAAACGATGGACCTGCTGATTATCCTGATGTCGAATCTGAAAAGAATTTTGAACAGGAGAACAAAGAGATTTCAGATAATGAAGATTACAAGTCACTGTCAAGAAAGTGCCAAAAGCCAAAATATTTGATGGATTATGTTTTGATGGCTCTTCATGTAGTTGAGGATGAGTGCCCATCGACATACAAAGAAGCAATAGAGTCTGCAAACTCAGCAAAATGGCAGAAAGCTATGGAATGCGAGATCGGATCTCTATTGGAAAACGAAACATGGCATTTAACAAAATTACCTGCTGGTAAGAAGCTGATCGACAATCGCTGGGTATTTCGAGTTAAACGAAAAGCAGACGGTACGATTGATAAGTATAAAGCTACGTTGGTTGCGAAAGGATACTCCCAAATGCCTGGTATCGATTTTCATGAAACTTTTAGTCCTGTAGCGAGGCATGATACGATACGAACAATATTAAGTGTCGCAGCAGCTGAAAAATTACATCTGAACCAGTTCGACGTGTGTACAGCATTTCTGTCTGGAAATTTGGATGAAGAGATTTACATGTCACAGCCAAAAGGTTTTGATGATGGGACGGGAAAAGTGTGCAAATTAAACCATAGTCTGTACGGGTTGAAACAGTCACCAAGGTGCTGGAATAAGCGATTTTTGGATTTTATGGCTGAACAACGTATGAAAGTTAGTTCTGTTGATCCATGTCTGTTTATGCGTACACAAAATGGTAACAAATTGTACGTAGTAATATACGTTGATGATGGCGTAATAGCTGGTACAAGCGAGGAAGAAATTTCGAGCTTCAGACAGAAAATAGCACAGAACTTCAAAATAACGTGGGGACCGTTAGATTATTTGCTGGGAATGCAAATTGAACGTCTAAACAATGGTTCGTTATTCTTGTGCCAAAGTGGATACGTAAGAAAAATCTTGAAACGGTTTAATATGGAAAATTCAAACAGCGTTTCTATTGTTAGGATGTATTATTATTTTATAATCTACTGTTCTGTAATGTATCTTGTTCTGTAGTTCTGTAAGTGTTATTCTATGTACTATGTCATTGACAAGATATCCGTTTCCTGTTTAATTTTAATTCATTATTATTATTCATTCTTGTTAGTTATTACAACCATTTGTTAATTTCTTCAATTTCCATAAATATATTTAATTGTGAGTACCTGCGCTATATTTTCTCTGCCCAACAGGTTATGGGCCCAGGACATAACTGTTAATTACGAAACGATATTTAATTGTTCGTTTATAATTTTGAGAAATAGTAAAAAGCATGGCCGGCGACGACAAAATGGTGACCACGCCATCCGGATCAATGCTTACACAGCAGGGAACAATGCCTACTAGTTCGAGTGTAACTGTATCATCATCAGTGCCAAATATAGAAAAACTAGAAGGACAATTTAACTATGGAAGCTGGAAATTCGCAATGAAAATGTGTTTGATGCTCGAAGGACTTTTTGGTTATGTTGATGGCACAATGCCGGTTAGCACTCCAGCGGACATTGTTCGTGATCAGAGTGCACTTGCTAAGATATGTCTTTCGGTTAAGCCTAACTGTTATGTGCATGTGCATAATGCGAAAAATTCTCAAGAGGCATGGGTTAACCTCAAAAAAGCGTTTGAGGGATGCAGCATGGCCACAAAGTTTGAACTCACCCGACAATTTTTTAACATGAGACAAGATGGAAGCACAATGGAAGAGTTTATCAATAATATCTTAACTACGGTGCAGAAACTTGCTGATATTGGTGAGGTTCTGGAAGACAAATGGATCTCTTTTGTCATGAGAAACGGTGTTTCCGACGAATATGAGAATTATGTGACAGCTTTGAATCAGCAGCTGAAAGAAGATTCCACGTCTGATGATGTTAAAATAGCTCTTCTTGGTGAGAGTGAGAGAAGAACAGTGAAAAGTACTGTGTCATCGACATCAGCTACAGCATTCATCTCTAAGCAAAACAAATATAAACATAACCAGTATCGGTACAAGAAGAAACCAGTTCCTCAAGAGATCCGATGCTATGAATGCGGTAGCCCTTCGCACCGTCGACCAGACTGTCCCAAGCTGCTCAATCAAGAAAACCACAAACAGAAGCAGAAGGCCCACCAGGCGTCAACTAAGAAGAATGTAACTCTACTCACCAAGGCCCTCGCTGCAAAGATGTCTCCCACAGCATGGATAATCGATTCGGGGGCAACTTCACATATGACTAAAGATAAGAATTCTTTTTATGATTTAAATTCTAATATTAATATTCCTATATCTGTAGCTGATGATTCTGAAATTGCATGTGAAGGTATTGGCAATGTTGTACTTCAAGTAGGTGATAACAATGTAAAAACTGTTACTGATGTTTTGTATGCACCAACTTTATCATTTAATCTATTGTCTGTAAACAAAATGACGGATAAAGGTTATAAAATTGTCTTCGATAACATATCTTGTAAAGTTTATGATGGGACAAATTTTTCTGTACAGGGTGATCTGGAGTTTGAGTGTTCCAAGACAAATGGTCTTTATGCAATAAACAAATTTTCACAGGAACCAGTGAGGGCAATGTCAATCACCACTATCTCAGATCATGAACTTTGGCACAAGAGACTTGGTCACTTAAACCGCAAGGATATGAAAAAACTGAAGGACATCGTATCAGGTATCTCATTCCGTGAAGAAATAGACAAGGTATGTGTGACATGTCTTGATGGTAAGCAAACGATTAAACCATTTCCTAAAAGAGGATCCAGGGCCAAAGATATCTTAGATATTATTCATAGTGATGTACAAGGACCTATGGAGGTACCGTCATGGGGTGGTGCTAGATACTGTTTAATTTTTGTAGACGATTTTACAAGAAAAGTTTTTGGTTACATGATTGCGAATAAATCAGATGTACTTACTTATTTTCGCCTCTTCAAGGCATTGGTTGAAAAACAGACTAGTAAAACAATCAAATGTTTAAGGACAGATAATGGTGGAGAGTATACGAGCAAATCATTCGAGTCATATCTGAAGGAGCATGGGATCATCCATCAAACCACAGTACCATACAGCCCTCAGCAGAATGGTATTGCTGAAAGAACCAATAGAAGTTTGACAGAGAGGGCTCGATGTATGCTATTTGAGTCAAATTTGGACAAACGATTCTGGGCTGAAGCCATGAATACAGCTATTTACCTCAAAAAACCGATCTCCCACCGCAGCAGTGAAGGGTCTAGTACCAGAAGGAGTATGGTCTGGTAAGAAAATTGACCTATCTCACTTAAAAGTATTTGGGTGTAAAGCTCAGAAACATATACCTAAGGAAAAGAGGCAGAAGTTAGATAAAAAGTCAATTGAAATGATTTTTGTCGGTTATAGCGAGGAGACAAAGGGATATCGCCTTGTTGATATGAATAATCCTACTCACGTTGTTATTGAGAGAAATGTAGTGTTTCTAGAAAATAATATAAGTTCTTCATTGGCC
Organism: Crioceris asparagi; assembly: GCA_958507055.1. Taxonomy (NCBI): domain Eukaryota; kingdom Metazoa; phylum Arthropoda; class Insecta; order Coleoptera; family Chrysomelidae; genus Crioceris; species Crioceris asparagi. The sequence continues at coordinate 50,569,633 of OY293827.1, forward strand.
CAAAAAGAAATGCCAAGTACTTATGATTCTGAGCAAATCACTACAAATGATGTACCAACCAGAACTGTGAATTTGCCTGTTCAAAGAATTAATGAATCCTCGAATAAGTCAATAATGAAAAATGAAATACAATGTATTGAAAATGAATCCACACAATCTGTACCTATTGGAACAACATCTGATATTGTTAGTAGTAGTTCTAATTCAAGTTTCAATGACGATACTGATTTAACTAATAACGCTGATAATTTGGGGATCCAGAATGAGCCAGTTGGAGGAAGGTATCCACATCGTGCTAGAACTGCAAAAAGGTACGAGGATTTTGAATATTCATTTCTTTCCGTGGGGCCACGCGATCCTAAGAACTATTCTGAAGCATGCTCTAGTTCGGATAGAAAACTCTGGATTGAAGCTATGGAAGAGGAAATGTTATCTCTCACAAATAACAAAACATGGATATTGGTGGATAGACCCACAAATCATAACATTGTTCAATGTAAGTGGATCTATAAACTCAAGAAAGGTCTTGATGGATCAAAGCGTTACAAAGCAAGACTGGTAGCGAGAGGATTCACTCAGGTGCCAGGAAGGGACTATGATCAAACCTTTGCACCTGTTGTAAGATTGTCATCTTTAAGAGTACTTTTTGCCTTGGCTTCTGAGTTTGATTATGAAATAGATCATGTAGATGTCACAACAGCGTTCTTGAATGGTAACCTGTCTGAAACAATCTATATGGAGCAGCCAGAAGGATTTGTGGAGAAGAATAATGAATCAAAGGTTTGCAAATTACAGCGAGCTTTATATGGTCTCAAGCAGGCCGCAAAATCGTGGAATGATAAAATTCATAATTTTCTCATTGATCATAAATTTCACAATTCTCAGCACGATGCATGTGTCTACACTAGAAGTGAAGGAAATTTATTTATGGCTATTGGACTTCATGTTGACGATTTTTATATTTTTTCAAATTCAAAGCAGGAAACTGAGAACCTCAAGAAAGCAATGTCTAAATGTTTTAAGATAAGAGATCTAGGTTCTGTCAGTGAATGTCTCGGCATGAAAGTTACAAGAGACCGAAATAACCACACAATAAAATTGGATCAGGAGAGTTATTCCCAGGATATTATCAAGAGTTACGGCATGGAGGAGTGTAAATCAGTGGGCACCCCCTTACCACTAGGTGTTAAATTGACTAGACCGACGAACTGTGCAAACAATCCAGTATATCAAAAGTTGATAGGAGCATTAATGTACCTTGCCGTGAGTACTAGACCTGACATTTGCTTTGCAGTTAGCTATTTGAGTCAATTCAATAGCTGTAATGATGATGATCATCTCAATGCAGCCCTTAGAGTGGTAAGATATCTGAAAGGAACAGTAGGATTGGGCTTGAATTATTGTAAAGGCAAATTAAATTTAACTGGTTACGCAGATGCCGACTATGCTGCCTGTGCAGTTGACAGAAGATCATTTACTGGTTATGTTTTTACACTTGCAGGTGGAGCAGTTAGTTGGAAAGCTAAAAAACAGAGATCAGTGACATTAGCGGACAGCACAACGTTTGCAGAGTATGTTGCCACGAGTGAATGTGGAAAAGAGGGTATATCTTTAAAGGGTTTGCTTGAAGAATTGTCGTTTCCGATTGAGTGTATCAAGATATACAATGATAATCAAGGAGCTCAAAAATTATGCATGAATCAATCGTCTGGTAGCCGAAGTAAACATATTGATGTCAAATTTCATCAAATAAGACATTGGGTGAAATGTGGCGTTGTGAATATTGCCTATCTGCCAACAGATCAGATGATAGCTGATGTATTGACAAAAGTTCTTTCAAAAGTTAAACATGAATTTTGTGTCCAATTCATGGGTATGATTAATTGAGTAATCTTTTGTTACAGGCAGTAGATTAAGTGAGGGTGTTAGGATGTATTATTATTTTATAATCTACTGTTCTGTAATGTATCTTGTTCTGTAGTTCTGTAAGTGTTATTCTATGTACTATGTCATTGACAAGATATCCGTTTCCTGTTTAATTTTAATTCATTATTATTATTCATTCTTGTTAGTTATTACAACCATTTGTTAATTTCTTCAATTTCCATAAATATATTTAATTGTGAGTACCTGCGCTATATTTTCTCTGCCCAACATCTATACCGTTCGAATCTTATGAACCCAGTACAGTTGAAGTTGGAAATGAAACTCCATTTCGAGAAGCTGTTGGAAGTCTGGTTATCTTGGCGGTGTGTACGAGGCCTGACATTGCTTATGCGGTAAACACCATCTCGTAAAAGTTGTGTGCACCTACAGAGGAAGACTGCTGTACCATTCAGGTACAGAAGAACTCATGGAAGCGTATAGCGATGCAGACTTCGCAGGCGACATCATGACGCGAAGATCAACAACGGGTGTGTTGTGTAAAAATGCTGGTGGTGCTGTCAGCTGGCTTAGTCAAAAGCAAAAGAGTGTAGTGCTGTCTACTACGGAAGCCGAATACGTAGCTGCGTGTGAAGGTGCAAAAGAAGTACTGTGGTTGAGTAGATTGTTTAGAGAACTCTCTGTAGTTCAAAATATACCACCTGTATTATTTGTTGACAATCAGAGTGCAATAAAACTGGCAAGAAATCCAGAATTTCACAAAAAGTCTAAACACATTGATGTAAAATTTCATTTGTTGAATACGTCTCAGGTGGTGAGCAATTAGCGGATATTTTGACAAAACCACTTGCTCGAGTTCGTTTTGTTAAACTAAGAGATAAATTAGGTTTACTTAAACTTGATAAATTGATAAGATGTTAAAAATTGTAAACATTGTTGGATAATTTTGAGAGAAAGTATTGAAGCAAAAGTTATCTTGGCAACACTGTTAAGTAGTTCAAATGTACAGTAACTACTGTAAGATCGGCCATTGTATCTTTGTTTTTTGTTCTACTTGCATCTCGAATCTTTCAATCTGTAGTTGAATATCTGTGACTATTAAAGACAGCTAATATAGAGTACTAATTACAAGTGTCCTCATAAATCAACCAATTACCTCAACAGTTTTCAAGTGGTAACAAGTGAAATATGAAGAAAATTAACCAGAACATTATAAATATAAAAAAAATGTATTATGACATTTCTTTAGTATTACAAAAAGTAATGCTGATCACATATTTCAGTATGAGAATTATTTTTCAATGAACAGAATGCATTTTGATGCCATATGAAAAAGAATCAATAATTGTTTTCGACAATTTATACTTCGACCCCAAAAAAGATGCCAACATTTTGATGCAAAATATCTCAATGTCAGAACCCTCGAATTAAAAGTCTATAGTTTATTGAAACCAACTATACAACCCAAATTTAAAATTTAAGGAGAAAATCACACCGCATGTCCAGAAATTGTTATATTCTCACTTTAAGGTGGAACCTTGAGAACCGTTCTAGAACTATTTTGTTATTCCATTCTGGAGTACTGGAACGTAGAATTCTAAATTTCAAGTTACTAGTAGATCCGACAATCGCTGCTGGAACACATTTTTGTAATGCGCATAAGCATCCATTTCTAGAGCCGTCCTGTTACTGTGCTGGACATATCATCTATTGCGATTCACATATCCGAAAACACCAGTGATGCCAAGAATTACAACTATGTGACGTGGTAAGTGGCATCGGTGCAGCAGCATCCGTTTTCATGAAGACATGGCATCTGCAAGCGGCATCGTTGTTCTGAAAACAATTTTCTACTGCGAATAAAACAAGCGTCCCTTAGAGATGGTTGATCCAGTTTAAGAACCCGTAGCACAGTATAAAGTATAGGTCTTTATAATGTGCCCGTGGGGTCAGGTGGTAAGATGGATCGAGCGCAAGAGTTCTATTTTGACATAAAAAATAGAGCTGGTAAATCTCACACGATTGCCTTCTTTCTAGTCTAAGACTAGAAATCGACGGGATGCCGCCAGCAGGAAACCACGATAATCGATGAAAATTGGAGCCATGAAGCTTTCATTTCATTTAGTCGTGATAATAGTTGAAGGAAGGTTGAACTAGACCTCCAAATACATGATGTATTGGGTACAACATAATTCCTTAAGCGCGCGTAGAGGAACTCGTAACTGGTTCGGCGCAAAACTGTCGCGAAACCTGCCAAACGTACGCGAAGCAATCTGCGTGCGCCAGCCTTATCGCAGGTTTACGAGTTCCTTGGCGCGCGTTAACGAGTCATTGGCGTGCGCCACGGTGCGCCAACGTGAGGTGCATGCGCACGCGGAGAGTGTCAAATATTTCCCCTGACAAATAAAACAACGCGCGCGAAGCTCTGCCTGGCGCAAAGATATGGACCACGTGACCAATCACGACTAGGCATTCGAAAAGCAGTCGTGCTGTCAAAAGTTGAAATGAAATAAGATTATTATTTATCAATTTATCAATTTTATTGTCTTTTGCATATTTTCACTATATATTTTCAGATTTTTAATTTGTGTTTTTGGCGTTATATATATAGATTAGATTTCATCAAAATTATAAGTGCAATGTTGATTTAGGTTATTTTGTGTGTTAATATTAACAGATGAGTTAAATTAACTATTAAACTAATGCATATCAAATATTGCTGTGGTTGACTCAAATTCGTAACAAATTATCGAAGCTCTTCTTCCAAAGGTTTATTACATTCCGTATCACTTCGTTTTGACAGTCGCAGTCGAATAATAAAGCGCGAGTAGAGAAACTCGTAAATGGGTCGGCGCAAAACGGTCACGGAACCTGTTCAAAGTACGCGAAGCAATCTGCGTGCGCCAGCATCTCACGCGCGCCAAGAAAAAGAAAGAGTTAATCTAAATCAAAACTGCCATTATAATTTTGATGAAATCTAACCTATATATATAACGCCAAAAACACAAATAAAAAATCTGAAACTATATAGTAAAAAAAATATGCAAAAGACACAATAAAATTGATAAATAATAATCTTAATTCATTTTAAAATTGACAGCACGACGACCGGTCGAATGCCTAGTCGTGATTGGGTGCTATGGTCACGTGGTCCATATCTTTGCGCCAGGCAGAGCTTCGCGCGCGTTGTATTATATGTCAGGGGAAATATTTGACACTCTCCGCGTGCGCCAGCATCTCACGTTGGCGGACCGTGGCGCACGCCAATGACTCGTAAATGATCCTATTTGCCACCATACGTTTAATTCGCTTACGTGCGTGAAGCAATCTGCATGCGCCAGCCTCTCACGCGTGCCAAGAAACTCGTAAACCCGCACTATATGCCTGGAGAATGGTTTTGTGAAACAAGCGTTGGTAAATTCCAATGGAACGGTGAACGGCAGTTATATAGTAGTACCAAGATGTAGGGTTCCTGAAATTCTACGAGAGTTCCACAACGGCACAACAAGAGGGTACCTTCTTATCACGTCAACATTGATCTAAAATGTTGGAACGTTTTTATTGGGTCAATCTCAAAGACGATTTCGCTGATCTGAATCTGACACTGGAAGAGAAAATATCATCATGAACTATAGCAGCCAGAGGGGAGAGTTTATGCTCTACTAAATCGGGCTGAGAACTCTCCATTCTGACCAAGGAAGAAATTTCGAATACACCCCCTTCTAAAAGGTTTGTGAAATCTGGGTATGCGGAAGACCATAATTACTGCTTCAAAGGCTGACGAATAGTTGAATAGATGAACAGGACCATCAATCGATATCTGGCGAATTTTTTTTATGAACACCAGGGGACTGGTACCACTAGCTGCACCTGTCTCTATACCAATACCGAGCTGTGACACATGAGATGATCGGACGCTTATCTGCCGCTATAGTATTTGGTCGAAAATTAAGACTTCCTTGTGACCTGAAGTTTGGCTATAAAGTAGAAGAAAATTTGCAGCTGGAGCCGCCATAGGGTGACATTATCATACGCTTGGTACAGGTCTTATTGTACCATGATCATACGTAACTAGACACTAGTAAGCAAGAGATCGAGATAGAGAGAGAAGTGAGGTTATTTATTACAGACAATTTAGTTTGTTACTCAGTTATCCGTGTGTGTGTGAGTGTCGTTTATTTAATTTATTAAATAAATTGTAATCTGTTCCACCGATTTTAGGTAAATTTCTTATAGAAGTGTACCTATTGCGATCGTTCACACTTTTGAATTTCGAAAAAATTTCAACGGCATTTTGTTATATGTCTATAAGTAAAAATATATAGTATATTTATTGAAAAGAAATAAGCGAAAAAAAAATTCAGCCTTGAAGTGAAACGCGAACCCTGTCTGCTTTATATTCAATAGCCAAAACAAAAACCTCTGACCGCAGGGCTATTGCACATACGGCAATTTTATGTAATAACATGTAGGTATACCAATGAAAAAGGTTATTCAAATTTCAATTCTATGAATTTTGAGAAATTTGGCTTTCCGCTGGCTACAGGCCATCGGGATTTTGGTGGTGTGTCCACCAACACGACTTTCGTACAGCTCTTAGGATTTCTCCAAAAAATCATCCGATCAAATCGTGCAACCATTTTCTCTTATTGTGTCAAAATATGAATAAATATGTAGAAAATGTGACAAGTAACTTTAGCATAACATTTTTCCTGCAATAAAAATTGGTTAACAGCATGTGAAAAGTCATAATGTGATCAAGAAACTTAGCGAAGAATAATTACAAGATTCGAATCGAATGTTTTACCAATACCACTCCTCGAGGCCAGCTCCGACCGCATGCACCCCTATTCAGCAAATGCCAACAAACGTGGTTTGTTGGGAAGAAACAGACCCACGCACTGTGCTGACAATAGACGTATACATTGATGGGTCTAAGAAGAGGGACATTGCAGGCATGTGAATTTTCAGCCAAGACCTGCAACTATCTCTACAACAACTGCTCGGAAAGTATGCCACCATATTACAAACGGAATTAATGGCACTACCTCGAGGGGCTAATGAGGTCCGCATGAGCAAGGTGTCAGGACGAGTAATACGCTTCTTCACAGACAGCAAAGACGCCTTAAAGGCGCTTGAAAGGGGCAGGTACGACGCGAGAACCATGCTGAACTGCCACTCCAACTGGGAATGAGGGCAATGATAAGGCAGATAAGCTGGCGGGTGCTGCTTCGTCGGGAACAATGTGTGGGCCCGAACCGGCGGTACACATTACACAGCACATCATGGCCAACCTCATTAAAGAGGACACACACCTCAGATACTGTCAGAGATGGAACTCAATTCTGGGCTGTCGACAGAGCAAGAACATCATCGCGGTGCCATGCTGGAAACGGACCGAAGACTGCCTAGCTTGGCCTCGGGGTGAACTACGCTCACTTGTAAGCATCTGGACTGGGCATGTTGCGCTAAAAAACACCTACATACAATGGGTGTCATCGATTAGCCGACATGTCGGGCATGCATGGTGGAGGAAGAAACAGTGGAGCATCGCTTCACAGAATGCCCTGCTCTATCCGACGTTCGTAAGGCCATCCTAGGACTGGAGTGGCCGGATCTGACCATCAGACGCACCCCACCTGCAACATTCTTGAGATATCTGTACCAGTTTCTCGGGATCTGGGGAGAAAGGGGGAGAGGCACAATGGGCCGAATGGGCTGAGTACCCGCTGTGGCACCCCTGCGTCAAATAATAATAATATCGAATGTTTTATATATTATAGCTTGGTATTATGTTTCGCTAGTCAAAATGAGTTTTCTACCTCCGACCCCTGTCAAAAGATCACAAGTTTATTTGAAGGTACTTAAACATTTTTTTACAAATACACATATATTATTCGTATGCCCATTCTCGAACCGCTTATTAGGAATTAGACAAGGAATCTATTTTGGAAGATGATAATGCCCGATCGCATTGTCCGGGAGTATTTGGATTGAAGCCCAAATAAAAATACTGACATGGCCTGCTACTCCACCTCAATTCAAATTAAACAAACGATATATTGAAAATTCAGATATTAATTTGACAAAATTATATATATATGGCGTCCTCCATTGGTATCAGTTTACGAACTACCATAGCGCGCGTGCTCCACTCATCGACCGAGCGCGCTAGAAATGTCTTCTTGGATGAGCCAGCTAAATGTAATGATAAAGTTTAATTTATACAGTTTAATTAGGTATTTAGTATTTGTATGTTTGTATACAGATACAGGGTGGAGACTTTAAATAGAGTGCTGCTCATAGCGGCCCTAGGAATAAGATTTTTCAAAAATCCAAAAATACGTTCTCAAAGATTTTTTATGGAGTTCACTCTCGCCATGTGAAAAAAATTGGCGCTCCAAAGAGGGGGCACAGCCCTAAACAACTTTGTTTTTTCAAATTAGAAGACACCACTTGTGACACCTCTTTGGATAGCTTATTAAAAAAGTTCGATAATGAAAAAAAATGACATCAAACCATATATATATATATATATATATAGACACCGTGCGTAGCGATGACCCTGCCATCTCGTGACTTATATCCGAAACTTTTACCTCAAGTGTCAAAAATTGTACTGTCAAACCATGGAAAAAATTCTGAATAATCGTGTTAAATTTTGCTAATTTAAGTTATCAAAATGTATTGTTGTATTGCTGGATGCTGTAATACATCCAAAAACAACTCCAAGGGTGTAAAATTTTACTATTTCCCTACTAATAGTACTCACATGCCATGGCTCAGGGATAAAAGAATTAAATGGATAAATGCAGTTGTAAAACACACGTAAGTATGCATTCAAGTATTTAAAAAGTACTATTTGATTTTATTTATATAAAAACCACCAATTTTGTAGGTAATTATGATTGAAAACAGTTCAATTTTCGATGATCATTGAACCTAACCAATAACCGTTGTTTCTTTCAGTAGACATCCAATTAGATGGCTCCCGTCTAAAAATACCACCATCTGCAGCGCCCATTTTATTGGCAACAAGAAATCAGAAAATCCTCTACATCCGTCGTATGTACCTACAATTTTTCCTGGTGAAGAAAATATAAAAAACTTGGATCAAAAAATTGAAAGATTTGAAAGACACCAACGTCGAATGCAACGAGCTGGATCAGTAAAAGAAGAAAAGTCCTGTCAGAAATTTAGACCTGAAAATAGTGTTGAACTTGAACCTCAAAAACCATCTAGTCGAAGTGTCGGATGTCAAAATGATAATATATCATGTGAAAATGAGATTTACACTCCATTCTTTTTATGTAATTTATTTAATTCTAGTGGTGTTTGCACTGCTGAGGTCCAGTGTAACATTGTATCGAAAGTAATGGCGCATAAAAGTTGTGAAGCAAATATTGTTACATCTAACAAAGTTATGAAGGATTTTAGTTGTGATCCTATTGACCAACATTCACAAATTCTGCTTTGCCCTGGATTTCATGGGATAAGTTCAATGAAAACGGATGAAAATTTTATTAACATAAAAGGGGTTCCATTTTCAGTGTTTAATCTACTCTTGAATTTACTTCCTGATGTCAAAATCAAGTTTATAAATAAAAAAACAAAGTTACTTATTACACTGATGAAACTGAAAACAGGAGTACGTTTTTCAGTATTGAGGGTTATATTTCAAATACACAGAACAACCGCACATAGAATATTTGAAACCTACTTGTTTTTGTTACACTCTGTGTTAAAAAAATTCATTATATGGCCCTCAAAATCAACTGTTCAAATTAATATGCCAGAATCATTTAAAATCTATTATCCAAATACTCGTGTCATAACAGACTGTACTGAGATTCACACAGAATGCCCTCCAACAGTTAAACAGAGGGTTCAAATGTACTCAGATTATAAACATAGTTATACAGTGAAATTTTTAGTTGGTTGTACTCCTTGTGGATTCATAAGTTTTGTATCTAAATGTTATGGAGGTCGCTCTAGCGACTGTTTCATAACAAATCATTGCGGAGTGATAGATTTATTGGAGCCTGGTGATACTGTTCTTGCCGATAAAGGTTTTCCTGCTATTAAAACATCTGTTGATAAGAAAAAAGCTGTTTTAGTTATGCCGCCGTTTCTTCATGAAAATCAATTTTCACCAGAGGAAGTAGAAGAAACGTATAAAATTGCTTCATTGCGAATCCATATAGAAAGAGTCATACAGAGGATTAAGCAATTTCATATTTTTGATCAAATACCAATTAGTTTGTTAAAATATAGAGATCAAATAGTTTATGTTGTTTGTGCGTTAGTAAATGTTGAAAATCCAATTATTAAACAATAAATGTAATATGTACTGTTTTAAAGCAACATTTTTTTGGAACTCCGCTTATAACGTATTTTTATACTGACTAACACTATGTAGTAATTAGTAATTTGAAAGTTATAAACAGAGGAAATAAAAACATTTTGTGAACTGAACTTCAATTATTTTATTTAACAAGTATTTAACAACCTACTTGATATAAAATAAATACATCGATGGTTAAAATGGCAATTGACTTAAGGAACATTATAGTGTTACACTAAAATGACCCTTATGCCAATTGCCGCAAGGGTCATTTTAGTGTAACACAATAATGTCCTTTACGTCAATTGCCATTTTAACCATCGACATAATTATTCATCATTTTCTTCTAATACATTGGCATATAACTTTGGTAAATAATAAGTGAAATAAAACTTTTCTAGACGAAGAACTAAGTTAGATAAAAACATATTATCCCTTTTAATAGACACTAGTACACTTCCCTTAGGAGAATATACAAACAAATCACAGATAGGTATACTTGTAACATACATTTGCATCTGAACCTGTGTATAAATTGAGTGATTTTGTTTCAACTTTAAACCATTCCCATCAAATTGTAAATATTTTACGTTTGTAACTAAATTATCTCTTTCAATTACAGGTTTATTTGTACATGTTGCAGGACACTTAATTTCTACTCATTTTTTTTCCCATATATTATTGCCGCAAATCACAACAGCGTCTGGAGAGCAGCTCAACCATGGCTGGTGGATATTTACCACTAAACCAACCTTCAATACTTTACAATGTAGAAAATACTTATTTTTATATTCTGTTAAAGCCACTTCTTCCATTTCCTTACCGTACTTCATAGCTGATGTTTCAATGTTTTTTGTACTTAATAAATCATTTATTACTCTATTAACATCAAAACGATCACCCTTTAACTTATGTGCATTACTTGCTGTTATTCTCAATTTTCTTTCCGTGTACCAACGAGAACTGTTTGCTTGGTCAATGGTTTCAAAACAAATATTTAAACCAGAATTAACATTACAACAAACTTTATCATTATAAAAGTCATATAAATGTTTTGGTAGTGTTAGTTCAGAGGAGTAATAATAAATAGCAAAGCTCTGCAATGTAAAAATGTCTAGCATTGGCTGGCTAATTTTTTCATTTAATTTTGTTTTTTCAGTAATTCTTACTAAGTCAACCAATGTTTCTGCTGCTACAATTTCTTTCTCATGTTTTTCTTCTAACTGTAAAATTTTGTACAAAGGTGTATGAGCTAACGATTCTCCTAAAGTAGCTGTAGAAAGATCCTTTGATTCTAGTTGTTCCATCAAATTATTAAGTTTAATACTTATTGGTGGAGTTGGAAATAACTCTGCCATTGTCACTCCTTTATCATAACCCAGTAACTGTCGGTACGTTGGTTTGCCCCATTGTTGTGCATAACTGGTTTTCGATTCTGCACTTTCTGCAGAATTTACGTAATGGACTAAGGCACAGACGTGCTTACATTGTCCTGATAGACCTGCCTTGCATTTACAAATTGCACTTTTAATGTTTCGATTGCAATCAAGCTGAAAAGACAGAGATAAAAATTAAAAATAGAAATAATGATTTTCTAAAGATATTGTAATAACAATTAATTCAAAAAAGGTACTTACTGTTATCTTAACATCATATACATTTGAAATTTTTGTCTGAGCAACAATTTTGCCAGTTAATATTGTTTCTTGTTCTTGGCCAACTGTTTCTATGACATCAAAAACATGTCCCGACTCGAATAGCTTTTGGCCTTTTGATATATTTTGACCACGCTGCCGATCATTGTTTATTGGTAGAAAACCATATTTTATAATTTTAATCATTGTATTTTATAATTTATATTTTTAATCATTGTAAAATCACATTTACAGACTACACAGTGACAGTGACAACCAATGCCAATGGGTCTGGAAAGTTTCTTTTTTTACTCGCACGGTGTCTCTACTGTCGGGATTATAACGCCATCTATAGTTTCCGCACGGTGCCTATATTGACAGGAAACGTACCTCTTATTTTCTATGACATAGAATCAGAGACAACCATCTGCATAGAATAACAATAACACAGAACAGTTATCGAGTGCAAGTAGGAGAGAAAAACCAATTAGTCGATTTGTTAAGGCTCTTCAGCAAGCTCCAGAACGGTCATCCCCTGTTAGTGGTGTGTCAGTATTACCTAGAATGAAAGCGAAACAAACTGAGAAAGCCAAGAAAACAACTGACAAACTAGAAGATAAGCCAAATGTAAAGCCAGAAGAGAAACCCAAGCCAATATTCAAGAAAAATGATCCATTCAGTAAGTATTTTGAGGATCTACCGAAACCTCAAGAAAAATTATCCCTATCTTCGGCACTTACCATTGCACCTGATATACCATATTCTCCGTTAATAGTAGAAAGTGTGGGCTTAGGGATGGCCCAGGTTTAAAAAATCTCTCAAGATACTACAAAATCAACAGTGACAAAGCCTTTGAGAACTGCTCCCTTACCAGAATCTTTTAAAGTCAATCGAAAAGAATCAAGGCCTCCTGGTTATTATCCACCTAATGCTATACAGTCTGTGATCGAAGAAAATATCTCCCAAAAAAGTAGTAATAAAAGTTCCCGTTTGTAATAATCCTGGACCTGGCCCATCTTCAGTATATTATCAAAGAGCCGAACAAAACATATTAGAAGAAGAGAAAAAAGAATCCGAAACAACACAAACCAGATCAATCGAAAGACAAGCAATTCAAAATCCCCAAGTTTCTCAAATATTGACATCTGAGAAGGAAACGATTCAATATGATCGAATATTTCAAGGGTTTTCTTGTTCCTTTCAAAATAAAACTGATCGTTCTCAAATAAACGTACAAATATCTACGACACCGCCTCTTATTAATGCTCCACTCACTCAACCAACAATAACAACTATCGAAAGTAAACCAGGATATATTGAGAAAGAAGTTATCACAGAAGAGAAACGAGATAGACTACAAACGTCGACAAAAAAGCAAGAGGGCAGTGAAGAAATATGCAAAACAGTCAGAAGAAGTGATTCTAAAGAAAGCTGAGCAACCTGTCAGACTGCATAAGCCGGAAGCAGTTCCTCAGTATCAGGTGCAAATCAAAGATGAGGCTGAAGCTGATATCCAGTTCATGGAGAAAGTTGAGAAGGCACAAATTAAGCTTGAGCAGCAAAAACAAGAAACAGTTGAAAAGCCAATAATCATGATCCAACAAGATGAAGTGTCAGCTGTACAATCGCAGAATAGCTTCAAGCCTGTAACTGAAGATCGACATCCAAATCAGACTTTCTAGACCAGGATCAATCAGTCCTAGTATGATAAATAAACCACCACCCGCATTGCCATATTATCAAGCCAACCTTGTCCCGCAGCAAATGGAGCCACCCAAGGTGCAATTTCTAGATCCAACCTCACCTGCAACGTCCAGATCCCCAAGTCCTTGTCCAGTTGGCAGAAGAAGTCCTTGTCCAGGCGGTGGTGCTTCGGGCCAAAGTACTTCACTGTCCCTGCCTCGGACCGGCAGCAATATACGTCCTGTTTCACCTGCGCAAGGCCCACCCCCAAACCCACTTAGATCTCCAAAGCCATTGCCAACACCTGATGACACTAAAAGAAAGCAGGCTCGAGAAAATCTTTCAACATTTGTAGCAGAATATAGGAGTAAAAGAGATATGATTGATAAAGAAACAGAAAAATAATGATTTAAAATGGCCAGGTCCAATCATTCGTTAAGATAGAATGTTTTAATTAGGACCGGGGCCCTTGGTTATCTAGTTACGATACTGACATTCAATCAAAAGTAACCAGTAAGCTCGGTGGATAGGTTTCATAAACACCCAAGGCATTAGATGCCACTTGACTCAACTATGAAGATAATGTGATTCTACAATACTCTCTATATATCAATATAGCGGCTGAAGCTCTAAATGTTCTTCAGGTTGTTTAAGTAAAGTCAATATTATCAAGTGTCGTTTTCCCCGCATTTTCTTGAAGATAACTCCATTTCAATTGCCCTGCTGCCTGGATTTTTATGTTTCCTTCTTGTTTTTCTGTTTTTTTTAATGCATGCATGACTCTTGTTTTGTTTTAATTTTAGAGCATGCAAGCAGCTGCATCACGCAAGCGAAAACGAGAACCTTGTAGAGCTAGACGAAGTCGGCTTTCAGCTACCCAGTCACCCTCCTCCCCCGCCTCCCGTTCCTGCATATACTCAAATCAACATAACCATTCCCTCTCAAAGTATATCGCCTCAATTGGAATCTACGGGCTCTTCCAGCCCAAGATTAGACTATTCGTCCTATTCCTCTTCCAGTAGCCGGAACCTGCATCACAGTAATCCAACTGAAGTTGGTAGAGATAAAATTATTAAATATTAAAAGCTTAACACCAAAACTGAAGAAAACTAGCACATCTGGGACACAGAGCCCAAGATTGAATTATATAGTGAACCATTTGGAAAGTTCAGCCATTAAAAATGAGACTAAGCGAGTTAGTTCTGAGATTTTCATTCCCATGAACAACTATAATGAACCGGGAATGTCATCGAATATTCAATCCAATTTAACCTTACCCGATAACCTCACTTACACAAATCGAATTAGCCAAAAAGTAGAGAAAGATTTCAATAAGACCAGTAAGATGTTCATTAACAGCATTATGATGGATGCTACAGATTATAGGAATCGAGATAACTTGCCTGAAGTGCCTATTTGTTGCAAATGTAACGTTGAAATTGCTAGGTAATTATATCATTAACATAAGTGCTGCATTATTTTGTGTTTCTAATAAAAACATTATTTCTTCCAATACCTGCCAGTAAATAAAATAATGTTATTGTTCAGAGGGCCGTTTATCACAGCTTTGGGGAAGATCTGGTGTCCCAATCACTTCATATGTGCCACTCCATCGTGTAGAAGACCATTGCAGGATCTTGGATTCGTTGAAGAAAAAGGCCAATTGTACTGCGAATACTGTTTCGAGCAATATTTTGCTCCACCATGTGCCAAATGTAGCGCCAAAATTAAAGGAGTGCGTAAAAGAAACATCTATTGGTTTGAAATTCTTCAATCGTTTTTATTTTTAGGATTGCTTGAAAGCTATTGGAAAAAACTTTCATCCTGAATGCTTCATCTGCGTCTACTGTGGCAAGCTGTTTGGTAATTCACCATTCTTCCTTGAAGATGGTAGCCCATATTGTGAAGCAGGTATGCATTTTTGGTCGAGGATTATGGTTATTATGTATTTATTGAATATTAACATTATAGATTGGAATGAACTCTTCACTACCAAATGTTTTGCATGCGGATTTCCTGTGGAAGCTGGTGATCGCTGGGTGGAAGCAATCAATAACAATTACCACAGTCAATGCTTCAATTGCACGGTGAGTTGATAAGAAGAATATATATCTGTAAACTCATATGACTTTTCTACTCGATTTATTCAGTTTTTTGATTATGTGAAATCTTTAACTATAGTAATATAATTTGATGTGTACTCGCTGTATTTGAGAAAATTAGATTTTCCCTATATTGCAGAAGACTTGCATGCGTCGAATATAAAATTCGACTCCATTTTTCCCAAGGAGCCCAACAACAAACATTACTTTCAATTTTTCCATAGGATAAACTTTCTAGTCAAAGTGATCCAATTTTATCACGTTTATCTATCTGGTGATTAAAATTTAGTTTGAAATTGAGTCTTTCGAGATCTCTCGAGATTTACCTGTTATAGCTCCGGTAGCCGTATAAAAGTAAAAACTCCCGAAGGGCCCATCCGCAGAAATTATATATAATTTTGGGTTATATATTATATAGTGTGCGAAATTTTTTTTAAATTAAATACATAGTACATGGTATACATTATACATGTTAATGCTTAGTTCAGTACCTTTTATGGAATTATAAAAATATAAGCAACTGAAGTCTTTAAATTAGTAAACTTCTAGTTTTCGAAAGCAGCTGCCTGGCACTCTGTAAGCTTGAATTGCAGATTTTGTTCTTAGTATTCGTTAAGGACCTGCGTATGTCGTCAGAGATAACCTCTTTGTCTTGGATGCATTTATGTCATTCACATGCAAATAAGGAATTTCTTTAAAAATAACTTTAACAAAGTGGTTGAATAAATGTCTATTTGGGTATTTGAGAAGTACATATATTATAACTATTCCGGATGAATGTGTAAATCATGTTCCCAAAGATTTTTGGTAATTTTTGTGCTTAGTTATGTTGGCCTGTATTTAGAAACTCATTCCAATAACATTTTTAAGGCACCAAGCCCCAAAAAGGTTACAGGGGGGTGCAGTGAATAGGGGTGCTGGGTGGGGAAAATAAAATTAACCCGATAAATAAGAAAGTGCAAGAATTAGCGAAAACGGAGCCATAAAAAATATATGGGAAGAAACAATTTGCCTGCCGCTATTTATGTTATGTAGATACAGCCATTATGCGATGTTGCCAAAATGACACGTTTGTAAGGACATCCGATACCTGAAGTCGAATTTGTAGGAATAAAGTAATAAATAAATAATCAATGAAATATTGATAATACGCCATCAAAGTAAACAGTGCAGCAGCGTAGTGGCGGACAGGCCTGTCATATGAGTCGGAATTAGGAGAAATTCGAGGTGAAAATAATAAACTTTAGAATTCTTTCCTTCGCCAAAATGAAGTGACCGCCTAATAATTTTTAGTGAAAACAGATCCCTAATATGTCCTAAGGTCGCTGTTAATGTGAAATTATCCAGATCCTTTCTAACCTGATTTATACATTCACCCTATTCCATTAAAAATAAAACTTGAAAAGTTTTATTGTGATAAATCCACTTGCTTATGTGTGTTTGTAGTTATCTAATAACAGTTCAATGGTGTGAATTAATTGTACATTGGGGTTATTAAATTTAATTATCAATTTGATTTCTAGTTATCAATAGTTGAATGACAAAATTTAATACTGAGACTCCGCAACAACATGTACGAAGTCTGCCCGTCTATTAGTGGGTTACGTCTCATTGCCCGAAATAGGTAGAAAGTTGAGATTTTTAGGAGACCATCTATTTCTATTACCGTTTTAACTACAAATAGTAACTCGATCCATCCGTTCGTCCGTCACAATTGTACGGAACCCTTCATGTGCTAGTTTGACACACCATGCTATAGACATTTCTTAGAAATACAAAAGAATGAGCGATTACTATGCACTACAAAAAAATTATTTTCGAACACCCTGAAACGAGTTCCATCGAATATAAGAAGAATCTTCTGACCAGGCCGTGTGGTTATTTTTTTCGATTGTCTAGACAAACAACAGTGGTCATATTAAATTCTGACTTATGAGGAACCGTTTAGCCAGAATATGAATAAACAAAATTTTACATTTCCTTTGAGCATACGTGTTTTTCCTGCTTTTTCCAGACACAGGCTTATACCAGGTGTTAAATGGCTTTTTAGACAAGATTCATCAAAATTGTTAGAGCCGTTTTCGCGGCACAGCATTTAGTGAAACACGATTTTCAGCTATTGCCTAGCAACCAGAACAAGCAGAATACCCAATCTGTATCACCGACGAGCCATATCAATACCCTACAAATAATAAAGAAAAGCAACAAAATCCCGATATAATCGTGAGACATACAGACAGACAGACAGAAAGATAGACAGACCAATGACTGAAAGTATGTTTTTTGTACTCAGGTACCATTCTTACATTCTTACTAGGCTACTTAGAGTAGCGGTAGGAGAGAAAGATATATTTCTTACGATTTATGATTTATTAATATGCAACCAGTAATAGTTTTTTATCATCTATATCTTCAGATGTGCAAGAAAAACTTGGAGGGGCAGAGCTTATTTGCCAAAGGAGGACGTCCATTCTGCAAGAACCACGCTCGTTAATAAAATAACTATTGTCAAATATTGGTTACCATACTTCTCGCTTCAAAGAATAATATTTATTAATACAATTTGTGTTTTTATGTAGAATGTAAGTGGATAAACAATTATGTTAATTCGCATTGTCATATAGGTATCATTATGTAAGTTATGTCATAACAATTTCAGTAGTATTTAATTTTATTATTTATAGTTCGAATGATCATACTTTATTAAAGCGGCAAACCAAACTGCATATTTATATAATATAATAATAATAAAATATATATGCAATGTACATTTTGTTAATAAATAGATATTTAAATAACATTTTGAATGTTAATAAACAGATTTTTTTGTAGATATCATGTTATATTGTTATTGTGAGGATTTGTGATTTGTGCCATCGATTTAAATTTTATTTAAAATTGTAGGATTGTTTATTGTATAAATAAAGAAAATTGATTGTATATCGAATCTCATCTTTATTGAGCTTTAACAACAACTTATTGAGTATTGATAAAATTGAATTAACCTACCTCCATAACTTAAACAAAAATTAAAGTAGTTTTCATTAAATGGTGTGAGTTCTATAAATTACATAATATGCAATTTCACGAAGCCAAATCATTTACAAAAGTATCTACGTGCCCTGAGAATGGAACCCTGAACTAAACTAGAGCAAAATTTAACGTTACAACATTTTAGCAATCATCGATGATAAAGTCGGAAGAAGCTCAACACGTTACATTAACAAAAAACGATTATGAGAGTTTATTTTTAAATTTAAATTTAAGATTGATGATACGCGAGAAAAAACGAGAAAAAAACAGCTATATAGGATTATTGCTACTCTGTTATCTTAATAGGAGCATTATAGAATTTGAAGATGCATTAAATTATAAGACATTAGTTTTTTGATTCTTATTCAATAGTACCACAATAAGCAAGAGTACTTGAGCCTTCTTCTTATAACAAAAATAGCACTAGTCTTCGATGCTTTCAAAGAAAACAGGCCCAATCGCTAAACTAAATAACGCTCTTTTTGCGGACGGAAGATAGCGAGATGAATAGTGAATAAATTACGGTCATACATAAACTTTGGCATAACTATGGCAGTTAAGATTCTTTGCAATATATACTGCAAAATATTGTTTCCTGTCTTCTGTTCAAATTGGTGGTATCCAAATGTCACCAGTCATCTCAACTGCTTCTTGCAGAAACTCGCTCAACTGACTCTCTGACGCTGTAGGATGTTTCTTGGCTAAGTACTTAGCTGTCTTTGTAAATTTTATTACCTTAAAAACACACTGTTTTAGATATAAGATATTTAAAAAAAATAATATATCTAATATATACACCTTGGCCACCATGTTCTTCACGTATCCATTTATATTTGTGTTAGTGCTCTTGCCACCATTTTCCAACGATAGTGGCCATATTCGCACCCAGTCACCTTCCCGTGAATTAGGAAAATTCCAGTCGCGCCCATTACCCTATGTTTTGTGATCAGACTTTTTGATCTCATCTTCTACCTTTCCACAGAAATGCAAAGTTTAATACAGTTCAAAAATATGCAGCATGTAAACTTACTTTTGATTCCATAATATTATAACAAGGTAAACCAAGATCTCGAGATTCCACTTGGACTTTTGGCAAATTGAGGAAAGTCTCTAAAATTTGAAGAAATTTATTTATATGCAATAAGATTGGAATACATTTTTGAATATATACTTTGAAAATTGGCCGAAGATTTTCGAGTTTTCGATCTGACTGCCGTCGAATTGGACCTACTAGTTACAGCAGACATCTTCCTATGCTTTTTTCTCCAGCGTCCTACTGCATTCACTACAGATACTGTATTGGAAAGTGACAACTTTTTGATATCAATATTGTCCCTAAAAAATAAAGTTGTCAGCTCTCTACAAAACGGAATTCTGATTTACACAACACCTGTCAGAGTTATTCTCATCTGAGAAAATACTATACACTGATAGACCTGTATTGAATAACGGTAAGCCCAGAAGGTCGAACATGTCGTGCAACATTGGCTTCTTTACCAAACGATCAGCATCACAATCGTTGCTTAGTGCGGGGCTCAGGTTGACCTTATAACAAATATGTTACCGTTTTGAAAAGGTTATAAGGTTAGTTTAATAACTGCACTTACTTCTAGTAGCCACGGTCTTAGAGAATTATCTATAAGCACATCGAAACCGAAAAACTCAAAGCAGTTCACCGTTGGTGGTATCTGACTAACATGGCTTAATACAGTTAAAATAACAAGTGATGTTATCCTTTGCCACAGTAACCAATCAGAGATACTTGCTTGTTGGAAATACCTTCTGAGTTGTCTAAGAGTCCATTTACATCCTGAAAATTATTGTATGGGGTAATTGCGGAATTCAT
Organism: Crioceris asparagi; assembly: GCA_958507055.1. Lineage (NCBI taxonomy): Eukaryota > Metazoa > Arthropoda > Insecta > Coleoptera > Chrysomelidae > Crioceris > Crioceris asparagi. The sequence goes on from OY293827.1 coordinate 50,590,159, forward strand.
TTAGTTTCTGACATACTGACAATATTTGACATTTCAAAGGGATTCTACATCTTTGTTCTCAAATAAATTATAGTATCTAAAGGTGGAGACGATACTTGATTCACATTTTAGAATAAAATCAAGTACAGTGCTCTTTTTGTAGGTATTTTAAGAGCCAAATTTATGGTTTTTAAATTAGAATACCCTATGTTTTTTATCTGAATTTATTTCTAGCATTCAAGCAATACCCAATAACAAGATTCATTTTTTAAAGCCTAAAGTAAGGCGACGGCCTGTATCCAGCGGAAAGGTAATTTTCTCAAAATTCATTGAATTGAAATTTGAACAAACTTTTTATTGACTTACATGTCATTACACGCAAATTGCCCATTCTTAACCGCATGAGTCATAGCCTTGTGATTAGAGGTTATTGTTTTGGCTGTTGAATATAAAGCAGATAGGGTTCGCGATCCGCTTCAAGGCTTTTTTTTCGCCTGTTTCTTATCAATAATTTAAATATATATTTTTTAAATCAGGGTCCATATTAAGATCTCCAGAAAATGTACAATTACTTCAAATTTATATTGAGTTTTCATGTTTTAACAATATTTCTTATTTCTTTCTTTATCAATTTTTATTTTTTTTTCATTTTATGGAAAGTTGCTTCGAACAAAAGTTGTAGGTACTGATTATATCTATAACCCAAAATTATAATTGATGGTATTTACACTACGGCCCTTTTTTGATATTTTTTTTAAATGTTTGAACGGTCGCCATTTTAAACTACTTACCCGATAAGGCCCAATAACGAACTCGCCCGAGATATTCAAGAGATTGATTCTTGCAGCAAATTTAAACTTGATACCTCCAAAACTTCTACCTCTATCGTGTTAACAAATTTCGTAATATCCCGTATATATATACATGGTGTCTCAGCGACACCGTTCATTAGAATTTTATTGGGTTCTGGTCAAAATAAAAATTAAAAAATTGAGAGTTATATATAATCGATTATGTTCTATTCAACTAAAATATTTTTAGATTGATAGATTTTCAGTATCTACTTTGTTATTTTGAATAAAACGCCCTGTATAATTTTATATATTTGGATTAACCAATTCTTAATCTTCATAAATACCTTTATTTTTTTCAATTGATCCAGCCGTTTTGGAGTTATTCACTTTTTTGTAAAAAAAATTGCGGTAGCAGACATTTATTCAAACAATCATAGAACACTAGATTTTTCGGATATCAATTTAGGATTGAAACTTTGTTTAAACAACATGTTGGAGTATGTTCTGCGGCCAAAAACGATTGTCTACATTGTAGGGTTACTTTACTATGGCACGTTATCTTTTCGACATTTCGAAGAACCATAACTTGATTTTTTTTAATGGCACCTCCCATATTTTATTGCTCAGTCGTCTTCGGCGTTTAATTTTATACATCTTTTACACACCACATATCCTATACCTGAGATTGATAGTTTAGGAGATAATTAAGTTTTTTTTTAATGCGCACATTTCTCATCGATACTTACCTAGTATGCCATGAAAAATCTGGCTGAGATCGTCTATTTCGTAGACCTCAGTATTTTTACAGATGTATTGCCTATCTGCTATTTGTTCACAAGAGTTCCTCAATAGTGCGTAATGTAACTCACTTTTTATCAAAAATTTACCCTTCGGAAGAATAGTTCTGAATTGACCTTTCGAGAAGACTGGTATAGAAAATAAATGATAAAGGTTGAATTCGGAAGGATAAGTTATTGGAATTTTAAGTATATGCACAATTCTATTATTGAGAATAAAGCATTCCACTTCTATTAATTTTTCAAAAAGAAGGGTATTTCCTAGATCAACAGGTATTGGAAATTGGTCAGGAGTGAATTTTGTTTGAAGAGTTTTTAATATATTATATAAATCTGATATAGGCATTATGCTTGGATGCATAGTTCTAAGTTTTGCAAAGGTAATAGAATTCTCTATATCCTGTAAAATAGATATTATGGTTTCGTACAAATTAATTATTTGAATCATAACATCCTTTATAAAGTTACTATTCTCTCTGTAGGCTCGTGTGGTTACAATTAATGAGATTTGATTTAGCTTGTCTTCCAAAAGTTTTTCATTATGATTAATCTGGCTAATTGTTCCATTAAATTTGTCTATCAAGGTAATGGCAAGTGAACATTGAGATTTTACGCTTGAAGTTATTTTGTTCTGATTCTCTTGAAGTTGTCTAATTAGTAGATCATATCTCTCGCCGTCTCTAGCATCAAGATTACCTGAAATTGATTTGAATATGGATCCTAATTCATTGATCAGCCCTCGTTTCGTTCTTTGTGAATGAGATATAATTTCTGAAAGTTTTGACTCCTTATTTTAAACATATCTTAATATTTTATGGTAATTTGAAACATCTCTGGAATAATTTGCATTCATTTGAAGCGATAATGTTAAATTCGTAGATTTAGTTTTAAGCTTATTGATTTCTAAAATTATAGGAATCAGATCGTAGTAATGAAAGAGTGAATGTGAATATTCTTGTAGTTTAGCGATACCGATCTTTAGGGGTATTAATCCTGGGTTGTCTTGTAAGTTTCTTACACTGATAGTTTCTCGGAGACCCAAGACTACGGGAAACCTGTAATACAATAATCTATCTTTACTAATCGAAAGAGTAAATTTTTGTTAAGGGACGCTTAAGGTTGTTCAAGTGAATTTTTGCATGTTGATCAGTTTTCACCACTTTTCTTTCGGTATTGATATTTGTTAATTTTGAGGGTTTATCAAATTTATTGGCGTGCTTTTGCCTAATGTGTTTCTTGGAAAAAACTACTTGGTTTTCTTCAAATAATTCTGGTTTATCTCGTTTTTCATTAGCTTTTTCAATAACCTTTTCCTTTTGATTAAGTAACGCTGAATTTATCTTAGAGTATAATAATCTAGACTTTTCTCTATGTTGATTAACATAGTCATTCAATATAAGTTTATCTATTTCAATTTTAAATGGGTCGTTATCTGTGACATGTCCGTTTATAACGTCTATAGGTTTGAATTTGGTGACAGAGTGGATTGAATTATTGTGTGCCAAAATTGCATATAGCATTTTCATTTTCGCTGGTGTTTTTGAGAAACCTTGAGTGTTTAGTAATCTGAGATGTTCTGTGATTGTAGAATGGAATCTCTCAACTATTCCATTTGATTGGGGATGATTAGGAGAACAAAAGTGAATTTTGACTTTATGTAAGTTCAAAAGCTCGGTAATAACAGTTTTTAAATTCTGTTCCGTTATCTACAATAATAAGCTTAGTTATACTATGATGTGAGAAAAAGTTATTAGCAATTTCTGTTCCAGACCTAGAAGATATGGGGTATGCTTGTGAATATTTTGAAAAGCTGTCCGAAATTGTTAAAAATTTTGTTTGTTCGAATGTAAACGTATCCATATGCACTATTTCAAATGGTTTAGAAGCTGTCGGTGTGATGTTCATTTGCATTTTTCCGGGTTTTCTCTCGTACTTAGCTTGCTGGCATATTTCACAATCATTTATATAAGTTGTAATTGAATTTTTCATTAACGGCCAATAATACTTTTCCTTGATTCTACTTAATGTTTCGTCTATTCCTCGATGGTTGGTTTTACCTTCGTGGTATCCCTGTATTTTTCTTCTAAATTTAATAGAGGGCCATTTGAAATTTTGTTGGACTACTGCAGAAAACGATTCATAAATTTGTGGATCTTCGAAATATAGGTGATAATTTACATTGGGAGATACATACTCTTTTATAAAGTTTACTATATCTTTTTAAAAATTTTGTTCGGATATTTGGAGATGAATTCTTAATTTCTTTTCAAATAGATGAGATAGCTTCGGTTTTGCTGGTGAATGATGTACTAATTTTATGAAGATTTGGTTTTGTCCGTAATTGATTGCATGATCTGTGACTGGTATATCTGCTATTGGATGTTGGTCAGCGTTTGAATGTATCGTTTGTTCATCGCTATCATCGTTGACATTGTTCGTGATTGGCTTATCTTCTTTCGAAGACGACTGCGCCTGCACTTCTGCAATTGATTGATCATGATGTACAATCATCATCATTCTTTCCATAGTATCTGAATCTAGATAAACTCGAGGTGATTTTGGAGATTGTGTACGAAGTTCGATTTCTCTATATTCCGGGGTATTCAATTCATTGTGATCTTGATTTAATGATTCTCGCTGGTAATCGAATGTTACTGATGGGTTTTGATAATTTGGATATTCTTTCAGTATATCATCTAGTTGTTCCCAGAATTCTTTCGTATGTATTTCGACTCTTGAAAGCGCGTCTGCGTTTGTGTTTAATTTTCCTTTCTTGTATATAATGTTATAATCGAATTCCTCTAGTCGAATTCTCCAACGCATAAGTTTTGAGTTTGGATTTTTAAATGAGAATAACCATTGCAAAGGTTTGTGATCTGTTATTATATTGAATTTACGACCATACAAATATGGGCGGAAATACTTGGTTGCCCAAACGATGGCGAGGAGTTCTTTCTCTATCACAGAATAGTTAATTTCTGAATCGTTGAGAGTACAAGACGCAAATGCAATGGGTAAATCTCTGCCAATCGGGCCTTGTGAAAGGACCGCACCAAGAGCAATATTTGAATCTGTTGTTAGATTAAAAGGTTTCGAAAAATCTGGATATTGTAAAATTGGCTGGTTTGTTAAAATAGTTTTACAATTTTCGAAACAATTAATAAATTCTTCGTTGTGTTCGATTATTGCACCTTTCTTTAAACATTTTGTTAGCGGCTTTGTTAAATTAGAAAAATTTTTGATGAAACGTCTATAGTCTATAAGAGTCCCAAAAATCCTTTGATTTGTTTGGTGGTCTTCGGAATTGAAAATTTTTGAATAGCCTTAATTTTGTCCGGATTCGGCTTGACTCCTTGTGGTGTTACAACATGTCCGAGATATGCAACTTCTTTCCTGAGAAACTCGGATTTGTCAAGTTGTATTTTGAAGTTTGAATTTCTGAGTCTCTTGAAAACACTTTCTAACCTCTCTAGATGTTCTTGCAGAGAAGTCGAGAAAACGATGATATCATCCAGGTAGACTAGACATTTTTCGTTTTGTATTCCTCGCAGTATATTATCCATTACACGTTGAAACGTGACAGGGGCGTTCTTCAACCCAAATGGCATGCGGAGGTACTCATAATGTCCATTTTCTGTACTGAATGCTGTTTTCTCGATATCCTTTTCTTCCATCTCGATTTGGTGGAATCCACTTGCTAGGTCCAAAGTCGTGAAGTATTGGCACTTTCCGAGTTTATCCAACAAATCATTAATATTCGGAAGGGGATATTTATCATCGATAGTCTTTTCATTTAGTTTTCTATAGTCTACTACAACGCGCCATTTTTGTTTGCCAGAGGCGTCCATTTTTTTTGGAACTACCCAAATTGGGGAAGACCAAGGCGAATTGCTGGGCCGGATGATATTGGTTTTCAGCATTTTTCTTATTTGGTTATCTACTTCGTTCTTGTGATTAAATGGATATCTGTATGATTTCGTATAAACGGGGCTTTCGTCGGATGTTTTGATTTGATGTTTAATACGGTTTGTAAAAGTTAAGGCCATCTCTTCATTGTAGAATGTGTCAGTATTTTCGACAAAGTGATAGTATTTTTGAAGATTCCTCAGAATTTAAATGACCTAATCTAATTTTATTTAAATCTAATGTGTAATTTTCCTGGAATTTCTCTACAACGAATGGTTCACTAAGGTCAAGTTTAATGGTATCGTTAGTAGTGTTCAGGATTGTGGTTAACGCTTCTCCGTTTTTTGCAACGCTCAGGCTTTCTGGAATCTCGCAATTATGAATTTTAATATGTGGGATAATGATATCGCCATGTTTTACAGATGTTCTTATCTTGATAACTTGTTCAACACGTGGTGATACGGATATTAAATGAGTATTGTTTGCGCTATTCACTTTATGGTAATGTAATTTAATCCTTGCTTTCGGAGTAATAAGAATATCTCTACAAAAATCAACACTAGCTTGTAGATTTTTCATATTGTCTAGACCGATGAGGCCATTGAATGTTTTGTGGAATTTGAAAAGGTAAAATTTCATGTTGCCAGGGACGTTAAAAACTTGAGGAGTCGGAATTTCTGTGCTATATTTATGAGATGATTTTTGATACACTGTGGAAACTATAAAAGGGTCATTTTTAATTCTATCTGGAAATAATTTAAAAGCTAAATCTGGGTCAAGAAAAGATTTTGTAGAGCCAGAATCAATTAATAGTTTCAAATTATATTGTGGAATCATTATATAGGGAAGTTCATTATATTCTGAATAATTGAATGAAAAAACTTTAGGGGTATCTTTCCTCGGAATTTGGAGGATCCGTATGAAAATTTTCAGTCTCAATGTTGTTTTCATTTGAAAAATCTTCTTGATTCTCACATTCTGCTTCATGATAGTAATTTTGATATTCGTTAAAATAGTTTGGATCATAGTCAGATTCGCATGTATTTACTTCTGTGTTATACAGTTCTTCGACTTTATAGTGAGGAGGTTGATTAGATGGTTTGAAGAAATTCGAATGAGGTTTGAAGTTGGTTTTGTTAATTGGCTAGGATTTTCTTGTTTAAAAGTACTTTGATAATTTTGTGAAAATCTGGAGTTCTGGGTAGGCGCTCTGAAATTTTGTGGAGCTCTAGGATATTGTGGATGATGAGCAAATTGCTGCGGAGGTTGACTGAATCTTTGTTGTGTTGGAACTTGCCAAAACGGGGGTCTAAAAGAATTGTTCCGATGCATTGAATTTGGGTTTTTAGGGAATATTTGATTTGGATTATTTCTAAATTGAAATTGAGGTCGTGAATTAACCTGTGGTTTCATTGGAATCTGTGGCTTGAAAATTTCTGATTTTTGGTTTGTTTTGTTAGGGTAACTCTGAAAATAATGTACATTTTCCTCTTCAGTTACATACTGTAAGGCTTCGCTCAAACTTTTCGGTTTCATACATCGAATTGTTGTTCCTAACGGTTCGCTAAGAATGTTTTAAGTGCTAAATCTTGGTATAAATCTATCTATCTTAGCCGCTCGTGCTTCCTTAGTTAAAACTTGAGAATTAACGTGGCTGCACAATAAATTTAGAATATGTAAGATTCTATCGTAAAAATGTTGTGTTGATTCACCAACAGTTTGTCGTAACATGAAAAGATCTCTATTTAGACAACTTTCGTCACGTTGATCAGCAAAATTCCTAATTAATAATTCTCTTAATTCTGTCCATGTGCTAATACCATGTATATTGAATAGAGTTTTTGCATTTCCACTGAGCTTTGATACAATGGAATTCATTAAAAACGTATTTGAAAAACTTTCTGGATTCGCTTCATCATATAATTGATTTATTAGCGATTGACTAACCAAAAGAAATCTCTGTAAATCATTAGCGTCGCCACTAAATTCAAGGAGACAATTAAGATATTCAGGCTTGAATTGGTTCATTTTAAAGACAATTTTAAAATAGCTGGCTTAATAACTGGGCTTACTACAATTGAACTAGGTAATTCTGAATCTTCTAAGGGTTTATTAGGTGATGAAAGCACTTCTTCCAAACTTTCGTAAAAGTCAAACAAATTTCCGAAAGACATAAAATGAACAAAAATGAGTTAGACTTACATTAATATTAAGGCAACTCTGAGCATCCTCTCTATAAGGGCTTCGGCTGGATCGGCGATGGTTGTCCTTTACCAGGTCGATAGCTCTTGCGAATTTAGACGATTTGGGTTCTAAATTCCGATGATCTGCCAGTGGGTTGTGTTTTCCAGGTCTTCGATAGACTGGGATGAGCCAAAATTGGTTTGCCTCTCTGGATTTTCACTATCACTCACAGTTCAACAATTTCGAATGTCCGATTAATCGTTGATACGAAAAATAATCAAACGATTTGATTATTCTCAGACAATCCTACTGACTGCGCCAAAAAATAATTTCGATCCTCGAGATTGCCTTTTTAAAAACTAATTTATTAACTAAAGTTACAATGTTTATGCTACAAAGGTTACTACAGGACTGTTCTAATTGTTAACGAGCTTATATTTATACTATATACAAAAGTGTTTATATCAGCAGAAATAAGATTCCAATGGGAGACCTGATGGAAATATAATTCATGGAAAATAAATAAGCATTGTCAATAAATAAGTCAAACGACGAAATAATTAAGCTAATAAGAATTAAAATAGATAACAATTATAAAAAGAATGTCTATACAAATCAAGAAATACAATATTTTCTATTTAACAGATGATTAATTATTCCAATTTACCTTGGGTCATCGGAGGTAAATGTGGATAACTGATCTCGTTATCACGTCTACACGTTCTACTGAAAATTCGCACTTTCTATGTAAAAAAAACTATATATAGGTTATAATACATTTATTATAAATAGTGGCCCTTTGCTGAAGCACAATGTTAAGCGTGAAGAAACACCCTCGTGTTGCTCTTCGTATTTCTTGAGTACCAGTCGAATGCCGCTCGCATGCGTGCTTATAATTCTTCCCTCGTTTTCAATGGTGTCTGGTAGACCAGATCCTTGATGCGTCCCAAAGGTGGAAGTCCAAAGGTGTCAACTCTGGAGATCTTGCAGGCCAGTTTCATGGTCCTAAGCGCCTTATCCACCTGTCTTCGAACATAAATGTGAGCTCCTACTTCTTGGGTGCAAAGAGTCAAAGCTCTATCCAGTTGATACCAACAGCTTCTTCTTAAATTCAAAGGCAGATTATCTAGAAAATCTTCAACCACAGGACGTAATAAATTCAGCCGTTAACGCGCCGTCATAAATGAAGTAAGAGAAACGTTGAAACTAAACCTCTTCTGATAATTTCTTTCTCGGATGGCATGGGGATTTACTGAGGCCCAAATATAATTGGGTCTATTGTCTATAAGTCCTTTACGCGAAAGCTTAAGATTCATCCGTTCAGATAATTTTTTTCAAAAAATTCTCGTTTTCTTGGCTTCAAAGATATAGCATCTCAGACAAGTTAACGCTGTCGTAGGGATCTTGAGGATGAAGGTCTTGCACTAACAAGAACTTGTAATCGTGTGATGCTTCTTCAAACTCCTTATATTCAAGATGTACTGATTCCCAGATCTTTTTCAATAGCTCGAATTGAGGCATAGGGATTCGCCTCGAAATAGGCCAGGGTATTCAGTTCTCCCTCTTCTTATCAATTAAACTTTTTTGTATATTTATTACATGATTAATTTTTCCAAAACACACAAATTTGCTTCAATTCTTAAAAATTTACCTCTGGTCATTGGAGGTAAATATGGATAGCTCTCCTTAAACATTCTACACGTTCTTCTAAGAATCTCGTCGTACAAAAATAAATCAAGAATTTCTTGTTTGATATAGACATTGTTTTCATTATTGTTATACATTTTAACTCGTAATAGCATAATTAATTTATCGTTTGACTTGAAAAAATATTTATTGCGAATGCTTATTTATTTTCCATACTAGTTAAGTATCGACGAGATATGTGCGCATTAAAAAAACTTAATTATCTCCTAAGCTATCAATCTAGGGTATAGGACATGTGGGGTATAAAAGATGTAAAATTAAACGCCGAAGACGACTAAGCAATAAAATATGGTGGGTGCCATTTAGAAAAATCATGTTATGGTTCTTCAAAATATCGAAAAGTTAAAGTGCCATAGTAAAGTAACCCTACAATGTAGACAACCGTTTTTAACGTCAAAACATACTCGAACATGTTGTTTACACATAGTTTGAATCTTAAACTGATATCCGGAAAATCTAGTGTTCTATGAATGTTTGAATAAATGTCTGATACCGCAATTTTTTTAGAAAAAATTGAATAACTCCAAAACGGCTGGATCAAATTTAAAAAAATAAAAGTATTTATGAAGAATGAGAATAGTTTATTCCAAATATATAAAAATATACAGGGTGTAATATTTAAAGTAACAAAGTAGATGCCGACTTCCGGTATAACCGGACGCACCAGAAATCTGAAAAGATTTTAGTTAAAGAGAACATAATCGAGTATATATAAATCTCAATTTTTAATGTATTATTTTGACCAGACCCCAATAAACTTCTAATGAACCTTCTCGCTGAGACACCGTGTATATATTGAACTGAATTGCAGTTCGGGATCTTTTCGGCTTTGTCAAAATAACAAGAAAACACAACTTCCCGGTTCAGAATTTTATTTTCCTAAAATAAAATGGTTTTGGTACGCCACTGGCAATATAATTTAATAGCAAATTTATTGATTCCATGTGCACGCTGGTCTGGTTGCAGATGTCGTCTTCTTCTTCTTCGATGATTCAGCTGGTAATAGTTTGATTTCGAATCTCACTGATTTTTGCTTTACGAGGTCTCTAGGAGAAATGAACTGCCCGTCGTATGAGATTTGCAGTTTATATAGGAAATTAGATTGAACCATGCTTTTTCCACTTATTTGAAGTGCATTTAACTATTCCTCATACTCCGTAACACATGGGTTTCATCTGGACAGATCCTTGGCATTCCATGCTCATTCCAAGGGTGAAATTCCTTCTCTTGTTGTTTGTTGTAAATATAGGAACTTTCGTTTTAATTTTCAGTACAATATATATATATATATATATATATATATATATATATATATATATATATATATATATATATATACACAGGTTGTTAGGTAAACATGCGGCAAAAATTCAAGGGGTTATTCCTTAGCCTATTCTGAGAATATTTTGTCCTATGATGATTTCTTAAAAATCCCTTTGTTGTGAAGATACAGGGCGAATAAAATTTGCGACAATAACAATATTTTATTATCAAAAAGTACATGTAAAATTGCTAAAACTACAATAAATGTTCGAAATGACTTCCTCCAGCCGGAATACAAGCATTCAATATTCCCGTCATTGACTGCGGAACTCTTTCAAACACACCAGGGTTCAGATATTCCCACAAGTAATAATCCAGGGGGCTTACGTCTGGGAATCGAGCAGACCATGAGTGTGGCCCACCTCGACCGATCCATTAATCTCTGTATATTGTTGTTAAGAAAATATGTTCACCCTGTATGTTCGAAACAAAGGTAAATATTCTTAGACCAGGCCAAGGACTAACCCCTTGAATTTTTGCTGCATTTTTACCTAACACCCTATATACTTTTGAACAAAAAGTTCTTTATATATATATATATATATATATATATATATATATATATATATATATTTTTGTGGATTCTTGAACCTTGTTGTATTATATTTTTGGAAACATTTATCTTGGGATGAGGTTCAAATTGATAGTTTAAAGTTTAAAAAATATTTAAAGACGTTTCGCTTTGGGGCTCCAAAGCTTCATCAGTTAAAAAATCACAAAAAAATGTGGTAAGGATTAACATTATAAATTATTTTATGGATATTTTTCTTTACCATAAACGCACATTCACAACAGGTATCTATTTGTAAAAACATCATCTTCAGTTTCTTTTTCGTTTTAATTATTTTATGTCAATGACTTTTTTGGTTGTTGCAGGAGTGGCAGGAATGTGGGAGGACAATTTTGGACATAAGACATACATTTGACGTGAACAAGGTGTCATGTGTTCTCGTTTTATGTATTTTGTTATATTGTTTTGTGGAATTTATGTATAATGTATGATTTGAAATACGAGGGGAAATGTTTATATTTGTGAAATCCAGTATGATGGTTGTTGATTTCATAGTCAATAAAAATTAATTAAAGGTTTAAATGATTTTGTGGTATATTCTGCTGAGATGTTTTATGTCGGTTTTATCATTCAGTGCATTTGAATTAAGTTTAATGTGTATCATTTCCAGGAATTCTCTTTTTTTGGTGTTTTTTTCTGTAGCTAAAATTTTTATATCGTTGTAGTTGAAATCATGTTTGGTTGATTTTTTGTGTTTGTTCAGGGCTGTGGTAGAACTTTTTGTGTATTTGTGTCCGTTAATTTTGCCTTCTAAGTATTGACATGTTTGTCCTATGTATACTTTATCACATGAAACTTCATTGCATGGGATTTGATAAACTACATGTGTTTTCTTGTTGAGAGGATTATCTGTTTTTAATTTAGAAAAAGTTGTTTTGTTAAGAGTATTGCATGCTTTATGTGCAATTCGTAGGTTGTAGGGTTTTGTTATTTTTGATATTTTCTCGGAGAGATCTTTTATATATGGTAGACCTATAGGAATACACATAGGTAAATCTTTGTTTGTTTTTACCGATTGGTTGTAAAAAGAATGAATTCTGTTTTTGAAAATTGTGTTTACCATGGCTACTGGGTAATTGATTTTTTAACTGATGAAGCTTTGGAGCCCCAAAGCGAAACGTCTTAGAATAAATATTTTTTAATCTTTAATCTATCAATTTGAACCTCATCCCAAGATAAATGTTTCCAAATATATATATATATATATATATATATATATATATATATATATATATATTTTTATGTAGATTCTTGAGCTTGGATATATTTTTTTCCTTAGGTTTTCTTGGGATACAGGCTCAGTGGTTTGATTAACTTATTTTTATTTATTCTATACCATTATAATTAATTTTTATAAGAACAAAACGTTTCGACCATATGTGGTCTTTTTCAATTGTTAAAAATTAAGATTAGCTGTAATATAAAACAAAAATTTTTAATGTAATTTTTCTATGAATTGAACTAAAACTTACCTAAAATGCATAGTTCGTAGAAAACCAGATATATAATAAAAATTAAAATATAATTCTGTTTGGGTCGACCATTTAAAATTGAAAATTAAAACTGTATTCTATATAATTGTTGAGAGTTATATCATTCTAGCATCTTCTTCCAGTTTCTTTTTTCTTTTTTTTTTATTCTTCTTGTTCATTTTTTGGAAAAAACTTTTTATATTTACTTTTATAACTGTTGTCTTTCAGCGTGTGAATAGATGTTTAATTTGGAGCACGTTGCGAAAATAAAATGGTGTTGCCGGAAATATGTGGCAGGAAATTAAAGTTAATATTTATTTTTGACTTTTGACATTTGAGTAGACGAGAAAATTTTTGTGGATTCATCTCGTTTTAGGTTTTGTGCTTTATAGAATATTATTATATATGGTACTTAAATTTTTAATATCGGTTTTTGAATTTATTGTGTTTGAATTATTTTTTATATATATCATTTCTAGAATTTTTCGTTTAAATGTGTGTTTTTCAGTGGTTAATATTTTAGTTTCGTTGAAATTGAATTTATGTTTCTCTTGTTCTTCGTGATTTGAGGGCGGTTTTATTTTTCTTGTCATATTTATGTCCTTTGATTCGATTTTCGATATATTGGCATGATTCGCCCTCACAAATCACGAAGAACAAGAGAAACATAAATTCAATTTCAACGAAACTAAAATATTAACCACTGAAAAACACACATTTAAACGAAAAATTCTAGAAATGATATATATATAAAAAAATAATTCAAACACAATAAATTCAAAAACCGATATTAAAAATTTAAGTACCATATATAATAATATTCTATAAAGCACAAAACCTAAAACGAGATGAATCCACAAAAATTTTCTCGTCTACTCAAATGTCAAAAGTCAAAAATAAATATTAACTTTAATTTCCTGCCACATATTTCCGGCAACACCATTTTATTTTCGCAACGTGCTCCAAATTAAACATCTATTCACACGCTGAAAGACAACAGTTATAAAAGTAAATATAAAAAGTTTTTTCCAAAAAATGAACAAGAAGAATAAAAAAAAAGAAAAAAGAAACTGGAAGAAGATGCTAGAATGATATAACTCTCAACAATTATATAGAATACAGTTTTAATTTTCAATTTTAAATGGTCGACCCAAACAGAATTATATTTTAATTTTTATTATATATCTGGTTTTCTACGAACTATGCATTTTAGGTAAGTTTTAGTTCAATTCATAGAAAAATTACATTAAAAATTTTTGTTTTATATTACAGCTAATCTTAATTTTTAACAATTGAAAAAGACCACATATGGTCGAAACGTTTTGTTCTTATAAAAATTAATTATAATGGTATAGAATAAATAAAAATAAGTTAATCAAACCACTGAGCCTGTATCCCAAGAAAACCTAAGGAAAGAAATATATATATATATATATATATATATATATATATATATATATATATACCTAAAAAGTGTGAAGAAATTTACCTAATAATTACCTAGGTCTTTATGGTAATCAAATTTGGCTTGCATATCTTTGTAAACATAGTCATAAACATTTTGTTTTCCATCATAGTTAACTGCTTACAACTCAAAAATATAATATTTTTATAATAGCCAAGCTCTATCTGTCTATCTAGGATGCTAATAAAACTTAGTTTCACTTTCCTACCGCTACCCTAATTAGTTATGTAGGTGTTGTTCGAATCTTGTAAATTTTCAATAGATATTTACGTTTCAGAAGTTTCAGCGTCCAAAGACATATTTTCTTGTCTATGCCAAGATTATCTCTGAAAGGGATAGGCTGATTTTGTTGCTTTCTTTCTTGTTTTGTAAGGTATCGATGAGGCTCGCCGATAAATCTGATTGGGCATCCGTCTGGCACTGGTTGCTAGATAATAGTTGAAAAATGTGTTTCGCTCAAACTGCGGTGTGAAAAATGACTCTAACGATTTTGACGAAACCTATGAAAACATTCTACTTAAGGTAGGTATTGACAGATTTCTTTTAAATTTCAGTTTTATACGGTTTAGAATGCCTTCTTTCCTATAGCAAAGTTTCAATATGATTCACCGTTTTGTAATCAAAAAAATGATATATTTATTTTCCATTTTTTACATGGGTGAGATAGAGCGAATGTATTATTTCACCACATTTTTTTTTTTTTCGCTCAAACTTCCCGATAGATGTCAATGAAAAACTATTATATTATAAAATTAACCTTGATAAAAATGTGTATAAAAATTCAACGCGATTCATCGTTCCGTTTTTTTTAATATAAGTTTTTGAAGTGTAGGGTCCATTCACTTAGAGAAAAGGCCACCGCGTCATCAGCTCAGAAACCAGTTTTGGTCATTTTGTCTCGTTGCCTAGCAACGATCAGCTGCCGACACATTTCAGTGGCGTAGCACGGGTAGCGTAGTTTTGACTGTTTACATGAATCAAGAAAACAACAAAAGTTTATTCGTAATCTGCCCGTTTTTAAGTTTCTCTAACAAGGAAAGATTGCATATGAATTTCCCGCGTCTGAAGATATAGCCACTTCTCACACGAAGGTGCTTGGACGGCCACAAGTTTTAAACGGTGAGTGGTTCATGGTATCTATGGTCACTTTCCTGTTTGTTTATGTTCCGTTGTGCGCCTACGAACTGAATTCGTCCTCCACATTCCTCACATTCTGTTCTGTAGAAAGTGTTGGTTTGAGAATGCGATTTTGGTTTATGGCGATTTATTCTATTTTCTGGAAGGTGAGTTTCCACACTTTATATTAGTTTATGTTCCACACATTGTTTTAGAAGATGCCACCGAAGAAGCTTGTTGGTGTGAAAGGGTTGGTAATTCAGAGCCAAGTCCGTGAAATCATAAATAACGTTGCCACTTTTATGCAAGACGAAGGTGAACGGGGATTTCAGATACCGCTGATGCACTGATGTAAATAAACGCTGTAGTTTGTGTATTTTTTACCTTTCCCTGACATTTCTTCCCACATGCCAGATGTTTGTTTACATGTTGGTAAATTGTACGACACTGACGTGACGTCAGCACTTCGCGGATCTTTGTGACGTAGGTGGCCTTTTCTCTAAGTGAATGGACCCTAGTATCTCCGAAAATTTCGTATTATACACTTATGATTTGGGTGATACTTGGCAACAGCGTTAATCTTGACTAGTTAGTAACACAGGGTGAATATGAACCGGAAAAAAGTAACACATTGGTTCAAGTAAATTGTATTATGAGAAATTTACACGAACAAACCATCAATATAAAATCATAGGCAATAAACTTATAGATAGTAGCACAGACCTGTGACTTCGCAAACGATTTTATTCACATTTATTGTACGTCTACGAAGGCTTGAAAATAAAAGTCTTATATAGATAACAACAGAATAAAATTGGAAAACTAAATATTGCGAATATCTACGATTTTCCTGAAATGTATTCTTCAAAGAAACGCTGAATATTACTTATACATCTTCCGTTCTTCGTCATTCTATTATTGTTAGGTGAAGTTTGCCCCGATAATAATTTGCCTTTTTTATAAGCTTCTTTTAAAACCATTCAACCTTAAACAATCTTTCGGAATACATTTTGATGCTATTTCTTCTAATATTTGCACATCATATGTTGCGTTATGGAAATCTCCTCTTTTATATAGGTAGTATGACAGTATATAGGTACAGTATTACACACATTACACTTAAATTTTTTACAAGTAGCAAATATTTTTTATCAAATCATCATTTTCTGCTTGGATATCCTTTTCTCGCCTTAGGTATATTTAAATTTGGTAGCTTCTCTAGCATTCCCTTTTCAATAAATCTACCTTTTGACAGCAATTGACTAGACATCATATTATTCAAATTTAAAATTTAAACGCTCTAATGACAGCTCTGTAACTAACCTACTGACTTTACCTACTTGTGCCAGAAACTTGATAATTCTACGTTGCCACATTCCGTCTCTAATGAAAAATATATCAACCTTAGTGTGAAAAATGAACTGTATATAGTCAAAAGTTTTTGACAGATGTTATCTTTGAAAACATAAAAAGTAAGTAGGTAAGTACAAGAAATAAAACATTAAAAATATTGTCGTACTCTCTATTAAAGATGTTCTTATAAAATAAATATATAAATATTGACATATTTTCCAAAAATGTTGACGCATAGAACCTCATACTTTTGTCACTGACTATCTCGCTATAACTACCTTAAAGACCTCTAAGATCAACTTTAAGGTTTATCTCTGAGACAAGGCAGGAAAAAAGTAGTGTTCAAATTAACTGTGAAATTTAATAAAATTTTAATCTATTCTGGATAAACGGCTTCCTCTACGTCTAAACCGAATACCTGTATTCATGCGCTGAAAAAAATGAACGGTCACAGGATCTGATCATACGATTTTATATTCGATGGAATTCGTTTGAGGAAATCTTTTTTATGACTCTATGGTAGGAAAGTAGTGGATGCAGTAATTTTTTTAGAAAAAAATCATAGTGGGTTTCTCTCTAAAAGACTTATTTTAATTAATTTAGTACGCTCCGGTATAAATGATTTATAAATTTTAATTTGATTGCAAATTTATGTTGTTCCTCTTATCACTTAAATAAAAATTTCTGGGCGACCGAACTTGCCTCGGATAACTCAGGATTTAGGGTGGGTCTATAAGAGTTACTTAGTTCAAAATTGTCCATATTTTTAATTCAAATTTGTTGCGATCGGTGAATCGATAATTAAATATCACTTTTGTTGTTCACATAGCTTATAATTTAGAGATCTCGAGATTAATATGAACGTGCAATGTGAATGTGAAACATACCAGAACATGAGTGTGCCCAAATCAACTTTTGACCCCCAAACTCCATACTGAAATTTATATTACATACTGCAAAGCCATTCTCGAAATTGCTAGTGTGGAACTTCTTTTTCAATTTCTCGACCCACCTCTTTCTGCAATTTTTTTATCGGAATCTGCCGAGCCATTCTAGAAAAAGCTTATGGACTTCGAGGATGGCACCTTCACGTTTTTTCACGAAAGCCACCTATATAGATAAACTTAAAAAGTGAAACCTGAAGCCTTATCTAAATACAAAATGATTATTGCCATGTAATATAATACTGCCACCCTCCATAAATTTATTAGCTCATCTGGTACATTTGGAAGAACACTATAAAAACATTTCAGATGAATTCAGCCGGTAATAGCATTCACAACATTTTTCCAGAATTCATCACCAACTGTCTTATCATAACGGGTAGATACTCTTCATGATCCTAGTAGAGATAGATCTAGTTCAGGGATGCGCCCCTGCCGACGTAAGCACTGATTGTTTTCCCCCAAATTCCCTTTCTCTAAGGAGAATCAGGTCCCAACCTCAAATTCCTTTCAATATTCAAATTTATCCCAACCCATCCTATAACCCCCTACCAACCCGCGCTGGCCTGCGTGGTGGGAGTATTGGTTAAATTTTTACCCCGAGAAGTACTACAAACTCACGGCCCTCAGTCCCCGGCGGGCCGACGATCCCCGGCCAAGGTAGCGGTCGGACAAGTCGTCGGGCAGAGGGTGCGAAGAATCCCAGGGTTAGACCAGGCTACCTTCGAATACAACTGATTATTGCAACTCTGAATACCCGATCACTTTCTACTCCCGAAGAACTACAGGAATTGGAAGAAGAACTTTCCCATATGAAATGGGATATTTTGGGAATAAGGGAAAAGAAAGGGCAACGAAGAACCGACACTACACTCAGGACATATATTTCACTATATTGGAACGGATAACGTGAGCTATGGAAGAGTAGGTTTTCTGGTTCACAGAAAAGTTCCAACACATTAGTAACAGAGTGATATATTATCTCATCTATAAGCTCAACAACAGATACTGTTAAAGATAATACAAGTCTATGCACAATCGTCCAGCTATACAGATAGCGAAATGGAGGATTTTTACGAGGATGTAAACACTGCACTGACCACGATGCCAACTCACTATACATTGATGATAGGGAACTTAAACGCAAAACTGGGTCAAAAGAGGATGATGCCTAAGACAAGCATAGGTTATCATTTGTACGGAGTGAGGAACGAGAGAGGACAAATGCTCCTTGACTTTCTCATGCAGAACAACTTATATGTCATCAACTCTTTTTTCCAAATGAAACCCCAGCAGAAATGGACTTGGGCAAGTCCAGATAGCCTAACCAAAATCGAAATAGATCTAGTGATATCAAGCAGGAGAAATATGGCACGTGACGTAACTATTTTGAACAAATTTTCTATAGGTAGTTATCTCCAAATGGTCCGAGCAATTATTGAGTTAAAGCTGAAGAAAGATAGGCTTAAACTTATTAGGAAGACATCAACAAAATGGAAGCCTCTCGATGATGTAGTGTCCTTCCAACAGGAGATAGACGCTAAGCTAAGCTAAAACAGGAATACTTCGAAAACAGATAAGCTCAGCATAACTAGGAGAGCACTGATGAAGACAATAACTACCAGACAAGTACTCAACAAACTGTGCTCTAACCTGTATGCCTACCCAATCGACGACAATGCAGCATTTGAAGCCCAACTTCTCAAGAACCGTCATGAAGTACCGAAAACATGTGAAAGTGCGGTAGTATATAGTCAAGGATATAACGTGTACAAGTTAAAAGACAATGTATGGCTGTAAACTGCCCTCAAGCAAACACAAAAACTGTTACCCTGTCCCAAAACTCTATTGTTAAACTTGAATCGGAGTGCCATGCATTTATTGGTATCACCAAGGTACAAGCCAATAATCAGAGAATCACAGAGGTCGCCGACAATTCTCATCCTGTGGTTATCCCATTTGAATGTTGTAAGCACATAGCTGACAAGAACCAACTCCCAAAACTAGAGCCTCTCAAGTTAAATGATGTAAATGTAGAAGATTTGAATATCGCTAACCACAAAACTACAACAGTACTCAAAGGACTTGGAAACTCTTATCAATCAACCCTTTATAACCAGACATATATCCTGGATGACATACTTCACAATAGCCGCCATATGCACACTCGCAGGTGGCTACCTAACGGTAAAAGTAATAAGAAGATTCAATCGAGAGACAAAGGGCCAACATTCCACTGATGAGAATTAGAAGCTTTCTCCCAAAGAGATGAACACCAAATATCGAAAAAACTGAAGAAGAAATGGACGAAATTAATATTTAATAAAAGTTGTTGCATGGCATCAACATTTAATTAATAGGGGGAGCTGTTATTTGGGACTTTATGATGATCTAGCAGTTCCCGGATACTAAGTACAGCGCCTGACAATAGCCTTCATCAATTCCAGGAACTTTCCGCAAAACTTGCAGTATCCATGGATATCAACTTGCAGCATAAAGCATGTGTTCTCAGAAACACACCGTACGAGCATTGTTGCTCCAATATAGTTAGTAAGAATCTTAGTTGTTAGACGAACATCCAAAGATATAATGACATAATTTTCTATACAAATAGAAAATAATAATTTTATTATAATAGATCTCAAGAACAAAATTTTCAAATTCCTCAAATTACTTGACAATTTCGGTTTCTATAACAATAAAAAATTAAAGTTTAGAAATGTCTATCTATTTTGTTTTATAAGTCAAATTGAAAGTATCAAAAATATAAATGTTTGAGATTGCATTTGTATAATATTAGATTGTATAAATAATATTATTTTCCTGTGAATATGGAAATTTTGAACTTTACTATATATAAATAGATCCATGTTGTAAGTACTTAATATTTATTGATAGAAATATCATATACATTGTGGTTTTGTAATATTTTTAATATTTTTTAGTTTCGCTGATGAAGGCTGAAATTTAAACTAATCCGAAATATACGATTTTACATGAAGATTTTTCATTGAATGCCCTTTTAGGCCGTATAACCTGAATTATTCTAATATATATATATATATATATATATATATACAGGCTGTCTCAGCGAGCCGTTTATTAGAAGTTTATTGGGTTCTGGTCAAAATAATTGAATTGAAAATTGAGATTTATATTAATCGATTATATTCTCTTTAACTAAAATATTTTAATTTATTTTAAATAGAACACCCTCTATATTTATATATATTTCGATTAACCTTTTCTCATTCTTTATAAATACCTCTATTTTTTTCAATTTGATCCAGCCGTTTTGGAGATATTCAATTTAAAAAAAAAATGCGGTGGCAGACATTTGTTCAAACATTCATAGAACACTACATTTTTCGGATATCAATTTAGGATTCAAACTATGTGTAAACAACATGTTGAAGTATGTTTTGCGGTCAGAAACGGTTGTCTACATTGTAGGGTTACTTTACTATCGCACGATAATTTTTCGACATTTTGAAGAACCATAACTTGATTTTTTTAAATAGCACCCCCCATATTTTATTGCTTAGTCGTCTTCGGCGTTTAATTTTACATCTTCTATACCCCACATGTCATATACCTGAGACTGATAGTTTAGGAGATAATTAAGTTTTTTCTTGAATGGGCACATATCTTGTTGATACTTACCTAGTGTGCCATGGAAAATAATTGAGCATTCTCAATAAATAATTCAAAGTCAAACGACATATTAATTATGGTATTGCGAGTTAAAATGTATAACAATAATGAAAACAATGTCTATATCAATCAAGAAATTCTTAATTTATTTTTGTGCGACGAAATTCTCAGTAGAACGTGCAGAATGTTTACCTCCAGTTACCAGAGGTAAATTTATAAGAATTGAAGCAAATTTGTGTGTTTTGAAAAATTAATCTATATACATATATATATATATATATATATATATATATATATATATATATATATATATATATATATATATATATATATATATATATATATATATATATATATATATATATATATATATATATATATATATATATATATATATATATATATATATATATATATATATATATATATATATATATAAATCAATCGCTGTTCGTTAGTCTCGCTAAAACTCCAAAACGGTTTGACCGATTTGAATAATGTTATAATAAATAATAATGTTGAAAAATTAAAAAATTCAAAACTGGTCATTTTGTATGGAAATCGCCTTTTTGTATTACTTTCAGTAAGTTGCATAGTGGTGGACCTATCGTCTTTTGTCTAACAGATGCCAGAATTATAGTTACTGTCAATCTTTTCGTGCAGTTTTGTCAATTTTTTTTTTCTTAAAATGAAAATACTATTAGTTTTGATAATGTAACGTGGATAGGTAGACATGTACTTACGGTTGTTATTCTTTTCTTAGCTATTCATTCCACTATCTTGCTTACAATAGTGGTTGCTTGTATATTTCATTATGTAGTTCTAGAATTATGGTAGTTATTCTCGATCCTTCCAGAAACTATATGTGAGGTACAATTTGTCATGCTATTGTCAGTTTGACAAGGATCTGGAACATTGATTATGTGCGTCTAGATAATCATAGAACATTCTCGATCAATGTCGTATCATGATTCAGATATATAAAGCCGTGACGATCACGGAAGTCACTCAGTTTATTGTATTATTGTCTTATGAAGTCAGTGAGTCTTATAAAGGCAGTTGAAACAGTCAGTCTGTGGAATCAGATGTTAATATTAGTTCTGTCGGTGAAGACAGTGACAGTATAGATTGTCAAGGTGACAGTGGCGGCTCGTGACATTTATTGCAGAGGAGGCCAACTCTACAAAATTACTAGAAGAATACACCTTGCATTTTTCCACACCACCCCTAGAGGGATTGCTATGTCGCTTTAGATTTTTTGTGGTGGTCTGGAGGCATTCAATAAAAATTAATTTACCAAAGATCATCAATA
Organism: Crioceris asparagi; assembly: GCA_958507055.1. Classification (NCBI taxonomy): domain Eukaryota; kingdom Metazoa; phylum Arthropoda; class Insecta; order Coleoptera; family Chrysomelidae; genus Crioceris; species Crioceris asparagi. The sequence goes on from OY293827.1 coordinate 50,612,736, forward strand.
GAAGCCAATAATTTATGAAATTTTCATCTAGAATACTCATTTTCGATGGCCTGTTAAATATTCTAATAAAATAATCAAATGATATACATATTCACTTAACTTGTTACTCGCGGCTTCGTCCATGCTTCCTGCCACTGGATTTTTTTCTAAAATAGAAACATTTATTATAAAGTTATTCCTTATATTAGCTACCTGCCAGTGAAAATCCCGTCGGAATTGATTTAACCGTTACGGAGATTAGCCGAAACAAACAGACAGACAGACAAAAACTATAAAAATTGTTGTTTTGTTATTAGTGACATTTATAGGTACCTACTTGTTTATGCAATTAGTTAAAACCTGTTATTTTCATATTACAGACACTACGATTTTATTTATTAGTATAGATATAGATAAATACTATCTAGCGACAATAAATTAAGTTAGTTCTCACACTTACCATTCAAGCAAAGCCGAAATTCTAAATAAAATACGCGGTACCAGAAATTCGAAATACTATGACTAGTTTACTGTTAACCGTGTGATATGCGAATAACTCCGACAATGATCGACCGACGATGCAAAGTGGGCGTGTCGAGTGGAAGCCAGACTCCCCAGAGTCCGTAAAATTTCATACACTAAAATCGACAACCACCAAATCCAAGGTCACGCTGCAATAAGATCTGTACATTTTCAACGGAGGCAAATAATTTTCAGCCTCCTCTGCTCGAAATGTTGTCGGTTGGACGCACGTTAGACGTCTAGGTATAATTTTTACGATGCGAACACTGGAATGCGGTGGCGCTCATTTAGTGATGTCCATGATAAGTTTTAAGTTAATATGCAGACCTATGCTATTTTCGTTAGAAATATAACGATCTTGAATTTTTTATTTTATATATTGTGTAAAATATATCTTATATAAAACGTTTTAGATTTGATTTGTTACTACATCAAAAATATGAATTTGCCTTAAATTGTAGAGGAGGCCCGGCCTCCCCTGCCTCCTCTGAGGAGCCGCCACTGCAAGGTGACAAGTGGTGACAGTTGTACCATAATCGAAGCTCGTGTACAGTGTGTTTGAAAATAAATCATTGGAAGCAATCTGCGAATTTTGAGTATTACGCAAGTGAACTCACCCCACAACGTTTAGCACAGGGTTAAACGTTACAATAATGATAATATTCATATTTGAATGTCCGAATCGCGTTCTAGAGTTAGTGAAAACGATTGAGAAGGGGATAGATTAGGAATTCAACGTGTTCGTGAACATCAAACAAAACAACATCGAGCACAACACAATGAACATGGACCTTGCGGATCTTTCAAGAATATCTCACCCTGTATCATCGACGGTAAGTATTCCAAGTGATATTCGAAAGAATCATCATTTATGATGGCGCGTTAACGGCACTGCGACAAAAATTTTAGTAGAACGTGTAGAATGTATAACGAGATCAGTTATCCACATTTACCACCGATGACCAAAGTTAAATTTAGAAGAATTTAAGCATTTTTTACGTTTCGGAATCCTGTATTAAATAGAAAATAGTGTATTTCTTGATTTGTATAGACACTGTTTTTATTATTCTTATCCATTTTAATTCTTAATAGCTTAATTACTTTGTAGTTTGACTTATTTATTGAGAATGCTTATTTATTTTCCATGGCATACTAGGTAAGTATCGATGAGAAATGTGCGCATTAAAAAAAACTTAATTATCTCCTAAACTCTCAATTTTCAGATTTTTCTGCTGGTAATTCTAGGCATAGTTTATGTACAATGCTCTATGCCTAAATCTGATAGTTTTTCTGTTACCCGTCCTTTTCAAAAAAAATTATGAATTTTTTCAAATGTCATGTCCCATTTGCTTTTTGATACAGGATTATGATTTTTGGCAGGAATATCACTGAAACTATGGCTTAAGTTTTAGCGTCAATAAAAGTTGTCTGCGTTGTACAGGGTGTCCCAGATAAGTGCCAGAAATAAAAAAATCTAAACATCATATTGGTGACTCAAAATGCTTCCTTTTGGTATAGATATGTCCTATACCTATCGGTCATAGTTTTCAAAATTTTTACATTTTTATTTTTATTATCTGGTTTTGATTGGAATTTGCCTTGGATTGTGTTTTATTATTGACTTTAAGAATTAATACACAGTAGAATATGAAAAATAATAATAAAATAAAAATTCATTCCATCATATGTACGTTATTTTATTATTGAACAATTCTTAAGAAATGAAACTTCACTTTTTCTGCAGAATAAACAGCTTGATAAATATTTGACACAAAGAGCAATACTTCTAACAGAAAACAAATTAAGAAACCAGTAAAATTACTGGATTAAATGTTCAATATGGCCACCATTTCTTTCAGTACCTACATACTCGCAGCCGATTCTCAAAGGAACTGTTGACTGTATCGAGCATCGCGGCATTAATACTTGCACAAGCATCTCTTATTCTGACTCTAGAAATTCCTTCACTTGTCTGCTAAAATGTGCCTGAGCGCCGTCTAGCTGTAACCACATCCGCCTCACAGTATTTAAAGGTAATTCGTCAACCAATTATTGAAAACGGTTTAGTAGAAAATCGTGAAAAGTATCTCCATTAACTGTTTCTTCCAAAAAGAATGGTCCAATGATGATGTTTCCGATTATACCACCCCACACGTTAAGTGACCACCTATGCTGGTGATCTAAAGGGATAAATTGATTTCAGGGCTATAACAATGGAAGTTATGTCGGTTAATGTAGCTATTTTTGTGGAAAGTTCGGTGAATAAAATATAGTTGAAAATGTCATCATTTTCTACATATTCTACTAATGCCCACATACAAAATTCAAGTCTTCTCTCAAAATCATTTTGTTCCAGTTCTTCAACCAAATGAATATGGTACGGGTGAAATTTATATGTCTTGGTTATTTTGTTTGCAATGGATTTAGCAACACCTGTCTCTTTTTGTATCTGTCTAGCTGAAATACTGGGATTTTCAATTACAGCTTGAAAGACAAGATATTCATTTTCTTCATTCACAGTCCTTCTTTGTCTTTCCAATTTTTCTTCGTAATCGACGCATCAAGTTCTTTCAAATCGTTCTTTCAGTCGAACAAACGCTAACTTATTAAGATGACGTTCAGCATCCGGGAACATAAATCATGTTAATCATTTCTTGTCTCGAAAAATCCATTTTTCTAATTTTAACACCGTTCTACAAAATTATTTTAACACTTCGTAATGAAAACATTATTTTTTCATTTGCTTTTACTTTCGGATTGTCTAGGCCAACCAGTACATGTTCTCATCCTTTAGCAAACTCAAACATAAGATGAATTATGATCAAAATGCTTATTTTGTACAACGAACACAAACTCTATAAAATACGTTTTATTGAAATGGCCTTTAAATCTCAGGAGCAACACTGTATGAAAAAAAGGGTAGATATCAACAAGTTAAATGAGGTTTATTCTTATTTGTTATTGGAAGACCATAATTTTTTCAAGAGGATAACAGTCAAATCAACCAACCAACTTGATTAACTATCAATCAAAAGCATAAAATTGATAATAGATAATATTTTATAAATAGCATTGAGGGTGGTATAGATCTCCAATCAATTTTGAATATTAAAATAATGCACAGGTAAACACCACACAGAATCAGACAAAACTATAATTAGATTTGTTTATGTTTATCTACATCAAGTATTCATTGTAATAATAGAAACTACTTTTAAAGTGTTGTGCGCATAAGACTAAAAAAAATTCTAATTTGTATTGTTTTTTGAACTCAAATGTGTCGTATATATAAATCGTACTTTGTCAAAATCCGCACCAAAGTGTAAGTTCAAATTAATTAATTAAGAAATTATAAACTTTTTGTACGCATGTTTTTAGATTCCCTGAAGATGGAAATCATTAGATTTTCGAAAGCTTTGAAAAACTTTATAGAGTTTTCGTCTCATAACATTGCTGCATCCTTATTACACCCATTGGTTCCATTATATATATGAATATATATGTTATATCCCAACATAATTCACCATATTCAATAATAACGATCAAGTCCCACAGGTGTCATATTTCAACGACACGTGTTTTATTATTTCTCTTTGTTCATATTTTCGTTCTCAGAGATAATGCTGACTTGCAGTTTTGCACTGTGGAACAATCTCAGAATTCAATACATTTTACATTCTCACAGAATATGCAACATTGCAATTCCCATACTCTGGAATATTCCATATTCTAAGAATATTGTAGTTTTATCAGAATATGCAAACTTGCAGATCCCATGCTCTAGAACTTGTAACGGACGAACCAAGCGCAAGTCACATGATCACATAAAATCACTATAAATACGATTGCACCTGGTTCCCCGACGTTCTTGGTTCAAATAAGCAGTAGCTCTCAGCTCACGTTGTTTTTCTTCATTATTATATTTTTGTAACTTATAATTTATAATAAATATTATTATTTTTAAAAAGTGAAGTTTTAAACTACAAATATAAAATATATATAGGTAATGCAATAATTTTTTGGTCACATATGGTCACATAGTAGCCCATACTTGCTCTATGGCGTAAGCTTAAATTTACAAATAATTGCAAAATAAAATTGTCATTAAATGAACCATACAGAGTATTGTTTCAAATGAAATATTTGGAAAATCTGCATATAGAAGAAATACAGAATGTTCAATTCGAATAACTATAATTTTGGTTATAATTTAAGACCAATAATGGACAACCACGTGGTCACTCATAACATAGCAACTTAAAAATCAAACATACAATGGAATTGTTTTCCTGCCCTGTTTTCGAAATCCGTCACAAAAGTAGCGAGTATTCTGCAAACGACATATATACCTACTTAATTGTATCTTTAACAACAGATAAACCTCACAATTATGGAATAATGAATAATAATGGAATATGAACACTAAGCTAGTACTCAAGAAACTGAAGTTATCAGGGAGTTTTCCATTGTAAGATAGTAGATGGCGATACATTGAGTCTAAACAGAACGTGAGTAGATACATATATTGCAATGTATTGGATATCCAAGATTTATAGACAATGAAATGGACTCAGAAAATACCTAGCAAAAGAATTTTGAGGAAACACCCTTTAATCACTTTCTATTAAAAACTCACTACAGATAATTTTATTGCGAATTAAATAAAAGCCCATCTCATATTTCAATTAGGATATAATTTTATTACCTGCGCCAACTCTGTCCTTCATTTCAGCATAGCCTGGTCCTAGCTTGTTAATTGAACAGTTTGTGAGATGTCTAAAGGGATTTCTTAAGTCGTTCAAGCTGAATTTATCAGTGCCGAAACGAGCAAGCCCCTCTCTAAACATGTAAATGGTTACCGGATGGTAAGATGGTATACAGACATATAATCTGAGATCAAATTTATAACCACCTATGAGTAGAGGCTTCTCAATGTATCTCTGAGCAATAGTATTGGTATCGTAATTCAATTCACTCAATTTCTGTAATAATATAAAAAATTATAATTCACTGACAAAATATTTGCATAAGATAACGAACCCTAAAAAGAAAGATACCACGACCTTGGCTCTGTGCAACAGGCTTACAAATCCAGATGGGTTTGTCATCGAAATATTTACTGCTCTCTTCTTTGCCACTATGTGGCCTTCCCTTACTACATTCAGCAGCCAACTTGGTATACTCTAAAGGTAAATTATATCCATGTGGACTAGAAATATATGTTTATTTCCATTTATATCACCAATATTAAACTAAAATTATACTACCTGAAGTCATAGATCGTTCCATATACTTTCCTCATACATCTTAAATATCTCACTAGATTATCTTTCCTACAAATTGATGATCCTTTAGGAATGTGATTGAGAAACTAAAAAGGATACGAGTGTTATTTCGGTAGGAATTTAAGTTTTTATCTCAGCATAGTTAACCTGCCAACCGTTGAAGTCATTTAATAAATAAAATTCTTTGGATTCAGCCAAGCTTTCAAGGCTGTTTATTCTCTTCGTCAGGACAAAATTCGTAAATTTCAAGATCTATGTTTTATAAACATAAAATGGCCAGCGAACCTGCCCACCATTTATAAAAAAAATATGGAACGCATCTGTGTAAACCCCTCAGTCCTCAGGAGTAAAGGTAAGTAAGAAACTAAATTTGTATGATTTTGTTTCCAATGCATTATATTAAAAAGTAATAAAACATTTTTCACTAGACTCGCTGAAGCTGAAATTCAGACGTATTTTCTTGGATGGATTTGATGTTCATAACAGAGAATTTGTTGTCACATTAAATGGATATCGTTTAAAAGTCTATTGTACCAGTGTCGGGAGTTCCTCAGGGCAGCCCTCCGGGCCCTTTTCTGCTTCTGATTTATATAGATAACCAGAAAGCTGCTTTTCTCATTACCGTTTCCTTCTCTAAGCTGATGAACTCAAGATGTATATAGATTAAGAGCCCAGGGGATTGTCTAAAGATAAGAGAAGATATACGTAGACTTGTAGACTACTGCACATTAAGTGACTAAAATATTTGTCAATATCATTTATCAAAAAACACAATATTATAGATATCAAATCAAGTAAAACATATTTGAATCGATGAACTTTAAAAAAAATTATTGAGAAGTTAATCAATAGGTCAAAAAAATAAGTTGGATGCAATAAAAAAATTCCAAAAGTGTCAAAGGCCCTAGATCAATGAATTCACACACAGCAGATTATCATTCGCATCTGCAATATGATCTCCCTAGTACCCAATACCCAGTAAAAGATTCAGGAAATGGAAGGAAACTTCTAAACTGTTTAGAGCACGATTTTTGGGTACTTTGATAGGATGTTCCGCACAGGCAAAGGATGTTTGTTCAGTTATATGTTAGACATTATTTGGATTAAAAATTTCCTAATAGATGCATAGGAAGAAGGGGGCTCCTAGATCCTAGTTTTGAATCCCATGGATTATATTAAAAATATTGTTTAAAGTACTCCTCCCACGAATGCAGAAGATATCAAAATTAGAATGTCTGATGCTTTTGCAACAATTACACTAGGTCTGCTCAGAAATCATTTGAATCTATGATTAGGTGCTGTATTGAAAAAAATGGTAACCACTTTGAACAATTTCTTGGTTAAAATATCTTTTTATTAACTTTCTTCGTTTATTTTAGTTTTATAACCTTCTGTTATTAAATTGATCAAATGTTGTTAGTTATTTTTTTGGAGACAACTCGTGAAATATTGTATCAAAATAGCTACGGTCTAGTAAAATACAGGTTGTTCTATTTAAAATAAACAAGTTTAATCTATTTAAATATGATAAGAGGTAACAAACTTCCTATAGGATATTCTATAATATTTAATAAATTAATCATTTGGGTTAAGTATCTGGATATTCTAGTAGAGAAAATGTTCTTCACAAATCAATCGGTTATATCTATATTAACCTTTATGTAAAACTATACATTTTGATAAAATTATTATTATCTCGAAAACGTTAAGTGAGAGTAGGTATAGAGAAGCTTTATAAGAGATGGCATGTTAAGTATAGAATCCAAAAATGCAATAAAATATAGGGTGTTCTACCTATAAGAAAAAAATGCAACTATGATTTGCTTCACTTATGCACTATTGCACACTATAGACAAGGAAATATTTTCATGAGGTCCTCCTCAATATGAATAATGACATTTGTAATTGATGGCTATAAAATATTTCCTGTTTTTATTCTAAATTCACGACATTCGACCTGAAGAAGAAAATAAACATTCTCGAAAGCTCGACTTAAATCAATGGATTTTAATAATTACATGACTTGGGGATGCAGTCATGTTTTTATTGAATATAAAACCAGTCAAGAATATAAAATCAATTTACATACACACACACACACACATATATATATATATTTGATAAAATAGATTTTTGTTGGGGATGCAGTCATTTAACAAATAAAATTCTTTGGATTATGCCAAGCTTTCGAGAATGTTTATTCTCTTCGTCGGGGCAAAATTCCATATATATATGGATATTTCTGATTGATGACTATGAAATCATTCCTGTTTGTGGTTAATTTTATGTAAATTCACGAATTTTGCCCCGACGAAGAGAATAAACATTCTCGAAAGCTTGGCATAATCCAAAGAATTTTATTTATTAAATGACTGCATCCCCAACAAAAATCTATTTTATCAAATAATAAACCAGTCAAGAATTCAGAATCAAACAATATATATAACTTAGTAAATTAATTGTGAAATACAGCTTGTAAGGTAAAAAAGAGAACTCTTTTAACTTAATCCGAGCTTTCGGAATTTATTAATTCCATCTTCAGGAAAAGAATAAAAGACACGACTCACAACCAAATTAGAATATAAAATATAAAATTACACCTTTTCTTTAAAACTATTTTATTGTCATACTTCCAAAATTAATTAACTAAATTTGGAAGTATGACAATAAAATAGTTGTAAACAAAAGGTGGAATTTTATATTTTAATTTGGTTGTGTTTTCGATAATTCAATGTTATTTATTGTTTGCTATATGTTCAGTCGTGTCTTTTATTGTAAAATTTTTAACGTCAATGTCACCATCATAGGTATATACCCTCACTAACTTTCCCTGAAGATGGAATTAATAAATTCCGAAAGCTCGGATTAGGTTAAAAGAGTTGTCTTTTTTGCATAATACCACTATAAATGTTCAATCAGATTGATTACCAAACAAAGCTGTTACCCATACAAATATCATGATTTCAAGGTTGTTGCCTATCTTCAGTTTGCCGCAGAATTTTGATTATGTATCATTTGAATTCATATTCAGAAATATCATAATATGACTGGTGCACGATAATCTTGAATTAAATTATTCCACTTGCCGGGTGTTTATATCCACCTACTATATGTGTTCAATGCATCGCTCATATTAGTCTCCACCGTCTGCGCCACGCTGAAGATTGATACTAATATGAGTTCAAAATAAGGATTGATTATCAGACACGGCTCGACGCTCTGCGGCAAACTGAAGACAGGCAACAACCTTGAAATCATGATATTTGTCTGGGTGGCGGTGCTTTTTTTTGGTAATCAATCTGATTGAACATTTATAGTGGTTATATGCAATATTGTGACAATGTAATAAATTGTAGGTATTGTCCTAACAGTTGTCGATGTCATTCAATGGCGGTAGGGGTGTTTGCCCTCGCAGTAGTTGTTGTCGGCACAGTTAGACGTCCTAGCGTAATCTAGTTGTTTACCAATAACGGCTTATGTTATATAATCATCTTGATTATATATAAATTGAATTCATATTCAGAAATATCATATATACCGGGTGTCCCACAAGGCCAGCGAAGTAGGATAATAGGGAAACTGTGAACCCTACGACTTCAAGCAAAAAAATTTCATGAGTAAATCGGCTAAAAGAAATTCAGCTAAAATATTTTCAAGTTTCTAAAATTGCTGCTAGGTGGCGTAATTACCATGCTATAAATTAAATTGACTTTTTTCTCAAAAAATCGATATATTAACGTATTGTTCTAGTACCGCAAATGGAAAGATCATGAAATTCTGCGTAATTTTGGACTTCTTCCGTATTTTTGATTTTAAGGGTGGGGGAGCAGGGAGACTTTTTTAAGCCGCTGTAATCTCCTAGGCGCGTTATCCAAATTTAACGAGTTTAGTCTTGTTTGAAAGATAATTTAACGCTTATTTCAAAAATAATGTCGGATGTTTTCGTAATATATATATATATATATATATATATATATATATATATATATATATATATTTCTGGAGAATGACAAAAGCTATCGATCTGAAAATTTTACGGCCTCTATAAGACAATTTAAACTACCATCGTAAAATATTTTCATAAAAAAATCACTTCCGATTTTGCCGGAAGTAATAACAACTTTGTTATTTCAAATGGGATACCCCATATGTGGATACATTTTTGAAATCTACCCAAATTTATGAGTACAATGGATATAGCTTTCCCTATACTTAAAGTTAATAGTTTTAGAGTTATTTAATTTTTGCTTTAAAAATCCACAAATGCGAGTTGATCGAAAATAAGTCATAACCTTTTTATTATTTTCTTAACAACAGTGGAGTTGGAATTTTTGGAATCTCTGTAGACTTTTGTGAAGATTTTGTTATGATATTTACAAATTTCCTAAGAAATTATTAGAGAAAAATCGAGGTGAAGATGACTTAATTTCAAACGTTATTAACTTTCTTATTTCAAATAGAATACCCTATATTTTTTTGCACTATCATATGCAAAATTAAAATACCTTTCTATTGATGTAACTACTTCCATATCTAAAGCTGATAGATTAAAAGTTATTGAACGATTTCCGATTTTTCCAACAATTATTTTGTTTTATCTTAAATTTGGAACGCATCAGAACGGTATCCATAGTTACCACTCTATTATGTCAGTGTCAAAGTGCAAAATTAGGAATTATCTTTTTCACTGTTTTTTTTTTATTGCAATTTATCATAATAATGAATTGAGAATACACAAATGCCGATCTGCTCAACCTTTTTGCAATTTATGGAGAGAGCAATTGTCGCGAGAACATGGAGGACGTTTGAGGCCCGAAGTCCGAATTTGCCGCCGATGACTGCAAAGAAGTTTTGCTGGATTCAAGATAATTTTGTTCAACATGGCCAACAAAATGCTCCAAGAAATCGTTTTCCTCCGATTACCGCTGATGAATGCAATGAAAGCAGATATTTTTAACAATTATTTTATATTAACTTAACTTTGGAACGCATCAGTATGTAATAAAAAACGAAGAGATACTAAAACAATAACAAATTTAATAATCTACATAAAAAATGTTAAACAATAACCTATTCATAACAAACAAAACAATATCCCCCCCATTTACTTCTAAACATGCAATAATTGTGGATTCCAAACTAGATGTTGCTTTTCTTATTTCAGTGGGGTCTAGATCTTCTGAAGCATTTTGTATACGATTTCTGTCTTTTCTATTCTATCGATTGCACTGGAGGACGATTAATGTAAACTTTTTCCTTTATGATCCCTCATTAATAAAAATCTAGGGGCGTTAGATCTGAAGACTTTGGTGCCTAATTCCAGGGACCCAAGCGTCGAAAACCACCTGTCCTCAAACATTTCATAAAGTTCTTCGGTAACTTCATGGCTGCAATGAGCTGCTGCTCCGTCAAGCTGATACCAACACCTTATGACTTCGTTAATTGGCAAGTCATCTACAAAGTCTGTAACGATGGTACGCAATATTACAAGAATTTTTTCGCTGTCTTGCACTTCGTCGTAAATATAACACTCAAGTGCGTTGTACTTTCATAAAAACAAAAACATTGAAGCTGAATTTATTTTGAAACTTTTGTTCTTTCAAATTATTATCAAATGAAGGTTTGAGTCTGCCTAGAAATTATTATTTTTTGAGTTAAAAATGCGTTCTCGCGAAAATTTTGATTCATTTGTCCAAATTACTTTTTCAAAAAGTTTTCGTCTTCTTGAATTTTTAACAGAAACATTTCGCAAAATTCTACTCTTCTAGGACCATCTTGACAAAACCGAAAGTGATTTTTCTATGAAAATATTTTCCAAAGATAGTTTAAATTGTCTTATAGACGCCATAAAATTTTCAAATCGATAGCTTTTGTCATTCCCCATAAATTTCTAACAGGTCATGACCGTGGGACACCCTATATATATATATAGGGTGGTTGTTCGAGAAAGACATCGATCGAACATACCAATGTCACTGGGGGACATACGTCTAAAATATTTTCATATTTGTTGCATTTCCGGTTATGCCGGAAGTAGATGCCAACTTTGTTATTTTAAATAGAATATACTGTATATAACAAAAATTTTAGATTTCTTGTATAATTTTGAAAATATTTTATGTTTAATGTCCTATATCTGAGTCTAACCGTTTTTGAGATATTTCAAATTTTATGTCAAAAATTGAGTTTGCAGTCCAAAACATAATTATCAATCTTTCCTATAAGAAAGCCTTTAATATTTACTTCGAGTTGATTTTCTTGTAGAAGTAGAACTACTTTATCAGATTTTTATGAGAATTTGATAGAATTCCCTATTTTTAGGTAAATTTCTTATAGAAATATACCTATTGCGATCGTTCACACTTTTGAATTTCGAAAAAATTTCAACGGCATCTTGTTATATGTCTATAAGTTAGTCCAAAAAAACATTTGGTTCAAAAGTTATATATATATATATATATATATGGGATATTACGAAATTTGTTAACACGATAGAGGTCGCAGTTTTGAAGGTATCAAGTTCAAATTTGCTACAAAAATCAATCTCTCAAATATCTCGGTCGAGTTCGTTATTGGGCAATATCGGGTAAGTAGTTTCAAAATGGCGACCATTCAAATATTTAAAAAAATTATCAAAAAAGAGCAGTAGTGTAAATATTATTAAAAATAATTTTAGGTTATAGATATAATCAGTACCTACAACTTTTGTTCAAAGCAATTTTTCATAAAATACACAGGTAAAAAAATAAAAATTAATAAAGAAAAATAACAAATATTGATAAAACATGAACACTCAATATAAATTTGATGTAATTGTACATTTTCTGGAGATCTTAATATAGACCCTGATTAAAAAAATATATAGTATATTTATTGAAAAGAAATAGACGGAAAAAAAATCTGCCTTGAAGTGGACTCGAACCCTGTCTGCTTTATATTCAACAGCGAAAACAAAAACCTCTAACCGCAAGGCTATGCCAATTTTATTTAATAACATGTAGGTATACCAATGAAAAGGTTGTTCAAATTTCAATTCAATGAATTTTGAAAAATTTACCTTTCCGCTGACTACAGGCCATCGGGATTTTTTATTAGGTAAATTTCTTATAGAAATGTACCTATTGCGATCGTTCACACTTTTGAATTTCGAAAAAATTTCAACGGCATGTCGTTATATGTCTATAAAATAGTCCAAAAAAACATTTGGTTCAAAACTTTATATATATATATATATATATATATATATATATATATATATATATATATATATATATATATATATATGGGATATTACGAAATTTGTTAACACGATAGAGGTCGCAGTTTTGAAGGTATCTAGTTCAAATTTGCTACAAAAATCAATCTCCTAAATATCTCGGCCGAGTTCGTTATTGGGCAATATCGGGTAAGTAATTTCAAAATGGCGACCATTCAAACATTTAAAAAAATTATCAGAAAAGAGCCGTAGTGTAAATATCATCAAAAATAATTTTAGGTTATAGATATAATATGTACCTACAACTTTTGTTCAAAGCAATTTTTCATAAGATACACAGGTAAAAAAATAAAAATTAATAAAGAAAAATAACAAATATTGATAAAACATGAACACTCAATATAAATTTGATGTAATTGTATATTTTCTGGAGATCTTAATATAGACCCTGATTAAAAGAATATATAGTATATTTATTGAAAAGAGATAGGCGAAAAAAAAATTCTGTCTTGAAGTGGAACTCGAACCCATTCTGCCTTATATTCAACAGCCAAAACAAATACCTCTAACCACAAGGCTATGACACATACCTACGACAATTTTATGTAATAACATGTAGGTATACCAATGTAAAAGGTTGTTCAAATTTCAATTCAATGAATTTTGAAAAATTTACCTTTCCGCTGAATACAGGCCATCGGGATTTTTATTTTATTGTATTAGGTAGCAAAAATAAGGGGAACTTTGTATAAGGTTGTCTATAGCAAAAAAATAATAGTTTTTAAAATAATTGGCAATTTTCCATTTTTCTATGTAATAATGCTACATATCTTTGAAGTTGTGTTAGAAGTGGGCCATGATTGCATTAGAAAATAATAAAAAATGTCAATAGAATTCAAACAAGCTTGAAAAAATCAACATAATATTTCTTATTTGCAAATTTTGAGTAATTATCATGCTGAGAAAAACTCCATTCTTCGTGGGAAATCAGTCTCTTTACTCTTTCATATGCTGAACTACCGAAAATGAGTATGGTATGGTATGTTTCCATAAATTCCTTAGAACTAGATATTCCAAATTCGCATGCTACTTGCTTTGTTGAAATTGTTGGATATGCGGCAAAATAACCCAAATTTGCAATTTCAATATTTTCATTGTTAACAATTAGTTTATTTCTACGTACTTTAGGTTTTATAGTTCCAAAGATCTTGAAGTCTTATTTTTTTAACAGATTTTGGTATTAGTTTGTGTTTCTATGGATATAGCGTTGCGAATGCACAACCTACATGTCCTTGAAATAACTATCACACTCTCCATAAATAATAAATAAATTGAAATAATCTTCATTTGTATAATTACGTTTTCTCAGCATGGTAATTACTCAGACTTAGGTTAAGGACATTATACATAAAATGTTTTCAAATTTGTACAAACAAATCTAAAAATGTTGTAATATACAGGGAATTCCATTAAAAATAACAAAGTTGGCATCTACTTCCGGTAAAACCGGAAATGCGACTGAAATGAAGATATTTTAGACGTATGTCCCTCAGTGACTTTAGAATGTCACCAAATTTTCAGACTGTTTGTAGTTATCTTTTGCCCACAACCAATCGATGTCTTTCCCGATGAACCTCCCTGTATATATAAGAATTGCTCGTATTAATATATTAGATACCTTTCCAGCTTTGAAGGATCCCTACCGCTTTATTTCGAATAATACTTATAGTATTAAAAAAATACCTTGATTTTCAAATTCCTTGACCCCAAAAAGCATAAAAAGTCGTAAAATATGATTTATTAAAACTACCCCCTCTGTCCCCCTCCTATGACCCTTTAAGTTCTTCCTTGCTCTTTGATCCTATTTTATGCATAATGAATCTTAGGCAATAAGTATGAAAAACATAGTAAAAAGTGCTAATCTATCTCTATGCAGCTCCTTCTTATCTGGGACACCCTGAATGTTACATACATAATAGATGGGAAGTTAGAAATAGCTAAAAAGAAAAGATTTGATGAAAATAATATGATTTTGTCGAATACACCACCTGGCCATTTTAAATCCTCTCATTTCGGCGCTAATAATCTCGTAATTTTGATTTAAAAAGTACACAATCATTAGTTAATCCACTTCTGGAAGATTTGATGAGTCTGCTTTATTAAAATTCGGCTTACACATCGTATAAACACAAAAATTCTGCAGTAGATAATACAAAATAAAAAATAATAAATTCGGAATGTTCGTGTCTAAATTATCATTGCGTTTAACTAACTAGAGTTTGGGCAAAAATTCATATGCGTTGACGTCACAGTTTAGGCTTCCCATTCCCCATGCTCTCTGTACGCTTGTTTCATCGGTTGTATCAGTAGAACGACATGTCTTTCGATATGAAATTTTCAGAATAATATTTTTACTAAGAGTACTTTGTTTTCCGGAAGTTAAGACCGATTTAAAAATTTTGGTAAATAAAAGTTAAGAAGGGGCAGTGTCACGTGAATAGTTTATCATGTGCTTACGTTATTCGTTTTAGTATATATTTGTTCTAATACCTTATTTGCTATAGTTGTTTCATGTGTAGCTTATTAATTTCTTCTAGTATAGGTAAATTTATTCTCTAACCTTCCAGAAACTATATGAGTACAGTTTGTCACAGTATTGTCAGTATGACAAGCGTCTAGAATATTATTAGAGCGCTGTATAGATATGTATTATCGCCCGCCACCCCCCAGTTCAATTCAAACGAGTATAATATTGTAACGTGTATGGTTAATTATGTACTTACGGTTATTATACGTTTTAGTATGTATTTGTTCTATGTCCTTATTTGCTATAGGTGTTTCATGTATAAGTCATTGGTTAGTTCTAGATTAGGTAGATTTATTCTGGAACCTTCCAGAAACTATATGTGAGGTACAGTCAGAGAGCACTACCTCTGAGGTACAGTTTGTCACAGTATTGTCAGTTTGACAAGCCTCTAGAACACTATTATGTGCGTCATGATAATAATAGAACATTCTCGATGAATGCCGTGTCAACATTCAGATATATAAAGCCGTGTCGATCACGGGTCGGAGTCAGTTTATTGTATCAGTTAGTCAGGAGATATAAGTCGATAGTAGTTGAAACACGATAGTCAAAGTGACAAGTTGTGACAATTGTACTACAACAGAAGGTCGTGTACAAGGTGTTGATAATCTGCGAGTTTTGGAGTTTTACGCAAGTGAACTCACCCCACAACGTTTAGCACAGGGTTAAACATTACAATATTTATTAATTTATTGATAAATTTATTACAGAAAATGCATTGTAAACTATTTAGTAATGTTCAGTGTAGCTTAAAACATGTGTTTTGCTAGGTTTCTTTATGCGCAAACATAATATATTAACATAAGCGAATTAGCGTTCACTGCGAATCTAACATTTGGAAAGATGCGTTTATTATGTTATTTTATAGTCGTAATCATTTTTTTGGTGAAATTCCATAGTAAAATTTACTTTGCTTCAGAATGAAATTAGGTCATATCAAATTGATTTATTTTGTTACATGCATGTTTTGGCATGGAACAATATTAAAATCTTAAGTACCAGCGACATTTGAAATGTGCCAAATCCAGAAACGAAGCAGGTGACATTTCAGGATTACCTAGATCATTCATCTATTTAGTTAACAGGTTTTGTACTGAACGTTTAAGGTGAAGATGAAAAGGAGAATGTATCAAGAAAATCAGGAAAATATCGGATGATATCAGCATTGTGAAATGATATTCAATCAATGAAGGCAGAATCGAAATGATGGCTTAATGAATTTAACTCTTCTGTGATGAACATATCGTCTACGTGTATAAAATAAATTGAAGTAGCCGTTTATGAGAATGTGGGCTTTATAAAAATGTTAAAAAATATTCGCACTGGAAGAGTAACAAGAGAGTTTCTAAAGAGGTTTCTTTCTGGCCTTCTCGATTTTCAAACGTTGTTAATTTTTTGCGACATCTAAAAATTTCATTAAATTCTCTAATAATAAATATTCCGTGCTCTCTCCACAAATTTGCTTAGTCACAGCGTTTGTCGTGTTTCCAGCAATTATAAAGAACAATTCGCGTCGTACTCCGAAAAATTTGAAGAAAAATATTCCATCGGAAACGTTTGAAGCTGAAACTCCAAATTGGCTTTTTTAAAAATTACTAAAGTTTTTGTGGAACTAGCAGTTAATAGTTCAATGTATTTTTTATCTAGCTTTTCTTGAAATAAATATACAAATAATCCAAATAAATATGATAAACTCTCTGTTGTTTGCTATATTTACGTATATAATCTATACCACTGACGTGACAGTCAGGACACGCAATAGTAGACGATAATACTCATCTAAGCGCCTTAACATAATCTCTAATGTCATGTTACGTACAAACGGTGAAGTTGGGTGAAGTCTGTGCCAGTTTAGATTGTCAAAGTGACAGTTATACTACAACGGAATATGGTGTAAAAGGTGTTTAAAATAAACGTTCTAGAAGCAAAGTGCTAACTTTGGAGTATTGCCAGATTAATACCCCGAAGCTTAACCATAGGACTATGTTCTCCTATGATATCTTGGGGTCATATTGATATCCGAGATATAATCTATTAATCTAGAGTTCCTCGGTTCGAATTATGATCACCTATAAGTTTTTTTTAATAAAACCCATTTTTTAAATAAAAGAGGTTAATATGAGTTTCTAATAATTTGATCGGAAATTTTCAATGAAAATTTGTACATATCTAATATATTGCGACCCTTAAGGTACACATTAGCTATTTCAAAGAAGGGTTAGCAGATTTTGGTAAAAAATAGCAATAAGGGGTTTTCGGAGTCAATAAATCGATTGACGATACTTTCATATTAAATCGGTGTGACCCTTGAGGTCCACAATAGCTATTTTAAGAATGGCTCCGCAGATAAAAGTTTCAGTATGTATAGTGTTTGGAGGTTGAGAAGTCGATTGGTAATACAGCTGAGTTTTGGTATATTTATCATTCATATTACACATTCATATTTATTTTGAATTCTATATCTTACGAATATGTGAACAATAAAAGCAGTATTTACCGATCGCAATACATTTGAACAAGAAATATGTAAATTTTTTAATAGTTTAAATATCCTTAGTGACTCTTATAGACCCATCTAAAATCCTGTTTTAGCCGAGCAAAGCTCAGTCTCCCAGATATGGTATTATTTAGGATATTTCATTAAATATATTATATATATATATATATATATATATATATATATATATATATATATATATGTTATATGCTAACCACATCTTGTATAATATTGATTATACTTTGATTAATTTGCGTCACATACTAATTTTAATTGTTACTTATCTAAAATAATCTTCTACGTTCTTCTCTCAGACGCTCATATCAAGTTTCCTATTGTTTTAATGTTTCTCCTTGAAACCTGCAAATTCATCAAAGACGCAATATTTGGTACTTTATTACTAGAGAAACTTCTAGAACCTTTATTTGTAAAATCATCAAAAAGGCACCTGCACTTGTTTACCATAAAGGTTCTGAAACGTAATTAGTGACGTCATAACACAGAAGGTATAAATATTGGATCCTTCTCCACTTCAATCACTTTTGAAGTGACCTTTTAAGTCAGATTGTTATTTTCAAAATTAAATATTGTAAAGTCAAACTGAACTACAAGTTGTGAAACAAGTTTAAATAAATAAAGTTTTTAAAAAAAGTTTTAATTGTTACAAATCCCGTAACAAAAATTGGCGCAGTCAGTAGGATTCCCAAACGTTGGCAGCAGAATCAACAGTGGTTTCCTAATCTTTATGGGAGAAGCAAGCCCCAAAGAATAAAGAAGAAACAAGAAGTCTCCAACTCAAGAAGACGGTCTCTTCGGCAGTAGGGAGCGAAGATCGATCATCATCTAGCTGTAGTCAACACGTACGAAGTAGGATTTCATCTAGAAAAGACGGTCTCTTCGGCAGCAGGATTGAGAGTCGAGAATCACCCAACTGTAGTCGACACGTACGAAGTAGGATTTCATCTGCTCGAGTCCTGAAGACAACCCACAACTTACCAAACGAAAGAAAAGGAAAACGTAAGCAGAGAATCACACTTTCATTACATTTTTATATTGATTCTATTCTCATTTGAAACAAAGAAAACAAAGTTCTATTGTCTTTCGTTAAATATTATCTACCATTAATATTAATTTACACTAACTAAGAAATACATTCAGAATGACAGTCTGAAATTTTTTCACTAATTCCCGAATATGATGGAAATCAAATTTTTCTAACTACTTTTATAAATTCATGCGACATAGCAACCCGTATGGCAGTAGGTGATCAGAAAAATTTTCTAGTATTACATATAAAAAATAAATTGAAAGGAGTTGCAGCAGAATTAGTTAATTCTCGCAATCCAGAATCATGGAACGAAATTAAAAATCTATTAGAAACACATTTTGGCGACTCCCGTGATCTAAATTCGCTTATAAAAGATTTGCAACGAATAAGACAGATGCCGAATGAATCACCATTAACATTCGTATCAAGATTACAAACCTTGAACTCTAAATTATACGCAGCTATAAATAAACAACGCATGAATCCTGATGAGAAAAATGCACAGACGAGATTAATAGAAAATATGTGTCTTAACACATTGTTGACAGGTCTTGAACCTCGCATTGGTCAGATAATACGTGCCAGTAACCCTAACGATATAGTTTCTGCAATCGGCCGCATTAAACGAGAAATGCAATTACATTATTTTGAGACACAGAAATTCAAACAGAATAATAAAAATACTCCAGTCAAATTATGCAATTTTTGTAAAAAGTCAGGGCATACAGTTAACGAATGTAGGCAAAGGCAACAACAGAACATTCGATACTCACATAATAATGATCCAAGACAACAATTCCAAAACCCACAAAGATTCAATCCTCAGCAAAGTTTCAATAATTCAAATCAGTTTTATCCAAACAGAAATTTTAGTCAACAAAGTCAACCGAATTCCCAAGTATCGAAACCTTCAAATCCAAATAATTCTAGCAATGCTCCAATTCCCCATCCCAATCTTCAAAAAAAGAAATTTGAAAGTCCAAATCCAATTTTTCGTCCGAATAATCAAAGAGCACATCATTTTAATTGTGACAACTATTATCCAGATGAATATTATTATAACGATAACTCCCAAGCTGATCAATTCGATTACACTTATTCCGAATCACAAGATGTCAATCAATATAATCAATATTCCAATCCCAACGAATATGATTATCAAGATGATCAGTATAACTTCAGTCCACAAAATGAATATCAAAATCAAAATTTTCACGAATCCCAGATTCAAGATGCTCCACCACCTTTAGAAGAAATTTCCCAAAAGACATCATTAAAAAACCAAACCCACCATATAAACACAGTGAAGCAAGAGAAATTAGAACAAACTTTCGTATAGAAACACCTCTGTGTACTATTAGTTCACAGGGACTTTATTATATAGAAGATTTGTCTAATAAATTCAAAATTCTAATAGATTCAGGTGCAGGAATATCAGTTTTCAAAAGAAAAACTTGCGAAAATTACCATAATCGATCTAAAGAAAATATTACTATACAAGGAATAACAGAACATAGAATTCCGATTAATGAATCAGTTATGATACCTTTTGGAAAATCAGACGATCCGCACAAAATTTATATTTATGATCTTAATATTGAATTTGATGGATTATTAGGATTAGATTTCCTAGAACATTATCAGTGTGTTATAGACATAACCAACAGAAAATTGATTACAAAATATAGAGTCATACCTTTATATAAAGTAGAAAATTCAATAATAACTGAAGATTTAACTGACAATTCGAAAATTCAAAACCCTCATTCTAATATTATAAATATAGAACCACGTACAGAGCAAGTATTCAAATTAACTTCCAATTTACGAAATACGGATGCTATTTTATTATCCCAAGTGAAAGAAAAAGTTCGTTTACCAAATGCACTTGTGAAGATTAATGAGAAAGGAGAATTCCTTACAACTATAGTAAATACTAATGCAATATCGAAAACAGTAGATTTTTCAGATTTATCATTAGAGTCTATTCAAAATTACGAAATGAATCATATATCTCAAATAAATACTCAAAATTATAATAGAGAAGAAAATATCAGAAATCAACTCAGACTTGAACATTTAAATTTAGAAGATAAAGAAATGATAACCCAGATATGCTTAGATTTCTCGGATATATTTTACTTAGATGGCGATATTTTATCATTTACTAATGAAGTTAAACATAAAATTAATGTTTCTGATTCAAAGCCAGTTGTCTCCAAATCATACAGATATCCACATATCCATAAAGAAGAGGTCAAATCTCAAATTTCTAAAATGCTTGAACAAGGAATAATTCAAAATTCAATTAGTCCATATTCTTCTCCAGTATGGGTAGTTCCAAAGAAAATAGACGCATCTGGAAAACAGAAATGGCGTATCGTAATCGACTATCGAAAATTAAATGAGGTTACTATTGATGATAAATATCCTTTACCTAATATTTCGGATTTACTTGATCAACTCGGTAAGTGTCAATACTTTTCAACACTCGATTTAGCTTCTGGATTTCATCAAATAGAGATAGACAAACCTGATATTCAAAAAACCGCATTCACAGTAGAAAATGGTCATTACGAATTTATTCGAATGCCATTTGGTTTGAAAAACGCGCCCGCTACATTTCAAAGAGTTATGGACAACGTCTTATTAGGATTGCAAAATGAAAGATGCCTCGTATATATGGATGACATCATAGTTTATTCCCCAACAATTCATGAACATATTTCTAGACTGAAAGAAGTTTTTACCAGACTTAGAAGTGCGAATTTAACATTACAACCAGAGAAGTGTGAATTTCTTCGAAAGGAAGTTGCCTATTTAGGACACGTCATAACTAAAGAAGGAGTTCAACCCAATCCACAAAAAATTGATGCAATTAATAATTTTCCAGAACCTAAAAATGAAAAAGACATTAAATCATTCTTAGGATTGACCGGATATTATCGACGATTTATTCCAAATTACGCTAAAATTTCAAAACCTTTAACAAAGTTACTTCAGAAAGATATTCCCTTTAATTTCAATCAAGATTGTAGAGATTCTTTTGAAACCTTAAAGAAATTTCTAATAACATCACCAATATTAATTTATCCCGATTTTGAAAAAACTTTCATTTTAACAACTGATGCAAGTAATTTTGCTATTGGTGCTGTACTATCGCAAGGTCAACTGAATAGCGATCTACCTATCGCGTACGCATCAAGAACGTTGTGTCCAGCAGAAACCCGATATAGTACAATTGAACGTGAACTTCTAGCAATCGTATGGGCAGTAAAATATTTTAGGCCTTATTTATATGGAAGAAAATTCAAATTAATAACAGATCATCGTCCGCTTACATGGTTATTCTCGATTAAAGATCCAGGTAGCAGATTAGCACGTTGGCGTTTAAAATTAGAGGAATATGATTACGAGATATTATACAAACCAGGCAAAATTAACAAAAATGCGGATGCATTATCAAGAATCAAAATTAATTATTTCAAGGAATGCTCTAAGTTAAGTTCAAAAATATTAACATCTATATACTGATACTGATACTGCAGAAGAAGAAGAAATAACAGTAGATGAAATATCAGTAGAGTTCGGAAATTTTTGCAAACTTTACAAGACAACCTCTCTCATAGATTATTCGAAAGTTGAATATTCTAATGAACAACTATTAGATAGATTTAATAAAGACATAATAACAATAATGTGGCAAAATCATACAAATAATTTACA
Source organism: Crioceris asparagi (assembly GCA_958507055.1). NCBI lineage: Eukaryota > Metazoa > Arthropoda > Insecta > Coleoptera > Chrysomelidae > Crioceris > Crioceris asparagi. Next base: position 50,635,596 of record OY293827.1, read on the forward strand.
TGATGAAATTCTTAAAGATATATACGAAGAAGATTTAGATTTCAATTTCAACAAAATTAATATTGTTCATAGTTGTAAAGTTAAGAGAAGAACTTATTATATTATATGTATACCTTTCAATCCAGATGAAGTAAATGAAAGATTATTCTATTCCATTTATAAATATAAAAGAGAAATCGACCCAAATAAACTCTATGCAGTTGAAAATAACTTAAATCTTCCAATTCTAGAAATATTATGTTACATCTTTTCTGATGAAACTAATATTAAATTCAAAATTTGTCAAAACGTAGTTCAAACTCCAGAGAAAGAGGATATACCAATAATACTCGATCAATACCACAATGGAAAGAAGAATTTACATCGTGGCATTAATGAAACTATCAGGCGAATTAAGGAAAAATATAATTGGTTAGGTCTGACTAAAGATGTTGAAAAATTTATAAAATCTTGTGAGACATGCAAAAAAACTAAGATTTGTAGAAAAAATCTATCATCACCTTTAGTTATTACAGAATCTCCAAGAACACCATTTGAGAGAATAAATTTAGATATTGTAGAGATTCCAACAAAAAATTATGTCCTAGTAATTCGTGATGAACTAACAAAGTTCACACAAGCATATGCAATTGAGAATAAAACAGCAAAAAATATAGTTAACACCTTGTTATTATTTTTCCAACACTACGGAACACCGATTAGAATTCATTGCGACTCTGGAAAAGAATTCAATAATGTACTTTTAAAAGATCTTTGTAAATTATATGATATCAAAATCTCTTATTCAAGTATAGGGCATCCACAATCAAATGGATCGGTAGAACGTTTCAATGCTACTCTTCTTGAAATCATTCGAGCACACTTAAGCGATAACCCAAATGAACACCCTCTTAACTGCTTACCTTATGCAGTCATTTGCTATAATAATTCACAAAATAAGACTCATGGATTTACACCTTATGAATTAATTTTTGGTCATACAGCAGGCAGACCTCCAGAAACTTTATATAATGAAAAAGAAATAATCTCAAAATATATACGAGATCTAAATAATCGAATTAAGTATTTTTATCAAATTGCCCGTCAGAGAACCCAAGATTCCAAAGAAAAATCAAAATTTAGATATGATCAGAAGATTCCAGAAAAACGTTATGAATTTAACATCGGAGATAGAGTATACATTAAGGAATCTCAAATCAGCGATAAATTAAAAAATAAATTTAATGGTCCTTATCAAATAATTGAAATTTTACAAAATGCAGCTGTGGTGTTAAATGAACAAACAGGAATGAAAAGTAAATTTAATTTTGATAGAATGATACCACATACTGAGCTATAAATTTCTTTTCAGGTATAGTTCGCAAATAATGAACAACTTGAAGAAGAAATCGTTAATATTAATTTTAGTTATTCTAAGTAATTATATCTTATGTCAATATTCAAATGACCCAATACCAAATACACTAGGAATATATTTTAATGAGGAATCATACCTTCAAATATCAAATTCTACATGGACACTCATTGTTTACCATGATATCTTACCAATTAAAAATTCTATTCTTCAGAATAATAGAATTATACAAAGTTTAGAAGATCTTGTAGAAAAACCTACAAATAGGATGAAAACTTTTTATACAACAGTTAAAACGCATATAAGTTTACTGAAACAATCTATGACAGATGTTGAGCAGAAATTCAATGAAGTTACAATTGATACAGAAAATTATAATAACTTTAGATTTAAAAGAGGTTTACTCAACGGTGTAGGCACAGTATGGAAATTTATAACCGGCAACTTAGATGCCAGTGATGGAGAATATTATTCAAATTGTATCAATAAATTAATGCATGATGATCATGAGTTAGAGAATTTGATGAAAAATCAAATATCAGTAACAACATCAGTAATAAAGAATTTTAATAATTCATAAACTTCTAATAGACGAATCAACATTTAATAATGACATTCAAAATATTGAAAAATCAACTTATGATATAACAGATAACTTATCATTTTATAAATCTCAACTAGATATACTTGAGATATGTGAAAAACTTTCTGAAAGTTTATTATTTCTAGAAAACAGTTTGAATGCCATTCTGAATGGAATTACTTTTGCAAGATTACAAGTTTTACACTCTTCTATAATAAAACCAAGAGATCTCAAGAATTCATTATTGCAAATCTCTAATTCACTCAAAAATGTTAATTTACCCCTACCAGTGGAACTTAAAAATATTCCCAAGTATTTTGAAATTATAGAACTTCATGCTTTTCAAGATAACTCAAGAATCATGTATATTCTCAAAATTCCCTTAGTTGATCCAGAAATATATAAAGTATATAGAATCTACCCTTTACCAACTAAAGACAATCGAACTGGACTTCATCATGTTATTTCAACAAGTCAAAAATATGTTGCTAAAGATGATGATTCTATGTTTTACGTTACCTTATCTAGTTTAGATAAATGTAAAGATCTTGGCTTCAGATTCAAATTATGCTTTGATATGTTGCCTTTACCGATTGACAGTAATTCTATCTGTGAAGCTCAACTTCTCAAACAACAGACTGAAATTCCAAAAATTTGTGAAGTGTCGCTACTTTTTGCTAAAGATTATAATGTAAAAGAAATATCCACAAATGTATGGATTATCATCGTTTCTGATCCATTATTTATAACTATAACTTGTAATAACCAAGAACCAGTTACTAGAGTAATTAATGGAAACTCTATACTAAAATTGAAACCAAATTGTAATGCATTTATTGGAAGTACTAGAATAAGATCGAAATATATTATCGAATCTTACAAAAATATTACCTATAAAATCAATCCTGTAATAATACCATATGAATGTTGTAAAGATTTACCAGAAAAAAGGTTTTTACCAAAATTAAAACCTTTGAAACTCAACACATTAGATACTGAAGATCTAAACATCGCTCAACAGAAATTGAATGAATATTCCGAAAATTTAGACAAAATTATAAATGAACCTTTTATAACAAAGAACATCTCATGGTTTACTTATATAGTAATAGTATTAATAATTGCATTCATTATGCTCTATATATTTTGTAAATGTAAACGAAGAAGACCTACAGGAATGAGCATCGCAGTAGCACCTCATGATCCACCACAACCACCAGATAAAAACGTTGGTCGATGGAAATCCTTTCTACCCAGAAGAAGACCCAGTGTTCATCCAGAATATGAAGAATACGAATTAAATTAAAACACTATGTTTAAAATATTGTCCTATTGTATTGCAAATTTATAATATTTTAATCAATTAAATTTTTATATTTTTATCATTTAAAAGTTTTCGCATAGCAAAAACTTTTTTTGTAAAAGGGGAGTTGTTATATGCTAACCACATCTTGTATAATATTGATTATACTTTGATTAATTTGCGTCACATACTAATTTTAATTGTTACTTATCTAAAATAATCTTCTACGTTCTTCTCTCAGACGCTCATATCAAGTTTCCTATTGTTTTAATGTTTCTCCTTGAAACCTGCAAATTCATCAAAGACGCAATATTTGGTACTTTATTACTAGAGAAACTTCTAGAACCTTTATTTGTAAAATCATCAAAAAGGCACCTGCACTTGTTTACCATAAAGGTTCTGAAACGTAATTAGTGACGTCATAACACAGAAGGTATAAATATTGGATTCTTCTCCACTTCAATCACTTTTGAAGTCACCTTTTAAGTCAGATTGTTATTTTCAAAATTAAATATTGTAAAGTCAAACTGAACTACAAGTTGTGAAACAAGTTTAAATAAATAAAGTTTTTAAAAAAAGTTTTAATTGTTACAAATCCCGTAACATATATATATATATATATATATATATATATATATATATATGTTACGGGATTTGTAACAATTAAAACTTTTTTTAAAAACTTTATTTATTTAAACTTGTTTCACAACTTGTAGTTCAGTTTGACTTTACAATATTTAATTTTGAAAATAACAATCTGACTTAAAAGGTGACTTCAAAAGTGATTGAAGTGGAGAAGAATCCAATATTTATACCTTCTGTGTTATGACGTCACTAATTACGTTTCAGAACCTTTATGGTAAACAAGTGCAGGTGCCTTTTTGATGATTTTACAAATAAAGGTTCTAGAAGTTTCTCTAGTAATAAAGTACCAAATATTGCGTCTTTGATGAATTTGCAGGTTTCAAGGAGAAACATTAAAACAATAGGAAACTTGATATGAGCGTCTGAGAGAAGAACGTAGAAGATTATTTTAGATAAGTAACAATTAAAATTAGTATGTGACGCAAATTAATCAAAGTATAATCAATATTATACAAGATGTGGTTAGCATATAACAACTCCCCTTTTACAAAAAAAGTTTTTGCTATGCGAAAACTTTTAAATGATAAAAATATAAAAATTTAATTGATTAAAATATTATAAATTTGCAATACAATAGGACAATATTTTAAACATAGTGTTTTAATTTAATTCGTATTCTTCATATTCTGGATGAACACTGGGTCTTCTTCTGGGTAGAAAGGATTTCCATCGACCAACGTTTTTATCTGGTGGTTGTGGTGGATCATGAGGTGCTACTGCGATGCTCATTCCTGTAGGTCTTCTTCGTTTACATTTACAAAATATATAGAGCATAATGAATGCAATTATTAATACTATTACTATATAAGTAAACCATGAGATGTTCTTTGTTATAAAAGGTTCATTTATAATTTTGTCTAAATTTTCGGAATATTCATTCAATTTCTGTTGAGCGATGTTTAGATCTTCAGTATCTAATGTGTTGAGTTTCAAAGGTTTTAATTTTGGTAAAAACCTTTTTTCTGGTAAATCTTTACAACATTCATATGGTATTATTACAGGATTGATTTTATAGGTAATATTTTTGTAAGATTCGATAATATATTTCGATCTTATTCTAGTACTTCCAATAAATGCATTACAATTTGGTTTCAATTTTAGTATAGAGTTTCCATTAATTACTCTAGTAACTGGTTCTTGGTTATTACAAGTTATAGTTATAAATAATGGATCAGAAACGATGATAATCCATACATTTGTGGATATTTCTTTTACATTATAATCTTTAGCAAAAAGTAGCGACACTTCACAAATTTTTGGAATTTCAGTCTGTTGTTTGAGAAGTTGAGCTTCACAGATAGAATTACTGTCAATCGGTAAAGGCAACATATCAAAGCATAATTTGAATCTGAAGCCAAGATCTTTACATTTATCTAAACTAGATAAGGTAACGTAAAACATAGAATCATCATCTTTAGCAACATATTTTTGACTTGTTGAAATAACATGATGAAGACCAGTTCGATTGTCTTTAGTTGGTAAAGGGTAGATTCTATATACTTTATATATTTCTGGATCAACTAAGGGAATTTTGAGAATATACATGATTCTTGAGTTATCTTGAAAAGCATGAAGTTCTATAATTTCAAAATACTTGGGAATATTTTTAAGTTCCACTGGTAGGGGTAAATTAACATTTTTGAGTGAATTAGAGATTTGCAATAATGAATTCTTGAGATCTCTTGGTTTTATTATAGAAGAGTGTAAAACTTGTAATCTTGCAAAAGTAATTCCATTCAGAATGGCATTCAAACTGTTTTCTAGAAATAATAAACTTTCAGAAAGTTTTTCACATATCTCAAGTATATCTAGTTGAGATTTATAAAATGATAAGTTATCTGTTATAAGTTGATTTTTCAATATTTTGAATGTCATTATTAAATGTTGATTCGTCTATTTGAAGTTTATGAATTATTAAAATTCTTTATTACTGATGTTGTTACTGATATTTGATTTTTCATCAAATTCTCTAACTCATGATCATCATGCATTAATTTATTGATACAATTTGAATAATATTCTCCATCACTGGCATCTAAGTTGCCGGTTATAAATTTCCATACTGTGCCTACACCGTTGAGTAAACCTCTTTTAAATCTAAAGTTATTATAATTTTCTGTATCAATTGTAACTTCATTGAATTTCTGCTCAACATCTGTCATAGATTGTTTCAGTAAACTTATATGCGTTTTAACTGTTGTATAAAAAGTTTTCATCCTATTTGTAGGTTTTTCTACAAGATCTTCTAAACTTTGTATAATTCTATTATTCTGAAGAATAGAATTTTTAATTGGTAAGATATCATGGTAAACAATGAGTGTCCATGTAGAATTTGATATTTGAAGGTATGATTCCTCATTAAAATATATTCCTAGTGTATTTGGTATTGGGTCAATTGAATATTGACATAAGATATAATTACTTAGAATAACTAAAATTAATATTAACGATTTCTTCTTCAAGTTGTTCATTATTTGCGAACTATACCTGAAAAGAAATTTATAGCTCAGTATGTGGTATCATTCTATCAAAATTAAATTTACTTTTCATTCCTGTTTGTTCATTTAACACCACAGCTGCATTTTGTAAAATTTCAATTATTTGATAAGGACCATTAAATTTATTTTTTAATTTATCGCTGATTTGAGATTCCTTAATGTATACTCTATCTCCGATGTTAAATTCATAACGTTTTTCTGGAATCTTCTGATCATATCTAAATTTTGATTTTTCTTTGGAATCTTGGGTTCTCTGACGGGCAATTTGATAAAAATACTTAATTCGATTATTTAGATCTCGTATATATTTTGAGATTATTTCTTTTTCATTATATAAAGTTTCTGGAGGTCTGCCTGCTGTATGACCAAAAATTAATTCATAAGGTGTAAATCCATGAGTCTTATTTTGTGAATTATTATAGCAAATGACTGCATAAGGTAAGCAGTTAAGAGGGTGTTCATTTGGGTTATCGCTTAAGTGTGCTCGAATGATTTCAAGAAGAGTAGCATTGAAACGTTCTACCGATCCATTTGATTGTGGATGCCCTATACTTGAATAAGAGATTTTGATATCATATAATTTACAAAGATCTTTTAAAAGTACATTATTGAATTCTTTTCCAGAGTCGCAATGAATTCTAATCGGTGTTCCGTAGTGTTGGAAAAATAATAACAAGGTGTTAACTATATTTTTTGCTGTTTTATTCTCAATTGCATATGCTTGTGTGAACTTTGTTAGTTCATCACGAATTACTAGGACATAATTTTTTGTTGGAATCTCTACAATATCTAAATTTATTCTCTCAAATGGTGTTCTTGGAGATTCTGTAATAACTAAAGGTGATGATAGATTTTTTCTACAAATCTTAGTTTTTTTGCATGTCTCACAAGATTTTATAAATTTTTCAACATCTTTAGTCAGACCTAACCAATTATATTTTTCCTTAATTCGCCTGATAGTTTCATTAATGCCACGATGTAAATTCTTCTTTCCATTGTGGTATTGATCGAGTATTATTGGTATATCCTCTTTCTCTGGAGTTTGAACTACGTTTTGACAAATTTTGAATTTAATATTAGTTTCATCAGAAAAGATGTAACATAATATTTCTAGAATTGGAAGATTTAAGTTATTTTCAACTGCATAGAGTTTATTTGGGTCGATTTCTCTTTTATATTTATAAATGGAATAGAATAATCTTTCATTTACTTCATCTGGATTGAAAGGTATACATATAATATAATAAGTTCTTCTCTTAACTTTACAACTATGAACAATATTAATTTTGTTGAAATTGAAATCTAAATCTTCTTCGTATATATCTTTAAGAATTTCATCATGTAAATTATTTGTATGATTTTGCCACATTATTGATATATAAGGTATAAATATTGGATTCTTCTCCACTTCAATCACTTTTGAAGTCACCTTTTAAGTCAGATTGTTATTTTCAAAATTAAATATTGTAAAGTCAAACTGAACTACAAGTTGTGAAACAAGTTTAAATAAATAAAGTTTTTAAAAAAAGTTTTAATTGTTACAAATCCCGTAACATATATATATATATATATATATATATATATATATATATATATATATATTATTATTATATTATATATATATTAAATATATTATATAAACATACAATATGTGTAAGATTATTTGTTTCCTAAATACCTCCATAATTTTAATTAAATTACCTATCTATATCGGACGGACTTGAATATATAAAGTCCGATCCTGTAGTGTATTTACTTCTAGATTGTGTATACTGTAATACTTTACCTCTACAGTTGGATGAGAATTGATCATTCAAAATCATAATAATAATAGAAGTTTTCTGTACATAAAGAAATTAGTGGAGAGAAAAGTGACAATTTGAGAATATAGTTAAAATTTATTAAAAACTTGCTTCATCTATTCTTATAACATCCCAAGATTAATTTATTAGTAGGTAGGTACTATACACAAATGAATTTTCATAGTTTTCAAATAATACTGTAACGTTTAACCCTGGGCTAAACGTTTTGGGTTTAGTTCACCTGCTTAATACTCCAAAGTTCGCACTTTGCTTCTAAAACGTTTATTTTAAACACCTTGTACACCATATTCTGTTGTAGTATAACTGTCACTTTGACAATCTAAACTGGCACAGACTTCACCCAACTTCACCGTCTGTACTAATTTTATAGCCTGACTTCCATCTACTCCTATAAACTGACTGCGACTCTTGATCGACACCGCTTCAGAGTTAAGTTATCTCTGCCGGCTTTATTGTTATAGCTGCAGTTGACATGACATCGTTCGAGATTATGTTAAGGCGCTTAGATGAGTATTATCGTCGTTATTGCGTGTCCTGACTGTCACGTCAGTGGTATAGGTTATATACGTAAATATAGCAAACAACAGAGAGTTTATCATATTTATTTCGTTTATTTGTATATTTATTTCAAGAAAAGCAAGAAAAAAAATCAGTTGCATGATTAACTGCTAGTCCCACAAACACTTTGGTAATTTTTAAAAAAGCCAATTTTGAGTTTCAGCTTCAAACGTTTCCGATGGAATATTTTTCTTCAAATTTTTCGGAGTACGACGCGAATTGTTCTTTATAATTGCTGGAAACACGACAAACGCTGTGACTAAGCAAATTTATGGAGAGAGCTTGGAATATTTTTATTTTTTATTTATTTATTTCCAATTACCTTTTACATAAAATAAAAGACCTATAGGAGGCATAAATGCCCGTACATAGGTTGGCCAAAAAAAATAATTAAAGAAATAAAATTAAATTAATTATCTTATAACAAGGTTCCCTTAAAGTAATAATGTTTAATAATATATATCATATCATCATATCATATATATCAACTAAATTAATAAAATAGAGAAAAAAAGAACAAAAAATAATTCTATGATTTTCCAAATTTTAACTAATCAATGATAATATCTTTAATTTTCTCTTTTATCTTTGTTTTGAGCATATTTCTATTTACACTTAAAGTTTTCAAGTCATTTGGTAGATCATTAAAATACCTTTTAGCATAATATTCGAAACTTCTCTGCCCAATGGTTAAAGAATGTAGTGGTAATGCAAGACTTCTAAATCTGGTGTTAACTGGTTTATTTATAAATTAACTTTTTAAATCATTATATTGATTAATAATAGCTTTAACAACAAAAACTTGCCTAATATTTAAAGGTTTGTCCGGATCATATTCAGTTATACCAATAATTTTGAAAATACGTTTTATTATTAGAGAATTTAATGAAATTTTAGATGTTACAAAAAAATTAACAACTTTTGAAAATCGAGAACGCTAGAAAGAAACCTCTTTAGAAACTCTCTTGTTAGTCTTCCAATGCGAATATTTTTTTAAATGTTTATTAAGGCCATATTCTCAGAAACGGCTACTTCAATTTATTTTATACACGTAAACGAAATGTTCATCACAGAAGAGTTAAATGCATTAAGCCATCATTTCAATTCTTCTTTCATTGATTGAATATCATTTCACAATGCTGATATCATCCGATATTTTCCTGAATCGTACTTCTTGATAAATTCTCCTTTTCATCTTCACCTTAAACCTTCAACCCTGTAATTAAATAGATGAATGATGTAGGTAATCCTGAAATATCACCTGTTTCGTTTCTGGATTTGGCTCATTTCAAATGTCGCTGGTACTTAAGATTTCAATATTGTTCCATGCCAAAACATGCATGTAACAAAATAAATCAATTTGATATGACCTAATTTCATTCTGAAGCAAAGTAAATTTTACTATGGAATTTCACCAAAAAATGATTACGACTATAAAATAACATAATAAACGCATCTTTCCAAATGTTAGATTCGCAGTGAACGCTAATTCGCTTATGTAAATATATTATGTTTGCGCATAAAGAAACCTAGCAAAACACATGTTTTAATCTACAATGAACATTACTTAATAGTTTACAATGCAGTTTCTGTAATAAATTTATCAATATATTAATAAATATTGCAACGTTTAACCTTGTGCTAAACGTTGTGGGGTGAGTTCACTTGCGTAAAACTCCAGAACTCGCAGATTGCTTCCAATGGTTTATTTTCAATACCTTGTACACGACCTTCTGCTGTAGTACAATAGAGCTTTTCCACCGACGTCACAAATATGGCCGCAAACAGCTGTTCTGGAGGTCAACAAAGCCACTTTGCCATAAGACACCATTGTAAGTTTCGTTAGTTTTCACGAAAATTTTGAAGATTTTACTGCTATATATTTACAACAAAACCATAAAATTATTAATTCAAGTAATTCTGAAGGTAAGCATTCAAAATTTAAGTAGAAATAATTAAGATTAAGTATGTTATTTCAGGAAATATAATTTGATATATTTTTATTTTGAAATACCTCTACAGACATAATAATCATTTAAAATGGCAATATGAATTCTATTTATAATAAAAAACAGATTATTTTTTGTTTTATTGATAAAATACAACAAAAGTATATATAGTAAGATGAAAATGCTTCAAAAAAATTTTCTATGTTAGATGTCCAATGTAAGTAGATATTTTGGACTGAAGGAAGAATACAGACTTCGATGCAACAACGAAAATGATGCCAATCGATTATATATAAACATATGAACATTATAATATATTAACGAATTAGTGGATATTTTCGAGCAGCAATTTTTCTCACAAATCGATTGCCACAAGATTTTTTTTTTCAGATGAAAATATGGAGGTACTAAATTACCATTACATAGCATGTTTAAAAACTAATTAAGCTTGTAGAGCTAACTACCCCACCACCAATTGATTATATTGAAATAAAAATAAAATTATATTGTTTCGATGAATTCTTATATATTTTGTATAATGAAAAATAAATATAATATAAATGGAATCTTAGAACTATGTTCCTTCTTTTTAAACGTTCTTTTGCCCTAGTATACCTCTCTCTCGCTACTTTAGGGATTGTTTTTAATTTGGATCGGGTGAAACCCGTATGTACTGTTGGGATGTAATCCGAGATCTTCTTGTTTTCAAAATTTGCTGGCTTTTCTTGAGATATATTTGGTGAAAACAAATTACACGGCTGTTTATATAAGTAATTGTAATAACTATGTTTATTTAAATTGATTGAAATACATAAAACACATTATGTATGTAATAGAAAATGCATTCATTAGAAAAATAATTAGATAAATTTATCTTAAATAAAATGGTCACTACAAATTCTTTGCCATTTGATTTTGCTTTCTGTTAAATCGTCTCTATATAAGGCCTGTATCCAGGATTGCCGACGAGCTGCACGTTCTAAAGCTATTCAATTAGTGTTAAAATACCTTATTATTAACCTGAGTATTTTGAAACTGTATAAAAACAACTAAAATAAAGTAAAAAGTACAATCTTAAAATTCAATCTTGCGATTTGTTGCCCTCCAGAACAGCTGATTTTGACAGTAGTTCAAATGGCGCTGACGTCAGGTGGAAAAGCCTTATTGTCACAACTTATCGCTTTGACTATTGCGTTTCAACTACTATCGACTTATATCTCCTCACTAACTGATACAATAAACTGACTCCGACCCGTGATCGACACGGCTGTATATATCTGAATCTTAACACGACATTCATCGAGAATGTTCTATTATTATCTTGACGCACATAATAGTGTTCTAGAGGCTTGTCAAACTGACAATACTGTGACAAACTGTACCTTAGAGGTAGTGTTCTCTGACTGTACCTCACATATAGTTTCTGGAAGGTTCCAGAATAACTCTACCAAATCTAGAACTAACCAATGACTTATACATGAAACACCTATAGCAAATAAGGACATAGAACAAATACATACTAAAACGTATAATAACCGTAAGTACATAATTAACCATACACGTTACAATATTATACTCGTTTGAATTGAACTGGGGGGTGGCGGGCGATAATACATATCTATACAGCGCTCTAATAATATTCTAGACGCTTGTCATACTGACAATACTGTGACAAACTGTACTCATATAGTTTCTGGAAGGTTAGAGAATAAATTTACCTATACTAGAAGAAATTAATAAGCTACACATGAAACAACTATAGCAAATAAGGTATTAGAACAAATATATACTAAAACGAATAACGTAAGCACATGATAAACTATTCACGTGACACTGCCCCTTCTTAACTTTTATTTACCAAAATTTTTAAATCGGTCTTAACTTCCGGAAAACAAAGTACTCTTAGTAAAAATATTATTCTGAAAATTTCATATCGAAAGGACATGTCGTTCTACTGATACAACCGATGAAACAATCGTACAGAGAGCATGGGGAATGGGAAGCCTACACTGTGACGTCACCGCATATGAATTTATGCCCAAACTCTAGTTAGTTAAGCGCAATGATAATTTAGACACGAACATTCCGAATTTATCTTTTAATATAATATTAAAAGTATTATTCTAAATAAAGCGGTAGGGATCTTTCAAAGCTGGAAAGGTATCTAATATATTAGATAATAATAATAATAATTTCTCTTCATTTAAATTGATTCTTTGGAAATTACTTTCTGTTCGAGGTTTCTAGATATATCTTACTACTGAGCCTAAGCCATCAATTAGTCCTCTTTTGCTTACTTTTTCAGGGCGAGAGTAAATTCTAAGTTTATTTATATCTTCTGGAAGGAGATCAATATCTCTTTCGTAAATGCTTGCTAAGTTTAATAGGTTATGATTAGTTTTATTAAAGATAGGAGATTGATTTAATGATAATTTAGCATATGTAGTGTCTAAGTTCTCTATACTAATCGTAAAATATATTTTATGGTAATTGACCTTATATTTAGCTAATCCTAAGTTATCTAAAATATATCCAGGGGTGTCAATTGGTTTCAATTGAAGTCCCTGGTTGAGGTCCGTCATTGTCAAACTGAAAAGAGTTAGTTCGTTTGATCATATGTTTACTAATTCTCTTTCCTTTTTGTGTCGTTAGTTTTGTATTGTTCGTGTCTTTAGAGCTTAGGATGGTTCTTTTGTACTTGGGTTTTATTATATTTCTGGGCTCTAAGTTTACGTAAACGACGTCGGTTTTGGGGGGTTTGTCTGTACGTTTGGAATTTATTTTTTCTAGCTGGTCAGTTCTTTTTTTAAATTCTTTCTGAGTTCTTTATAAAATGGTATGATTTCCTTCTTTCTATGTTCATTGTAATCTTGGAAAATTTGTTTTTCCGGATCAATTTCATGAAGGTTGAGTTTCTCGTAAGGGCCATAGAGGAGAGAAAATGGGGTGAAGTTAGTAACAGAATGAACGGATTGATTATACATTAAAATAGCTGTAGTGATCAATTCTATAGTACTCTCTTTAGATTTTTGTCTAAGGATTCGTAGCTTCTCTACGAGGGTAGAGTGAGCTCGTTCGATCGTTGAATTGCCGGTATGAGATTGAGGGGTAGTGTAGTGGATATTAATTTGTAACATTGACATGAATTCTTTAAAAGCTTAGCTCGAAAATCCTTTAGCGTTATCATAGGTTATTTGTGATGGGTAATTGTGATGTGTAAAGTAATGTCATAGTTTACTCAATATTGCTATCGAATTAGTATCGGATAGTTCTTATGCTTTCAGGTATATGGTGAACAGATCTAGAATGGTTAAGAATCTTTTGTTCTCTACAAAAAATACGTCTATATGTAGTATTTCGAATGGTCTTTTTGCTATTAGAGGTCCGGAGCATGAACATTTTCTGGGATTTCGATCATATTTAGATGTTAAGCATAACTCGCAAATATTGATGTGACTTGTAACTAAGTCTTGCATCATGGGGAAATAATACAATGACTGGAGATGTTTCACAGTTTCAGTGATACCGTTGTGAGTTTGTGAATGATAATCGGAAATTATTCGGACTTGCTCTTCTTTTGCTAGGATGTCTTTCAAAAAGTTGTTAACTTTAATAATTTTTACGTTCGGCTCGAATATTTCTGAACATTTTCTGTATGCTACTTGTATTAATTCGTCTTCCTTGGAAAATATGTAGAATGTTTTTGATGGATCTATTATTTCATGGAACATATTTCGTAGTATATTTTCATCAGTTCCATTCTTGAACGTAAGTGTGTATTTTTTTCCAAATTTTTTAGTGTACTCTACATCATTTTTATCACCATATTTTAGCACGATCTGATAATGTGTTGAATTTAGTGGCCTGTCGGCTATGGGAAAATTGAAAACTGGGTTTTCGTGCGCCGTGTATCTGGTTTCACCAGAGTCATTACTCTCATTATCGTTATCAGGTTGGACGCTAGATTGTTGTGAGAATGGGTTAGCGTTCAAGATATCATCTGCTTTTCAGTGGAGTCAGGGTGGATTTCTATCTGGTGAAAACCTTGTGCAAGATCTAGGGTTGAAAAATATGTACATCTTCCGAGATTGTCAAGAATCTCATCAATTCTATGGAGGGGATATTAGTCTTCAATGGTGCGTTCGTTCAGTTTTCGGTAATCTATGACTATGCGAAATTTTCTTTTTCCGCTGGAATCAATTTTCTTTGGAACGATCCATACTGGTGAACTGTATGGGAAATGCTTGGTTTTATGATTTTATTGTCAAGAAGTTTCTTTATTTGATTCTGTATTTCTTCTTTTAAATGATAAGGGTATCGATATGACTTATGGTAAATTGGTTGTTCATCAGTGGTTCTAATATGATGTTTGACGGCATGTGTAAATGAAAGATCTGAATTTTCATTGTAAAAAACGTCTTTGTACAATCTACAGAGGGAAATGATCAGTTCTTTCTCTTCTGAATTCAAGGGTCCTATGCGAATTAGATTACTGATATCGGAATCACTATCATACTGAAAATCTTAATATGATATTGTAACGGGAATTTATATTAAAACTGGGTTCTATTTATTTTCACTTATTTATTTATACCAGTAACTACACGACTATATCACATTTATATTGACACCTAACCTAACCTAACCTAACCTAAAAAGCTCTAGATGATTCCAGTGTTGTTTTCGTTGTTTTTGGAGGTTATTTCTCAGTATATGGCTTCGAGAATAGACCAGGACTTATTTTCGTTGCCTCTGATGTCTCCCGTGTTTTCTGGAATGTGCATTGTGTGGGTAGTTCATTATTCGGGTAAGTCTTCACGTTACACTGCCCCCCCTTAGCATCTGATCGTCCCGATCAGAATCATCCTTTGTAGTACCTTGCTGGATTTCCGTTCCATGGTGGAATCTGCACTTGGTTTCTGCCAGGCAAACACCCTTGTTGAAGAAGTAACAGTCTATCGTCTTTCCCGAGTACACTCCTTTTGGATTGAAGCAACACACGGTAATTTGCACACCAGCGTCCTAGAAGATGTATTCGATCATGCTCCTTACAATCTTCCAATCTAGCCCGTCCAACTCGCAGCCTATTTTCGGAAGTCCCAACTTCTTGATGTCATAATTCCTGACTTCATTCCTTAGGCTCTTCAGTGTATGCCAGATGTCCTTGTAAGTGGGTTTTCCTCTAGACATCTTCTTCGTAACCAAATAGAAGAGGTTCCGATTACCATCTGCTAGTCGCAGAACTTTTCCTACTCTTGGTCGTTGGGCTGACAATTCATCCAGTCTTCCAAACTTCCTTTTAAACACCAGAGCAATTCCTCGGCCCATACGTAGATCCTCCTCTACACAATGGGCAATAGAAACGTCGGCTGGTAGTTTGAAAAGGTCTTGTTGAACCTCAACTGTCACACCGAGTCTAACCTTTTCCGATCTGCGTAGTTGGACATAAAGTCGTTGAAACTGAAATGTCGCTCCTCAACGTTCTTTCTTGAAGAGCCACTCGTGCTTCCTCCTGGTTGTTCGATCCAGCGTATGGTGCGAGTCAGTTTATGTGCACCACTCTAGGTTTTCCCCTTGGTAACTTTCGGATACGATAGATGACGTCATTTATCCTCTTCATAATTTCATATGGCCCTTCCCATTGCTTTTGGAATTTGGGACAAAGGCCTCGACGTCGTTGGGGATTATACAGCCAAACAAGGTCCCTCTCGTTGAAGACTCCATCAGCTGATCGAATATTATAGTGGTTCTTCATTCGATCACTGGCAAGCTGGATGTTCTGTCTGGCTAACTCATGGACAATATCCATTCGGGCTCTGAATTGGTCGATATATCCTTCTCCTGCGATACTATCCACTGTAGGTCTACGGCCAAATTCCAGGTCACAGGGTAGGCGTAACTCACGCCCCAACGTTAAACTAGCAGGAGCCTGACCTGTTGTTTCGTTCACAGCCGCCCGATAGGCCATCAGGAACAAATGGATTTACTGGTCCCAATCTCGCTGATGTTCTGAAACAACCTTAGAAAGATGCTTGAACATGGTTCGGTTCATCCTCTCTACCATTCCGTCCGATTGAGGATGCAAAGGGGTCGTTCTGGCCTTGTTCGCACCTATTAGTCTGCACACATCTTGGAACAGGGATGACTCGAAGTTTCTTCCTTGGTCCGAATGGATTTCAAGAGGAACGCCAAAACGTGAAAAGCATTCCTTCACTAACACCTCGGCGACGGTCGATGCTTCTTGGTTGGGGATTACGTACGCCTCTGTCTAATTTGTGAAATAATCCATGGCTACTAGGATATAATTATTCCTATTGTCCGTTTCAGGAAATGGCCCTGCAATATCCACAGCTACTCGCTCTATGGGACTCCCAACATTATACTGCCTCATAGGTGCCCACTTTCTGCCAAGTGGTCCATTGCTGGCTGCACACACTTCACACTTACGGCACCACTGTCTCATATCTTCTTTGTAATTCACCCAATAGAATCGCTCTCGAACCTTCTGCAGAGTCTTGGTGATTCCAAAATGCCCACCCGGGGCTCCATCATGTAGCTGACGTAGTACCTCCGGCACTTTGCTTCTAGGCACAACTAGTTGTAATCTGGATTCAGTGCCATTTTCAGACTCAAAGGTTCCATTGGCTCCAATATGCTTTCACTTCCGGGCTTCGCAAACTTATAACCTGCCAAGACGGCCTCACCTTACGGCGCATTCACTCCAAGACCACTCTCAAACATGGGTCATTCTCTTGGGCCAGTTTCATTTGTTCGGGCTGCCACTCCTCATTCTCTATGGTTGTTCGTCGTATAGGGCAAAGCTTCTCTTCCATCTTCGAGCAGTGAGTGCAGTTATAGTTGCCCGGTCTTCTGGATAAGGCATCTGCGTTTCCATGAATTTTTCCTGCCCTGTGCTCGATGTCAGAGTCATATTCCTGAAGACGTTCTAACCATCTTGCCACTTGTCCTTCAGGATTAAGGAATTGCAGGAGCCACTTCAACGCTGCATGGTCAGTTCTAATTAGAAAGCGGTGACCATACAAATACTTATGGAAGTGTTCGCAGGTTTTCACTATTCCCAATAGTTCCCTTCTGGTAACGCAATAATTCCTCTCCGATTTGGACAAAACCTTGCTGGAGCAGGCAATCACTTTCTCCTGCCCGTCTTGAATTTGTGAGAGAGTACAGCTGTATTACTGGCATCTGTGTCCAATACGAATTTTCCGTCATGCCTAGGATAACCCAAGATTGGTGCGCTGATGAGAGCTTCTTGCAGATGTTCGAAAGCTCTCTGACACTCGTGATTCCAGGAATATTCTTTGCCTTCTTCTGTTAACTTAGGTAAAGGTTTAGCGATGTTGGCAAAACCTTTCACGAACCGTCGGTAGTAGGTACACAAGCCCAGAAAACTTCTAATCTCATGCTTGTCCTTGGGAATAGGCCATTTCTTAATGGCTGTTATCTTTTCTGTATCTGCCGTGACGCCGTCCCTAGATATCTTACTTCACGTCGGAACAGATAACATTTCTTAGGACTCAGCTTCAAGTTGGCCTCACGTAATCATTGGTAAACTTCTCTAGAATTCTTCGAGTGTTCCTCAAATGATTTTCCTACCACGATTACGTCATCCAAATACACTAGGCAGGTTTGCCATGTCAGTCCTCTCAAAACTGCTTCCATGAGCCTCTCAAATGTAGCGGGAGCATTGCATAGTCCAAACGGCATCACAGTGAATTGCCAGAGCCCTGATCCTATCGAGAAAGCAGTCTTTTCTCGATCTGCGGAATCCATTCCAACTTGCCAGTATCCACTTTTCAGATCTGGTGTAGAAAACCATCGTGACCAAGAGAGAGTATCTAGGGTGTCATCTATTCTGGGTAACTATCCTTCTTGACTGAATTCAGAAGTCGGTAATCTACACAGAATCTTGTAGAAACATCCTTCACCTTCACGAGCACAACTGGCGAGGTCCATGGACTATTTGATGGTGCAATGACTCCTTGTTTGTTCATCTCTTGAATCATTTTCTCGGCTTCGTCTCTTTTGGCCAATGGAAGTCTTCTTGGCTGCTGTCTTATTGGCTGAGCGTTCCCCGTGTTTATCTTGTGAGTCACTTTATTTGTTTTACCTTTGTATTCTTCTTCCATCGCAAATACGTCCTGGAATTTCACAAGCATATCTCTCACTTTTCGTAATTGTTTCCCGTCTAAGTCCTGGACAGTCTTGATGACCAAATCTATCAGTTCTTTCGAATATCTGGTCCTGGATGGTTAACTAATCGTTCTTAAAGAGCATATCGCTGATACAGGAACACAATTTCCAACCATACTTCCCTTGCTCAACTTGATGGGGCTTTGCTTTAGATTCATTACTCTGACAGGGACGACATCTCCTACTCGAACAAGAGCTTTAGCTGTCAGAAATTCCTTATTATTCATTTCTTCTACCAGTCTCAGACTTCCAGATTCGCAGTTTCCGTCCGGGTTGGTCATCAATATTTTTTCACTATAGCCGGGTATTATTACGTCACTAGTCGTTATTAATCGGACATCTTCTTTATCCTCGTGAAAGGGCAGTTCTTCATTGTCGACCTTCAAGACACCATTTTTGACATCCAACACAGCCCCAAGCTTCTTCAAAAGGTTCCATTCCCAAAATAAACTGGTCAGATATGTCAGCGATTAAAACTGTGTGCTTGGTGGTGATCTTACCAATGCTGATGGTCATGCTTGCTTCACCATGTCTTCTTATTTTCTCTCCAGTTGCTGTTCTGAGTTGGACCTTTGTTGGCTAAATCCGGGAATGATCTGTGATGAGCTCTGGCCTGGCTATTGTTCTTGTTGCATCAGTGTCTATTAGGAGTGTTCTGTCTTTTCCATTGATTCGACCATCGATGTATAAACTAAAGGCTCCGCCAGAAGATGACACATTGACCGTAATTACTGGGGCACTAGTTCTGCAGGTCGACGATTGCCCCCTCATCTAGACCCATTCTAGTTTTCCGATTGTGCAACCTTCTTCTTACAAGTGCGGCGTACGCGTCCTAGCTCACTACACTTCCAACACCTTGGCTCTCTCTTCTTTGATTGCGCTCCCGTAACTAGTTTCCTTATCATGTCTAACAGGGACTCTCTATTGGATTGGTCTTCTTCCCCGATTGCTCTTAAACGGCGCCTTCGGGAAGTTTGGCTTGCAGCTTCATGCTCGAAAGCAATAGCTAGTGCTTCTTCTAGCAATTTTGGTCTGGCTAGCTTCAACGCCTTCTGCAGCTCGCTCTCTCTTAATCCATTTACAAATGTGTCTATCGCAATTTCATCAAGGAAGCTATCGGCAGCTGTAGGATATGCTAGTCGCACAATACGAGCTACCTCTCCCTCAAACTCTTGCAGACTCTCATTTGCATGTTGCACCCGAGATCGTAATTGGGCTTTGTATACTTGCTGAAGATGGCTATCTCCATACCGATTCTCTAATTTAGAAAGCAAGACTTGGTAATTTGCCTGGCCAGCTGGAATAGACCTAAGGATGTCTGCTGCATCACCTCGTAAAGCAGCAGTTAAGGAAACAGCATTCTGTTCTTCGGTCCACTGGTTAGCCATTGCCACTGCTTTGAATTGCGTACGATAGGTTGACCAAGAGCACTTCCCATCAAAGTGTGGTAGCTTAACTCTCATACTACCTGCGGCTAAGTCCCCTATATCTTCGCCTTTGAAGGTCTGGCTCGCATTTACGTCTTTTTGTACACTGCAGTGACCATTCTCAACTGCCATTTCCAGCGTCTTGGTTTTTTGTTGCAGTAGCTCCATGTTCTTCTCTGTCTCGACAAAGTTTTTTTCAACTGTTCTTGAAATTTCTACGAATTTCTTGTCACTATGTCTACCAGCTTCTTTAACCTTTTCCTCTATAGTTCAGTTCACCTCCTCAAACCTCGCATCACTTTTTCTGGAAACATCATTAATTTCATCTTGAAGAGTTCTAGAAACTTCTTCAAACGTTTTCGAGACTTCATCGCATTTTACCCCAAATGTCCTGGTTACTTCCTCGAATCTTTCGTTATTATTTCTAGAAATGTCTTCAAATTTCTCATTATTATTCCTAGAAATTTCTTCAAATTTTGTCGAGACTTCATCAAATTTTTCATTATTATTTATAGAAACATCTCTAATTTCATCTTGAAGATTTCTAGAAACTTCTTCAAACTTTTTCGATAACAGTTCTTCCGTAGAGTGGATCGAACACATCAGGATCTTCTCCATTTTCAATCAAATTGTCCCTTAACCGTTTCTGGAGGGTCGCTTTATTACCGGAATCATCACAATCCCGTTCCACCAATTGTTCTTTGAGTTGTTTCACTATTAGCTGCACTAATTTCATTTTGAATTGTCTTTATTAACAAAGTCAATTAGTCAATACAGTTTTCCAAGTCTTCAACACGAAAACGAACAAAATTCTTCACACACGAGAACGAGCAAAAGTCTTCACATTCACACGAAAACGAACTAAAAGTCTTCACACGAAAACAAACTAAAGAGTCTTCACACTAACACAAAACGAACAAAAAAAGTCTTTACACGAACACGGAAACGAACGAAAGAGTCTTAAACTTAAATTTACCAAAAGCCTCAAAAACAATCAAATCTGCAAGAAATCGCAGTCTCTTAAAGTCTGCCCAATTTTATAATCACTCACTGATTCCACACTGACACCAATGTAACGGTAATTTATATCAAAACTGGTTTCGATTTATTTTCACTTATTTATTTATACCAATAACTACACGACTATATCACATTTACATTCACACTTATTTCTCGGACTATATACTTCTTACTACTGTCTGCTCTATGACCGATTGTGATCTGTGACTGACTAACTGTCCTGTTATTGCCATCTACCTTATATATCTAACCTAAAAAGCTCTAGATGATTCCAGTGTTGTTTTCGTTGTTTCTGGAGGTTATTTCTCAGTATATGGCTTCGAGAATAGACCAGGACTTATTCTCGTTGCCTCTGATGTCTCCCGTGTTTTCTGGAATGTGCATTGTGTGTGTAGTTCATTATTCGGGTAAGTCTTCATGTTACAGTATAATATGTAGCTGTAGTGGAGTCGTATGGCTACATAACTCGAGCAATTCTTATATATACAGGGAGGTTCTTCGGGAAAGACATCGATCGGTTGTGGGCAAAAGATAACTACAGTTTGAAAATTTGGTGAAAATTATTAGAAACTAATATTAAAAAATGGGTTTTATTAAAAAAAAATAATAAAATAAATAAATAATTCAAACCGAGGAACTCTAGATTAATACCCCGAAGCTTAACCAAGGACTATTTTCTCCTATGATATTATTGGGTTCATATTGATATCCGAGATATAATCTATAAAACTCCCAAAATGGGAATATTAATTGCTGAATACGATTTTTCTTGTGAATGTGAATACAACCAATCGATTCAATACACTCTAACACTCTAAAACCCATACATATGAATTTTCATCGAAATCAGTAGACCAGATTCCGAGATAAAATTTGCATATATATATATATATATATATATATATATATATATATATATATATATATATATATATATATAATTAAAGAGATCTATTTTTATATTTTATATATATATATATAAGGATTGCTCGTTTAATATAATTAGATATCCTGCAAAATCTAGTAGTTGAATTTATATAGATACACATATATGTATGATATACAATGCTATTCTGTATTTAGTTCTGTTTCGCTATCGCTATCATCATCAAAATTAATTATAATCGGGTTAATTGTTTTTAGAGTAAAATATCAATTTTTAATAGCTATAACATGTTAATCATTTCGAGAAAATAGATATTTAGATGTAACTATACTGCTATGTTATGATCCGACCCTGACCGAAAGTTTATTGCATATTTATGGCCGACCTCTGGCAAAACATCCCAGGTAAAAAAACGTTGTCAACCATTAATTGTGAAAAGCACTATAGCTCCCTTACTATAAGTTCTAGATATTTACTATTAATGAAGCTATTAGTGACATGTATTACGTCATTTATATATCAAAATTCTTAGTGAAAATTGTTAATATGGTTGTAGAATAATATGAATAATGTTATAAAATTTACAAAAATATTAACTGTGAACAAATGTACATCTTTTGCCCAAGACAGTTGTTTTCAGAAAAGTAGAAAATATTTTAAGGACATTGGTTTGAATTGGAAATTTCTTATAGAAGAAAATAGAACGAACAGAACAACTGATGGTGATTTACACATAATACCAGCTATGGATTCTGTATTCTTTCATGATGATAGGTTTGAAGTGAGTGTGAGTGAGCACGAGTTCTTCTTTTCTAAAGTAAAAATACTACTCTTCTCTATATAGATTTTAATTGATGCTCGAGGATTCAAAGCTGAGGACGTCAAGTGTAAATTGAAATCAAACAGTGTGGAATTGATGGCTCAAAAACAAGAGGTTGCCAATTCTACCAGTAGAACAGTTGCCTTGGCTAGGAATTATCAACTACCAAGGAATGTTGAACCCCAGAAAGGTAACTGCTGTCTTTCTTCTGAAGGAATTTTACTCATAACAGCCCCATGGCAGAAATAAAGTCTATATAAATATCGTAGAATAAATAGATATTAAATTGTAACTGTATTGTAAGAGATTATAATCAATATAACTATCAATATACCTTTGAGGAAACTAAATATAACACCATTTAAGGAGACTTTTTATAATTTGTATCGTGATAGATTAAAAACTACTTTGAAGATTTATTTGGCAATCCGCGTAGTTATCAGGAAACTCGACTAAATAGAAATTAAATAAGGTCAAGGTAACTACATTTCAACTTTGCATACAACTAATATGATTTTTCTGAATGGTTCTTATTTAGCATTGATTTCTTATCCTAGCTTTTCTATTTAATTATTTAATGATATAAACATTACCTAGAAAATTATTATTCTATTGTAAGTACCAATTACAACAAATTTTGACATTTTAACTATAGATTCCTAAGGCATTTTTCCACCTAAATTAGTTTTCAGCTTTCCAGTAGGAAGTGAGGATGCGTTTGGCGGAAAATAGCTATCAACAAGACTTGCTACTTTCGCTAGCAGTGTGGATTAGTTTTTGAGAAAAGAGGAGGTATACTTACTTGGACTTACAATTCTATTGTATGCATGCTTTTCTATGCTCGTATGTTTTTACTGTAAAATTGCTCGGATTTTGATTTTTCATAATTCGAAAGGAGACTACTCAGAATTGGCCTCAAAAAAAATAAGACTCGGTTTAATGAGAAAAATTCAGTAAAAGTAGTCCGAAGGCGCGGAAACCTCCAATAACGAAGTTACGGGACCTGGAGCGAACAGAGGTTCTGGATGGAGAAGACGTCCATTTTGAAAATTTTATTTGCAAATAGTGGTACAGAAGCATTGTGTAAACCTATGCCAAAATGAAAATTAACGCGATCTATTAAACTAACAAAGTTACGGAACCTGGAGCGAACAGGGGTGCTGGGTGGGTAAACTCTACCCAGAGAATATATATTGTAGAGGCGGTACTGGCGATTAGACATATGAATATTTTTCTGACCGTGTTGCCGCATCTCGGCCATGCGGCCATTCTAAGACTATCTAGGGAAGGTTCAGACATGGTGGGAATTCGGAATCAGAGAGCTTGGTCATCTTTGTCCAAAAACATCCCATCAGCAAACCTTCCCAGTGATGTAATGACAAAGAAAATTAGCATCGAGAGAACTTTCACCACGGTGCTAAGTAGCAGAGAAGATTGGGACAGGGGGCTCACAACCCAAGCTCTCAAAAAGAATACCATCAAATGGTACACTGATGGTTCTAAGACCACGACGTGGACAGGCGCTGGAGTGTTTGGGAATCGCACCAAATGCTCACTTGCGCTAGGCCGCTGCCCAAGCGTCTTTCAAGCAGAATTGCTTGCAATTGAGAGATGCGTGGAGGTGAACCTTGAAAGAAACTATCAGAAATGTGACATTGCAATACATTCTGATAGTCAAGCTGCAATTAAAGCACTGAACTCTCATACCATTGACTCTAAAATGGTATGGGAGTGCCGAAGGAAGCTCAATGAGCTAGGCAAGAACAACAGGGTCTACTTAGTCTGGGTTCCCGGCCACTCGGGAATCAAAGGCAACGAGGAGGCCAACACACTTGCCAGGAAAGGAGCACAAACTCCATTTACTGGCCCAGAACCCTTCTGTGGCACAGATAAAAGCACCTACAAGAAGGAGTTTCTAGAGAAGGAAAAACCCGTAAGAGAAACACTCTTGCGGGATACCCCTGGATTGGATCATTCCAAAAAGTTTCTAAAAAACTTTGATACTGCAAGATCCAAAAGGTATTTGGATCTCAGCAAGAACAAGCTACACCTACTCACTGGATTTCTTACAGGACACTGTTGCCTCAAGAAGCATCTAATGAGATTAGGTCTAGCAGAGGATGACGATTGCAGATTCTGCGGGGAAGAGGAGGAAACACCGGATCACCTGGTGACGGAATGCCTCGCCATTGCTAGCCAACGCAAACAGTGCCTTGGACTAGCAACCTGCAGTAGTGAGGAAGTATCCTCTTTGAAGCCAACCCAGATACTGGAGTTCATTAGAACTCTGGAACTGGAAGGCGAGTTGTAGACCGCGTATAGGCAAGTGCAACTCAGGTGGGGGGCACAATAGACCTTATGGTCGCAGTGCAATGTAACCCCCTCTTAAATCTAAATCTAAATCTAGGTCAAGTTAGGTTTATGTTTAATTTTTTATTGCCCAACAAGATTTTCGGTAAGGTTAGGTTAAATAAGGTTTATGTTAGGTTTAGGTCAAGTCTAAATAATTATTTATTAGAATATCATAGGTAGATCGCTTAAATTATTATTGATTTTTTCGTCCTGAAAGTCTTTCGGTGAGGTTTATGTTAGGTTAAGCTCAATTTTATCATCTTTACCTCAAATAATCATAGATATTTTGGTAAAATTATTTATATTATTGAGTTTTAAAAAATCGATTTTGTTTAGGTCAATTTTAAACTACTCATTAATTTAAATATTATAGTTATATTGAAAAAAAAAAGATTTTTTTATTGTCCAAAAATATTTTCGGTAAGTTGAGGTTAAGTCAAGTTAGGTTTATATTAGGTTAGATTTATGCCAGTTTTAAATAACTCTTTTATAAAATACAATAGGGAGATCGGTTAAATTATTTTTCTTTCGATCGCTCCGCGTCCGCCTTCGTAGAGGTTACCCACTCAGCATTCCTGTTCACTCCAGTTCCCGTGACTTTGTTATTAGAGGTTTCTGCGCCTTGGGAGTACTTTAAATGATTTTTTCTCATTAAACCGAGTCGATTGACATATCATTTGTTACAAATTTCCCTTGGCGCTAAACCGAATTCTTACCTATCTGAGACTCTTACATGTGTTACATGGTTTTTATATTATAATAAATGAAAGATCAGCATTTAGTTGTAATATGATCCAGTGAGACGTTGTGGAGCCGTGATCCGGTCGATATTTTGAGTGAAACCTGATTGGGAATTGAGGGATGAATGAACGACATATTCCTTTTAGCAGCCATTGGATGTTTGAGGAGAACAAAGGTTGTGAAATTTGGCAGAGCGATTAAAAATCCTTTGAGGTGTTTCCCGATAAAACAGGAGTTGATTCCTTGGCTCTTGTATATTCCAAGTATCTTTCAAATCAGAGTTCATTCTGAAACCTGAATCGGTCCCATTCTTAAGAATTATTTCTGATAGTTGCTTCACTGAGGCCTAGTGTCTGTTATAAGGAGAAGCTTTATTCGTGGAAATTATGTCCGCTGGTTGTTAAACTCTGGGAATTTATGAGCCTAGAAGGCTGCATATATGATTGATACCCCATCAGTAGACTGAAGAAGTCGATGTCATGAGGATCCTCGAAGGTGGTAATATAATTTTAACAGAAATATCTGGTAAGTCATTTTGATATCTGGGAAATATAGGGTTCTAGTTAGAGACCGATCGTTCCAGTCAGAGGCCAATCGTTCTAGTTAGAGGCCGATCGTTCCAGTATAGTGTCAACCATTCCAGTTAGGGACATAATTCTGAGTGCCGTGCAGCCACCTTTTTCTCTATTTCCGAGTTACCCACCCAATACATAGCCTCTCCACTATAAGGCCGATCAAACGATTGTTGGAGTCTTAAGTTATTAACGTTCATTGTTCTTACTGATTGCGCTGTATTATATTCATATATACAAATTATAGATCACTGTTTTGTTATGTCATATGTCTGTCATATTAGGGCCCTTTTGGTTCTCTGGTCGTAAGACTAGGAATTAGAAGCTCTGTGTGTATGGTTAGTAGCCTAGACCCTGTGGACACAGCATAGGTAAAAATAGGTAAAAGAATGCTGTGCTGTAAGCGGCAACGTGACGTCACATTAGCGCGCGATTTAACATTAGAATATTGTATCATTATAATTTAGACTTAAGGAAGGACATATTATTCTATACAGGCTCTTTCAAATTCGACTCTCGCCATTGGGAACTCGGAAACTATAGGGAATAAAAATATGGTTAAATTGGGGCAAAGTTGCGCATTTATGTGCTCAGCAATAAGCCGTTTAGAAAAATTGAAAATTTCGAGTAGTTAAATAAAGAAAACATTTTTTTTTCTGGCTTTATTTCTTAATGAATTTGTAAATAAATAGCACATTTACATTGCCACTTTTTTCACATTTTCCAATGGTGTTAATAGTTTTGTAACCTGACGTTTCATCTATGCGTAACTATCATGAACTTTTTTTCTTATGGGATTTGAATAGCCCTTTTTATTACGTTTTTGACAATGTATGGCCTTGTTTTCCTAAAAATCTGAGAAATTAAATAAATTACTTTTATAAAGTAGTTGGTTTTGATTTTTAGGTAAATTTCTTATAGAAATGTACGTATTGCGATCGTTCACACTTTTGAATTTCGAAAAAATTTCAACGATATGTTGTTATAAGTCTATAAGTTAGTCCAAAAAAAACATTTGGTTCAAAAGTTTATATTTATATATATATATATATATATACATAAATATATGGGATATTACGAAATTTGTTAACAAGATAGAGGTCGTAGTTTTGGAGGTATCAAGTTCAAATTTGCTACACAAATCAACCTCTCAAATATCTCGGCCGAGTTCGTTATTGGGCAATATCGAGTAAGTAGTTTCAAAATGGCGACCGCTCAAACATTAAAAAAAAAGAGCCGTAGTGTAAATATCATCCAAAATAATTTTGGATTATTGATATTATCAGAACCTACATCTTTTGTTCGAAGCAGTTTTAGATAAAATGCACAGAAAAAAATTAATAAAGAAAAAATAAGAAATATTTATAAAATATGAACACTCAATATAAATTTGATGTAATTGTACATTTTCTGGAGATCTTAATATAGACCCTGATTTAAAAAAGTATATAGTATATTATTTGATAAGAAATAAGCGGAAGTGGAACGCGAACTCTGTCTGTTTTATATGCAACAGCCAAAACAAAAGCCTGTAACCGCAAGGCTGTTACATACGGAATTTATATGTAAAGACATGTGCGTACAACAATAAAAAGGTTGTTCAAATTTCAATATAACGAATTTTGAGAAATATACCTTTCTGCTGACTGCAGGCCATCTGGATTTTTTCAATCGGGGACACGTAAATGACCTTCTGTATTATTGTCAATTGCTAAGTCGTTGAAAATGGAGTTCTCCAATAAAGAAAACCGAGATATGATAGAATTTTATTACAAGAATGATAGAAACATTGTGAATAAATACATTGGAACTGTATCTTAAGATGCATCCCCAGAGACGACAACCATAACCGAATTTGTCCTCATCAATGGACAGAATTTGCGATGACTTTAGATTTATTATACCTCATTAATAATGGTTCATTTAGTTTCTTCATCAATCCTGTCTCCAGTTTTTTGTCTGGATTTTTTAAAGGATTCATGCTCAGCTAAATTTTTATCCAATAAGTTGAATAAAGATCGGTGGGGTTGTCGTCTCTCGGGATACCTACATGTTAAGATGATACACAATGTATTCATACTGTTTCTATCATTCTTGTAATAAAGTTTTATCATATCTCATTTTTCTTCATTGGAAAACTCCGTTTTCAATGACTCAGCAATTGAGAATAATACAGAATACCATTTACGTGTCACGAATTGGAAAAATCAAAGCCAACTACTTTATAAAAGTAATTTATTTAATTTCTCAGATTTTTTGGATAACAAGGCCAACTTATTACATTGTCAAAAAGGTAATAAAAAGGGCTATTCAAATTTTTGGAATGCCAATATGGTTCCCATAAGAAAAAAAGTTCATGATATTTACACATAGATGAAACAAGGTTACAAAACTATTAACACCATTGGACGAAGTGAAAAAAAGTGACAACGTAAATGAGCTATTTATTTAGAAATTCATTAAGAAATAAAGCAAGGAAAAAATAAAATGATTTTCCAAAAATTCAGAACTGTTCAAAAATTTCAAATTTTTTAAACGGCGTATTGTTGAATCAGCCTGTATATACACAATTACGACAAAAGTCAATTATTTTATTTACTACCTGTATTCTGTCGGTAGTCCTCTAGCTAGGGCTGGATCGAAATAGCTAGTGGCACTCATTGTAACATCAAATCAATTTTATTATTGCAAACCCAACACCAACCTCACTGAGCTTGGGCGAGGAGGGTTGCGCACTGGGGCTATCGACAGTGGAAGACAGTGCCATAGATAAAATACAGGACAGTGCGTAACAACATCTTGTATGGACACTACATTAATAAGATGGCCAAGTATCGATGAACAAATCGATAAACTTTGATTAATGAATAATATATGCGTACTAGACTACTAGGAGGCAAAGGCATAAGAACAAATAGTATGAATTGGGCACAAAACATGTGTGATCTTTTCCGTGTAGGCGTCAAAATATTATATCACTTTCAATTTTATTATTATTTCCAAAGAAAGGTCGAAGTATCTATTCTCCTTAAAATCAACTAAAAAATTACGAAAAATGTTCCTTTGTGTAATCATTATTACAATCACAAATATTCGTACAACAATCAAAATACTAAATGGGTTATAAGGGATACTTGATTATTGTTAAGTAAGTAATTCTATCAAATTAGAAATTAATAGTTTACCAGAACCACTTCGCAATAGAGATGAGAAAATTAAAAAGATATAGAATGAAATATCGACATTACGTGAGAACATATCTTCCCTGGAATCATCCAATAATGTTAATCATATCTACATTATCCGAGCCTCCAATCCAACTACCGGATTCTTTTTATGAAGCAAAGAAAGAAATATTAGATCTAACAACATTTTAGTATTTAATGTACCAGAAAGTAACTCAAAAGTGACATCAGAAAGAATATATTATGACAAAAGTCAGGTTACATATTTTGCAAAAAATGGAAGTGAGCACCCGAGAACATTTCAAAGTTATACCTACGTATCGGTAGCCATGGCAATCGCACCCGTCCCCTGAAAGTTATATTTGGTGATCAGTTAGTTCAAGAAAGAAAAGAATGCGCTTTTTTCAACAGAAACAACTGAAAGATGTACATGAACAGCTTCATGGCCGCAAATTGAAAGGCTGAAAATAATCTAGTTATACAATACAGAAATTGTTCTTCATATTTTACCCAGCAAAAGTCAAGAAGCTCTAAAAAACTAAATAAGATTAAAGTCTATTGTCAGAATATAGGTGGAAGGCGTACAGACTAAAATTAAAAATTTTCAAGGTGTTCAAGTGATTCGGTGATTATTCAGTTGGAAACATGGTTAAATGATAATTTCTGTGATAGTGAAATTATGGTTCCTGGCAATCAAATATTTCGTAACAAGTGATAAGTTGAGAGGTGAGGCAATCTCAATAGTCGTCTCATCGAAGTTTAAATCAACAGATCTGGCGATAGGTAATGTTGTTGTCGAACAAACATTTATCTTTGGAAGGATTTATTTACCAACTCGGTAAGCGACGTATACCATCAACACTGCCTATAAGTGCTAGATCTTAAAGAGAGACATCCTAACTCGACTTTCTTCATCTTTAGTGACTTTAACCTACCTGATGTAAAATGGTCAATTAGTCAATTAATCTAAACCACGTGACTTTTCAGCTGTCAAGATGGCGTCTGGTTGGCAAACATATAGGATTTTTTCGCGAGTTGCCGGTGAACTAGCGGGAACCGAATTTTACTTCCCGGTACGTTTTCGCGAGATAAACGGTAATAGGGGAATATTTTTGTATTTGATTTGAGTTTTGGGTTAAAATTAATCGTATTTCATTTATTTTTCGCATCATTGTGTTGATAATAATGAAAGAAGAATTAATTGAAATTGAATTAAATACCACTTATCCTGATGAGTTGAAAGAATACTCCTTTTATATCTGGTAATTCAGTCTGAGTGGTCGGTAGGTACCTATTCGGATGAAAATATTGCTCATACAATTTTGGTTTTATTACACTTGATTCTCTAGTATCTCCGTTATGGGCGAATTAAAAAAATCATCCAAAAATGGATGTACGGCTGGTAATATCACAAACATACTGACCAATACGATCAAAATTGAATAAAGAAATAATTATTTTACTTAAATACTTTAATAATAGATAAATAATACTATTCTCTTAACATAAAACTTATCAATCAAAACTACAAAACAAAATATTTGTCAAAAAACTAAACGTCATTATGATAATTTGATAACCGGACCATTTTCGCGATAAACATAACCGAGAATAACCTTCAAGTTTATTTTAAGGTGGGGGTATAACCGCTCTATTACCGACAACAGATCACCGGGAACTCGCGAAAAAATCCTAAAGGTTGTAAATTGTAGTTTTCTCGTTTTTGTTCTACCTCTTGACATTTTTGCAAATAGTATTTAAATAAATCTTAAGTGTTGAGTGAAGTGATTGAACATGCAAAGTTTTCATTAGAAAAAATTATGGCATGAAAGCACAGACGTTATATGTTAATCTCGTCCTAAGTAGCACTATAAAATAGAGTTACTTATATGTTTTAATTTGTATATTATTGGAATTCTTATTATAGGCCCTGAATAACAATAATGTGGAATGAAACAATTATTAATTTGTCATACATTTTATTTATTAGATACATAATATACTGAACATTCAATGTCCTATACAATACATGTGAATATTTCCTGCGATTTTCTAAGACAATCAATAAATAAATATTTATTATCTTTACTTTTACTACCCCTAAAACTACAAATAGTTTTTTACAAATATATCCAATACAAAAGAGAAAATCTTCAAAATAACATAATATATCATCATATAAGTATTTCAACCTGTTGGTAAAGTACTTTCCTGATCTTATAGGGCTGTTTGTGAAGCACAGTCCGTTTTTTCCATATCTTGCTGCAGCCCTCCGTCTTCCAGAACACATTCCTCGTTACACTATAAATAGTAAATTTAAATATTTTACAAATAACTTCATCTTGACAATAACAACTATACTTGGCAGGCAATAAAAAAATATTATGTTATAATGTGTAAGTGGTACAGTTTTAAGTTTACTTAGTTGGTTTATTATTATTATTATAATTCAGTCGATTTATAGAAAGATAAATATTCAAATTTCCAGCTCTTTTGCCACTTCCACTAAAGTTTTTACTGTTCATACAATTCACTACAGCTAAGTTATGCTATAACTGTCAAATAATAAACACAGAAGTTCCCTAGTTCTTAAAAAATGTTTCTAGGTACTTACCTGTTCTCTTTGTTCGCATGCTTCTGCACTTAATTTACTTTTGTTGATCTCAACTTTCATTCATCAGACTTTGGCTTCAGATGCGCTTGAGATGTATGGCCCATGTGCTGGTGCTGTGATGGGGGATCATTCTCATTGTTCAAAGCGCTAGGTTTTCCTACAACAGTGTCAAGATATAGGATATGTTTATATTAGCAACATAATGTGTTTTAAACTGAGCAGAAACATGTCTGCAGATTTGTTTACCTGTAATGAAATGTCTCCTACATACTATCTTTGATTTCTTAAAGTCGATTCCGTTAAATCTTCCTTCTTGATCGCAGCGATCTACATTTCTCTTCTTTTTCTCGATAAAACTTCAATATGTGGGTAATGCACCGAGTTCTAACAGCAGGGATGCGAAAATGATGAACTGAACGATCCCGATCCGCCCGGTATCCACAACCAACCACGTTAACGGTATTATTCTTTCAGAACGAAAGCACTGTATTTATTATAAGAAAATCTGGTAATAGTCTAGTTTAGGGGCTTTTGCTATAAAAGCCCTAAAAAATCAAATGTTAGTAAAAATACATATATGGTAACATAACTTTTAATAAAATTGAGGCGGAAGACGCTATTTTTAATGATTTATTACAAAAAATAGCAAAATATGGTGGTTTTGGTACTTACGACTTTAAGCAGAAATTTTCGATTTGGAATTTTCTTTTCAATCCCAAATAGTATATAACCATCCTTGTATTCTATTTAATACTAAAATAGTTCAAAATAAGCAAGAATATGCGTGAAAATATAAAATATAAGTTCACAAAAAAGTGAAGTAAAACGAATTGACGGTTGTCTTATGTAGTACATCCTGAACTACCAAGTTCTATTAATATCAATGTTGCCAACTCTGTCAGTATAACTTTTGTACTATGAAATACTCTGTCAGTATAACTTTTATACTATGAAATTATTTTATAAATATGTATTCTATGATTTGAATTTCATTTCCAATAATACTTGCTTTAGAAAAGTTAACAACAATAACAACAGAATTTAGTATATTATATGAATTTGTCTTGTATAGTTTAACGTTTTCTAAAATGACAAGTACTGAGCTCTTCTTTCTTTCTCAATATCTTGTCGTAAAGCAATCAATGAATTCATATTTTCAAAAGCCTGAAGACAAAACTCGTCACCTTCAGCATCAAAAGTTGTCATGATATGTATCGTATTTTTGCTCTAAAGCAAGTATTCATGAAAAATTCATTTTTAGTAAATTTTAAACATAGAACTAAACCTTCAGACATTTAAAATCTTACTACTTAGTTTATGCTTTCGTTATCGAATATTTTTAAAGATGTTCAATAGTTCAATATCATAAACATAGTTTTGGCAACGTTGGAATAGTCGTATATCAATGCTGCTAACGTCAAGTCGTGTCGTCAAACATACTACATAAATCAACCGTCAATCCTTTTTATGTGAACTTATATTTACTATTTTCACGCATATTTTTGCTTATTTTAAACAATTTTAGTATTAAATAGAATACAAGGATGGTTACATACTATTTGGGATTGAAAACAAAATTCCAAATCGAAAATTTCTGCTAAAAGTCGTAAGTACCAAAACCACCATATTTTGCTATTTTTTGTAATAAATCATTAAAAATAGCGTCTTCCGCCTCAATTTTATTAAAAGTTATGTTACCATATATGTATTTTTACTAACATTTGATTTTTTAGGGCTTTTATAGCAAAAGCCCCTAAACTAGACTATTACCGAAAATCTCAACGAAATAACGCCCGCACACTTTCAAAACTGTTAACAAAGCTTTAGAATCCAGGAAAAACACAAGTAAACAAATGCGACGTTTTAGGTTGTTTGCCACCCAGACGCCATATTGATTTTATTTGACAGGTCGTTGGATTGCCTAATTAATAGTGGGGTTATATCAGTTCAGTGTCATTCCAACGACCTGTCAAAAAGTTTCCAATATGGCGTCTGTGAGCAAACAATGTTATTGTCCCGTAGTGTAGAATTTAAAGTTTTTAAAGTGTATTGTTTGCTTATTTTGTGACTGATCTTTAGATATTTTTTTTGGTAATCCGGCAGATGAGGATTCCTAATTTGAGGTAGGCGGGCCGCCGATGAAATGTTCAAGCGCGGTTGCCAAGCTTTCTGTTTTACTTCGCCTTATATACTTTTACTTGTCGCTTACGCGAATGCTAAATGTCTCTCTCAATTTTAAGTTTAGAAGCAAAGGAATTATTTTGAAACCATTATTATTATTTTTCGTCATTAGCGAGAACATAATCTTCAAAATGAAGTCTCAGTCAACTGTTTTGATAACAGTACAAAAAAAACACTGATGAGAAATAACATACATAATTGTTTACAAATTCCGCATTGGAGTTTTCGAACGTCGCGTCGATCCGATTTTGAAGTGAGCATGCTAAGGTATTTTTTCAGATCAATATTTTATGAACAGTTGAAACCAGATTTACAAACATTGGGATTTTTAATAGAAAAAAATGCGGCCAAGTACAAGTCGAACTCTCACACAAAGAGTTCCGTAACATTGTAAATGCAAACTTTTACTGCTCTCACAGACATACGGAAGAACAGCATTTAGTATTTGTTGTTATAGTGGCAACAGAAATACATATTCTCTGAAAATCTCAGCTTTCTGCCTATTATGGGTTCATGAGATAGAGAGAAAATTCTAATGAATAAATGAACTACTTTATGAAATAATGACAGAATATTTACCATCATATTATAAAAATATTATCGGCAACACTGTGGACAAATCACGGTCATATTTGTATTATTGCGCATGCGCCAAATAGCTCCCAAATTAGGAATCCTCATCTGCCGGATTACCTTTTTGATTAAAAAATGCCAGAAATGTGTCATGTAGTTGATTGTGGCAGTCGTTCGAACAGGGATGATGTGAGGTTTCTCTCAGTGCACACCGTTTTAAACTTTGAATTTTTTACTGACAAAAACGTATTATCTACGCAACGAAGGTTACTCTGGATTCTGGATAGCCGCAATTAAACGAGATGATCTTATGGATTCTAAACTGGAAGAACCAGAGGGTCTGCAGCAGGCATTTATTACAGGTAAGAAACATTCGATTAAGGCTCATTTTTGAGAAGAGTTTTTCACTGTAAACGATAATTATGAGAAGTTTGCAATCATGTGGTCATTATATTAGTTGATATTTCATTATTTTGTATTAATTTTAGACAAACCTGCTGCTTTAGAGGACCAAAATCATCTTGACTGGGTTCCATCACAAAATATGGGCCACAAATCCCATAAAGTTGAAAGGAAGCCTGTCGATGTTCGAAGAATAGAGATTGGACAAAAGAAGGTGAGTATTTAAATAGAAACAGCATTAGATTTTTTTGATTTACGAGTTGATTTATTAAAATTTACAGGATTCGCCAGGATGAAAGTATTTGCATATTTCGCTGCAAATAGGATAGCACCCACATGGCTACAAACTTCGCTGTTTCCAGCCATACATGTACAGTGTGCCGTGCTCACACTTCCTTCTTTGGTTACAATACACCAAACGTCCAGAGGTCTAGCACTTCCTTTTTTATGAATGTTTTACCTGAAAGAATGTATATATAAGCTTATTTACAGTTTGTTACTGTGTATAAAACGTTTAAATATTGAAAAAAATTGTTTTATCTAATCTGTGATTACGACTCCCATAAAGTTCACGAAGTATTTAGTTTTTACAAATATTAGATGATTCCCCATCAAACTACTTTTAAGTTTTGGTCTTCTGCACAATTGAAGACAGCTATAATAATCAATAAAGTTTACAAGTAGGAAAAGCAACTTTGTAATTGAAGAAAAATTGTAGAAGAGCAACTAAAAATAGTACTGAATACCTATTTTAAATGAAAACTATACAATCTTATTAAAAAAAACTTACTTTTCCAATTAAAACGTAAGAATTGTTCAGTACTACTGCCCCTGCATCTAAAACGAAGCCAGACTCAAAGTGATTATATGATTCTAAGCTTTTGTAGGCCTTCATCTGATCATTGCTGTTAAAACTGTGTGTTAAAACTAAATATGTAGCTATATCCATATGTAACTGGCGGAACTGCTTGACTGGAATAGTTTATATCATGCACATTTATTGTAAAAGGGTCCACATCATTTATAAATTTTAATTTTAGAAGATATCTGTAAAAGAAATAGACATGAAAAATGTAAACAGATGGCAACTGGGCATTCTTTTATACTTACCGTTCAGCCACATCCGGATTTTCCTGCATTAATGTCTTTACATATTCGCTATACATTTTAAAAAAGTATTTCACACCAAAATAAACTGTAATTAACTCGAAAAAACTTCAAATAAACTCAAAAACGTCCACAATCTAATGCCATACTTTGAAACTGTTTGCCCACAGACGCCTTATTGGATCACGTGGTTTGGATTGCCTAATTCTCCAGCACATAACCTTGCTAAAATATACTGTTATAAGAACATGCTTCAAGTCAATTATTTTCCTAATAGCAGACATTTATTCCTAGATTTACTTTTCTCCAACCATATTATAAATATGATACCAGCTATAGTTTGCACCTTACGGCTTATTGCTTTGGTATTGATGCTAGAGAAAAAAACTTAAAAATTACTGAATTATATTTAGATTTTAAAAATGCAGATTATACAAGAATTAATGATTTTTTACTTTCGGTCAACTGGGAAGAGCCGTTTGATAGCTTTGATATTAATTCAATAATTGATTGTTTTTACTGTACTATTGAGCATTGTATAGACTCATTTGTACCTATGAAAATTATCAAGTCATCATACTTTCCTAGATGGTTGAGCTCTAAATTAAAAGATCCTATTCTTAAAAAGAAAACTGCTCACAAAAAAATATAAAATAAACAAGGTGAATGAAAACTTGCTATTTTTCCGAACTTAAGAGTCCTTTGCCAAATCGAGCTTCAAAGATGCTACGCTCAATATATGCAAGAAATGGAAAGGTCTCTTCACACAGACCCCAAAACCTTCTGGAATTTTATCAGAGAATCGTTCTATCAACCCCAACATTATGTTTCTGACATCGAGTGTATGAGTATGTATGAGGATTCTTCATGTGACACTCCGTACTAGCAATTCCAGAACAATCTGAATATTTATCTTGATAAACTCTCCATCTCAGAAATGTTTACTGAAATTATGAAGCATCCTAAGAAGTTAGCTTGTAGTCGAGGCAGCTTACCCAACTTCTTCCTAAAAAGATGTGTTTATAGTCTTAGTAAGCCCCTCCAAATCCTTTTTAACTTATTTATTTAGTTTACTTATTTAGTTTAGTTACACCGCTCTACGGAAAAAAACCCAACTACAGAGCAGGGGAATACCGTGGCATTAACAAATCTTAAAATAATTTACAAAATTTACAAAAATATGACATGTTTAGCTAGATGAAGAAATGAGACTTAATGTAAGGTATTGTACAAAAAAATGTCTATATAACAATTCATGGAATTAACAACGTTGCATGTGGTGTGAAATGGAGAATTCTTCAGGATATTAGTGCGTGGTGTACTTAAATAGAAGGTATTTGGATTTCAGGACTCTATTCGTGGAATGTGAAAACAGAGTCTTTCTAGTAGTTCTGGGCAGTCAATTATATTATTTATTAATTTGTACGCAAAAATTATGCAATAATAATCCCGTCTTGTTTTCAAAGTAAAAAAAAACTATGCCGCTGTAACAAATCTGATTGTGATATACTAAAAGGAGGGTAACCACCATCAGCCTTAAATTTTTTTAACTTTAAAAATCGCCTTTGAACGGTACTAATGCGGTTGACATGACATTGATAAAACGTGCTCCACAGAACGGACGCATATTCTAATTTAGATCTAATAAAAGCATAATAAAGAGATTTTAATGTGGACACGTTCTTGAAATCACGAGAGGTTCTTACAATGAAACCATACAAGCGGTTGATGGAATCAATGTGACTTAAAAAAAGAGAAGAATCAAATATAACTCCAAGGTCAGTTAGTGTTTCAGGACGATTTAGTTAAATGTTATCTATAGTATAATTGAAAATATAAATATTTGTTTTAATACTAAAAGACATCACATTACATTCATCAGGATTGAGGGACCAATTATTGGGTTTACACCAGCCGATTACCTGATTTAAATTAAAAGACAATTTTTTACGATCATCCATGGATTTGATGGTGCAATATAGTTTCAAATCATCGGCATATAACATGTAGTTGACGTTTATACACTCGGAGATATCATTTATGAAAATGTTAAACAAGAGAGGACCGATTATTGATCCTTGAGGAACTCCTGACGAAGCTACGTAAGTGATTTATTTGCACAAATTGTTTACGATCCTGTAAATAAGAATGGAATAGCTTAACTAGGAAATCTGAGAGCCCAAATGCTATAAGCTTATTAGGAAGGATACCATGGTCAAGCTTATCGAAAGCTTTCGAAAAATCTGTATAAATAATATCAGTTTGAGTTCTATCGTCAATCGATCCAGCGATGTGCTCTGTAATTGTAATCAAGTTGGTAACTGTTGAACGCCTCTTCAAGAAACAATGATGATAACTTGTGATTCTACTGTTAACATGTCTATAAATATTTTCTTCAAATAGGATTTCAAAGACATTAGCGAAATTGCATATTAAGGAAATGGGTCGGTAGTATGATACGTCATGTTTATCCACTTGCAAGAACGGTTGCACAATCTTTAAGTAAAAAAGCAGGAAAGTGATCTGGTCCAGCAGTTTGTTTAGGCTTAAGAGATCTTAAGGCCTGATATTCCTCATCTTCGGTGAAGCCATATATGTGTAGATGAGGAATAAAAATGTCGCTGGATCTCAGAGTAAACGGAGTGGATGAAAATCAGCAAATGAATTCAGAAGAGCTTATGAGTTATCCATGAAAGTATTTTCGTATGACATCACTTGCGGGATTTTAGAGGATTTTTTTTACTGTTTACAAAAGACCAAAACTTAGAACGATTACTAGAAATATGTTCTTCGGATTGGTTAACGAATTGATTATATGACAAATCAATTTCACGATTTATTTCAGCTCTGATTCGCTTAAATTCTGTGTATGCAAACATTTCATTTTCTTGTTTATATTTTTTCCACAAATTATGTTTAATTTTCAGTTTCTTAATAATTTTAACATTAAAACATGGAGGATAAGTGTTTTTTGATTTCACTGAGTATTTAGGGCAACATTCATCCAATATTTTATAAAGCTTATTGTAAAAATATGTACAGGCGTTTTCAGGGTCATTAAATGTTTCTAAAAATGTCCAATTAATAGTTGTCATTAGTTCATACATAACTGGAAAGTTGGCCTTCCTAAAATTATAACAATTCTGGAAAGAGCTCTCCAAATTATTTCTACGATTAATCTTTACATCCAGTGAGCAGGTTATGTCCAAGGCTGGATGATGTTTATCCTTCGATACACATGGAGCAGGCGACTTTTCAACGCGACATGTGTCTTTATAAAAGACTAGGTCTAAGAGTTTATCGCAATCATTTACCACCAAGTTACACTGATTCAATTCCAAAGATTCTGCAAAATCTGAAATAACAGAGATTTATCTATTAGCTGGTTCAACATTATTCAGAAAACTTACAAAATCTGGAACATTAAAATCACCAAAAATAATATTAATACTAATTTGTAAAATATTTAATGATTCCAAAGCTTCAAAAAATTGTTCAAATTCAGTAAAAAGAGTTCTTGGTGGTACATATAGATTTAATAAATAAACATCTCTAAATGAAATTTTAATTTTCACTAGAACTAAGACAAAAATCTGAAAATAGGAAAGTTAAAATCATTAAGATTAACCTGTTGTGACAAAAAAATCATTATGTACTCCAATAAGTACACCGCCACCCTTGGAGGTATTACTGAGTAAAAAGTTACGATCCACTCTGCAGATATTAAACTTACTTGGGAATAATTCCGAATCATTAACCGAAGAATTAAGCCACGTCTCTGTAAGTGCAAAAAATTGATAATTGCTTTGAGCAACAGCATTAAAAACTTGTACCGTTTTAGTTTTTAGACCTCTAGTATTCTGATAAAATATGGACAACATGTTTTTGTTACTATCACTATTCGACTTTGTTTGAGAACAATAATTCAACTGTATATTAATATTTACGAGGCGATGCCGATATGTTAACGGTAGTTGCTATTTATTGAGAAAAACATACAAATACACTACACTGCCGCCTTTATAAGCTCTATAATTTTTGATAAACTTTATCCCAATGTAAATGTAATATTGCTGTACGACAAATCGATATTCAATGCAAAGCTACCTAAGGCTCCGATGTCACTTATAGTTGGATTACGCAGAGTTTCCAGTTATTTGGAAACTAAGCTTTATAGTTCCTATACTTAAGTCAGGCCATCTTAACGATATTCGGTTTACACTGATTTTTCTAAGGCATTCGACAGGGTAAACTTTGAGTTATTATTATCCAAGCTGGCTGCAGTAGGCTTTCATCCTATCCTTGTTAAATGGTATAAAAGCTTTCTATATGAAAGGGTGCAGAGTGTCAAGATTAATAATTTAATTTTCACTGCCTTCCAGGTAACATCTGGAGTTCCTCAGGGGTTACATCGTACTAAGCTTCTGTTCAATCTATTTATTAATGATATCACTAAGATAATCAAATACTCTAAAGTTGGCTGACGATCTAAAATTATATTTAAATATTATATTTCATAATATTATATTACATCTGCAAGACGCAGTAGTATTACACCGAGTACGTAGCTGCGGGTCGAATTCCGAGGAGGTCGAAAGACTTGCACATCGAAATCCGAGTACACCGAATTCCGAGGTGACCGAAACTTATCCCCACTCCAAGAGGGCGATTTTACATATGCATATCATACCCTCTAGAGGCTAGAGCACTATACACATTTTATATCATGGGCTTGAGAGGAAACCAAATCCACCAACATGAAGTTGTTTCCAATCACAAAAGGGTCTTCTATTTTGAAAGAGCTTGTTGTTACGATACATGATCACTTCATTTTCAATAATTGTGCATAACAAATTAATATGCATGCAGTATAATAAAATGATAGAAAAGTTCAAGTGAAACTAGCTGGTATAAATTCCGTTGAAATTATAGTGAATAAAATACCTATGTATGATTTTTTAGATAAAAGTAGTGCTTGAAATCAGACTGAGAAATCAATTGAATAGAGGAATAAGGTAAAGCCCAAAACCTAATGAGCATCAGTCTAAAAAGGTTTGGTTTTAAATAAACAAACTTGGTATGCTCACATAGATTTTTTGTGGAATCGTGAAACATAAGAAGTAAGAGTAGTACCAGCACCTATAATGCGACGTTCCATACACCAATTATATTCCTTGACGATTAACAGTGATGTATTGTTAGTTGCCTAAGCTGACAAATTTTGAAATCAATTTAGATTTTTCTTAAACAATAGAGAGTTACAAAAGATTTTATTTATCATATTTGTGATTCGCAAACGATTTATGATAAATTGAGCAGAAAATAGAGAATGTAAGGTCTATTCTCAAGACGTGTTGGCGAATGGCTAGTGTTCTCTGTTATTTCTACTCTCTACGCAAGGTACTCGTATGTCAGCGCAGTCGGTTTGAGTGGGGATAAGTTTCGGTCAGCTCGGAGTTCGATGTCCTCGGATTTCGATGCCCAAGTGTTTCGACCTACTCGGAAGTCGACGCGCAGCTACATTTCGATTACACCATATCATATTAGGTACATCTGCAAGACGCAGTTTTAAGAAGATAACAGAAGTGATAAGGATGTTTACGTGCCAGAGATGCCGACCAGTAGTCAGCAAGTTACCATGAAAACCATTGTTAGTTATTAATCCAGTTTGGCCTCCAAAAAGACATTACTAAGTATTTTATTTATAATATTTCTAGAAGTTTCGATTTAACCTTAGGAAAAAAGATCTATTGTATTTATTTACGTTCTTTTATATATTTTTTGATGATTAAACATTTTGGATTGTATAAATACAAGATCTCCAGCTAACGACATCACTTGTGAATCTTCTGGCGAATGTGTCAGTCAACTTGTGAGTCTAGATTCATACAGTCATGTAAAGTTAAGTTCGAATTATTATATTAAATTTTGATTAAATAAATATTGTTTTAAAAAAGTTAACATGGAGTTGAGTGATATAACAAATTGGCGCAGTCAGTAGGATCAACTCAACGTGATAAAACAAGGCCTACTTCAACAGCAAGTTTCCCCTCATTATCACGGTGGTTTCCAAACCTTCAAGTGAAGAATCAACAGCTCCAAAAGAAGAAGAAGAATTATTAGAATCTGAAGAGTTCCAGGGAGGCGTCCTCACTCCTTTGCAAAAAGCATCCAGAGAACAAGATACATTCGATGTACATCTTACTGTAAGTGAATTATCACGTTATAATTAAAAAGAAATATTTTTTTCTAATACTGTTCGATTTTCTATTATTAGTACTTATTATTATTTTAAATATAAGTCAACATGGCCAATGAAAACAGAAATAATGAAGCTGAGACTGAACCATATAAGATTTCAGAAATAAACCTGAATTTGAAGGAGATCAAATTTTTCTCGGAACGCTTTTAAATGCATGTGATTGCGCATATAATGGAGACCAAAAAGCTCTATTAGTGATTCATATTAAAAATAAATTGAAAGGGAGAGCTGCCCAACTAATTAGCTCTCGAAATCCTCAAACCCATACTGAAATAAGACAGCTTTTAAATCTTCATTTCGGTGATTCAAGAGATCTTACTTCACTTATTCAAGACTTACAAAGATTAAAGCAATTAACAAATGAGTCAGCTCTTACATTTTTCAATCGATTGCAAGTTTTGAATGATAAAATGCATGCTAATATACAGAAATCCCTAAATTTGACAGCAGAACAAAAAACTGCTCGGGAAATGCTTATTGATACTATGGCTCTTAATACCCTGTTAACTTGAACCTCGTCTTGGTAAACTTATCCGTGCTAGTCAGCCTGCAAACTTATTGGAAGCACAAATTCGGATAAGAAGAGAATTGGAATTATCTTACTTTGAGAATCAAAAATTTAATAAACCTGTTTCCAATAATGCAAGCAACCCCCAGAATGTATTACCAAACAGAAAGCCCCAAGTTCAAATTATAAAATGTTTTTCATGTGGTAGAAATGGTCACACTTCTAATCAATGTCATTTCCAACAGCAAAGAGCATCAGCTCCAAGCTATAACCCAAATTTCAATAATAATTTCCAGAGACCAATGAATTTTCAAAATCAACCACAAAATACTGTGCAAAATAGACCGAATAACAATGTTCCTACTCAACAAAGACCTTTTAATTCTCAGGGGCAATCCCAGATAA
This sequence comes from Crioceris asparagi, assembly GCA_958507055.1. Classification (NCBI taxonomy): domain Eukaryota; kingdom Metazoa; phylum Arthropoda; class Insecta; order Coleoptera; family Chrysomelidae; genus Crioceris; species Crioceris asparagi. The sequence continues at coordinate 50,679,575 of OY293827.1, forward strand.
GACCATCCGTAATGCAAAAGAATCCAAATTTTCAACAAAGAGCTCATTTAATCGGCTTTAATGTTGAAAACGATTCAGATTATTATTTCGAAAATAATCAAGATGTTTTTGAAAATGAATTTCTAGAAAATTATATTAACTATTCCGAATCATCAGACTATTTTCCGGATTTTGAAAATTATCCCCAAGATTTTGAATCTCCTGAAAACTCATATTTCAAGGATTTTCCCATTTCTCAAATCAAGGACCATCCCCCGGACTGTCCAACAACGGAAAAGTCAATTACGGAAATAACAACCCAAATCCAAACTTTGAATTTAGACAACATGAACCCTAATATAAATTTTCCCGAACAAATTTTCCTTTAAACCCATTTCTAACAGTTAATTCTAAGGTTCTTTATTATATTGAAGCAGAGACAACCATGAGACGGTCAACTCAATGTTAAAAGTTTGATTCTCAAGAATTGTCTGGTCCACATTTTACAGTGACCGCTGCGTAGATGGCGCTCATATCAAAGATTTGAAAACCGCGGGAATATTCAAAATATCTTATTATGTTTTTCAATGTGAATATTAATTTTGCTGTTGTTATTACAGCAATTTTTGCCTTCGTTTTTATGTAAAATAAAACTCTAGAATCAGAATAACGTAAGTTTAATTAATATCATTTCATCAAATTACAAAAATGTTTTACTATCTTCAAACAACAAATTATTGAATCTATTTATTACAAATCAGTATAGAAAGTATAGTTAATCACTTAAAATATTGACTACATGCAGTCTTCAATTTATTGAAATTATATAATTATAAATAACAATTATATTCAATGAATTAAAATATCGTTGTGAGTGTGTCAAGATTTTTGAAGGTAAAGGATAGCAATTTATAAAGGTAGATAGATAGAACCAACCGTCAGTATCTCTTGTGGTTTGAATATTTCACGAGAGCTACATCTGTAACCGGCATTGAAAATCAGTCTTACACTAGGTAAATACGCAGTTGCTTTCAGATGATTGACTATGTTACGACAGATTAAAGAGTATACCTGCGCATAGTACACTGTTACTAATGTTTCAATGGTCATATCAAAGACCAAAGCATTACATTATTTGTAGATCTAGTGCTATGGAAGTTTGTATAGAACATATAAAATTCCAGCCAATAATGAATAACTATAACATGGTAGTTAGAAACATTTGCGAAAGAACCTGGGAATGAGGTGCGTTCCTTACCAAGGGGCTTTAGTTTGTAATAATCACTTAACTCAAAAAAATATGAATAGATATATTACTTATACGACACTAAGACCCGCGGCTACTCCGAAAGTTTATTCTTCTGCATTGGCTAAAATAAGATGACATTCCATCAAGTACAGGCGTTATAGGTAAGGACTGTGTTATCATTCTTCCATTCCATTGAATTCTTGAAGAAATAAGTACACAGATAATTCAGTCCCAAGATGCCCTGGGATCCTGAAAATCAGCATTATCTTGAGTTAAAAGACGATAAGGAAGAAGTTGTCAACTCTATTGACAAGAAGCAATGTTTAGAAGGACTGATGAAATTGAAAGATGAAAAATAAGCCTCAAAAAAGATTGCAAGAAGAAATCTCATGACATCAATGAGTTAACCAAACTGAAAAACAGTACGGTTGTCAACAACTATTTTTATGGGATTAATAATGTTACTGCAATTCTTTTGATGTCCAAATTACGTTGGGCAAAACGAAGCTCCGATGGCTGCAGATGGTTTATCCAAGATGAAGTTGTAGCTGTAGCTCTGTTTAAGAAAAGTCCAAGATGTTACAATTTGCTTCGGAAAATAGTAGTTTTGCCATCAAGAAATACACTTCTTACTATCCTGCGCAAGGTATACCATTCCAATCGTGAATCAATATCCAATGGTCAAGCACATTGGGAAACAATAAAAAAGGACGAAGATAAATATTGTGCCTTGTTGTTTGACGAAATGGACATTAAGGAACGTCTCCAATATAATGGCCAAGAAGACCGCATTGTAGGATTCGAAGAACTTCATAGTGATTATAGTTCATCCAAAGTAGCCAACAAAGTATTGGTATTCATGCTACAAGGCATCGTGCGTAATCGGAAGCAACCAATTGCCTATTACTTATCTAGTGGACCCAGTCCTGTAGATGCACTAAAACTGTGTATCACAAATGTAATCCAAGCCTGTTATCAATTAGCAGGATTGGATATTGTATCCACCATATTGAAAGAAATGGGCTCCCACGTAAATCATCCATTCATAATCATTGATGGAAAGAAGATTACAATTGTGTTTGATTGTCCTCATTTGTTGAAGTGTACAGCTTCATTATTCCGTAAACATAATGTTCAAATCCCAGTGGAAGTTTATGGTGAGTCAACGTTAATGGAAGCACGCTTTGGAGATATTCAAAAAGCTTATAACATTGACCAGTCAACTCCGCTGATTTTTAGATTCATGCATAAAATAAAGGATCACCACCTTGCACCAAAAATGAAATATGCGATGAAAGTTAATTTTGCTGCTTAAGTGATGAGCCATACTGTTACAGTAATCCGTGGTAATCATTCATGGCACAGGTAGATAAACTTTTTGACAGCTTTTTTTGTAGCAAGGTATCTTCACATGATGGAAAGCTAATGACGATACATCAGCTCATCATGAGTAGTGGAAGTAAGCTTTCCAAATGGTAAAGCGGTGGCATTCCCAAAAGGAGGAAGAATCATGAAAAAAGCCACCATCTCAGGTTGGTTGGTTAACCAGCCTCAACGCAATAAAGCTTATCTGGTCGTATTTACATTCAAGAGGTGTAACATCCTTGAGACCACGTTCACTTAATCAGGATGCCTTGAAAAATCTATTTGGGGGTATTCGCGAAGGATGTGGAAGCAACACCAATCCAACTGCTTTCCAGTTTGTTGCTAGTTTGAAAATCCAAATCTTGAATGGATTGATGCGGGGCACTGTAGAGGGTACTAATTGTGAAGAAGATCAACATGAATTGTTGTCTAACCTGACCCACTGTTTAGGTGAGGATGAACAACAAGAATCACCTTCACCTGTTGATAGAAACCAGCTATATGGCATCGTAATAATAGATTGTGATTGAGTGGGTTTATACCTGAACGGATTCTCCACTAAATATACTCCACTTGCTGCTGTCATCAGCTGTTGTCACTATACACCATACAATATGTTCATATTAATCGAAGAGTGACCAGAAACTGAACATCTTGTGTAGCCTTCAAACCCGTTTGGTAGTTGGAACATTATTAGAAAGAAGAATGTACAATTTCACCAAAAAACCCACTGCTACATCTGAAGTTGTAGTGAACAATATAGATTATTCATGGAATTTATGTGTTCAGCATCAGGAAATAATAAACAAGGAAATTGAGATTCCAAGCTTCCAAAGTTCTGCCGAGAAACTTTTCTCATTCGTCATACATTTTGGACTCTCTACTTTTAGGTTTTCTTTTCCTGTAGATAATCATTATAGTTGTAGTATATCATCAGGGACTTTATAAAATTACATTTCATATTAGTTAGTTTGAAATTAAAAAATAAAAATTACCTGTGCTGAAAGTATTCTTTTTCAGCTGATTGGCAAACCCTTCATAAACTGTAAATGGGACATCCGCCATGTTATTCCTTGATTGTCAATAACCTGTTCATAAATTTGATATTAGTATATTCTTGCTTGCAAAATTTTCTCATACTTATCAATAACAAACAACCATACACTCATTTCTCTTTTCCATAATTTTATTACAGATGCCGGAATGTCCTCAGTTTACTGCTGTGTATTCTTACATCCTTATGTTCATTGAGGATTGCTTGATTCTTCTTCTTATACCACCATGGAATTCCTATCTTGACAATGGCTTTTGAAATCTCCTTTTTTATGATTTCCTGGTGTTGAACACATACAATCCATGAGAAGTCTACGTTGTTCAATATAGCTTCAGATGCGACAGTAGAAATTTTCGTTTTTTGTGCAAAATTATCCATTGTTTCTTCTAACAATGTTATAGCCAGACCCACACATACAACTAATGGTTCTGAGGGGTAAGTAAGTTGTTCATTTTTTGACCACTCCTTGAATAATATGTACATATTATGCGGTGAATCTGAACTTGACAGCAGCTGATAACGACAGGTAGAGCAATCTATGTGTTGAAGAATTCGTTTGGCTATGAATCCACTCACATAAGCCACTGATAACGTGGATGTGGCTCCTTGTCGGACTGCTACTGAGATGTCATACTGCTGGTTTCCGTCAACACGTAAAGAAGGTGTTGATTCTTGTTATTCATCCTCAACTAAACAGTGGGTCAGGTTAGACAACAATTCATGTTGATCTTCTTCAAAATTAGTACCCTCTAAAGTGCCCCGCATCAATCCATTCAAGATTTGGGTTTTCAAACTAGCAACAAACTGGAAAGCAGTTGGATTGATGTTGCTTCCACATCCTCCCCGAATAACCCCAAATAGATTTTTCAAGGCATCCTGATTAAGTGAACGTGGTCTCAAGGATGTTACACCTCTTGAATGTTAATACGACCAGATAAACCTTATTGCGTTAAGGCTGGTTAACCAACCAACCTGAGATGGTGGCTTATTTCTCATAATTCTTCCTCCTTTTGTTATTCTAAGAAAATTCCATCGCTTCATCATTTGGAAAGCGTTCTTCCAATACTTATGATGAGCTGATGTCTCGTTCACACAACATTTCACTAGCTACCATTAAAACTATCGAAGAGTTCATCCATTTTTACTACGAATGTAGCTGTGGCTAAGCATTATTTACTCTTCAGATTGATGAAATATTTTTAAATGCAGTATAAATAGATTTAATCCGGTAAAATATTAAATTATTTTTATGATTTTAGATACACATAAAACTGCTTTATTACTCACCTCGACGAATACAATAATGCTGCAACAGTATGGCTTATCACTTGAGCAGCAATATTGACTTTCATCGCATATTTCATTTTTGGTGCATGGTGATGATCTTTGATTTTATGGTCAATGTTATAAGCTTTTCGAATATCTCCAAAGCCTGCTTCCATTAACTTTGACTCACCATCAACTTTCACTGGGATTTGAACATTATGTTTACGGAATAATGAAGCTGTACACTTCAACAAATGAGGACAATCAAATATAGTTGTAATCTTCTTTCCATCAATGATTATGAATGGATGATTTACATGGGAGCCCATTTCTTTCAATGATCTCACATTAGTGGACCCCATATCACATATGGTGGATACAATATCCAATCCTGCTAATTGATGACAGGCTTGGATTACATTTGTAATAAACAGTTTTAGTGCATCTACAGGACAGAGTCCACTAGATAAGTAATAGGCAATTGGTTGCTTCCGATTACGCACGATGCCTTATTGCATGAATACCAATACTTTCTTGGCTACTCTGGATGAACTATAATCATTATGAAGTTCTTCGAATTCTACAATGCGGTCTTCTTGGCCATTATATTGGAGATGTTCCTTAATGTCCATTTCGTCAAACAAGGCACAATATTTATCTTCGTCCTTTTTAAGTGTTTATATGCTTAACAATATGGACATTGATTCCTGATTGAAAACATACCTAAAATTGACAAAAATAAAAGTTTTTCAAATTTTATAACATTTTCATTTGTTGTGTTAGCTTTCGCAGCATTACAAGAAGTGTATTTCTTGATGGCAGAACCAGTATTTTCCGAAGCAAAGAGTAACATCTTGGGCTTTTCTTAAATTGAGCTAGAGCTACAACTTTATCTTGGGTAGACCATCTGCGGCCATGGGACCTTCTTTTTGCACAACGTATTTGTGACATCAAAAAATTTGCAGTCACATTATTAATCCCTTGAAAATAGTTGTTGAAAACCGTACTGTTTTTTAGTTAAGTTAACGCTTTGATGTCATCAGATTTCTTCTTGCAAGTCGTCTAATTTTTGCATCTTTCAATTTCATCAGTCCTTCTAAACATTGCTTCTTGTTGGTTGAGTTGTTGACAAATTCACCCTCATCGTCTTTTATCTCAGGATGATGCTGATTTTCAGGTACCCAGAGCAGCTTGGAACTGAATACTCTGTATCCATTATTTCTTCATAGTCATCTATAAATTCAAATTTAAATTCCTTTCAAAAAATACAATGAACATTACAGTAAATATAGAAATAATTTTAAAAACACATTATATAGGTAGCAACTGTACAGTTATATCTTGAGAATGATCAAATTTTGTTCATAATAAAGCAAGATAACTGAATATTTCCCTACGTTTAATCTTGAAATTGGTAGCGCTTCATCCCATTTCAAAAATTACATATTGAGACGAGATTAACTTTTACTATTTATCTAATTTCAACAAAAAATAAATATTATATACTCACCTGTACCGTCTGTACGTAATGGAATTTTATTTTCAAATGTAGATTGCGCACATACAGAAGAATAGAATTTCGGAGTAGCCGTGGGTTTCAGTTTGAAATAAAGATATTGATAATCTTCTTGAGTAAAGTGATTATCACAAACTAAAGCACCTTTGTGAGGAATGCACCTCATTCCCAGATTCAATTGCCAAATCTTTGATCTTTAAAAAAGCTTGTCTTTAATTACTACACATTCAAAACAATCAACAATAAATACTCACTTCTCTGCATTAGTTGGAAATGTATGCATAATATTGACCTCATCCGCTCTAGATCCACAAATAATGCAATATTTTGGTATTTTGATTTGATGTTATTGCTTTATAATTGTTATAAAATTACGATAACTTGAACAATATTCAAAACTGCGATATCAACAATGACCAATGACGACGCCAACTTTCGAAATTTGACATTTTGGATGATTTCGCCAATATACGTCTACGATCGGTGTTATTTGGACTGTCAGAAAATGATTGCATTTTGCGCCCTCTAGGACTCGGGATCCATTTTGTGGGACAAGAACAGTGAAATATATATAAATGAACATTGAACAAGGATGCAATTATAACAATATTTGTTTGTGAGACGAACACAATTTGCCTATCTAGTTGATCGTCTCATGGTTGTCTCTGATTGAAGATGCTTCAAAAAATATAAGCTGCTCGTAGATACAGGTGCAGGTATTTCGATTTTTAAAGAAAACACTGTTAAAAGTTTTCTTCAAATATTTCCTGAATATGTAACTATTCAAGGTATAACTAATCAAAAAATTTTAATAAAAGAATCTACTCTTATTCTATTTGCTGAAAAAGATTATCATAAAGTTAATATTTATAATCTCGATATTAATATTGATGGAGTTTTGGGTTTAGATTTCTGAGAAAATTATAATTGGGTAATTGATTTGAATTCGAAACAATTAATAACGAATTTTAAAATTTTGCTTTTGCATAAAGTTACAAAAAATTGTATAACTGAAACATCAGACTTATCTCAAAATTATCAAGAAATGGACTCTGAATTTTTAGCATTTGAAAAAAGTACTGAATATTATAAATTAATAGTTGGAAAAGAAATTAATATTTTTGACATACCTAAAGAATACTCATTAGCTCATTGCGTAGCAGAAGATATGCAAATGCAAAAAGGTATTGCTGTAGAATTTAGAAAACGTTTTGGAAACATATAAAATTTACTGACTCAAAATCAAAAACAAGGTGGTCTTGATATTTTGAAAATTAAAAATGAAGACACAAGCAGATATATTTATTATCTTGTAACAAAAGAAGTTTCAACGAAAAAACCCACTTATCAGACTTTATGGTCATCTTTAAAGAAATTGAGAGACCATGATGGTGAAAACAATGCTCAAAAATTAGCTATGCCAAAAATAGGGTGTGGATTAGACAAGTTAGATTGGACATATGTTAAGAAAATGATATCTTATCTTTTTAGAAACTTAGGTGTTGAAATTGTTATTTGTTCGCCAAAAATACAAAATAGAATTTTTATTGAACAAAGAACTGAAAAAAAATTCAAGTTGAATGTGAATTAACGAACACAGATGCAATAGTTTTCGGACAAACAATAGAAAATGTTAGAATTCCAAATGCTCTGGTTCATGTAAATGAAGAAGGTGAATTCTTTACTTCAATTGTTAATTCGAATGCTATTCCAAATATTGTTGAATTTCCAAATTCGAATCTAGATCCCATTCGGAATTCCGAATGTTTTTTTAATTTTAATTGTGTTAATGGAAATTAAACTGAATTTAAACAATATTTTGATAGAAGAACTATAATTTTGGACCAGTTGTGTACAGATCATCTCAACGAAGAAAAAAAATATTACAAATTTATGTTTAGAGTTTTCTGATATTTTATATTTGGAAGGAGACCTACTAACATTTACTAATGAAATTAAACATTCACTTGAAACTAATAACGCGAGACCTACATTTACTAAATCATATAGATACCCCCAAATTCATAAAGAAGAGGTAAAAACTCAGGTGAACAAAATGTTGGAGCAAGGTATTATACGTCATTCTATTTCGCCATGGTCATCCCCAGTTTGGGTTGTGCCAAAGAAGCTTGATGCTTCAGGAAAACAAAAATGGCGTGTGGTTGTTGACTATCGTAAATTAAATGAAGTTACGGTAGATGACAAATATCCATTACCCAACATCTCTGATCTTGACCAACTAGGAAGATGTCAATATTTTACCACTCTTGACTTAGCCTCAGGTTTCCATCAAATCGAAATTGACCCAAAATATATATCCAAAACAGCTTTCTCGGTTGATAACGGTCATTATGAATTCGTTCGTATGCCGTTTGGACTTAAAAATGCCCCGTCCACTTTCCAACGCGTCATGGAGAACATTCTACTTGGCATTCAAAATGAAAGATGTCTTGTTTATGTGGATGACATAATAATTTATTCTTCTGCTATTGATGAACATTTCTCTCGTCTGACTGAAGTTTTTAACAGACTTCGAAAGGCCAACTTGAAAATTCAACCAGATAAATGTGGATTTCTTAGAAAAGAAGTCGCTTATCTTGGAGATATCATTACCCAAGATGGTGTAAAAACAAATCCAGCCAAAATAGACTGTCTAAAAAAATTTCCAGAACCTAAAAATCCAAAAGACATAAAATCTTTCCTTGTTTTAGCAGGATATTATCGTCGCTTTATACCGAATTTTGCCAAAATTTATAAAACCCTTACAAGACTTTTACAGAAAGATGTTCCTTTTATTTTTAATACTGAATGTAAAAATTCCTTCAACGATCTAAAAACTGCACTTACTTCAGATCCTATTTTGAGATACCAAAATTTCGAAGAACCATTTATTCTCACAACCGATGCTAGTGCATTTGCCATTGGCGCTGTTCTATCACAAGGTCCCATTGGTAAAGATCTACCAGTAAGTTATGCTTCTAGAACTTTATGTAGTGCAGAAACAAAGTATTCGTCAATAGAACGAGAACTCCTTGCTATTGTATGGGCAGTAAAACATTTCCGTCCTTATTTATTTGGAAGAAAATTTACGTTAGTCACTGACCATCGTCCATTAACATGGCTCTTTTCCATTAAAGATCCAGGAAGCAGACTAGCTAGATGGCGACTCAAATTGGAAGAATATGATTACAAAACTGGGTACAAACCAGGCAAAATTATTAAAAATGCAGATGCGCTTTCAAGAATTAAAATTAATCATTTTAAAGAATGTGCAACTCTACAATCTAAAATTACAATTTTGGCAACTAATGAAACTAATGAGGTTACACCATCAACAAGTAAAGACCCTAATGATCCTATAGAACAACAACAAAGTGAAACACTTATAGATGAACAGGATGAATTAATGACAGATGAATTTAATAGATTTATCGACCTTTACAAAACAAAATCAATAATCGATTATTCAAAAATTGAAACATCAAATGACCAGTTAGCAGATAAGGCTCATAAGAATATTGTTACATTATTTTGGCAAAATAAACTTGAAGATTTACATTATAAAATTATTGAAGATATTTTTGAAGAAAACTTAGATTTTCAGATGAATTCAGTAAATATTGTTTCTAGTAAGACTGTGAAAGATCGCAAGTATTTTATAATACCTCTCACTTACGATCCAGAGTTTTTTAGTTCAACAATTATTTTATACATTATTTAAAGAACAAAGTAAATTTGATCCCTCAAAAACTCATTATATAGACAATAATCTTGAGTTCCTATTTTAGAAATATTCTCTTTTATTTTTGCTAATGTTTATTTAAAATTTGTAGTCTGTCAGAATATCGTTAAAACACCTGACCGTGATGAAATACCTATTACCTATATTGGATCAGTATCATAAAGGCAAAAGTTAATTTACATCGCGGAATAAATGAAACTATACGACGGATTAAATCTAAGTATAACTGGACAGGATTAACAAAAGATGTGGAACAATTTATTAAAAACTGTGAAACTTGTCAAAAAGTAGAAATCTGTCATAAGAATTTAAGCACTCCTCTGGTAATAGGAGAAACACCAAAAACCCCGTTTGAAAGAATCAATATTGATATTTTTAAGTATCCAACAAGAAATTACGCTTTAACAATTCGAGATGAGTTTACTAAATTTACTCAAGCTTATCTTATTTCAAATAAAAATGCTTCAATTTGGAACACCGTTGAGAATTCATTGCGAATATGGTCTAGAATTTGATAATTCATTAATAAAAGATTTGTGCACGCTTTATGACATGAAGCTTACTTTTTCTAGTGTTGGCCATCCACAATCGAATAGTTCTTTAGAAAGATTTCACGGAAATCTTATGGAGATGTTCAGTGCACATAAGACAGAAAATCCAGACGAACATCCGTTATATGTTATAATAATACCAAAAACTAACCAACTGGTTTTACCCCATATGAACTGATTTTTGGTCATACGTCTAGTAGACCACCTGAAACTCTGTATAATGAGAAGGCCCTTATTACCAAATATATACGTGATTTGAACAACAGAATGCAATATTATTATAAAATTGCAAGAGCAAAAACAGCAAGTCAGAAAGAAAAAGCAAAAATTAGATTTGATAAAAATATTTCAGGAAAGCTTCCAGAATATAAAGTAGGAAATAAAGTTTATCTTAAAGAATCTCAAATTAAAGATAAAAGTCAAAATGTGCTTAATGGTTCTTTTGAGATTGTGCAATTGTTTGATAATTCTGCAATAGTTTTAAATCCACAAACTAATTAAAATTCAAAAATTAATTTCGATAGACTGAAACCCTACTATGAGTAATTTCTTTGGTTTCAGATTCTTCCTGCTGATAAATATTATATCAGCTCAATACACACTTACTCCTGTTAATAACACCGTTGGAATCTTTCTCCATGAAGAATATACTATCAAAATTACGAATGAAAAATGGACACTTTTAGTTTATAAAGATCTGGGCCTAATTAAGAAAGCAATGGAAATCAATGATAAAATACTTATAGAAATTTTGGATACTTTAGAAGATCCGTCTTCAAGGTTTCTAGCTTTTAAATCAGAGGTTCAACACACATTAGTTTATTATCGCAAATTTCGAATTCAACAGGTTAAAACTATAAAGAAATTATAGGAGAAACTAAATCATATAACTCCAGGGCAAAGCAAGATATATTTAATGGAATCGGAACTGTTTGGAAAACTTTTACTGGTAATTTAGATGCATCAGATGGAGAATATTATAATGATTGTATTAACAAATTATCTCATGATGAATTTGACTTGGAAAATCTTCTTAAAAAACAAATTTCAGTTACTACTTCTGTTATTAAGAATTTTAATTTTTAAATTACAAATGGATGAGAAGACTTTTAATGATGATAAAAAAGAAATTCAAAATACTTTGATGAATATGGCTGATGATGTCGCATTTTATGAAACACAAATAAGGATATTGAATATTTGTGAATCACTAATGGAAAGCTATATTTTATTAAAAGATTCTCTTAATACAATTTTAAATTCTATCACTTTTGCTCGAATAAGATTATTACATAGCTCAATAATAGCACCTTCAGATTTAATCGATTCATTACAAGATATAGCAAAATCTCTTGTAAGAAATAATTTACCATTACAACCGTATACATCAAATATAGCTGATTATCACAATATTATTGAATTAGAAGCATATCAATCAGAAAGTAGAATAATATATGTTCTCAAAATTCCTCTCACTGATCCAGAAGCTTATATATTATATCGACTCTATCCAATACCAATATTAGATGATCGAACAGGTCTCTATCATATTTTACCGACTAAACAAAAATATATTGCGCGGGATGATGATTCACTGCTGTATTTGTCTTTACGAAACCTGGATAATTGCAAGACTCTTGAAAGAAGCATAAAAATCTGTTCTAATCTCCTCCCATATCCAATTGACAACGATGCAATTTGTGAAGCACAACTGTTAAGAAGATTGACTCAGATGCCCAAGACATGTCAAATATCTCTTTTTGTGAAAGATTATAATGTCTACCAAATTGATTTAAATCTATGGTTAATTACTTTTTCGGACCCTCTGCCAGTCACAGTTAAATGTGGAAATAGGGAAATTAAATCAGAAATTATTACACAGTTTGCTGAAATTAGTGTGTAGAGTGTAGTGCCTTTATTGGAACTACAAGAGTTTATACCCAATTGACACATATAAGGAAATTAAGTATCGAAGTCATCCAGTCACAATTCCATTTGACTGTTGAAAGGATATTCTTGAGAAAATACAAATTCCAGAACTAGAACCTCTTAAGTTAAACAAAATTGATTCCAAAGATTTGAACATTGCACAACACAAACTAAATCAGTATTCAGAAGAGTTAGAGAAAATGATGAAACAATCTCCGATCAGTAAATATACGCATTGGTTTACCATTTTTACCATTGTAATAATAATTTTATTGGTAATACTTTATGTGGCCTGTAAATGTAGAAGAAAGCATCATCGAATTGGAATAGCTTTAACCAACGACTACCCACCATCACCACCAGGACCTGGTCCCAGTGTTTCATTCCAGCAAAGTATTAGAAGAATTCTTCCTAAACGAAGAGCAAGTATCCATGTCGGAGAACCCATAGAAGAAAACATCGAATTAAATTAAAATAAATCAAAAAACTTAAAAAAGTGTTGCAAACTCCATCAACTTTTCTTAAATTGGGGAGTTGTTATATGAAGTTATATTTGCAATATTATTTAAAGTCATAGTTACAAAGTATTATTAGGTATTAAATATTATTTATTTATTTATTTCTCCAGTAAATTACAATATGTGTAACGTACAGAGGTATACTTAGATATCTGTGTGCAGAACTGGTAATCCTAAATCTAATATAAAGAATAACTTATATCTAAGTAACATAACAAACTGACGTATATGCATTATTCCCTCCATAATATCAACATAAATAATTTCTACCCACAAGATGTAACAAATTATCTATCCAAATTCTGGTTAAATTAGGTATTTTTTCGAATCCACTCTTTTAGTACCTTTCTACTATAAATGGACTATTCAGTGATTTAAGTTCATTTGGTAATCTATTGAAAGAACTTATAGCATTAATGAAGCTATTTTTGGTACTGACTGTTTTATATCTAATGGGAAGTTCAATGCTTTTATTCCTAGTAATACTATCAGATAGCTGATATGTGTTCTTTAGCTCTTTGTAGTGATATTTCATGGTTTCCAGAGAAAAAAGTTGTTTTAAATTAAGAGGGGAATTATGTAGAATAGATTTGTTTTTGTTTACAATTTTTAATATTTAGTTTTGATGACTTTGTAGAAGAGTTAGCTTATTCTGGTATGCCCCACCCCATGCTATTATACCATAACTAACACAACTGAAAAAATCCCGATGGCCTGTAGTCAGCGGAAAGGTAAATTTTTCAAAATTTATTGAATTGAAATTTTAACAACCTTTTCATTGGTATACCTACATGTTATTACATAAAATTGTCATAGCCTTGCGGTTAGAGGTTTTTGTTTTGGCTGTTGAATATAAAGCAGACAGGGTTCGAGTCCACTTCAAGGCAAATTTTTTTTTCGCCTATTTCTTTTCAATAAATATACTATATATTTTTTTAATCAGGGTCTATATTAAGATCTCCAGAAAATGTACAATTACATCAAATTTATATTGAGTGTTCATGTTTTATCAATATTTGTTATTTTTTTTATTAATTTTTATTTTTTTACCTGTGTATTTTATGAAAAATTGCTTTGAACAAAAGTTGTAGGTACTGATTATATCTATAACCTAAAATTATTTTTAATAATATTTACACTACGGCTCTTTTTTGATAATTTTTTTAAATGTTTGAATGGTCGCCATTTTGAAACTACTTACCCGATATTGCCCAATAACGAACTCGACCGAGATATTTGAGAGATTAATTTTTGTAGCAAATTTGAACTTGATACCTTCAAAACTGCGACCTCTATCGTGTTAACAAATTTCGTAATATCCCATATATATATATATATATATATATATATATATATATATATATATATATATAAATATAAACATTTGAACCAAATGTTTTTTTGGACTAACTTATAGACATATAACAACATGCCGTTGAAATTTTTTCGAAATTCAAAAGTGTGAACGATCGCAATAGGTATATTTCTATAAGAAATTTACCTAAAAATGCATAATAGATACTTTTAAGCGTATCAACATTCATTAGTTGCGCTAGTTTACGAAACATGAATACCAGATATTTGGTTCTATTAAGTAAATGTTTAATATGTTCTTCCCAATTCATTCTATAATCGAATATTATACCAAGGTATTTGCAACTTTGAACTCTTTGAATAATGTTACCATTTACCTTAATAATAATATTGCTAGGTACGCTAGATACATAGCTTCCAAATGTAATGAAAACAGTCTTTTCAGTATTTAGCGATAGTTTATTAACTGCTAACCATTCATATATATCTTTAAGGTATAGATTCATTTTTGATTCAACTCGTGACCATGATTTATCAGTAGCAATGACAGCGGTATCATCAGCAAATGAAAGTAAAATGTCATCAGACATATTTAATAATAAATCATTCACGTAGAGTATAAATAATAAGGGTCCCAAAACAGTTCCTAGTGGTATTCCTGTTTGCATTTGTAAGAATTCACTAAATTGGTCATTTATTTTGACTTTTTGATATCTATTGTCGAGGTAATTATTTATAAGTTTATGTGCATTACCACGTATACCGTAATTATACAATTTGTCAAGGAGGATTTTATGATTGACCGTGTCAAATGCCTTGGCAAGGTCTAAGAAGGTTACTGCAATAGGGATACTTTTGTCAATTTTATCGTATATCTGATTAGCTAGGTAACAAATTGCATCTCTTGTGCAAAAATTTTGCATAAAACCATATTGATTTTTCGATAGTAGTTTATGTTTTTTTATGAAACTCAAAACTCGCGAATATAATATCTTTTCGAAAATTGTTGCGACGTTTGAAATTAATGATATGGGTCGGTAGTTGGAGATATTATGTTTATTTCCATTTTTATAAATAGGTTTAACATCTGCTTTCTTCAGAGCATCTGGCTAAATAGAGTTTTCGAAAGTTAAATTGATAATATAGACTAAGGGTTTACAAATATGTTCAGATAATTGTAAAATTGTTTTAGTGTGAATGTTATCAACTCCTCCTGCTTTTATTTTCATGTTATGGATTGTTTCTAGGATCTCTTTGCTGTTAGTCGGGGTTAAAAAAATGGTATCAGGATTATATGAAGGCATTTTAATTGTAGCTCCGGGTTGTATTACTATTTTGTTTGCAAGGTTAATACCAATATTACAATAATAGGAATTAAAGGTATTAGCAATTTCATTCTGTTCTTTGATCTTTGAATTATTGTTATCGAAAATATAATCGATACTATCACCTTTTTTAGAATTTTTACCAAGTTTATCGTTAATTAATTCCCACAACTTTTTTGGATTGTTAGTATTTTTTACGATCTGTTTCTTGTCATAAATTAATTTTGCTCTATTAATTATTTTATTGAATATTCTAACATAGTTTTTATACTCAAGCTTAAGATATTCATTTTCTGGATTCAATTTCCATGTTCGATAAAGTACAAAAGAACCTAATTTAATAAAAATGTTATCGATATATGTTCCTTCTGAACAATTCTCT
The DNA here is from genome assembly GCA_958507055.1 of Crioceris asparagi. Lineage (NCBI taxonomy): Eukaryota > Metazoa > Arthropoda > Insecta > Coleoptera > Chrysomelidae > Crioceris > Crioceris asparagi. The sequence continues at coordinate 50,695,765 of OY293827.1, forward strand.
GTAGAATGCCTAGAAATAGTTTGGAATCCCGGTTAAAATCCGTGATTTAAAAAATTATTTAGGTATTCCTGACTTACTATGTCTATTTGGAGCGTATCGATGTTGAAGTCTCCCATTACTATATGATTTTTCGATTTTTTCTTATCTTTCAGGAATTGCTTCAGATCTTTTATGAATTCAGGCCTAGGATAATCATGACATCATGACATCTGTACATAGAAGATATTTCAAGTTAATATTACATTTCATAATATTATATCACATCTGCAAGACGCAGTAGTTCACTATATCATGTTACATCTGCAAGACGCAGTAGTATTACACCATATCATACTACATCTGAAAGACGCAGTTTAAGAAGATAACAGAAGTGATAAGGATGTTTACGTGCCAGAGATGCCGACCAGTAGTCAGCAAGTTACCATAAAGACCATTGTTAGTTATTAATCCAGTTTGGCCTCCAAAAAGACATTACTAAGTATTTTATTTATAATATTCCTAGTTTCGATTTAACCTTAGGAGAAAAGATCTATTGTATTTACTTACGTTCTTTTATATTTTTTTTGATGACTAAACATTTTGGATTGTATAAATACTAGATCATTATATTTTGATTTAATAAATATTGGTTTAAAAAAGTTAACTTGGAGTTGAGTGATATATATATATATATATATATATATATATATATATATATATATATATATATATTGATTTTGTATTCTTGACTGGTTTCATAATAAATAAAAAGATGTTCTTGGGGATGCAGTCATATATTAAATTAAATTCTTTGATTGAGGCCCAGCTTTCGAGAATGTTTATTCTCTTCTTCAGGGTAAAAATCGTGAATTTAGAATAAATTAACCAAAAACAGGAAAGATTTCATAGCCATCAATTACAAATGTCATTATTTATATTTGCCCTGAAGAAGAGAATAAACATTCTCGAAAGCTCGCCCTAATCAAAGAATTTAATTTAATATATGACTGCATCCCCAAGAACATCTTTTTATATGTATATATATATATATATATATATATATATATATATATATATATATATATATATAAATAAATGAAGAGCTATCCGTACCAGATGACCATATTAGAATATAAAAAATCGCTCATACTTGTCTCCACCGACAGTTCTATATTGAAGATTGATACAAGTATGAGTTCCAAATTAGGATTGATTATTAAATATGGCTCCTTGCCCTGCGACATACTGATGAGAGGCAACAACCTCGAAATCATGATATATGTCTGGGAGACTGATGCTATGTTTGGTAATCAATCTGATTGAGCAGTATAGTGGAAAAAACGCATACAAACGCAATGTATACGACAAACCTCGTTCTTATTGCGACACCCTACGAAGTGTAGGTTCAATTCACCAGCTAGGCATGAAATTATTATTCATATATATATATATATATATATATATATATATATATATATATATATATATAATAAAATAGATTTTTGTTGGGGATGCAGTCATTTAATAAATAAAATTCTTTGGATTATGCCAAGCTTTCGAGAATGTTTATTCTCTTCGTCGGGGCAAACTAAAAATCGTTACAAATTTTTTTTAACTACATAATAGATTATTAATTAAAGTACTTACATTCGTGAATTTATATAAAATTAACCACAAACAGGAAAGATTTCATAGTCAGCAATCAGAAATGTCATTAGTTATTTATAAATGTCATGGTAACAGCATATCTAGAGTTGAAAGTGTCTAGATTCAAGTTTTCTTAGAAAAAATCCAAATAGGAGTTATCTTTGTGTTTGTAGCTCTTTTTTAACAAGTCACACATTAAACTTAAAAATATTGAGGCAGATATAAGTTTAGTAAAAAGAAAAAGTTATTATTCAATTATATATATAAAAAAAATATATTCATAACAGACTTAGAAACACAATATAAATAAATATATACCCGTACACAGACTAGACTATCTGAATTCGTAGGTATTGCAGTATAAATTCAAGTTTATTATGTCAATAATATTATTTACTATTTTGTTAGGCATTCAGATTATTTGTTAATTATATATAATCATATTCTCTCACAATACGACATACATAACTTTAAAATGAATAATGGAAAGCGTCAATTACATAAAAAAACAAAAAAAAAAAAAAAAACAATAATTGACGCTTTCCATTATTCATTTTAAAATTATGTATGTCGTATTGTGAGAGAATATGATTATATATAATTAACAAATAATCTGAATGCCTAACAAAATAGTAAATAATATTATTGACATAATAAACTTGAATTTATACTGCAATACCTACGAATTCAGATAGTCTAGTCTGTGTACGGGTATATATTTATTTATATTGTGTTTCTAAGTCTGTTATGAATATATTTTTTTTTTATATATAATTGAATAATAACTTTTTCTTTTTACTAAACTTATATCTGCCTCAATATTTTTAAGTTTAATGTGTGACTTGTTAAAAAAGAGCTACAAACACAAAGATAACTCCTATTTGGATTTTTTCTAAGAAAACTTGAATCTAGACACTTTCAACTCTAGATATGCTGTTACCATGACATTTATAAATAACTAATGACATTTCTGATTGCTGACTATGAAATCTTTCCTGTTTGTGGTTAATTTTATATAAATTCACGAATGTAAGTACTTTAATTAATAATCTATTATGTAGTTAAAAAAAATTTGTAACGATTTTTAGTTTGCCCCGACGAAGAGAATAAACATTCTCGAAAGCTTGGCATAATCCAAAGAATTTTATTTATTAAATGACTGCATCCCCAACAAAAATCTATTTTATTAAATAATAAACCAGTCAAGAATTCAGAATCAAACAATATATATATATATATATATATATATATATATATATATATATATATATATATATATATATATATATATATATATATATATATATATATATATATATATATATATATATATATATGTTTTGTTTATAGGAATTCTTGAGCCTTGTGTAATTTATTCTTGTTATGATTCTTGGGATTTGGGCTTCTTGTATTGATAATTTTTAAGAAAATGTGTTTAAATAATAGTACATTTATTTCATGTCATTAGTAATAATTAAAAAAAGAAAATGGTCTTTTTCAATTATAAGTTTAGAAAATAAGATAAAAATATATAATAATGAACTGAAATAGAAGATTATTGGTATAATGTCTTGGGAAATGAGAAATATTTAAGGATACACACCTACGACATGCATTGGAAAACCAGTATTTTTTTTATTATTTATTCTATTAGTCAACAATGAAATCAAAAAAATCAAAATAACTCTTCTTTCTCATCCTTTTATGTGTAATATTAATAGATAATTGCAACTAGAAATATATTCATGTAGATTTTCAGTTAATTTATATTATAGATTGGGAGAAACATACCTTAAAAACAACTCAGATATTTCGTATAATAAAATAAAATATAATTCAATTAACTCTCCATATTTTCACTTAATTATTCCATGGGTTTTTTTTTTCTTGGTTGTCAAGTTAACTTTTTGTATCGTATTTCTTGATTATTTGTATGTGATTATTTTAGTTTTTTGAAAATTTTTATAACTCTCTTTGTGCACGTTTTGATCTGGTAATGGCGTAGCAGGAAATAGGAAATAGATTGCTTCAAGGTTATTTTTGAGGACATATGGGCAGTCTTACGAGAGACAGTCGTTTTGTTTTATGTTTGCATTATATTTACAAAGAAAATTGAAAAATTGATTTGTAGTTGTTATTTGGTTTTATATAATATTATTGTAGATAACACTCAGGTTTTTTGTTTCGGTTTTTTCATTGACTACATTTGGATTTTTTCTTATATAAATCGTTTCTAGAATCTCGCGTTTAAGTTTGTGTTTTTCTGTTGCTAAAATTTTTGTTCCTTCGAAATTGAAATTATGTTTCTCAAGTTTTACGTGTTTTGTAAGAGCTGTTTCGTTTATTTTATCGTATTTGTGACCTTTTAATCGGTTTTCAATGTATTGAGTCGTTTGCCCAATATATGATTTATTGCAATTCGAACATGGTATTTCGTGAACAGAATGGGTTGTTTTGTTTTTTATTGTTGTGGCTTTTAGTTTACTGTATGTTTTTTTCAGTAGATTTTGTGGTTTGTAACTAACAGGTATATTATGTTTTTTGAATACATTCTGTAATTTATTAGAAAGGTTGTCTATAGACGGGAGAGTCAGGTAGCTGTTATTTTTTTCTTTGTTTTTATTGCAGTGCCGGTTTGTGTTGTAAATTCTGGAGATTTTGGAATTGAAAATATACGGCCAACCCAAACTACATAAGAATGACATCCCTATGAGACCAATAGTATCTTCAGTACAATCACCCTTAAACAAACTCTCAAAATATCTAAAAGACATAATAAATAACATAATTAATAAATGTGACTCATATATTAAGGATTCTTGGCATTTGAAAGAAAAAATAAAAAATATCAACATACCGAATAACTATATAATAATATCACTAGATGTTATCTCACTTTATTCAAATATTCCAATAGAACTAGCACTTAAAATAATTGATAAAAAATGGAATCTACTCAAAGAATACACGGATATTCCAAAATTAGAGTTTAAAAAAGCCGTCGAAACTACATTAAATTCAACATATTTCATCTACAAAAATAAATTCTACAAGCAAATTTCCGGTTGTGCTATGGGTGCTTCTATATCAAGTTGTACCGTACAATTAGTACTAGAAGATCTTGAAAACGAAATAATACCGAAAGCAGATTTCCACATACCTTTCTTCTTTAGATATGTAGACGATTGCCTAACTGCCATACCAAAAGATAAAGAAAATGACATTTTGAGTTTATTCCAAACATATAACAACAAAATTAAATTCACAATAGAAAAAGAAACTAATAACACAATAAATTTTCTCGACTTAACCTTACACCATAATAATGATAAGATACACACAGAATGGTACACTAAGAAAACTTGGTCAGGTAGATACTTACATTACAAATCAGAACATCCCTTATCACAAAAAAGCAGTAATAAACAGCAGATAGAGCAATAAAACTATCGGACCCACAATATCGCGAAAAACCAATCAAAAAAGCTAAATTAGTCCTAGAACAAAACGGATATCCTACAATTCAATTTTCAATTCCAAAATCTCCAGAATTTACAACACAAACCGGCACAGCAATAAAAACGAAGAAAAAAATAACAGCTACCTGACTCTCCCGTTTATAGACAACCTTTCTAATAAATTACAGAATGTATTCAAAAAACATAATATACCTGTTAGTTACAAACCACAAAATCTACTGAAAAAAACATACAGTAAACTAAAATCCACAACAATAAAAAACAAAACAACCCATTCTGTTTACGAAATACCATGTTCGAATTGCAATAAATCATATATTGGGCAAACGACTCAATACATTGAAAACCGATTAAAAGGTCACAAATACGATAAAATAAACGAAACAGCTCTTACAAAACACGTAAAACTTGAGAAACATAATTTCAGTTTCGAAGGAACAAAAATTTTAGCAACAGAAAAACACAAACTTAAACGCGAGATTCTAGAAACGATTTATATAAGAAAAAATCCAAATGTAGTCAATGAAAAAACCGAAACAAAAAACCTGAGTGTTATCTACAATAATATTATATAAAACTAACTATAAAATAACTAAAAATCAATGTTTAAATTTTCTTTGTAAATATAATGCAAAAATAAAACAAAACGACTGTCTCTCGTAAGACTGCCCATATGTCCTCAAAAATAACCTTGAAGCAATCTATTTCGTATTTCCTGCTACGCCATTACCAGATCAAAACGTGCACAAAGAGAGTTATAAAAATTTTCAAAAAAAACTAAAATAATCACATACAAATAATCAAGAAAAACAATACAAAAAGTTAACATGACAACCAAGAAAAAAAGAAAAAAACCCATGGAATAATTAAGTGAAGATATGGGGAGTTAATTGAATTATATTTTATTTTATTATACGAAATATCTGAGTTGTTTTTAAGGTATTTTTCTCCCAATCTATAATATAAATTACCTGAAAATCTACATGAATATATTTCTAGTTACAATTATCTATTAATATTACACATAAAAAGATGAGAAAGAAGAGTTATTTTGATTTTTTTTATTTCATTGTTGACTAATAGAATAAATAATAAAAAAATACTGGTTTTCCAATGCATGTCGTAGGTATGTATCCTTAAATATTTCTCATTACCCAAGAAATTATACCAATAATCTTCTATTTCAGTTCATCATTATATATTTTTATCTTATTTTCTAAACTTATAATTGAAAAAGACCACAAAGTGGATCGAAACGTCAAATTTTATTATTTTCTTTTTTAATTATTACTAATGACATGAAATAAATGTACTATTATTTAAATAAATTTTCTTAAAAATTATCAATACAAGAAGCCCAAATCCTAAGAATCATAACAAGAATATATATATATATATATATATATATATATATAAGATCACTTTTTAAAAAACAATTATTTATTAACACAAAAAATTAAAGTACAAATAAAATATAATATTGACTCACAACACAAGTAAGTGAATAGTGAATTGTGAATTGTGAATGATTCTGTTAGCTGGAGATCTAGTATTTATACAATCAAAAATGTTTAATCATCAGAAATATAAAAAGAAACGTAAATTAATACAATGGATCTTTTCTCCTAAGGTTGAATCGAAACTTCTAGAATATTATAAATAAAATACGTAGTAATGTCTTTTTGGAGGCCGAACTGGATAAACAATTAACAATGGTCTTTATGGTAACTTGCTGACTACTGGTCTGCATCTCTGGCACGTAAATATCCTTATCACTTTTGTTATCTTCTTAAACTGCGTCTTGGAGATGTAATATGATATGGTGCAATATTACTGCGTCTTGCAGATGTAATACGATATGGTGAGATACTGCGTCTTGCGGATGTAATATAATATTATGAAATAATATTTAAAATAATACTTTGTTATTGTTATTATTATTTGACTTTAAAAAATAATTCAATTATAACTTTATATAACAACTCCCCCATTTAAGAAAAGTTGGTGGAGTTTGCAACAACTTTTTAAGTTAATGATTTATTTGGATTTAATTCGATATTCTCTTCTATGGGTTCTCCGACATGGATACTTGCTCTTCTTTTCGGAAGAATTCTTCTTATACTTTGCTGGAATGAAATACTGGAACCTGGTCCTGGTGGTGATGGTGGGTAATCGTTGGTTAAAGCTATTCCAATTCGATGATGCTTTCTTCTACATTTACAGGTCACATAAAGTATTACCAATAAAATTATTACTACAATGGTTAAAATGGTGAACCAATGTGTATATTTACTGATCGGAGATTGTTTCATCATTTTTTCTAATTCTTCTGAATACTGATTTGGTTTGTGTTGTGCAATATTCAAATCTTCGGAATCAATTTTGTTCAACTTAAGAGGTTCTAGTTCAGGAATTTGTAATTTTTCAGGAATATCTTTGCAACAGTCAAATGGAATTGTGTCTGGATGACTTCGATACTTGATTTCTTGGTATGTGTCAATTGGGTATTGAGCATGAACTCTTGTATTTCCAATAAAGGCACTACACTCAGGTTGTAGTTTCAGTAAACTATTAGTTTTAATAATTTCTGATTTGATTTCCCTATTTCCACATTTAATCGTGATTGGCAAAGGGTCCGAAACAGTGATTAACCATAGATTTAAATCAATTTGGTAGACATTATAATCTTTAACAAAAAGAAGAGATGTTTGACATGTCTTGGGCATCTGAGTTAATCTTCTTAATAGTTGTGCTTCGCAAATTGCATCGTTGTCAATTGGATATGGGAGGAGATTAGAACAGATTTTTATGCTTCTTTCAAGAGTCTTGCAGTTATCCAGATTTCGCAATGACAAATACAGCAGTGAATCATCATCCCGCGCAATATATTTTTGTGTAGTTGGTAAAATATGATAGATACCTGTTCGATCATCTAATATTGGTATTGGATAGAGTCGATATAGTATATAAGCTTCTGGATCAATGAGAGGAATTTTGAGAACAAATATTATTTTACTTTCTGATTGATATGCCTCTAATTCAATAATATTAAGATAATTAGCTATATTTGACGTATACGGTTGTAAAGGTAAATTATTCCTTATAAGAGATTTTGCTATATCTTGTAAACAATTGATTAAATCTGAAGGTGCTATTATTGAGCTATGTAATAATCTTATGCGAGCAAAAGTGATAGAATTTAAAATAGTATTAAGGGAATCTTCTAAGAAAATATAGCTTTCCATTAGTGATTCACAAATATTCAATATCCTTATTTGTGCTTCATAAAATGCGACATCATCAGCAATATCCATCAAAGTATTTTGAATTTCTTTTATATCTTCATTAAAAGTCTTCTCATCAATTTGTAATTTTTGTATAGTATTATTAAAATTTTTAATAACAGAAGTTGTAACTGAAATTTGTTTTTTAAGAAGATTTTCCAACTCAAATTCATCATGAGATAATTAGTTAATACAATCATTATAATATTCTCCATCTGATGCATCTAAATTACCAGTAATAGTTTTCCAAACAGTTCCGATTCCATTAAATATACCTCGCTTTGCCCTGGAGTTATAAGATTTAGTTTCTCCTATAATTTCTTTATATTTTTGACCTATTGAATTCGAAATTTGTGATAATAAACTTATGTGTGTTTGAACTTCAGACTTAAAAGCTATAAACCTTGGAGACGGATCTTCTAAAGTATCCAAAATTTCTATAAGTATTTTATCATTATTTTCCATTGTTTACTTAATTGGGGCCAGATCTTTGTAAACTAAAAGTGTCCATTTTTCATTCGTAATTTTGATAGTACATTCTTCATGGAAAAAGATTCCAACGGTGTTATTAACAGGATTAAGTGTGTATTGAGCTGATATAATATTTATCAGCACGAAGAATCTGAAACCAAAGAAACTACTCATAGTAGGATTTCAGTCTATCGAAATTAATTTTTGATTTTTGATTAGTTTGTGGATTTAAAACTATTGCAGAATTATCAAATAATTGCACAATTTCAAAAGGACCATTAAACAAATTTTGACTTTTATCTTTAATTTGAGATTCTTTAAGATAAACTTTATCTCCTATTTTATACTCTGGAAGCTTTCCTGAAATATTTTTATCAAATCTAATTTTTGCTTTTTGTTTCTGACTTGCTGTTTTTGCTCGTGCAATTTTATAATAATGTTGCATTCTGTTGTTCAAATCACGTATGTATTTAGTAATAAGGGCTTTCTCATTATATAAAGTTTCAGGTGGTCTACTAGACGTATGACCAAAAATCAGTTCATATGGGGTAAAACCAGTTGTTTTGTTTTTAGTATTATTATAACATATAACCGCATATGGCAAAATATTAAACGGATGTTCGTCTGGATTTTCTGTCTTATGTGCACGGATCATTTCCACAAGAGTTCCGTGAAATGTTTCTAAAGAACCATTCGATTGTGGATGGCCAACGCTAGAAAAAGTGAGCTTTATGTCATAAAGCGTACACAAATCTTTTATTAATGAATTATCAAATTCTCGACCATAATCGCAATGAATTCTCAGAGGTGTTCCGAAATGTTGAAAGAATATTAATAGTGTATTTACAACTGTTGAAGCTTTTTTATTTGAAATAGGATAAGCTTGAGTAAATTTAGTTTTATATAGTTTACTCATCTCGAATCGTTAAAGCGTAATTTCTTGTTGGATACTCAAAAATATCAATATTAATTCTTTCAAACGGAGTTTTTGGTGTTTCTGTTATTAACAGAGGAGTGCTTAAATTCTTACGACAGATTTTTACTTTTTGACAAGTTTCACAGTTTTTAATAAATTGTTCTACATCTTTTGTTAGTCCTGTCCAGTTATACTTAGATTTTATCCGTCGTATAGTTTCATTTATTCCGCGATGTAAATTACTTTTGCCTTTATGATATTATTCCAATATGATAGGTATTTCATCACGGTCAGGTGTTTTAACAATATTTTGACAGACTACAAATTTTAAATCAACATTAGCAAAAATAAAAGAGAATACTTCTAAAATAGGTAACTCAAGATTATTTTCTATATAATAAGTTTTTGAAAGATCAAATTTACTTTGTTCTTTAAATAATGTATAAAATAATTGTTGAACTACAAACTCTGGATCGTAAATAAGAGGTATTATAAAATACTTGCGATCTTTCACAGTTATACTAGAAACAATATTTACTAAATTCATTTGAAAATCAAAGTTTTCTTCAAAAATATCTTCAATAATTTTATAAAGTAAATCTTCAAGTTTATTTTGCCAAAATAAAGTGACAATATTCTTATGAGTCTTATCCAGTAACTGGTCATTTGATGTTTCAATTTTTGAATAATCGATTATTGATTTTGTTTTGTAAAGGTCAACAAATCTATTAAATTCGTCTGTCATTAATTCATCCTGTTCCTCTATAAGTGTTTCATTTTTTTGTGGTTCTATAGGATCATTAGGGTCTTTACTTGTTGATGGTATAACCTCATTAGTTTCATTAGTTGCCAAAATTGTAATTTTAGATTGTAGAGTTGCACATTCTTTAAAATGATTAATTTTAATTCTTGAAAGCGCATCTCCATTTTTATTAATTTTGTCTGGCTTGTACTCAATTTTGTAATCATATTCTTCTTCGTTGAGATGATCTGTACGCAACTGATCCAAAATTATAGTTTTTCTACAACAGGTTGGTTAAATTTAGCTTTATTTTCATTATCACAATTAAAATTTAAAAAACATTCGGAATTCGGAATAGGATCTAGATTAAAATTTGGAAATTCAACAATTTTAGGAATAGCATTCGAATTAATAATTGAAGTAAAGAATTCATCTTTTTCATTTAAATGTACCAAAGCATTTGGAATTCTAACATTTTCTATTGCTTGTCCGAAAAGTAGTGCATCTGTGTTTGTTAATTTACATTTCAATTTGAAAATTCTTTCAATTCTTGGCTCAATAAAAATTCGATTTTGTATCTTTGGCAAACAAATATTTCAACACCTAAATTTCTAAAAAGATAAGATATCATTTTTTTAACATACGTCCAATCTAACTTGTCCAATCCACACCCTATTTTTGGCATAGCTAATTTTTGAACATTGTTTTTACCAACATGATCTCTCAATTTCTTTAAAGATGACCATAAAGTCTGATAAGTGGGTTTTCCGGTTGAAGTTTCTTTTGTTACAAGATAATAAATATATCTAGTTGTATTTGCATTCTTAATTTTCAAACCTGCTAAACCACCTTGTTTTTGATTTTGACTTAATAATTTTTCTATATTTCCAAATCGTTTCTTAAATTCCGCGGCAATGCCTTTTTGCATTTGCATATCTTCCGCCACGCAATGAGCTAATGAATAATCATGAGGCATGTCAAAAATATCAATGTTTTTCTCAGCTATTTTTTTATACCAATTTTCAGTATTTTGTTCAAATTGTAAGAATTCAGAATCTTGTTCACAAATTTGATTATTTTGAGACAAGTGTGATGTTTCGGTAACTTTAAACAGAGGTATAGTTTTGAAATTAGTTATCAATTGTTTTGAATTCAAATCAATTATACAATTATAATGTTCTAGGAAATCTGAACCCAAAATTCCATCAAAATCAATATTAAGATTATAAATAAAAACTTTATGTGGATCTTTTGCAGAAAATGGAATAAGTACAGATTCTTTTAGTAAAATTTTTTGATCAGTTATCCCTTGAATAGTTACATATTCAGTAAATCTTTGAGGAAATTTCTTAACAGTATTTTCTTTAAAAATAGAAACTCCCGCACCTGTATCAATAAGCAACTTAAACTCTTTAGAAGCATCTTCAATATAATAAAGATTTTTGGAATTCACAGTCAAAAATGGATTTAAAGAAAATGTTGTTCGGGAAAATTTACATTCGGGTTTATCTCTTCGAATTTTAATGTTTGGATTTTGGTAATTGTTTCTGAAATTAAATTCTCTGTTGTCGGACAATCTGGGGGATGGTCTTTGATTTGAGAAATGGGAAAATCCTGGAAATTTGAGTTTTCAGGAGATTCAAAATCTTGTGGATAATTTTCAAAATCCGGAGAATAGTTTGATGATTCGGAATAGTTACTATAATTTTCTTGGATTTCATTTTCAAAAATATCTTGATTATTTTCGAAATAATAATCTGAATCGTTTTCACCATTGAAGCCGATTAAATGAGCTCTTTGTTGAAAATTTGGATTCTTTTGAATTACGGATGGCCTTATCTGGGATTGTCCCTGCGAATTAAAAGGTCTTTGTTGAGTAGGAACATTCGGTCTATTTTGCACAGTATTTTGTGATTGATTTTGGAAATTCATTGGTCCCTGGAAATTATTATTGAAATTTGGGTTATAGCTTGGAGCTGATGCTCTTTGCTGTTGGAAACGACATTGATTAGAAGTATGACCATTTTTACCACATGAAAAGCATTTTACAGTTTGTATTTGGGGATTTCTAACATTTAATATATTTTGAGGGTTACTTACAATATTAGAAGCTGGCTTATTAAATTTTTGGTTCTCAAAATATGCTAATTGCAATTCTCTTCGTATGCGAATTTGTGCTTCTAACAAGTTTTCAGGCTGACTAGCACGAATAAGTTGTCCTAGACGGGGTTCAAGTCCAGTTAATAAAGTATTAAGAGCCATAGTATCAATAAGAATTTCTTGTGCAACCTTTTGTTCATTTGATAAATTTGATGTTTTTTGTATATTTGCATGCATTTTAGCATTCAAGACTTGCACTCTATTGAAAAATGTTAGAGCTGACTCATTCGATAATTGTTTTAATCTTTGTAAATCATGAATAAGAGAAGTAAGGTCTCTTGAATCACCAAAATGAAGATTTAAAAGTTGTCTTATCTCTGCGTAAGTCTGAGGATTTCGCGAGCTGATTAGTTGAGCCGCTTTTCCCTTTAATTTATTTTTAATGTGAATCAATAACAGAGCCTTTTGGTCTCTGGTAGACATATTATAAGCACAATCACATGCATTTAAAAATGTTCCGAGAAATATCTGACCACCTTCAAATTCAGGCACGATACAAAATATTTCCGAAATTCTATATGGTTCAAACTCAACCTCTTGAGCTGGATTTCTTTCATTTGCCATTTTGATTTAATTAAATATAAAGTATCAAATATATAAAAATATGATAAAAGAAAATCGAACAGTTCAAAAATTCAAAAATTAATATACGTGATAATTCACTTACAGTAAGATGTACATTTGTCTTGTTCGGTTCTTTTCTTCAAAAGTTAGGAAACTTGTTTTACCAACGTTGAAGTATCCTTTTCTTCAGATTCTAATAATACTTCTTCTTCTTTTGGAGCTATTTATTCTTCACTTGAAGGTTTGGAAACCACCGTTGATAATGAGGGGGAACTTGTTGTTGAAGTAAGCCTTGTTTTACCAACGTTGAAGTATCCTTTTCTTCAAATTCTAATAATTCTTCTTCTTCTTTTGGAGCTGTTGATTCTTCACTTGAAGGTTTGGAAACCACCGTGATAATGAGGGGAAACTTGTTGTTGAAGTAGGCCTTGTTTTATCACGTTGAGTTATCCTACTGACTGCGCCAATTTTTTGAATCACATAACTCCAAGATCACTTTTTACAAAACAATTATTTATTAACACAAAAAATTAAAGTACAAATAAAATATAATATTGACTCACAACACAAGTAAGTGAATAGTGAATTGTGAATTGTGAATTGTGAATGATTCTGTTAGCTGGAGATCTAGTATTTATACAATCAAAAATGTTTAATCATCAGAAATATAAAAAGAAACGTAAATTAATACAATGGATCTTTTCTCCTAAGGCTGAATCGAAACTTCTAGAATATTATAAATAAAATACATAGTAATGTCTTTTTGGAGGCCGAACTGGATAAACAATTAACAGTGGTCTTTATGGTAACTTGCTGACTACTGGTCTGCATCTCTGGCACGTAAATATCCTTATCACTTTTGTTATCTTGTAATATAATATTATGAAATAATATTTAAAATAATATATTTGACTTTAAAAAATAATTCAATTATAACTTTACATAACATATATATATATATATATATATATATATATATATATATATATATATATATGTATATATATATATATATATATATATATATATATATATATATATATATATATATACATCTCGGTATCATTCTGGCGTCCTTTCAAAAAACAGTAATGAAGCGTCCTTGCCGTATATATTTCACTTCGCCATCAATGTGAGCTCCGTTCATTCTATAGCCGTTTGGGCGTCCAATGTATAAAATAATTTCAATCTTACAAACAAAAGAGCGTCCATACGGTGTATATTTATTTCATTTACCGTAAATACAGCGTCCGGCGCTATTGCCAAATGTGCAGTGGAATGGGATGATGAAATGTGATTTTAAATATATTTCTCGTATTTTGAAACTACCAGCGACTGCCTAGCATTGGTTGTTTCTCCGAATAGTATTTCATCTGACTTTTTGTTCCTTAAACTTTATTATAATTACTCAATCGTCATATATTCTATAAGTCAATTTATACAAAATGGAATTGTAGATGCTAATGATTTTAAAATGTAAACTCATTTTCATTTTTGTCATTATTCTGTCTCCAACATCAAATAGAAATAGAAATATTTATTTCATGTAAACAATTAGGCATGTATACTTTTGTCCTGGATAGTGATATAGATCACACCAAATAAAATAAATGAAAATACGCTTCAGATGAAGACATAGTAAACATACAAGTGACAAATTACATATAACTTAATTCAAGACAAGGATTATGAACATGTTAAAAAAAGAAAATACCTAATAGTAATAACAATCTAGAAAAAAGGGTAAAAAAGGATTACCTACATAAATGTACTTACAACATGTTCCAGATAATCATCTAAGAAGTTAAAACGGTGTTGTGTTAAATATTTACGGATCTTAATTTTGAGTGATGCACAAGACATCTTTGAATTGTTTGGCAAAGCATTATTCAATTTTATGCCCAGAAATTTATAGGAATTATGGGTCTATGTCTGAATAATGGAGGACAGATATAGTTTTTTTTCTCTTGTATTATAAGAGTAAACATAATTGTGCTGGATTCTTTGGCATGTTTTTTATATGAAGCAGGCACTGCAAAATGCAGCAACATGGTAATTGCAGAATGTTCAATTTTTATAACAATGGCTTACAGTGATCATCATATTTGCTGGATGTTATTATTCGAATGACTTTTTTTGTGCAATGCATATTTTGGGGCTGACATGTGTTTCTCCAGATTATCAAGGCATACGGTCACTATTATGCTATGAAACATAACAAAATATGCCATTCTTAGATAATCTTTATCTACATTCAGCTTCAGAGTATTTCCCTTTTTATAGATAGGTGTAACTTTGGAAACCTTGAGAATATCTGGAAAAATACATGTACTCATACGAAGATTAAATAGATTCGGTAAAGAAATCGCTACATTTTTATTTATCTGCGGCTCTAGAATTTTTCAGTTTATGAACAATGTTCAATATTTCTGATTAACTTGTTGGATGTAGGTAAGAATTCAAATGGTTTATTGCTATTTTTTGCATGCAAGAATCGAAGGGATTTGCAATATAATTCGCAGAATTTTGCATTAAATTGTTTATGCAATGTTCAAAAGAGTTGGCAAAGTCCTCAGCGGATAAATTGCTCTCATTCCTTAGGTTATTAGTTTTACCTAAATTTGTATTTAATATTCCCCAGACTGACTTTTGCTTATTTTTGATTCAGATATTATCTTATTATTAAACTCCACATTTTTCGATTTGTTAATGTTAAGTAATTCGAAGCTATCGAGCGTCCTGGTCACTTCGGCAATAGTATGAACCTGGGTTAGTTGTGACTTAAGATTTTTAATATCAGGAGAATTGTCTCGTCCTTGAAGCTAGTAGAGCCAAGTGAGCAGAATCAAAATTACAAATTTGGTGCTTGCAGAGCTAATTAATTGCTAATTAACTGCTGTGTACCGAAATGAATTGCTCTTATAGTTTTTTTTTAATGGCTGCTTTGCTAGCTGTAAATCTAAAGCTTACAGATCAACATTTAAAAATATTTTTTGAGTACTTTTTTTTGTGTTTATAGGGCTAATTAAGTTCTAATTAAGTGCTTTATTCAGAAATTAATTACTCATATGGTTTTTGGAAAATGGCTGCTTTGCTTTAAAAATCAACTTTTCCGAGAAAATTTTATTTGGTGCTTGTAGACCGAATAAAGTGCTAATTAATTGCTGTATTCCGAAATTAATTGGTCTTACATTTTTTTAATGGCTGCTTTGCTAGCTTTAGATCTAAAGATAGCTGAGCAACCTTTAAAAATATTCATTGAGAACTTCTTTTTTAGTGCTTAAGGTCTAATTAAATGCTGTATTCCGACATTAATTGTTGTTTTACGGTTCTTAGGAAAATGTGTGCTTTGTTTTTAAAAATTATTTTTTTCTAGAAAATTGTAGTTGATGCTTGTAGAGCTAATTAAGTGCTAATTATTTGCTTTATTCCGAAATTAATTTCTCTTATAGTTTTTTCTAAATAGCTGCTTTGCTAGCTTTAGATCTAAGTCTAACAGAGCAGCTTTTAAAAATCAACTTTTCGAGAACTTCTTTTAGTGTTTATAGGGCTAATTAAGTGCTGTATTCCAAACTCAATTTTTCTTAAAGTTTTCGGAAAATGACTGCTTTGCTTCAAGAAACACTTTTTCGAGAAATACTTTTTTCGTGCTTGTAGAGCTAATTAATTGCTAATTAAATGCTGCATTCCGAAATTATCGGCTCTTATAGTTTTTAGAAAATGGCAGAGATTGTCGCTATCAGAGCAAAAACATATAATCTATACACCCGATATATAAACTATATCGGTAACCATTATTTGAGGTATTTTTTATAAAAAATCAATAAAATTTACATATTTCCTATGTTATTTAATCAAGTGCTGTTTCCCGAAATTAATTTCTATAATTTCTATAATATTTCGGCCAATACAATTATATCCGTAAGAAAAGTACTTACCGACGTGGTTAGTAATGAACTTATCCACCGGTAAACCTATCTTACAGTCATAGGAACATATACGGTTAGCAATCGAAAACCGTCCGGTCCTACAAAAATTAAGTTTTATCCCTTAGCTTTTTAGTATCAGAATTGTACATTTCTTCATTGGGAGAGATAATAAATTCAAAAACATTAAAATCTCAATTTTAAAATGGAATTAAAAATGGATTACATAAAATTAAGTAGTTTCAAGTTGCCCGGTGTACCTTTAAAGCTATAAATATCCCCACAATAGATAAATTGACATTTTTATTTGTCTTAAAAGAACGTTCTCTCTCAAAAAATTATTAGAGCAATTAATTTCGGAGTACCGCACTTAATAAGCCCTACAATCGCTAAAACAAAAGTTCTGAAAAATTATGATTTTCAAAGGTTGCTCTGCTAGCTTTAGATCTAAAGCTAACAAAGCAGCAATTTTTTTAATATCAGAGCAATTAATTTCGGAATACAGCAGTAAATAAGATTATCCCGAAATAATAGATTTTTTAAAGTATCTATTTTCCGAAAAACTATAAATAAGAATAAATAATTTCGGAATACAGCACTTAATTAACAATTAATTAACCTTAACAGCACTATAAAAGAAGTTCTAAAAAAGTAAGTTTTCAAAGGTTGCTGTGCTAGCTTTAGTCTAAAGCTAGCAAAGCAGCCATTTTCCAAAAATAAAAACTATAAGAGCAATTAATTTCGGAACACAACATTTAATTAGCTCTACAACAGATTTGTATTTTTGATTCTACTCACTTTGCTCTGCCAGCTTTAGGGACGTAGAAATATCAACATTTTAAAGTTATTTTCAGGGATACATAACTTTTTTTATGGAAAACGAGATGTTTAAAGATCTGACAGAGTAAACTAAATGAGCAGCTTTTGTTTCTGGATCTAAATGGCATATATTTCAGATCATTTCATCTAATGCAGCAGTGAAACCTGAGATAGATTTTTTTGACATTGGTCGACTCATGAGAAAATTCCTTTATGGTCGGACAAGTGCGGCTCTATGACTTCAAGAATGAAAATGTTATCATCTAAATTTGTGAACAGATTATCGACTCTAGTTTCTCTAGATTTATTTATCCGCTGGTGTCAACAAAAACTTTTTCTAGCATATCATGTGATAAAAAATATGTTTGCATTCAGTTAATTTATTGTCACTGGTTTTAAGTCTTAAAGCTATAATTGAAAGTCACCGACAGCCTGTACCTTATTATTGGAGTTTTTTTCTGATAATATTCTGTGCAGATAATATTAAAAAAAATTACTATCACCATCCGGTGATCTGTAGGCACAACAAAAACTAATTTTCATATTTTTAAGCTGTGTTAATTCTGCATCTATCTTCGCGCAAAGATCTTTTACACAAATGTTATGGAAATCTAAATTGGTCTGAGTATAAATGCCACCATGAATACAAATCTGTCGAATATGATTTATTAGTCTATATCCTCGCGGAATACGATACGATAGAGTTTATGTCCTCCATTTTAAATGAAACGTCTGTCAGTAGTAGTACGTCAATATTGTTCGTATTGTTAGTTCACTTTGTTCCCAATACATTGAATAATGATTTAAAAAAAATAAAAAATTCAAATATATACTATAAATAAAAAAAATTCAAAGAATGGTTTTTATCTAGAGCGATTTTTTCTTCTATTGATTCGAATGGCACCAGGTTTATCCACATGATCACAAACGAATAATTTATAAGTGCTTCGAATATATATCAGAAGACCCTATATGAGTGTAAAAGTCGTTGAAATGAAATTCATGTGTTTCGCTGTTGCCAGATTGCCGGACGCCCAATACGCGATGGAATGAAAGTTAACGTATTCAAAATGAATATTTTAGCGCCGCGCTGCGCCAGATATATCGAACTAATTATATTCGAATATCAATCAAAAATCTCTTGGGACGTGCATGGAGCGTCCTTCCAATTTTTGTTCCATCGGTTAAGATGATCATCTTGACCAGAATTACACTGATGTGTAATAGAGCGTCCGTATACGGACGCTCTATTGATAGGAAGATATATATATATATATATATATATATATATATATATGTATATATATATATATATATATATATATATATATATATATATATAGGCTGTATCGTAGAAAACGCCCCAAGCTGTAAATTCGTTATTTATTGGCAGATTTTAAAAATTCGAAAAAACAAATGAATGGTTTGATATATTCTATAAGATGTCAGTAATTTTTTTTTTCTTTTTAAATGGAAACATGTATTCAATTTTACGTGATATTGCAGACAATTTTATTTTGAATTCAACAGTATAGTATAACTAAATATTCATTTAACATTTGCATATGATTTAACATAATTTTTTAAGTCACTTTTTGTTTCGCTTTCATTTCCGCTTATGAAGACTTGCTTTTAGAGAAATGTGAGATCGTGTCACTGAATTGTCAATTTTTTGATTATTTTTACTGTGAGAGGATCACTTCTCAAGACTTGAAAACAAATTATAGTAGTTTAAAGAAGCCTACAAGAAGCCATAGTCAATTTAATGAAGAGGTGGAGTTTGGCGTTCTCAATGTTCAGGGAAAGCCAAGATCATCAACACGTGAAATTACTAGTGATTTGAAGAACGCATCCAAAGATACTGTAGATAGAAAATTAAAAAAACACAACTTTAAACCGTACGTTCCGCAAAAAGTGCTATTTCTAGAGCAAAATGATCGCGATCGAAAAATTTAATTTAGCTGTTTTTATTTAGAAGCGGTTCGACGGAATGGTACTTTTTATAGAAAAATAATTTAGTCTGAGTATACCGTTAGCAATAATGGCATTTATAACATAAACATCTATCGGTACTAGAGTCAGGAAAACCCTAGACTAGAAAATAATTTTCAATTGTCTGGTGCGGTATTTGGGGCAATCGATTAATTGGACCATTTTTTATCGATAGTATACTTAGGTACCTACTCTAGAAATATCATGATCTTTTGAATGAAAATATCGAAAACTTTTTAGATGGACTCTACCCCTAGATGAACTTAATAGAATTTATTTTCAACAAGATGGGGCTCCTCCACGTAATGCACATGTGAATTTATATGATTGGCAGAAATGGATCTGTTCGGTGGCCTGCTCGTTCCCTTGACCTCACGCCACTTGATATTTGGGGTTACCTAGAGACCAAGTTTATCTAAACCAGTCAAAGAATGAAAACTAACTCAGAAGAAGAACGATCGAGGTACTTTTCGAGAAATACCTCCAAATGTTATAATGAACGCCATTTATGGAGGGATTAGAAGGTGCGAGCTGTGTATTTCTCAAGGCGGTAAACAATTTGAATAATAATTTTGATGCTGATTTCACTAGTTTTTTAAATGGCATTTGTTAATAATTACAGGTTACTTTTTTTCAGAAATTGTTGAATAAATAATAGGTTATGTTACGCTGTTGAATTCAGAAAAAAATTGTCTACAATATGACGTTAAAATAAACACAAGTTTCCATCAAGAAAAAAAGTTGACTATCGATGTTACTAAGGGCAAAGATCCAAAAAAATGACATCTTGTAGGGTATATCAAACAATTCATTTTTTTTTTTTTAACAATACAGCATGTATATATATATATATATATATATATATATATATATATATATATATATATATATATATATATATTATAGCGAAGTGATTTAGATTTTTAGATTTAGATTTAAGAGGGGGTTACATTGTACTGCGACCATAAGGTCTATTGTGCCCCCTACCTGAGTTGCACTCGCCTATACGCGGTCTACAACTCGCCTGCCAGTTCCAGAGTTCTAATGAACTCCAGTATCTGGGTTGGCTTCAAGGAGGATACTTCCTCACTACTGCAGGTTGCTAGTCCAAGGCACTGTTTGCGTTGGCTAGCAATGGCGAGGCATTCCGTCACCAGGTGATCCGGAGTTTCCTCCTCTTCCCCGCAGAATCTGCACTCATCATCCTCTGCTAGACCTAATCTCATTAGATGCTTCTTGAGGCGACAGTGTCCTGTAAGAAATCCAGTGAGTAGGTGTAGCTTGTTCTTGCTGAGATCCAAATATCTTTTGGATCTTGCAGTATCAAAGTTTTTTAGAAACTTTTTGGAATGATCCAATCCAGGGGTATCCCTCTTACGGTTTTTTCCTTCTCCAGAAACTCCTTCTTGTAGGTGCTTTTATCTGTGCCACAGAAGGGTTCTAGGCCAGTAAATGGAGTTTGTGCTCCTTTCCGGGCAAGTGTGTTGGCCTCCTCGTTGCCTTTGATTCCCGAGTGGCCGGAAACCCAGACTAAGTAGACCCTGTTGTTCTTGCCTAGCTCATTGAGCTTCCTTCGGTACTCCCATACCATTTTATAGCAAAGTGATTCACGGATGGTGGTTTTATTCGGGAATACATCCGTTGTTCATTCCTTTTTGGAAAAATTGCTTGAAGTTTCGCCCAAATCTCATTGGGCATCTTCATAAGCTTGTTATCTTAATTCGATTCTGATCGAAAACTGTGATTTAACCGTTTGGTTGTCTGCTTTTATTCTTGCGTATGATGCTTAATTTGTGTTCTTCCGCTCTCGTTGCGTTTCTTCTACCAAAAACAAACAAAATACATCAGCACTCTACCTTTATGAAAAAGAGACAGGCCACAAAATCGATTTCAATAGCTGTAAGCAGATCGCTAACATCAAAATATATAAAAATAGAATTATTCGAGAAGCCATAGAAATCGAAAAACAAGGGGATCTCAAAAACAAAGATGTTTTCCTCAAATTACCGATCACATGGAAATCCCTTATTAGCAAAATACCACCAATTCCCAGAATCCCTGAAATAATCACCCAAGCATCAACAACAACACAGGCGGATCCACTACCACCACTATCAAAGGCCACGCCCACAGGATATCAATTGAGACCACGACACAAGGATAAAAGCAGACAACCAAACGGTTAAATCACAGTTTTCGATCAGAATCGAATTAAGATAACAAGCTTATGAAGATGCCCAATGAGATTTGGGAGAAACGTCAAGCAATTTTTCCAAACCGGAACGAAGAACGCATGTATTCCCGAATAAAACCACCATCCGTGAATCACTTTGCTATAAAATGGTATGGGAGTACCGAAGGAAGCTCAATGAGCTAGGCAAGAACAACAGGGTCTACTTAGTCTGGGTTCCTAGGTGAATGATATTCCAAGGGCAGGGGAACTATTTTATTGCAGAATCTAGCGAATATACAGGAACACTGACAGCTTACTTAACTGACAAAAAAAACAATTATTCCCATTTTCCCGGAAACCTCAATTAGCCCGTATACCAGGTGATTCTACTTAGAAACTGGTTAATAAACCTTGATTTAAAAGAAATTCCAACAATACAATACAAAATATGTATATAAATGAAATAATTAGAATTCAATTATCTACACTCGGCCATTCGACTCTGAATCCGACTAGGATTCACTCTGATAATCAGCCCATGACTTAATGAATTCCGCAAGTGTGCAAGTACGCACTGGTCCCTCATGATGACCTACATTCACAGCGTCATATCTCTCATTGGATTTCAATTTTGTGAATTCATAAGGTCCTAAGTATTTTCTATAAATTTTGGTTCCCACTCCAAATTGTGTTGTTTTAAAAGCTACCAAGTTTCCTATTTTATATGACTTTGGTTTCCTTCTCCTCAGATTGTATGATTGTCTGTTTTCTTCTTGTACCTTTAACATCTGTTTCTACTTTCTGCTCTAAGATTTTCTCTGGATTCATTGTGTCTCTGTATCATAGCTTCTAGTAATTCCTTGATATATATATCTTCTTTATTTCTCATTTTGACACCTGTCAGAACTTCAAAAGGTGTAATTCCAATGCTTCTTTGAATTGTAGAATTCAATGCTCTCTGCACTCGCTTAATGTATTTGAACCATTTTCCAGGATCTTCTAAACTGAGTTTAGTGAGAACTGGAATAATTGTGCTATTGATTCTTTCAATCTGACCATTTCCTTTCGGAACTCCTCTGATTATCATCAAGTGCTCAATTCCTTCATTTGTACAGTAACTTCCAAATTCCCCGGCTGTAAAAGCAGTTCCTATATCTGTTATAACTCTTGATGGATTACCAAAAACTTGTTTTTGTTTCTCAAAACAATCAATAACTTCTCTTGCTGTTGTTGACTTACAAGCATATAACCAAGTAAATTTAGAGAAGTCATCAACAATAGCAAATAGGTATCTATATTTTTTATTAGTTGAAGGCATCGGTCCCAAATGATCAGCGTGATATGTATGCAGTGGACTTTCTTGTTTAGGTATTGGGTGCAACATTCCTTCTTTTTTCCCTTATTTCTTATTACCCAATATACAATGTATACAATTACTTAAACACTTCTGATTTTTTTCTTTCAACTTGGGAGTGTAAAATTCTCTTTTAACCACTTCTTCTGTCTTTGGAACTGCAAAATGACCAATTTCGTGTGCTTTTTTTATTATTTCAGTTTGGATCGCTTTAGGAGCTACTATTAACTCTCTTTCATTCTCAAACTGTATTGGCGATAAATAACCCTTCACCTCATATGAATTCATAGAGCGACTCACCTCTTTTATTGATGTCTGAGCTTGCCCATATGGTATGATGGGCGTTTGCGTTGCAACCCAAGATAAGTTGCAGGTCCTTCCCTCTGCACTAGTCTATGACGGCTTTCACCTCCTGTGGGGAGCAGGTCAGCTCCTCCTCCGGAAAGTAGGCTGAACAGGCTACCAGCTTCCTCGTTCGTCCCTCTGTTTGGTACAAAAGGATTCCTGTTACCACATCATCGGTGCATAGCTCTGATATTAGAATACAGTTAACCCTTTCGCTATGTATGATACATGCCCGTGGCCTGATAGATGGCCTATTATATAGCAACGTACTTTTTTGTTGTTTGAGGCCTGTTATGGTCCTTCTATGTACCCACGGTTCCTGCAGGAGGGCCACGTCGATGCCATCTTTATCCCACCTCCTACACAGTATGGCACTAGTTGCCTTTGCGTGTTGCAGGTTGGCCTGCAGGATCCTGACCCTATAGCTTAGGTTGAAGATGACGAGTTGTTCTGAGGCTCTTCTGCCCTGGTTGACTCACCCTGCGCCATAGTCTCCCCCTGGTCTCTGACCCGAGAGAGGGCTTACCCCACTTTGCTGGTGAGCTTCCTTGGACTTTGCCTCTTCGGAAGCTCCTCCCATCTTTTTTTTTTGCACTGGGTCCTTCTTCATGGCACTCGATTTCTCTGCCTTTGAGTTGGTTTTTGGTGGCTTGCTAGCCTTTTTCACCTTTGACTTGGACTTGGGTCTTTGAGCTTGAAATTAGTTCTGCCCATTCCGTATTAGGGAATCATGTCCAGTTTTTTTATCTCCTCCAAGTATTCTTTATCCAAGAAGAAGAAATTTGCACTTGCTACATCTCCGCAAGTCACCAGAAGGTAGCCGGGCTTATGGGTGCATGTGACGAACCTTACCTGTGGTCCTTCTTCTGGCACTACCTCATAGGTTATCATGATGGAGCGCTCGAGAGCTATTAGCTTGTCCGCTTCCATCTGTTCTTCAGGATAACCTTCCTCCACTATGGCTATCCTAACTGACGAGGCCGCATCACTGAAGGATGGTATACCCTCCGTTTTGGGCCTTCATGTCACAGGTTTTGCCTGTGGAGGGGTTGTCCCTTGCTGTCTGGGGCTTAACCGCCTTCTCAGTGGCTCCATCTGCTTAAGCCTTGCTCGACTTAGTGTCCTTAGGTTGCTGAATTCTTAAGAAGTTCTCCTGGATCACAGCCTTTTTGGCTTTGGTGTAATTAAGGCCTTCCTTTAGTAGAGCCTGCACCCTTCTTCTGGATGCGCCCGATAGTCTGATGCTATGGAGGTCTTCTTCCGAAAATCGGTCAACCTCTTCAGGAGAGTTCGCTTTGAAGCTCCATTTTTGGTGACCCCCTTTCCTTGTTGCCACAATAGACGTACTAACTTCAGCGGCTTCTATAACCGTGCTGATGGTAGTCTCTGTGGCGGTTTGTAATGGTAGATTTATTTTCTCTTGGTCCATTCAGATCCCACGAATAGCTAGGGAAGATCCGTCAGCCTCTTCAATGCCCCGCTTGAAGAGGTATGGCTGCATACAATGGGTTATCGCCTGGCACCCCAAGGTACGAGAGAACTACTGCTACCTCCTTATTGTTGCCATTTAGTTGAAGTATACGTTTGACAAATATTAATAATGCGTTAAAAATTTACCAAAAAGCGAAATTGTTTGCATGTTTCTTAGATAATAAATGATTCTACAATCAAGTTCATTATTACATTGTTGGTTTCACTCAGATATTCATCCGACATTTATATCACTTCGGTAAACAGGTAAAAAATTTTGCACCAGCGACACCGTAGAGCCTTGAAAAAAATAAATTGTGAAATCTGTATATTTGGTTTTACATATATCTTTATTATAAAAATTACAGCCCTTCACGAGTTGAAAACATTTACAAATGATCAATTATCATTGTAGAAATGTAATATATTGAATATCTCGTTAATTTCAAGCCATATTTTTAAATTAATCGGGAAAAACCATTACCTGACCTTGAAAATCCAACATTTTTCTGTAAATAATGCTTCTATAGGCAGAAGTGTGAGGTACCGCTCTCACCTATGCAAACTACAGTTTGCATTGATAATACCTTTGTTCACCCAGTGCTGTGTACTTGAGTTTCTTTTAAACTTTCTTACAACTGTAAGACATGATAAGTTTATTTAAGAAAGTCTCATAAATTATATGAATATTGTCAGAGCTTTCGTATACTGACCAAAAAGATTCTTTCTCCAGAAAAGATTGCAAAATGCCAAGATTCTCATCACCTTTGTTTCGGAAAGATAATTCTTCATGGTTTGACCTGTGTTCATCATTAGGATTTATGTTCATAATTAATTCGAATATGGTACCAAAATGGTCAGCACTATTCATGTTTTTAACTATTTCAAAATATTTGAAATTGTCTATATTCGTGAAAAAATAGTCAATTTTATTCTCACTAGTTTTGCCATTCACATTTGTAAAAAAACCTTGTAGGTCCTAAAATTTTGTATGTTTAGTTTATAGCTGTCCAGGAGATCGATGAGAAATTATTTATTATCTGATTCACATAAAAAGTTGATGTTTATGTCACCACAAACAATTATATTCCCCCCATTCCGTAGTAGGGAATCATGTCCAGTTTTTTTATCTCCTTCAAGTATTCTTTAACCAAGAAGAAGAAATTTGCACTTGCTACATCTGCGCAAGTCACCAGAAGGTAGCCGGGCTTATGGGTGCATGTGACGAACCTTACCTGTGGTCCGTCTTCTGGCACTACCTCATAGGTTATCATGATGGAGCGCTCGAGAGCTATTAGCTTGTCCGCTTCTATCTGTTCTTCAGGATAACCTTCCTCCACTATGGCTATCCTAACTGACGAGGCCGCATCACTGAAGGATGGTATACCCTCCGTTTTGGGCCCTTATGTCACAGATTTTGCCTGTGGAGGGGTTGTCCCTTGCTGTCTGGGGCTTAACCGCCTTCTCAGTGGCTCCATCTGCTTAAGCCTTGCTCGACTTAGTGTCCTTAGGTTGCTGAATTCTTAAGAAGTTCTCCTGGATCACAGCCTTTTTGGCTTTGGTGTAATTAAGGCCTTCCTTTAGTAGAGCCTGCACCCTTCTTCTGGATGCGCCCGATAGTCTGATGCTATGGAGGTCTTCTTCCGAAAATCGGTCAACCTCATCAGGAGAGTTCGCTTTGAAGCTCCATTTTTGGTGACTCCCTTTCCTTGTTGCCACAATAGACGTACTAACTTCAGCGGCTTCTATAACCGTGCTGATGGTAGTCTCTGTGGCGGTTTGTAATGGTAGATTTATTTTCTCTTGGTCCATTCAGATCCCACGAATAGCTAGGGAAGATCCGTCAGCCTCTTCAATGCCCCGCTTGAAGAGGTATGGCTGCATACAATGGGTTTTCGCC
Organism: Crioceris asparagi; assembly: GCA_958507055.1. Taxonomy (NCBI): domain Eukaryota; kingdom Metazoa; phylum Arthropoda; class Insecta; order Coleoptera; family Chrysomelidae; genus Crioceris; species Crioceris asparagi. The sequence continues at coordinate 50,722,986 of OY293827.1, forward strand.
TGGCACCCCAAGGTATGAGAGAACTACTGCTACCTCCTTATTGTTGCCATTTAGTTGAAGTATACGTTTGACAAATATTAATAATGCGTTAAAAATTTACCAAAAAGCGAAATTGTTTGCATGTTTCTTAGATAATAAATGATTCTACAATCAAGTTCATTATTACATTGTTGGTTTCACTCAGATATTTATCCGACATTTATATCACTTAGGTAAACAGGTAAAAAATTTTGCACCAGCAACACCGTAGAGCCTTGAAAAAAATAAATTGTGAAATCTGTATATTTGGTTTTACATATATCTTTAATATAAAAATTACAGCCCTTCACGAGTTGAAAACATTTACAAATGATCAATTATCATTGTAGAAATGTAATATATTAAATATCTCGTTAATTTCAAGCCATATTTTTAAATTAATCGGGAAAAACCATTACCTGACCTTGAAAATCCAACAATTTCTGTAAATAATGCTTCTATAGGCAGAAGTGTGAGGTACCGCTCTCACCTAGGCAACTACAGTTTGCATTGATAATACCTTTGTTCACCCGGTGCTGTGTACTTGAGTTTCTTTTAAACTTTCTTACAACTGTAAGACATGATAAGTTTATTTAAGAAAGTCTCATAAATTATATGAATATTGTCAGAGCTTTCGTATACTGACCAAAAAGATTCTTTCTCCAGAAAAGATTGCAAAATGCCAAGATTCTCATCATCTTTGTTTCGGAAAGATAATTTTTCATGGTTTGACCTGTGTTCATCATTAGGATTTATGTTCATAATTAATTCGAATATGGTACCAAAATGGTCAGCACTATTCATGTTTTTAACTATGTCAAAATATTTGAAATTGTCTATATTCGTGAAAAAATAGTCAATTTTACTCTCACTAGTTTTGCCATTCACATTTGTAAAAAACCTTGTAGGTTCTAAAATTTTGTATGTTTAGTTTATGCTGTCCAGGAGATCGATGAGAAATTATTTATTATCTGATTCACAGAAAAAGTTGATGTTTATGTCACCACAAACAATTATATTTTTCAATTTTTTATCACAGTAGTCTAAGGCTATCGATATTCTATATATAAATGTTTCAATTATTGCAACTGGTAGTCTATAAATAATTGATAATAAACAATACGTGTTATCTTGACACTGGTGAGATATTGCAAACCCCTCAAACTGAAGTTCTTGAGAAAGTTTGTTTATGAATGTTTCCTTTTTTAAACAGAAGTTTTCTTCGGATCAAAATCCATTTACCACCGTGGATATGGTTTTGTATAGTAAAGAGTGCAGGACATAATCACTGAACTGAATAGTATTAATATTTGAAATGTTGCAACAAGTCTCAGGAATACATAATAGATAGTACTGCTTGTCCCAATTATCGGTGATCTCCCACTATTGCGCCCATGCATAGTGTGTTCTTTCTTGAAATGCTGGTCTATATATTTTGTTGATTTTTGTAGAATATTTATATTCTTTTCTTGGGGTTTATTTCTTTCATTGTAATTTTCGATAACTGTTTCTGTAGATGAATCCAATTCATCATGTTCGTTATGTGAATCATTATTTTCACTCTCAAGGGTCGCTCGTCTTTTGATAGTAATTTTTATCATTTCTATGTTTCTTTGAGGATTTTTATTTCATCTTTTAAATCGTTGATTTGACGCTCCAGATGTGTTGTGGTTTTGGTTTCATCAATATCATTTTGCTTAATCGTGCTTCTAGTCTATGCTTCCAGTTGGAACTATTTCGGTAATATATGTCACGATTTTCGTGACAGTAGATTCAGGACACACACAAAACACAACTCCTCGCAGTAAAGACCAAAAATAAACAAGAGTGGAAATTTACAACTTGCGATTGGTACTATTTCATTCTAAATGTAGAACTCTAGATTTTAAGTTTCCAATTAAAACTTCAATACCATATATGCTTTTTGTGAATTAGTTACTTGAGCAGGTCTATTTTTTTGGGATGATTTTTATCTGAATTTTGACTGGTTACTCGCATTCCTACAGCAATAATGTACCTACCACTTTTTCAAAATATTTGCAATTATCGGCTCGAGCATAGTTCTTCAGAATCACAGTTTTTTCACTCTTAATTTATTGACAACAGTGATTGTTACAGCAATATTGTAAAAAAAATTATCATTAGATAATAATTAAAATTTAACAAGGTTTTTTCCAAATGCAGCCTCATTAACCATAAGTTTTGTAATCAATCACCTAACCTAACCTAACCTAACCTAACTTATAATTAATTTTTCCAAATCTTAAAAATTCTCTCGATTTCACTAATATTTTAAAATAAGCTAGATAACATTACATCAGCTTTCTATAATAATAAAACAACACTCAGTATAAGCATATTTTCAGAGATGACAATAAATGGCATTTCGTTCTTCAACCGTTATCGACTTGAGTCGAACCCAAGGATGTTATAAGAAAAATAAGCCACTCAGTGTATCCCACTGTGTTAGGAAATTTGCTCTCTAGAGTCGAGAAGGTGGGTGTGGCCTAACTTCGCACTTTCTCGCACGTACCTCAATCTTTCTCTGTCATACTGCTTAGCACTGCACCCGCCTAGAAATATTGACATATTTTGAGGTGTCTATAGTTTGATGAATACAATACAAAATTATAAGTAGTGGGCTATTTATGTGATCCATGATCTTGTTCCTATTTGAAACTTAAATTTTAATCTACTATAATTCTTTTAAAAAATATATCTTTTTATAAAGTTGTGGCTTACAGGCCAGTTTCATTAGTAAATGACTGGCTGGAAGTATGGAAGTAAAGAAATTACAAAGTATATTTGGGCGAACTTATTTAGAACACCCTAAGAATTAACATTTATGTGGTTAACATTTATGTGGGGACCCCAATAATTAATTCAATGGAGAGAGTAAAATCAGACCAGATCAATGAGATACCTTGCAACTGAAGGATTATTTTGACCACATACCACCACAGTCTTAAACGATTCCACTATCTCTGTAAAAATCCGTTTCGTTCGCATTTCATCAACCACGAAAGACATTACGAATTATCGCTTGTTCAGACTCAAATTATACAACTTGTAAATTATTCTGAAGAGAAATAACTTTTGCTTCGTTGCTTTCAGTGTAAAGCTTGCTACACTATCTATTAACTAGTATCATAAACGTTAATAAAAAATGTCATGCGGAAGATACGATGTCAAGTAAATAGGTTAGGTATTTAGGTTCCGTCAAGGCGCAAACATAATATGAGTAAAGATTTTGATATGAGTATGATAAAATTATACTTCACTGGTCAGCGATACCAACTAGCAGCGATTTGCTCAATTCTATTTCCTATCTCTCTTTAATAGACTATAATCTCATAAGTAGACCTAGAGCACTGTATAGATGAGTATTATTGCCGCCGCTATTGTGTGTCCTGGCTGTCACGTCAGTAGTATAGGTTATACATGCAAAAATACGTAAGCAAGCGCTCTACCTATACCACTGACTTGACAGTCAGGGCACACAATGGCGGGCGGCGATAATACTCATCTCTAGCTGACCCGCCCACCAACCCGACAATATATACAGTATCCTTTCTTAAACATTAGTTGATTATCATTCTTATATCATTCTTGGTCGAATCTTTATCGATCGTCGATGTACAGAGTGACCAAATAAGAATGGACGCCGGCCATATCTCAGAAACCAGTAGTAGTAGAGCTTTCGGGTAAAATTTACTAGGTTAAAAGTAACCAAGAGAAAATGCTGGAAATAAGTTTCGAGTTTCTGAAATAGTAACCAGGGGGCGTAGCAGTCATCCCAAATATAAAATTTTCTCAAAAAAATCCTATTTATGTGATATCAAAAGTTCTCTTATCTGATTTTCTGTCTTTTTCTCAACATTTTTTGACTGAACCATTTTCCACTATCTCTAAAATTAAAGGGTGGAGGGTCAAATATGTTTTCAATCAAAAATTCATTACTCTGATTTGATAACATTTTCTTCACTCTGACTTATCCCGTGTCTTCTGTGAATCGGAAGATGAATGCTTCTTGTAGTTTTCAACCGATGCACTTGTCTCACGAAAACCTTTTTTGAATTGTTATATTTTCATCTTTTCTACTTAAAAGTTTAGTAATTTTACTATACGTGATATAATATTTATTATTCTTTCAAAAACCTGTCACAAATGACAAAATATGCAAAAGTTGATAATAATAATAATAATAATAATAATGAAAACAAAATATAACATTTCTTCTCCCCTCACATGATTTCTAGTCTTTTCTATTTTCCTTGTTGGTGGAATCTTTCATGATGGTGAGAAGATGACCAGAGGTTTCCGCAGTCCTAACGATCGTCGTGGTGTGTTCTGCTTGGGTGCTCGAGGGATTTCCAAGACGCCTGTCGGGTTTGTTGCCTGTCTTGTTTCCGCTTCTGTTTCTGGTTTAGGTTCAACTTGTGATGGTTGTGCGCTTGCATATTTTTCCTCGTGTGTGTTACAGGGGATTTGTTTTTAGGCGCGGAGTAGCACAATGAGGTTGAAAGGTCACGGAATCTTGTGCTTCTGAAGTTTGTCTTGAAGCGTTTTTGGGAGACGGGCTATCGCTCTTTTCACAACTTCGAATTCGATCGAAGAAAATAATTGATTGTCCTGGAGAAAACCTTCGCAACGTAGGATCAAATGTAGCTCGTTGTTTTTCAGAGAATTTCGTCGATATGTCTTCGGGCTTGATGAGATCGAGGCTGGTGCGCAGGTTGCGGCCTAAAAACAGGAATGCTGGTGACTCTCCTGTTGTTGGTGCGGTGCTTTTCTGTACTGTCTGAGGAACACGTTGATGTTTTGTTGTAGGGAGCCGCGTGTAGTGCCCATCGTTTTTAAAGCATCTTTGATTGTCTGGACGTTGCGTTCGGCTTGCCCATTCGTAGAAGAGTGATATGGTGCTGTTTTCTTATAGTACTTCACGCCACGTTCTTTTGAACATTTAGAAAATTCTTTTGATAGGAAATTGGTTCCATTATCGGAGACTAAGGTGATCAGCACTTTGTATGATATCTCATATTCGGATTGTTGCACTCGATGTCATTTACTGTATGCATCTACAACGATGAAGAGCATTATCCTTTAGGATATTCCCAATGATGCCGTCCTTTCGATATCAGCGTCAATCCCTGGCCAAAAGACGAATGAACGTGCGAGTCCCTTCATTTTTGTTATGCCCAGGTGAGTTGTATGAACTTCTTTCAACACTGCGCTTCGCAGAAGGTAGGTATAGTCCAATTTACTGATACTGCTAAACTTCTAATAGGTTATACTAGGTTAATCGAAATTTACAAACAGCGGCTGACAGCTCAGAAATTTTAATTGGAATAATCAAAGGCTTTCAAATTTTAAAATTTTAAATATTTATTTATTTTTTTAATTGCTAAATTAATAATATAGGGGGTCAATACAAGTCATAATAAGAACACTTGTGTGTAGTAATAGAGATATATTAAAGTATTTACTAAAAAGATACAGATATTTAAATAAAAACCAAATAGGTACTTAAATAGTACCATATATTCAGTACTGAGTGTCAATAATTTACGAATATCACCTGTGAAATGTAAAAAGTTGAAAAAACCATAGTAAGACTTTTCATTTTTACATACATACATTTACATATGAAAATATTGTGCAAAATCTAGATTTGAAGGCAATATAGTGACAATATTATTTCATTTGCGAGAAGAGTGGAAAATGACAATCATATATTAAGATATAACAAGAGGTGGGGAACCAGCATTTTCGAGGAAGTTTCTTCTGTTTGATATTATCATATTCAATAATCTGGATAAAATTATTAATTATTTAAATACAATATTAATTTTCACAACCAACATGAAATAAGTATAACAAATCTTATACAATTATCAACTTTAATGTAGGTGGATATATATATATATATATATATATATATATATATATATATATATATATATATATATATTTATTTAGCTCTTCATATATATATATATATATATATATATATATATATATATCTAACTAAAAAAAGCTAGAAGCTCAGGGCCTCTCTATATGAATCTATAAATTTTACATCAGACTTTTATTTCCTTAAACAGTAATAACCATGAACCGCAAAACATTCCATAGGTAGGGTAAAACGCCAGTAATTGACCGGTTAAAGATTTCTTAAGGCCAGTGTTTGACCGAGCCATATTAATTTTCTTGTAGGTAATATAACATTTTAATAAAATAATCAAAAATACAATGAAACATACACGACATTCTTTTAAAAGTTACTCACAACACATTTAAATATACCATCATAAAGTAGTATTTCTAAATAATAAAAAAAGAAAACGGTGTTTGTCATTTAGTCTTTGACCACTTTGATTATATTAATTGATATTAGTTGACCGAAATTATCTAGTCTTTGATCTTAAAACTGTGAGTGTTTGACAGTTCTTAAATACTTTAATATATGCAATAAATTGTTGGTAACCAAATAGAATTTAACTTCCGCAAATCAACGTTTCAACGTGAATTCTGGATGCAGTTTTCAGATAATGGAATAGATATTTTAGAATATCGCGACAAAATCCGTCAAACCAAGTATTCCCTGGCATTCCATCCTTGAATTTATAGATGTTATCCCATTTTAACTCTTTTGCCAGATGTTGAGCACTATCCAATAACTGGGTTTTTGTAACGGGAAAACCTCTATCTACTGAATGGAACTACCATTCAAACAATAGTTTCAGGATTTGAAACTCGTGGTGGGTCCATTTTTCTCTTCATTGATGCTTTTTCTTTTTTATTTATAAATAAGATTTGACTTTGGTACATTAAACATCTTGGCTACTTTTTCATTAGATAAACCTTACTTCTTGCATGGAGCGCCTTTTGAAGATCTTCATCACTATATTTAAATTTACGCTTAGTTGACTTACCAATTGACTGAAAAAACAGAATCCTGATTCAAATCTCCTAAATTTTCCAGGGGCTAGTGTTTGACCAAATATTTATCATTTATATTTTACAGCGATTATCCCCATTTAATTGCGGTCAATTACTTTTGTCCTTATAGGGGATGCTTTATGAAATAGAAAACAAACAAAAATGTACATCAGTATTTATATTAGACCAAAATAATTATAAAATTGGGAACATGCTCAGAAAATCAGTGTTTGACCTGTTTGTGCCCCGTAAATGACCAAAAACAGAGCCAGTTATTGACCGCTTTTTTAAACTTCTTGTATTTTGTTTTACAGAGCTCAAAAGTTTGGTCAAATACTAAACCATTTAAAGAGGAATATATTCATTCAAAAAAAGGTATTAAACTCAATCCTATTATCAAATCTATTTCCAATAATTGTGAGATTATGAAAATCATATTTCGTCTAGTCTTATATATACAATAGAAAACATTTATCAGAACACTAACCAACAAAAAATAATACAAAATATGCACAAATGGCCGAATAATATGACCTTACTTGGGAGAATTTCTTATCAACAAAATTACCCTTCTTAACACAATGCGCACAACCCACTGTTAGACCCGATCTAAACAACGAAAAGGCGAAAATGGTATTAAACGAAAGTTTTGTGTAGTAAGATGTAGAAGAAAAACTTGTGGCTATTTATAGATAGCCTTATATTTGTTGAAATATTCCTGGAATTCTTATTTTTTTAATTTTTTCACGAAACTTTCAAACACTGGCTGACGGTCAATTACTGGCGTTTTACCCTTTTTTTCTTCCAAATTCACTTGCATTTAGAACCACAAAACAGAAGTTCTATGTTCTATCATCAATAAAATGTTGTTTAAGCAACCTAATGAGAAAATATAGGTATTTCCTTGGTTATAGAATTCTGAAAAGGTCACAGGCGATGTACAGTGTCTGTCAAGACATAACAGAATAGCTAAATGACAAACAAACGTACTCATAATTTCTTTAAAATAAGTATTATAATTGTTATTCTTGTGTACTAACTTAGCGCTAAATTATTCTTAACGAACAGTTTTGGATATTTCATTCAAGTGTGTTGACTTGATGTTAAGATAGCACACTTGCCTGTAAATTTAAGAAATTAGGAGTTATAAATTTTATTGAAGTGTATTAAATTAGCACTTTGTTATTTAAAGCAAATTTTCTCGAATTTGATCATATTCAGCTTAAGTGTGCTCACTTAATATTAAGCTAGCAGTGTTGCCCATAATTCCAAAAATTAAAGAGTTACAAATTTTATTTTTGCGTACTAAATCAGGACTAATTATACTTGAATTTAGTATACTAATTTTATAGATGTGTGCCACTTTGGTTGTGCTAGCTTAATGGACCTGTGTTTTCCTCAATTATTTTTCTATTAATATATTTATATCAATGTACAACCCAAGAATGTGTGTTGGCAAAATGAGACGCATTGTGACTTTGTGCAACGCCCCAGAATGATATACGGTTAACTCTCCAATTTTCATTCCGACCAGAAAACACTACCTCCAAATTTCATCATCTTTCTGGCTTTATGCTTTTCTGGAAAATAAAATGACATTGATATTGGTCATCAAATATATGTCAATTACAATTACAATTACTACCTGTGAGTAGGTAGGTACTGACAATAATTACTTCATTCTAAAATTCTAATACGATTAGTGTAGTAATTCATCCAACTTTCTCACTTGTTAAACAATATACATACTTGCGTTTATTATTATTATACTATTACGATAATCGCAATAAGTTAATATGTTAAGGAATATATTTCTGCATTAGCTTAATAATTCCAGAAATTATATAAATAAATAATTAGGTATACAGTTATCATACTGTACCGAAATATTTATGTAGAATTTTTATATTATAGAGTTTATATCACTGAGAAGGTAATTAATGCTTAACTAGGGGTCACGATGGCTGAGTGGGCTAATGCGCTGGAAGGGCGTTGGTAGCTTGCCACAGCTCATCGTGAGCGAGGGTTCGAATCCCGCCTGAGCCATGGTTGTTTGTAAACTGGACCCGTGCACAGGTATCCTGTAAACCCCTTCGGCCCCTGTATCAAGTAAAATGTAGCAACTAGTTGCAATCGCGTTGTTGTCTCAGTGTTCCACAGTCTAGTATATGATGTCTATAAAATATTAGATGTATGGAAAAGGGAATAGCAATTTCGTTGGAAACATGTTAAAAATAATGTATTATTCACAAATACATACAATCAACTTCACTTTGATAATTTTTACTCGAGTATCACTTTAGGCTCAAAACTGACAGAGCGACAAGACTGTACCAAATCGACGTTTTGACAGCGACAATTGTGCGATAGCCGCGGTCGCGTTGCAGTTACTATTTACGTGATAACCCCCCGGGACTGTAGTCCAGATATTAAAAATAAAAAAAAATACTTTGTTATATGAGTAATCAATTTGTTGTCCGATAATGGATATCTAAGTGAAGCATCTTATATTAATAATCGATTGTTTCCTTCATAAAAGTAGAAACGTACTTATCCGATGTCTCAGACCATAACGCCTTTTGAGGAAGTACCTAATTAAAAAACGTATATTACACTTCATTTATATTATTACAGAAGTGAAAGGGAAGCTGGCTTTTGAAATATGTAACACTATAATTTCGAACGGCTTTCGAGGATAATTATTGTGAAACTGTCACGGTGGGTGATGAATGGGTTTTGGTTTTATTTCAGTTTGATACATGTCACATGCCTACCACTTTTACTCAGATAATCTATTACTTGGATGGTACATTTTAGTCTAGAAAAGATTTAGGTTCCTGTGAGACTATCAAAAAACAAACTACAAGACGTATACACTTAATACTTGCAATAGATGAGTCGTATAAAACATTACGTATATCTAAAAATCTATATAAGTGTCGTCATTGAGGTTTTATGAAACGTAATCCGCCGGGGGATATCGCAAGCATTGGCTAGTAAATGAATAAAATGTAATGTTTTGGTAATCAAAACGCCCTGGTTTCTCTTTCATACGACTACTCGTACTAGTAGGTGCCACCGATAAAATCAACTTCGCCATATAGGTATTTATCTTAGAAATTTCGCAATGATACGTCTATAATTAGAATTGTCCTATTGCCCGATAGACCATCATCCGTCGTCGATTAAGTAAAATTAGAATTGCGGAAATCACTCTCACCAACTAATAATTATTAGTATCATACCTACTATTCTAAATCTCATCTTGAGCACCGTTCCATTGCGTCTACAACGGTGTGCTGCGATGTGTTCTAATTTTGTTTTTTGCAGATTCTATGGACATAGGTAATTTATATATTTTAGTATTGGGCATGCCATTCCATTTTATGGTTCAATTTGTCACGTACCTACCATTAAGGAATGGTTCAGTATGTAACATAACAACTTAGATGAATCATCTGCTGAAAGTATATCTGGACGTGTTGTATGAGACAGATTTATTAAGGGACCGCTAGTGGGTTAGATATTTTATTATGTATTAAGCAGAGAGAAGATATTGTATGTTCTCTCTGGTATTAAAGCTGTTGTGAAAAGTGGATTCTGAATCGACCACAGCGGTACAAAACCTGCAACGCAATCGCTGCACGATCAGATAATTAAATAATAATAAAAATAAAGCTTTAGTAGTTACACGCAATTCTCCACAATTTAATTTATTTATATTCACTTTTTTTTTCGAGCACTCAATGGCTTTATTGATTTTAAAAAGGTATTTACAAATAAAACTAGACTATTGTTTATAAAATTTTCACCAATAATCCAAAAAGCTTACAATTTAGGTATAGGTACCTACAGCTTATACAGTGCGTTCATAAAGTACGGAAACGCTTCAATAACTTCTAGTATATTAACATATAGAGAAAAGCTCTGATAGGTCGATTTTTGATTTTGATTTTATACTTTTTTATGCAAACAGCATCATTCTATCCCCTCCACCTTCCAAATTATGACGTCATCATTAGTTTTTTAAAATGGGAAGGCCATAATTTTATATTATAAATGGCAAACTGGCCATTTTCTGAGCTCAAAAATACCAAATACAGGGGTATTAACATAAAAATAAATGAAATACAGGGTGCTAAGAAATTAATATATTTTCATTTGCAGCTTTCAATTTTCAATAATAACAATAATATTAATACGCTGTGGTAACTATGAACTTATTAATTGTTGTTAAGGATTCAGATTCAAACGCATACTTGTTTTTATTCATAATTTGTATAAAATTGAAAGCAGCAAATAAAAATATATTAATTTTTAGCACCCTGTTTTCAATATTTTTTTAATGTTAATACCCATGTATTTGGTATTTTTTAACACAGAAAATGGCCAGTTTTCCGTTTATAATATAAAATTATGGCATTCCCATTTAAAAAAATTCATGATGACGTTATAACTTGGAAAGTGGAAGGGATAAAATGATACTATTTGCATATAAAATAAGAATATGAAAATCGAAAATCGACCTGTCAAAGCTTTTTCTCTATATGATAATATATTAGTAGTTATTGAAGCGTTTCCATACTTTATGAACGCACTGTATACTTTCTTTCTTATGTCGTGTGAAAAAACTTATCCCCTGGAACTCATTACAGTTGGAGTTTTTAATTTTAATAATTGAGCCCATTCTTGCAAAAATTTTTACTAAAATCGTCATAATCTCAATACAGTTTGAAGTCTCTATACCCTAAACTGATGTATTCGTTGTAGTCAAGAATTTTACATAACGATTTAACGTGGCGTGGTTGGATTAAATATAAAATTATTTATTTGCAGGTGTAGACCCTTCAAATTTTCCTTCAAATATCTTGAATAGTCGTAGTTCTTCCGGTATAAGCGGCAGTTACTGTAAATTGCCATGTATATAAAGTCAAAACTGAAGATGTTCAGAAACAAAATATCAATTGTTTCCTCCATGGCTACTCATCATTTGATCAAATCCTTTGCACATTTTATGGAAATATACTAAAAGGGCAAAGAGATTCATAAATGGGTATATCTCAGTCTCAGATTTTTGATTTGGCTCAGATAAGTTGTAGGCGGTGTTAGGTTTTCTCAGAAAAGTGACTTCCGATAGAGGAGTAAGTTAAAGTCAAATCCATTTTGGTGAAAAAAGAATAGTTCTGTGAAACTACAAGTACCTATGATGTTGAACATGTGGCATGATAATAAAAAATTGTGCTAATAGAATTCATACCACGAGGGTTCCTTATATTTGTACCTACCTACTACCCACATATCAGAATGAAACGTAAATAAAAATGCAAGGATAGGTTCGATTCTACTTACTTAAGCCATCCTTAAAAATCTGGTTTATTTTTATATAATGAAATTGAGAAAAAGAAATGTGAAAACTCCAAATTGTGGGAGAAATTCATGGGAAAAATATTACTGAATAAAATAACAAATGAAATATACAAGGAAGGTTAATGAATAATATTTCTGAGATTGTAGATACATTTAATGAGAACTATATTAATATAGGAAAAAATAACAAGCGAAATAGAACCTGAGCAAAATTATAGATGTCTGACTAAAAAATGAATAGTTACAAGTCAATGTTTTTATTTCCTACTTCTTCCACCGATATTATGAGCCTAATTCAACTATTGAAAAACAAAAATGCGGTGGGTGTCGATGGTATGAAAGCCACAATCCTGACAACATCATTCATAATTGAACATAGGTATAAGAGAACCCACATTGAAAATATTTCAAAGATACCTGCAAAACAGGAAACAATGTATGAAAATTGGAAAACATAAAAGTGACTTCCGAAAATCTAGAATAGGGTGTACCACAGCGAACTATCCTGAGTCCAATTCTGTTTAATATTTAGATACCTTGATAACTTCTTATTCTCAATCCCAACAACGGGAAAAATATTCACATATGCTGACGATACATAATTTTTTTATGAGGACACCTGGACTCCTTTGAATGATAAAGTAGAAATAGATCTTGAAAATATCAAAAATTGGTTTTCATTGAAACTCTTCTGAAACGTACTGACCATCCTTTAATTCCCTCAATATGTTCAATCTTTACACTATCAGGCCTGTAAAATATATTAAATATCTCGGGACCATACTCTTTCATGTACTTACGGTTCGTTTTGTCTCCATTTGTTCTAATACCTTATTTGCTATAGTTGTTTCATGTGTAGTTCATTGATTAGTTCTAGTATTATTAGATTTATTCTCGAACCCTCTAGAAACTATATGTGAGGTGCACTTTGTCACAGTATTGTCAGTTTGACAAGCTTCTGGAACATTATTACAAGCGTCTAGATAATCATAGAATATTCTCAATGAATGTCATGTCAAGATTCAGATATATAAGGCCGTGTCGATCACGGGTCACAGTCAATCGATGAAAGTCAGTTTATTGAATCAGTCTGTTAGAATCAGATGTTAACATTAGTTCAGAAGGTGAAGTCTGCGGATTTTGGAGTATATCGCAAGCTCACCACAAAACGTTTAGCACAGATGTGATGGAGTTCCTGAAAAATGAAAAAGAATGACTGACAAAAATCTGACAAATTCTAGAAAATCAAGACAGAAGACGACAAGAACAACAAAGAATTAGACAGCGAGATAAAGAAGAACGAGAAAGAATTCGACAGGAAGACCAAACAAAATTCAGACAAATTTTAGAAAATCAAGAAGGAAGCAGACAAGAATATGTAAGATTGGGGAAGAATTAGACTAGAATGTCAGGAACAACATGCAAAAAATATGCTATAATATGAAGAAGAGCGGACCAAAATTAGACCAGATAAAGAAGAACAGAAAAGAGTAAGACGAAAATATGAAGAAGAATTAGACAAGAATATAAAGAACTGGCAACAATTAGACAAGAATATGAAGAAGAACTGGCTGGAATTAGACAACAATATAAGAAAAAACAATGTCCAACAGAAACTTGCGGAGGTCGATAAAGAGGTGCTGGAGGTAGAAGGTGCTTCGGCCGCAATAGAAGAAGCCCCGTGAAGCGACGCAGTAACCGAGACAGTAGGAGCAATTGCAGTAGATCACGCAATACTGAAGGTAGTGAAATGTACTATCGTATTTTTTTTTGCTGGTAACAATGGGGAATGTTTATGAGTTATTAAAATTGTTCTTGTGGCACTGGTGTCTATTAATAATCTCCTGTCTTCTCCTTGAGTCGGCCGTCGATGTGAGAATTCCACCAGATGATGAAATGATGACTGTTATTACTGGGGCATTATACTCCATTCTCGACGATTACCCCCTCTTTTCGATCTGTTCTAACTTTCCGGCTGTTGCGTCTTTTTCTGTAGCAAAAGTGCCCTATGTCACCACAGATTTAACGCCTAGGCACTGGTATTCTTGGTTTTTCTACGGTCAACTGGGCTAGTTTATTTTGAAAATCTATTTTAACACTTATAATTCTGTCAGAATGTTCTCAAAGTCTAACGCGAAAACAAACACAAAAAGTCTTCAACGCAAATAACTAAATTAAATAAATAACGTTTTAAAAGTCTAAAACAAAAACGAACAATCAAAACCAATAATATAAACTAAATCTAACAAACAACTTAAGTATTTGATACCATGAACAAGTCTTAAACACGAAAACGAATAACTATTAAATCTAAATCTAACAAGTATGTGCTAGATAGCATTTCGTACAGTACAACGGTTTTTAGTCTTATGACTACAGCAAAGATCAATAGTTACGATCGTTAACTTGCGCCAAGTCTCCATTTTGGTTTAGACCGCCCTGTATATGATGCTCTGCACGAGACTTGATAAACGATAGTAAGTATTTATTCAGAAATTATTGGGTGTGGCGTGAGGGGAATGCAGTTAAAATGCTCTAATTAGAGAAAATTGCAGCATATACAAAAATATAGGCTTTGGAACATCCCTGAAGTTGTACAAAAGATTTCATTTGAAGTACAAACGAATCTTTTTTCTTTCTTCTAACAATAAAGTTATTAGCAAAAGTAGTTTTGCTTTCCGAACTTTTTAAAAAAATATTTCTTTTGAGGACATACTCGATCAGAGAGCACTACCTTTCGATTTTGTTTTGTTTGAACAGAGAAAGAACACCTCCAAAGAGTAAAGAGCAGGTAGAACATACAATTTGTGTGTGTTATACGTTCCCTCTGGTAAAGATGGAAATAAATTTGGTATGACAAAATGACAAGTGACATATTCAAAATTGAATGATTCTACAACTGGATTCCATGATTGTATAATATTAATCAATCTGTTTTCTATGACAGAAATTCTGTTATGTCTATAAGTAAGTCAAATAAACTTTTTGTTTATATATGTATATAGATATAGGTATATATGAGATATTACGAAATTTGTTATCACGATTGAGGTCGCAGTTTTGGAAGTATCAAGTTCAAATAATTTGGAAAAAAAACAATCTCTTAAATATCTCGGCCGAGTTCGTTATTGGCCATTATCGAGTAAGAAGTTTCAAAATGTCGACCGTTAAAACATTTATAAAAATCAATATGCTGTTAATTTTTTTTCGAAATTTAAAAGTGTGAACGATCGCAATAGGTACATTTAAAAAAATTCCTAATATTAATAAAGAAATAATCTATGGATGTTCAAATTTTGAGAAATTTACCTTTCCGCTGGCTACAGGCCGTCGGGATTTTTTAATGTTTTATTTTATAGAGTTATTATCCTCAACAGGATAAAAGTAGTTATTATTTGATTGAAAATTTCTTATCCATTTTAAGTACTTTAGTTCAACTCTATCTAAATTGACGTGAGAAAATTTAAATATCAGATGATATTGAAATTAAATATATTGGAAAAATCTTTATTTTCTTAACCAATATAACAAAACAATTTTATCATTTAATAAACTGGCTTAGACCCCATAAAAACTTTCGGTATCGGTAGTAAAACGATCCAGTAAGGGTCCCTGATTTATGTATATAAATAATATATACTTATATATGCATATATATTTAGTAATATTTATCTACCAGGTAAATATACAAAAGTGGCGATTTTTTTATTGTGTTGGAGCATATAACGATTATTTAACACAATGGAAATGTTTTATAGTTTAAGAAAATAAAAAATAATATTTCAGTGTGAGAACAAAACTTTTTTATTGACCCCTGTAGGTACCGGTTGACATGCCGTCCTCTAAATCATTCTTTGACACATGCGCAATAGTCTCTAAACCCTATCATTTCTTTGTAATACATGGATTTGTTGTCTCTCTTTCTTCGTGAGTAGATCTGCTTATATACTCTTATATACTAGCCTTCTCGGAGTATTAATTCTATGATGTCATCGTTACATTACCTCTCTCAAATCGAGACTGAATACTGACATGCACACCATATATTGACAAAATTCAAATAAAGGAAAAATATGAAATCGAATGGTGCTCATGCGTTGTTCTGAAGCAACACACTCCATTCTATTAAAGAGATTCAACTTGAATTTGGAATTTTATACAGTGAAATAACAAAAATAATATTAGTTACTTTATTAAATAGGTATCAAATTATAAAACCATTTATACAAAATATCACCCTCGATAGGGGCTGCGGGACCTTGTCGTTGGTTCGGGGGCCTGGTTTCCTGTGGGGCTACTGACGCCGAGCTGCTTTGGGAGAACGAATGAATGAATGAATGTGCATCCATATAAACGGGCTCTGCTTGTATAAATAAAAGGATGATCGTATAAAAAAGAAATCACTAACATGCAGCCCCCCGATGAGTACGGACTCATCGGGTATCTGCTCCTCTGGGAGTGGACGATACGTAGACTTAAAGGCTTAGGCCTAAAGCCTGCGTATCTTCGTGCCAAGCCAAGATGGAACAGATACGTTAAAGCTGCGTGGCCGGGGGCGAAACCGGTCGTTAGTAGCGAACTCTGGATACCTGGCGTCCTCCAGTTTCAATTAGCCTCCTCACGGCATGCGGGGCTCTGCTGTGAGGGACCCTTAGTTCCCTAGCAGTAGCAGTAGCCACGAGTACGTGGGTCTTATTATAAACCAAAATAAAAAAAACAAATAAAGGATGGCGATCCTCAATCACCAAAAACTGAAGAGGTGTCTAGCGCACCTCAAACTATCCCGGTGGAATCCACCACCAAGGCAAGGGAGCTCGTAGAGCCTTAACAGGCCATGGAAGTGGAACCCTCACAGGGAGCAAGTAGGATGAGTAGGAGATTCCTCCCTCGAAGCGGCACGGGCATTGAAGAGGCACGTAAAAAGGCCCTAATGCCCATACAAAAGCACTCAGCTTCGATAAAAATTACCAAAAGGATGAGGTCTGAAGAGTCCTCGCCTATGGAAGCCTCGAAGAAGAAAAAAGGCAAGACGGACGTAGGAAGTCGACAAGGGACAAACGCTCAATCGACTCCCTCGACCAGCCAAGCAGCTGCTGCCACTAGGGATGCAGCCGAGAAGCGGAAGATTCCACCTAAGGATGGGTCCTATAGGAACGGGTTAGCATTATGCATACACAGTATCCGGATGAGCTCCTGACCACGGATCAATTGAAGACCGTTCAGAAGCACGTCCTGGAAAGGGTCATGCGACAGAGGAAAGTTGAGGGCGTCAAATCCTGCTTCCTCGATGCTAACTTTAAACCTGGCTGGATCCTTATTTTATGCAAAAATAAGAAAAATCCCTACTCACCTTCACCGTCGATCCACCATCAGAGGCCAAACTCAAGAGCAATGGTCTTATTATCAACTTCAAGTTTGGCGAAGTAAAGCTAAACTTGAAAAAAACTGCTTCCCAAGCAGCGACAAGCATGTAGGAGGAAAGGATAGGGATCTGGAAGGGGAAACCCAGAAAGAATCCTGACCAAAACTCTACTTGATAGTTGCTGCGGGAGCGGACAGCTCAAAGGCTAAAGGGCCTAGAGCCACAAGAAGATGGACCCTTAAGGATAACTGCCAAAGCGGCCATGAGTGTCCTAGAGTCGGTGGTGGATGGAGAGTCAATTGACATTGGCCTGTTACAGGAGCCAAAAGCAGGGGCCAAATAAGGGGGATCCCAAAAAGTACGGCAAACTGATATACAGCACCAAAGGAGAAAGGCCGCGTGCGGCCATAATCCTAAGTAGAAGAATGAAGTTTACACCCGTAACCCAGTTTGTCGAGAGAGACCTAGTTGCAGTGCTGGTTGACCTGATGATTGGGGCACAGAAGATACAACTGATCTGTGCCTCAGCTTACTTCCCGGGAGCCGAACGAGAAGCCCCACCGAAGGAGGTAAGTCAATTAATTAACTTTTGCATGTTAAAAAACTTGAACTTTATTGTTGGGTGTGATTCAAATTCCCATCACCTGGCATGGGAAAGCTCAAAAATAAATTATAGAGGGGAAAGTCTCTTTGAATTTCTAACCCGAAATAATTTACAAATTTCAAACAAAGGAAGTAATCCTACGTTCGTAAATAAAATAAGACAAGAGGTCTTAGACATTACGTTTTCAAATGCCCTCATGTCTACAAAAATTTCCAAATGGAGAGTTTCGGATGAAGCCTCGATGTCAGATCATAATTATGTTTTGTTTGAGGTGGAACCCGAGAGTACCCAACTGGAAAAGAGAAGAGTAGTCCAAAAAACAATTTGGACCTCCTTCGATGATCACATAAAGTCTGAGGTGGAGAACCTAAGGATTGGATCTATCGAAACTATTGAAGACCTGGAAAAGGCTGCAAATGACCTGACCAGCATTTTGAACAGTGCCATCGAAACAAGCTGCCCCGTTCAGCAAAGGGCACCCAAGAAAAAGGTTCCCTGGTGGAACGGGGAGCTTGAGCAATGCCGAAAGCTTGCGAGAAGCCTGTTCAACAAAGCTAAAATACGAGGGGACTGGGATACTTATCGCTCAGCCCTCACCAAATATAAAAAAACTCTGGTCTAGGTTGGATACCGAAAGTATGGAGGGGAGTAAAGGTGGTCTTTATACCAAAAGCTGGGAGAGCAATCGAACAGCCTAAATTATTTAGACCGATAAGCCTATCTTCCTTTTTTCTAAAAAGTATGGAGATGGTGCTGGACCTTCACATCAGAGAAGGATGCCTAGCTAGGTACCTACTCCATAAAAATCAGTATGCTTACCAAAAAGGCATATCGACTATCAATGCACTGGACGACCTCACTGAAAGGATTGAAAAGGCAATAGTGTGGAAGGAAATAGCACTATGTGAATTTCTGGACATTCAAGGAGCCTTCGACAATACATCCTTTGAGGCCATTGAAAACGCTGCCAGTGCAAAAGGAATAAATCCATTAACTATAAAATGGATAACATCTATGCTAACAAGCAGAGAAATTACTGCAAAAATGGGAGAGGAATCCAAAACGATAAGGACTGCCAGAGGATGCCCCCAAGGAGGGGTCCTATCTACCTTGCTATGGTCCATCGTGGTCCTAGTCCTAAAATGGCCTACTGGTCTTATGTCACTATAGTCCGTCCGACTAATAAATATGCAGCCTCAGTCTGGTGGCTGAAAACAGAACAGAGTTCAATTCAAAATGAACTCAAAAAAATCAAAGACTAGCTTGCATAGGAATCTCAGGGGCAATGCGAACAACACCAACTGCAATGGAAGTTATCCTGAATTTGACTCCACTGCATTTGCATATCCAGAGGTGTGTATTAGATGAAGCCCTAAGAATTCATAGAAAAAGCAAAGCAAGATATGCGAGAGTGACAGGACACTGCACCATTCTAAACAAAATTTCACATCTAAAAGACATTCCAGTCGATGATATGGGCACACAACTCTGCTTCAGCAGAAACTACGAAATAAAAATACCAAAAGTGGATGAATGGATGAGGATTCCTCTGCATGTGGATACGGAAAGAGGGGCCTTGACCTGGTACACAGATGGTTCACTGAGGGGTGGCAAAGCCGGTCTGGGGGTCTATGGACCGTCTACGGAAATTCATAGCAAGTAAGCCAGGCCGCAATCGAAGCAGTGGCAAATGTTGCTAAGACCTCAAAACCGGTAAAAGAATGCGATGAAGGTCTTATGCAACTGGCAAGAGGCAACAAAGTTTGCCTTATATGGATACCAGGGCACAAGAACCTTCCAGGCAACGAAAAAGTTGACTCTTTGGCCAAAAAAGG
The DNA here is from genome assembly GCA_958507055.1 of Crioceris asparagi. Lineage (NCBI taxonomy): Eukaryota > Metazoa > Arthropoda > Insecta > Coleoptera > Chrysomelidae > Crioceris > Crioceris asparagi. Next base: position 50,743,114 of record OY293827.1, read on the forward strand.
CTCTGAAAAGCTTCCAACAGGCCCTGAGCTATTCTGTGGATATGCAAAGCAGCATGTTAAAACAGAAAAAAGTGGGAATCAAGACTGAAAACCAAGTACTGGCACGACCTAGAGCAAGCCAGTCAGGCCAAACGCCTAATAGACTGGCAATACTCAAAGGAAAATACCCTACTTCTCCTTAAACGAAATGATCTGATAAACTTAGTTGGAATCACTACAGGTTATTATCCCATCAAAAATCATCTAAGAAAGATGGGTTTTATTGAAGATAATTCCTGCAGATTTTACACAAAAGCTATAAAATCTGTAAATCACCTTTTAACCGAATGCGAAAACTTAGCATATAAAAGACTAAGGGCGTTTCCCACCTATGAGGACCTAAAAGCCTGTGGTGCAAGAGCACTAATCAATTATTTCAAGGAGCTGGATCTAAGCCCAGAAATAACAGTACAATAGTACATCACGGGATGGTACAAAAGACCTTAAGGTCGAGGTGCCCGTAAAGGGTAACGTCCCTAATACCCGGTTCTTTCATAATAATTCAAAATATCAACGTTTCGAAGGCTGCATCTATACAATGAGACGGGTCTAAGGTGATTCATACAGGATGTTGCATCGCTATTATTGAAAGTTGGAATAGTCCATCATGAGTTTTCAAAATCCTCCAAGTTCACGATTCTAGCATGTTGTACTTTATCTGCTAAAAAATCCTTCTTCTAATGTTCGCTCACATAAATTATATTAACATCACTTAAATTTTCTTTGAAAATATCATTAAGTAAGCTGAAATCAATAAAACCGAATGAATATCTTAAAGCATGAATTTTTTCCAAGTAACAAACTCCACATTTATCTTCTTTGCTGAGTAGTAATAAAAAATTAATGTATTGCTCTCCAATTCTTATGCTAATCTCTTTGTGAATTGTCGCTCAACAATGAAGCCTTGTCTACGAACGCTACTCTCATGATGAAAGCTAAATTCAAATTGGCAATTCGTACTCAATTCCATTTTTAATAATTTCACTGAGAGGCAAATGCTCGATGACGTTATCATGGACTAGAATACAAAGAGCTCAAACGTTGGCATGGAAGCCTTGGGATGCTTCAATTTTCAGTTTGACGTCTACGGTGGAACTTTTGACACTTTCATCTGGTCTAGAGCAATCGATAACAAAAAGAGCATTATTAGCAAATTCAGCATATCCTAGGAGCGGGTGGTGATGAGAAGAATGTTTGTAACTGTATGTGAAAAATCAGAGTGTGGTGCTCTGTCCTTTCTCAGAAATGCATTTGCGGTTGTTGTTATTGTTGAAAGGATAACCCAGGAAGAACCGTTTAGCCAGAATATGAATAAACATGTAGAAAATATGAAATTTTAATTGAGCATAACATTTTTCTGTTTTATTCCGAGAGATGGCATTTTGACAGGGTAGTCAAGGACATTGTAAAAAAAGTTTAATCAAAATCCTTTGAGCCGTTTGAGGTTTTCGGCTATTGCGCAGCAACGAGTGCGATCAGGATTCTCATTCAATGCCATCGGCGATCAGAATCAAAAATAACAACCTCAGAAAACTCAGAAATGTCAACATTTGTTGAAATCTCGACACCGAAAATTTTATGCGAATACAATAAGTTACTATGGTAGCGGTAGGAGAGTAAAAATTGGGCCAAGTCTGATCAATTTTTTTCTTCTGAATAAACATATTTTCTTTATTTATTGAAAATAGGCTCAAAAGGAATTATTCATTTCATTTCTATTTTATGAAAATAATTATTTTAAATAAATTGAAATTGGTTATAGAATTTTTCTTAAATTATCACACAGAATGGTAATGGTTACTCATAATTTATGAATATCTTGGCATTTCATTTGATTTAAAAAATTGTTGTCTGCAATTCCAGAGTAACTCTAAATATGTACTTGGCGCAAAGTTTCACCGACCATAAATGTCGGTTTTCGTGGTAATAAATACCACCAAGATATAACAGTCAGACAAGGCAGATAAAATGTAAGAGAAATAAAATTTGCTCACTAGCTTCACTAGCTCACCAATTTAAAGAGCCAGGTAGGCGATTTCAATGGCGTCGGTGCATCATTTCTTCCAAGGGTGTGATTATCAACGATTAAATACTATATTATCGTTAATATAACTCTATTAGTGTCATTGATTGAATGCATTCCGCAGCATGAGATTCAATTGTTTTATTTTATTCTTTGTGTCTTTGAAATATGTAAGATGAAGAAAATCGGAAGAAGAGAGGTGCATATTGTATTTACAAAAATTGTACGTCTTATTTGTGTTCTGACGGAAAAAGTGATTGTTTCTCCCAAGGATGAAATCAGGTAAGAATTTTGAAATAATCCTAATTTTCCAATGATACTGAGATAATTCGAACATTAAATATAAAAAGATCGTGTTGATTTTTTCAACTATTGCTCAGTATTATCCAAAACTATAGTATAAGAAAACATTACTAATGGGAGATTACTACTCTATTGCAGATGTCGAGAATGGCTTGAGGCATGCGGATGCCAAGATTTGTTACATCCTATTTTTTATTTATTTAAAGTTTAACGTCGCATTAATCTACAAGATTATTAGCGACTAATAAAATTGTTCCTTACAATCTTAATTTTATTGATGAAATTAATATCATAAAAATATGAAAATAATTGTTTGATGTTGTTAGTAAAGTTGTCCTCATATGTTAGTGAAATTTTATTTCTTTGTCTCTCACTGATATATTTTGTGCACTCAAGTAGATATACGAAAACGGTATAAAAGCGTAAGAAAATATCGAAAAAGAGAGAAATTCTACAAAATCACCAAAAAAAAAAGCGTTTAAAAACAAGCCGTATGATAGGTACGAGAAACGATCCTCCAGATTCGGAGGATGAAAAGGAAAAATAATATTTTATTATAAATTATATTTCATAAGTAATAAATAAAACATGAAATTAAAATAATTCTTTCATTTGTCTATGTAGGTACACTATATATAATATTTGTTGTCGCCTGCGTGGATACTGGACTATAATTATTATTCATAGAAAGAAACAAATTTTGATAAAACAGATCCCCAAAAAACATTCCCAATGTAAACTTTTGGAGGTGAGAGCTATATTCAGCAAAATTCAACAAAAAAACTCAAATCTTTCGCATATGCTCAGTTAGAGCTGAACCACACTGATACAATTTTTGGTATGTTGTTTTGTATAAGAATTTTGTTTGAATGGTACATTTTCATCAAATGATTCTATCGCTTCTCACCGCCCCCAAAATTCCTTCCATGAAATTACAACTTGACGTATTATATTCATAACCCACATTTACAGTAAATCTGGTATGTCGATTTTATTCTTGCTTGCTTTTGAACTGGACAATAACGGAGAATATTTTCTATTTTCAATTATTCAAGGAATTATACTTTTATTTTAGGCATTTGTTGTGTAATATTAAGGTGATGTAATTACCAGCAAATAAAAATGTTGAATTTATTTATATACATATTAATATTTTAATATCTAATGTTTCGTTCTTATAATATGTATATTGTATTGAAATACTCGTAGATTATTATGCTAAGTTTTCTACCATGAATGGTATTTTAAACACTTCAGGAAATTAATGAATGATTTCAGTATGATAGGTCTTCAAGATTCAAAATTAGTTTTTTCAGTTATTCAATTTGCGCAAGAACGTATCTGTAATATAATATCTACTCAAATAAACGGTCTCCATCCTGGTCATTCTGTGGTAAACTTATTGTAACGTGGATAGGTATTCATGTACTTACGGTTAATATTTGTTTATTAGCTAGTTATTTCTACTACCTTGTTTGCTATAGTTGTTGTTTGTATATTTCATTATGTAGTTCTAGAATTATAGTAGATTTATTCTCGATCCTTCCAGAAACTATATGTGATGTACAATTTGTCATACTATTGTCAGTTTGATAAGGATCTAGAACATTAATTAAGTGCATCTAGATAATCATAGAACATTCTCGATGAATGTCATGTTATGATTCAGGTCACAGACATATAAACAAGGGAGACAGACCTTTCCATTCATAAATTTCGTTTGTTTACAATCAGACATCTTTTCCAAACTTAAACGAGTTAGAAAGAGATCGCTTTAAAAAACGAAAACACTGTAACCCTAGCGTCTACTGTTGAAATCATCTTTGCCAATGGCGTGCAGTTTTTAGGGGTTTATATGTCTGTGATTCAGGTATATAAAGCCGTGTCGATCACGGGACAGAGTTAGTCTTATGAAGTCAGTGAGTCTTATAAAGTCAGTTGATAACAGTAAGTCTGTGGAATCAGATGTTAATAGTAGTTCTGTCGGTGAAGACAGTGACAGTATAGTTTGTCAAGGTGACAATTGTACTACAACAGAAGGTCGGGTACAGAGTGTTTGAAAATAAACCATCGGAATCAATATGCGAACTTTGAGTATAACGCAAGTGAACTCACCCCACAACGTTTAGCACAGGGTTAAACGTTACAATTGGTGTCAGAAAAAGGGATTTTCGCATTTTGCTGAGAATCTATGGTAAATTCTAGATCAAAAGATTTGAGGAAATGGTAACTTTTGAAGATATAATGGAGTACTTGAAAAGGTGATGGTGATGGTGATGGTGATGGTGATGGTGATGGTGATGGTGATGGTGATGGTGATGGTGAGAAGAACAATAAAATATTAAAAAGGAATATCAAACAAAAATAGATCAATTTCTAGAAAATCAAGAAAGAAGCAGACAAGAACAGGAAAGAAGCAGAAAAAGAAGAATGGGAAAGAAAAAGACAAAAAGAAAAAGAAGAATGGGCAAGAAAGAGACATGAAGAAAAAGAAGAATAGCACATAGAAAAGTTGGCAACACCGTACACTACTTTGATAGTTATGGGAATTTGAAACAACCTGGAGAATTAGCTGAATATTTTGTCAGTAACGTCAAGATCATTTATAATTATGATGTATATCAGAAATATAATCAAGTAAACTGTGGACATTTATGTTTAGAATTTTTGTTGAAATAAATTTAATACTATCCACCGTACTTTCCCCCATCAGTCATGTCCATCATATTGACGTTGAAGACTGTGGATAGCAACGTTACGTCGGGGGCCTTCTACAATGATAGACCGTCTCACACAGTCTACGAATTTGCCATAGACGCTGATCCAGGTTTTGCTATCGACGAAACGCCGAATCATTTAATATACCTGCCTGTTACTCAAACAAACGAAATCCATAATATTACGCTAAAAGTGCTCGATCAAAACTTTCAACTTGTCAATTTCCGAAACGAAGAAATCATAATTCGATTGGAGCTAAAGAAACAAAGAAAATGTTCCTAAGCATTTACAAAAGCCGTTCATCTGTTAACACTGCCCCAGTCTTCCAGAAGACCTTCATCAACAACAACGACAACGCTCGTCGCCAACTTAATATGCAGAATATTAAATTTTTCAAGTCTATCAGTTATCATGTTAACGTCCCAAGTATTCAACATCTTTCGAAAGCCCACCATGGACGAATCCATACAAAAAATGGAATTGAGAACGTACTACCCGTACGTCAAGTCTTTTCACAACAATGACGTTATTGAAATCCAGATCAATCAGTCTGATGCTTTCGATGCTCTGTACGAAAGTATTCTACATGTCAGCGGCAAAATCAACAGAACTGAAGGAAATGGATGAGTCACTTTTGTCAATAATGCTGGTGCATATATGTTTCAATCCATCAGTTATGATCAAAATGGTAAAGAATTGGAATCTGTACGTGACGTTGGAACTGTTAGCACCATCAAAGGATATTTGTGTTACAGTGCCGAGGATTCCAAACACTTGACTATAGCTGGCTGTACCTATCCCAATAATGTCGATGCCCTCAATACAACTACTTTGACATTTAGCATGTTTATTCCAATGAAGCATTTGTTGAACATTTTCAATGACTATGAGTATGTTTCCTATGGAAAACATTCCATACGTTTGGTGCGAGCTGGAAACGATAATAATTGCTTTAAAATCAAAGAACCGGCTGGTGCAGCTGTAACCACAGTACAATTGGAAATTGAAAATGTAGAACTAAAAGTGAAAAGATTGTATCCAAACGATGAAATTAAATTGCAACTTTTGAATGCAATCAAAGCCGATGTACCATTCCTGATTCCTTTCAGAAAATGGGAACTAGATATGTTGCCTGCTCTCACAACTGGAGCCACCAAAGAAATATGGGCAGTGAAAATTTCTTCGTTTCTCAAAGACCACGATACGTCATCGTGTGCTTTCAAAAAATCATGATTACAGTAAAGTTAACAACGATCCTACACACTTTGATCATGTAAATATAACAAATATCACATTAACTCTCAACGGAGAAAGTTATCCGAAGGGAAAGATGCATTTGACCTTCGACAAAGGTGAGTTTCCTCAAGCCTACTCCAATTATACACAAGTAGTTACAAGAATTCCTCTCAACATACTCCGCTCCTGGGATATGCTGAATTTGCTACAAATCCTCTGTTTGTTATCGATTGCTCCAGACGAGACGAAAGTGTTAAAAGTTCCACCGTAGATGTCAAACTGGAAATTGAAGCATCTCAAGGCTTCCCCGCCAACGTCCAAGCTTTTTGTATTTTAGTCGATGATGACAATCATCGAACATTTACCTCTCAGTGAAATTATTAAAAAGTGGAATTGAGTTATTTGAATCATCAGTTTGAGTTTGGTTGTCATCATGAGAGTAGCGTTTGTAGACATCCAAGACTTCAATGTTGAGCAACAATTCCAACCCAAAGAGATTGGCATAAGAATTGGAGAGCAACGTAGTCATTTTTTCCTGCTGCCACACAATCCGTTCTCTGCTGATAGACTTGAAGTTGTTCTTTAGAAAAATTTCATGGACTTAGATATTCATCGGGCTTCATTGAGTTCACCTTACTGGATGATATTCTCAAAGAAAATTTGTATGATGTAAATATAATTTATGTGAGAGTTCATCAGAAGAAGAACTTTTTGACAGAAAAAGTACAACATGCTAGAATTGTTAATTTGGAGGATTTGGAAAATTCATGGTGGGGTATTCCAACTTTCAACAACAGCAATACAACATGTATGAATCACCTTCAGACCGCTTCATCAAACAGATGCAGCCTTCGAAACGTTGATGTTTTGTATAGATGTTTTATAATTTGATACCTATGTAATAAAATGCATGCTTATGTCTAAAATGTTCTTAGGTAAATTTCTTATAGAAATGTACCTATTGCGATCGTTCGCACTTTTGAATTTCGAAAAAATTTCAACGGCATGATGTTATATGTTATTTGTTAACACGATAGAGGTTGCAGTTTTGGAGGTATCATGTTCAAATTTGCTACAAAAATCAATCTCTCAAATATCTCGGCCGAGTTCGTTATTGGGCAATATCGGGTAAGTAGTATCAAAATAGCGACCGTTCAAACATTTTAAAAAATTATTAAAAAAGAGCCGTAGTGTAAATATCATCAAAAGTAATTTTAGGTCTTAGATATAATCAGTACCTACAATTTTCCATAAAATGCACAGATAAAAAAATAAAAATTAATAAAGAAAAAATAAGAAATATTGATAAAACATGCACACTCAATATAAATTTGATGTAATTGTACATTTTCTGGAGATTTTCATATAGACTCTGATTAAAAAAATATATAGTATATTTATTGAAAAGAAATAGGCGAAAAAAAAATCTGCCTTGAAGTGGACCGCGAACCCTGTTCAACAGCCAAAGCAAAAACCTCTAACCGCAAGGCTATGACACATACATCAATTTTATGTAATAACATAGGTAGGCATACCAATGAAAAAGTAGTTAAAACTTCAATTCAATGAATTTTGAGAAATTTACCTTTCCGCTGGGATTTTTTTATTTCACTGTTATTAGAAACTATTTCACATTATTTCTTTAAATGATTGTAGAAACATTTTTAGAAATTAGTTTTACTGTGGCTGTTATAAGAAATATAATGGGTTGGGAAAGCATCCTGGAACATTCCCAAGATGAAAAACGATTGTCATATATTAAAGTTACGTTAGAAAATCATGTTCATCATTTGAAAGAGCTAAATAACATTATAAATGCATATGAAGAAAAACAACAAGTCTTTTCATTATTCAAAAAACTCGCCATCCCCTCCACCAGCAGTGAAGAAGTATGGAACGAAAAGGTTTTAATAATCCAACACGTTTTCGTAAGATTACTAGAGTAGAAGATAAATCATGTAGAAGAGAAGTCCTGCACAGAGTTTAATTGTTTTATAATTATAGAAAAATAAAAAAAATATACAAAATGTTTATTCTTTATTTATAAAAAATCCTATTGAACAATCCTTAAAACTAATTTCAATAGGAGTACGAGCAGTGGATGCAAAACAAAAACAAGTGCAAAAGTATTTTTAATCGTTTCTTGCAATTTATCGTCCATCCTAAATGATGTTATTGTTGGTGTTGTAAATGGAACAGCACATGTTGTTTTGTTGCAGCGAGTCTCACCTGTTGATTAATTTCAATTCCTCTGAGAACCAACTTGTTTTTTTCCGCCAGCGATATATTTTATTAAACTTACTTTTTTTTTGGTGGTTTGGGAAACTGCATTCTAATTGAATAAGAAATTCATATCAATTACATTCATTTTTATTTTCGATTTAAAATATATACATAATAAGCGTCATTATATATATGTAAAATTTTATATACCTATGGATGAATTGGTAGTATCTAATATTGGTGTTGATTTAATTTTGGGATTTTCTTCGCTCCTGCTGCAGCTCTTAAACGAGGTTGAGAATTTCTCTTCGTCACCATCGTCGGATATATTCCTTTTGGTAGTTTTTTCTGATGGTAGATGAAATATTTCAGTACCTCCCCATGTTATATTTGTGTAGAACACGAGTCGAATTTTAAAATTCTCTGGAATTTTGGTAGAGAATACATGCATCTGTCCATCGTTCACGGTTATTTTTCTCACTGCTATACATTGTTGATCGTTGAAACAAATGCCTGCTTCGATTACATTTGGTGGTATATCTACGTACAACATGTTTTTAATTATATTGTATAAAAGTATAAACGATGCCTTCAATTTAGCCATCTTCTTCTGAGTTTCTTCTCTATTACGTAGACACCAAATGAAAGCCTAATCGCATCATCTTATATTTATCTCTCGATTGACAATCACACATGCAGTATCCGAAAGAGTTGCATCGTTTACATGCTCGACCGTCAACTTGGGTTTTTGGTTTTCGAAAACATTTCTTAATGCAACAATATTGTTCTTCGTCTGAGGAATTTTGTTGTGATGATGCTGTTGACATTGTATCTGTCGAATAAGCATAATTTACAATTTAACTTGCATAAATATTCTGTTCGGAAATAAGGAGGTTTTTCTCTCTGAAATCTTCGCTATTTCTTGCTCGATTTAAACGAATCCAAAAACTGAATCGTCGTCAAATTTCCTGTAGAAGACGATTTCGGGGGTCGTTCTCTTGAAACGATAAGGGTTGTCCGAGCGCCACACGCTTCTAGATGGCTTATCGCCCCGTTCTCCGTCGAAAGCGGTGCGTGGCCGCCGTCCACGATGTCTACCCATCGGCAAAATCACAATTTATACGCTCCATCTTATCTATGATTGCCTCTAAGAAAGTGCGCACGCGCCGCCGATCGAGCAGCAGAAGGCCGCGAAGGGGACCTCCTTTGGCCCCCCCAACCAAGGAGCCCTAAGGAGCGCCTACCACCACGTCGTCTTTCATGCTCCATGACCGCGTGACGGCATGGCTGCTGTTACAGATATGTCGTGGGTTTGGCGATAACTATAGAACATTTTGATAGTTTACATATGGGAAGCCGCGTAGCTGAATAGGAAGATTATATGCGTTGTGTACCAGAGGTTTTGTGTTCGAGGCCCCGATGCCGGTCAGCATTTTTTTCTGAAATTATTATTTCATTCAAATTCAAATGTGGCGCCATTCGACACCAACAATTGTTTGTATTTTCTGGATGACTATGTTCCTTGGATGCCTGTGCACAGATGACAAATTTGAATTTCCCGCGCTTTCAAGACAGCTCTGTCAACTGCCGACTTAGTATTTCCCCCGCTTCCAAGATGGCGCAGTCAGATGTCAAATTTGGATTTCCCGCGCTTCCAAGATGTTGTTCCAAGATGGCGGTCATGACGTCACTTCTGTCCCGGAACCCGCCTTGTGTATCTACTCGTCACATATAGGTACGTCACTATTTTTCTACAAGTATTCATGTGTAAGGCGTGTATGACCTAATCTTAAGCGTGTCAGAATGACCACTTGTCTACGGTTTTCCAATTTGAGTTTGCGTGGTAGCACTGACGGCTTGATTTCTTTCAGTTTTGAATGAGAGTTATTCCACTGTTGTTGCCAAATATTTGTTACTATTTGCCAAAACAAATGCTTCACGTCCTTACATACCGCAACATTGGTGACTGGTAGGTCCTGGTTGGAAAATGCTGCTCGTGCCCAGCTATTCCTACATGTGATGGTATCCATATGACATGAAGTGATGAATTTCTTCGTTGTATTATATGCAGTTCTCACTTTATGAGTTGTAGAATTGGGTGTTGAGGATATTGTTGTTTCAAGCCGATGATAGCTCCTAGTGAGTCCGATATGATTAACCATTTGTCCAAGTTTACTTCTTTGCAATATTGTAAAGCTTTTTGTATAGCAAACAGTTCTACGGTGTAAATAGTGCACATTGTTGGTAGTTTAAATGCTTCTTGGTAATTATTTGTTAATAACGCTGCTGCGACTCCATTTGGTCTTTTGGAGGCATGTGTATATATATTGTGGTAATTTTCGAATTTATCTAGTAGTTCTAGAAAGTTTCGGACGATGGATTGGGGGTTCATCATATTTTTGTCTAGATGGTAATAGGGATATTGATGGACCAGGGGGAGGAGTAAGTAAATTGGGTTCGCAACATTGAGGGATCGTAATGTTTACTGTTGATAGATTTTGGGGTAAATTTTTCAAGAATATAATAATTGGTATCATCATGATCTGGTTCTGGGCTAGAGTTTTCCAGGTTTTTTAGCGCTCCAGTAGGTTCTTCTTCGGTGATAAGTATATTGATAATCTTCGTCTCGTTCTCCTCGTAATTGATTGGTACTGTTACTTCTTTCTTTCTTTGTCTTATTATTACGTTATTAATTTTCCCCTATGTTCAATAAAATTAATAGAGCCTTGTTATAACCTTCTATCATCCTGATTTTTTTCTAGATTGGGCTGGTTGAGTGGAGCTGTTAATAGTGGTGATGAATTTATTCCATGACTGTTTTTTTATAATTTATCATTTTCCCAAATTTAAATTCGAGGTCATTTTCTGTTTTTTTGTTTTTTGTATTTGTTGAATGCTCTATGTGAACGGCGTAGGTTTTGTTGTCGAGAAGTTTTGTTTTTCCTACATATTTTCCTGCGGCCTTGATGATTATTTCATTAAACATCTTGATCACTTCTTCTATGTTTTCTTTATTTGGGATGCATGTGTTGTGGAGTTTCTCCACTCCTATTTCGGCATAGAAAAGATTTCAATTTGCCGAGTCAGTTTTCTATTTCGTAGGTGGCGATCGTTGTGTAATTTTTTCCATGCTTTCATTTGTTGTGAGAATTGGGAAGTGATCACTTCCGTATAATTGTGGAAGGACTTCCCAATTAAGGGATAATGAAAGTGTTGGTTCGCAAGAGGATATATCAATTGCTGAAATCTCTCCAGAAAATGAGCAGAATCTGGTATTGGTGCCATCATTAAGAATGTTTAGGTCGTTCATTGTCTTCTCTACCATTTATCCTTTTCTGTTACAGTCTTTTGCTCCCCAGATTGGGTTGTGGGTGTTGATATCTCCATAATTCGGGGGGTGGGAATTTGTTCAACGAGATTCTTCAGGTCGTTGGTTTGTTGATCGTAATGAATGAAGGAAAAATGTAAATGTGGCATATATTGACTGTGGAATTTTTATTGATACTGTAACTGCCTCTAAGTTTATGTTTATAGGTATTATGTGTGAGTCGTGAATATCTTTTACATAAATCGACACTACTGCACTGGCTCTTAAGCCTATTAGTCTATTCTTATGATAACTGTTGAACTGTCTCAATGTGTGTGTTTTAGTGTACTGGAAGTTAGTCTCCTGTAGGCAGAGGATGGAAGGATTATATTCTGAAAAAAGGATTTTGAGCATATCTAGCCTGGTATAATACCCCTTAACGTTCCACTGGAGAATAGATATAAATTAGTTGTTTCTTGGGATGTATCGCTTTCGATGTCGGATATCGACTCTAGTAAAAGCTGTTTTGTAATCTTTTCTTTTATATTAGTGCATCTAGATTTTATTTTTCTTTCAGTGAAGTAAGGATATGTTCTCACAAGCATTTCTTCATTTCAAGTCTGTGATTTGTGTATAATTATAATAAATTTCTCTTTGGATTTCTTGATCATTTCTTTAGTAGGTTCCACGACTTTCTCAATTGAAGTTTCCTCATCCATTATTGCATTTGTTCTCTGTTTTTTTAATATTCTGGAATCAGGTTCGGGAATGTTTCAGTTTCCGGAGTTTGTACTTTTTGCACTTTTTGCTAAATTGTTTTCTTCTGTTTGAGAATTCGGTTGTAGATTGGCATATTCTGTTGATTCATTCTGCAAAAGTACTTCTGGGATGTTAGGAGCTTTATTATTTTTTGTTGGTCAGTTAGCCGCAATGTGATCTGTTTTTTGTAAATGAAGCATTCATCTAATGAAAGAAAAATGCAGAAGGATGTATTTTCAAGAGATACCACAATAGATCCGAAAAATTTATTTTCTTCGAGGGGAGATATGTATACCTGTCGGCGGAAACTAAGGATGTGTTTATAGTCAGGGTGGCTTGTACCTATTATAAGGAAGGATATTGGTGACATAAGTTTAAGCCCACATTTCTACAGTTCTTGACCGAGCCTGTTATGAGGGATCATGGGGCATAAGTTTGACATAAGTAGTCTCTCATTAGGGTTGATAAGTCTACGATCTTGGATGACTTTATGGTTACTCATAAAATTATCTTTAATACCGATCAAAAATTGAAAAAATATATTATTTCCACAAAAATATGTATTGAATTTAAATCAAAAAATCAATAACGTTTTCTTCTTTACAATGGTGCGATTATTTCGATGTATTTTTCTTGTGCCCTTCTGCACTGTCCGATTTTTTCCAGCTTTTGGATTTAGGCAAACACTCTGGAGATGATCTTTGAAACTATGTTTGTAGTCCATTATGATTCCAAGAAAGCGGACTTCATAACTGGACTTGATAATGTGAGAGTCAATGGTGATTGAAATAGATCCAGGTGGTATATTTTTTTGTTGAAGTGTATCAGAGAAGTCTTCGATGGAGTTAAGGTAAGACCTAGCTGGCTCAGATTATTTTGAATTATTGCTGTAACGACTTCTCTCTCTCTCTCTCTCTCTCTCTCTCTCTCTCTCTCTCTCTCTCTCTGAATAGTGAGATCATCTGCAAATTGTTGGATGGTGACGTTGTTTGGAAGACTGAGAACACCACCTTGAGGTACTCCTTTATATGTCAGCCTATGATTATTTCTAAGGTACTCAGATATCAGTATTCTTTCTCGGATCAGAAACTTTATGAATTCCAATGAATTTTTCGAGCAGCCAATGTCAGTCAATTTTGTTAGAAGGATGTCTATGTTTACATTGTCGAAGGCTCCCATCAAGAAAAGCAGCTAGTACTTCTCTTTTAACGAGGAATGCTTCTTCGACAGCAAGAGACAAGTTCACTAGGTTGTCGAGACAGGATCTGCCTTTTCTAAATCCATGTTGGCTCTCTGGTAAGAGGTTGCGCGATTCTACCCACCATTCTAATCTGTTTTTCACCATAGATTCAAGAAGCTTGCATACGCAGGATTTTAATGCAATTGGTCGCAAAGTATCACCATCGGACTTGTTGATGAAGTGTAGGAACGATTTCTTCCAGTTCTAGGGGTATATATTGAGAGCATACATTTTATTATATATGTCTAGTAATAGAAGTTTATATTTGACTGGTAGTTTTTGTAGAATCTCGAAATCTATTCCATCAACTCCAGGCGCTGATTTTGTATTTTTTCGGTGTAAGGCCACATTCAATTTCAAAAATGTAAATCCATAATCAAAAAACTTATTTTCTGGATAACTGGGGAGCCAATGTGGATTAGTTGTTACCCAAGGTAGACTGACTTTGTTTATGGCTTCTTCAATTTTTGTGAATCCCTGTAAGTTGCTAGGAGAGTGAGGCGGATTTACTTTGACCCAGCTGTTCTTAAATATTTTACATTTGTTCCAAACGTGTGTAGGATCAGTTCGGATATTGAGACTGCTGGCGAATTGTTTGAATCCTTCCTTTTTTCATTTTCAGCGATCTTCTGGCTTCTGCACTTATCTTTGTGTTTAGGAAGTCTCCTGAGCAGTACCATTTTCTGAAGGCTGCCCTCCAATTTCAGTATTTTATTGCATTCAGCATCCTACCAAGGGACAGGATTTTTTCGGTGGATGATCTTTTTCTTTGGGCTGCTATTTAAGATCGCTTCAGAGACTGTTTTGATAAAGAAGTTATACTGGTCCGTAGGCAAGATATTCTCGTAACTGGAATTTAAAAAATCAGGATATGGCATATCCAAAGAAGTGTGGAATTTGGTCAAATCAGTGCGAAAGCTCTTTACTTTGAAATATTTCTTTTGGTATTTAATCTTCTCAATAGTTAAAGAGATAGAAAGTGGTATGTGGTCTGACCCCATCATTTCTTCCTCTGTAGTTACTTGGATTTTATCACAAATACTAAAAGAAGAGAATATCAGATCAATATTGGACTTGAGTTTTGTGCGGGTATCTAGGTGAGTGTTTGTATTTATGTTATGTAGAAACATATCTTGCTTATCAGCCTCATTGTATAGCTTAACCCCATTTCCATCCGTGTAACGACAGTTCCATGCAGTGTGATGAGCGTTGAAGGAAAATATAATTTTCTCGAGCACTGATTTCTCGAACAATAGATCGCTACTTTTTAGCAGATAAAATTTGCGCTGGTTGCCTGTAACATGTTATCAAATCGAATGGTGTAGACGACGATGAGATATGAATTCCACTCATTTCTATCGATTGATCGTGAGTTACTATGTTCTCAATTTCTTTATAGGCAATGTTTTTACGCACAAGTATTATAATACCTCCACCTCTGGCATAAGTTATGTCATTCCTAACAGAGAAAGCCGGGGCAGGAAAACGGTACATGTGGTGATAGCCAAGTTTCAACACATACAATTATGTCGTAATTCCAGAAAAAAATCTTCAGATTGTTAAAGTAGTTGTACAGATAAGAAGTATTTGTATTTGAAGAGATCTAGAAAGTAGGTGTAGTAGGGAGACTGGTGATGTTATGGTCATCTGGGTCTATTTGATCGGAGTTGCAAGAATCAGAGTTTTCCCAAGCAGAACTATCTGATTGACTTTCAAGTTTCTTTATGATCTTTGTAAATTTGACTTTTAGATTTCGTTTCGGTAAGGATAGATATAGTTTTCTCATCAGTGAATCCATTTCGTCTGATTTGAGTTGAAGATTTGATAAGTTATCACTTATATTATGGTTAGCAAATGTTTTGCCGAGAAATTCGGTTAATTGAGAGTAGCTATATTCATATGCTTCTGGATTGTATTCTATACTTTTTTTAATGTTTGGAATTTCATAGGTATTGGTTACCGAATTTTCTTCAGTAGGAGTATTTTTGTTTAGTGCTATTTTAATTTTTTTACGGTGCTGCCGGGGTATTGGTGGATCAGGTGTGCTGAATTGGTTTTTTTGCGATGAGGCCTTAGATAGAGCTTCAGACAATTCTCGTTTTTGATTTGTGTTAACTATGTTCGATGGTATAGAAATTTCAGGAGAAGATTCATTTGAAATAACTGGTATAGGAGAACTGAGAGATTGGCTTTCGGGAATTATTTCGTCTGAATTATTAGTATTTTGATCTGGGCAAGATTTAGCCAGATTTCCTTCAGCTTTGCACCTGAAACAAGTTAGGTTATCTAATGATGGGTATATCCAGTATGATGTGTCAAAATAATCTAATTTTAGAGCAGTTGGTATTTTGTCGATGTCTTCTGGTTTTATGTAGACTTGCCTGCGGAAGCTACTTATGTGTTGGAATCTTGGTAGAGGACAACCCGCTCGTAAAGTTGTGATTTTGGAAGTCAGGGTTATATTCAGATCTCGAAGCTTATCCTCAAGTAGATTTTTGGGAATAAACGGTTGAATGTTGGAGAGAATCAGCCTTTTATTATTGGTCAGCAGTGAACGAATCGTAATCTTTAATCCGCGAATCTCGACTTAGATGTTTTTGAACGAGGTCATTAGCAACTTTAATAGTAGATAGATACATGCATACCCTATTATTTGATATTCGGGACAGGTGTCGGATGTCTTCTGAGCTGCATAGATCGGCGATGGCAATAGCATAGTCTTGTATTGGTATCCCTTCAACGGCATCTAGAATTATGGCTTGTTCTCTTGTCGGTAAATTTTCGGTTTGAAGAGCTTTTGAGAAGGTCTTTGTAGTTTTTTCTTGCAATTGGATTGAATTCTCTGTAGTCAGTGAATCCATATTGTTGATAATATGTGCAGTAAATACACGCATCAGGTGTACGCCCCGGGGGGGCTCAGCGTGAACGGATTCCTTGGCTCACAGCAAAATATAAAAAATATAAATAGGAAACATACGTTGTACAGGAACACGCGAAACAGAGCGATATTATATCTTCAGCTGTGCTCGATATACACTCTCACAATCTTTGATTTAGAAGAGAAATTAGTCTTCAATTCAAAACCAATCGGTCAACTGGCGATAGATGCAGAAATAACATGCTATATAATATGATACTAAGATAATTGATACTATTCAGATGAATAAAATAATATATGTTTTTAATAAATATTGTTCTATCAATCTATATTTATGTACGGTTAACTAAATAAATATATTTGATATGTTAGAAATTTGATTTTTGTCATTTCCGTAAATCAATTTAGAGATTTGCTTAAATTACTTAGTTAACTCAGGGAAATGACCTTGTAGCCATGATTTTAACATCTACAGAGAATCGATTATCTTCTTTAGAAATTTGATCAAATTCCCTTATTTTTTATCTCAGTGAAAATAAATGTGAACTTGTAATATGAAGATATGAATATGAAGGTACCACCCTGCTAAGTGATATAGGTATATTATTGACAATTTCGCTTATAGTGTGAGAACTTTTTAAAAGTAGAGTTGAATTTCTTATTATATCTAATAATGCATATATATCTAAGTACTTATATAAAAAAATAAGAAAAAGCTATTTCTTTTAATTTGTGTAGCAATGCAAAAATTAGATTATGTTAATAAAAAAAGGAACTTTGTTTCTATCTTTCGGAGCGATAAGATTCTTTAAGATAGCCTTTTAAAAAGACAGATAATAATTCAACTGACATTCAAATGATATTAACAGATTTGTGATTTATTTTCCTATTTCAATGGAGTACCCGAAATATAGATATGGATATAGAGGATGAGTATTGGTAAAATGTTTAAGTTTTTTGGTCACGTAGTGCGGAGAAACGGTCTAGAAAGACACACTCCTGAGGGTAAGGTGGAGTGTAGAAGAGCATTAGGATGGTTTCCGACGAGAAACACGAATCTTATAATAAATTTTACGGAGGAAAACCTCGACACAAACCTTCAGGATGGCCGAAGACCTTGAACAATGGAGATCCATTGTAGAGAATAAACTTATGAAGTCACGCTGTTTGGAATCGAGCTTCCGAGTTCAAACAAATACTACAGAATATAATTATTCTAGTGATAAATTTATTATATTATGTAGTCTTTGTTAAAGAAATAATTACCAACAGGAAAGAGTAATAAGAATCTGATAATTATAAAATAACATCTTCTAAAAAGAAAAAGAAAAGAACATCAAACCTTCCTTCCTTCGAAATAAATCATATTCAAGTAAAAAGTGAAAGCTGATGTAATCCAAATAAATCTTCTACAGTAATATTGTCCTGCAGCATAATTTAACCTTTCACCTTTTGAGTCTTAAAGCAACCTACCTACTTCTCTTTGTTATAGAAATAAATACGAATTAATTCATTTGTTTAATAAGTATATAAAATATAAGATAAGATTAACTCGACATTAATTAGTTAAAATATCATAAGATTTGAGAGTCAGCTTTGCAACCTGTATCAAAGTCGTGAGAAAAACTTTTTATCATACATTGGTGAACATAAACGAAAAATTAGTCAATGATATTATCTATCTTATTTCATCAGACTTACCTACTTGCCTCTCTTTCAATATATTTATAATATATACAAAACAATGAATTGTGTATGAACTTTTATTTTTTCCTAATTTTTACGCTTGTGTGTAAGTATAGGTAATTAGTCTTGATCTCGCTTTGTTGTTAATTTTATTTGAATTACCAAACAAATTGTTGTAAGAATAATTTCATTGTTTGTTGATTCGTAGAGAGAATAGCAACTTTGTCGAAAAATCTTTCAAATTATAAGTGGATATTTTAACCGAAAATATTAAAAAATTCTTGCATTTATTTATTTTGAATTATTCTAAAAAAATCAACATCATTAACAAATCATTGACATATTGAAATAAATCATTCCCTAAGAAATCAGGGTACCAATTCAATTTTGCTACTTTATACCGGTCGCTTTTAGATTTTTGATGCACTATTTATCTAAATCAATAAACTTTTTATAAAAATTTAAGAAGTTATTGCAATGGGTACCATTTCTCAAATTATTTCATACGTATTTAATAATAATAATAATAATAATAATAATAATAATAATAATACTTTATTTTCTATTAGACATTCATAGTTCGTGTAGAATTGGTCAAAACAAAATCACTAATCTAGAACCTAAAAAAGAAAAGCAGTACAGACAATTACAGCAGTAGATAACACAACCTTAAGACATCAGTTTTGTAAAAATTCCTCCACTGTATAATATACTTCATTCAACAGATATTTCTTGAGTGATTTTTTAAAGCACTGCACTGATTGAGAAGTTTTAATGCTTGTTGTTAACTTATTAAAAAGTCTTTGGCCCATTACAGCGGGTGATTTAAACAAAGTATTTCCCTTTGAGAATGGAACATAGAGATCATTGCGATGACGAATTGTGTGTACATGACCACATGTTTTAAGCACATTTAAGTTACAATATATGAAAACATAAACTTCAAAAACATATAAGCATGGCAATGTTAAAAGTTCTAATTTTTTGAAAATATCTCTACAACCAGTACTACCAGAGACCCCAGCAATACATACATACATACATATACAGTATCTTAAACGCGATTCAGCGTGTGCATTATATAGCATGATCAATTGCCTATCAGTTAGAACTAATCTTAGATTTCTAAGTAAATAATTTATTGAGTTCATCTTCATAATCACCGACTCACAGTGCTTCTTCCTGTCAAGACTCTCATCTATGTATAAGCCTAGGAACTTTACACATGGCACATTATCTATAGATTCTTCTTTGAAGTTCAGCTTAATAGGCGACAGTTGTTTTTGCCGATTGTGGAAATGAATCGAATGGGTTTTTTCAACATTAAGATAAAGAGAGTTCAAGCAAAACCAATGATACAAACGAGATAAAATTTCATTGCAGCTTATTTCAAGGGAATAGGAGCCAGATTTTTCAGAAACAAGTATAGATGTATCATCAGCATATAATGTAAAATGTGCTGTTGAACTAGTTATAATATCATTCACATAAAACAGAAATAGTATCGGCCCCAAGACTGAGCCCTGAGGGACTCCTCTGTTTGTGTAAACGCAGTCAGAACGATAAGTATTCATAGATTGTCCGGATAAGTGAGTAAGACTAACATATTGCTGACACGTGCATATGAAAATGACAGTAGCCATTTCAACGAATTACCATTAACGCCGATATATCTTAATTTATCGAATAAGATATTATGATCGACGCAGTCGAATGCCCTGCTGAGATCGCAAAATACACCAACAGGGCATTCCCCAGAGTCAATTAGATTTGTTAAAGTTTCATAATATGAGTGTATAGCAGTAGACTTAGATTTTTGAAAGCCGTGCTGATCCTTAATGATTATTTTACTTATTTCAAACTATGTGTTCAGTCTATCTAAATAGGCGTATTCAAATATATTTGAAAATGTCGATGGTAATGTTATAGGACAAAAATTGTTAAGTTGTTTAGGGTCACCTTTCTTAAGAATTGGAACTACTTTTCCTGTTTTCAAGTAATCTTGAAAGCTACCATTACAAAATGAAAGATTAATAAGATAAGTTACAGGAGATATTAAAAATGGAATATTTTTTTAAGGAAGAATGGAGGTATATCGTCAAAGCCACTAGATCGTTTATTTTTATTTTGTTATGCAATAGTTTATTTAATTTCATTTCAGTAAATGGACAAAGAAAAAGATTTGTTGGAATTTTCATTTTCAGTTGAATTCATATTATCATTACCATTTGTTTTCTGTAGAATATTTGTTATAAATGTTATCATTTCCAAAAGCACCGCTGTCCATGATAAAAAAAAAATCAACAAGTTATTTTAAAACTTACAACCTAGTTAATTCCAAAAATTCTTCAGTTTATTGCAAAATGGACTTAATCAATAAATTAGGTTTCGCAGAGATATGATAGTTTTAGCAGAAAACTTGTGTCAGGAAATACTTCTGAATTGGGATGGTTTTCATTCAGTAAAAAGTGAAATCTCCAGGCCTCAGTTTTAATATTCTGCTCAAAGCCTTACCTCTTACAAGTGGGTCTCAATGTGAAACAGTAATGCTGTATAATCAGATCCCATATGTTCACATAAAATCTTAAAAATTCATGGCCTTAGAGCTTGGGCTCTTGTATTTACTATCTTCACAATCCCACTCAAAACATTGTCATGTTCAGGGCTAATATTTTTGCTGCTAGAGCCTCTCTATGAATATCGCAGTGCGTCAACCTTGCTTGTGGGACCACCTTTATCATCAGGCCTCGAAGACCTTTGTAGACTCCGACTCCGACTATTTGGATTCATGCAGTCAGAAGGCAAAACAACTAAACATATTACACACTGAGGCCGTTCTTCTTAGTAGTTTTCGTAAAACCCAGTGATAAGTAGCTATCGTTATACCTACATGTACAATTTTGCAGCACTGGGAGAAGGAGCAGGTGCACTTGCGGTGTCCTTATTTTCACAATCGACACTACTATTATACTACTTCTTATAGAAGGTTTGGTAATTGTTGAATTCGCACTTCATTTACTTTACTTCAGAAATCTGTTTATTTTAGCAAACAAAATGGTAGATAAATGTTATAGAACAGGTCCCCATCGAATTTGGAAACTTTTGTTGGCTATATGTGTAGAAATATACAGGATGTCCCAAAATTCCGTGCTACTGTGTGTTTTTGAGATCAAAATAAGTGGACTGAGCCAAAATTACCTATATCACAATGTGCTTCGTTTGCCTGTGAGGAAGCTTCAAAATTGAAAGATTTTTTTTTAATAACTTGAAAACGCTTTGTTCGATTTTTATAAAATTTGGTTTGTAGCAATATTAATCGACGAGCCATTTTTCAAAGCAAACATCACATCAACTGAAATCAGTTAAAGGTAAAAGCCACCCTAATCCTACCATATATGTCATCGTATTTTTTTCAGGGCCGTCCCTGTTAACTCAATTTTTGTATATAGACAGCTCTATCCATTTGCAGCATTTTTTGTCTCTATCAAAAAACATGTGTCTCTCATGGAATTTGAGTAAAAAATAATTTATGGAATTATGTTTAGTAACTTGAAATTTTCAAGAAAACTAAGATGGCGGTTGTCAACGTTACTAATAAATAATAAATATTTGATAATTTTGACAGATATCGTGTAGAATTGTAAAAATTGTCGTTATTACTCATTTTATGTATTGTATTTTTTGTTTCGATTCAAAGTTCTTGAGAAGGAGTTATTTCAACGTACATTAGGCTGGAAGAACAAAGTCAGCAGAATCAAAAATCACTACATGGTTAATTAAAGGCTCATTAACGGCTAATTAAATCCTAATGAGAAATTTTCCGCTTCGCTAATTTTTGCAAAAATCAATGTTGTGCTAACTTAACGTTAAGCTAGTAGAACATGAGCGAAAAAGTGGCTAAAATAACGAAAATTGCAATTTTGTTTTTACAATCATTAACGGCTCAATCAAGGCTAAAAGAATACTCCATTCGCGAATTTGAGGCTCATTTTTTTAATAAAGTCGAAAAATCGCCGCGCGTTTCCATGCTCG
Organism: Crioceris asparagi; assembly: GCA_958507055.1. Classification (NCBI taxonomy): domain Eukaryota; kingdom Metazoa; phylum Arthropoda; class Insecta; order Coleoptera; family Chrysomelidae; genus Crioceris; species Crioceris asparagi. Next base: position 50,765,558 of record OY293827.1, read on the forward strand.
ATGGAGCGCGGCGGAAAAACTGTTCCAATAGTGAAACTCCTTGTTTTAGTATAGTAGGAGTTGAAAACACCTTAAAGGCTAATTAAATGCCCTAATTAGAACATGAGTGAAAAAGTGGCTAAAACAACGAAAATTCTTGCGATTTCATTCGGACAATCATTAACGGCTCAATAAAGGCTGCAAGAATACTCCATTCGCGTGGACCTCTGTGATGAAGAAAAGGCAAGGAAGAAGTCGTCCACATGTTGCCCATTCGTATTGATATTTAAAAAGGTACTTTAATGAAATACGTTCCAGACAAATTATTAACATATTATAATTATAAGATCTGCTTCAATAAAAATATTTTTTACTGCTTTTAGGGTATTATTATTATGAATAGTATGATCGAGATTCTTGTTTTGGCGGGCATTCATTAAGTAGCAATATTATGTCAAGAACATTTTATCCAAGAAATTTAGAAATTTCGATATGAAAAGACCGTTTTCATCAAAAATTCTATTAGATCCGTCTAATAGAATAGGTTTTTTGACCTATAAAAAGAAGATCACGACAATTTTCGGAAAACTTCTTAATAAAAGTATAACGATATATAACATTTCAACTTACGAAGAACATATTTATCACTATAAGTATATCAACTTTTTCGGAAAAAGAAATTAAGTTTGATATTCGCGAACGGAGTATTCTTGCAGCCTTTAATGAGCCGTTAATGATTATACGAACGAAATTGCAATTTTCTTGTTTTAGTCACTCCTCCGCTCATGTTCTGCTTGCTTAATGTTAAGCTAGCAGAACAGTCTTTTTGCAAAAATTAACGGAGCCAAAATTCTAATTAGGGCATTTAATTAGCCTTTAATGTTTTTTCAACTCCTACCATACTAAAACACGGAGTTTCATTATTGGAACAGTTTTTGCCGGCTTGCTCCACTGGGAGTGGACCCGCGCGGCGACTTTTCGTCTTTATAAAAAAATGCGCCTCAAATTCGCGAATGGAGTATTGTTGCAGCCTTGATTGAGCCGTTAATGATTGTAAAAACAAATTTGCAATTTTAGTTGTTTTAGCCACTTTTTCGCTAATGTTCTGCTAGCTTAACTCAGAAAATTAAGGTTATGAAGGACACTCTAGAAGCTCTTCATACAATTTCAATAGTTAAAGCAGATGATTAATCCTTGAGAGCATACAAAGCTTACAAAAAGGAATACACATCTGAAATAAATAGGGTAAAAAAAGAAACGAACGAAGAGTATTTGAGAAAAGCTGAAAATAAACAAAAAGCATTATGAGAACTAATACAATGTCATCAAAACTCGAAAAAAAGAGAAAGAAATCCATATACTAAACTAAAAGCTGATGAACTAAATGATCATTCCACTACTGCTGGCAAGACAATTTTCGAACAACTGAAAATTAAATTCATTACACAAATGAAATACCGAGAACTCTGAGTTCAAATGATGAAAAATCGTGCTTCCTATTTGAATGTACTGAAAGTGAAGTTGAAAAAGTGATAAAATCCATCAAACCGAAAAAAGTTTCTGATATTTATAATATATCTGTTGGTATCTTAAGAGATGTCAGAGAAGCAGTAGCTAAACCAATCTCTTTGACTATAAACAAATGCTTTCCGCAAGGTTATTTTCCTAATGAAATAAATATTGCTAAAATAGTTCCCATATATAAAGGAAAAGGGGACAAAAATAGCAGAGATAATTATAGAACAATTGCAATCTTACCAGGTTTATCTAAAATTATCGAAACGATAATAAAGAACAGGATGCTGAATTGGATGGAAAAAAAAGTATTTTAATGAAAATCAACATGGCTATAAAAAAGGAAGGAGTACGACTTCTGAAATTATAGAGGCTATGGACGGTGGCGAATTTGTGGAAATGCTCAACTTTGACCTGAGCAAAGCATTCGATACTGTTCCTCATGAGTTATTACTGAAAAAATTACACGCCTGTGGTTTCAGGGGAAATGTGCTCACATTGCTGAAGTCGTATTTGAGCAGAAGAAAACAGAGAGTCGAGTGGAATGGTGTTATCTCAGCAGAGCATGAAGTTGAATGTGGGGTACCTCAGGGATTAGTCTTGGGTCCCATTCTTTTCCTCATTTATATCAATGACCTGATCATCTCGGACTGTAGCTGCCTGTGTTTGTTTTGTGATGATACATCTATCTTTGTGCATTCAAGGTGCAGAACGGAATTCACTGAGAAGGTCAAACTCGCCATGAGTGAGGTTGAGCAATGGTTTTTGTCGAATTCACTTAAGTTGATTTCGGATAAAACAGCCAAGTTAGAGATTGGAGGCAGAGACAATCGAGCTTCTGTGAAGTTCTTAGGAATTATAATGGACAATAAATTGAATTGGGCTTCGCATATTGATTATGTCTGTGGTAGATTGTTTAAAAGTCTTTATCTTTTGAGCAGGATGAAGAAATGTGGTACCGAAGATATGGTCAGAACAGCGTATTTCGCAAATTTCCAGAGCATACTTCTATATAGTATACTTCTGTGGGGAAATGCTTCAGATTCATCTAGAGTTTTCATCTTGCAGAAAAAAGCAATACGTATTATGTATGAAGTGGCAAGTAGAATTTCGTGTAAAATGTATTTCGTAGATCATAAAATATTAACTTTTCCATGTCTATTCATAAGAGAATGTTTGAAATATGTATATCACAAAGAAAACACTATGCCAAAAAATGGATCTTACCACAGGTTCAACACTCGATACAGGAATGATTTTCTCACTCCCCTTCACAGAAAAAAGAACACAGAATATTTCGAACTTTTGGGGAATAAAGATTTTCAACAGGCTACCTGTTGAAATAAGGAACCTACCGGAAAAGGACTTCAAAAGGAAAATAAATGAAATATTGGTGAAGGGTGCATTTTATACATTAGAAGAATTTTTATGTTTCAATTTTTTATGTAATTTTTATATTGACGAACCATGCAAAATTTGATGGTAAATAAATATTATTATTATTATTATTATTATTAATGTTATGCTAGCAGAGCACTCTTTTTTGCAAATATAAGCGCAGCGGAAAATTTATCATAAGGGCATTAAATAAGCCTTTAATGAGCCTTTACTTAACCGTGTAGTGATTTTTGATTCTGCTGACTTTGTTCTTCCATCTTAATATATGTGTTATTTCAAACATTTTGTTGCTTGTGTGGAGTACACATTCAGTGAACAAACTTATATGTTGCTAGTAATTGGTTTCTGTAATGGCAACTGTCGTGAGAGTGTTCGTGTATACCATGAAAAATTTCCAAATCAACAGATTCCGAATCACCACACTTTTGCTTCTATCGAGAGGTGACTTAGAGAAACTGGTCAACTAAAACCGAACAGAACTAATGCTGGACGACGTCCTCAAGCCAGAACTCCCGCTGTAGAGGAGGAAATACTTGAAATAGTTAAAAATAATCTCGGAATTAGTACCCGACGACTGACACGCCAAACTAGGTTTTCGAAAACCACATCCAACAGAATAAACAACTTATTTATCCCTTTCACATTCAAAGTGTCTAGGAACTCCTACCGCCTGATTATGAGTCTCGTTTGCATTTTGTTCAAGTCATTCAAGAGCGTAGAACGGCCGATCCAGTTGTTTACAGAAAAAAATTGTTTACAGACGAGCCATGCTTTACACAACGTGGTATAACAAATGCACATAACGAAAATGTTTACGCAGATGAAAATACACATGCCATTAAAGAGAAACAGTTTCAACGAGAGTTTAAAATTAATGTATGGATGGGTATTATTGACACCATCTACTTGATTGGTCCATCTAGATTGTCATATCGTCTTAATGGTGATAGTTAGATTTAGATTTAGATTTAAGAGGGGGTTACATTGCACTGCGACCATAAGGTCTATTGTGCCCCCCACCTGAGTTGCACTCGCCTATACGCGGTCTACAACTCGCCTTCCAGTTCCAGAGTTCTAATGAACTCCAGTATCTGGGTTGGCTTCAAGGAGGATACTTCCTCACTACTGCAGGTTGCTAGTCCAAGGCACTGTTTGCGTTGGCTAGCAATGGCGAGGCATTCCGTCACCAGGTGATCCGGAGTTTCCTCCTCTTCCCCGCAGAATCTGCACTCGTCATCCTCTGCTAGACCTAATCTCATTAGATGCTTCTTGAGGCAACAGTGTCCTGTAAGAAATCCAGTGAGTAGGTGTAGCTTTTTCTTGCTGAGATCCAAATACCTTTTAGATCTTGCAGTATCAAAGTTTTTTAGAAACTTTTTGGAATGATCCAATCCAGGGGTATCCCGCAAGAGTGTTTCTCTTACGATTTTTTCCTTCTCCAGAAACTCCTTCTTGTAGGTGCTTTTATCTGTGCCACAGAAGGGTTCTGGGCCAGTAAATGGAGTTTGTGCTCCTTTCCTGGCAAGTGTGTTGGCCTCCTCGTTGCCTTTGATTCCCGAGTGGCCGGGAACCCAGACTAAGTAGACCCTGTTGTTCTTGCCTAGCTCATTGAGCTTCCTTCGGCACTCCCATACCATTTTAGAGTCAGTGGTATGAGAGTTCAGTGCTTTAATTGCAGCTTGACTATCAGAAGGTATTGCAATGTCACATTTCTGATAGTTTCTTTCAAGGTTCACCTCCACGCATCTCTCAATTGCAAGCAATTCTGCTTGAAAGACGCTTGGGCAGCGGCCTAGCGCAAATGAGCATTTGGTGCGATTCCCAAACACTCCAGCGCCTGTCCCCGTCGTGGTCTTAGAACCATCAGTGTACCATTTGATGGTATTCTTTTTGAGAGCTTGGGTTGTGAGCCCCCTGTCCCAATCTTCTCTGCTACTTAGCACCGTGGTGAAAGTTCTCTCGATGCTAATTTTCTTTGTCATTACTCACTGGGAAGGTTTGCTGATGGGATGTGTTTGGACAAAGAGGACCAAGCCCTCTGATTCCGAATTCCCACCATTTCTGAACCTTCCCTAGATAGTCTTAGAATGGCCTCATGGGCCAATCTGTCTATCACTAGATGGAGAGGTGTGAGATCTGTGATGATCTCTAGTGCCCTGGTCGGGCAAGTTCTCATGGCTCCAGTGATACAGACACAGGCTAGTCTTTGTATTCTATCGAGGGTTTTCCTCGTATTGCTCTGACTTGCCTTGCCATGCCAGGCTATTGACCCATATGATATTATCGGTCTTACAATCATGACGTACATCCATCGCAGTATTTTTGGGTTACATCCCCAAGTCTTACCAGTCAGATTTCTGCACGCCATTAAGGCCTTTATTGCTTTGCTAGCAGTAGCCTCAATATGTTTGTTCCACAGAAGCTTGCTATCTAGTGTTAATCCCAGATATTTGACTTCAGACTTCCAGCTTATTATGTCTCCACTTAAAGTGAGAGGTTTCATAGCTGGAAGTTTCCTTTTCCTAGTAAATGGAATAATTGTGGTCTTGGATGGGTTTATGCTAAGCCCCACTGACAAGCACCATTGCTCAATAGTTCTGAGGCCCTCCTGCAATAATTCGCATAGGGTGTTCGCGAATTTTCCTCGGACTATTAGGACTATATCGTCGGCATAGCCTATACATGTGAAACCAAGCTCCGTGAGTTTGTGGAGTAACTCGTCTACTACTAAGCTCCATAGGAGGGGAGATATTACTCCTCCTTGAGGTGTTCCACGAGTAGCTTTAACAGAGGTGGTGTGATCACCTACTTGGGCCTCAGCTATTCTCGTCTTCAACATCTCATACATCCATTTGATAATGGTCTTGTTCACTCCTCGCCGTGTGAGTGCCTCCCTGATTGACACATGTGTGGTGTTGTCAAAAGCCCCAGATATGTCCAGGAAGGCACACATTGCGATTTCTTTATTGTTCAGAGAGCTCTGAATGACCTCGGTTAGCTGATACAGCGCGGTTTCTGTTGAACGCCCCGCCCTGTATGCATGCTGACATTTATGAAGTGGTTTGTCCTTCACAATCTCTGTTCTTATGTAGTTATCCACTACTTTCTCCATCGTTTTCAGTAAAAACGATGTTAAACAGATAGGTCGGAAAGATCGGGGATCAGTCCCATCTTTCTTCCCTATTTTCGGTATGAAGATTACTTTGGCTCTTTGCCATATGCTGGGTATAAAGCCCCGTGCTAGGCAGCTTCTTGTAATCTTCAGGAGATGGGGAAGGATCTCCTCCATTCCTTTCTGTAGGAGTATTGGGAATATGCCATCTACTCCCGGCGATTTATAAGGTTGAAAGGTGTTGACTGCCCATTCCAACCTTTGTCTTGTAAATATCTTCTTAGCAATACTCCAATCTTCCTTGCGAGGATTCTTGGTTTGGATTGCTACGTCAGTACTACTGAGGGGTTCACTTCCAGGGAAGTGTGTTTTGAGAAGTAGAGCAGATCGCTCCTCTTCTCCCTCAGTGTATGTCCCGTCTGGCTTCTTGAGCGACATTAAGGGGCTGATTGCCCCTTTTGCCATGACTTTTTGCAATCTGGCTGCAGTAGGAGTCGAAGTGATCTTTTCACAAAAAGCTTGAAAGTGAAGCCTCTTGGCCTTCCTGATCTCCTTATTGTATTGTGTGAGCTTCTCGGTGTAGCCCTGCCAATTATGGTCCCTTTTGGCCCTGTTGAAGAGCCGACGGACCTCTAGTCTGAGGTTTGACAGGTTTTTGTTCCACCAAGGTGCTTCCTTGCTTGGTCGAGCTTTTGAGAGTGGGCAACTTGATTGGAATGCCTCCGTTATCGCCACACTGACCAGTTCGACCTCTTGATCCAGATCGCAGTGTGGGTGTTTGACCCCATTACTTTCGATCTGTTCCAAGTTTTGCTTCAGAAGGGTCTTGTATTTAGACCAATCTGTATTTCTGGGGTTACGAGTTGGAGACAGTGAGGTTACTTCCCCCGCAATCCTAAACTCTATAATCCTATGATCGGAGAGAGAGGGTTCCTCCATCACTCTCCAATCAAATACGTTATTCCTGGCAGTTAAGCTGGCAATTGTTACGTCCAGGACCTCTTTTCTTGCTCTCGTGACAAAAGTGGGGGTTGTTCCCACATTAAGGGTTTCTAGATTAGTAGCTAAGAGATATTCAAGCAAGCACTCACCTCTAGGGTTGTTGTTCGTGCTTCCCCAAATAACATTGTGCGCATTGGCATCACAGCCTATGATGACTGGCAGTTGTCTGCTATTGCAGTATTGCACTAGCTCTTGAGCTTCTACTGGAGGTATTGCAGTATTGTCTCCAGCGAAATAAGCAGAAGCAATAACTATGTCTCGGTTGATGCCCCCAGTGTTGAGGTGTACTAGAATTGGAACTAGATCCCGAGTCATGAATTCTGAAACACATGTGTAATTAATGTTGTTTCTTATGATCACACAGGCACGAGGGGACTCCTGCCTCTGGTCATAGATCAATTTTGAATCTTTAGATGCCAAACCTTTAATTTGGCCTGCTTTGCCTGTCCAGGGTTCCTGGATCAGTACAAAATCCAGTTGGGATTTCGCAAACAGCCTTGCAATCACTGCTGAAGCTCCCTTCGCGTGATGCAAGTTCACTTGCGCCACCTTGGAGAAAGCGATGAAGGTGCTTTAGTCTGGGGTGTAGGGGCTGGGTAGTCCAGCCTCTAATTCCCCCCTCCTCTCTTTCCTCCTGTCCCTCATCGAGATCCATCGGGAGGGTAGTCTCCTTGGAGCTCGAGCGGGTATCTGGGTCTCGGATTATGGCCTCGACCCCCGCATTGGTTCGCCCTTCCCCCAGGACTGCAGATGATTTCTCTGCCGCCCCGGCTTCTTTGGCAGAGCTAGCAGCGGCCTCGACCAGACCTGAGCTAGCAGTTTTATCCTGCACACCGGAGTCCATAGATGTGGAGGGCATCTCCGCATCTTTTAGACCTCCCGCAGGATTATTTTTCCGTCCTAGCCCCGAGACAGACACACGTCCAAACCTAAAGTTTAAGACGCATCCTTCTGCCTTCAGGGCCTCTCCTGATTGGTGATCGATCCCAATCGTGAGGACAGTACCGGTTCCCTCCTTTTTGGAGTTGAGAACTTTCCAGGCTCCGGTACTGAGCCAGGTGTTCTGTACTTCGACGAGTCGGAGGATCTTCTCCGTCTCCATTTCGAAGCTTCTTGGGAAGTACACCGTTACAGTGACGGGCTTGGGTATGTTTTTCTCCTCCACCGCCACTAACTCGGGTCCTTCCCAAGACCTCAAGGCCGGCACTACTCCAATGAGCCAGTCCGCCGAATCTTGAGAACCGCAGTCCACCAGCATCATTCCACAACGGAAATGTATACCGGTGAAGTGCATTCCCTTCACCTCTCCACTGCACATCTCTTCCACTAGAGTATCCTCCAGTGTTGAGAGCCGCTGTGGTTCCAGGATTACTCTAGGGTAATCCTTGGGTATGATACCCACACGAATAGCCTTTACGGCCTTGGCAGCTGCAGCGTATCCAGTGGCATGCCTGGTTTTTGCTGCAGCTGTTTTCGGCTTTTTAGGCTGAGGCCGTTCCGGAGGAGTGATATGCTCCGCGCCTCTCTTTCCCGTCCCTTTTCCCGTCGGTGTTACCTTCGGGGTCGGGACAGTAGGTGGTATGGAGTGCTGAAGAGCCTGCTTTCTGGCCTCCTCAGGTGCAAGTCCCTGGTGGAGGAGTCGCAGGTACTTCCGCACTCCTGCTCCACTGAGCCCCTTTCTCAGTGGATCGTCTCTGCCGCCCGGCTGTCCGAGTTTCGGCAGGTCGAACGGCAAACGATTTCTTTGCCGTTTGGCATTTCCCTTTTTTACAGGGAGCCCGGATGGTGATAGTTACTTGCATTTTCTAGGTCAAGATTTGGCTCAACTGTTGGAAGATCTACCACTCAATTTAAGCCGTGACATGTTTTTCATGCACGATGGTGCTCCACCTCATTTTTCCCGCATTTTGAGAGATTATATAAATGAATAATATCATGGTAGATGGATTGGCTGAGGTGGGGATGCTCCTATTCAGTGGCCACCTCGATCACCAGACTGTAATACTTGTGATTATTTTATCTGGGGTCACTTGAAAACCAAAGTTTATGAAGTTCCTATCGACAGCATCGAAAAATTATGGGGTAGGATTCCAAATGTTTACTTTATGCGAAATGATCTAGAAAATTTGAGAAGGGTACTTTTCAGTTTCTTTCGTCGAAATTAAATCTGCATGAAAGAAGGAGGTGGCCATATTGAACATTTGTTATAATAAAATTATCCTTGTCTTTAAACTATTACTTTCAGTAGATACCTATGCCTATTGATGATTTTTTTATTGTAATAGCGTTAAAATTGACAGTGTTCGGGTTGCGGTAGTAACCGCCATCATAGTTTTCTTAAAAATTTCAAGTCACTAACAATCAGAACATATTTTTTTTAATCAAATACCTTGAGAGATACATGTTTTTTGTAGAAGACAAAAAATGCTGCGAATGAATACAGCTCTCCGCAAAAAAACAGGGACGGCCCCGAAAAGAAATACGATGTCATTTATGGTAGGATAATGGTGGTTTTTACCCTTCCATGATTTCAGTTGGTGTGACGTTTGATTTGAACAATGGCTCTTCAATTAAAATAGCTACATACCAAATTTTATAAAAATCAAACAAAGCGCTTTTGAGTAATTGAAAAAAAAATCCTTTCAACTTTGAAGCTTTCTCATAGGCAAACGAAGTACTTTGTGATATAGGTAATATTGGTTCAATCGACTTATTTTGATATCATCAACATACAGTGGCTCAATGAACACGTAATTTTGGGACACCATATTATAGAAAGACATTCCAAATGAATAATACACAAATATAGGTATTTAGTGATGTACTTTCAGTAGTCGGTAATTTCGCTAATAGATACAGTCATTATGTGATGGTGCCAAAATGGCACGTTTGTACGCACGTCCGATACATAAAGTCGAATACTTAGGAATAAAGTAATAAATAAATAAATAACCAATTAAATATTGATAATACGCCATCACAATAAACAGTGCAGCAGTGTAGTGGCGCACAGAAATTTGAGGTGATAATAGTAAATTTTAGAATTTTTCTTCGCCAAAGTGAAGTGACTGCCTAATAATTTTTGGTGGAAACAGTTCCATTACATATCCTGAAGTTGCTGTTAAAGCGAAATTAGCGAAATCAGAGGGGACCTGTTCTACAAATTGACCAAAAAAAATTATAGTCTACCATCAGAAAAATAAAACAATCACTCTAACTTCACTCACAACTAAATAGTATAAGCAAAATCTCAAAGATTTTATGAACCAACTAGGAGTAAGTGAAACAAAAGTTCTAGTAGGACGAAGTAGACACAATTATTTACCCCCACTTTTACAACAGATTAATGAAACTCAGTCACACATCACACCATAAGAAAAAATAACTACTTACTAGTAAGTAAGAACTGTCACATTCAGTAGTCGTTCTGGTTGGTTCTAACAAACTGCGGAATTATCCGATAAACAACAATGGAGTTCTAAACACCTCAAGAAATTGGCGCCTTTGTATCTACAGCAGGTGATATTCGATTAGGTGCAACGTCTACTTGTCATTTGTGATGCAAATCACTTAGAATCTACGGTCAAAGATTGGTGTATTTAATCTTTGCTACGGTGCTCAGTATGCCTTATATACAGAGAACATTATCCCCAACTCATATACTAGCTCGGAATATGCACTCGCTTGCATCCGCAACCCATCGACAATCAGAAAAATACGCGAGGCTCCTAAAATGCTTACCTTCCCAACAAAATAAGGAAGACATTGAGATTTTCGATTCAAAGCTTTTATGTTCAAACTTCTGTTGTACCCATTATGGTGAGCCTGTGTCAATCACAAATTGAAAAACTCAATGATTTTGTTGAGGACATCCGAGGCGAACGAACGCAAACACAAGTAACTAACTATATTTTATTAACTAAATCACTACATACTTCTTACACACACTGAAAACTAAATTGAACTGTATTGAAAGATAAAATTCTGAACTATATGATTAGATTTTGCGTAGCTCATCCAGGAAGACATTCTTAGCACGCTCTGTCGATAAGTGGACCAACGACTCAATGGAGGACGCCACATCACTCCTCTGTGGAGTGAGGAAACCTTGTTTTGAAGATGCGTCGGGATGCGTGTTGTGTAGGCGGGCAAATCGGGCTGTTTAGGGGTTGGAGACGATGACTTAGGACTGGATGCAATGGTTGGCGCAGCAGGCGTCGGTGAATTGCCAACGTCGACGCTGCACTCACGGTGAGCAACAACAGTACCAGATGAGGCGTCGTCTTTGTTGAAGAAAGGGGGCTTAAGTCCATCGATGGAAATAGTTATGGGCTCGCCACGGATGCGTATCGTAAAAGTCTTGTCGTTACGGCTAATCACCTGATGAGGATCAGAATACTGGGCTTCAGGGCACCGCGGACAATGTCGTCTCTCAAGAATACGTGGGTTCAAGTAGAAAGATCATTTAAGGCGAAGACAGACGGTTGAGAGTGACAAGATGCAGATGTGGGAAAGATTTTAGCCATGATTTGTCGGAGGTGGTCACAGAAAACGGTGATGTCAGTCGGAATCTGTTGGCAAGTAGAAAAGGCGAGCATCTCACTGGGGAGGCGTAGGGGTTCTCCATACATTAATTTCGCGGCGGATATTTGGAGGGAGTCCTCGAAAGCACTCAGCATTCCTAGAAGAACTGTGGGGAGAGTTTGAGGCCAAGTTGACCCAGGGTGGCCTTTAGCTCTCGATGGGGCGTTCGGTCATACCGTTTGCAGCTGGATGATAACTTGAATTACAGGTACGCTCGAATCCGACGCACGCACCAAGAGCCTTAAAAATCTGAGACGCAAACTGATGTTCTTGGTCAGTAGTGATAAATGACGGAGTGCCAAAACGTGAGATCCAGTCGTTAAAGAGCGTCGTGGCGACGTCTTCCGCGGTGATCTGTTCCATGGGCCCGGCTTCAGTCCAACACGTAAACCGGTCGATTGCTGTAAGGCAGTATCGATATGGTCCAGCGGAAGGGAACGGGCCGATAATGTCGATGTGGATGTGGCGAAAAAAAAATGACGGAATGGTGAAACTTCTCGGAGGTGAAGATACGTGAAGAGTAGTCTTTGCTCGTTGGGATTGGACACAACTACGAGCCCAGATACGGCAGTCACGTTTTATGTTTGGCTACACGAATCTTTCAGAAATAAGGCTTGTGGATGCATGGATGCCGGGATGACTAAGACAGTGAAGGGAATCGAAAACCTGCTTACGGAGAGGCGCTGGCACGAATGTTCGTAGCTGGTTGGTATTGATGTCACAAAATATTTAGTGGAATCAGGCATAGGTACATGAAACAAACGGAGTGCTGTGGAGTCATCCCTCGGGAAGGTATCGAGCTTGTCAGCTTCGTGAGCTTCTGCCAGAGTAGGAAAATCCACAGGAGCAGGGGTGACGGCAGCGATGCGGGAGAATGCATCTGCTACGACGTTGCCTGCACCGTCGATATGCTGGAAGTCAGTAGTAAGGTAGGCAATGAAAGAAAGTTGATTGAGTTGCACTGACAGTAGCTTCTTACGGCATTGTTTGAATGCGTATGTGAGAGGCTTATGGATCGTGTAGATAGTCACATCATGCGCCTCGTGAAAGTTTCGGAAATGTTGCACAGCTTCGTAAACGGCAAGTAACTCACGATAATATGCTGGCCATTCAGATGTAGTAGTAGTAGTACTAGTAGTAGTATTTATTGGCCACATAACATACAAAGTACAATAGGCAGGTCAAAATTTCACTGACATTAATTAAAGATTAAAATTAAAAATAATAGGGTTATAGATAAAATGAGAATATAACAAGTTCATAATACTTAAAAGTTGTTGTTTGAATGCGTATGTGAGAGGCTTATGGATCGTGTAGATAGTCACATCATGCGCTTCGTGAAAGTTTCGGAAATGTTGCACAGCTTCGTAAACGGCAAGTAACTCACGATAATATGCTGGCCATTCAGATGTAGTAGTAGTAGTACTACTAGTAGTATTTATTGGCCACATAACATACAAAGTACAATAGGCAGGTCAAAATTTCACTGATATTAATTAAAGATTAAAATTAAAAATAATAGGGTTATAGATAAAATGAGAATATAACAAGTTCATAATACTTAAAAGTTAAGAAAGCAAGGAATTGAGTACATACAAATATAAATAATAGACACATGACAATAGCTAAAAAGAGAATGACAAACTCATAATACATAAATAGTTTAAAATAAAGTTTAAAATTGAGAGTAGGCTAAATTAAGTGCAGTTGAAATTAGATACATACATATATAGATAGCTGAAAAATTCAGTGCTTAAATATCATTGTTAAAAAATTCTCTAGGAGATATTTCTTTGTAGCACTTTTATGGATCAGAAGTGACTCCTGTGGCAGGTTCGAGCTTTTCCACCAATGTGGCTTGGACGCGACAATGAGTTAATAGAAGCTCTACATGTTGGGCAGAGAGCTTACGTGAAAAAAATGCAAGAGGCTGCCAATTATTGTCGACGAACTGCATTAAACTGGATCCAACAGAAGTGGCTAAAGCGTCAGTGAACTGTCTAAGAGGGGCGTCCGTGACTGTATAGAAGAGGAGTGTAGCCTTGAGAGAGCTGCATTGCAGGCCTCAAAAGCTTTTGCAAAGGTGTTGTCCATGGAACTGGTTGTGAACCGCGAAGTTTGGATACTGCTTCTTGTAGTGGGACTTGGTGTTCAGCCGCAGAAGGTATGGAACGAGGGTAAAAATTACAGTGGAAATACGATCTGGGAGAGCACGGGTACCGGTAGCGAAGGCTTCGTAACCTAAAAAGCTGAGTTGGGGTCTGCCAATACTGCTCTTGAAGATGTTGACTAGAAAGCCATAGTCCACTAGGCGTTGGAATACTAAACGAAGATGTTTAGGGTACTCTTCAACGTCGACGGAGAAAAGTCAACATAGCGGAAACAGAACTCAAGGTCATGGAGGACTTTGTCAGTAAATCTTTGGAAAGTTTATCCTGCGTTGCGGATACTAAAACTCATGTAAGGGATATCGAAGAGTCCAAATGAATTCGTCTCCATGTCAGCTGGGTTAACAGGAATCTGTGTGTAAACAAGTCGATGACTGAAATCATTGTATAAACATGGTTTCTTAGCCTACTTCAGAGATTTGAAATTCCTCAAATGTACATGGTTGTTAATTAAAAAAAATCTTAGATTTTTCTTCAGCATTTTCTAGCTTAGGCCTTTTCAGTTCCTGGGCAATCTGTTGTAGAATGCGGCTCCTTGTGTTCTTCTGGAGCTCACCTCCAGCCTAGTTTTCAAGATGTTCAAATTATCATTGGTTCTAATATTCTATGGCTGGCTTTTGGATGTTGATGTATACAATTCCAGGAGGCTTACTGTATCGATTACCAGCTTAAGGATTATCTCTGCTGTTATTGTAAGTATTCTGTTTTTTATGAACAGTGGTTTGCAATAAGTCCTTGGGTCAGCTCCTTCCAAGGCTCTGACAAAAGAAGCACATCCTCTCTCTTCTAGACCGTGCAGTATTCTTGAGTGAAATAACGCTTGATAAGCTTGTAAGGCCGCACCCTGATTGATAATTTCTCGAATTCATCGTATCGCGTATATCGCACTGTGTAATTTGTCCTTCAAGTTTTGGGAATGTTCTTTCCACAGGAACCCAAAAATTTTACACAGCTAGACTTCATGAGGTTGTAAATATTACTGTTATTGTTGTGTCGTCAGCAAACAGTACTGTGGCAATATACATTGCTAGGTAGATCGTTCATGTATAGTACAATCAAAAGAGGACCGAGTTTTCAACCTTGTGGTACATCTTGCCTTACATCAACCATAGAGCTTCGACATAGTTTCAGTATAACACCCCGTACTCCATAGTATTCTAGTTTTTCCTAGCATATGTTATAATGCATGCAGTCGAAGGCTTTGGACAAGTCAAAATAATTGGCAGATGTTGTGGAGTATTCTTCAAAATTTATAACAAAGTTGTGTTATCCCATGAATAGTGTTTTTTTTTTCTAGAACCATGTTGATATTCCAATCTGATTTATTTTGTTCTAGAAATGATTCAAGTTGATCAGTCATCACCATCTCAAGTAATTTCGATAATATTGGTAGAATTGCTATAGGCCTATAATGATTAGGATCTTCCGGATTTCCTTTCTTGAATATCGGTCAGATTTTCGCAATTTTCATCATATCTTGGAAGATACCTTGTTCAATTCATGAATTGAGGATATGTTTCAATGGGTGAACTATTTAATTTGCTGATAACTTAACCAAGTGGAAATTGATCCAGTCACTCCATCGATGAAACAATTGTTACGACAGTCAGGTTATAAGTTGAATAGGATAGTGCAACGTCAGTGACCAGAAGATTCCATGTGAAGTCCCTCCGGAGACCAACATGTAGTTGAGAGGGTATTAGACCATAAGTATTGATGATTGTCTGATTCGCGGCTTCTAGCTTGTATTCTATAGCTGAGCGGCGTTGCTTCAAGAATGTACGAGGGTAACAATAGATATCTGATCCTGTGTCCACGAGAAACTGCGTTTCTTGGAGTGATCGGTGATGAGAGGCCGACATCCTTTTGTAAGGCATTTGGTAGTGAGGTTTTCCACGCAGACGTGCAACTGGAGATGCAGCGATGAGCCTTTCCATCAAAACGGTGGTGGTACCAGCACTAGTTGTTGTTGCTGCGACTAAAGCCATCATGTTCCAAACGTACGTTCAACACAGGAGCGTGAACGCTGACGGGAGTATGAAGTATGCTCAGGACGGTCTGTTTGCATGGAGGCAACCATTTGGGTAAATTTATCGGTGCGGGCTGTTAAATTGGCGATGTCAGAGTTCGGTGTAGCTCTCGCATCAATAGGTGGAGTGACTGGCAATGTCTGCCAGTTGGTCCAGGGTGAGTGTTTTCTATGCCTAGAGGATACTTTGAACCAAGGAAGGAAGTCGCTGAATCCAGAGCTGGTGGAGAAGGGAGCTTTGCTAATTGTTGTTGCCGGCGAAAGTTCGTAAATGCCTCAAAAACTGTGAAGGCATACGGTCGCCAATCTCCTCAACCACATGCAGTTAGCGTACCTTCTGTTTTTCGGACAAGGAGAGACGTGCAATTAGTTCTGTCTTAAGTTTGATATACCGATCACTGCTTGGCGGGTTGATAATGATGTCATGTACCTCAGTTGCGTAGCGGATTTCCAGTAGTGCAACAACGTATTTATATTTGGTGCTGTCGTGTTCCTGTACCTATGATGTTGCCAATGATGAATTGAGCCTCGATCTGTGCGAACCAGACTTCGGGTTTTGCGGCCCAAAAGACAGGAATGTGGATAGCGATGCGGAATACAGTTTCCTGCTTTCCGATAACGTGAGCAGCTGCTGCTGTGGCTGCTGGGCAAGGAGTTGCTGTCGAAACTGTTCATTCTGTTGTTGGAGAGCACTTAATTCGACCTGTAGTTCCTCCGAGGGCCGGTTTTCAGTATTATAAACCTTCAATGCAATGTTGAAATGACAGCAAATGACAGTTTTCTCAAACAACTCAATAGTAGATTTTTCTTCAACTACCGGTTGAACATCCAACGGTTGAAATGTTCTTTATAAAACTGACAATGAAGAAGACATCGCGAATTTAATGTCTAAAACTCGTAGCGGCACAGGTAAAGCACTTTAATCACTTACTGTATTCAAAGTTCGTCGGAGTGTCTACTTTATCACTGTCCATAGTTTGATTACGTCGGTGTGACCAATGTGGAGGGTCTTGGAATTTTTATGATATTTTTGTTTTTAATATTTAGATTTCTTCAGTATTTTACGATTATATTCAAAACAAACGTTTTTCTTTCAAAAACGATTTTATTCTACTTTTTTATTGTCCCTTGTCATTTCAACACACTCCCTTAACGAACATACCTCAAAAAATGTTTAGGATATACATTATAAAAATATGAGTATTCGCATTTGAATCACTCCCTAAAACGAAAAATACCTATTTGGATACAAAAAACAAAATTTTTCAATATATAAAAATAAATCAATACATACATAGCTTGTTTCTAATAATAGAAAAGATTTTGTCAGTATACCTACCTGCTAGTTGATCTTTTGATTCACACAATTTGATCTTGAACCAAACATTTTTGAGTTCATCACATATGTAATGATATTTAACATCAAAATATTTGCTCTTTCTCGTAGTTTGTCCAGATTTTATCATTTTTTTGTACTTTGATTGTCTATGTGCAATGTCATGGTCACAATTTTTTCTGTCATTTTTTCAATCCAATTCTTGATAAATTTCATCTCTTGGCAACAGGTTGCTGATTATACATATTCAGCTTCGGTCGTTGATTGTGATACACAGTTTGTTTTCTTGAATTGCATGAAACAGGGCCACCAGCCAATAAAATCACAAAACCTGATGTACTCTTCCTATCTTCTTCATCATTTGCAAAATCTGCATCACAATATGCTTCTAGATGTATTTGTTCTTTTCTTTCAGACGAATAATGTATACCAGTATTCAAAGTGACTTTCAAGTATCTCAAAGTACGCTTAACATTAGTTACATCTTGATAGGAAGGATTGTTGAGGGATCTACTTGCTTGATTCACAGCATATGTTATGTCAATTCTTGTTTTTGAGCTTAGATACAGCAGACTTCCAACAGCTTCTCTGTGTGCAAATTGTTCACTTTTCTTGTCTTCAATGGTGTTTATTTTTGCAATGGGAGTTGGTTGTGATTTGCAGTTTTCATTCAGAAACCTTTTGACGACTTTTTCTACATAACAAGGTTGACTAACATGTATTTCTATTTCATCATTCTTTATTTTCAAACTCAACTAAATGTTTGGATTGTCATTTACTGTTATTTCAAAATGTTTCTTTAGACTGTCCAAAAGATGGTTCATTTGTCTTTCATCATCACCTATGAGTAGACCATCATCGACATGAATTGCTAAATACATTACCCTTTCAGATCTGGTTAGTTTAAATACACATTGATCGGTCTTCAACTGAATGAGATTTTATTTTTTCAGAAAGTCAGTTAATCTTCGGTTCCATTGGTGTGGTGCTTGCACCAGTCCATACAGTGCTTTGTTGAGACGACATATTTTCCAGGTGCGAAATAACCATCTAGAATATCCATATACACTTCTTCCTCCAAATTTCCATTTAAAAAGGCTGTTTTCACATCGAAACTCTTCATGAATAGATTTTGTTGAGCAGCGATGGCTAGTAAAACACGTAGTGAAGTGGTTTGTACAACGGAGCTATAAATATCCTGAAAATCAAAATTATCTTTCTTTTGTTCACAGCCCCGAGCTACTAATCTAGCACGTTTAATTCCATCCGATTGATCCATCTTGAAGATATTATTTCTTTACCTTGTGCTTGTTTTTCATCAACTAATTCCCAAGCATTCATTTTCTTGAGAGAAAGTTTTTCATCATCGATAGCTTTTTTCCACAACTCTTTTTCTTTGGATTTCATAAGTGGGATTTCTTGTTCAGTCAATAGAACAAAATCTTCTAAATTTTCATCAACATACTTTTTTAACTTTTCTGGACACTTCTTAATACGTTGAGGTCTGTTCTGGAGTGTATTTTCATCTTGTTCTCCATGTTCTGCATCCTCATTTCTTCTTTCTTCATTATTTGTTTCATTTTCTTCATTCATATATTCATATTCTTTCAGACTCTCTATTTCTATGAGTACTCTGTTGTAATCTGTATTTTTTTCAAATTCATTTGTGAGCACAATGTCTCTAGCAACATAAACTTTTTCTATCAGTGGATTCCATACTCTGTAGCCATTGGGTGCATAGCCGACAAATATTCCACGTTGGCTTCTATCTTCTAGTTTCTTTATATGTTCCAAATTATTGGTGTACACTACTTGCCCAAATTCCTGTAGATTTGACAAATTTGGCTTTTTACCAAACCATTTTTCAGCAGGTGTTGTCTCTAAAATGGTTTTAGGACTTCCATTCAACAGGTATACCGCCGTAAATACAGCAAATCCACACATTTTATTGAAAAGTGTCAAATTTAATATTTCTGCTTTCCCATTTAATTCCGGTGAGTGTGGGATTGTGTAATCAAGTTGAATACCTTTATTTCTGCACCAATCCTTGAAAATATTGCTTGAATACTCTCCACCATTATCCAATCTTATTTTCGAGGTTTTCAAGTTAAAATGTGCTTCTGCTTCTTGTATGTATTCTTCCAAATATACTTCCGCTTCATTCTTTGTGTGCAAAAGGTAAACTTTTAAAAAATTGGGTGTAGTCATCAAGACAGGTCATGATATATTGTTCACTATTGTGGGTTTCTGGTGAGATTTTCCCACATAGGTCTGTATGAATTATTAGCAGAGGCCTTGTTGCTCGTGTTTTCACAGTATTGAATGGTTTTCTGAGAAGTTCCCCCTCACACAGGCTTCACAAATTTCTTCATTGCATTTTTCCAGTGTGTTATTTACTCCTTCACAAAGTTTTGGTAGTTTCTTCAAATATTGAAAATTTATGTGTCCCATTTTCTCATGCTATTCTATAGTTTTCTTTTGTTGAGTAATTAATGCTTCTTCATTAACGTTCAAATCAACTGTGTAAAGACCATTATTTTGTTTGGTTCCTGCCAACACAACATTTTCTTCATTGTAATGTATTTTCCCATGAACAAACTTCACAATATGTTTATCAAATACTACATTACCACCTTTGTTGGTTGCTTTGCTAACTGACAAAAGATTTCGTGACAGATCAGATACATATTGGAAAGTATCACTGAATTGCCTTCTACTTTTCCAGATGATTTTGTCGAAAGGCTTGTTCCTTTCTTGGCACAACCTATTTTTACACCTTCTGCTGGTTTGACATCATAAAGTAGTTGTTTTTCATATGTCAGATGACAAGTTGATCCACTGTCGACTACAAAAACAGAGTCTTAATCTTCATTTTGACATTCCACATTGTGTATTTCCATGAAATAGCTTACCTTGTCATTACTGTTGTTCTGTTGTCCATTGTTATTTTGGTGACCAGATTTGAATTTACATTTTTCTTGAGAATGGTTATTCTTTTTACAAAATTTACAATTTGGGAATGTTTTGCCAGTCAAACAATATTCTTCAGAATGTCCACTTTTATTACATTTCTTGCAGTGTTTATAACTTTGTTGACTATTAGAATGTGCTCTTTGGTCTTCATGATTTTTATGTAGTTGTTTGCTTCGGTTTTCATTATTTGATCTGCATTCATGCTTCTTATGACCTATTTTTCCACATCGCATGTACCTTTGAATTTGTAGGGTTTAAAGGCAACTTTTTCTTCATCATTACATTTAAATTTTTCTTCTTCTTTCAGCAGTCTAGCACGAAGGTTTTCAATGGTTCTTTCATCTGACGAGGTCGAGTCCCATGCAACACTACATTGTTAATATTTTTCGGGAAGACTCAGGAGTATTTTAGTAATCATCATGCCTTTTTCTACTGTAAGACCCAAGTTGTTCATTTTGAAAATAAGTGTCTCAATTTTGGCTATGTTTCCTAGAACATCCAGATTTTTATCATGTCGAAGTAGTTGATTTTTAGTTTGTTCGGTGTCTCTCTTATAATCTTTACAAATGGCTTCAAACATTTCTGCTGCGGTCTTGGTTGTCAGTACATGTGACTTCACTTTGGAGTCTAAAGTTCTTAGAATTATGTGTCGGGCAAAAGCATCTTTGGTTTTCCACTGTGACTTGTCCTT
Organism: Crioceris asparagi; assembly: GCA_958507055.1. Classification (NCBI taxonomy): domain Eukaryota; kingdom Metazoa; phylum Arthropoda; class Insecta; order Coleoptera; family Chrysomelidae; genus Crioceris; species Crioceris asparagi. The sequence continues at coordinate 50,786,345 of OY293827.1, forward strand.
TTCATCTTTTTGTTCACTTAATTTATCTTTTCCATCGATCAGATCTTTGACTCCTTTTGTTTCAAATAGAATGGATATCTCAAATTCCCACAAGGCGAATGAATGAGCATCACTTAGTTTGGAAATTGTTTAAATTACTTCGCTTGACATTTTTAGGTTAGATTTTTAAATTTTCACAGATTTTCTCTTTTGGTGTGATTATTACAAAACTTCGTAACTTGGCGTATACTGGGCCCATAACCTCTTGGAATTTTTATGATATTTTTGTTTTTAATATTTAGATTTCTTCAGTATTTTACGATTATATTCTGTTGAATATTAGGGAATCTGGATAATTTGTAATCCAGATAATAATAGGAACAACCATGAATGACTATATTAAAAAGGATGATAGTGAACAAAACTTGTTTTTTAACAAAACATACTATGATAAACCTTCTTAAATAGAATAAACTATATACCAGGCGTCACAATATTTAACATATTCAAAACAAACGTCTTTCTTTCAACAACCATTTTATTCTACTTTTTTATTGTCCCTTGTCACTTGTGTCATAGAAATCACAAAACATTTTTGATATATGTGAGTTACCAACATAAAATATTTCAACAGAGGGAATCCGAGGCGAACGAATACAAACACAAGTAACTAACTATAATTTATTAACTAAATCACTACATACTAGATACACACACTGAATACTAAATTGAACTGAATTGAAAGGTAGAATTACTTGGTTAGATTTTATGTAGCTCATCAGGGAATACATTCTTAGCGCTCTCTGTCGGTGAGTGGTACACAAAAAAACGACGAACTACGCTCAATAATGTGACTTTATCTACTCGAGGTGAACTTATTCAATCAACCAATGGAAAACAATGATAAGTAGGTACTATGATATAGAAGATATGCTCAGTTGGTGAATGCTTTTAAGACCCCTACGCACATGTCGTTAGTTCTTGACAAAACGGAAATATCGACATATTCTGGTAATTTAAATTTATATTTCACTTGGTTCATTATCTCCTCATGATGTATGGCCATTATATTGCAGGAGCCACAAATATGATAAACTAATTATGTATTTAGTACAGAAGAACCTAAATTGCATGCCAGCACAAAATACGAGACTATCGTTTGAAACATGCGTTTGATGTCATTGGAAATACGCATAGAAATATCTTCTCTTCGTAGTATCATGTGGAAAACATAAATGCCGAAATGTCAGAGAGACGTCGTTGTGAGAACAATTGTTCTTAATATGGGTGTTACAATTAAGTATTCGAAACAAGAAAATATTATTGATACTATCGATCCGAAGATTACTGAAAAACTAATATATCTCTTTCGTCTTGGTAAAGTCGAAGCGGGCGGCAAACCACGCCCAATCAAGCTGAATTTTTGTTCTGCGGAAGATGAATTCTACACACTGAAGCTCAGGTCGAATATTCCAAGAGATAAATTCCCGAGCATTTCCGTCAAGACAGATCTCACCCCCTTGTCAAACTGAAAACTTATCCAACGTAAAAGGCTCTTTTCCCATGAATGGAAAATACAAACAATCATTCCTAAAGAAAAGCTCAGCAACTCTTATAGATGTGAAGAATACAGATTAATAACAGTTGATATGATAGCCACATACGAGAAGCTTCTAGAAACTATAATGAAAAATCAGAAAAGAACATATATGTATAGAACACAAACTAATTGCTCATAATCAAGCTGGTTTTAGAAACAAGCATTATGTGAAAGTGCGCTGCAAATTGTTGTTTCTTGATGGAATACATATCTAGTTTAAACAAATATGTAGGCATTTGAAATGATAAATAGAGATCTGTTAATCATGAAATTGAAAAAATATGGTCTTCAATGCCACGTACTATGATGGTTTTCAGAATACCTGAGAGACAGAACCCAACAAACAAAATACAAAGGAACTACCTCTTCAGTTAAAAGCAACAAACATGGAGTGCCACAAGGCACAGTGATGGACCCTGACTTATTTGTAATGTATATAAATGATATTGTACAAGTTGTTACTAAACGTGAACTGCAGCTATCTGCCGACGACAAGATACTGTTTTTTGAAAGTGAAACTGTGAATGATCTCATAGGAACATTTAATGAAGACTTTGCAAAAACATGTAAATGGCTGAGCAATAGTAGTCTTGATGTTAACTATCAAAAAATAAAAATTGATACTGAAAAAAATGTTTACCATCACATTGGTGTTCTAGGGATAATAATTGATATGTGTGTCTTACGTTTTCTAGTCACACAAACTATATTACCAAAAAATTAAGAAAATAATTAACTTATTATATAGAAGAGGCAAATATTCAAGTAGCTGGAAAATTACTTATATAGATAACCATTATAACATCTCCCTTTTATTATTGTGCGACCATTCTGTATAGGTTCGAAAAAACTGAATCGCGTTCTAAAATGAATATTAACATGTAATAGATATACAAAAATAGGAGATATTTTAAAAACCAGATATTTGTTAAGTGTGAGGTAGGGTCTATTTATTTAGTACTTACGTACTATGATAACTGTATATAAAATAAAAATTGAATATATCTGGACCATATATTAGAAAAGCTACAGTTTGGTGGCGATATCCATTCTATAAACTTAAGCCTGATATTATTTCTATGTTTATGATCTTAATTCATCTTTTACACAAAACAGTTTGTTTCATCAATAATTGATAGAATTTAATAATCTGCCAAGTGGAATGAACTTGACAAATTTTAATAAATATAAAAAAACGTTAGAAGATAACATGTAGTATATAACCATAGTATTTAAGTTTGTAATGTTAGAGTATATATTTGTATTTTTGTTAGATCTGAATGATAAATAAAAATAAATAAATAAAAATAAAAAATAAAATAAAATAAATATATTGAAATGAATTGATTTGAAGTGATATAATAACAAAACGATTGCTGCCTTTTTGTGAGTAATGTTTAATATTGTATAATAAACCATCATAAAATAGGGATCAGATCATGTCCATCTATTTTTTTAACTTCGTTTATAACGCCGCACTCAGAATTTAAAAGTTGCACTTTTTTTCACTCCTCTGGGGATTGCTCCCCATACCTTTAGAACCTTTCCTCTACAGGACTAAAGCTATATATTGCAACTAATAAATATCAATTAATTAAAATTTCAATATTTCTCAAGATCTTGTCGAAATCTAAATTCAATTACTCCCGGTTATACCTAATTGTTTGAAATCGTCAACCTAACTTAATGGATTTGACAACGTATAATTCTTTGAAATTACTTATTTTGGAGGTTGAGCTTCGCCTACGTTTAACTACCATGTGGATTGTTCTACAAATTTCATTTTTATATTTATTCTATCATTATATAAAAATGCACGTCGAATATATAAGCAAATCTGAATAACATTAGCTATTATTAGAGATTTATTTGAAAACCAATGTAAAGTGAAAGTCAAGATGACCCCGCTGTGCATATTGTCATTGGCCCCAAACGTTCCAACGAAGATCTCGGAATATAAACATATTATTATACATACATATCTTGTACACTGGGCAATGATTGCCAAATGCATTTTAGCCACAGTAATAAACTTTATACAGGAACTAAGACCGATTTTATTAGAGTTACTGAAAAATACAATATAATATTGAAAAAAAAGAATGTTTCGAATATATTTGAATATATATTTTTGTATTCCTCATTTTCTGTTATCGGTGGATAGAAGGCCTTTAGCACCAATTCTAAACTAACAACATCAATAGCATTAATATTATTTCGTATTTTTCCGTGCACCAACTTATGAATTCTGTACTAGTGTTTGTAAAAAGTTATTTATCTATGACTTTTGAGTGTCAACAGAAGATATATTAAATATAAAACTTCCAATAAATATGTACACTAACTTAGCTAAAATAGAGTCGAATTGTAAGCCTCCTTCGTTCTGCAAAGTTAGTCATTTTTTTTAAAAGATAGGTACTGTGAAATATTATTATTGAAATCAGTAGACCCTATTTAATTTTTGCTACTAACTGGTTTTACTAACCTGCAGATAGATGCAAACCACAAGGTTAGTCTGTGATCTTCCCAATAGATCTGCAGCAAATATTAAATTCACCTATTTCATCTTTGTCTGCAGTTCAAATTAGATAAGTACACGTAATCAGATTTGAGAAAATATACGGCACGTACCTACATCAGGTTTCTACCCTGAGTGTAGATACTATAGTGAAGTTCAGTATAAACCGAATAGAAAAAAAAATCGCTTAGCCTGTAAACTTTTGTAAATATATCAAATTAAATCCCAGTTACCGTGTGTCTCAAACTCGTCTTATACAGTGTGGAAATAAAGTAACGGATAAATTCGATAACCTTCTTAAATGTAATTTTTGGAAAAACCTCTCCAAGAGATATGCATCATAATTTCACTGCTCTGAAGTTATGCTACCTCATTATCATCTTGTTTTGTTCTTTGTTGTTGTTACGTCATTGACGTTTATTTTATTTTGTTTTTTATTTATATTGGAAGAATGGATCTACGAGTATATGACGTAAAAAGCAAATAACAAATTCAGTAATAACTGACTTTTGATATCTGTCACAAAGTATTTTTAATTTATATAGTAACTAATTAGAATTTCAAAAGTTATTTAAATTTGAACATTGACAAAAAATGCAAAAAGTAGATGTTTTCAAATTTAACATATCAAAAGTTTTATATCGTTGAAAAGGTAATCATTATTTTGAACATAAAACATGAAACTAAATGAAAATGAAGTAGTAGAAATAATGCTAAACAAGAAAATCGTCAGACCCCTTCGGGATTTTTTCCAGAAATAAATACTTAACAAAGAAATCGAATCTATCAGTTTTTTAATATCTAAACTTTATACCTACAAAAAAAAATCTGAGACTCTTGGAAGAAACTCAGAAGGCAAATTTGACTTGACAAACATACATTTCTGGATTCCATCAAACTCTACGCAGACAACTTGCTATTGCCGTCTGAAGCAGTACCTAGATGACGTGCAAATACACATTTATTTTCTGCATCCAGTATCATAAAAACGAGGTACATCCCGATGATTTGATTTCAATGTTGCATAAAATTATATTTTTTTTCATGCGGGCAAATAAAATTTTCTTAAAAAAATCCACTCTTTTTGGGGAAAAGGATATAATGGATGTTGGATTGGGAAAAACTACCATTTCTCAGCCCGTTACTTTCATACCAAAGAAGAATAATTATGAAACCACAGCATTTTACACTAATATAAAATTATACATACCTACTCGTAAATAGTCCTCAACGGAATCTTCTCAATTGCCTATTTGAGATTCATGGATATAGTTGCTTGATCTTCGGTCGTTTAACATGGTTTATAACTTCTACTTTTCCTTTATTAGTACCCTGTCACAATGGACCTCATAGCAGCTCAAAAATGAGATTATCAATAGCGATTCCTCATTTTTCCGACTATTTGTGTGCTTTCTTATCGATATATCATCTTAGATTATGTAAACCCATAATAAAGTTTTTGTGGCATTACTTTATATAACGAGAAATTCAAATGTGAATATAAATTAGCACTTTGTCCACTTCAATTGGAGAATTGGTGAGAATTGTGAAGAAAGTATTTCCGTCTATTTATAACACAAAATAATGAAATTTTCTTTTTAAATTTTTCCTGCTTATCAGCTTCTTACGAACATGTTCAGATGAGAACTAGGCATCTATTGAAATACGAGGGAAATCCCAAAAGTAAGTTCTCCAGGGGCCTCAGGAAACGAGAGAATCTGTCTGTTGGCCACAATGTAAAGACGATAGTGGCGGCTTTCGTATTTGCCAAAGCCGCATGAATTTACACAAAGACGCTATAGGGGACGGGCCGATTATTTTAAGGATTTTTCAGTTTGTCTATCCGTATTTATAAAAAAAAATCGGTAAATAATAGACTAAAGTTGACAGGGCTTTCCCATTTCTCTACTCCGCAGAAATAGTGAGAACTTCAGACAGAGAAATTCACTTGGAAATGGTCGTTTTTACCATAGTATGACGTCGCCAAAAGGTTTCTTTGCGTGTATAAAAGAGGTTAATTTCAACGGTGACTCCCTAGCTAGGTCTATGATAGTAGTAGGTTGTATTATTTCGAACATTTTTATATCCCCAGCTTGGGTTGTTATACCTACTGTAACCAGTATCACAATACTGGGACAATATGTGTCAGTTCTAATAAGACGAAGAAACAAACTTTTAATAGATACATTGGCAGGTCTCAAAAATGTTGTCTAAATCGGATGAATGGTACAGAGATCTAATAGAACACCAACAAACAAAACTTAATTTATTAATTGATTAATACTGTAAAATAATTTGAATAATTGGAAGTTCATAATGTAGACCTCGACCGTTGCGCACATAGTGCTGGTTTAGAGTGAATGGTTGCAATACTTGACAAACATTCGTACAAAAATGGACAAAATTTTCATCGCAATAGAATATATAACACTTATAGGAAAGCATTTTTTAACGAATCATAATTTATTTGTATGTTTGCTAGTTTAGGGTTCCATTCATTCGTCTGTTTGCCCGCCTGTCTGTCACCACCTATTTTCTCCAAATCTGATTTTGGGGATTAATTCTGTAGGGAAAATCCAAAAATAAGAAAAAAATCCTATTTATATATTTATAGTTAATATTACCCGTGTCTTCGTATGCTTCTACCATAGAGTAAATAGCCATTGACCGATTTGAGTTCCAATAAAAGAACTTAGGTGTTGACCTTTGAGAAATCCTTGACCTTTACACCCCCTACGTAATATATCTTCCAAATTTCATAATTTTATCTCCACCAGTGAGTCAGAGTACATACTCTTTATATTTTACATATAAGTAGATAGATATATTAAAATATATTTTCTAAACGCTAGAATGAAAAGTTTAGAAGTATGAGAGGAAATATACGAAAGCTGAACGATACTCCTCTTGAAATTATAGGACGTACAAAATTGAAAACATTATAATAATTCACAGCTATACTCAAAGTAAACAGTCAAACCTAGCGGGCTTGACTCGCACATGATCGTATTTTAGGGTTCCGTATAAAATTGATGAAAACGGAACCCTATTATTAAGACTCCGCTGTCATCCGTCCGTCCATCAGCCATCTCTATCTCAAACAGCAATATATACATATTAGTTTACCTACCTTTTTGTTGGAAATTTTAAATTACATATACAACATGAATTTCCTCTTCTTTGTAAATGATTCTACATAAATATCTATTCAAAGTTTTGTGAGCTTTTCTTGCCAATCAAAAATGGGAGATAATTAACTTTTAGAATGTCTTGCACAACTTCCAAATTACCAGTTACAATGGAATATATTATATTATATATTCAAAAGTATAAAAAATCCATTGATTATCTTGAGGAAATTACGCTTGCTAAACATCTAAAAAAACAACCATTTTTATTTCTTTCGACTCCCAATATGACAGTTGATAGTTTTTCCAATGTTTTCACAGGAGTAACTTTCTTATGTAAAAAACATCAAAGAATTATAAATGCCAAAAAACTAATAAATTAACAGAAAATCACTTCAGAAACCTTTCCAGACCCAATTGATGAGAAATCTTTTTCATACGTTTTTATGCAGAATCATCACATTCATATTTTAGGGATTATTCGTGTAGATATTTTATATAGATATAACTGAACCAAATTTAGCACAAAAATGAAATTGTAGGTAAAAGTCCATTATCTCAAAGTGGAGTGAAGTAAAATGTAGAAAAAAGAAACTCAAAGTCTTCTCCACAAAAATGAATTTCGCTCGACTTCCTTAAAGAGCGAGTTAAAGAGTATACTTTAAAAATTTAGACATTGGTTCCTAGAAAGTTTTTAAATTCCTTGTTTTTAAACATGATATTTTATACAAAACTTAATCGAAAAATATTAAAAATTAATTAAGATGGTTGTATATATTTTATGAAATTTACCCTTTTCCTTCATTTATGTGTTTTAGTACCTGCAATACTAGTTTCTATAATTCAAATGCTGTATATCCTAAAAGAAAGCTATAAAAAGTCTTGTGTAACATATTGTTAAATCTTTTGAAATTCTTCTTGTATGAAATAAACACATGAGATTTGATCATTAAACTGTTTTTATATAGATAAATAATACATAATATCTTTCACTTTATCATCGAAATAGTCATCAACATTGGTATTACCTATATCAGCTTATTTATAATATTCATATTTTCATGCATTTCCAATTATTATTATTAGTAGTGATCAGTTGAAACTTTTAATTTCATTCTAAGCATTCAGAATATAGCTAAAGAATATATTTCATCTTATAAAATTAATTATCTGCATAAAAAATACTAATGATATTGATAAACCTACGAAGGAGAAAATTATAGATTACAAAATGTTACAGGGAATCTTATATTCTTTGTTGAATTATTGCGGCACCTCTCACTTCCGACAACCTATTAATTAAAATGACCATTGTAAATTTATTGAGCAAAATGGTTTGCTGTTTTCCCCAAAAAAATAATTGAATTAAAAATTAACCATTTTTTTTATAAATTATATCATATTAAGTATACTAATTAGGTCTATTAGCATATCGAGAATATACAGTGCTTTACAGTGATTTAATGTGGTTTTATGTGAAAATAAATGTTATTAATATTACTTCGTTGTGTTATTTGACATATAATATTGCCATTTTTGTTATATCTTCTATCAATACTCTATACTTATATATAAAAAGGAAAGATTTGTTTGCGCCTATTAGTTTTGTTAAGGATAAACTCAAAAATTGCTGCACCGGTTTTGACGATTTTTTTCGTGCAAAATTAATGATTTTCTTATTTTCCGATGACGTAAGTAGGTAAGTTGCGCGCCATCTACCTTGCATTGGTTGTTTACAATCTTAATCCAATCAAAGCGAAGTAGATGGCGCACGTCTTAGTTACCTACTTATGTCATCGGATAATAATTTAAAAAATCTGGTGTGTCCACTCACACGACTTTCCTACCGCTCGCAGGCAAATTCCAGTGAATGAAAAATTTGACACTATTACAATACTTTCCTTACATGGAGACGCAAGATGAAACGTTTAGCCAGAATCTGAAGAGAATACGGAATTTTATTCAAGCATAACTTTTTTTGTGCTTTTTCTCAGAGATAACGCTATATGTGGGTGGTAGAGGGCTCTCAGAAGAATACTTTAGGCAAGATTGATCAAAATCCTTAAAGCCGTTTTCGCGCTATAGTCTTGAGCTAATCACGTTTTTTGGCTATAGCTCAACACATAGTGTATACAGGATTCTCATTCAGTGCCAACGGCGAGTGATATTGATACCAAACAAAATAAAAAGAAAGCAACAAAATACACCGATCCGTTCCTGAGATAATGCTGTCACAGACAGAAAGACCAATGGCTGAAAATATGTTTATTAGACTTAGAAAACTGTGAAACGTCAACATTTGTAAAAATTTCGATACGGAAAATTTCACACTATTACAATACTTATACAGCTACTATAGTAGCGTAGGAAAGTAAAAATGTTTTATCTATCTTTTCTTAATTTTTAACACTCTTACCTATATCGTTTATTGTTGAAATTTTTAAAAGAGAATTTGTAGTTTATACGGACAAAATTTGAAATTATACGGAAAAGCAAAGCAGTGACATCTAAATTTATAAATCATTAATACTACGTATAATAATAATATACATGCATGGTTCATTATTAATCTCGAAATTTGATTTTATTTTTTATTTTAACGATCTTTATCAAGCCTTGAAGCTTAAATATAAATTGTTTTTGAAAAACTACTAAAATGCCTAAAAGAGCAAGGTCTGGACTCTCTAAAGATATTTACAATGCGAGGGCGGTCAAAATACATCGTATTGGAGAATCTTCATTTGAAAATGAAAATCGCCTGGCGTATCAGAGGGAATATGCGTCACGATCAGTTGCATTTCATCATTGGGTTAAGATTAGAAAATCGTTTTCATTAAAAAAAGCACAAGAAATGAAAATCAAAATCCGCTGTAAACACCAAGTTGAGCACAAAACTAATGGCGGCCGACGAAAAATTGGCTTCACTTTCGTTTCACGGCGGCTATAAACAGCAGCATGTAGCTCCTGTCGTGTACGCAAGTATAACACGCGCCAAGTTGGAAGATGACACTACGCGTCTAATTTCAGTCTGCTTCTTCCATCATACAACGTCTCAAAACACACAACGCAATACGAAACTGTGCAAACTATTCGCAAGCGACTGTGGCCCTACCTACGTCATGTCCTCTTTCAACTTGGCTGCGTATATTTAATTTTAACGATATGCTGCGTGCGTGTTGAAATGAGTCAAAAGCAGAAAATCTGACCAAGATCGTAAAGTTACGTCTCTACTACGAATTATTTCAATTTTATATTGAGATAAAGACCCTCTTCACTTTGTCTTATTTGAATTATGAAAGGTTTGCTCCAACCTGAGAAAATACTGTTCATGAAATGTCCCCCGATTTTGTTATAGTTCTTGAACTGGTTCTCGTATCGTCAATGCCAACGATCGGAATCGTTTAGGATGACCTGCGTACTAATGTTTTAAGCTGATAATATTTGAAAAGTGATTTTCGATAATTATATAGGTTCTCTTATAACTCTGGAACACCCCTAAAAAATATTTATAACTGCCATCATTTAACAAAAATCGGTTTTCTTTTTGGTTGCACATACTTTGATATATCACACTTTCAATTTTTGGATGTCACTATATCAAACTTTAAATTTTTTCATATCAAGTGACCGGTATGACGTCAACAATCGTTTTGTCTATCCAGACAAAAGTGGTGTTAGGGGAATAGTGGACCATTTTGGATCATAGGATGCCGGCAAAACAGCACTCCGTGACCTCGAAACCGCTTTAATAGTTGCAAACTAAATTTCCCAAGATCGCTCAGGCATACAATAATTACGAAATAAATACTAACGAAAATGAAAGTCACCATGTAGCATCTACCAGCACCATCATCATTCTACAAATTTAATATTTCAATTAGAAAATACCTATGAGTGGGTACTCGTCCGTGTTGTCATCAACATAGCCAGGAAGAAATAATAATTGACGATAAGGAACTACGTGTCAAATTTGAAAAAAATGTTAACCTCTCCGGGCTGTTGTCAACATGACCTGAAAGAGATAATTAACGAATACGTGTTGAATAACAAATATTTTCATTTTTTTTAACAGCATCTTTCAGCACTTGACGAGCACTACAGAACCTCATTTTTTTATTAAAAAATGCTGTCCTGTCCGGGCTGTCATCAACATAGCCCGGAAGACAGAATTGACGATTACCTGCTAAATAATAAATATTTGGAATTTTTTTGTAGCATCTTGCAGCACTTGATGAACACTAGGGACCTCATATTTTCATAAAAAAATGCAGACACGTCCGGGCTGTCGTCAACATGGCCCGGAAGAAATAACTGACGATTACATATTAACTAACAAATATTTTCAAAAAAAATGAGCATTTTGCAACACTTGGCGAGCACCGGGCCAACTTGATGGACCGTAAGCTTATTTTATTGAGTATGCAAAATATTTCCATTTATTTGAGATAATTGCTATAATCTGAGGATGATTTTTCTAGATATAGAAACTCCCTATACTCTCAAGAACTTCTGTTTATTAATTGTATCTAAGAACGGAAACGTCTTTAACCGATTTAAACGATTTAAATTGACAATGATTCCGTCCACAATAAAATCACTATTTCGTCAACTCAATATGCATAACATTTGTTTAAATTATTATATGATATTTAGATAAAATATGTTTTTTATATTAACTTCCCAATATATTTTTATTTCAAATAAGATGGATAAAGTCAATCTAACGGATTTGCTACTACGGTGATAGTGTAAAAAGTTGACTTAAAATACTTGGATAAATTCAGTTTTTAATTATTTTATTTATTATTGATTTGCATTTTTTTCAAATATTCCCTATTAAAATTTACCTATAAATTGCTTAACTCAATGAAATATATTTTTAATGACAATGGACATATTTAAAAAGAACCAATGGATGCCATCTTGAAATGACTTTACTGATCATGCTCATTTATAAAATTGACTGTAGATTAGATTAGATTAGATTTAAGAGGGGGTTACATTGCACTGCGACCATAAGGTCCATTGTGCCCCCCACCTGAGTTGCACTCGCCTATACGCGGTCTACAACTCGCCTTCCAGTTCCAGAGTTCTAATGAACTCCAGTATCTGGGTTGGCTTCAAGGAGGATACTTCCTCACTACTGCAGGTTGCTAGTCCAAGGCACTGTTTGCGTTGGCTAGCAATGGCGAGGCATTCCGTCACCAGGTGATCCGGAGTTTCCTCCTCTTCCCCGCAGAATCTGCACTCGTCATCCTCTGCTAGACCTAATCTCATTAGATGCTTCTTGAGGCGACAGTGTCCTGTAAGAAATCCAGTGAGTAGGTGTAGCTTGTTCTTGCTGAGATCCAAATATCTTTTGGATCTTGCAGTATCAAAGTTTTTTAGAAACTTTTTGGAATGATCCAATCCAGGGGTATCCCTCTTACGGTTTTTTCCTTCTCCAGAAACTCCTTCTTGTAGGTGCTGTTATCTGTGCCACAGAAGGGTTCTGGGCCAGTAAATGGAGTTTGTGCTCCTTTCCTGGCAAATGTGTTGGCCTCCTCGTTGCTTTTGATTCCCGAGTGGCCGGTAACCCAGACTAAGTAGACCCTGTTGTTCTTGCCTAGCTCATTGAGCTTCCTTCGGCACTCCCATACCATTTTCGAGTCAATGGTATGAGAGTTCAGTGCTTTAATTGCAGCTTGACTATCAGAATGTATTGCAATGTCAAATTTCTGATAGTTTCTTTCAAGGTTCACCTCCACGCATCTCTCAATTGCAAGCAATTCTGCTTGAAAGACGCTTGGGCAGCGGCCTAGCGCAAGTGAGCATTTGGTGCGATTCCCAAACACTCCAGCGCCTGTCCACGTCGTGGTCTTAGAACCATCAATGTACCATTTAATGGTATTCTGTTTGAGAGCTTGGGTTGTGAGCCCCCTGTCCCAATCTTCTCTGCTACTTAGCACCGTGGTGAAAGTTCTCTCGATGCTAATTTTCTTTGTCATTACATCTGGGAAGGTTTGCTGATGGGATGAGTTTGGACAGAGAGGACCAAGCTCTCTGATTCCGAATTCCCACAATGTCTGAACCTTCCCTAGATAGTCTTAGCATGGCCTCATGGGCCAATCTATCTGTCACTAGATGGAGAGGTGTGAGATCTGTGCTGATCTCTATTGCCCTGGTCGGGCAAGTTCTCATGGCTCCAGTGATACATACACAGGCTAGTATTTGTATTCTATCAAGGGTTTTCCTCGTATTGCTCTGACTTGCCTTGCCATGCCAGGCTATTGACCCATATGATATTATCGGTCTTACAATCATGACGTACATCCATCGCAGTATTTTTGGGTTACATCCCCAAGTCTTACCAGTCAGATTTCTGCACGCCATTAAGGCCTTTATTGCTTTGCTAGCAGTAGCCTCAATATGCTTGTTCCACAGAAGCTTGCTATCTAGTGTTAATCCCAGATATTTGACTTCAGCCTTCCAGCTTATTATGTCTCCAGTTAAAGTGAGAGGTTTCATGGCTGGAAGATTCCTTTTCCTAGTAAATGGAATAATTGTGGTCTTGGATGGGAAATTGACTTTGATCCAAATACAAATATAGATTACAATGAACATTTAAATAATTGAAAGATTTGAAGCACACAGTCAGAACTTGGTAGATTACCTGTATTAGACTCATCCATAGCTTTGCCACCTGAGTGTAAAAATAAAAATTGTCCGGTTAGGACATAAGATGGAGTATTGGGAAGAATCATGAGATTGACAAACATATTATATTGAATACTGAGGGTAGATACAATCAGAAGACCAAAAAAAATGGTAAGAATAATATATATGATTTGAATATGATAAATAATCAATCCATCAAAGCAGCTATGAAATGACGTGTTGTTGGCTCTAATATTAAGCAGTATTTCCAAAACCGAAAACAAATATTAAAAATAACCAATCAAGGATAACATTTTGCCCTAATTAGAGATATCAGCATCAATTTAATTCAAACCATATATAGTTCGTTGCAAAAATAGGTGTACCTTAAAAACTGAATATTCACCAAGATTATTCGACAAGATAAACTCTTTTATTTCACCTAATATCTGAAAACTTTAGAAAAAAAATAACATCAACGTTAAGTAACTTGATTTTCATCGAGAGTAGGTAATGTCTAAATTTACCTAAAATTTAGCCGTATGTTTTTCGAAAAAACGATTGGATTTCTTAATAGGGTTTTTTCTATCATCAGATTAGTCCAAAAATAAGATACGACCATCAACTTTATATACTTAAACTCAACAGATATCGAAAAAATTACGATTGAACATATGAGTCCAAGAAGTAATCTCTGAACTCATTTAAAACTTAGAGGTGCGTTTTTTGAAAAACGCTAATACTTTTTTTAAGATAAATTCATGTATACAGTATAGCCCCAAACAAGAAGCGACGATCATCTTTATTTTTTCAAATAAAAACACCTACTTTTTTAAGCGATGAACCGCGAACGGAGGAAGTATACAATTCGACTGTCTGCTTTTTTTTGGTTTGTGCGCGCCTTTTATATAGTAATCGTACTCCGATTTTGATGATTTTTGATTCATTTGAAAGAAGAGGCTTGAGAAATGGTCTCATATTTATAAAAACGGGAATCTGAAATCTCCTTCCTTCCGAAGGGGGGGCTGCGGGGGTAAGTTTTCTCGAAAATTGAAAATCTGTGGTGGTATAATTAAAGATAGGACAATATCCGGAAACGTTTAAATTGAACATTTTTTCAAAAGAGTAACGGTTTTCGAGATAGACGCATGTTGAATTCTCAAATGTGCAATGTGGAGAGGGCGATTTCTGTCGAAAATTGAAAATCTGTGGGCAGTAAATGAAGGATATAATTATTTGTAGCAACATTTATTTTGAACATTTTCACTTAGAGTAACGGTTTTCGAGTAAAATCGGTGTTAAAATGGGGTCCGTTAAGTTGCCCCCCCCATATTAATATTTCGCTTTATAAACTACTGTTCAAGCTTGCACACACCTAGCACACTCTAGCACAACAAAAAATAGAGCTAGCACAACTTTCGTTTAGAATATAATAAGAAAAGAGCCTTCTTTTCTTATTCTCTTAACAGTTGCCCCCTATATCAAATTTTAAGATTTTTTATGCTGTCAAAATATTCATCATAGCTTGCACAATTAAGCACAAGCAAATTTGAAGCTAGCACACCTCATATAAATTAAGGAAAAAAATTCAAAGATAAAAAATTGCTCCCCCACATTAATATTCTGGTTTCAAATAAATTGTGCAAGCTTCTACATACCTAGAACAACCTTGCACAGCCAAAATCAAAACTTGCACAGCACCCAATAACTTAAGAAAAAATAGTAAAGAACAAATAGCAGCCCCCCATATTAATATTTTGGGTTCAAATAAATTTTACAACTAGTACCTATTGGACTACTAAAAAATGGAAACCAAGATGTTCTGAAACCTATAAAAATCAAAAATATACCTGTGACTCTTTCGAATACATGTGGGTTTGATTCAGTTTCCAACGTTTGGCATGCTGGTATTGTGAAGGCTATTCTTTTCAAATGCTTATAGATTTAAACTTTGAGAATTCGTTAATATCAAAACTTTTTGTAAATGTTGTAAAATGTGGAGTGTCTAAAAGAAGTTATCGCTTACGGGTTGAGTATCATTCTAATAATTACGAAATGAAAGAACATTTTCAGAATATTGTCAACATTGATCGGAGGAAGCGTATCAAGAGTAATAAACTGTTTGGACTTACCATGTTTCCTTCAAACTATAACTTGTGATGTTTGTAAATACGAATATTGTTCATTGAAAAATTATGTTGAAATACAAATTAATAATTTTCATACATCAAATTTTAACATGATCTGAAATAGTAGCTTAGAAAAAAAATGTTTCAGCCAATCTTGTCCAGGTACGCTATACAAGCTTGTTGAACCTTCTGCAACGCATTTGATAATTGAACCAATTAACACTACTAGTGAGACATTGGAAGTTGAAACAACTTTAAAAAGTATCCGCAATAAATTATATATAAACAGCATGCCATAAATATTACGAGAGGCAATAGGCTATAGGAGGAATACGATGATAGAGATGCTAAATCTAGGCCATGCTCATCTAATACTACTGTTGCAAATATTGTTTTACAGTGCTTAATTCCTCTTTTATATAATAAAAAAAATATATTTTTTACTTTACCGACAAACATGAATACATTTTAATTGAAACAGTTTTCAATATACGCGTATTTTACAATACCAAAAAATAAAACAATAAGAATTCATTTTTATTTTTTTATCTTAAAATATAAATAATGACATTTGTAATTGATGGCTATGAAATCTTTTCAGTTTTTGGCTAATTTATTCTAAATTCACGATTTTTGCCCTGAAGAAGAGAATAAACATTCTCGAAAGCTCGGCTTTAATCAAAGAATTTTTTTGATTATATGACTGCATCCCCAAGAACATTTATATATATATATATATATATATATATATATATATATATATATATATATACTTAATTAAACTATTTTTGTATTTGTTGTATTTGTACATTATGTTTTACGTTTTAATATTTTAAATATATGGAGGGAGGGCAACTTTATGGACGGAAGGTGACGTGTATTTAATTTTATTTAGAGTTATGGGGACAAGTTCAGGCTTTAATTATGTTTGTGCAAGGTTGTGCTAAGTGTGTAGAAACTCGCACAATTTATTTGAAACCAGAATATAAATAAGGGGGCCGCTATTTTTCTTTAATTTTTTTCTTAAGTTATTGGGCGTTGTGAAAACTTTAAATTTGGTTGTGCAAGCTTGTGTTAGGTGTGTGCAAGCTTATGCTAGGTGTGTGCAAGTTTGCACAATTTGCTGGAAACTTAAATATTATTGTGGAGGGGGATACATGTCTTCTTTTACTTTTTTTCAGTTGTGGTGTTTAGAGTTGTGGGGGCCTGTGCAAGTTATAATTTTGGTTGTGCAAGGTAGTGTGGGTGAAAGCTTGTACAATTTATTTTAAACCAAAATATTAATATGAGGGGCTGCTATTTTTTCTTTACTATTTTTTCTTAAGTTATTGGGTGCTGTTGAAGTTTTGATTTTGGTTGTGCAAGATTGTGCCAGGTATGTAGAAGCTTGCACAATTTATTTGAAACCAAAATATTAATGTGGGGGGCATTTTTTTTGTTTGAAATTCTTTCCTTAAGTTATATGAGGTGTGCTAGCTTCAAATTTGCTTGTGCTAGGTTGTGCAAGCTATGACGCATATTTTGACAGCAAAAAAAATCTTAAAATTTGATTTGGGGGGGGGAAACTGTTAAGATGCCCCTCCGGCCTTCTTTTCTTATTATATTATAAAGGAAAGTTGTGTTAGCTTTATTTTTTGTTGTGCTAGAGTGTGCTAGGTGTGTGCAAGCTTGCACAGTAGCTTATAAAGCAAAATATTAATATGGAGGGCCAACTTAACGGACCCGTTATAATGGTAACAACTAAAACATTCAAGCGTATTTCCGCAGCGATGCTCTGAGATCTCAATAGCAACAACTACATGTAAGGAATGTACGTGGGTAATAGGATAAGTATTATCTTCATTGGTATTAGTGAACGTTCAACGATTTTTGTGACTATTGTTACACTCAAAAGTGTGAAATAAATATTTCTTACAAAAAATTGGACCGACGTTATTAGTTAGTGCACTGAAAAGTATAAAATAATATTAATTCTATTGGGGCTGGTACTTGTGGAGTTGGTGCCAAAAGTTATCAATCTACCTGAAACTGCACAACTTCAAAAGTAACAGCACCAATAGAATTAATATTATTTTATACTTTTCAGTGCACCAACTAATAACGTCGGTCCAATTTTTTGTAAAAAGTATTTATTAAAATTTTGCATTAAAAGCAAGGTATGTTTCTTATATCTAAATTAAAGTTATTGAAGAATATACGAAAACTATACGATTGAACATATCAATATGTAGGTACGAACTTATTTGAAGTGAAATGTTCATAAAATTTCTACAGTGACAGGTCAACATTCAGAAATACTAGGATTGAAAAAAAGTACAAAATGCTCGATTCACAAATAAACCCACAGAAATGCTTACTGAAATATTCAATCTTATTTTTTCGATAATAATTGTTAAGCTTAGGCATAGTTCACAGTAGGTACATGAACTTTTGTAAAATTCAATGCAAAGCTTATTTTTGGGCTACCCTGTAGGTACTTTACTTTAAGGATTTTGTAAATTGTAAAATTCACTAATCTACTCAATGCACTTGTTTATGATTTTACTACCTAATTATTGCAATGTAACAACTTTCAATTCACAATCATCCAGTTAAACCAATCAAATACAATGAAATAAAGTTTTTCTCACTAATTCGATAAAACGTCAATCTCGTGCCAGAAAACTGAAACACTATATTATTCCAAATCTTTGTTTGTGAACGTCCATCGGAGACTGCTTAACGCAATAATTGTTGTAACCAATTATCTATCAAGATAATCAAATACCGCCTCTAGGAAGAAGAAACAGAAGAAGCGAAATGTAGGTACATTGGATAATACATATTAATTAAATTATGATTGTTGAGAAAGGGGATTTACAGAAAGATGGTCTTTTTGATGAGAGGGGATATTTGTTGTGTGTATAAATACCAAACTACGATGGTAGCCAAAGTCAGTCACGTTTTTTGGGATAAACATGAAGGTAAATATTTTTTATAATAGGTGTCTATTTAAGTGAAAGTAACAACGTTAAGATATTAGATTATAATGTTCAAATTGCTCAATGATTATATAATATTACATTGTGATCAGAGGTTAATCCATTTTTTTCCCTCAATACAGGTGTTCGTCTGTCTATTAGCCGTACTGGCTACCGTCAGCTTTTCTCAAGGTAAGGGGCTTGTGCTGTCCTGTATAGGTACAAAATTGTGTATTTTGGGCGTTTTGCGGTTATGTTAAAATTGTAAAATCGTTTTCTTTATATAAATTTCTAAAATGGGATTTAGTAAGAATTTGTTACTGTAACTTTATTAAATAAAGCAAATAAATTCATATAAAAATTATGAAAAGATCTATCCATAGATGTTGAACTTTTATTCTTTAATAATTCCATATTTCCAAATTCTATCCTAATGGATCAAATTAATTTTGAGTATACAATTTTGATTGCGCATACTAGTTACTACAAAAATGTATTCTTCACAATATTTTATAATTCTTCTAGAATTTTAATTTTAATTATGTGTAGTAGTTCATTCCAAAAAATTAACCAAAGAATAAATGCAAACAAATAAAAAAATCCCGATGGCCTATAGTCAGCGGAAAGGTAAATTTTTCAAAATTCATTGAATTGAAATTTGAACAACCTTTTCATTGGTATACCTACATGTTATTACATAAAATTGTCTTATGTGTCATAGCCTACTATATATTTTTTATTCAGGGTCTATATTAAGATCTCCAGAAAATGTACAATTACATCAAATTTATATTGAGTGTTCATGTTTTATCAATATTTCTTATTTTCTTTATTAATTTTTATTTTTTTATCTGTGCATTTTATGAAAAATTGCTTTGAACAAAAGTTGTAGGTACTGATTATATCTATAACCTAAAATTATTTTTGATGACATAAGCACTACGGCTCTTTCTTGATAATTTTTTTAAATGTTTGAACTGTCGCCATTTTGAAACTACTTACCCGATATTGCCCAATAACGAACTCGGCCGAGATATTTGAGAGATTGATTTTTGTAGCAAATTTGAACTTGATAACTCGAAAACTGCGACCTCTATCGTGTTAACAAATTTCGTAATATCCCATATATATATATATATATATATATAAAAAAACTTTTGATCCAAATGTTTTTTGGACTAACTTAAAGACATATAACAACATGCCGTTGAAATTTTTTCGAAATTCAAAAGTGTGAACGATCGCAATAGGTACATTTCTATAAGAAATTTACCTAATAACATGGCATAAAAATGTGTCTCTATTTATATATAAAGTATTTATATGACGAGGGAAATTGATAAATAGCAAAACTCCATGAAACGTTACAAATCTACAAATATTTTCAAAAATATAACTTCAAGACCGTTTAGCGCCCATACTACCAAAATTTTGTACTAAGTTTGCCTAAACCAACTTATATATTTTAATCTCAGCAATATGTGGTAATATACCTTCTAGAGACACCCTATGTAATTATAAAATTGAATATTTCTTTTAATGTGTTCTAGCTGGCCACCTGCTATCCGGTGGTGGCGGTGGTTACGGAGGCGGTGGCGGCGGCTGGAAATCCAGTGGTGGAGGAGGAGGCGGCTGGTCTAGCGGAGGAGGAGGTGGCTGGTCTAGTGGCGGAGGAGGAGGAGGTTGGTCAGGTGGGGGAGGAGGAGGCTACAGTGGCGGGGGACACGGTGGAGGAGGAGGCTACAGCGGCGGTGGCTACGGTGGCGGCGGTGGGCACGGCAGCGGAGGCCAAGTCGTGAAAATTATTAAAATCATCGTGCCCAGCGGTGGTGGTGGAGGCGGAGGTGGCTATGGAGGCGGTCATGGTGGAGGATATGGAGGTGGTGGTGGTCATGGCGGCGGTGGATGGAGCTCTGGAGGTTCTGGCGTCAGCAGTGGTTGGAGCTCTGGAGGATCTGGAGGCAGCAGTGGTTGGAGTTCTGGAGGCGGTGGTAACGGATGGTCATCTGGTATGTTGATACAAAAAAAAATTAAAAAAAAATATATTCTACGAAATATAGAGTCCTAGTTAAGTGATGTGATGATTTTAATAATTTTTTTCAGGTGGTAGTGGGAGCGGTTGGTGGTAATTCTTTTCTCAATTGGATTCAAAAACTATCTTGACTATGCCGGAGAATAGACAGTCCTGACCAAATAAGCTCATTTTCAAACAGCAGATTCTCTGATCCATATCAACCCATCAACTTTTGTACATATTGCTTAAGATTCTGTCAACTGTTTTTATGTTTTTTTTACAATAAACTGTTTATAAGAAGGTCCACTTTTTAACCGACTCTCCAAACAAGTATAATTTGATGGTGTATATGCATTTTACTCTCGTGTTTTGCATACTTAACGTATACCGATTAATGCTTTTTAATTTTCTACGCTACTATAGTAGCTGTATAAGGAAAGTATTGTAATCGAGTAAAATTTTTGGTATCGAGATTTTTACAAATGTTGACGTTTCAGAGTTTTTTAAGTCTAATAAACATATTTTCAGCCATTGGTCTGTCTGTCTGTCTTTCCGCCTGTCTGTCCAGGAATGGATCGGTGTATTTTGTTGCTTTCTTTTTTATTCTGTTTGGTACCAATATCACTCGCCGGTGGCACTGAATAAGAATCCTGTACACACTGAGTGTTGAGCTATAGCCAAAAATGCGATTTGCTCAAGACTGTATTGTGAAAGCGGCACTAAGGATTTTGATTAAACCTGCCCAAAGTATTCTTTTGAGAGCCCTTTACCTCCCACATACAGCGCCATCTCTGAAAAAAAGCACAAAAAAATAATGCTTGAATAAAATTCTATATTTTCCACATATTTCTTCTGGCTAAACGTTTCATCTTGCGAAAAAATGTTACATGACAATTCTTGTTTGTCTTGACATGCTGAAGAAAATGAGTGGTAGCACGATTTGACCAGAGTATTTTTACTTTACTACCGCTATTATCGTCGCTATGCATGGAATTTTATTCAAGCATAACTTTTTTTTGCTTTTTCTCAGAGATGACGCTGTATGTGGATGGTAAATGGCTCTCAGAAGAATACTTTAGGCAAGTTTAATCAAAATCCTTAGAGCCGTTTTCGCGCTACAGTCTTGAGTAAATCACGTTTTTTGGCTATAGCTCAGCACCTAGTATATACAGGATTCTAATTCATTGCCACCGGCGAGTGGTATTGGTACAAAAAAAAAAGAATGTAACAAAATACACCGATCCGTTCCCGATATAATGCTGTCACAGTCTGACAGATGGACAGACAGACAGACAGGCCAATGGCTGAACATATGTTTATTAGACTTCCAAAACTTTGAAACATCAACATTTGTAAAAATCTCGATACCGGGAATTTAACACGATTACTATACTTTCCTTATACAGCTACTATAGTAGCGCAGGAAAGTAAAAACAGAATAAAATAATAATTATATTCGTACCAGTACTTTTGAAATGGAACCTACCTACAACTGCAATATTATTATGTAGTGTTCGGTGCTCGATGTAATAGTCAACCCTTCTTTTAACAAAATATTATTTTAGTACATGGCTGCCGAATAACATTGGCCGACTCTGATCATCGAAGCTGGAATCTGGAAAGGTATGACTTGAGACATATCGGTGATTCAGAATCCACGTTACATTCTATGTCCCCTTATCTGTGCTAACACTTTCAAGACAGAGAAGTCGCTTACACTCGAAGACAAGTACGCGACTTGAAGAAAAATATATAGGAAAAGCTAATTTATGGCGAGTTGGAAAATTTGATGAAAATATTTTTCTCAAGATAACAACGTTTCAATTAATATGGTGCAGTATTATAAATATTATACAATTGTGACACAAATTCCACGATAGATAAGAAATATTACACTCAAGGGTATTTGATTGGTTATCAGCCTGGTAATGGTCACGTAATAATCCCATACTGTGAAATTACTGAATTAGAAACAAAGCTCATACTAAGCAGTAATTGAGCCTAGATTAATGCGATATATCGTACCAGTTATCTACCCAGTTGGATGTTAATATGTTAGGCTAGGTGTATATTGAGACACGTTTGACATGCGTGATGACGTGAGCGGCATGACACGAACTCATATTACAACTACAACCCTTTATCCTACGTGAGTAACAAATGCGATAATGCGATGCGATACGAAACAACGCGACACATTACAAAAATATTGTAATGACCTTTGTTCTTATATTTATATTTATTTCTTATAAGGAATATAACGTTGAGCCGTTAACATCATTATTACTATACCCAATGTCAGTGAATATCTCAACCCTGCTTCTGACTTGGAGCAACGAAACTTCCTGTTTCAATCTATTGGATCTACAGTTCATCTGTCAAACTTCCTGTTTGGATCAATCCATCCCGAACACTGTTCCTTGTTTTCTTCTTTGCCAGAGATTCATTCACTGCTCGCCTCATAGGTTCTTCGAATGGCTCCTGGGATTGGCCCTCCTCTATCCTCCGTATGCGAGCTTGGATCTTGCAGCTCTTCTTCGCGGCCCTATTCTAGTGTACGAGCCAGTGCATCCACGACACGATCTGGGCGTATTAGTATTAAGGCTTGCCTCGTATCACCGTCCAAGACTGCCAATCTCTCCATAACATTCTCTGGCACCATTGAATATACCAGATGAGCAAGGAGAGCTATATCTGCTTCGTACTCTTGTAGAGATTCGTTCGGCTGCTGGCAGCGACCACTCAAATGAGAGTGGAATACGTGTTCAAGGTGAGCCTGGCCATACCTCGTAACTAGCTTGTTCCACCGTGGACAATGTTTGCAAGATGTCTGTTAATTCTCCTCGTTAAGAAAGTTTCAATGTTGTGGCTCTCTCACTAGACGACCATCCAGCTACCTTGGCTGCTGTTTCGAACCGTAGAAGCTTAATTCGCCCAGGATGTTTTCCCATCAAACTGAGGAGGTTTCAGTGGAGTTTTCCCGCCTTGTATAAATTTAATTTCAGGAACCTCCTTTGATACACCGGCCTCACACAACTGTGATGTCTCCAACTTGTTTCTCAGTTCATTAACCTCAACATCTAATTGTTCTTTTAGAACTTCGAACTTGTCTTGAAATCTCCTTTCTAATTTTTCTCTTGTTGTTTTAATTTCTGGTCTAAACATACTTGTACTTGTTTCAAGCTTACTTCATGTTCAAATGTCTGCTCTAAGCTTAGGTACTTGTACTTGTTTTATTTTCTGTTCCATATTTACTTGCACTTGCTTCAAATTTACTTCCGGTTGTTCTAATGTCTGTGCCAAATTAACTTCTTGTTGCTTTAATTTCCGTTATATATTTATTGGCCCTTGTTTTACATTCTTTTGCACTTGTCTTATATTCTGTTCCATTCATTCGAAGTCCGACAGTTCAAATTGAAATATTTCTGGGTCTTTACCTTCCTCAACAATTCTGTTTGAACTCGATCTTATAAGTCCTGTTTCCTTCCAGTAATCTCCTTATCTCCAATTCTGTTTTAAGTTCCGAGACCTTCAGCTCCATTAATCTCGGCATCTTCTCGAAATGTATTTTATTTATTTATTTTAATGTCGAACAATTTATATCCTCCCACTTGACACCAATTGTAACATTCTTCGTTCTTAAGTGGATAGAAATTCTCGTACACACTGAGTAATGAAGTCTGTTTGTTTAATATAACGAAGATTCACAATTCTAATACTATTCACTAATAACTAACTAACTATTTACAATTTATACCATACTATTTATTTCACTTGGTTGGCACCTTCAAAACTGACTGACTTGCCGCGCTCTCGTTGCCGTATTTAAATCTATCGAATAATACGTCGAGTTGTTTCTCGAAAGCTCCCGACATATGTCGACTGCACTAGATGCGAGTGAAACATATTTCTGGTGCCATCTAGGTGTTTCCACAATGAGCTAGTAACTTGTGTTCACGGTTCCACAGCAGTCGATCACAGAAGGTCACGTCGCGCAGTAGTATGTGTCTGGGTAACATTACAATATCAAAATCTGACTTACATACACGAAGCCTATGTTGTCACCTAGATTTGTTTGCGATGGGATGCTATTTTATTTCACGACGAGATGAGATTACGCAGTGTACGTAATTATTTGATCTTCTTATTGTTGCACTTCGAGAACACAGACTATAATGGGATAAAAAATATCAAAACTATAGAAATTTATTATTCGTTGACAAATTACAAATTAACTGTCATCAATTATTGTTGTAATAAATATTCTGAATGTATCATAGTGTAATAAATTATCATAATGATGGAAAGATATTCATTTGTTTATGACTGATTCTATTACTTGTGCCCATTCCCTTAAATTCCTTATCCAGGACCGATGTATTTTGCTATTTTACATTTGCCTTTCATCGTTTTGTTGATTATAATTTGAAGCAATTTGAACTGAAAATAGTTTACCATGCGTTATTTTATAGTTGATAGAAATCTGATATTTTTCAGTCTTCATATAATTTCTGCAGTCTCTTGTTTTTTTTCTTATGTTTGGAGAATCATATGCACCACTCGTGAATCAATTATCACGATTTTAGCTGTTTTGTTCTCTTGTGCAAATTCTCAAAATATTGGTACAGGAATCCTCTCAAATAATTAAAACGATAACTTATGTATATTCATGAAGAAGAAATCTACTATATAAAAAAAATCAAGTGCGATTGGGACTTTTGTGAAAAGAATTTGTGTATACATTGAGTCAAATTATATCCTCAAAACTTTATGTTCATTTTTAAGATAAGGGGGGAATGGGCAATTTTCGTAATATCTCTTAAGCCGTTTATTTTAGGATAATGAAAATATGTTTTCAATGTTGTGTACGCCGAATACAAGCAAACCAGAAATCGATATCATTAAGCGTATCAAGATCGATTTTATTTCTGCAACCCAGTTCTATTTAATATCCCAATCGTCTGCAAGTTTCAGTAGACGAAGATAGCATAGTTTAGATAAATGTGAATTATCTAGGAAACTCTGTTTGGCTAGCCAGGATAGAGAACTTTCTAAATACGATTTAGCTTAAATTGATATTAGATGTTTCAAGCACGTCAATTAATTCTTGTTTGTGCTAAAAGTCTTCTAACTGCAATTGCACAACTTCAAAATTATCAGCACTAATAAATTAAAATTATTTTTTATTTTTCAGTGCCCCAACTAATAAAGTCGGTCCAATTTTTGTTAAAAAGTATTTATAAAAGATTTTTGATAAAAACATGCACTAATAACTTGTTTTGTGATAATATTTTATTCTTTGTATGTATAATTATTATGCTACGCTTGAAGACCGTATTCCGCCACTGACACAAATTTTTCCTTGCCTACAACTTGAAGTGGACGTATGTGTTATGGCTGCTTTCGGTCTTTGAAAGTAACATACTTAAACATTTATATTAAACAGAGAAGAAAAAATTAGGACATAAATTCGATAAATTATTTTATTTTCTGAAAAAAAAAAAATCTGGAAAGACTTGGCGATTTTATTTATTTAAATTTTTATTTGTTCTTGAAGTTATAATGTCATCAATATTTGTTTGATTCCTGTATTTTTTTTAATACGGACTTTGGTTATACCACAATATAAAGAAGTTCTTTATACTGGGGTTATAGGTACATACTTTTTCTTTCTGCCTACTAAAATAACTAAATAAAATTTTCAAATTCAAATAAATTTCGATATTTAAATTTTTAGTTTTCAAATGTAATATATTAAATTTCTTATACCGTTGAAAAATAACCTACCTAATTTACTACCAAAGATATTAGAAAATATAGGTTGTCGTTCAGTAAATATCGATAACGTCTTATCAATAATAACGAAATATGATGAAAATTAAGTACCTAGATAGTAATAGGTACCCCATTCGTTTTTTCTCCTGAAAATTATTTTCAAAATTAACAACTGTATTTTTGTTACTTTTCCATATTGCATATTCCTCTTTAATAATTTGATGTAACATCTAACAGCTGGTCACCTGCTGAATGGCGTCAACAGCGGTTGGTCTAATGGAGGTGGTAACAGCGGTTGGTCTAATGGAGGTGGTAACAGCGACTGGTCTCGTGGAGGCAGCAGTGGATGGTCTAGCGGTGGCGGTATCGGTGCAGGTGCTGCCGGATGGTCTGGTCCAAGCCTAGAAGTTCCTGGTCGACATGGTGGATGGGCTGCAGAAAGCGGTTTGATTGGGGACAGCACTGGAGACTGGGTTGTCGAAGGTGGTTTGAATGGGGGCTGGTCAGGAAATACTGGCGGTTGGACCGGTGCCAACGGTAACGCTGGTGAATAGGTCGTGAAGGTTATTGTGCCCACTGGAGGCAGCAATTTGCAAGTTGGAAGCGGATGGAGTTCGGGTGGAAATGAAAACGGCTTGAACTCTGCTGGCAGCCGTGGGGGCTGGTCATATAGTGGTCAGAGCGGTTGGAGCAATGTTGAAAATGCACGATGGAGCAGTGATGGAAATGAAGGATGGAGTAACGTTGGAAATAGTGTATGGAAATATGGTAAGACTTAATAAGTTGACAGTGCGAGAGACATTATTAATTTTGACAATATTTCTTAGATTATCTGTCTTATATCTATTCTGTTTTATAGCCGGTGGCAGGGGATCATGGTAAAATCATTCAGTATAAATTACATCAGATTCAGATGCAAGTCATAACCGCACCATACCTCATAATTTTTATTTATAAATTTTGTACATAATGTATATGGGTTTCAATGTTCTTATATTTTATAATAAATTATAAAAAAACTAATTTTCTGTTTTTGTTTATAAGTTGTAAACAATATACTCAATATATTATTAGATCTTATTGCATCTTTTAGAATAATAAGAGTTAATATCAATATAAATATTCTCTTACAACAATAGTAGCTAATTTTTAGTTGGTGAAATGAAAAATATAAAATAACAATATGTATGTATTGTTAATTTTAAACATGTACAATTATTGGTAGATAAAAGAGTTTTGGCATCAACTATCAATGGTAGGATACAAATTTTATAATTAATAGCAGATTTGAATATTCAGGATAGAAGTTTCCAAGTACAATATTTCATCAGACAGATTCTGCCAAAATTCTTTATTTGAGAAGATCGAATAAAATTCCAAGTTAAAAGTTAATTTCCAGAAGAAACACCTAACTAGGGATATTTAGATGAAATTGTTTTAAAACATTGTTTTTTGAAAAATCTATAAAAATAAATTAAAGTGTATACTTGTAATTTCAAAATGATGGGTTTTACTTAATTGCATATGGAAGTATATGTATATGTCACTAATAACAAAAAAGCATTTTTATAATTTTTGTCTGTTTCGCAGGATTTTCACTGGCAGGTAGCGCGGACGAATGCGCCAGTAACAGCTAATCTTCAAGAAAATTACCCATTCTATAATATATATATATATATATATATATATATATATATATATATATATATATATATAAATAAATATATATACCAAGAAGTAACTCCTTACTTGTGATATACAAAAACAAGTTGATTACTGGGAGGATAATAGGCTCAAAAAATTATTACTGGCCATTAATTTAATATATTCTGTTTATTAAATCTACGTTTCGAGGACCTGTTCCTCTTCATCAGGATTCTACAAAGTGATAAAAATATATTATAAAACATTGTCTGATTATAAAAGGTTTTTTAAATATTCTCTTACCAACGACTGAAATTTGTTAGAAACATCACGACAAAACATATCTTCGGAGGAAACACCATTAATTTTTCCACATTTTTGTTTGAGAAACTGAGAAGTCTGATGAAAAAACCTATGATTTGTGTACCTACATACTTCACTATTCCCAATCCACTTTGATAGGTAATCGCATTCTCGTGATACCCAATGCGTGTCATATTGAAGCTATTAAAATTGATTATATTCTAACGTATATAAATAATTTATTGTGAATATAAGTTTCATAAGTGCCTATAAGATAGTCACTTTTCAGTCAGCAAAGCTTTTCGAAAAAAATGTTTTGCCTTTGGGAAACTTACATTTCAGAAAGCTTGAGAATATTTCGGAAAATAGAAACAACCCTGAAATGATAAATAACAATATTAAGAGAAAATTGATCCATAAAATGTCCAGTATTGATTTATATATTAGGTTCATTCAATGTTTTCAATAATCTCTCATTTTTATGTTCTTTCCAACAACTGTAAGAACAGCAAGGACAATCATAATCGTATGCTACAGTTTTTGTGGCAGATATGTAGTTTGGAAATATGCTATAATTCATTTTTTGGGGTCGTCACTATCTGTTATTTATCTATCTATCTACATAATTATATGTTTATCAAGTTGTCAATGATAAACAAGATGATGCTGTTCTATTAAAATACGTATATTAATATTTACATTATATAAACATATATCTTCAAATAAGGGACAAGGCTTGAAGCAAAGCAGATTATTGTCTTGAAGTAAAATATTTAAATATAATAGAGTAGTCACATAGATTCCGTATTTATGTTACGAGGGAAAATTGGATTTGTAAGAAGGATGATTGGGACAGAAAGTGAAATTCGCTCTCAAACTCTCAATAGAGTGAGGTATATGAAGAAGAGAAAATTGATGAAAAATTATCTAGTTTGTCATGACAGCAGACAAATCATTGGAAATAATTTTCAAGTTTCTTGTTTTACCGATAAAGCGCGAATGGGATAAATGGAAATACTTTTTTTTTTCTAAAATCTACTTGTTTGTAATAAGTATTAAATAAGTAAACTAGAACAATGTCTAATTTCTGAACAGATTAAGTTGAACATTGCTCATATATTTTTTTTTTCAAAAAAGGTTATAGTAGAGTGGGTAGGTAAGTTTTCATGAAGGCGTACAACTTTGGCTTCTTTTAACTGATTGCAACGAAATCAATCTCATTTACAAGAGTGCAACATCATATATCATAAAAAATCTCAAATTGCCGTAGGTAGGAAAAAATATTGGAGTTTTGTTTTTCAAGGAAAAATCAAATGGGAACACACAGATTAAATTTTATGCATAATAGTCAAACTGCAAGTCAATACCTAAAATAGTAATAATCTCTTAAACTTGGGTAACTAGTATTGGCTACCATTGTTTAATAAATTAAGAAAAAGATAGATATATGATATTTCAGTATAATATACGCATTTTGCTCTTTTCCAGGAAAGTTAAGAGGATTTAGTTATAAAAACTTAGACCTTATTCTAACCTACTTCAGGCAGACTATAATTGCGCATATTTTATAATAAATTCTTTTTTTCTAGGGGACGTTTAAATAATGCACGTCTATTGCTCTGACAGACGGACAGGCAGACATACACCAGGGTGATTATAAAAGTTCCGCTTTTTCATCCTGAAATTCTATTATTCATAATACTCGGACTAGTTCCATTCGATACCTAAGTTGTAAATGTCATTAGTTTTAATAATTAATAATTTCTATTTGATGACTTTTGATAAAGCTTTTGTCGTTTAATTTATAAGCAAAGATAATAAGGTATAAGTATATGAATTAATAATCTTACTTCTTATTCCACTAATAACCAAAAGAACAGGCTATCAACAATAAATTAATTATGTCAATCAAATAAATAATTCTATATTACAATAATTTTAATGAGCTAATTCAAAAGAGGTGGACAGACTGCAAGTGAATATAATGTGTTATGTATTCGCGAAGCAGAAAACAGTTTCTCACGAATGAGAATGTCGGAAATCGATTGCAAAGATCCACCATTTTCACAATAGCATTCGCCAATTAATGCTGCGCAACTCAGACGTGCAGCAACATAAAAAAAGTTGAGCGCAAAACGTTCTGCAATTTACCTACTCTTATATTACCTATGTATAGACCGACGGCATATTATCAAAATAGTATTGTCAAAAGTAAATTTTTCGGAATGTATCAACTTATCAACAGGCGCTAGGTTCTTCAAATTAGTTATTATAAATGTTTTTTACGAAAAATGGACCGACGTTATTAGTTGGTGGGTACACTGAAAAATACAAAATAATAATAATTCTATTGGTGCTGTTACTTTTGAAGTTGTGCAGTTGCAGTTAGATTGATAACTTTTGGCAACAACTTCACAAGTACCAGCACCAATAGATTTAATATTATTCTGTATTTTTCAGTGCACCAACTAATAACGTTGCTCCATTTAAAAAATATATTTATTTCACACTTTTGAGAGTAAGTAACATTAGTCACGAAAATCATTGACCGTTCACTAATACCAAAGAAGATAGTACTTATCCTATACCCACGTATATTCTTTGCTTGTACGTGTTATGTAGAGATCTCAGAACATCGTGGCGGAAATACGCATAAGTATTTTAGATTTAACAGTTTTACCACCATGTAGTGCCCTCAGATTTTCAATTTTCGAAAGAAATTGCCCTCTCCACATAGCGAAAATACACATGTTTGAGATTTTAACATCGACGTAAATCGAAAACCGTAACTCTATTAAAAAAAATGTTCAAATAAACTTTCCGGATATTGTCCTGTCTTTAATTATACGACCTCAGATTTTCGATTTTCAAGAAAAATTGCCACCTTCAACTCCTTTGGGGGTGTTTTTTGAAGGGAAGGATATTTCGGATTTGAGTTTTGCGAATATGGGATCAAGTCTCGTTTTTCAAATGAATCGAAAATCATCAAAATCACAGTAGGTTTACTAAATATAACGCGCGCACAAACTAAAAAGAGCAGACAGTCGAATTGTATACCTCCTCCGTTTGGGTTCGTCGATCAAACTGTCTGTCTGACCCTAAAGTTTTGGGTTTTTTTGCTGTTCATTATTTTTTTGCTTTCCTTAATGTCTTACTATGTCTACCTTCGGAATTATTATTGCAGTGAAATCTGGAAATAGTTGAGGAAGGTCATAACTGATTTATGTTTAGATAGATACAACATAAGTAAATGTTTTTCTTGCACATCAATACTGTGCAACTAGAAGATACCCGTGACTTCATCCACGTATACTGTTTCTAGCTTATATTGCTTGTGTACAATGTAATGTTATTCTCATCGCTATTATTAGGTAGTTATATATGTAGATACAGATTATTGGTCTGAATAACTTCCGATCACTTCTTTTCTTATTTTTGGTATGTGTCTTAGCTATCTATGTAATAAATTCAATAAACCTCAGAAAGCATGCAGTGGCTTAAAAAATAACAGAGTAAACCTTATTTGATTTTATCTCGGATTTTTCCTTTGTGCTTGTAAATATTCTACACTTTTTTCAATATTGATATAAGTTAATTTCATAAAGGAATACATATATCTATTATCATCGTTTGCATTTACAGATTTAAAAAATAAGTATCTAAGCCAGCGGATAGGTAAGTTTCACGGCTTTTAATTCAATAAAAATAGTAATCAGTTTTACAGAAAATGTTTCAAATAAATGTTGTACTAGTCTGATCTCGGGGAGTGCGTAGCTGCGGTCTAAAGCAGCAAAATACTTTGGTAACGGTTTGGCTTGAGGTCAAAGATTGCCATAGATCAGGCCATATCAGCTAGGCTTTCTGCAATCAGCTGATTTTAATTTTACGATTTTATAACGTTGGAAATTTCGGGAGGATCTACCAACTCCCCTGTGACGTAATAAAAATGGTTACTTAAATGGACTATAACAAAGTCAAGACATATTGTTGACTTTACCTGTTACGAAAAGAAAATACTATGGATCACTTTTTAATCATATAGTGTTCACGGACGAATATCTAAATGACATTGTTAATGTCTTACAGATAGGTACATTTAATCTAATATATTAATCGAGCGATTCTTGTATATATAAATAAACTTTATCTCGGAAACGGCTCTAACGATTTTGATCAAATTTGGAATATAGATAAGTTTTTAATTTTAAGGAGTACCTATATAAGTGGCTTTCCTGACCTCAAGGTTCATGAACATTTTCTTGAATGGTTTGGCAGATTTGGCAGTTGAAACCAATCTGAACAATATTTTTATGCTCAGCTCTTCAGCTAGTAAGCAATTTGTTGAACAATATGTACCTAAGTAAATTCAGTACAATCATTCGAATGATGACCGTTTCGCGTAAACAGGGGGGATGCATAAGGAGGTGAGATGCAACGAAAAACGGGGGGACCGACCAAGGATTTAATACGTGTATAAATATGAGCGATGGAGGGTATGAGGTCAGTCGCTTTTTTTGTTGATTTAACATGAAGGTAAATACATTATAACTAAAATGTTCAATTTCTGGTGCATTAATTGTTTTCCAAAAATGTAACATTATATAAATTTTACACAGGTGTTCTTTTGCCTTTTGGCTGTCTTGGCAACTGCTAGCTTCGCACAAGGTCAGTACAAATTTCTTTTAGTTTACTCATTGTTTTCTCAGCCCTCAATTACATAGATATACTTTTCAGTAAATTATTATTTATTATATTTTCATTATTTCAATAGCATCTTAAGATAAAATATACACTTAAGAAGTAAAATGTCTACATCAAAATCTAAAAACTTGACTTATTTTATAGAACTTTAAAAAAACATGTTTTATCATGACTACAATTAGCAATACAAAACATACATTTCTTCAACTTAGTTAATATTATTTACCTACTTTATGAATAAGTTAAATTCTATTTTTAACCGACGAACACCGAACGCGAGAGGTACACAATTCGACTGTTTGCATTTTTTTTGGTTCGTGTGCGCTGTTTATATAGTAAACGTAGGTACTCCGATTTTGATGATTTTTGATTCATTTGAAAGAGGAGATTTGAGAAATGGATCCGGAAAAGTTTAAATTGAATTTTTTTTTCAAAACAACTACGGTTTTCGAGTTTCTGCGATGTTAAAATTTGAAGTATGTTTTTGCTATGTAGAAGAGGCAATTTCTTTAATTGAAAATATGAGAATGGAAAATTAGTGACCAGATTATTCGTAGCAACATTTATATTGAACATTTTTTTCATGGAGTTACGGTTTTCGAGTTAAATAAATATTTTTTACAACGGACCGACGTTATTAGTTGATGCACTGAAAAGTATAAAATAATATTAATTCTATTGGTGCTGTTACTTTTGAAGTTGTGCAGTTGCATTGCAACTTTTGGCACCAACTTCACAAGTACCATCACCAATAGAATTAATATTATTTTATACTTTTCAGTGCATCAACTAATAACGTCGGTCCAATTTTTGTAAAAAAATATTTATATCACACTTTTGAGTGTACCTAACATTAGTCACCAAAATCGTTGAACGTTCACTGATACCAATGAAGATAGTACTTATCCTATTACCCACGTATATTATTTGCTTGTAGTTGTTATTATTGAGATCTCAACGCATCTCTGCGGAAATGCACTTGAGTATTTTACATGTTACCATTTTAACACCGATTTAACTCGAAAACCGTAACTCTATGGAAAAAATGTTCATTATAAATGTTGCTACAAATAATTATATCTTTCATGTAGTATCGAAAAATTTTCATTTTTCGAAAGAAATTGCCCTCTCCACATAGCAAAAATACATATTTAACATGCGTCTGTCTCGAAAACCGTAACACTTTTGAAAAATGTTCAATTTAAACGTTTCCGGATATTGTCCTTATCTATATCTATATCTATAATTATGACAACTCAGATTTTCGATTCTCGAGAAAATTTACCCCACCACCCCTTCGGGGGCGGTTTTCGGAGGGAAGGAGAATTTGGATTTGCGTTTTTATGAATATGGGACCATTTCTCAAGCCTCTCCTTTCAAATTAATCCAAAATTATCAAAATCGGAGCTCGTTTACTATATAAAAGGCGCGGACGAACAAAAAAAAAAAAATAAAGCAGACAGTCGAATTGTATACCTCCTCCGTTCGGGGTTCGTCGGTCAAAAAGTAGTAAAGTTTATAATAGGCGTATTTTCGCGACGATCTTCTTAGATTTCTGAATAACAGCAAATACAAGCAAAGCATACATGGGATAATGGTGAACATTCAACGATTTTCGTGACAAATGTAATACCTACTCAAAAGAGTGCACCAACTGATAATGATAACAGTCACTGCTCATTTATTTGAAATTAATAATAAAACAGACAAACTGCACCTGCAAGTACCTATTACTCAAATAGTTGAAAAGATCAAACATACATTTCTCGCTGTATAATTTCCGAATACAAGGCTTTATGTATTGCGTCATGTTTCTTATAGGTATAGCAACCTAATTTGGAAACATTATTTAATTTACTCGAACCACAGGAGCACGAAAAAAACCTAACGAATTTAAAAACTTATTCATCTTTCAATTCGTATTCTCCTGTCTCTTTAAATGTACAATTTAAACTAAGAATATATCATACAGTAAATTTAAGTTAACACTTTTAAATAGTTTTAAAACTTTCTCAGATACATTTCCGAAATTTTAAATTATTGAAAACAAAGAACAAAATATGCCATCAACTTCTATACTCAGAAGAAAGACAAGAACTCTACAATTGCTTGTTCTCTTACAATAGCTGCAATTTTTTGTTAACAATCCAATTCTGGGCCTTTCCGGTTATTTGGGTTGAGTTCTTGTTTTGCGAAAAACTTGTTCAACATGCTACCCTTAGAGAGTAGGAGGTTGTAACGTCAAAAAATACATTCTATTTTCTGTTATAGCCGGCTATCTCTTAGGAGGTGGTGGAGGCGGAGGTTATGGAGGCGGCAGTGGCCGTTACGGTGGAGGCGGCTGGAAGTCCGGCAGTGGTTGGTCCAGTGGTGGCGGTGGATGGTCCGGTGGAGGTGGAGGAGGCTGGTCTGGAGGTAGTGGCAGCGGTTGGAGATCCGGAGGTGGTGGAGGATATGGTGGCGGCGGACAAGTCATCAAAGTCATCAAGATTGTGAGCGGTGGAGGTGGTGGCCACGGAGGTGGATACGGTGGGGGCGGTTGGAGCTCTGGCGGAAGCGGTTGGAGATCCAACGGAGGTGGATGGAAATCAGGTGACAGATTATATTGGGTGTTTTGAATGTATTTGCGAAATGATACCACATATTCCTGAGAGATCTTTTTTCTGTTTTCTAAGCCAATGGATGTAAAAAAGTTTGATAATAAAATTTTGATTAAGCAAAACAAGTTACTCATGGCAAAACTTGATTTCTTTTATAGTTTTGAACTGTTTTAGTTTTTTATGTTTTTCAGTAACCTAACGAAATTGTAAATATCAAATATTACAAAAAAAAATATTGATAAATCTTAAAAATTATCAGTAGTTTTTTTGTTGTATATAAACTATTCAATCAGAATCAAAAATTGGAGTTTCTTATCTTTTGAAGTAGAATTTGGAAACATAAAATTATTTGAAAAGGAAAAGTTTTTCGCCTATGGATAAAGATTTTTCATACATTCTCCAACAGAGGCTAGAATTTTACAACAAAATAAAAAAGTGAAAATCAAGTAAAACTTCAAGACCGTTAAGATTCCAATATACCCAACTTTGTTCTACGTTGAGTTTGATAACTCAATGTGATATCTAGCATTTTTGACCGACGATCCCCTAACGGAGGAGGTACACAATTCGACTGTACTTTATATAAATATTTTTTTTTGGTTCGTGCGCGCCTTTTATATAGTAAACGAGCTCCGATTTTGATGATTTTTGATTCATTTGAAAGAGGAGGCTTGAAAATTGGTCCCATATTCATAAAAACGCAAATCCGAAATCTCCTTCCCTCCAAAAACCACCCCCGAAGGGGTGGAGGGGGGCGAATTTTCTCGAAAATCAAAAATCTGAGTTGGTATAATTAAAGATAGGACAATATCCCGAAACGTTTAAATTGAAATTTTTTTAAAAAGTGTTACTGTTTTCGATATAGAGGCATGTTAAATATGTATTTTTGCTATGTGGAGAGGGCAATTTCTTTCGAGAATTGAAAATCTTTCGATACTACATGAAAGATATAATTATTTGTAGCACATTTATAATGAACATTTTTTTCTTGCTCATTTATAATGGACGTTAGGCGTAAGACATGCGTAATGGAAAAAGTTGAACATTGGAAAATAAGTAGTATCGTTTACAATAAGCGAACGTTACCATTATGTGTTAAGGTAGACCGTAAGATCTTACGGCCGAACGTTAGGCGGACATAGAGTTGAACAATGTTTAACTTTACGTGCGGCTTACGGGAAATTTAAAAACATTTTTAGGAGATTTGGATTTCTTGGGTTGAATTATTCGTCGGTTGGTAAGTATCGGTACGCATTTTTGTGTATTTAAAGAATCATTCTTCATCATGAAGTTTTAGTTCTAGTATCAAACGTCGGTATTCCCCTTTCTTTTCTTGATCCCTGTTTACTGGACGCACAGTCCATCGCCTAGGTTTTTTTCACAATATCTTCCTTGTACTCTACGTATTGCTAATAACAAAACCAATAACTGAATTTCCAACTCCATGGCGTTAAAGTTAGTATACCTACACCAGAAAAAACCCCAGATGAACTATAGCAGTCAAATTATTTCACGCATGTGTAGTAAGTTTTTACGTTCAGTATAAATAGAAAAATGTTACGTTTATCTTATGTGTTATTTAGCCCTACGTCTTACGTCCATTATAAATGGGCACTACGAGTTACGGTTTTCGAGTTAAATCGGTGTTAAAATGGTAACATATAAATTTTTTTTACACAAAATTGGACCGACGTTATTAGTTGGTGCTCTGAAAAGTATAAAATAATATTAATTCTATTGGTGCTGTTACTTTTGAAGTTGTGCAGTTGCAGGTAGATTGATAACTTTTGGCACCAACTTCACAAGTACCAGCACCCATAGAATTAATATTATTTTATACTTTCATTGCACCAACTAATAACGACGGTCCATTTTTTTGTAAAAAAATATTTATTTCACACTTTTGAGTGTAACATTAGTCACGAAAATCGTTGAACGTTCACTAATACCAATCAAGATAGTACTTATCCTATTACCCACGTATATTCCTTGCTTGTAGTTGTTATTATTGAGATCTCAGAACATCGCTGCGGAAATACGCTTGAATATTTTAGTTGTTACCATTTTAACATCGATTTTACTCGAAAACCGTAATCCTAAGGGAAAAATGTTCAGTATAAATGTTGCTAAGAATAATTATGTCTTTCATGTACTTCAAACAGATTTTCAATTTTCGACAGAAATCGCCCTCTCCACATAGCGAAAATAGGTATATTTGAGAATGTAAAATGTCTCTATGTCGAAAACCGTTACTCTTTTTAAAAAATGTTCAATTTAAACGTTTCCGGATATTGTCCTATCTGTAATTATACCAACGCAGATTTTCAATTTTCGAGAAAATTTGCCCCCTCCACCCCCTTCGGGGGCGGTTTTCGGTGGGAAGGAGATGTCGGATTCCCGTTTTTATGAATATGGGACCATTTCTCAAGCCTCCTCTTTCAAATGAATTAAAAATCATCAAAATCGGATTAGGATTACAAAATGAAAGGCGCGCACAAACCAAAAAAAAAGCACAGTCGAATTGTATACCTCCTCCGTTTGGGGTTCGTCGGTCAAAAATACTTAAGCGTATTTCCGCAGCGATGCTTTGAGATCTCAATAATAACAACTACAAGCAAAGAATATACATGGGTAATAGGATAAGTACTATCTTCATTGGTATTAGTGAACGTTTAACGATTTTGGTGACTAATGTCACTCAAAATTGTGAAATAAATAATTTTTACAAAAAATTGAACCGACGTCATTAGTTGATGCACTGAAAAGTATAAAATAATATTAATTAAGAATTGGATGATCACATTCGAGAAGCCATCTAATTATTTGAAATTAGGTGACTAAATTAAAAATATTTACTTTCAGAACCATCTTTCTTAATATTATGGTAAATGCTAATTACTAGTTGCATAAAAAATCATAAATAAAGCAAATTATTTATGAATCTGCTATACTTACCAATAAGAAAAAAGATACCAGAAAATATTCTTCCACATTTTCACGAGCACAAAAAAACGACATGACGATTAATAAAGAACAAACAGTGAACAACTTAAATTTCCTGATATGAATATTACTAACTGCAACAATGATGTAAGCAGCAGCTGCGAAGTTTAAGAGACTTATATAACTTAATATATCATTTATAGTTATCAATGCAAACTGTAGTTTGCAGAGGTGAGAGCGGTATCTCTCACTTCTGCGTACAGAAGCCTTATTTACAGAAAAATGTTGGATTATCAAGGTCACGTAATGGTTTTTCCCGATTAATTCAAATATATGGCTTGAAATTAACGAGATGTTGTATTTAATACAATCCTTCAATGATAAGTAATCATTTGAAAATGTTTTCAACTCGTAAAAGGCTGTAATAATTATATTATCAATATATGTAAAACCAAATAGACGGATTTCACAATTTATTATTTTCAAGACTCTACGGTGTTGCCGGTGCTAAAATTTTACCTGTTTTTAAATAACTAACTGATATAGATATCGGATAAATACCTAAGTGAAACTGACAAATTAATTATGATCATGATTGTAAAATCATTTATTATTTAAAAAGCATGCATACTATTTCGCTCTTATTCGAAATTGGTACATTTTTAAGGCACTAATAATATTTGTCAAACGTATACTACTACTATACTATACTAAATGGCAACAATGAGGTAGATGTAGCAGTAGCAGAGAACAGAGACGTATAGAGAACTGCAATCCTTAACGTTAATACATCTATTTACTAAGAGATGGCAGAGGGATTAGACGTTTTCGTTATTCTATTTATTAGTCTATGGTTTTCGTACGCTGTGGGTTATTAATTAATTAATTAATATTTGATACCTAGTTATATTTTTTCTAACATTGCCTACTCGTGCATACATTTTTTTGGTTTTAGCTTTTGGTTCAGATCACACGATATAGCTTTTTTTATAATTAGACGCGGCCCGCTGTTGATAAATATCTAGGTACATTTCAAGTTATAGAATACAAGGTGGGAGATTAGGAGTGCGTAGGTATTCGGACGATTACAGGGTTATTGTAAAGATTAGGAGAAAATGTCTATAACTAACCCAATCGTATCTTAAACATTCTACAACATAAACATATTTTCAATTATACCGGGTGTTTCTAAATACTTGGAACTCTACACAACTTTGTTTTTTCTTATGGAATGTTTATAATTTTAATTTATTTTTCAGATCAAAATGGAAAAACAATGTCAGTTTATTAATATGACTTTATGTTTATAGCTAATATTTTATGAGATATTAATTAGGATGAGAGAGTCAGTATGTAGTTATTCGCAATTTCACAATTTTTTTTGTATATCTATATTCATGTCCCAAACAATAATGGTAATGTTACTACCATTATCAACGTTGTGCTAATATGCTTCAAGATCTGTAATATTACATTTAATTTCTTGGCAAGCGCTGAAAAGAAAGATGCAGCATATATGTGTCCCACTAAGGTCAGCGAGGTAGGATAATAGGGAAACCGTAAACCCTACGACTTCGGGAAAAAAATTCATAAGTAAATCGTCTAAAAGAGATTCAGCTTAAATATTTTCAAGTTTCTAAAAGGGCCGCTAGGTGGCGTAATTACCGTGGTATAAATTAAAATTAAATTTTTCTCAAAAAATCGAAATATTAACGTATTGTTTTGGTACCGGAAATGAAAAGTTCATTACATTCTGCGTAATTTTGGTCGTCACACTTTTTCCGTATTTTTGATTATATAGGTGGGGAGAGTACTTTATTAAACCGCTGTAATCTCCTAGACGCGTTATCCAAATCTAATAAGTTTAGTCATGTTTGAAAGATAACTCGACGCTTATTTTAAAAATAATGTCGGATGTGGTCGCAAGTTCACAACTTTACTCCTAGAGGGCACTGATAAACCAATATTCAGTTTTCATATTTTTTTGTTGAAAAATTAAATGACACGAGACATTTATTAATCACTGGTATTAAGAGCCACATAATTAGCTACATTTTGGCGAAAACCGCGACTCGATATCTTTACTCGTTTTTGATTTTGATATTTTTGTTTTATTAAGAAAGTAATAATCATTATCACTACCTATTTAAAGATATAAGTTACTTATTGCTTTTTCAGTTAGGTTAGGTTAGGTTACCACTGAGTAAAAAAAACTATTTCTTTAGGTACTTTAATCATAATATCCCTAAAAATGTTGATAGCTGCGCCATTTTACTTTGCCGATAGACCATTGGATTATTTTTATTCGTTCTTAAGTTAGCGTAAAATTAATTTTTGATGAAAAAATAATTGGGGCCATAGAACCAAATGATTTTTTGATCGACGAAAAAACGAGAAAAAACATAATTATCTATTTAAGCAATATTGGTGGATTAATAACAACGTAAAGTATAACATAAAAATAATTATTTGAGTGAATTAATAATTTTAATAATACGGACATGGACACAAAGCTACCGTCAGCTTCGGCTGTTGGGGATAACATTGAAAACGTTGGACAATTAAGTGAAAAGAGTGCTTGTAAATGTGAACTGTATGTGCTTCTCTTACTGAAGATTCCACCGCACGCCACTGCTCTTAACAACAAGTAATGATAACAACTATGTGCTGGTTTCGGATTTGCAATTTTCTAACAAAAGCAGAAAAACATTTTTATTTATTTTCTTTCTAATCAGTCTATCAGTATTTTTGTTTCGTTTGAGATTACATTTTATAATAATTCAAAAACTAGTAAAGATATCGCGTCGCTAAACTGTGGCTATTAATACCAGTAAGAAAAATATGTATCGTGCTATTTATTTTTTTACAAAAAACGATGAAAAGTGAATATTGGTTATTCAGTGCCCTCTAGGACTAAAAGTGTGCGTGTGTGTACACATCCGACATTATCTTTCAGACAAGACTAAAGTCGTTAAATTCGGATAACGCGTCTAGTAGATTACAGCGGTTTAAGAAAGTACTGTCTCCGAGCTCCCCCCACCCTTATAATCAAAAATACGGAAAAGTATGCAGACCAAAATTACGCAAAATTTCATGAACTTTCCTTTTCCGGTACTAGAACAATACGTTAATGCATCAATTTTTTGAGAAAAAGTTAAATTTCATATCATGGTAATTACGCAACCTAGCGGCCATTTTAGAAATGTGAAAATATCTTAGCTGAATTTCTTTTAGCCGATTTACTTATGAATTTTTTTTTCCCGAAGTCGTAGGGTTCACGGTTTCCCTATTATCCTACCTGGCTGACCTTAGTGGGGCACCCGGTATATATATAGGGTGACTCATGGTCGATGGTTAGTAGGTCATCGAGATAATGTTTATGGATTCTGAATAGAGAAATTTGTCCTGCGTTATACAAGGTCCTTCAAAATGTGTGTTTAACTGCTAGATACAAAAATGTTTAAAAATGCGTTTTTTGTGATTTAACTGCTAGATACAAAAATGTTTAAAAATGCGTTTTTTCAATGGAACACCCTGTATATTATAAAATATCCTGAAAGATACCTAAATTTCCTTTTATTTGATGTATCATGTTCCTATACCTAAGTAGCTTTCAAAAAAAATCAAATTATATTTCTCATATTCATCTAGGTTGCTATTAAATGTCATCATAGTAGATGACATAATGAAAATTTGACAATTAGTGCATTATTAATTATATCTTTAAGTATTTCTCAACGTAAGTGATTTGAAATGAATGAAATAACAATTTAAACGAAGTTATATTAAAATTTTTTATTCTTCATGGAAAATGTGTGGAAACTATCGCAACGGTACTCATCTAATAACAGATTGTTCACGAAGTCGTTCACAACTCACCTTAGAATTTCCAAATATTTCTCAGAATTCAACGGTTCATCGTAAATAAGAAAACTTATTCCGTGATCCTTTTTAAGGTAAAATACGTTGAAACTAAACTTCTCCTGAAATCCCATTTCCTTGACAATATTTGGATTTTGATCAGCCCAGAAATGCCCGTTCTTTCTATAAAAATTCCTTCTCTGGAAAATTTTGATTCGTCTGTCTAAATAATTTTTTTTAAGAGTTCAGGATCTTCTTGGATGCGAAATAGGATTGTTTTGCAAAAGTGAACCCTACTTTGATGATCTTCTGGTTTTAGAGCTAGAACTTTAGTAAACTTGTACGGGCGCATTATGGATGAATAATCAACTGCATTGAAGCACTAGATGCCAGTGAAATAAGGAGGGCAACAACTATATCTACAAATAAACGGACATCGAAATGTTTGGAAGCCAATGGTCGGCATTTTGAAAACTAATTATGAACCTTTTCTAAATTTTAACAGATAATTAATGAAATTATTTTGTGATTGTACAAACGTCCTCTTGTTCATTGGATGTAAATCAAAGTAAAGTTTCATTTAATTATCTGCACGTTGTTGTGATAGTTTCCACACATTTTCCATGAAGAATAAACAATTTTATTAGAACGTTTGAATTGATATTTCATTCATTTCAAATCACTTACGTTGA
The DNA here is from genome assembly GCA_958507055.1 of Crioceris asparagi. Classification (NCBI taxonomy): domain Eukaryota; kingdom Metazoa; phylum Arthropoda; class Insecta; order Coleoptera; family Chrysomelidae; genus Crioceris; species Crioceris asparagi. The sequence goes on from OY293827.1 coordinate 50,829,828, forward strand.
GAAATACTCAAAGGTATTATTAATAATGCACTAATTGTCAAATTTTCATTATGTCATGTACTATGATGACATTTAATAGGACCTTAGATAAATATGAGCAATATATTTTTTTAGACAATTGCTCTTATCTCGGAATTCTGGCTACTATAGGAACATGATACATCAAATCGAAGGAAATTTAGGTATCTTTTCAGGATATTTCATAATATACAGAATGTTCTATTTAAAAAAACGCATTTTTAAACATTTTTGTATCTAGCAGTAAAATCACACATTTTGAACAACCCTGTATAACGCAGGACAAATTCCTAGGAATTGAAATAACGCAGAAATAAACATTTAATTCGAGCTATGTTTTGGATAAAAAATATGGAAAATAATATCTCGAGAACCGTTAGAGATAGGTGTAAGTAAGTGTGGCAAAAATATTAAGAAAGTGAGGACAAATGCAAAACGCAGTAATGTACAGGGTGTTCTATTTGAAAAAACAAAGATGCTGCTACTTTTTGGTATAAGCGACAACGCTGCATCGATGAAAATATTTTAGATCGATAGATTAGGAGCAATTACTTGAACAACCAAATTTTCAGAACGATCCTATGTCCCGTTCTCCGTAAACGTCTAAGGTACCATCGACCGTGAGCCACCTTGTATATACATATATATTTGTATTTACAATCAATATGATTATTGAAAATTAAAGTTAGTCCGTGACAGTTAAGCGACTTCCAAAAAAAATCCGTATCCCCAAAAAACATTCCCAATGTTAGACTTTTGGAGGTGAGAGCTATATTCTGCAAAACTCGACAAAAAAATCTCAAATCTTTCGCATACGCTCAGTAAGAGCTCCACACCCATACAACTTTTTATGTTTCTTTGTATACGAATTTTGCTTTAATGGTACATTTTCATCAAGTGATTCTATCGCTTCTCACCGCCCCCAATATTCCTTCCATGACGTTGAAACATAAGTTGTTAATTTTTTTTTAAACTCATAATAAGTTTTATACATACTCCACGTCTTTCTAAGTCTCCTTAATACGGTTTTAGCAATTATTTTCATTAGGTTTAAATATATAGGATGTTTCATAATATATGCGGAGGACTTGAGGATGTGATAGCTCGTCTAAAAAAATGAAAAAAAATAATCACTTATCCTCTAGAATATCGTTGCGTGTTTTTCTCCCCATTTCCTACGCCAATGGAAAAATCACAGTTTTGAGATGCCCATTTGAACCGCCAATGTTTTCTACAAAAATAACTATTGGTCCTGAGCTCTGAATTCGACCGTTTTCGTGAAAAGTCAATTTTACAATTAGAGGTCACGACCAACAGTACCTTTTTGGTGTAGAAAACATTGGCGGTTCAAATGGGCATCTCAAAACCGTACTTTTTTCATTAGCGTAGAAATTGTGGAGAAAAACACCCACTACTCCTTCAAAATCTTCACTATTTATGACAAAAATGTTGTTCTGACTCAAAACTTATACGATAAACGGTTCAGGATATAGTCACAAAAAACGATTTTTTTTAATTTCAACGCCCTGTAGGTATCTCGAAAATGACGCATTTTAAACTGTAAGTTAATATAAACTTTTTTTCATATTTTTGGACGAACTATCACATCCTCAAGTCCTGTGAATATATTTGAGACACCCTGTATATTAAGAAATAGATCGTATTGCACTTTTGTATTTTTGATGTGTGTAAAAATATTGTAGATCACTAACAAAGTTGATTTTTTCTCCCAATAGAACTCTTTAGAACTTGACCATATAGTTAAATATACACATGAAGTTCGTAAAAACGAATATAAGTTCAAATGCCATATTAATTCTGTTTTATTTCATCTTCTTTTCCAAGACGGAGTATAGTGCATTCATTTCAAGTATGTATTTTTATTTTATTTTATTTATTTTATAAGTCCATATTTAGTGGAACAATGGGTTATGAATATAATACGTCAAGTTGTAATTTTATGGAAGGAATATTGGGGGCGGTGAAAAGCGATAGAATCACTTGATGAAAATGTACCATTAAAGCAAAATTCGTATACAAAGAAACATAAAAAGTTGTATGGGTGTGGAGCTCTTACTGAGCGTATGCGAAAGATTTGAGATTTTTTTTGTCGAGTTTTGCAGAATATAGCTCTCACCTCGAAAAGTCTAACATTGGGAATGTTTTTTGGGGATACAAATATTTGGAAATGTTTCATATAGTTAAATTTTTCACGCCAAGCAGGAAGCAAAATAAATCCATCTAGTGGACAACAAAGAGCCAGGAGAGTTTGTATGGATCTCCAAAAGATTTTAATTTTGGACGTTGTTTTTCCATGTTAATAATTAATAATAATTTACTTGCAAGGCAACTGAATAGACATTATATTAATTAATATTTATTTAATTTCTGATTTCTTTACAGGAGGTGGTAGTGGTTGGTGGTGAAGACCCAACTACGAAAGGTGTAATAATTATCTATCCACTGAGCAGATCCCAATCATAAGCACATTTTTCTCATAATCTAATTTATCAATTCTTGTACATACCTATTAAAAATTATCTTTAGTGTGATTTTCTTATTTTTTTAATAAAATACCTATTTCAAAAATACTTACTTATAGTGTTTTGCTATTTCTGAGAAGCTGTTGTTCTCAACATAACTCTAGTTAATGAAAAGACATAATGCAATCCTTAGTGAATAATAAAATAATTTGAATGTATTTCAAAGAAATGCCTTGTCAAAATATTTCTCCCATGTACCATTCAATCGCAAATATAAGGATTAATAAAGGAATAGGAATCATTCAATCATTTTAAAAAACCCCAATAGCAAGTAGCTCGTAGAACGGTGAGTTTTCTGTCAAGATTGTAAATCCTCATAGAAAAATCTACAAAAAGTTTATGTCATTACTTTACTCGATCATTTTTAAGCAAATCTTATTGCGATAATAAGTTTGCTAAATTTCTATCTCTCTTTTGAATTTCGGAAAAGAGCATCTCCATTTTAAAATGCTACAACAAATCAACAATAAACAACCGCTTCGGAAAAACAATTTGTAATTTCAGTCATCGTATATAGGTAACACAGGTATCTTACGCAATCGTTATTTCATTCATCGTCTTGGAAAAATCTTATTTTGTAACTTGAGTGCCCAAGTTACTTTCGAATAAGGATGCAAAAATTATGTGTACTTTATACATCGTACCTATATACCTCCTATAAATGATGCAAGCAGAAGCCGAATGTAGGTAAAATATGAAAACTGCTTGTGTAAGCTATAAGCAGTACCTATATCATCTGATGACAGGTATCTGAAAGACTAATAATTAAAACACGTCTTTGGTAAATCCAGTAAGAATCTTTCTACACGACATAAGGCTACTTAAATAATTTGAATCTAACCATTCTATTCTAGGAGTGTCTTGTATATTAAGAGATGAAGCTCATAGAAATAAGTAGATATAAAACTAAATACTATTTCCAATCTTATTAATAGCTTATTCCTGTTCAAGGATAAGTGTGATTTATAACTGGGAGGGATACAAGACAGCAAATAGAAAAGTAGGTATGTGGTACCCAGTTGAAACTTTTACCTTTTATTACAATTAAACTGAAAAATACCTAGGTATGACTTAAATTTATTCAAAAATAGTAAATTGATTAATTATGTTCTAAGAATTTAGCGACCACACTATTTTGTAATATGTGTTGCACATACCTAGATTTTTTGTTTAAAAAGTGACTTGATCAAGAGTGTTTTCTTTCTTTCTTCTTTCTCTCTCACTAATAAGCTCTTCGCATGTCCAACGCGCTTCTTCATCGAATCCCTTGATAGCCCGCGGATACTGAAATAGTAGGAACTAAACTTCCTTACAGATATATAAAGGCAAAACGTTCAGAGCTTCAGAGTGTTACTTTGGAAGATGGTGTTTGTAACTTAAATAAAGTTCATCAAGACGTTGTGAGACGCTCCAACACTATCATTAGTGGGAATTCAGATAACAATAGATAAATTAGTAATAATGAGATAAAACACAAAATATTTAATTTTAAGTGAATAGAAAATTTCAGGACCATAATTTAGTCAAGAGATGCTAACGTTTCAGAGGTCTTTGAGTCCAAAAACATATTTTCTATCATTGGAGTATCAATGCCGCTCGCTGGTGACATTGATTGGGCGTCCTGCTTGTAGTGGTTGCTTGGTAATAACTGAAATATTGCATAGGATTTGATATTCATTGTCTTTTTCACTTAAGATTTTTATCATTAAAAGGTGATCACTCTTGCTAAGACCTTTTCTGAATCCGCCTGTTACCTAGTTTTACAACTGTCGAACTTTGTTGTTAACGTATTTTTAACTATTTTGGTTAAATGTTTGTGATCTCAAAATTTCACTTATTATTCTCCCGCCATTCTTCAACATTTCCACAGCTATTCCCTCTTTTCCAGATGATTTTTTGTTCATCATTTCACTCATAGTTTTTTTCATCTCGTTTTTACTGATTTATTATTGAATATCGGAGTTCACATTTATTTATTTTGGGTTATTACCGGTTGAGTATTTCTGTTGGTGGATTTGTTTTTTGTTGTAAGTATAAATTTGTGCTTTATTTGAATGATATTCTTTATGTTGTTCGTTTTTACTCCTTCCTTATGCTTCACACTATTTATCTGAGTTTTTCCTATTGCTGGTTTTAAGCATTTCATATTTTTATTCTGCTCGATTACATTTTCTATTTTTGTTTCTTATATTTTTCGTTTACTCCTCTTTACGTTCTCCCACATTATTTTCATTATTTCTGTTTCTGTATATTCTATTATATTTCTTTTTCCTGGTTCTTCTTTGAATCATATTTTTTATATGCTCAGAAATAAAAAAATTCTTAATTATTTTTGTGCCATTTTTATTCCATCTTGTAATACTGTATCGGTTAAAAATTTTATTTATTTATTAACTCTTCTATTTTGTTGGAGTTTCTCCATATCTATGGTTTCTATACTGTTTATTCTGTTTTGTTTCGAATATACTGTTAATGCATATTTTTGCCGAGAGAAATGGCTAAGCAGCTTTACATTCTGAACAATGAATTTTTGTGAGGACATAATAAAATCGATTTACTTTTCAAACGACGGTATTTGAACAAAAGGATATTTTTTATCAAATTTGAAAAATATTTATAAGCAATCTAAGGATCAGAAAATGATTTGGTTTCGGGAAGATAATGTAAGAAATCTCACTACTATTGGTGTTGTTCAAGGAAATTAGCAGAGGCTTTATGTTTGAATTTTGATTGGAGGTCAGTACCTATTGAGAAAATTGTATTTTTATAAATTTCATTTGCTTAGGACAGGATGGTGTTGTCTGTGTTTGTTCAGATTGAACGTATTTCTTGTTGAAATTCTTATTGGTGTTGGCTTGGGGTCGTTGGATTTGGTTGGAAAACTTTCGTTTGCAGAGATATATTCATAGAAAATGGTTGTTTATGGTCTTGGATTTGTGGGAGTGGATGGGTCTCAACAAAAGAGTTTGAATTATTAAAATTATACGAAGTTGAAATTAATAGTAGTTGAATATTAGGCCGTAGATTGAAATTTGAAATTGAAGGAAATCTGACGATTTAATTTAATGTTGGAAGATTGTTAAATGAATTTGGAAGGCAAATCGATTGTGCGTTGTGAATAGGTCTTTGATGGGCTTTTATGGGAGTATTGAGTTGAAAATTTTCTATGAAATATTCCATACACCTAATAATTGTTCTTAAGGATTCACGAAGTCCGGATATTTTTTTTTTCAAAATGAGAGGTATTTATATAGCTCTTATTTGAGAACTCTAGCCGGTTCTGTATTCTCGTGACTAGTTACATAATAATAAAGAAGGTTCAGTATTGTAGAAATTTTGGGGGCTTTCATTTGGGTTTTGTTTTAGCATGAAAAGGTCTCTACTCAGACAAGATTCATCGCGTTGATCAGAAAAATGTCTATAGAGTAGTCTATTTAAATCTGCTTACGTACCTACACCTTGAATGTTTACCAAAATCCTAGCAATTCCCTTTAACTTTGATATTATAGAGTTCAAGATATATGCATTGCATTTAAAAATTATTTGCTTTATTGTTGTGGAAACTATTTATAATAGATTCACTTACGGCTAAAAACTCATTTAATTCTTCTGGGTCGCATATTCATTGTCTGCCAACGTAATACGACTTTTGCAGGATTCGTCCCATGAGCCGTGAAGCGTTAATAATTATGAGCATCTGGACGTTGGCAGTTTATGTCTGTGCAGTTTCCTGATGCATCAACAAATAAGATTTCTGTTGCCTGTGTAAGGTATTGAGCAGCTCGTTGAATTATTGGCGTGCACAAATACAGACCGCATACTGATCACCAATACGAATAATTTTAGTAAGAGTTAGGGGCATGTCTTCTCGAGTTCGTTCTCCATAGTTCTTTTTGAAATGTGCAGCCCATAAATTTGAAAAATCACTTTTGGTCGGGAAAAAGTGCTGGTCTAAAATTTATTCGTACTTGTCGCCAATTTTTAATTTTTAATAATGGTGAATGTGTGATAGGCAGTTGCAGCAGTATGTCCCTTCTCAAATAGTTCGAAAATGATTTTTTTTTGTCTCGTTGCCTATATGTCTTCTCAACAACTGCTCCACTTTCTATTGTGTGATTATGTTCGTGAAAATAAATACAATTTTCATTTTGGAAGGACAGTCGATATTACGAGACTTCTTTGTTGTACGTGATTGTTTATCTTCGAAATGACAATGGTAATAGCGTCTAAATATTATTTATGTTATGTTATTTCTCCAAATTTGGTTACCCATTTCTGTGAGAAGTTATATAATTTGTAATACCGAAAAGAATCCACAACAGACCGATAAATGAACATGCAACCATGCATTGTATGCACTATACACACTACTAGAGGAAAGGCGCCTAATTTTAGATAGTTTTCTAATTTCGGAAAGCATCGTATCTCTAATTTCATCTAACTTGAGCTACCGAAATCTCTCTAAAACTTTGAAGTGCTGGTGCTACGCTGTAGTAGTAGGATGTCCATCTAAAAATTTTACTTGCATCTCTTCTATTAGCCGATATATGGTCTAAGGATATGCAGTTAAGTGGAATTTTTTTCTCGAAAACTAAGCAATACACCAATGAAAAATCTGACGAACATCGAATAATCATAAAGGCTGAAATGCTGAAACCAGAAAGAGTAATTACTAAATTTATTAATGCCATTTAGAGCGAAAAAATCTTGTACACAGATAAAGTGCTATGTTTTTATTTCAAGAAAAAATAAAACAAAAGCATTTTTTCTCTACATTGATTATTTTGTATTTTTCTTATTATCAGTATCAGCACCTCTTGAATGGAAGCTGTGAGCAACGTAGCAGAAGCAAACTGGAGATAATGGCAATTCTGTAACTGCAACAATATCCGCCAGTGGAGCACACGTCTCGCCACCTAGGTATTAGGAGCTTAACTACACCAGCCGTACTCCTACCACTTGTTCCTCAGGCCAAAATAAGTATTTTTAAGGAAACTTGCCCCGGTACAAAATTGCTTAGTTCAGTTTTGCTTAGGCTTTGAAGATATAATTTTAAAATACTTTTGGCTAAAAATTTAAAACGACTAAACCTATTTAGACGAAATTTGGGACCGGTCGTTTTGCTCCTGAAATCTCTGATTATGACAGGCAGCGCTTTGTAGGGATACCTTGACTTTGAAGTCGAAATTTAAGAGAAGTAGGAGTATCTAAAAATCTTGTGCATAGGGCACTCAAAAAACAATTGCTATATCCTTACCATAAGTTGGCAGTTCAAAATTTTTTGCCCCACGATCCTGAATTGCACGCACAATTAGTGTTAAGCTTTTTCAAAACGAATTTAAAATTGTATCTTCAAGGCCTTATAAGATCTGATATAAGCATTTTTTTACCAAGGTAAGTTTACTTAAAAATACTTATTTTGGCCTGAGGAACAAGTGGTAGGAGTTTGTAAATACCTTTAAGGGACACCATGTATATTAGAGAATAACTACAATTAAATTTTTATTTAAGAAACAGAGTATACTCTGTTTCATAAAACATAAAAAATGAGACATCATAGAGGAAAAATTTAAATATATAGGGTGTCCCACGGTCATGGCCCATTAGAAATTTCTGGAAAATGACATAAGCTATCAAGCTGAAAATTTTATGGCGTCTATTAGATAATTTAAACTATCTTTGGAAAATATTTTCATAAGAAAATCACTTCCGGTTTTACCGAAAGTAATAACAACTTTGTTATTTCAAATAGGATATCCCATATTATGTCGATACTTTTTTGAAATCTACACAAAATTATGAGTAAAATGGATATACCTTTCCCTATACTTAAAGTTATTAGTTTTAGAGTTATTTAATTTTTTTCGTTAAAAATCGACAAATGCGAGTTGATCGAAAATAGGTCATAATTTGCTTGACAAACATGGAATAGGAATTTTTGGAATCTCTGTACATTAATATGAAGATTTCGTTATGATTTTTAGAGAAAAATCGATGTGAAAATGACTTAATTTCATACGTTATTAACTTTCTTATTTCAAATAGAATAGGGAGAGTGGGGGAATGCCGCCACCTTAAGAGAAAATGTCTGCCGTTTGCGAATCGTTCAAGCTATTGTAGATTTCTTTGTTTTGTTTTATGCCCAGAAACCTTTTCAATACAACTACATCACGCGACAAATGAATCCCAGAAAACTTTGTACAACATTCATTTTCTTGTGGAACATTGACTTGGCGGTATTACCCAGACCTGCTGGGGCAATTCCGCCACCCGTACTGGGTAATTCCGCCATGGGTGTAGTTTGTGATAATGTCAATAATTTTATTGGTCAGATGGAATAATAAAGCATTTATTATGAAAATAAAATAAACATCAACATTTTTATAAAACAAAACCTTTTATAAAATATACGTTTATAAACTTAATGAACTATTCTTAAACAAATAAATTAGGAAATTTAATTAAAAAATTCTACGATGTACAAAAGTCGCACAAGTAATTTTTGGCGATATCCATTCAATTCAATTCAAATTCATTTATTTTCAAATGTCAGGTTTACAATTTATGTGAGTATATTATTTATTGGATTCTCTTCATGTCTGATGGGGGGCTTTCCCCCTTGTCAGACTGGCCCTGTAAATACATGTCTAGGGGTACGCGGGGTAACACCTGTGGAATGTTACCAGGGGACCGGCCATGCTTTAACGCCCAGTGAGGCTGGGGACGGGGAAAACCACAGAAAAACCCACGTCCATGGCGGAAGGCGATATCCATGCCACTGCAGGCTTTATGGGCCCATTTGCCACACATAACACATCGGTACCATACTTCACTTTTCCCTCGTTCCTGGCATATCATACAAACTTCTTCGGTTTTCTTCCGCGGTTCAGGTTCAAAGTAGGAACCTATAGGATCCAAATCGTCCAGTTCATCATCATCAACTGAATCAGTGTCAGAATCAGAATCAACAAAGTGGATGTTCTTTTTTCCTCCCCTTTTATTTTTTCATGAGATCTATCTTCACTTTCTTAACTTTTAAATTTCGAGTTTTTTTTTCAGTATTTTTCTGAACTGCAGATGCTAATATCTCCCGTTGTCTTTTCTTCAATTCCTGTTGCTTCTTCTTCTCTGCGTTTATTGCCTTTTTCTTTTCATTTTCTTCAAATACTTCTTTCATGGGTGTGGTAGTCATTATCTCAGAATGTTGCTTTCTGTTTGATACGCTAGCAAAACTTGTACTAGGTATTGGAAGTAAATCTTCTATATTTGGTTTATTTGATGACAGAGTGAAAACTTCTGGTTGAGTTTCTTGTAAAGCACGTTCCTCGGTCAAATAAGTGACAGTCCACTGCAGGTAGATCTAGTACCGTTGGTCTTAATGCAGCTACAAAATCATCGTCGGTAAACTTGTTGGGGTCTAAGGGGTAAATTCCGGTTGTTTTAAATCCCGATACCCCCTTTTCTATCGTTGCTGTTCTGGAATAAGCTTTGTTAAAAAGGGAGGCTAAATCATATGGTTTTATCTTCCCGTGGGGATTGGATTTGATAAATAGATCGCATTCCCTGTTCTAAGGGAACTGTAGAACGTCACATCCAATTGTGATTAAAGTTATATAATTCTCTCTACAGAAATTATACACCCGTAGCGATTTATGAATGGCATGGCTGTCCGCTATTAATAAAATAGGATCGTCGACGAATGGCTTTGTACATTTGTAAAAATGTTCTAACAAAGAAAATTTCTTCATTAGTCCACCCATTCTTGGAGCATTTATAAATAGCGCCTTCTGAATCAACCCTTCATAGTAAAGGATTGAGACATTGCCGTGGAAAGATAAATAACGGTGGTACGTAATTTCCAGCAGCACTAAACGCGCACGACACCCTGACAGTTTTGCCTCTTTCCCAGCTAACTGCTGACCCCAACTGTTATTGACCCTTTGGCGCAAGTATTTTCCCCGGTTTTTGTACCGTGGTGATACCGGTCTCGTCCATATTATAAATACGGATAGCCGAAAATTTAAACTTTGACATAACAGTCTCAAGATTGTGAAAAAATAATTCCACACACCAAAGGATGTTTTATATTATTACATTATCACACCTTAAAACATCTTTGCTGGTAACATGATATGGTCATCAAATAACTTCTCCTCTTCCTCGTAAAGACCGGTTTCCTTCCCATTATCCCTTCTTCTTTACGCCCAGATTTTAGTCGATCTCTCAGTGTGCTTCTTGGAATGTTAAACTGTTTTGATGCACTATTCACTGACTTTCCTTCAGCAACTGCCATCATAGCAGCCTCCAAAGTTTCCGACATATATTGTTCTTTTCTCAGTAATGCGCTTGTGAGTTCGAGGCATGGTCTGAAATTAATTATTACTGAATGATACAACAGTAACGTTGAAGGGGTTATACCGTCATATGGCGGATTTGTCCCGGACATCTATGGCGGTATCACCCCGTTTTGCCATTTTAATATTGTTCCTCATTTATCTCTTTGGATTGCAAATTTGATGAAAAACAAATAGCACACCATCGCCCCAAAAGCCATTTGATAGAATAAGAGTCATAGTGCATGCAAAGATTATTATTAAGTTATGACTTACGGTTAATTCACTGCACCACAATTTTATAAGCCGAACACACTTTTTAGGTTAACTTAAAATTTCCTATATTATATCTTGAAGCAGCCTTCTACAAGTTTGGAATATTATTTGGACTATTGTCCCCTAGAGGTCAACATCTTTATCTTACATATGCATCTGTCAGTTACAGTGAGAGAGCCTATGGCGGTGTTATCCCGCATGGCGGCATTAACCCACTTTCCCTACCCTGTATTTTTTTGCACTAGCATATGCAAAATTAAAATACCTTTCTATTGATGTAATTCTTCCATATCTAAAGCTGATAAATTAAAAGTTATTGAACAATTTCCGATTGTTTCAACAAATATTTTGTATTATCTTAACTTTGGAACGCATCAGAACGGTATCAATGGTTACCACCCATTTATGTCAGTGTCAAAGTACAAAATTAGGAATTACCCCTTTCACTGTTTTTTTATTGAAATTTATCACAATAATGAATCGAGAATACACAAATGCCGATCTGCTCAACCTTTTTGCAATTTATGGAGAGTGCAATAGGATTGTCGCGAGAACATGCAGGACCCTTAAAACCCGAAATCCGAAATTGCCTCCCATGAATGCAAAGAAATTTTGCCGAATTCAAGATAATTTTATTCAATATGGCCAACAAAATGCTGTAAGGAATCGTGCTCCTCCGATTACCGCTGATGAAACAATGCAATTAAAACAGATATTTTCAACAATTATTTTATATTAACTTTGGAACGCATCTGTATGTAATAAAAAACGAAGAGATACTAAAACAATAACAAACTTAATAATCTACACAAAAAATGCTAAACATTAACCTATTTATAACAAAGGAAAACAATACTTTAAATGTAATTTAACAAGGGTTCGAAGTGCCCCCATTTACATCTAAACATGCAAATATTCTGGATTCCACACCAGATGCAGCTATTCTTATTTCTGCGGGGTCTAGATGCGATTACTATCTTTTCTCTTCTATCGATTGCACTGGAGGACGATTAATGTAAACTTTTTCCTTTATGATCACCCCCTCCACTGATAAAAATCTAGGGGCGTTAGATCTGAAGACCTTGGTGCCCAAATCCAGGGACCCAAGCGTCGAAAGCACCTGTCCTCTAACATTTCATAAAGCTCTTCGGTAACTTTATGGCAGCAATGAGCTGGTGCTCCGTCAATCTGATACCAGCACCTTATGGCTTCGTTAATTGGCAAGTCATCTACAAAGTCTGTAACGATGGTACGCAATATTATAAGATATTGTTCGCTGCCCAGCACTTCGTTGTAAATATAAGACTCAAGTACGTTGTCTTTCATAGAAGCAAAAACGTTGAAGCTGAATTTAACTTGAATCTTTCGTTCCTTAGTCAAATGAAGGTTTGTGTCTGCCCAGAAATTATTATTTTTTGATTAAAAAAATGCCTTCTCGCGAAAATTCGGATTCATTCTACCAAATTATTTTTTGTTTTTTCTTGAATGGTCTTCTTGGATTTTTAGCTGAAACATTTCGCAAATTTTACTCTTGTAAGACCATCTTGGGTTGGTAGATGTTGTACTTGTGCAAACATAAAGTCGTTCATTTGGTGCTGTTTTAAAATTCTTTGAATTGATGATCTTGCAACACATTAGTCATGTTCAGCGCTTCGAATCAAAGCTTGAGGATTTCCGCAAGAAGAACTGTGAAAGTGACAATTTCTAATTTTGCACTTTGACACTGATATAAATGAGTCGTAACTATGGATACCGTTCTGATGCGTTCCAAAGTTAAGATAATACAAAATAATTGTTGGAAAAATCGAAAAAAATAAATAACTATATATATATATATATATATATATATATAACTATATATATATATATAGTTATTTATTTTTTTCGATTATTTTGTATTATCTTAACTTTATATATATATATATATATGGATATACCTTTCCCTATACTTAAAGTTAATAGTTTTAGAGTTATTTAATTTTTTTCGTTAAATAACGACAAATGTGGGTTGATCGAAAATAAGTCATAACTTTTTTGTTATTTGATTGACAAAAGTGGAATTTGAATTTTTGAAATCTATGTACACTATTTTGAAGATTTCCTTATGATATTTCTAAATTTCCTAAGAAATTACTTGAGAAAAATCGATGTGAAGATGACTTAATTTCAAACGTCTTATTTCAAATAGAACACACTTTTCACTGGCATATGCAAAATTAAAATAACTTTCTACTGATGTAACCACTTCCATATCTAAAGCTGATAGATTAAATGTTATTGAACAATTTCCGATTTTTCCAACAATTATTTTGTATTATCTTAACTTTGGAACGCATCAGAACGGTATCCATAGTTACGACTCATTTATATCAGTGTCAAAGTGCAAAATTAGAAATTGTCACTTTCACAGTTCTTGTTGCGGAAATCCTCAAGCTTCGATTCGAAGCGCTGAACATGACTAACGTGTTGCAAGATCATCAATTCAAAGAATTTTAAAACAGCACCAAATGAACGACTTTATGTTTGCACAAGTACAACATCTACCAACCCAAGATGGTCCTACAAGAGTAAAATTTGCGAAATGTTTCAGCTAAAAATTCAAGAAGACCATTCAAGAAAAAAACAAAAAATAATTTGGTAGAATGAATCCGAATTTTCGCGAGAAGGCATTTTTAACTCAAAAAATAATAATTTCTGGGCAGACACAAACCTTCATTTGACTAAGGAACGAAAGATTCAAGTTAAATTCAGCTTCAACGTTTTTGCTTCTATGAAAGACAACGTACTTGAGTCTTATATTTACGACGAAGTGCTGGGCAGCGAACAATATCTTATAATATTGCGTACCATCGTTACAGACTTTGTAGATGACTTGCCAATTAACGAAGCCATAAGTTGCTGGTATCAGATTGACGGAGCACCAGCTCATTGCTGCCATAAAGTTACCGAAGAGCTTTATGAAATGTTAGAGGACAGGTGCTTTCGACGCTTGGGTCCCTAGATTTGGGCACCAAGGTCTTCAGATCTAATGCCCCTAGAATTTTATCAGTGGAGGGGGTGATCATAAAGGAAAAAGTTTACATTAACCGTCCTCCAGTGCAATCGATAGAAGAGAAAAGATAGTAATCGTATCTAGACCCCGCAGAAATAAGAATAGCAGCATCTGGTGTGGAATCCAGAATTATTGCAAGTTCAGAAGTAAATGGGGGCACTTCGAACACTTGTTAAATTACATTTAAAGTATTGTTTTCCTTTGTTATGAATAGGTTAATGTTTAGCATTTTGTGTGTAGATTACTAAGTTTGTTATTGTTTTAGTATCTCTTCGTTTTTTATTACATACAGATGCGTTCCAAAGTTAATATAAAATAATTGTTGAAAATATCTGCTTTAATTGCATTGTTTCATCAGCGGTAATCGGAGGAGCACGATTCCTTACAGCATTTTGTTGGCCATATTGAACAAAATTATCTTAAATTCGGCAAAATTTCTTTGCAGTCATGGGCGGCAATTTCGGATTTCGTGTCTTAAGCGTCCTGCATGTTCTCGCGACAATCCTATTGCACTCTCCATAAATTGCAAAAAGGTTGAGCAGATCGGCATTTGTGTATTCTCGATTCATTATTGTGATAAATTTCAATCAAAAAACAGTGAAAGGGGTAATTCCAAATTTTGTACTTTGACACTGACATAAATGAGTTGTAACTATTGATACCGTTCTGATGCGTTCCAAAGTTAAGATAATACAAAATAATTGTTGAAAAAATCGGAAATTGTTCAATAACTTTTAATTGATCAGCTTTAGATATGGAAGAGTTACATCAATAGAAAGGTATTTTAATTTTGCATATGCTAGCGCAAAAAAATACAGGGTAGGAAAGTGGGGTAATGCCGCCATGCGAGGTAACACCGCCATAGGCTCTCTCACTGTAACCGACAGATGCAAATGCAAGATAAAGGTGTTGACCTCTAGAGGACAATAGTCCAAATAATATTCCAAACTTGTAGAAGGCTGCTTCAAGTTATAATATAGGAAATTTTAAGTTAACCTAAAAAGTGTGTTCGGCTTATAAAATTGTGGTGCAGTGAATTAAACGTAAGTCATATTTTAATAATAAGCTTTGCATGCACTATGACTCTTATTCTATCAAATGGCTTTTGGGGCGATGGTGTGCTATTTGTTTTTCATCAAATTTGCAATCCAAAGAGATAAATGAGGAACAATAGAAATATCATAAGGAAATCTTCAAAATAGTGTACTTATATATATATATATATATATATATATATATATATATATATATATATATATATATATATATATATATATATATATATATATATATATATTGATTTTGTATTCTTGACTGGATTTATAATAAATAAAAAGATGTTCTTGCGGATGCAGTCATATATTCAATAAAATTCTTTGATTGAAGCCGAGCTTTCGAGAATGTTTATTCAGTAATATTAATTTTTATCAACTAAATCTAGATACTTTCTTACTTATTGTGTTACCATGACAAATATAAATAATGACATTTGTAATTGACGGCTATGAAATCTTTCCGGTTTTTGGCTAATTTATTCTAAATTCACGATTGTAAGTATTCTTATAATACTATTAAGTTGTAGTTGAAATAATTTTGTAACGATTTGTAGTTTGCCCTGGAGAAGAGAATAAACATTCTCGAAAGCCCGGCTTCAAACAAAGAATTTTATTGAATATATGACTGCATCTTCAAGAACATCTTTTTATTTATTATAAAACCAGTCAAGAATTCAAAATCAATATATATATATATATATAAATTGACAAATATTTGTGACGATTTATATTATAATTGATTTTTTTCAGGAAACTTTGTTGAAAGCCCTGATCGTGGGGATGTAGTCAAAAAGGTGGTTTAATTAAAAGGCCACGATGAAGAACTCTGGTTTATAATTCGTCTAGCTTTCGAGAGCCCTCGCTCTCTTCTTCAGGAAAATACTAAAAATAGAAACAACAAACGATGTAAGAAACTCGATTGTTGCATTATTATATAGAGAATACTTACTAAAGTGAGTAAAAAATATCAAAAAAGACAACTCTTGAGTACATTAAAATAATAACGTGTTCATTTTGGCAAGACAGTGGAAAACAGCAGGAAAAAGGCACGAGTGACAGCAGGAAGTGTATCAGTTCTAATACAACCAAAAAAGTGGTAGTTTGACAATAGAACAATGTCAAGGTCGCAAAAGTAGGGGACCGACAAATTGCACTTACTACTGTCTTACGTTATTAATAATAAATGAATACATACATAACTGTTAGGTGTATGAACAACAAAACAACAAAAATAAAACAAAGTTAATTATTAACTACCTATTGTTAACATTAATAAATGATAGGAGATATTCATATAAAGTGCTCAGGTAATTAATATCTGATCTTTTGTTCATGCAAAGAGAATCCTTTTTAATTTACACCATTTCGTGGAACTTACGTTTGAATAGATTAAATTCAGTTACCAAAATTGTCGCTTGTTCAGAGTCAAAAGTATGTTTTCGATCAATGCTGTGTATTACCAGAGCACACGATCTTTTCTCATTCTTTAAATCACTTCTGTGTAAAGTCATTCTGTTCGTTACATTACGAGAGGATTCGCCTATACATGTTTGGTCACAATCATTGCACTGAATCTTGTAAACTATGCCTGTTTTTCCTTATCACTAATCGGTGTTTTTAATCTGGTGTATAATCTCGAAACCGTCTTGATATTTCTTTTAGCAATAAATAATTCATCTTTACGGAAGAGACCTAAAAATGTTGTTAGTATTTTCATGGTTTTAATCGGACCTTACCGGAGATAATAGAGCAAATGGATTCTGTGATTCCTGCGAGTTAATTGGTTGGAGAGATTCAAAATGCTGTTGTTTAAATTATTGTACGTATTGTTACTAAATAATAACTTGTTAACTAAACGAAATGTGTATGCATTTTCAAGTAAGATGGTTTTCAAGTTTTTTAGTTCTTTTACAAGTAACATATCTTGGAAAGGTATTTTTTAAAAAGTCAAGAGCAATTAGCGCTTTACCCTCAGGAACGGCAAGAATTAAATCATCTACGTAGCGTTTTACAAACGGAATGTTGAAAGGTATTTTTTGTAGAACATCATCAGTTAATTCATCCAATACGAAATTCACAAGAATGGGTGATATTTAAGAGCCCATGGGTGTTTCAAATAATTGTTTGTAGAAAACTCCATTAAAAACGAAATAATTTGATTGGAAAATAAAGTCTAAGATAGATTCAAAAGCACTATATGTTAAGCCACAGTGTGGCTGTATTGTGGATCATCTTTTCTTAATATTATAAAGGACGACTGGATAGGGTAAATTTGTGAACAGGGAGACCACATCAAAGCTGACTAAAATGTAATCATTAGGTATGGAGTAATCATTAATGAACTCACTAAATGCAAAAGAATCTTTGATGTAATCGGCATTATCCATATTATAGGCATTGGTGAGAATTTCTGTGATAAAAGACGCTAATTTACTATTAGGGCCATTAATTGTGGCACAGATTGGTCTCATTGACAAAACAGGTTTATGAATTTTAGGGAGGGTGTAAAAACGTGGGGCAACAGACGTGTAAGACATTAAATCCGCACGTACCTCCTTCGTAATCAGTTCATCGTTTAATAATTGTGATACCAAAGTGTTTGCTTTTTGCTGTAAAGTAGAAGTTAGGTCTCTCGGTAAAACACGATAATATTTCGAATCTGTTAATAGTTCTCGGCTTTTGTTAATATAATTTTCCAAATACATAACGACAGTTACATTTCCTTTGTCCCTTTTAGTTACAATGATATTGCTATTATTTTTCAAAAATCTTGTACAATTGTTAAAAATACTGTTCAGAAAGGAATTGTTAGTATTCTTGTGTAAAAAATTCGTGATAACATTAGTGTGTTGTGCACGCATTTAATCAACATTACTGTAAGGAACTGTGTTAATGATAAACTCTAAATCCGCAAGCAGGGACTCAATTTTTATATCTTTCATGGTTGGAGCTATCGAAAATTTAGGACCCAATGAAAGGATTTTAAAAACATTATCTGGCAACACGATATTGGTTAAATTCTTTAACCATTTTGACTGTACTTTCAAGTTCCCTAAAGCATCTAACCTTATTCGGTTGAATATAACAATATTATTTGTTTTGATCTTTTTAAAATTGTCATTGTATTTTATATGTTGTCTCAACTGAAATTCTGAAACTATTCGATCTGGCACTGCTTCAAAGAGTGCATTTAAAAGGTTTGAACGTTCAATTTCTAGATTATGAATATCACTGATAGTAACCTTAATCTCTAGTTTAAGTATATCCTTCCTTAGCTTGTAGTTGAAGTGATGAATTCTCCTTCCTGTCCTACCTTCATTGTGATTTAACAGGTTGGTGATATTTCCAAGTGACTGGATAATATGCTTGGGAAAAATTGCTGCTTTCCTACACTTCAGTAGAAATATTTTTATGTTGACAAGAGAAGCCTTTTTGGTTGTTAACTTGGCCCATTTTTTGAAAAACCCAACTATAGTAAGTCCATAAACTTGTTGGATATCGGCGTAGAACCCCATGCCTTAATTAAATTGACAAATATTTGTGACGATTAATATTATAATTGATTTTATTCAGGAAACTTTGTTGAAAGCCCTTATCGTGGGGATGTAGTCAAAAAGGTGGTTTAATTAAAAGGCCATGATGAAGAACTCTGGTTATAATTCGTCTAGCTTTCGAGAGCCCTCGCTCTCTTCCTCAGGACAATACTAAAAATAGAAACAACAAACGATGTAAGAAACTCGATTGTTGCATTATTATATAGAGAATACTTACTAAAGTGAGTAAAAAATATCAAAAAAGACAACTCTTAAAATAATAACAACGTGTTCATTTTGGCAAGACAGTGGAAAACAGCAGGAAAAAGGCACGAGTGACAGCAGAAAGTGTATTAGTTCTAATACAACCACAAATGTGGTAGTTTGACAATAGAACAATGTCAAGGTCGCAAAAGTAGGGGACCAACAAATTGCACATACTTACTGTCTTACGTTATTAATAATAAATGAATACATACATAACTATTAGGTGTATCAACAACAAAACAACAAACATAAAACAAAGTTAATTAACTCCTTCAATGATAACATACAATTCACTGTAGAATATGAAGTTGAACGTAAAGTACCTTTCCTAGATATGTTACTTGTAAGAGAACTGAGTGGCAATATACGCACCAGATAATACAATAAGTACAATAATTTAAACAACAGCATTTTTAATCTCTCCAACCAATTAACTCAGGAATCACAGAATCCATTTGCTCTATTACCTATCTCCGGTAAGGTCCGATTCAAACCATGAAAATACTAACAACATTTTTAGGTCTCTTCCGTACATTGCAGAGTTAACACCGTTATTAGATAGAATATTGCGTAAAGATGAATTATTTATTGCTAAAAGAAATATCAAGACGGTTTCGAGATTATACACCAGATTAAAAACACCGATTAGTGATAAGGAAAGAACAGGCATAGTTTACAAGATTAAGTGCAATGATTGTCACCAAACATTTATAGGCGAATCCTCTCGTAATGTAACGAACAGAATGACTTTACACAGAAGTGATTTAAAGAATAAAAAAAGATCGTGTGCTCTGGTAATACACAGCATTGATCGAAAACATACTTTTGACTCTGAACAAGCGACAATTTTGGTAACTGAATTTAATCTATTCAAACGTAAGTTCCACGAAATGGTGCAAATTAAAGAGGATTCTCTTTGCATGAACAAAAGATCAGATATTAATAACCTGAGAACATTATATGAATATCTCCTATCCTTTATTAATGTTAACAATAGGTAGTTAATAATTAACTTTGTTTTATTTTTGTTGTTGATACACCTAATAGTTATGTATGTATTCATTTATTATTAATAATGTAAGACAGTAGTCAGTGCAATCTGTTGGTCCCCTACTTTTGCGACCTTGACATTGTTCTATTGTCAAACTACCTCTTTTGTGGTTGTATTAGAACTAATACACTTCCTGCTGTCACTCGTGCTTTTTTCCTGCTGTTTTCCACTGTCTTGCCAAAATGAACACGTTGTTATTATTTTAATGTACTCAAGATTTGTCTTTTTTGATATTTTTTACTCACTTTAGTAAGTATTCTCTATATAATAATGCAACAATCGAGTTTCTTACATCGTTTGTTGTTTCTATTTTTAGTATTGTCCTGAGGAAGACAGCGAGGGCTCTCGAAAGCTAGACGAATTATAAACCAGAGTTCTTCCTCGTGGCCTTTTAATTAAACCACTATTTTTGACTACATCCCCACGATCAGGGCTTTCAACAAAGTTTCCTGAAAAAAATCAATTATATATATATATATATATATTGTGTAGATTTCAAAAATGTATCGACGTATGGGGTATCCTATTTGAAATAACAAAGTTGTTATTACTTCCGGCAAAACCGGAAGTGATTTTTTTTATGAAAATATTTTCCAAAGATACTTTAAATTATCTAATAGACGCCATAAAATTTTCAAATCGATAGCTTTTGTCATTCTCCAGAAATTTCTAATAGGCCATGACCGTGGGACACCCTGTACATATCCTCTAATTATTGAAGTACGGCTGGCGGAGTTTAGCTCCTAATACATGGGTGTCGCGAGGTGTGCCCCACTGGCAGATATTATTGTAGAGTTGTCATTATCTGCAGTTTGCTTTTGTTCTGTCGGTCATAGCTTTCATTTACGTCTCGCTGTTGAGAGTTAACAAGCTTGAAATCGGTGCGATTCGCTTCTAGTGGTTGATTGTGTCCGAAGATAATAAAGCAAAAAGTATACAGATAGCGATTATCATAATCCAATCTATCCTAACATAACACCACTATAAGATCTCAAGAAGTAAAATGTTTGACACTTTTCGCCCAAGGAGTTCAGCGTAGGGAGGACATCATCGCCAAAGTAAGTGGAATGCGTAGACAAAAGATGCCAAATTCTTTATCTATCTATTGTAAGTACTATCGCATGTATTTTAAGGAACTTGCAACCTTATTAGAAGAAACAGAAGCAAACGAAACACCTCCAATTGACTCAACAATGGAAACCCTTTTAATTAATTCAAACCGCAACTTAGTCACATCTACAATAAGACCCTCTATTCTGCCGAATATAACAATCGACAATAAGGAAATTCAAAGTAGAGTATTTCAATTGTATAACAAAGTTCAGCGGTGACCAGGACGAATTAAATGGGTTCTTTGCCGTAAGTGAATCTATTATAAATAGTTTCCACGACAACAATTGAGCAATTAATTTTTAGATGCATTGCATATATCTTAAACTCTATAATATCAGAGTTAAAGGGTATTGCTAGGATCTTAGTAATCATTCAGGGCACAGGTAAATGGGAAGATTTAAAAAGACTACTCTATAGATTCTTTTCTGATCAACGCTGCGAACCTTGTCTGAAAAAAAGACTTCGTCATGCTGAAATTTCTACGATACTGAAATTCTAATTTCAATCTACGACCCGATATTCAACCACTATGAATTCCAACTTCTTATCATTTTCAGAATTTAAACTCTTTTGTTGAGAGCCATCCATTCCAACAAATCTAAGACCAAATTTTCAAGAACAACAATTTTCTGTGAATAGATCCCGCTAAACGAGAGTTTTCAAACCAAATCCAAATAAACTTCTACCAAAGCCAACACCAATGAGCATTTCAACCAGAAATACGTTCAATCTGAACCAACAGAGACAACCCTATCCTGTCATGTGCGAATAAAACTTATAACGATGCAAATTTTTCAATAGTGACATCCAATCAAGATTTAAACTTAAAGCCTCCGATAATTTCCTAAAAACATCCAATAGTACTGAGGTATCCTATGTTATCTTCCCCGAAACCAAATCATTTACTGATCCTTAAATTACCTACTTATAAATAATTCTCAAATTTGATAAAAAAATATCCTTTTAGTCAATTACCATCGCCTAGAATTTTCTAGTTAATGAATCCCATAAGTTGAAATATTTTGTGTGTTTAAATTCCATAACGTAGTCCACGGTCTTTGCAAGCAAGTATCAACTTTAGTAGCTACAAACTATTGCACCAAGATGTGAATAAACCTTTAAGGTCAGAACATCTACAGTTTTTTTCACGAATCATGGCTATTGTGTGTAATCATTTACGAGCTACGTACATATCGCAGTACGTCTCATCGCATCTCATTATCATGAAACTCTCTACTACGTTTGTCGATCTAAGCTACGACATCAGTATGTCAAGCTTATGTCCTTCTATACAATGATGGGGCGCTGCACGTATGTCCGAAGGCAACGCAATCTTTATGTCATAGGCGTCACAAAGTCATTGTGAAATTTCAGATAATTCAGGTGCATAAATTTATATTTCATAACTCAAGCAATAAATTTGTATTTTGTGAGTCTGCATTATTGTTGATAATAAATCTTTCATATTATGTTTGCTTATTTAATCAATTGATATTTTTTCCTCTAATTATATGAACTTCTTCAAATGCCATATCTTAGCTCGAAATCGTTACGCCACTGATTTACTCCCGTCAGTTGGATTGATCCATTTTTCGTATTTTCAAGGCAGACGCCAACATTCGTGAAAAGAAACATCTCAGTAGGCGATATTATTATAATACCTCACAAGAGTCTTTGTAAAGCAAAAAATGGTTATGCTATCACCATGATAATAAATAACGCCAATAGTGCGGCTGAAATTAGATTTCCCAAACCCATAACAAAATATCGAAATACACGACAAACAAGGATTAGATGTTTCCAAAATTAGAACCGAACACCTAAATACAGAAGAGAAATAAAAGGTTATGACATTTTTTAAACAATTTTCCGATATATTTTATAACGAAAATATGCCATTGACATTTACAGGCAGGGTGAAGCATCACATTAAAACGACAGACCAAACGCCAGTTTTTACTAAATCATGCTTAAATTCAAAAAATAAATCAATAACCAATAAACAAGTTGTTAGTAATTCAAAATGGCAAGTCATCGTGTACCATAGGTACCATGGATGTCGTGGGGTACATAAATGTTTTTCTCAGAAAATTACCATATGTCCTCTTTTGCCCATCGTTTGACCATGTTTGCCCATAGATTAGTTTTGATTTATCAATCTTAGTTTTGGAGATATCATAGGTACCATGGATGTCATGGGACACAAAAATGTTATTTTCAAAATCTGACAATATATACTCGTTTGACCATAGTTTGACCATATTTGCCCATAGAATAGTTTTTATTTACCACCCATAGTTATGGAGATACCATAGGTATCATGGATGTCGTGGGGTACATAAATGCTTTTTTTTAGAAAATCACTATATGACCTCGTTTATCCTTAGTATGACCATGTTTGCCCTTAGATTAGTTTCTATTTATTAACTTTAGTTTTGGATATATCATAGGTACCATGGATGCACGGGACACAAAAACGATTTTTTTCAGAAAATGACAATATGTCTTCATTTGCCCATATTTGCCCATAGATTAGTTTTTATTTACCACCCATAGTTATGGAGAAAGTGTTTTTTTAGAAAATGAAAATATGTCCTTGTTTGCTCATCGTTTGACCATGTTTGCCCATAGATTAGTTTTGATTAAGTACACTTAGATATGGGAATATCATAGGTACTATGGATGTCATGGGGCACAAAAATGTTTTTTTTATACAAATTAAATAACCTTTACGAGGCCTCTGTAACCTTCTGGCTGGCAATTATCTAGGAAGCAGGATCCTCAGATCGAATCCTCGTTGGAAATTGAAATCACAATGACAACATAACAAAAATAATTAGGTATTTGGGAAGAGAGTTTATTGATGAATGAATGAATCTTATTAACCACGATTACCGACCTCATTGGATGTTGTACTAAAAGTGAAATAGCAACACATATTGTACGAAGCCGAAGCATCAATATTTTGAAATTAGAGCCAGGAGATGATGTATATGTGTATGATTTAATCAATATCCCATGATATTCAAATTATTTATTATTAAATTCAATCATTGATATAAAATATTAAAGGGTCGCAAATGTCACAAACATGGTCAAACGAGGATATGTTTTCTGAAGAATATTTCTTCATTCATTCATGGTACTCCATAGTTTAAGGTTGTAAATCAAAACTAATCTATGGGCAAACATGGTCAAACGATGGGCAAACGAGGACATATTTTCCTTTTCTAAAAAAAAACATTTTTGTACCTCATGACATCAATGGTACTTATAGTATATCCATAACTATGGGTGGTAAATAAAAACTAATCTATGGGCAAACGAGGTCAAACGATGGGCAAACGAGGGCATATTAGCATTTTATGAAAAAAATAATTTTGTGCCCCATAACACTTATGGTACCTATGATATCCCCATAACTATAGCTGGTAAATCAAAACTAATCTATGGGCAAACATGATCAAATTATGGGCAAACGAGGATATATTGTTCTTTTCTGAAAAAAACATTTTTGTACCCCATGACATCCATGGTACCTATGGTATCTCCATAATTATGGGTGGTAAATAAAAACTAATCTATAAGCAAACATGGTTAAACGATGGGCAAACGAGGACATATTGTCATTTTCTGAAAAAAACATTTTTGTACCCTATGACATCCATGGTACCTATGGTATCTCCATAACTAGGGGTGGTAAATAGAAACTAATCTATGGGCAAACATGGTCAAACGATGGGCAAACATGGACATATTGTCATTTTCTGAAAAAAACATTTTTGTACCCCATGACATCCATAGTACCTATAGTATCTCCATAACTATTGGTGATACATCAAAACTAATCTATGCGCAAACAAGGGCAAAAGATGGGCTACCACATCCCAAAAGTTGACCGTGAATTTCTTATTTGGGGGGCAGCAAACTATTATTTTTTTTTTCAAAAAATAAAAAAATCTTTAGGGTGTGCAAACATGGTCAAACGATGGCAAATGGGGGCATATTTGCATTTACTGAAATAACAAAATTTGTGACCTATGACAGTCATGGTACCTGAGTTATTTCCATAACTAGAGGTGGGCAAAAAAACTAAACTATGGGCAAACATGGTCAAACGATGGTCAAACATATCCCAAAGTTTGAGCGCGAATTTCTTATTTGGGGGGTAGCAAACTCTATTATTTTTATTATTATTTATAAAAAAATCATTTTTTTCTCGAAAATTGAAGATATGAGAATGCCAAATTAAAAAAGGGAAGATATGTAACAATAATTTAAGCTGGACGTTTGTAAAAATAATTATAGGTTTCCGAGTTATAGCAATAGTCCAGTCTGAAATATGTATCAACGCAATGACGTGGGGTAATTTTTTTCGAAAATGGAAAATAAGAGACAGCCAAATTAAAGAAGGGAAAATATGTAGCAACATCGAATGAGACATATTTGAAAAACGGTTACAGGTTCCGAGTAGTTTTAATATCTGAAATATGCGTATTTTCAACGCGAGGTTTTCAGACTTCTGGAATATAACATATAGAAACTAAGAATATAGGTACCTACATGGGGAAATTTCCACGATGTTTTGAAATCTCTGATTAATGAGTATAAGCAACATATAATCTCTTTTTTGATGAACTTTGAATGATTTTGACGACTAATGTTAAACTCAAAAGTGTAAAATAAACATTTTTCACAAGAAATAGGACCGACTTTATTAGTACTAAGAAATACAAAATAAAATTAATTATTTTGATGCTGGTACTTTTGGAATTGATGCCTACAACTAACTTTAGCTAAACAACTTCAAAATTACCATTATCAGTAGAATGAACACTATATACATAAAAATAAAAACCGTTGGTGTGATGTTGCCGCATTTCACTGGTGCCTGAACGGTACCGTACCGTAAGCTGAATTGGTATCTCATCATTGAGCAATGTATATATAACATATACAATATATAACAGGCAGCGCCTCTAGTTCGAGACAGTGAGAACTATTTCGTATAAAAGTATATGTTGAGGGTAGAAATGGCACCAATACAAAAATTTGCGAGAAGACATCGGTTCACTATCTAAGACTATTCACAATGATTGCCTCATATATATATATAGATCTTTCTGTCAAACCCAGGCCACTAGATATTTCATACTATACTGTGCCACCCTTTGAATATTAATTTTTTAATTATTTTTGCTATTCTTTTGTGCAGTCCTGAGCCACTAGATACTTATATCAAATCTGAGCCAAATATACAACTTTATGGATTTGAGTTGACAAACCTGACTCATGCGCTGTTGCCAAACTTCATACTGCTCATAATTGGGCAAAGTTTGCGTATTTGTATGCATCATTTTATATTTAATCAATATTGGAGTACTAAAAACAGCAAATATATTGAGTTTGCATGTGTGGGTTTTTATGTGCCGTTTGGGCTCTTACACTATTCAAGATATCCCAACCCAATTTTGCGCTCGTGTTTATCATACCTCAGTCAAATTACAGTAACATTTTCAGTGCCCGTGGGACTCTTTGTGGTGGGTTCCGTACCTGAAAGTCTATTCATTGTATATAAGTCTTTGACTGGATTTTGATGGTCTTTTTACCATGTATGTATGTAGAATGATATTAGAATATCTGGTAGCGGCTGTAAGTGTGACTTGGGCCTCCTATTCTGTTCTCTCTTGGTATTTGTGAATGGATTTGGGTTGGGTGTTCGGATTTGTTCTACATGCGAGTAGGACTCTGAGATAGAAGGGTACCAAACTCAAGGCTTTTATGACTTTATGGTTTCGTACCACAATCTAACAAAGTATATGCCCGAGATGCCGGGTAAAACAGCTAGTAATAATAATAAAACAGAAACGGGAAACGTTATTCACAGGGTATTAGGTAGGTGCAATGAGTTTTTCTGTATAAAAGTCCTATTCAACTGATTTTAGGGCAATCATTCCATTGTTAAATAAGCCGAAATGTTCTTCTAAAAATACATTTACTTCACTCTCCTTAAGACTTAAAACACCTTTTGTTTTAAATTTGTTCTTGTCTGGGAATATACTCATTATTAGAATGTATAGTTATACCATCGTTGATAGTCTGTACCGCCTCATCCGGTAATCGTTAATCTAGAAAATAATCTATTTGAATGTTTTCAGAAATAGGAACTAAATCAATGTTTATATTATTTAAGTCTAAGCCCTTATATTTTTCTAATCCTCCTTGAGATGCAAGAAGCAACAATATTTGGATAGTTTTGCTCTCTGGTAGGAAGTATCGGAATGTCTATAAAGATTACAATATGTTTGAATGGCCCCATTAATCTAGAGAGTTGTTCTAAGTCACTCTCTGAAAACTGAAGTAACTGAGTTAAAGTTGCCAAATGTTTGCGTGATCTAGTAGCGCTTATGGATTTTGGATTTTCCATACCAGTCTTACTAGCATGTTTATACAAAACTTTGGCACCGTCCATAAAATTATTGCCTGTTGTATGAAATATATAGTCATTATTATTATTATTCACAAAATTGACCCTTATATACAGGGTGATTTCTTTAACGTGCCCATTAGAAGATTTGCACTTATAAATTGAGACAAAAATATGAAAATTTTATCCAGACTATAATCAATAATATCTACAAGATGATGGAACTTCCGGTTACACCGGAAATTGTACTAAATTACATTACTAAACAAATTAATGAACTACACAACCGACAACTATAGTAAACAAGGTAGTAGAAATAAATAGAGACTAAACAAATAATAACCCTAAGTACATGACTACCTATCGACGTTACAATATTTGTTTGGAGTTTTAAACAAAACAATTTCCAGACTGTTGGACATACGGAAGGAAATTTCAAAATCGGGCTTTTCCAATTGACAATAAGCGAGATATGAGTTTTTAAATAGATATCTGTCCTAAGAACTTTTTGCAGTAAAATTGACTTACGTCAAAAACTATGAGAAATAACTTATAATAACTGGGGCTTTTCAGACGAAAATAAATGCGCGGAATTCAAATATCTAATAAAAAACAGGGGTTCCATTTGAAAAAACAAAGTTAGTACAATTTCCGGTGTAAACGGAAGTGCCATCACCTTGTAAATATTTTCACTAAATTGGGCAGCGTTGATTATAGCCAGGTTCAAATTTTCATATTTCAATTCAATTTATAAGTAAAAATCTTCTAATGGGCACTTTAACACAATCCGCCTGTATATTAAGAAACCAATCAATTGTGTAAGGGAATGTCAAAACTCAAAAGCAATATTTTCTCAATATCTTTAAATAAAACACATTTTAGTTACATTTTTCTTAGATAATCCCTTTACCTAAAATGAAGATCTAAAATCTTCTCAAAATCTTAATAATTCCTACCGTTATTTGTAGTTCGTGTGAATGAAAATGAAACTCAATTGGAAATTATAATAAAAGAACTATTATTAATCAATAAAAAGTTTTTTTACAACTATCCAATATCAATTTTTTATCTCTAGCAATGCAAGGTAATATCACAGCTTTGTTTGGAATGCTGTAGTAATATTATGTCAACTGAATAATTAATAAAGTAAAATAATTTTAATGATGGAAATATTCGAGCAAGAGACTAGAATATTTGGCCGGCTGTGAAAAGAATACATAAAAATATAATTTACTGCAGATAAACATTTAATAATGTAGCCATAATATTACTAAAATTTTCCCACCAATCATAAAACAAATATTTCAAAAGTCACTGCTATAAATATTTTTTATAAAAAAATGGACCGACGTTATTAGTTGGTGCACTCCGAGAAGATCTCGAAACATTGCTGCGGAAAGACGCGTAGTAGTATATTTTAGATGTTACCATTTTACCACCGCTGTAATTCGAAAACAGTAATTCTAAGGAAAAATGTTTCAAATGTTGCTTCAAATAATTAGGTCTTTCATGAACTAACTACAGATTTTCAATTTTCGAAAGAAATCGCCCTCTCCACATAGCAAAAATTCAAATACCTATTTGAGAAATTAACTGCCTCTATCTCGAAAATTGTAAATCTTCTGAAAAAATGTTCAATTTAAACGTTTCGGTACATTGTCCTATCTTTAATTATACCACCTCAGATTTTCGATTTTCGAGAAAATTCGACCCTCCATCCTCTTCGGGGGTGGTTTTTGGAGGAAGGGAGAAATCGGATTTACGCTTTTATGAATATGGAATGATTTCTCAAGTCTCCTCTTCTAAATGAATCAGAAATCATCCCAATTAGAGTAGGATTACTATTTAAAACGCGCGTTGAAACAAACAAAAAAACTGACAGTCGAATTGTATACCTCCTCCGTTCGGGGTTCGTCGGTCAAAAATGCAGTTAACTGAAAATCTACTCAGAGTTTTTGATATTATTCGAAATGCAAGATACTGATAGTAACACGTGGTTATCTGACAAGTAAATTATATTTTATGCTATTTTTTTTTCATAGCATATTCAGTAGAATATGACTCTTGTTCGAGCATTTTCAACAATAATATTAAAATTAGCTATTTTATTTTATTGAACGACGAACCCCAAACGGAGGATGTATACAATTCGACTGTGTGCTTTTTTTTTGTTTGTGCGCGCGTTTCATATAGTAATCGTACTCCGATTTTGATGATTTTCAATTCATTTGAAAGAGGAGGCTTGAGAAATGGTCCCATATTCATGAAAACACAAATCCGACATCTCGTTCCCTCCGAAAACCGCCCCCGAAGGGGGTGTAGGGGGCAAATTTTCTCGAAAATTGAAAATCTGCGTTGGTATAATTAAAGATAGGACAATATCCGGAAACGTTTGAATTGAATTTTTTCAAAAGAGTAACGGTCTTCGATATAGAGACATTTTAAATTGTCAAATATACCTATTTTCGCTATGTGGAGAGGGCGATTTCTGCCGAAAATTGAAAATCTGTTTGCTGTACATGAAAGACATAATTAATTGTAGCAACATTTATAATGAACATTTTTCCCTTAGAGTTACGGTTTTCGAGTAAAATCGGTGTTAAAATGGTAACAACTAAAATATTCAAGCGTATTTCCGCAGCGATGTTCTGAGATCTCAATAATAACAACTACAAACTACAAGCAAGGAATATACGTGGGTTATTACCCACCATTATTATTATTCTATTGAATAAGTACTATCTTGATTGGTATTAGTGAACGTTCAACGATTTTCGTGACTAATGTTACACTCAAAAGTGTGAAATAAATATTTTTTACAAAAAATTGGACCGACGTTATTAGTTGGTGCTCTGAAAAGTATAAAATAATATTAATTCTATTGGGGCTGGTACTTGTGAAGTTGGTGCCAAAAGTTATCAATCTACCTGCAACTGCACAACTTCAAAAGTAACAGCACCAATAGAATTAATATTATTTTATACTTTTCAGTGCACCAACTAATAACGTCGGTCCAATTTTTTGTAAAAAATATTTTCAAGTATTCAGTTTCAGATATAGCAGTGACTCGGATTCCTATTGATACTGAAAATGGATATAAGGTAGTTAGAACTGAGTTTTGAATGATTTTTAATAGATTTATATTCTTTTTCCAATATAATATCTTATTTTCATTTAAACAAACTAAAGGTTGTATTTAAGAAATGTATATTATATAAAATACAGAGTGTGCCATTTAAAAATATTGAGAAAATATGACAGTTGTGTTTTTACATACGCTGTACATAATTTACACAATAATGTGAAAAGGGGTCATTATTACAATATCAAATAACTATTAATAATAATAATATTGATGTGTTACCTTGTTAGAGAAAATTCTTTGAATTGAACGTGGACACACTTAAAACTCACCCAGTATTAATTATATTACAAGGAAAATGATTCGATTCATTGGATCCGTTGATTTCTAGTTTTGATGCACTGTTTTTGATAAAAAAGTATTCTTTAGTTCATATTTTCTAGCTAATAAATAGTTTCTTATAAAAAGTGGTATGACCATTCATTTCTTTTGAGTACTTCAAGATGAACAAGAATGGTGACATTCAATTTTAACGTTGGTGTAGCCAGAATCTGAGAAAATATTTAGAAAATTTGACAATTCATAGCACAGATTATTCAATACAAGCTGTGTTCATAGTATTTAAGTTAGAGAGTAAATATAATAGCAAATAAAATTTTCTAGAATTATTTAGTTTCCATAAAAATATTATAAGTATAAAGATCGATTTCGATTCAATCTATCGATTCAAGAAAATATATTTCTTATCATTAGATATTATCAAATTTGTTCAAATTATCGAACACAGTTTTTCTGAAGTATCTGTTAGTTGAATTTCAATTGCGTTTAAAAAGAGTTTAGTGTGTAATGAAGGCGTATCTCGATTAAAATGTATCTTTTATTTTTGAGATTTTTATATAAATGCAACAAACAGACATTCATATACATATTATGATCAGTGCCATAAATTCAACTAATTTTTTAGTAAACAATCCAACTGGACATTTTCAAAAAAATAGTATTAGATACCATGATATATCATTTTTATTTAGATATTCTTACCTTTGCTAGTATTATTTAAAGAAAGAATATAAGTGCATTGATATAATGATGTAGGAACAGAATCACAGCGTTGCCAAATCTGGACGGCTCGGGTTTGATGATACAAACATAGATTTACATGTATACATTTGTATATGTGTCTGGCGAGCCATGGTAGACTTTTTGCTAAACTAAAATTGGAATAATTGGCGCGTAAAAATTTGTCGGTTATATTATCAGGTGACAAGAGCGAACGTTTCGTATTGGATACGACTGGGTACCACTGGAAACTAACGCCTATAGTTTTTTGCAAGATACGAGGCTTCTAAAACGCAAAAACAATCCTGAGCCACATATACGGCTCAGGTTTGTTGCTCTGGCTCAGGAATGTATGTACGATCTACTATCACTGGCTTAGGTTTGATAGAAATCTCTAAATATATATATATACATCTCATTATCTTCGAAGCGTCCGTTCATAACACCGTCAACGGGCGTCCCCTTCGAATTTATCCATCTTCTGTAGCAGATTGTTTCTATATTTAATATATATTCATTCAATTATATGTTTAGGTGATGGTCTGCTATCACACAACTCTGTTTCTAACATAAGTTTACATTATGTTATTCACTTGGCGCCCTTTCATAAAATAATCATGACAGCGCCCAGTATATAAGCCAAGACTGAAATTTTTCGATTTCCTGGCGTCCATCTTGTATGTTCTTATTTTATTTGCCAACTTCCAAGCGCTCGGCAATGTTGCCATATTAATTTACTTTATAATTTATAAATGACCAAAATATGCACTTTCTGCGTCTGCGGAGCTATTAAATTGAACAGTGGGTAAGGGTGTCATGTTTCCGTTTTCTCTGCAGCAAGCGCAATTGATCGCTCTCAACTGCTATGAATTTTTGAAAATTATATATTTCATCGGAGTTCCTGGTAGATATTAGATAGTTTTAGAGTACTTTCCATGAATTTGAAATAGTTCTTTTGAGTTACGTGAAAAAAATAAAAAAATCCGAAATTGGGGTAGCCAACCACTTCGGCTGGTAGACAGGGAATAGTTCTAGAGTACTTTGTAAAAAAAATAATAGTTTTATGGGGTTTTGTGAAGAAAACTGAAAATACCAAAATGATGATAATGACCACTTTTGCGAA
Source organism: Crioceris asparagi (assembly GCA_958507055.1). Lineage (NCBI taxonomy): Eukaryota > Metazoa > Arthropoda > Insecta > Coleoptera > Chrysomelidae > Crioceris > Crioceris asparagi. The sequence goes on from OY293827.1 coordinate 50,862,760, forward strand.
AAATATTGGAAAAATACAAAATTGTGGAACAGTTCTGTTCAGAGTTATCTTTAGTATTCTAAAAGTTCTATCGAGAATACTTGGTATTTTCCTGTAAATTTAGTAATTCATAAGATATTTGAAAAAACTAAATTGTTGAAGAACAAAAGAAAATCCCACAATAGTGCTGTTGCAGTTCTAAATAAAACTCTATGAGTTCTATCGAAAATACTGATACCATTTTTCAGTAGAATTATTACTTCATAAGATATTAAAAAAAACTTGAATTTCAATTTTTCTTCTTTCATTATTCAAAGAAATTTTAAAAAATAGAAAAATTGAAACAGTTCTGCTCGAAGTCCTTATCAGTAGAATGAACACTATATACATAAAAATAAAAACCGTTGGTGTGATGTTGCCGCATTTCACTGGTGCCTGAACGGTACCGTACCGTAAGCTGAATTGGTATCTCATCATTGAGCAATGTATATATAACATATACAATATATAACAGGCAGCGCCTCTAGTTCGAGACAGTGAGAACTATTTCGTATAAAAGTATATGTTGAGGGTAGAAATGGCACCAATACAAAAATTTGCGAGAAGACATCGGGTCGCTATCTAAGACTATTCACAATGATTGCCTCATATACTGTATATAATATATATATATATATATATATATATATATATATATATATATATATATATATATATATATATATAGATCTTTCTGTCAAACCCAGGCCACTAGATATTTCATACTATACTGTGCCACCCTTTGAATATTAATTTTTTAATTATTTTTGCTATTCTTTTGTGCAGTCCTGAGCCACTAGATACTTATATCAAATCTGAGCCAAATATACAACTTTATGGATTTGAGTTGACAAACCTGACTCATGCGCTGTTGCCAAACTTCATACTGCTCATAATTGGGCAAAGTTTGCGTATTTGTATGCATCATTTTATATTTAATCAATATTGGAGTACTAAAAACAGCAAATATATTGAGTTTGCATGTGTGGGTTTTTATGTGCCGTTTGGGCTCTTACACTATTCAAGATATCCCAACCCAATTTTGCGCTCGTGTTTATCATACCTCAGTCAAATTACAGTAACATTTTCAGTGCCCGTGGGACTCTTTGTGGTGGGTTCCGTACCTGAAAGTCTATTCATTGTATATAAGTCTTTGACTGGATTTTGATGGTCTTTTTACCATGTATGTATGTAGAATGATATTAGAATATCTGGTAGCGGCTGTAAGTGTGACTTGGGCCTCCTATTCTGTTCTCTCTTGGTATTTGTGAATGGATTTGTGTTGGGTGTTCGGATTTGTTCTACATGCGAGTAGGACTCTGAGATAGAAGGGTACCAAACTCAAGGCTTTTATGACTTTATGGTTTCGTACCACAATCTAACAAAGTATATGCCCGAGATGCCGGGTAAAACAGCTAGTAATAATAATAAAACAGAAACGGGAAACGTTATTCACAGGGTATTAGGTAGGTGCAATGAGTTTTTCTGTATAAAAGTCCTATTCAACTGATTTTAGGGCAATCATTCCATTGTTAAATAAGCCGAAATGTTCTTCTAAAAATACATTTACTTCACTCTCCTTAAGACTTAAAACACCTTTTGTTTTAAATTTGTTCTTGTCTGGGAATATACTCATTATTAGAATGTATAGTTATACCATCGTTGATAGTCTGTACCGCCTCATCCGGTAATCGTTAATCTAGAAAATAATCTATTTGAATGTTTTCAGAAATAGGAACTAAATCAATGTTTATATTATTTAAGTCTAAGCCCTTATATTTTTCTAATCCTCCTTGAGATGCAAGAAGCAACAATATTTGGATAGTTTTGCTCTCTGGTAGGAAGTATCGGAATGTCTATAAAGATTACAATATGTTTGAATGGCCCCATTAATCTAGAGAGTTGTTCTAAGTCACTCTCTGAAAACTGAAGTAACTGAGTTAAAGTTGCCAAATGTTTGCGTGATCTAGTAGCGCTTATGGATTTTGGATTTTCCATACCAGTCTTACTAGCATGTTTATACAAAACTTTGGCACCGTCCATAAAATTATTGCCTGTTGTATGAAATATATAGTCATTATTATTATTATTCACAAAATTGACCCTTATATACAGGGTGATTTCTTTAACGTGCCCATTAGAAGATTTGCACTTATAAATTGAGACAAAAATATGAAAATTTTATCCAGACTATAATCAATAATATCTACAAGATGATGGAACTTCCGGTTACACCGGAAATTGTACTAAATTACATTACTAAACAAATTAATGAACTACACAACCGACAACTATAGTAAACAAGGTAGTAGAAATAAATAGAGACTAAACAAATAATAACCCTAAGTACATGACTACCTATCGACGTTACAATATTTGTTTGGAGTTTTAAACAAAACAATTTCCAGACTGTTGGACATACGGAAGGAAATTTCAAAATCGGGCTTTTCCAATTGACAATAAGCGAGATATGAGTTTTTAAATAGATATCTGTCCTAAGAACTTTTTGCAGTAAAATTGACTTACGTCAAAAACTATGAGAAATAACTTATAATAACTGGGGCTTTTCAGACGAAAATAAATGCGCGGAATTCAAATATCTAATAAAAAACAGGGGTTCCATTTGAAAAAACAAAGTTAGTACAATTTCCGGTGTAAACGGAAGTGCCATCACCTTGTAAATATTTTCACTAAATTGGGCAGCGTTGATTATAGCCAGGTTCAAATTTTCATATTTCAATTCAATTTATAAGTAAAAATCTTCTAATGGGCACTTTAACACAATCCGCCTGTATATTAAGAAACCAATCAATTGTGTAAGGGAATGTCAAAACTCAAAAGCAATATTTTCTCAATATCTTTAAATAAAACACATTTTAGTTACATTTTTCTTAGATAATCCCTTTACCTAAAATGAAGATCTAAAATCTTCTCAAAATCTTAATAATTCCTACCGTTATTTGTAGTTCGTGTGAATGAAAATGAAACTCAATTGGAAATTATAATAAAAGAACTATTATTAATCAATAAAAAGTTTTTTTACAACTATCCAATATCAATTTTTTATCTCTAGCAATGCAAGGTAATATCACAGCTTTGTTTGGAATGCTGTAGTAATATTATGTCAACTGAATAATTAATAAAGTAAAATAATTTTAATGATGGAAATATTCGAGCAAGAGACTAGAATATTTGGCCGGCTGTGAAAAGAATACATAAAAATATAATTTACTGCAGATAAACATTTAATAATGTAGCCATAATATTACTAAAATTTTCCCACCAATCATAAAACAAATATTTCAAAAGTCACTGCTATAAATATTTTTTATAAAAAAATGGACCGACGTTATTAGTTGGTGCACTCCGAGAAGATCTCGAAACATTGCTGCGGAAAGACGCGTAGTAGTATATTTTAGATGTTACCATTTTACCACCGCTGTAATTCGAAAACAGTAATTCTAAGGAAAAATGTTTCAAATGTTGCTTCAAATAATTAGGTCTTTCATGAACTAACTACAGATTTTCAATTTTCGAAAGAAATCGCCCTCTCCACATAGCAAAAATTCAAATACCTATTTGAGAAATTAACTGCCTCTATCTCGAAAATTGTAAATCTTCTGAAAAAATGTTCAATTTAAACGTTTCGGTACATTGTCCTATCTTTAATTATACCACCTCAGATTTTCGATTTTCGAGAAAATTCGACCCTCCATCCTCTTCGGGGGTGGTTTTTGGAGGAAGGGAGAAATCGGATTTACGCTTTTATGAATATGGAATGATTTCTCAAGTCTCCTCTTCTAAATGAATCAGAAATCATCCCAATTAGAGTAGGATTACTATTTAAAACGCGCGTTGAAACAAACAAAAAAACTGACAGTCGAATTGTATACCTCCTCCGTTCGGGGTTCGTCGGTCAAAAATGCAGTTAACTGAAAATCTACTCAGAGTTTTTGATATTATTCGAAATGCAAGATACTGATAGTAACACGTGGTTATCTGACAAGTAAATTATATTTTATGCTATTTTTTTTTCATAGCATATTCAGTAGAATATGACTCTTGTTCGAGCATTTTCAACAATAATATTAAAATTAGCTATTTTATTTTATTGACCGACGAACCCCAAACGGAGGATGTATACAATTCGACTGTGTGCTTTTTTTTTGTTTGTGCGCGCGTTTCATATAGTAATCGTACTCCGATTTTGATGATTTTCAATTCATTTGAAAGAGGAGGCTTGAGAAATGGTCCCATATTCATGAAAACACAAATCCGACATCTCGTTCCCTCCGAAAACCGCCCCCGAAGGGGGTGTAGGGGGCAAATTTTCTCGAAAATTGAAAATCTGCGTTGGTATAATTAAAGATAGGACAATATCCGGAAACGTTTGAATTGAATTTTTTCAAAAGAGTAACGGTCTTCGATATAGAGACATTTTAAATTGTCAAATATACCTATTTTCGCTATGTGGAGAGGGCGATTTCTGCCGAAAATTGAAAATCTGTTTGCTGTACATGAAAGACATAATTAATTGTAGCAACATTTATAATGAACATTTTTCCCTTAGAGTTACGGTTTTCGAGTAAAATCGGTGTTAAAATGGTAACAACTAAAATATTCAAGCGTATTTCCGCAGCGATGTTCTGAGATCTCAATAATAACAACTACAAACTACAAGCAAGGAATATACGTGGGTTATTACCCACCATTATTATTATTCTATTGAATAAGTACTATCTTGATTGGTATTAGTGAACGTTCAACGATTTTCGTGACTAATGTTACACTCAAAAGTGTGAAATAAATATTTTTTACAAAAAATTGGACCGACGTTATTAGTTGGTGCTCTGAAAAGTATAAAATAATATTAATTCTATTGGGGCTGGTACTTGTGAAGTTGGTGCCAAAAGTTATCAATCTACCTGCAACTGCACAACTTCAAAAGTAACAGCACCAATAGAATTAATATTATTTTATACTTTTCAGTGCACCAACTAATAACGTCGGTCCAATTTTTTGTAAAAAATATTTTCAAGTATTCAGTTTCAGATATAGCAGTGACTCGGATTCCTATTGATACTGAAAATGGATATAAGGTAGTTAGAACTGAGTTTTGAATGATTTTTAATAGATTTATATTCTTTTTCCAATATAATATCTTATTTTCATTTAAACAAACTAAAGGTTGTATTTAAGAAATGTATATTATATAAAATACAGAGTGTGCCATTTAAAAATATTGAGAAAATATGACAGTTGTGTTTTTACATACGCTGTACATAATTTACACAATAATGTGAAAATGGGTCATTATTACAATATCAAATAACTATTAATAATAATAATATTGATGTGTTACCTTGTTAGAGAAAATTCTTTGAATTGAACGTGGACACACTTAAAACTCACCCAGTATTAATTATATTACAAGGAAAATGATTCGATTCATTGGATCCGTTGATTTCTAGTTTTGATGCACTGTTTTTGATAAAAAAGTATTCTTTAGTTCATATTTTCTAGCTAATAAATAGTTTCTTATAAAAAGTGGTATGACCATTCATTTCTTTTGAGTACGTCAAGATGAACAAGAATGGTGACATTCAATTTTAACGTTGGTGTAGCCAGAATCTGAGAAAATATTTAGAAAATTTGACAATTCATAGCACAGATTATTCAATACAAGCTGTGTTCATAGTATTTAAGTTAGAGAGTAAATATAATAGCAAATAAAATTTTCTAGAATTATTTAGTTTCCATAAAAATATTATAAGTATAAAGATCGATTTCGATTCAATCTATCGATTCAAGAAAATATATTTCTTATCATTAGATATTATCAAATTTGTTCAAATTATCGAACACAGTTTTTCTGAAGTATCTGTTAGTTGAATTTCAATTGCGTTTAAAAAGAGTTTAGTGTGTAATGAAGGCGTATCTCGATTAAAATGTATCTTTTATTTTTGAGATTTTTATATAAATGCAACAAACAGACATTCATATACATATTATGATCAGTGCCATAAATTCAACTAATTTTTTAGTAAACAATCCAACTGGACATTTTCAAAAAAATAGTATTAGATACCATGATATATCATTTTTATTTAGATATTCTTACCTTTGCTAGTATTATTTAAAGAAAGAATATAAGTGCATTGATATAATGATGTAGGAACAGAATCACAGCGTTGCCAAATCTGGACGGCTCGGGTTTGATGATACAAACATAGATTTACATGTATACATTTGTATATGTGTCTGGCGAGCCATGGTAGACTTTTTGCTAAACTAAAATTGGAATAATTGGCGCGTAAAAATTTGTCGGTTATATTATCAGGTGACAAGAGCGAACGTTTCGTATTGGATACGACTGGGTACCACTGGAAACTAACGCCTATAGTTTTTTGCAAGATACGAGGCTTCTAAAACGCAAAAACAATCCTGAGCCACATATACGGCTCAGGTTTGTTGCTCTGGCTCAGGAATGTATGTACGATCTACTATCACTGGCTTAGGTTTGATAGAAATCTCTAAATATATATATATACATCTCATTATCTTCGAAGCGTCCGTTCATAACACCGTCAACGGGCGTCCCCTTCGAATTTATCCATCTTCTGTAGCAGATTGTTTCTATATTTAATATATATTCATTCAATTATATGTTTAGGTGATGGTCTGCTATCACACAACTCTGTTTCTAACATAAGTTTACATTATGTTATTCACTTGGCGCCCTTTCATAAAATAATCATGACAGCGCCCAGTATATAAGCCAAGACTGAAATTTTTCGATTTCCTGGCGTCCATCTTGTATGTTCTTATTTTATTTGCCAACTTCCAAGCGCTCGGCAATGTTGCCATATTAATTTACTTTATAATTTATAAATGACCAAAATATGCACTTTCTGCGTCTGCGGAGCTATTAAATTGAACAGTGGGTAAGGGTGTCATGTTTCCGTTTTCTCTGCAGCAAGCGCAATTGATCGCTCTCAACTGCTATGAATTTTTGAAAATTATATATTTCATCGGAGTTCCTGGTAGATATTAGATAGTTTTAGAGTACTTTCCATGAATTTGAAATAGTTCTTTTGAGTTACGTGAAAAAAATAAAAAAATCCGAAATTGGGGTAGCCAACCACTTCGGCTGGTAGACAGGGAATAGTTCTAGAGTACTTTGTAAAAAAAATAATAGTTTTATGGGGTTTTGTGAAGAAAACTGAAAATACCAAAATGATGATAATGACCACTTTTGCGAAAAATATTGGAAAAATACAAAATTGTGGAACAGTTCTGTTCAGAGTTATCTTTAGTATTCTAAAAGTTCTATCGAGAATACTTGGTATTTTCCTGTAAATTTAGTAATTCATAAGATATTTGAAAAAACTAAATTGTTGAAGAACAAAAGAAAATCCCACAATAGTGCTGTTGCAGTTCTAAATAAAACTCTATGAGTTCTATCGAAAATACTGATACCATTTTTCAGTAGAATTATTACTTCATAAGATATTAAAAAAAACTTGAATTTCAATTTTTCTTCTTTCATTATTCAAAGAAATTTTAAAAAATAGAAAAATTGAAACAGTTCTGCTCGAAGTCCTCGTTTGTATTGCAAGCGCTTTATCAAAATTTCTTATAACATATTCTCTAGATTTAGTAATTCATAGAATATTCGAAAAAAACTTTTGTTGAAAAACAAAAGAAAATCCCACAATAGTTTTGCAAATCTAAATAAAACTAAGAGTTCTATCGAAAATACTGATACCATTTTTCAGTAGAATTAGTAATTCATAAGATATTCAAAAAAATCTAAGATTTTCATTGTTTTTCTACCATTCTTCTAAAAAATGTGGAAAAATAGAAAATTTAAAACAGTTCTGTTCTAAGTTTTTCTTAAAAAAAATCACAAAAGTTATGTTAACAGTTCTCGCTAGAACCTTAAGAGTTCTATCGAAAATCCGAATACCATTTTTCAGTAGAATTAGTAATTCATACGATATACAAAAAAAGTATCTTTATGAAATTAAATTCCCCGACAAGCAAAATTTGGTGAGAGTAAAACCAATAACGGCTTAATGTCCGTGATGAGAACACTGCTTTGTTGCCACCTGCTACTGATAAATTTGTCCTCCCTAAAGCTAGTAGAGCAAAGTGAGCAGGATACAAAATACATATTTGGTGCTTATATTGGTAACAATTATATTGGCAGATATTTTATAAGAAAATATAACAATTATTTTCGGAACCCAGTACTTAAATAGCACTTAATTAGTTCTACAAGAACTGAAAACGATTTTCTCAAAAAAATTGATTTCTAAAGTTTGTTGTGCTAGCTTTAGATCTAAAGCAAAGCAGCCATTTTTCAAAAAAACTATGGGAGCAATTAATTTTGAAATGAATGAAATGAAATTTTAATTAGCCCTGCAAGCACTAAAAAAGAAGTTGACAAAACTGTTGATTTTTAAAGGTTGCTGTATCTAAAGGTAGCAAAGCAACCATTTACCAGAAAACTACAAGAGCAATTAATTTCTGAATACAGCACTTAATTAGCTTTACTAGCTAAACTAAACAAGAATAAAAAAATAGCTCTTAAACCAGTTGAAAAAATGATTTTTTAAAGCAAAGCAGCCATTTTCCAAAAAACATATAGTAATTAATTTCGAAATACAGCACTAAATTAGCCCTGCAAGCACTAAAAAAGAAGTTGTCAATACAGTTGATTTTTAAAGGATGCTGTGCTAGCTTTGTATCTAAAGCCAGCAAAGCAGCCATTTTCCAGAAAACTACAAGAGCAATTAATTTTGTAGTGCAGCACTTAATTAGCTCTACTAGCACTAAAAAAGATTTAAAGAACAATTTCTAAATGCAAAACAGCCATTTTCAAAAAAAAAGAGCAGTTATTTTAATTAGCCCTGCAAGCACTAAATAATAAATTCTCAAAAAATCTGATTTTTAAAGGTTGCTGTGCTAGCTTCAGTTTAAAGCGAGAAAAGGTGTGATTTGAAAAAATATATAATAGCAGTTAATTTCGGAATAAAGGACTTAATTAGCACCTAATTTGCGCTACAAGCACCAAATATGTATTTTGGATTATGCTCACTTTGCTCTACTAGCATTTATTAAACATTGTGCATATATTTTCACATAAAGAATACTTATTAGGTATGACATAATATTTTATTCTGTGTTTCACTCTTACGTGGTGCATCTACCTACCTATCTCTAAATATAGTGAAACAAAGTCACTATTCGCATCTATCTGTGAGCTTAGTTGTTTGAAACTATGAAAAGGGTTTTTCTTCCGAAAGAGATATCAAAGATTTTTTTAAATTGGCTATATTTTATATTTGGCCCCAGTGTCAATATTATAGTAGACCTTACTTTGTATCTTATGCAATACAGAGTTATTACCTAAGCTCCACAGGAAAATATTATTAGGAAATTCCACATAAGCCTTAAGTTTGACTGATACATTAAAACAGGACTAGGTATTGGGGGAGTTTCTTGTTTTTTAATAATTTAGTTTTTTTCGAATATCTTATAAATTGCAAAATCTACATAAAAATGATATTGAAATTTTCGATACAACTCACAGAATACTAAAGATAACTGTGAACAGACTGTTTTAATTTTTCCTTGAAAAATAGAACGAGAAATTTGAACATTAAAGTGTTTTTGAATATATTGTGAATTTCTAATTCTCAACAAAAATGATACTAGAGTTTTCGATTTTCAACAACTTAGACTTTTTCGAATATCTTATGAATTAGTAAATCTAGAGAAAATGATAACAGTATTTTCGATTGAACTCTTACAATACTAAAGAGAACATTGAACAGAAATGTTTTAATTTTTCTATTTTTCCACATTTACTTGAAAAAACGGAAAAAAAATAATTCAAGTTTTTTTGAATATCTTATGAGTTACAAATTTTTCAGAAAAATGGTAAGTATTAGTATTTTCGATAGAACTGTAAACATAACTGTTGTTCATTTATTAGATAAAGAAAAAAATAAATTACCAGATCCGCAGTCTTAACATTTTTAAAGACTAAAAAATTACCGTTAGATTAGGTTAATTATTGATTTTTATATTAAAAACATACAGTCGTATTCATAATTGAATCTTAGTACGCTACTAAATTAAGTGTGGAGGTCTAACCTTAAATTAGGTTTATGATTCTTATGTCAGTGTTAAATAGGATAGTGTTTTGGTCTAATACGATATTAGCCAGTATCGAACTAAGATTGGATTATGAATACGCCTGATAAAATCCATTTCCACTTTCCTAGTTGTTTATAAATTGTGAGTACCATCTCAAGCGTTAGGTATAAAATTGACTTCTAGTTTGCGAAAATTTCTTTCCTTTTTATGATACAATTTTACAGGTGGCGCGAAGTGTGTCCCACTGGTAGATCAGGTCTGAAAAGTTTGACTATCTTCCAGTTGCTTTTGTTTAGTTGGATACAGCTTCCACTTATGTGGCGCTGATGAAAGTTAACAAGCTTGAAATCACGTGATCCGCTTCTAGTGGGTGGTTGTGTCCGACTAAATAAAAGCACAAAGGTGTAGAGCATCTCCATTATTATATATTATATACTCTTTCATTTTTTGAAATACAGAAATCTTAAATTACATATATCCTTACGTTAAACGTAAATAGGCTCTCGATACCTAGGTGGCGCGAAGTGTGTCCCACTGGTAGATCAGGTCTGAAAAGTTTGACTATCTTCCAGTTGCTTTTGTTTAGTTGGATACAGCTTCCACTTATGTGGCGCTGATGAAAGCTAACAAGCTTGAAAGCACGTGATCCGCTTCTAGTGGGTGTGTGACCGACTAAATAAAAGCACAAAGGTGTAGAGCATCTCCAATATTATATATATATATATATATATATATATATATATATATATATATATATATATATATTCATTAATGAACTAATAGATTTCTTTAATTATATATATATATAAATATATATATATATATATATATATATATATATATATAATATTACTTTTCACAAGATTTACTTTTAAAAAAAGATTTATTCAAAATTATAAAATTCAAAATGAAAACTAACATAGATTTGTCTAACAACTAAGATTCTTACTAACTATATCGGAGCAACAATACTCGTGTACTTATACCTAAATTAATGCACAGTTAGCAGTTTTAGTCACGTATGAGTTCATGTTCCCATGGCGATACTTGCACGGTGTGTTACCTGAGAATACATGCTATGCTGCAAGTTAATATCCATGGATACTGAAAGTTTTGCGGAAAGTTCTTGGAATTGATGAAGGCTATTGTCAGGCGATGTACTTGGTATCTGGGAACTGCTAGGTCATCATAAAGTCCCATATAACAGCTCCCCCTATTAATTAGAAGTTGATGCCATGCAAGAACTTTTATTAAATATTAATTTCGTCCATTTCTTCTTCAGTTTTTTCGATATTTGGTCTTCTTCCCTTTGGGAGAAAGCTTCTAATTCTCGTCAGTGGAACTGAGGGTTGACCTTATGTCTCTCGATTGCATCTTCTTATTTTTTTACCGTTAGATAGCCACCTGCGAGTGTGCATATGGCGGCTATTGTGAAGTAGGTCATCCAGGATATATGTCTGGTTACAAAGGGTTGATTGGTAAGAGTTTCCAAGTCCTTTGAGTACTGTTGTAGTTTGTGGTTAGCGATATTTAAATCTTCTACATTTACATCATTTAACTTGAGGGGCTCTAGTTTTGGGTGTTGGTTCTTGTCAGCTATGTGCTTACAACATTCAAATGGGATAACCACAGAATGAGAATTGTCGGCGACCTCTGTGATTCTTTGATTATTGGCTTGTACCTTGGTGATGCCAATAAATGCATAGCACTCCGATTCAGGTTTAACAATAGAGTTGTGGGACAGGGTAACAGTTTTTGTGTTTGCTTGAGGGCAGTTTACAGTCATTTGTAAGGGTTCCGATATTACAACTAGCCATACATTGTCTTTTAACTTGTACACGTTATATCCTTGACTATATACTATATACCGTACTTTCACATGTTTTCGGTACTTCATGACGGTTCTTGAGAAGTTGGGCTTCACATGCTGCATTGTCGTTGATTGGGTAGGCATACAGGTTAGAGCACAGTTTCTTATGTGGACCTAGATCTTTACAATTTTTGGGGTGCTTAACAGGAATATACATCAAAGAATCATCATTTCTCGCGATATATTTTTGATTTATTGACAGGATATGATGAAGACCAGTTCTCTTATCCAATATGGGGATAGGGAAGAGGTGATAAAGGGTGTAAAGTTGTTGTTCCACTAAAGGTATTCTTAGTACAAATACGATATTATCATCTTGCTGATATGCCTGGAGTTCTATGATTTCTAGGTATTGGGAAATTTTTGATAATTTGACTGGTAGTGGTAAATTGTTTCTAATAAGATTTTGGGATATTTTCTGAAGGCTGACATAAGATTTTCAGGGTTTATGATTGAAGAATGAATAATTTTCAGTCGTGCAAAAGTTATGGCATTTAACACATCGTTCAGATTATCTTCTATAATCAGATAACTCTCTAAAAGTTTTTCGCATATCTCGAAGAATTTAAGTTTAGATTCAACTAATGCCAATTTGTCGTTTAATTGATGGATGCTCCTTTCAATTTTTCTCATGTCATCGTTAAATGTTTTTCTGTCGATAGTCAAGTTCCTGATTGATTCGTTAAAGGTCCTTATTAAAGATGTTGATACCGAATTTGGTTTTTCAAAAGGTTTTCTATGTGAAGTTGATCCTGATTCAATTTATAAATACGTTCCGAGTAGAATGTCCCGTCATCTGCGTCTAAATTGCCTGTTAGTGCTTTAAACAAACTGCCAATGCCGTCTATAGCTTCTCGTTTTGTTCGCTTCGTATTTGTGAATACTTCGCTAAATTAATCTTTTATTGATTTGGATATTTGGCTTAAAAGATTGACATGCGTTCTTTCGTCTGAATGGAAGAGGTTCATATTGTGATAGTCGGGTTTTAAAATGTCCTGTATAGCGACGAGAATTTTGTTGTTGTTTTCGTATGCAGTCAGTAATGCTGAAATGTTCTTCTGTACAAGTAAAGTCCATCTGTCATTGGATATGATAATACGGTTCTCATCGTGATAGAACACTCCAAGAGTATTCTTTATAGGTTCTATGGAATATTGGCGTAGGGCCGTTCTGACTAGGATGAAGTACCTGAAACGATTTTATAATTCAGCACACAATTTCATGCGGTCGAAATTTACTTTACTTTTCTGGTTTGTATTGGTATTAAGAAGGGTTGCTGAATTTTGATGAGTTTCTAGAACTTCAAAGGGTCCGTTGAATTTATTGGATAATTTATTTTTTAATTGGGATCCTTTTATGAATACTCTATCACCTACTTTATAATCTTGAGTATTATTCTGGACGTGTTGATCGAACCGAAGTTTTGCCTTTTGTTTTTGTCTGTCAGTCCCTTCCCTAGCTACTTTGTATAAGTGAGACAGTCGGTTTTTCAAGTCTCTAATGTATTTCGTGATTAATTCTTTTTCATTATAAAGTTTTTCCGGGGGTCTACTGGAGCTATGCCCGAACACGAGCTCATATGGTGTGAATCCATGTGTCTTATTTGCAGAATTGTTGTAACAGATGACTGCATATGGTAGAATATTGAACGGGTGTTCTCGGGGATGATCAGCTAAATGGACTAGAATCATTTCCAAGAGTGTAGAATGGAACCGTTCCAGAGAACCATTCGACTGAGGGTGTCCTATACTTGAGTAGGTCAGTTTGATATCGAATAATTTACATAGGTCCTTAAGTAGCGCGTTATCGAATTCCCTTCCGTAATCGCAGTGGATTCGGACAGGTGTCCCATAGTGTTGAAAGTAGACTAAAAGTGTATTAACTACCGCTTTGGCTGTTTTATTTTCAATAGGGTAGGCTTGACTAAATTTTGTCAATTCGTCCCTAATTGTCAAGGCATAGTTTCTCGAGGGTACTTCCAGAATATCGATATTAATCCTCTCTAATGGGGCTTTTGCCGTTTCTGTTATTACAAGTGGTCTGTCTAAATTCTTTCGACACGCTTTATTTTTCTGGCAAATCTCGCATTGTCTAATGAATTTCTCTACATCCTTTGTTAGTCCTTTCCAAGAGTATTTTTCTTTTATGCGTCTAAAAGTTTCGTTCACGCCTCTATGTAGGCTAGTTTTACCATTATGATATTGGTCTAGTATGGTAGGAATTTGTTCGTCTGTTGGAGTCTGGGTGACGTTTTGGAATACTTTAAATTTTATCTCCTTTTCACTATTTATGAATGAGAGCATTTCTAGAATAGGGAGATCTACATTTGTCTCTACGCAGTATGTTTTGTCAAATTTTAGTAAGTCTTGACTCAAATATAATGATCCGAATAGATATTCATTAACACTGTCGGGATTGTAAGGCAGCGCAATAAGAAAATATTTTCTATTTCTCACTGATTTGCTGGAAAGTATGTTAATTCTAAGGTTTTCGAAGTCTGCGTTTTCTTCGAAGATGTCCTCTATAATTTTGTTATTAGTTTCAGTGAGGTCATTTTGTCTAAAAATACTTATAATATTCTTGTTCTTCTTGTCCAATAGTTGGTCATTGGAAATTTCGATTTCTGAGTAGTCAATTACGGATTGTGTTTTATATAATTCAACAAATGTACTGAACTCTTCGTACATCTTATTGCGTTGAGCTAGCTTTGTCTCCTCGTCCTCGATATTCTCAAGATTCTCGTCATCGGAATCTTCGGTTGTTAAGAGAGTCCTAAAGGGGGTCAGTTGCGTTTCTTTTTGGAAAGGTTTTTAAAGTGATTGATTCTAATTCTAGAAAGTGCGTCCGCGTTCTTATTTGTCTTTCCGGGCTTGTATCTTATCTCGTAGTCGTATTCTTCTAATTTGAGCCTCCAACGGGCTAAACGTCCACCGGCACCTTGCAACTAAAAAGCCACGTAACAGGGCGATGGTCAGTTACAAGAATGAACTTCCTACCAAAAAGGTTTGGTTGGAAGTGCTTAACGGACCAGACTATGGCGAGCAATTCGCGCTCTGTAACAGAGTACTTGACTTCTGCCTTGCAAAGGGTTCTTGAAGCATAGGCAATCGGAAGATCTTTTCCTATAGTTGCCTGAGATAATACGGAACCGATCGCAAAATTACTGGCGTCCGTCGTGAGTACGAACGGTTCTTCAAAGTTTGGATAAATGAGAACAGGTGTGGAAGTTAATTTTCGTTTCAAATTTTCGAAAGCTTCTTTACAATCTGAATCGAAATCAAATGCGACATTTTTTTGAAGAAGGCGGGTAAGGGGCTTGGAAATTTTCGCAAAGTTTTCTATGAACCTGCGATAGTATCCAACAAGTCCCAGAAATGATTTAATTTCTTTTTGATTTTTAGGTTCAGGGAAATTTACTATACATTCAACCTTAAACTGATTTGGTTTTACGGCGTCCTTTGCTACTAAATGTCCGAGGTATGCTACTTCCTTGCGGAGGAACTCGCATTTATCAGGTTGTATCTTCATGTTCGCACGTCTCAATCTTTTAAATACTTCCGTCAGTCGGTCAATGTGTTCGTGTATGGATGGTGAATAAATGATTATGTCGTCCATGTAGACGAGGCATCTCTCATTCTGGACTCCTAGTAAAATATTGTCCATAACTCTCTGGAATGTCGAAGGAGCATTCTTCAACCCGAAGGGCATACGAACGAATTCGTAGTGTCCATTTTCGCCTGAAAATGCTGTCTTCTTTATGTCCTGTTGGTCAATCTCTATCTGATGGAATCGCGACGCGAGATCTAGTGTGGAGAAGTATTGGCATTTGCCAAGCGATCAAGGAGGTCCGATATATTGGGAAGAGGGTATTTGTCGTCAACTGTGAAGACTGGAGATGAGAAAGGTGAGTTGGATGGTCTTATTATCCCTTGATCTAACATTTTGTTTATTTGGCCTTTTACTTCATCTTTATGTACGTATGGGTACCTATAGGATTTAGTAAACGTCGGTTTGTCGGTCGTTGTCTTAATTGTGTGTTTTATTTCATTAGTAAAGGTCAGTTTGCCTTCTAGGTAGAAGATATCGCAATAGTCGATACAAAGTTTTGTAATAAGTTCAGCTTCTTCTTCGTTCAGGTGTTCTAAACGTAGCTGGTTTTTAATTTCCGGTATCCTGTTGTTTTGTATAGTATGATCAAATTCGTTAAGATTATTGACTGAGATGTGTTGTACGGGCTCTATTGTTAGTTCGGAAAAGTCGATAGTCTTGGGGATAGCATTGGGGTTTAAGACGGTTGTTAAAAATTCGCCGTTCTCGTTCACTTTCACGAGAGGCAGCGCAATAAGAAAATATTTTCTATTTCTCACTGATTTGCTGGAAAGTATGTTAATTCTAAGGTTTTCGAAGTCTGCGTTTTCTTCGAAGATGTCCGCTATAATTTTGTTATTAGTTTCAGTGAGGTCATTTTGTCTAAAAATACTTATAATATTCTTGTTCTTCTTGTCCAATAGTTGGTCATTGGAAATTTCGATTTCTGAGTAGTCAATTACGGATTGTGTTTTATATAATTCAACAAATGTACTGAACTCTTCGTACATCTTATTGCGTTGAGCTAGCTTTGTCTCCTCGTCCTCGATATTCTCAAGATTCTCGTCATCGGAATCTTCGGTTGTTAAGAGAGTCCTAAAGGGGGTCAGTTGCGTTTCTTTTTGGAAAGGTTTTTAAAGTGATTGATTCTAATTCTAGAAAGTGCGTCCGCGTTCTTATTTGTCTTTCCGGGCTTGTATCTTATCTCGTAGTCGTATTCTTCTAATTTGAGCCTCCAACGGGCTAAACGTCCACCGGCACCTTGCAACTAAAAAGCCACGTAACAGGGCGATGGTCAGTTACAAGAATGAACTTCCTACCAAAAAGGTTTGGTTGGAAGTGCTTAACGGACCAGACTATGGCGAGCAATTCGCGCTCTGTAACAGAGTACTTGACTTCTGCCTTGCAAAGGGTTCTTGAGGCATAGGCAATCTATAGTTGCCTGAGATAATACGGAACCGATCGCAAAATTACTGGCGTCCGTCGTGAGTACGAACGGTTCTTCAAAGTTTGGATAAATGAGAACAGGTGTGGAAGTTAATTTTCGTTTCAAATTTGGTCAATCTCTATCTCATGGAATCGCGGCGCGAGATCTAGTGTGGAGAAGTATTGGCATTTGCCAAGCGATCAAGGAGGTCCGATATATTGGGAAGAGGGTATTTGTCGTCAACTGTGAAGACTGGAGATGAGAAAGGTGAGTTGGATGGTCTTATTATCCCTTGATCTAACATTTTGTTTATTTGGCCTTTTACTTCATCTTTATGTACGTATGGGTACCTATAGGATTTAGTAAACGTCGGTTTGTCGGTCGTTGTCTTAATTGTGTGTTTTATTTCATTAGTAAAGGTCAGTTTGCCTTCTAGGTAGAAGATATCGCAATAGTCGATACAAAGTTTTGTAATAAGTTCAGCTTCTTCTTCGTTCAGGTGTTCTAAACGTAGCTGGTTTTTAATTTCCGGTATCCTGTTGTTTTGTATAGTATGATCAAATTCGTTAAGATTATTGACTGAGATGTGTTGTACGGGCTCTATTGTTAGTTCGGAAAAGTCGATAGTCTTGGGGATAGCATTGGGGTTTAAGACGGTTGTTAAAAATTCGCCGTTCTCGTTCACTTTCACGAGAGCATGAGGGAGACGAACCTTTTCTATTTGTTTACCTGATAATATCGCTTCAGTGTTGTATAGCGAACATCTAAGTTTGAAAACTTGTTCTGTCCGTGCGCCTATCGTGATAGTATTTGAATTCTTTCGAAATGTCTCGTGATCCTGTGTTTCTGTGTTGGAAGTTGTATCGTCGGTCACTTTGTAAAGGGGTATTGTCTTTAAATTTGTGATCAGTTGCTTATTCTTCAAGTCCACTATACACTGATAATGTTCTAAGAAATCTGATCCAAGTAGACCGTCGAAGTCAATTTCTAGATTGCAAATGTACACTTTATGTGGGTCTTTGTAATTAAAGAGCACTGCAGTGGATTCATTGATGCTAATTTTTTGTGATTCCTTGAATGACAACGTTCTCAGGGAATCTTTGGGGGAATTTTTGACAAGCGTTGGGTTTGAATATAAAAATCCGGCTCCTGAATCTATTAGAAATTTGAAAGTCCTCTTCGCGTCAGTAATGTAGTAAAGGTTATTCGATTTAACTGCAAGGAGAGGGCTTATAGAAAGTTTTGTTCGGGGAAGTTCGCGTTCGGATTGTAGTCTTCCAGATTGATCGATTGAATTTGAGCTTGGATTTTGTCCGAGTCTGAGCTCGAGGGATCCACCGGTATAGGCGGGTCTTGGCAAAAATCCTGATTTGAAGGGTCTGTAGCTTCGCTATAATAGTTACTATCTGGGAATTCGGAATATTGCTGCGTTTCCTCATAACATGGGTAAGCAGCAGGAGGTTGATTTTCGTATTGTTCAGTTTGATAATGATCCTGACCGTAATTGAGGTGGTACGTCCTATTATGGTAGTTTGGGTTTGGTTGAACTACGCTCGGTCTCGGCTTTCTTATGTTAGGATTGGGACGGATGACTGAAGGTCGGTGATCATTACCAACATTCTGATTGGGCCTAAAGTTCTGCTGGAATCGTTGTGGTTGTTGAAAGTGTTGCTGTTGTTGCTGTTGTTGGAATGGCGGTTTTATTTGGGAATTTGCTCCGAAATTATTTTGCGTAAATGTCCTCTGTCGGCACTCATTACTGGTGTGTCCAAGGCGTTTGCAATTGAAGCATTGCTTTAGAGGTGGACTGGGATTAGATCTACGCGGAGGTGCTCTCGTGGTTTTATTCGTATTGTGAGTATGGAACTTTTGAGTTTCGAAGTAGTTCAGTTGTAATTCTCTTCTAACCCTGTTTGTAGCTGTTGGTATGTCTATCGGGCCACTTGTTCTAACTATTTGTCCTAGTTTAGGCTCAAGTCCCGTTAAAAGGGTGTTAAGAGACACTGTCTCGACAAGTCGCGTCTGTGCGTTCTTTTTTTCTTGAGTAGAGCTCTGCTTATTGATTGAAGCATACATTTTAGCTTCATGAGTCTGTAGTCGTGTGATGAATGTCAATGGAGATTCGTTCGCTAGCTGTTTTAATCTTTGAAGGTCTTGAATCAACGAATACAAGTCTCTCGAGTCTCCGAAATGATTCTCTAATAAAGTTCTTATTTCGGGCCATGTAGCCGGGTTACATGAATTAATCAGTTCAGCCGCTCGACCGCGTAACTTATTTTTTATATGTAAGCTTAAGAGAGTTTTCTCATTTCCTACGCACATATTGAAAGCTGTAGTACATGATAGAATGAGTGTGTTTAGGAAAATCTGATTGCCGTCAAACTCTGGGACGACCGAAAATATTTCGTTTATTTTGTATGGTTCAATTACGATAGTGTTATTAGAACCTTCTGTAAGGGATCCAGTGTCGCTATTGTTACTAGCGTTTCCTGGCATTTTTTGTTTTTTTGATCTTAATATCATAAAATATTTCACGAAGGGTTTGAAATTGCGGGAATAATGGGCAAGAGAACTGTGTATCTTATCCTTATAGCAATTAAATTAATTGAAATGAGAGAAAAAACGAGATGATTCTTAATGTACTTACAGTATAATCCACATTTATAGCTGGCTCTTTCTGTACGTTGTATGAGTGTTTAGTTGTTTCCGGCGTTGAAGAGATCTTCTATAAAAGGGATGGTTGCTGGCTGCTGTTTTCCTCTTAAAGGTTTAGGAACAACCACACACTGTTGGGACTGCCTTGTTCTGATGTCATCTGGATCACCTAGCTAGGACTGCCGTCTTTGTTGTGTAGAAGGATCCCACTTCTGACACCAATTTTATATAACTTTTCAAAAGATTTACATTTTAAAAAAGATTTATTCAAAATTATAAAATTCAAAATGAAAACTAACATAGATTTGTCTAACAACTAAGATTCTTACTAACTATATCGGAGCAACAATGCTCGTGTACTTATACTTAAATTAATGCACAATTAGCAGTTTTAGTCACGTATGAGTTCATTTTCCCAATGCGATACTTGCACGGTGTGTTATCTGAGAACACATGCTATGCTGCAAGTTGATATCCATGGATACTGCAAGTTTTGCGGAAAGTTCTTGAAATTGATGAAGACTATTTCAGGCGATGTACTTGGTATCTGGGAACTGCTAGGTCATCATAAAGTCCCATATAACATATATATATATATAGTATATAGTAGGTGGAAAATGTTAAAAGAAAATGGGAATTCTGCCGAAGTTATATGGGGCTTAAATAAGTAAACTCTTTTTGCTGTCCAAGCTGTCGGAACTTTTTATTTCCATTCTCAAGGCTATAAAAATATAAATGAACAAATATTAGTTTGGAGTGATTAGAAACTAATGCAATACACAATTAAAATTACACATTAAAAACAGTAGTTAAGACTATATTTAAAAGGTGGAGATCACTTTTGTGAGAAGTGATTCTGTTTTTTAATAGCCTCTGTGTTTCACCTATATACACTAGATCACAATCATGATAAGGAATAATTCCGTCTTTTATCCGTAGGTATTCTATCTTTTATATTAGAATAATAGATTCAAAGAATTAGTTGTTCTAGAAATGTGACAGTATCAAGGGCCATGTAATTGTATCTCCAAATATTGTCTTAACTACTGTTTTTAATGTGTAATTTTAATTGTGTATTGTATTAGTTTCTAATACAACTATGAGGATTTTTTCCAACCGTGTACAGTCTGTACCGTTTTAAATTTTAATCCTCACTTGCAGAGTAAGTTCAAATTCAGTTTGCGACAAGAGGATACAAGGAGCTGCCCCATCTTAGAACGAAGAAGGGATTTGGCTGATGTTGAAACTAAGAAGGGGGCAGTGCTACTCGGATGAATTATCAAGTAAGTACTTACAGCTATTATTCGTTTTAGTATCTATTTGTGTTACTGTCTTGTTTATTTTAGTTGTTGCTTGTATATTTCATTAATTAGGTCTAGAATTAGTAGATTTATTCTCGAACCTTCCAGAAACCATATGTGATGTACATTTTCTCACTGTATTCTCAGTTTAACAAGGGTCTGGAACATTATCGATGGATGTCATGTCAAGATGTCAATAAAAGTTAGTTTATGGAATCAGTCAATTCCTTTCGACCGAAACAATAATCGAACGTACTTTCTGGTACGAAATGTAAAATTACTAAGATCTTAACATATGCTTATTTTGAATTTTCCTGATGAATATGAGGATGAAGATAAGTATATCGTTGAATATGTTAGAAAAATAAGTTATGGTATATGACTTTTTTTTACTTGAATAAATTTTGCCTGATATTAAAACATAAATCTAAATTAGTATAATGAATGTTTTTGAAATGAAAATCAGAAAATTTCATTCCATCAAATTGAAATCGATCAAATGTAATTTCGATCAATTTTACTATTCGGATCAAAGTTTTTCGATCAGTTTTGTGCCATCCCTGTTTATTAAATGTCTACAGGAAATGAAGAAATTTTCGGGCAGAAAGATAGAAGAAGCCAAACGTAGAAAACTGACTACATGATTGTCAAGAAAACCTTTAGAGAAGATATTGATATAATTGAACTCAGAGAATCCCACAAAATGGGGGAGTCGGGAATCTCAATCTTCATTGACGTATCCGTGACGGAGAATGGAACGGGAGCCGGAATATATTTTTAGGCGCCGAAGGTTAATACTTGAAACTCAAGAATGACTAAGGTATCCTACTGGCCGAAATCATAGCCATAGAGAGATCAGCTAGCCTATCAAAATTAAGTAATGAAGTGATAGTGGGCATCAACATATACGCGGACATTCAAGCAGCTCTGTGGACTCTAACATCGAAAATAATAACACTACAAGCGGTTATGAGCTGCCCTGTCATGGATCTAAAAAACTAAACTGTGCTGGGTAACTGGAATGCAGACAAACTAGCCAAACTTGGAGCAAAGAAAGACAGAAGCGAAGCGACTTATAAAACACTGCCACCAATCAAATCATTAAAATAAACTAGAGATAAAACTGTGATTGCAGAACATAACAAAATATGGTGCAACAAAAGCGACTGCATCACCTCGCGCTCATTGTGGCCGAAACTGGACAAGGAGAAAACTACTAAGATGTTAGAATACCTACAAGAAAAACTCAATACAAAAGATCACAGGGCACTGCTCAGTCTGGACAAGACTTTGAAAGTTTGGGGTCCTGAGCGACGATTATTGCAAATAATGTAACAAGGAAGAGGAAACAATAGAATACCTGGTGTGCTTCTGCCTGCGCTGGCAAAAATTCGCCATAGATTCCTAGGTAATGACACCCTAGAGAGCCAAGTGGAAGTAGTCTAGTCCGAGCAATTGCCCCCCTGTAACAGCTAACATAACCTTCTTGATAAATCTAACGATTTTCTAGTTACGATATAAAATTTTAAGTAATTGCTCTCAGATTATTGCATTGACCTATAAGTTAACGACCCTTTTGTATAATCACGACTCCTATGTGACCTGTTTATATCCATTAGTGATCCTCGAAATTTCCATGAGGCCATAGCCGATGAAGATAATGAACTGTCTGCATGTCTAGCTTTAAGCTAGGTAGAAAGCATGATCATTTATCAAATCCACGTTAAATACCCATGTTTTCATCGAAATCACTTTTTTAAACTCATTTTTTATGCTCTCGATTCTAGTCTATCTAATAATAAGATTACTTATAAAATACTATTTCCTGCAGATAACAGAATTATAAAGAAATTAATAATTTGACATTCAAGTAGTGAGTGTTTCTCAATTCAAATTCAGAAAGTTAGTAGAGGAGAAACCTGTGGTAGAAGTAAAAGTTGTTTCAAATTTTTGTGTCATTTTCTAAAATGTAAAGCTGATTTTGAAAATTTTGAAATACAGACCAGACCTAGATTCTTCAACTGACTAATAGCCAAATCGTTTGGGTAGGTACAAGTGGGATAACGTGTGAACCAAATATAAAAGAAATATACTGGTTAGCTTGTAAGTTATGACCCAACAAAAAAATGAGCAATATCACTCCTTTATGTCGATTATAAAACTTGTGAGACGTAAAAACCAACAAATATAGTATATTCAGAAGAGTCTTATCCATTAACGTTTTTCTGTTTGCCAATGGAACACCCTAATTTAAGAATAATGAGTCACTCAAAAATGTGAGATAATAAAAGAAAGGAAACTCCTTATTGTAATTGACTAAAATGTAATAACAGTCATGATAGTTTTTTTTTTGTCAATCGCACCCGATACTAATTGTAATTGAGACAGGAAATCGGATTGTGATTTCCATGATTTTCGCTGACCTTACCACGTTTCAACTCAAAATACTATGTCTGTCAGTTTTACGGTTCATATTTTTTATATAATCTCATATCTGTTCACATCAGTGTAGTGTGTTGTCTCGGACAGACGACTCAAGGCTGTCACTTCACTACACCTCCCAGTGCTGTAAAAAAATTGTTCCATATTTTTTTCTTAACTTGCCTACAGTTCCAATCTATAATAGCCTAATTATAATTCCTAACAATTAATAAAATTTAAAGTTACATTTCAACCTTTTGCATTATTTTGTAGTGTACTTCTTCACTCTGTTTTTCTGCACAGTCTCTTCTCTGTTTTTATCTTTTTATCTTTTCATTTGGATACTCATTACGTAGCACTTCATACGGTCCCCTATAGATATAACAGTGCAAAGATTATAAATTATAACATTCAATAATACATGTGCATAAGGTATAATAGAACCATATTAAAAATTAAAAGTTTACTAATCAGTCTTAGAGCTTTTCCAACATGATAATTTCTTCCTTAATAATTTTTATGTGAGTGAGTTTTTAAATTATTATGAAGACACATTATCGGAATATGTTGTAATTGAAACCATTAAATCTAAAATTTCTTTTTTAAATGCTATACTGATGCTGTTGTTATAGAAAGTGATTGAATTTTTGGAATTGATTGTTGCAAATTTGCCTTTATTAATATATTTTTATAGATAATTTCCATTCCATCTTTATTTTTCAATTACTTAAATGTTTTACAATCGACTATCGTTAACTCCCTGGCATTTTTTCGTTTTTTAAGTATTCATTGGTTACTGCTGTTCACCAGTGGCGGCTCGCGACATTTATAGCAGAGGGGGCCAACTCTACAAAATTACTAAAAGAATACAACTGGCAGTTTTCCCCATCCCTGGACGTATTGCTACGGCGCCTTACATTTTTTGTGGTGGTCTGGAGGCATTCAATAAAAATTAATCTACTATAGGTCATCAATAGAAGCAAAATCTATGAAATTATCATCTAGAATACTCATTTTCGATCGCGTGGTAAATTTTCTAATAAAATAATCAAATGATATTCCTTTTAACATTAGCTACCTGTCAGTGAAAATCCCATCGGAATCGGTTCAGCTGTTACGGAGATTAGCCGAAACAACCAGACAGACAGACAAAAATTATAAAAATTGTTGGTTTGTTATTAGCGACATTTATAGGTGCCTACTTATATATTATATATGTACATACATATATGCAATTAGTTAGAAGCTGTTATTTTGATATTGCAAACAGACACTTCAATTCTATTTATTAGTATAGATATAGATAAATACTTTCTAGTGATAATAAATTAAGTTACTCTCACCTTCATCACCCTTAAAGCACCGACGAAAACACGCGGTACCCGAAATTTTAAATACTTATTTACTTACTTTTAAATATTACTTGTTTACTGTTAACCGTGTGATATGCGAATTAGTCCGACAATGATCGACGGACGATACAAAGTGGGCGTGTCGAGTGGAGGCCAGACTCGCCAGTCTCCACACAGTCCGTAAAATTTCATACGCTAATATCGACAGACTTGTGAAGTTAGCACAATCAAATTTTAAAAATGGTTTATATTGAATAAAATTTATATTGGATGATTGCAATCCATTTGCGAATGTTTGCTCCACTTTTATTTTGTTTTCCACAAATGTCATTAAGAAAAAACAAATGAAAATCTGGATTTATTGTGCTGTGCTAAAATTTGTTTTTTCATTTTCTCAGCTTAGAGTACATCAAATTACAAATTTCAAACTGCGTTCGATTGCAACCAATTTGCGCCTTTCTAAAAAATTTATTTCATCGCTGGAATATCTATTTATCTGAAGAAAATTTGCTTATTATATTTGATTTTCAGCACATGCGCAGAGGCTCAGAGATGGTTAAAAGTATTTATCTTAGACTAGGAAAGAGAGGGGACTCGTAACAACCATTACCTTCGCGTGTTATTGTTGGGTTTTGTCATTTTTGTGACCAAATTTGTAAGAAGACGCCATTATTTGGTGACAAACATTGTTGGTGAAATCGGGTGAATTTTGTGCTTTTATGCCTAAATTTGTGATAAAAATGCAATATTTTCAGTGAATTAATACGGTTGAATGATCTGCTTATGGCTGCAAGAGCGGCAGTAAATCCAGATTTTCATTTGCTTTATTCTCGAAAACGCAATTTGCGGAAAACAAAACAAAAGTGGAGCAAACATGCGCAAATGGGTTGCAATCATCCCATATAAACCATTTAAAAAATTCGATTGTGCTAACTTCACAAGTCTAATATCGACAATAATCGAAAACCACCAAATCCAAGGTCACACTGGAATAAGATTTGTACATGTTGAACGGAGCAAATAATTTTCAGCCTCCTCTGCTCGAAATGTTGTCGGTTGGACGGTCTATAATATTTACGCTGTGTACTTAAAAATGCGGCGGCGCTCATTTAGTAATGTCCATGATAAGTTAACATGCAGACGTATTATTTTCGTTAGAAATATAACGATCCTGAATTTTTTATTTTATAAATTATATAAAATATATCTTTCATAAGATGTTTTAGATTTGATACGCTCCTATATCAAAAATATGAATTTGCCTTAAATTGTAGAGGAGGCCCGGCCTCCCCTGCCTCCTCTGAGGAGCCAGCACGTTTACGTCGCGCTCTTGTTATGACTTGCATAACGGCATCTGTATCTTATTATTTTCTTACAATTCATCAGAGGATATTACTATTGGCGGTAAAGCATCAGCAACATTTGACTTTAATATAAATTATTTTAAAATACTATTCTTCTAATATTAAACCAAATTTGGAGAGTCTACTTGAAGAATTTGTCATGTTGAATAAGGAAACCAGAGGGTGATGATCTGTTTGAAATTTCTATAGTATAAATACGGCCGACAATTCTCAACTGTCCAAACTATATACAGCAGTTCTTTTTCAATCGTACAGTATCTATCGGAATGTCTCCACACGAAGTTAGCGCAATACTTTCCCCTGTGTTTTGATGACATCTGAAAACTGACTTTGTAGTTTTCAATATGAAATGATAATTTAGAATTTTTACAATTAGGTAATTGATTCCTTAAATTTAAGAAATCTGATCCTAAAATATCATCTAAATTTTGGTTAAAAGATTTTATTATTACGAATTTCTGCTCTATTGGAAATATATTAAATTAAAGTTTAATATATTATGCTGTTTCCTTTGATTCAACAATTCCCGATATGCCTGGAATGTTTATCTTATCTGTATCAATATTCTATAAGCTCCTCACTAATTTTTCTTAAAAAAATCTACTAACAGATGCTCCTGAATCAATTAAAAGTTCAGCGTCTTTGCTACCGGGCATCAGGTTAACCAAATTTAGACCATTAATACTCAAAATTAGATTTCTATTCCCGTCGGATTCGAAAAAACCTGTCGTCGTATGCGGTACTATCTTGTTCTTCTGCAACTAGTACTCTTCGGCTTCCGTTTTCTGAACTCCTTCTAAAATAACTATTCCCTCTATTATTATTATTATTATTATATCCGTTATTGCCATAGCTGTAATTTACATGATTTTTTTGATTATTCTTATTATTAATATTATTTCTGTTTCTGAAATTAATAGGCCCCCTTTTGTTTTTAAACCTACCACTAAAACTGGTACTCTGTTACCTCTTAAATTCGATTTATTTGCGTAAAGTATAGAAGGACCCGGTTGCTCTGATAGGTACACTTTCGCCTCTAATCGCATTTATAACAATGTTGTGAATTGCCGTGCCTTCATGGTAAGTCTTGACTTTGGATTTCGAATACCGCGCGCAAAAATGTTAATTGCCATTTTTTTGTTATCCGCTCCAAAGATGGACAGAGCGACAGTATTATCGTTTGCCTGAGACAAAGTTAATTCTGCCATTTACGACTCGATCTTGTTCCCGAATTGTTCTAAAGAAGAAATTCCTTTTTTCATTGCGTGAAACTGGAATCATTGACTAGGTCCTAAATAGTGTTGTATTCCGCCTTTATTCTTATACTATCTTGAGATGACAATCAAGCACTTAGAACATAATTAATTATTTGCGTATTACCATCTTTCTTTACGCTAGTTTATAGCCTTAATTAATTTCCGAACTGTTTCAGGCTTACCGTTAAGGGATGGCATCAAACTAGCCGCTCTTTTAAAATAAAAATTTGCCATATTTACCCTATTTGTTTGAAAAATCGCCAGATTTTTTTTTCTGCGAAAATACAAGAACATTCACTTATAATCTCACTAACTTAACTACCCCTAATAAGACATCTTCATCCTCAAACCTTAAATCTTTTCTATCTTTCTCATCCAAACTTTTAAATTTCTCAGCCAATTCTACAAAATATCCTAATTTTACTGTTGCGATCTACGATGCCTTTATCTTGTCTTCATGATTCATTCCTTTTTCCAAATTGTCTCTGAAGTTGACGATGTCACTGTGAAGTCGATTCATTTCCTCTAATCCTCATTGCACAGTTTTTCTAACGTTCCGAATCTACGAGGTTCTTCTGAGACAAGGCGCTCACCGAAGTGGTGTGACAATGGTGTGGTATCAACAAAGACTAATCTTTGGTAACTATTCGAATAGTGAATAGCAGGAGGCATTGAGGCATAGGGATGGCGTAGCGATGGAATAGCGAGGAAGCGAAATGTAGCTGCGCGTCGAATTCCGAGTAGGTCGAAACACTCGGGCATCGATATCCGAGGACACCGAATTCCGAGCTGACCGAAACTTTTCCCCACTCAAACCGACTGCGCTGACATACGAGTACCTTACGTAGAGACTAGAAATAGCAAAGAACACTAGCCATTAGCCAACACGTCTTGAGAAAAGACCTTACATTCTCTATTTTCTGCTCAATTTATCAGAAATCGTTTGAGAATCACAACTATAATAAATAAAATCTTTTGTAACTCTCTATTATTTTAGAAAAAAACTAAATTGATTTCAAAATTTGTCAGTTTAGGCAACTAACAATACATTACTGTTAATCGTCAAGGAATATAATTGGAGTATGGAACGCCACATTATAGGTGCTGGTACTACTTACTTCTTATGTTTCACGATTCCACAGAAAATCTATGTGAGCATACCAAGTTTGTTTATTTATTACCAAGCCTTTTTAGACAGATGCTTATTAGCTTTTGGGCTTTACCTTATTCCTATATTCAACTGATTTTTCAGTCTGATTGCAAGCACTACTTTTATCTAAAAAAATCATACGTAGGTATTTTATTCAATATAATTTCAACGGAATTTATAACAGATAGTTTCACATGAACTTTTCATTCATTTTATTACACTGCATGCATATTAATTTATTATGCACAATTATTGAAATTGAAGTGATCATGTATCGTAACAACAAGCTCTTAAAAAATATTTTACTGCCAATCCAAATTTTTCTATTTGGCAGTTTAAGTTATGAAGCCCTATCAAGACCCTTTTGTGATTGGAAACAACTTCATGATGATGGATGTGGTTTCCTCTCTAGCCCATGATATGAAATGTGTATCGTGCTCTAGCCTCTAAGAGAGTATGCATATGTAAAATCACCCTGTTGGAGTGGGGATAAGTTTCGGTCAGCTCGGAATTTGGTGTCCTCGAATTTCGATGTGCAAGTCTTTCGACCTCTTCGGAGTTCGACCTGCAGCTACGTACTCCGAGGAAGTGGTATGTAAGTGAGTTAACGCGTACTGCAGTGGCAAACAAGGAGTGGTGTCACCGATTCAACAGTTCTTAAAATGTCGTACTCAGAGGATGAAGATGCTCTATCATAATTACAACTTGCTAACCTAAATGCTAAAAATCAAGAAAAACAGACCAATTCAGTCACGACGGTGACCGAGATCGAGTAGTATTTGTTTGCAAAAAAATAGTTACACATTCTAATCTATTTCAGTGCAGAAATTTACCATATTGGTATAGAATTTGCAAGTTGCATATTATTAGAAAATCTAACCCATTTCAGTCAGTTTTTGTCAACACTCGTCTTTATTGCGCAATTTGTTATTCTGTCGCGACTATAGCTCGAAGAAAAGATAAGGGACTATTAAAAAAAGATAATTTTTTTGTTATACATACTTGGTTTTCGTAACGAAATAATATGTATTTTAGATTTCGTTTCATCTAATGAACAAATATTTTATTTATTTACTTCTGACACCATTTATTATTATTGTTTTAATAATAAGACAATATTATATATATATTATACAAGTGAAATTAACTGTAAGGTTTTATTGTTAGGATGATTATGAAAACTGACATATATTCGTCTTACTTTTGATTTACATTTGAGAATGAATTAAATTATAAAATATTCCTTATTTATAGTCAAAGAATGTAAAATAAGCAATATAATGTTCTCATGGGAAAATGCCACTAATTGTGTCATATTCACGGATTCCATAGTCAGTATACTCTGGACGGTGTAATAAGAAGAGCTTCCTGGATATGTTATCTGATGTAGTACGATATTGAAATATGATATTCCTGATATATGCACCACTGTCATCAGATTGTTGTAAAGTCAAGTTCATATGTTTAGCAGAGTCAGCACATTGGTTGATATAACAGCTCCCATCATTTATAAAAAGTTGGTGCTATGCTGTAACTTTTAAGGTAGATTGGATATTCCAATGGTAGGAATTTCAATTACTTCGTTATTTTCAATATTAGGTCTTCTTCTTGGAAGTAGACTTTCCTTTTGAAGGTGGAGGATTTTTCTTCATTTTCTTCTTTTTGTCCTTTGAGTTTTTTCAAAAGTTTCATTACGATATAGATAGTAATGAAGCATAGAATGGATCCTATAGAAATGTAAGTGAACCAAGATATATTTTTGGTCACGAATGGTTCGTTCATTAGATTTTCTAATTCTTTTGAATATTACTCTAGTTTGTGGTTTGCAATACCAATTCTTCCATGTTTATTCTATTTAGCTTTAGTGGTTCTAGTTTGGGAATGTTGATACTTTCAACTAAATGATCACAACATTCGTACGGTATTATTACTGGATAAGAATTGTCGGCATAGTCGGTAGATTTTCGACTTTCTGCTTGGATTTTTGTTATTCCTACGAAGGCTTGACATTCGGAGGTAAACTTCACAATTGAATTCTGCGTTATTGTTCCAGTTTTCCTATTATGTTCGGAGAGTTCATGGTTATTTGAAGTGGTTCTACTACGATAACTAGCCAAACATTGTCTTGAGTTTGAACACATTGTAGCCTTGACTGTAGATTACCGAACATTCACAGGTTTTGGGTACATTTTGACGGTTTTTCAATAACTGCGCTTCACACACTGCATTGTTGTCGATGCGGTAAGCGTACAGGTTGGGACACAACTTCTTATATGGACCTATTTCTTTGAAATTATTAGGTTCCTTTACAGGAACATACATTAGAGAATCATCATTTCGCGCAATGTATTTATGAATAATTGAAAGAATATGATGGAGGCCAGTTCTTCTATGCAATATTGGAATAGGAAACAGATGATATGGAGTATAAAGTTGTTGTTCAATTAAAGGTATCTTCATAATGAAGACAGTCTGGTTATCTTGTTGATATGCTTCAAGCTCTATTAATTGATAAATTGATATTGTGCAATTTTAGAGATTTTTACTGGTAAAGGGAGATTATTTCTCATAAGGTTTTGTGATATCTCTTGAAGGGCTGATACCAAATTTTATAGTGAAATAACTGAAGAATGAATTATTTTCAATTTTGCAAATGTTACTGCATTCATAATGTCGTTTAAATTATCTTCAAATAACTCTCCATTCATTTTTTGCTTATTTCCAAAAAGTTTAGTTTGGCTTCAACAGTTTTAACTTGGTTGTTAATATCATGAATTACTCTTTCAATTTTATAAATATCGTCATTAAATCTATCAATTGTTAAATTTTGTATTGTTTCGTTGAAAGTTCTAATTAGAGAGGATGATACTGAAATCTGATTCTTAAGAAGGTTTTCAATGTGATGTTGATCATTGTTCAATTTTTCTATATTTCTATGTATAAAATTCACCATCTGTAGCATCTAAGTTGCCTGTTATGGTTTTAAATACGCTTCCTATAATGTTCACTAAACCTCTTTTAACGCGTTTTGTATCTATGATGGTTTCGTTGAATTTCTCTTGTATGGATTTAGATATTTGTGTTAGTAAATCTACGTGTGTCTGTACGTCGGAACGAAAAATATTCATAGCGTGATAATCTGGTTTTAAAGTATTACGTATAGTGTCCAAAATTTTGTTGTTGTTTTCATATGCAGCTAAAAGTCCTGTAATGTTCTTGTGTACTAGTAGAGTCAACTTGTCGTTGGAGATGATAATTCTTGTTTCATCGTGATAGAAGACTCCTATCGTGTTGTTTATAGGATCAATTTGAAATTGGCAAAAGGCCATATTGACCAATAGGGGGTACCTGAAAACATTTTAGTTTTCAGAATATGGTTTCATACGGTCGAAATTAACTTTTGTTTGTTGATTAGTATTAGAATTAAGTAAAATAGCTGAATTATTGAAAATTTCTAAAATATCGTATGGACCATTAAATTTATTCTGTAACTTGTTTTTTAGTTGTGACTCTTTAATAAATACTTTATCTCCTACTTGAAAATTTGGAGTATTTTCGTGTACATGCTTATCGAAACGATCTTTAGCTTTCTGTTTCTTGCTTTCAGTGCGTTCTCTGGCTATTTTGTAAAAATGTGAAAGTCTGTTATTCAGATCTCTAACATATTTTGTTATTAATTCTTTTTCATTGTATAGCTGCTCTGGCGGTCTACTTGAAGTATGTCCGAAGACTAACTCATAAGGAGTGAAACCATGAGTTTTATTTGCTGAATTGTTGTAGCAAATAACTGCGTACGGTAAAACATTAAAGGGATGTTCGTTAGGATATTCGGCGAGATTGACTCTAATCATTTCTTACAGAGTCGAATGAAATCGTTCGAGAGATCCGTTAGACTGCGGATGTCCTACGCTGGAAAATGTCATCTTTATGTTATACAATGTACAGAGGTCTCTAAGTAGAGAATTATCAAACTCTCGGCCATAATCGGAATGTATTCGAAGGGGAGTGCCATAGTGTTGAAAATATAAGAGAAGGGTATTAACTACTGATTTTGCAGATTTGTCTTTGATAGGGTAAGCCTGACTGAATTTTGTGAGTTCATCGCGTATTGTTAAGGCATAATTTCTGTTAGGAACTTCTAATATGTCTATATTAATACGTTCGAACGGTGTTTTTGGAGTTTCTGTGATTACGAGTGGTCTGTCGAGATTTTTCCTATATGCTTTATTTTTCTGGCATATTTCACAAGTTTTTATAAAGTGCTCAACGTCTTTTGTCAGTCCGTTCCAGTTATATCTTTCTCTTATTCGACGAATAGTCTCGTTTATTCCTCTGTGTAAATTCATCTTTCCATTATGATTTTGGTCAATGATAAGGGTAATTTCGTCTGTATCTGGAGTTTTGGTCTGGTTTTGAAAAATTTGATATTTGAGTTGTTTTTCTGAAGTAATAAATGATAAAATTTCTAGTATGGGTAAATCAATACTAGTTTCAACACAGTATGTCTGGCTGTCCTGAAAAAGGTCTTGATCTTTGAAAAGGGCTCCAAATAAATATTCAGTTACTGTATCTGGATTATATGGTAATGCTATTATAAAATATTTTCTATTTTTCACAGTTTTGCTAGATAATACATTAATTTTAAGATGTTCGAAGTCGTAGTTCTCTTCAAAAATATCATCAATAATTTTTTCTTGAATTTCGTTCAGTTGGTTTTGTCTAAGAAATGTAAGAATATTTTTATTATTCTTATCTAGTAATTGTCCGTTACTTGATTCTATTTTCGAATAGTCCAAAAGGGATTTAGTCTTGTATAAATTTACAAATGTATCAAATTCTTTATACATGTTTTCTAGAAATTCAGGGTTGTTCTTTTGATCTTCGGGGATATTTTCATCTATGTTCTCATTATAAGCAAAAGTTGAATAAGGTGTTAGATTGTATTCAGATTGGAATTTTGATAAATTTTGGATATGATTAACTTTAATGCGGGAAAGTGCATCTGCATTTTTGTTTATCTTTCCGGGTTTGTACTTAATCTCGTAGTCATATTCTTCGAGCTTTAGTCTCCATCTTGCTAATCGACTACCTGTATCTTTTACTGAAAAAAGCCAAGTTAAGGGACGATGGTCTGTGATTAAAGTGAATTTTCTTCCAAACATGTAGGGTCTAAAGTGTTTTACTGCCCAAACGATCGCAAGTAATTCTCTTTCAATGGTGGAGTATTTTGTTTCTGCTTTGCAAAGAGTTCTTGATGCATAAGCTATCGGAAGATCTTTACCAATTATTCCTTGAGAGAGTACTGCACCAATCGCAAAAACGCTTGCGTCTGTTGTGAGAATGAAAGGCTCTTCGAAGTTTGGATATATGAGCACTGGGGTGGAGACATGGGCTTGCTTTAATTCGTCAAATGATTGTTTACAATCGGCATCAAAATCGAATGGAACGTCTTTTTTGAGAAGACTGATTAGTGGTTTTGAAACTCTAGCGAAGTTTTCGATAAATCTTAGGTAGTAACCGGCTAAACCTAGAAAAGATTTTATGTCTTTTTGGTTCTTAGGTGTTGGAAAATTTATGATACATTCAACCTTAGATGGGTTTGGTTTGACACCATCTTTAGTAACAAGATGTCCTAGATAGGCTACTTCCTTAGGAGGAGGAGGAATTCACACTTATCCGGTTGGATTTTCATATTTGCATGTCTGAGTTTCGTAAAAACGTCAGTCAGTCTGTTAATATGTTCATGTATTGATGGGGAATATACAATAATGTCATCCATATAAACTAGACAACGCTCATTCCGTATACCGAGTAATATATTGTCCATTACTCTCTGAAAAGTTGAAGGGGCATTTTTGAGACCGAAAGACATTCGGACGAACTCGAAATGTCCATTCTCGACTGAAAAGGCGTTCTTCTGAATATCTTGTGGATCAATTTCGATCTGGTGAAATCCAGAAGCTAAGTCTAGAGTAGAGAAATACTGACACTTGCCAAGTTGATCTAAAGGTCTGAAATATTTGGCAGCGGATATTTATCGTTAATTGTGATTTCGTTGAGCTTACGATAATCTACAACTACTCTCCACTTTTGTTTGCCTGATGCGTCCATTTTCTTAGGGACGACCCAAACTGGAGATGAAAAAGGTGAACATGAAGGTCTAATAATGCCTTGATCAAGCATTTTATTGATCTGGGATTTAACTTCATCTTTGTGTATTTGCGGATACCTATAAGACTTGGTGAATGTTGGTTTGTCGGAATTAGTTTTAATGGAATGTTTAATTTCGTTGGTAAAAGTCAATTTGTCTCCTTCGAGGTAAAATATGTCTGAGAATTCAATACACAGATTTGTTATGAGCTCTGATTCTTCATCGTTTAGATGCTCTAATCGAAGTTGGTTACGTATTTCGGGAATTCTGTCTTGTTGTATGTCGTGTTCGTATGCGCTAAGATTGTTAATAGAAAAATGTTGTATAGGTACTATGTTAATAACTGAAAAATTTATTTCTTTAGGAATTGCGTTTGCGTTAAGAATTGTTGTTATAAATTCGCCATTTTCATTAACTTTTACTAAAGCATGCGGAAGGCGTACTTTTTCTATTTCTATACCTGTTAATAATGCGTCAGTGTTTGATAAATTGCATTTCAATTTATAAACTTGTTCGATTCTTGGTTCTATTCTAATTATGTTAGTTGTTCTTTCTGTGTCCTTGGTTTCGATGTTTTGTATATTATCTGAAGCTTTGTGAAGTTGGACGGTTTTAAAATTTGTTTCTAATTCTCTTGTTTTGATGTTCATTACGCAATCGTAATGTTCGAGGAAGTCTGAGCCTAGAAGTCCATCAAATTCTATATCTAAATTACAAATATAGACTTTGTGTGGATCTGTACGGTTAAAAGGAACGAGTGTAGATTCAGTAATGTGAACTTTTTGATTAGTGATTCCTTGAATTATTACATTCTCTGGAAATCGCTGGGGAAATTTTTGACAAACGTGAGGTTTAAAGATAGAAAGTCCAGCTCCGGAATCAATGAGAAATTTGTGAGTATTTGTCGAGTCTGTAATGTAAAATAAATTTTGTGATTTCACAGCGAGCAGAGGATTTATAAGTAGCTCTGTTCGGGGAAGTTCAGATTGGGGTTGTAATCTTGAAGATTGATTGCTTGAATTTGGGTTTGAAGCTGATCTATATCTGACTTCTTCTCTGGAGGAGGATCTGTTGGAACTATTGGGCTTACGTGAAAATCCTGGTTTTCACTTTGATTAATTTCTTCTTGTTGATAATTGTAGAAGTTTTCTTGTGGATTGTAATTACTATATGAGTAATCTTCAGGTTCGTATTGATATGATTCGTCATAATAGTTATCGGATTGATTGATATGGTAAGTAGGGCTTTGTTGGAATCTACTGAAATTCGGATTTTGTTGGACGACGCTTGGTCTGATATTACCTATATTGGGGTTAGGACGTATGACAGAAGGTCTATTTGTAAAATATTGATTTTGCTGGAAATTATTTGGAGGATTTGGTTTTTGATGAATGTTTGACTGAAATTGTGGTCTGGCTTGGAAATCTTGGAAGTTTTGATTGAAGTTTTGTTGGAATGGTCTCTGTCTGCATTCATTAGTTGCATGACCAATTCGTTTGCAATTTGAACAATGTTTAGGAGGGAGATTAATTGGTATGCGTTGTTGTAAAGCCGTATTCTTGTTTGTATTCTGATGTTTCTGATTTTCGAAATAATTTAATTGAAGTTCTCTCCTCATTCTATTTGTTGTTGTCAGTATGTCTACAGGGTCACTAGCTCTTACAATTTGACCTAGCTTAGGTTCTAAGCCTGTCAAGAGTGTATTAAGGGCCATAGTTTCCGCTAGACGTATCTGCGCGTTCTTTTCTTCGATAGATACATTTTGTTTATTTATTGAAGCGTACATTTTAGCTTCATGGGTTTGTAACCTGGTGATGAAGGTTAACGGAGATTCATTAGGTAGTTGCCTAATTCTCTGTAGATCTTGGATAAGAGATGATAAGTCTCTCGTATCTCCAAAATGACTTTCTAGTAGCGTTTTTATATCATGCCATGTAGCAGGGTTGCGTGAATTTATTAATGCAGCAGCGCGACCGCGAAGTTAGTTTTTGATATGTAAGCTAAGGAGAATTCTTTGATTACCTATAGCCATTCCAAATGCAGTTGTACATGACAGAATAAAAGTATTTAGAAATATTTTATTACCATCAAATTCTGGAATTATTGAGAAAATTTCACTCAACTTGTATGGTTCAATATTATCTACATTAGCGTTAGCATTAACACTAGCGTTATCATTAACAGAGTTATTGCCTTGTTGACTCATTTTGATTTTCTTGGATCTTAATATCATAAAAATTTGTTGCAATTTATATTCTATATGTTTCCTTTTATTATTAAATTAAGAACTGTTGGTTTCTTATTTAAAATATAAATAGAATTTAAATTATTAAAAGACGAGATGATTCTGAAATGACTTACAGTAATTTCCACATAGAAGATGAAATCCGGTTCCGTGAAGCTTGCTCCGTCAGGTGAGTATGTACGTATTCCTGGCGTCGGAAAGACCGTCTTCGTATGCGTTGCAATGTCTTCTACTGGAGATCTGGGTTGACCATACCGAGTTAGTTGCCTTGTTCTGGCTGCGTAGAGGATATGCCACTTGTGTTGTCTGTTGCGTGTTTTCTTACTTCTTGAAGGTTTGGAAACCACCACAATCTTCTTGCTGAATGTGTAGATGAGATCCCACTTCTGACACCGATTTTTAGATTTCGTTTTATCTAATTAGCTTTTTAAAAACAATTATTTTATTTATTTACTTCTGACACCACTTATTATTAATGATTTAATAATAAGAATTAAATTATAATTATTATACAAGTGAAATTAACTGTAAGGTTAGGATGATTATGAAAACTGACATAGATTCGTCTTACTTTAGATTTACATTTCAGAATGCTTAAAATTATAAAGTGTTCCTTATTTATAGTGAAAAAATGTACAATATGCAATATAATGTTCTCATGGGAAAATGCCACTAATTGCGTCATATTCACGGATTCCATAGTCAGCATACTCGGGACGGTGTAATCAGAAGAGTTTCTGGATATGTTATCAGTTGAAGTACGATATGTTGAAATATGATATTCCTGGTACTGCATTGTCATCATACTGTTGTGAAGTCGAGTTCATGGGTTTAGCAGAGTCAGCAATATTGGTTGATATAACATATATATATATATATATATATATATATATATATATATATATATATATATATAATATATTATTCTTATTGCCAATGTCGAGCCGCTTTATCATAAAGCAGGTAGATAATTAATTTTGCAAGATAATAATTTTCGACAGCATCGAGCATACCTTGTTTGGGAGCATTTCCAGTCTAAATTGAAAGACTGGTATGGCTTGCTACTTCACCATACACCCGGCATGAATTCAATAGAGCACAGATCAACTAAAAGGAGTAGTAACAGACTGAATGCATACCAGAGACATAGAGGAATTCTCACCTTGCCAGGGATAGTGTAACGAGCTAGTGAAAACCATATAATGTAAATATTATACTTGCAATTTTAGCAGTATAGTACCATATATTATTCCCTCAGGGAATAATGAAGATCGATTAACACTCATTGTTCCCTCTTGCAGGCCAATCACAATTTCTCAAAGTAAATAATAACATGGAAACAACGCATGTATCGTTGTAAATCTCCAGAAATTATATATTAGTCGTAAAGTGGGTACAATATACTACTCACAATAATGGCAAATATTATCTCGGAAATTTGACCACCTCACCGATAACGCGGCTTGGTTCTTAAATATTCTTCGGTAATTGTAGCTTTCATTATTTTCTCGTGTAAATAATGTTATTTGTTTGACGAACTACCCAAAAGGAGGAGTCGCTCTCTGTTTTTTTGTTCGTACGCGTCTTTTGCATAGTAAACGTGCTCCTATTTTGATCGTCTTCAGCATACAACTCATACAAGTATCAGTTCCAAATAGAAATTATTACCAAATATGGCTCTCCACCCTACGGTATACCTACTGATGAGAGACAACAACATCGAAATCATGATATATATGGGAGACATGCTATGTTTGGTAATTCATCTGATTGAGCAGTATAGTGGAAAAAGCGCATGAGACGCAATATTTTGACGACAAACAATCGTTCTTATTGCGGCACCCTTCGAAAAGTAGATTCAATTTAATAATAATAATAATATTATTTATAAATCATTTATTTGTAATAATTATAATAATGAATATTACAAAAAGGCATTGTACAATTATTTATATTAAATTGGTTTGCCTTGACATCAACAGAAGAATAGGAATAAAATCAACCATAAAATTAGAACAGCAATAAAATCTGCAATCAGATAGAATTATTATACAATCAACAATTAAGGTACGGACTAATCTTGTGATTAGTTGAAGTAACATAACGTAACAACATTGTGACAGAACAAGGCAATATAATATCTGCGAATACTATTTAGTTTAAAAGTCAATGACAAATTCATCGGATAATATCAACTCGCACATCTTGTTTTTGAAACTTATACGACCCAATTTTTTTAAATTGTCTGGTATTTGATTAAACACTTTTGAGGCCTGGTAAGTAAACCTTTTCTTAAAAAACTCACTATGGTGAATTGGTACACTGAGTTTTTGTTGTGATTGCCTGAGTTGTAGTGAGTGTGCTTCTGACCTCAACTGAACTTTGTCATATGAGTATTTAGGCTCTTTAGTTTTTATAACTTTATGTATAAGACAACATAGGTGTAACCATCTTCTTTGCCGCATGTTTAGCCAACCGATGATCTTCAGATGTGGAGTTACATGATCTTTTCTTGGAATACGGCAGGCGTATTATATATTATATATTCTGATTTTTTTGTAATCTTTGCATGTCTTCAGCTTTGAGGCAAGGTCCATATATAGTATCACCATAGTTCAGTTTGCTTAGCACTAGTGTGTCACATAATTTTAATTTTGCCTCCTTTGGTAAAAAGTCCCTCATTCTTTAGGGACACTTTAGTGTTCCGAAGGCGGACTTATTGATATAACTAACTTGGTGTGCATAGTTTAACTTCTGGTCCATTCGCAGGCCGAGGTTTCTGACACAGGTACTGTTTAATCTAATGGATTCAGTGTTCATTATTAACTGATCTTGCAGGACTGCTGTGAGGTCTTGAGCTTTTTCATAGTTCTCCAGAAGGATTTGCTATCCTTTAGTCATCGTAAGGCTCAGTATTCATAGTATGCTTGGTTCGCTTGTATGTTTTGTAGGCTTGGTTACGCAATCGTATCATCTGCCCCATCCACGGGGCGAAGACTTTTTTTGAATTGACGGGACGCAATGGGGCATAAAAGTCTAATAACGCAAGAATACAACTGTTTGAGTAAGCTAATTTATCATTGATATCATCTAGGTGGTAGACATGTTGCCAGTTTATAAGTTCTGCATCTTGCGAGAATTGTTGCATGTCAGTATGTTTGTAGTTTCTCATATATCTAGTTTGGTTTTCTCGATTATTTTTGACAGATATATTTACAAATATAGCTTCATGGTCAGAGAGAGGTCAATATTGATGGTTCCACTGTCTTCGATTGCCATTTCAGCAGTAACACAAATGATGTCCAGTAGGCTATCTGTATTATATGTTATACGTGTAGGATTTTCTATTATTTGGGTTAAATTGTAAGCATCAATTAATAAGTTTAGGTCTTCTGTATATTGGTTGGTTTCAAGCAAGTTTATGTTTAGATCGCCCAATAGAATAACATAGTTCTATTTTAGTGTAACTGCCCTTATACTGTTTTCAAGGTTATTTAATGGCAGATGTCTATAGGGTCTGTATTTTACACCAGCTGCATATGTATATCTTCCTAGTTTAAATTGTAACCAAAGCTGTTCCAGACCGTCTGTGTTATTACTAAGGTCAGGTATTTGCTTACATTTTAGTTCTTTTTTGGTAAAAACAGTACGCCACCCCCTTTGCCTTGTGTTCTATCTTGCCTAATAATATCATCGTTGGGTATTTTAATAACACCAGAGTCAGTCCGTGGCTGCAACCAGGATTCACTAACAACATAGATGTCATATTGCCCATCAAGGATAAATGTCTGTAAGGATAAGAACTTGTTGTGAATAGATCTTAAATTTAGATGTCCGACTCTTAGAGGCCCTTGGAAGCTTTGTTGATGCGTACTTGGATCTCTTTGCTAGGCTGTTGACTCTTTGTAAGCTATTCTTTCACATAGACTACTTTCAATCCGGAGATATACAGGAC
Source organism: Crioceris asparagi (assembly GCA_958507055.1). Lineage (NCBI taxonomy): Eukaryota > Metazoa > Arthropoda > Insecta > Coleoptera > Chrysomelidae > Crioceris > Crioceris asparagi. The sequence goes on from OY293827.1 coordinate 50,903,679, forward strand.
ACTGTCGATCTAGGGCGGGGTGACGGCTATCAAGGTTGTTTTCATATTTTTGCTTCTCACAGTTAATGCACTTTTTCTGTATCACTTGACACTCTTTATATGAGTGATTTTGTCCACAGTTTGAACAAAGATTCTCTTGCTTGCAATCTTTGGCAAAATGAACATATTCATAACATTTAAAACATTGCAAGACGCTGATGTGAATGAATACTATTTCTCTGGACCATCCAATTTTGGCTGTTCGTTTGTTCATCAGGATGCTATGTGTTTTCGGGTCTACTTCTATATATTTAGTACCTTAATTTTGGATTCGTTAGCTTCCAAATTATTACGTTCAATAATTTTGTTTACAACTTCTTCATCACTATCCTCTTTACTAACTTCCTCATTGTCAATATTAGCAATCTTTAACTTTGGTTTCTTCAGTGCAGGTATTTCTACATGATATTTGTTACCTAATTCTGCAGTGGTCTGTTCTTTTAATGCCTCAATCTCATTGTTACTATCACAGCCAATCAATACAGCCCCATTCTTAGACTGTCTGAAATTTGATATGTTCATATTATCAGGGTTCACCTATTCCTTTATGTCCTTTTTGGTTTGTTGGCTTGATTGCTCTGCTCTCAGTTTGATTACTACTACAGGCTCAGGTTCGCCTCTGACCGCAGATGCGTAGCCTGTTATTCTGTTTATTTCTTCTTTCGGATGTTCAAACCTATCTTCATTGACCTGTTGTAACTCGGACTGTAGCTTGTCACACATAGCTGATAATAAGTTATTTTTATCACTCATCTCTTCCAGGAGGGCGTTTATTAGATATACTTCTCGCTCGGTTCCGTTCATGTTTGCCACATTTATCGGTTTTTTGATGATGTCCGACTGACAGCAAATTACTCTGGTTTCGTCAATCACAATGTATTTTCTTCTCTTGGCGCAACTACTATGAAACATAACTCCACATTTTATACAAATTTTTGTTTCACTACATTTACTCATTTACCTGGTAGGCATTACCTAATTTAATTATCTATGTAAGTAGGTATGTGTCTGGTGCTTGCTAATCTTGATATTCAACCCTTGGTACTGCAAGATACGGCACTCACAACAAAGTTGCAACCACCCACACTGTCTTTCCAGACACCTACGGTTGTAATAAGACATTTCATCAGTCTAACACAAAATGCAAACTCTACACTCTACTCTACATTTTAATAATATAAAACACGAGCAACTGTCGCGCTCATAATATAATTATTATCACACCAGTTATCATCTTAGTACATAAGTAACTTAGTTAATATAAAATAATATCTGTAACTTATAACTTCCAATAAATAATGAGTAAAACTGTTTTTTGAAAAGTGAATTTCAAATAAGAAGATATAAAAATGGAGCAGTCAGTAGGATACTCTCTACACGAATAGAACACGAGCGTTCTAACTATTTGTGGTGATTTCCAAATCTTCAAGAGAAGTGAACCTCAAGAAAAATCAAGAAAACACTACCAGTGAAATTCGTCAGAGCGAGAAGACGGTCTCCCCGGCATCAAGGAACACGCAGACGCTCACCTGGTGTAACACAGTTCACGGAGGAAAGATTTCATCTCCCGCTGACGAATGAAGAATTTGCTGTAAGTACAGAGAATCATCGCGTTTATTTTTATTATTGATGCAATTGATAATCGATAATTTCGGTTTTCCAAAATTGTAATTTTACGTTGTATATCATTTCTATTGTCTTAATCCCAAATTATATCACGCACCACGCACACGAAGCCAAGCCGGTGATTCAGACAATAACCAAAATAAAACCCCATCCAACATGTAATAACCGAACCATACAAATTATCGGATATTTTCTCATTGTCGATTTCGATGGAAATCAAATCATGCTCACAACATTTTTAAACGCTTGCAATACCGCTTTTCAAATGGCTGTAGGAGATCAGAAAAATCGGCTCGTTCTACATATAAAGAACAAACTTAGAGGTAGAGCCGCGGAATTAATTAATTCACGCAACCCAGATTCATGGGACGAAATCAAGTCACTCTTAGATGCTCACTTTGGCGACTCAAGGGATCTTACCGCTTTGATTCAAGATCTTCAAACAATTAGACAATTACCTGGTGAATCGCTCTTAACTTTCGTTGCGAGATTACAAACGCACGAGGCAAAAATTCATGCTTCCATCAGAAAGCAGAATTTAACTAACATCGAAAAGATAGCTCAAATTCAAGTAACTGATTCTATGGTAGTAACCGGACTAGATCCGAAACTTGGACAAATAATCCAAGCTAGTGACCCAACCGATATGCTTTCAGCAATAAATCGGATCCGTCGAGAGCTGCAATTATCTTATTCTGAACAACAAAAATGTCAAAATAGAAACCAATTGTCAGTCAACATTAAGAAACCAAACTTACATCAACAAATTAAACAATGGTCATATTGCAAACGGAACAGTTATACTTATAATGAGTGTATAAGTAGGCAAAGTCAACATAATAGAATTTTCCAAGCATACCAAGACCGCAATTTCAACCAAATAATTCTAATACACAACCTTTTAGACCCCAATTCCAAAATCGACCCCAGTTTAAAAATCGACCACAATTTCAAGTACGACCAACAAAACCAAATTCCCCAGAACAGACCATCGATAATTAGGCCAAACCCTAACTTTCATAGACCTTCATCAATTCAACCAAATCCCAATTTTGATAATTCCCAAAATAGAGCACATCACTTGAACCCACAAGAATATACGCAACCAGAATATTATCAAAACGATTATTACGACCCAGCGTATCAATCATACGACCATAATTACCACAGTGACTATAATAATTACGATAATGACTACAATTCCGACTATTCTAACACTTACGAACCATCATACTCTTACGAAGAAATCCCTCAATCTTTACAACCTCAGGATTTTCAAACACCCCAAACAAAGACCAACCCCCAGGATACAATCTTATCCAAGATCCGATATCAGAGATTTCAACGAAAACCAGAAAACTGAATCTGACGGGCGAGACACCACTAGAACACCACTTTACGTAAAACAATTGTTAACTGTAAATTCGAGAAACTTATTTTATAAGAAAGATGCAACAGATACATTTAAAATTTTGATAGATAGTGGAGCTGGAATTTCAATCTTTAAGCCAGACACCTGCAAAAATTATAAAAGGCAACAAACAGAAAATATTGTAATTCAAGGAATAACAACTGAAAAGGTTCCTATAACCGAATCAGTTCTTATACCATAAATGGCCCTCATAAAGTCTATATGTGCAACTTAGATATCGACTCTGACGGTTTACGTGACTCCGATTTTCTTCAAAAATATGATTGTGTATTGGACATAAAAAATAAGCAACTCATTACAAACTTTAAAACCATACCTGTTTACTAAGTTAATAATGATAATTGTAGTGAAACACAGAACACAATTCCCACGAATAAAATAACAATTCCACCCTGAACAGAACAAGTCTTCATACTTAAAACCAATAAGCTAGCTAACACAGAGGCAGTCTTATTACGGCAAGAAATCGAAAGAGTTTTCATTCCAAACTCTATAGTTAAGATAGATAAGAATGGAGAATTTCTTGTGCTAATCTTGAACGCCAACACCATTGATAACTAGAATTCGATTTATACGAAGACAAAATAATTTCAGTATATGAACATCAACACCAATACAGACTACGAACACACCGACAGACGATATGAAATTATGAATCAGCTTAGATTAGAACATCTCAACGACGAAGAGAAAGAAAACATCACTCAACTTTGTCTTGATTTTGTAGAAATATTCTATTTATAAAACCATAATTTGACATTTACTAACGAAGTTAAACATGCCGTAGAGACAAATAATTCTAAACTCATTTACAAGTCCTACCGCTATGCAAAAGTACATAAGCAGGAAGTTAAATCCCAAATTTCCAAGATGTTAGAGCAAGGAATCATAAGACCATCAAATTCACCCTGGTCTTCCCCCGTATGGGTTGTGCCCAAAAAAATGGACGCCTCCGGGAAACAGAAATGAAGAGTCGTAGTGGACTATAGGAAACTGAACGACGTGACAGTAGGTGACAAATACACCCTTCCGAACATATCAAATCTCCTAGACCAACTTGGCAAATGTCAATATTTTACAATTCCAAAAACAGCCTTTAATGTCAAGAATGGACACTTCGAATTTGTCTGAATGCTATTCGGTCTTAAGAATCCAAAACTAAAGATGCCTCGTCTACATGGACGACATAATAATATATTCACCAACTATCCATGAGCACATTGCACGTCTAAAAGAAGTATTCGCCCGCCTTAAGAAAGCTATCCTTAAAATCCAGCCGGACAAGTGCGAATTCTTAAGAAAAGAAGTTTCGTATTTAGGTTACTTAATTACGAAAGAAGGCGTTAAGCCAAACCCCCAGAATATCGAATGCATTCAGAACTTCCTCAAAAAGAGATTAAATCATTTCTTGGTTTAGCTGGATATTATCGCTGATTCATTCCGAACTTCTCTAAGATCTCAAAACCTCTAACTGAATTATTAAAAAAAGACATCACCTTCAATTTCAACTCACAATATTTAGAATCCTTTAACGAATTAAAACAAGCCCTTACTTCAAGCCCCATTTTATCCTACCCCAACTTCGAAGAACTTTTTATATTAACGACCGACGCTAGTGCCTTTGCGATTGGTTCAGTCCTTTCCAAAGGTCCCCCTTCTAAAGATCTCCCAATGGCCTATGCGTCAAGAACTCATTGCAAGTCTGAAACGAACTTTTAAACTATAGAACGAGAGCTTCTAGCGATAGTTTGGTCTGTAAAACACTTTAGACCATACCTTTATGGAAGAAAGTTCATTCTTATCACCGACCACAGATCCCTTACGTGGCTTTTCTCTATAAAAGACCTAGGGAGCCGATTAGCTCGTTGGCGACTTAAATTAGAGGAATACGACTACGAAATTCGCTACAAGCCTGTTCGCATTAATAAAACGCAGATGCATTATTATCTAGGATTAAAGTCAATCACATAAAAAGGTGCCTCAAATTTCAAGAAAGACTATCTCAATACTCTATACTCCCTACCAACGAAACTGACGACGAAGTCGACCAAACGATAGACATTTCTAACGAACACATTTGTGAAGAATTTAAGACATCTGAAGAATTGTATAAAACAACTTTATTGATAGACTACTCTAAGATAGAATATACTAATAACCAACTTCTGAACAAAACAAATAAAAACATCATCACCTTTTTTCAACAGAATAAGCTTAAAGACACCCATTATAAAATCATAAATAACATATTCGAAGAGAATGCAGAGTTTACGGATAATGAAGTAAATATACTTACTAGTAAAACTATCCAAAACAGAAAATATTTCATTATACCAATCCCTTACAATCCAAATTTTGTCAATGAACATTTTTTTCCTGCCTTGTATAAAAGACAACAAGAGCTCACCCCGTCCATAACACATTTCGTTGAGAATAATCCCGACATTACAGCAATAGAAATGCTTTCATTTATATTTTCCGAGAAAAAATCAATTTTAAAATTTGTCAAGACCTTGTAAAAATCCCCGATGAAGACGAGAAGCCAATTATTCTTGACCAATATGATAAAGGTAAAACACATCTCCACCGAGGTATTAACGAAACCGTTCGTAGAATAAGAGAGAAAAATAATTGGCCTGGAATCACAAAAGACGTCGAAAAATTCATCAAAACCTGCGACACCTGTCAAAAGATCAAAACTTGTAGAAAAAAATAGATAGTCCCCTCGTCATAACAGAAACCCCAAGATCCCCATTCGAAAGAATTAAATCGATATTTTAGAAATTCCATCAAGAACCTACATACTAACGATACGTGACAAACTGACAAAATTTTCGCAAGCTTACGGACTACCAGACAAATCTGCAAAAAGCGTAACCAATACACTGCTACTGTATTTCCACCGCTTTGTTACGCCTATAAGAATTTACTGTGATTACGGAAGAGAATTTGACAACAGTTTATTAAGGGACTTATGCAGTTTATTTGGCATTAATCTCACACACTCCAGCATTGGACACCCGCAATCCAACGGCTTCATTGAAAGGTTTCATGCAACTCTTCTCGAAATGATAAGAGCCCATGTAACAGATCACCTTAACGAACACCCCCTGAATGTACTGCCTTATGCAATTATATGCTATAACCGATCAGTTAACAAAACCCACGGTTTCTCATCGTATGAGCTTGTTTTCGGTCACACAGCCAGTAGACCACCTGAGAATACATATAATCGTAAAGAACTTATAACTAAATACGTTCGAGATCTTAATAATAGGATTTCATATTACTACAGTCTAGTTCGCAAACGCACAGAAGCACAAAAAGAGAAAGCTAAAGAACGTTTCGATAGACACGTTCGAGACAATCCTAACCAGTATAACATCGGAAATAAAGTTTACATTAGGGAATCCCAAATTAAAGACAAGTTACAAAACAAATTCAACGGACCTTTCACAATACAAGAGATTCTCAACAATTCAGCTACTCTCATAAACCCCAACACTAACCAAAAGACAAAAGTTAACTTCGACAGAATGAAACCCTATTTGGAGCCTTAATTAATTTTCAGGGTTATCCTGCTGCTCGAATCAGTATTTTGCCAATACAACATCGAACCGATCAAAAACACATTAGGTATTTATTACCACGACGAGGCAAAACTTACCATAACGAACAACCACTGGACCTTATTAGTGCACAAAAACATCACCCTCCTAATTCATTTGAACACAACACAAACATTCTATAGATACTACAACAAACAGTATCACCTAACTATACATCAATGAATTCCTTTCGTACTATAGTTAAAACACATCTTAGTCTTCTAAATAACATATCCAAATCGATAGAAGAGAAATTCAAAGACATATTTATGGACACTCAACCAGAGAGAGTTAAAAGAGGTTTAATAGATAGAATAGGAACACCTTAAAGACTTTAACTGGATATTTAGACGCCTCAGACGGACAGTACTATACCAAATGCATAGACAGTCTCAAAACAGATCAGAACCAGATAGAACATCTTCTGAAAAGTCAAATTTCAGTTACAAGTTTCGTTATCGATACTTTTAATTCCACCCTGAGAAAGTTACAGTTGAACGAATCAATTCTCAATAAAGACCTCAGCAAAATCGAAAGAGCAGTTCACCAGTTGTCTGATAAGTTAGAACTGATAAATGCCCAATTAAAATTCATTGAAATCTGTGAAAAACTAATGGGAAGTTACATCTATTTAGAAGATAACATCAATGATATCTTGAATGCCATATCATTTGCGAGATTGAATATAATACATTCTGCTATAATATCACCCGATAGTTTGATTGGTTCTCTTAAACAAATATCACAAAATTTAATGAAAAACAACTTACCGCTTCCAGTTAAATACTCAAGCATTGCTGAATATTTAAGAATCATAGATCTAGAAGCATTTCAAACGAAATCTGATTTGGTATTTGAAGATCCCTCTAACTGAACAAAAAGGCTACACCTTATTCCATTTATATCCAATCCCAATTTATGATAATAGAACTAGTTTTCATCATTTGTTATCATTTTCAAATAAATACATTACGCGTGACGATGATTCTCTCACTTATATAAGCATTAAAGTCATTAGTGCGTGTAAATAGTTAGCCCCACAACAGAAACTGTGTTCAAACATTTACGCTTATCCTATAGACAGCAATTACTTAAAAACTATAATAATGTTCCAGATAATTGTCAAACTTCTATCATTTATAGCCAGGGATATAATGTCCAAAAACTAGAAGAAAATGTATGGCTGATAGTTTTATCTGAACCTATACATTCAACTATAAACTGTCCTAACCTCAACAAAAATATTGTAACAAGACCACTAGACCAAAATTGTTATGCATTCATTGGCATGACAAAAATCCAAGCAAGAACGAAGAGAATCCTGGATATTTCACGAAATCCTCATCCTGTCTTGATAGACTACAAATGTTGTGAAAACATTCCAAATAACGTCAAATTAGAAGATCTAACACCTCTAAAATTGAACGATTTGAACCTCGATGATTTAGCAGTATCTAAACACAAACTGGAAAGTACTCCGAAGATCTAGACGACCTCATCAATAAGCCTTTTGCAGAAAAAAATATTTCTTGGTTTTCATATCTAACCATCACTTTAATAATATGTCTCATAATCCTATTTGCCTCAAATGCAAAAAATGGATCCCATGTCCTAGAAGAAAATCTCCAGCCCACGAGGAGCAGAAATCCAACAAAGGACTTCCACGAATCTCAAACTTTATTCTACGACGAAGACCACCCCTGCAAACCGAAGAAGGAAAAGAAGAAGAAGCCTAACTTTAGATTTAAGCTTTTGTAATTTATGTTAAGCAATACTTGATCAAAAATTGCTGTATAACACCATTATTTTATATATGGGGATAGTTGTTATATTAGATTATATGATGATGTAACGTCTATAACATACATTGTTGCATAACCTATATTGTATAAATGGAATTTGATGACAATGCGTCTGGTAATTGCTAATTTTGATACTCAACCCTGGGTACTGCAAGATACGGCACTCACAACAAAGTTGCAACCACCCACACTGTCTTTCCAGACACCTACAGTTGTAATAAGACATTTCATCAGTATAACACAAAATGCAAACTCAACATTTTTAATAATATAAAACCTGAGCAACTGTCGCGCTCGACTCAGTATAATTATTATCATACCAGTAATCATCTTAGTACATAAGTAACTTATTTAATATAAAATAATTTCTGTAACATAATTTCCAATAAATAAAGTGTAAAATTGTTTTTTGAAAAGTGAATTTCAAGTAAAATGTATATATAAAGATGTTTCTTGGGGATTCAATCATTTAATAAATACAATTCTTTTGGTTAAGCCGAGCTTTTGAGAATGTTTATTTTCTTCTTCAGGGCAAAAGTCTTGAATTTAGAATAAGATAGCCAGAAACATTTTATAGCTACTTTTTTGTAAAAAGAATCCCCGAGTCCCTGTCCTACTTCATAATAAACTGGCTCGAGAATGGAAATAAGAATAGCATATTTGTATCTCGAAGCTGTCATACACCAAAATAATTTCCTAGTATTTGTGAAGAATCAAATGTGAAAAAATTGCTTTTGAAGCTCACTAGCATACATTTTTCGATGTCTTCATAGTAGGTTATTAAATGTGGACGTCTTGTTAAGACACTTATCAGTCACGTTGCCGATTGATCGATTGTTTTAAACAAATTGCAATATTGTGGGTACTTAGTTCTATTTGCAAGTTACTTGGGAGATCACTTTTTAATATTTTTCATGATACAGGACTAGTTACATAAACCATATATAAACATATTTCTGACCGACTTCCCGAAAGACGGGGTATACAATTCCTGTATGTTTTTTATGTAGATATTCACACCTTTTCACATTGTATACGTTTACCAATTTTGATGATTCTTTTGAATTTGAAATAGGTTAGCTGACAAATATGATCCCATATTCAAATTTTCAGGGTATGATCAAGTTTATTGAAATACCTAATCGAAAGTGTAAACGATCGACATATGCTCATTTCTATAAAAAAATACTGCGATATAAATTATGTTACTGTGATCTAGAACAGGTACTTAGTTCACTTCGAGACGCACTTAAAGTTATTGCTTCGACATTTAGAAATATATTTTGACCTAGTTGCCAGCTTCCACTACTACTACTTCCACATTAAAAAGCACTACTTAATTAAATTATAAAGAAATGTGCTAACTTGCATGTGAGTACTAACATGCTGATTACGTAAATTTTCGTCCAATTTATTCACACTTAATATCTACATAATAGTCACAACTATGCACAAAGAAACAAAGCAGAAGAGGAACTTTTACAAAATTTGAGTGCGGCCAGTCAGATGATTCATTCATTGAAAAATGTTATTGTTTAATGTACAGAAATTTCAATGCGCGGTTGTAAATTGTTTATTGAGTAACACTAATGTATACTTGGTTTAGAGGAACAGTTTTGAACAGTCTAGGTAATTGTTAATAAATAGGGGAGAGTAGGGTACTTTTAGAATGGACGAATAGTTTCGAGATAAAAAGAAAAATAGTTCATAGTTCAACCACAATGAGATCATTATCAAATCTTGATTGTTTGGAGTGAGTTAAACCAGCGCAGATAAGTAGATCGACAATGTCTTTTGTAGCACTTCATAGAAGTGAAGATGTATTAGACAATGATTATATGTTAGGTATATAATGATTCTATGTTTGCTTTTTTATCTACAATTGCGCGCTTGGCTTAGTAAATGAATAATTTATTAACAAATATTTTAAAATGCCCATTACCAAAGAGGCTCTCCCTAAATGAGATGTTGGTTGAACATTGGAAATTTCGTCTAGCTGCATATTAAAAGACCATTTGCTCTTGAAAAATAGATAAATCGGAAAACACAAGTGACTTTAGGCTTCATTGACTCAAGGGGATTGAAACAGAAATGTTGCATGTCACCAACTCTCTTTCAAATGTATTTAGAAGAACTGCTTAAATAAGGGAAAAAGAAATGTAAGTATATGGGCATACCTCTCCTAGACACATTATAATATACCGTGTCATTTTTTGTGACTGGTGATTATCGTACATGATATTGACGATATCAATTACATGACGAGAAAGCTCATCGACGAATATAAAAAATGGGGATTGGAAGTGAATTTAGATAAAACTGAATATATATGCATATAACTAAATAAATTGACATATTTAATAACTTTAAATGTTTCCTTAGCAACGCATCTCTCATTGTCGCCTACCACTTTAAAACTTCAAATTTCACTTCGATAATTTTCTGTCTTTAATATAGTGTAATATTTTTTCGATATTAAATCATCGTTCTTCCCGTCACAGAAAAAATGTATTATACACGGGAAGAAAATTAGATTTTAGCTCTCGGTTCTTGTCACCATACGTTTCGCGTCGGTCGACAACACAACCTCGAGCTAAAATCTAGTACTTTTTTCCCGTGTATAATAAATAACTATTATACACCAAGTAATTTACATAATATAATAAGAATAAGATATGATTTACTATTTCATATTTGCGCCAGTTTCCCCATGTCTTGTTACAGAAAGGGAGCATTCCCACTTAGGTAGATGATGGCATGACCATCAAAACAACCATATCGTCAAAATTTGCTGGGGTGGAGAGGGGAGTGCTCTTCGAAATTATGAATGATTTGTTAGAAAGGGGCAGTGAAACCAAGGTTCCTTCTCATACCTCAAATCATATATAAAGACCATCCAGACATGTGGAGAGTACATTCATACACTTGATATTAAACAGTTTAATCATGAAGGTAAATATAACACAAAAAATATCGAAAGGCTCATAACTGAGTATGTAACTTTTGAAGTAAAGTTGAGATTGTTGTTGTTTTCTTTTCAGGCTTTTATATGTTTTCTTGTCGTAGGCGCTGTAACCACTCTTACTCAAGGTAAGTTTATCTGTCACTTTCTCAATTCAACAGAATGTGTTTTCTATACTCTTGAAGAGTAAATAAATCATATGCTCAGAGCTTATTTTTTGCAGTAGTAGATTGTGACTTCATTATGTTAAACACAAATATATTAAATTCAATATTATGACGAATTACAATTGATTATGAAATGTATTAATTTCAACAAAAAAATAACAATTACCGAAAGAAATGAAAAGAAAAAGATAGACTTTGTAACCAGCGGCTTCATTCTGTTAATATTTGAATTCTAATCTGATCTTAGATTTAAGAATTTATTTACATGTAGTCTAATTGTAACTGTTGTGCTATTCCAATAGAGGGCCAGTAAGATTCATTTTGTGGCTACAGACGACTATAAGGGTGTTCAAGCAGTAGTTTGGACCAATTTTAAACTATGTTCCGTAATTATAAAGCATGCGCATTTTATTTTGCGTTTCCTTAAAACTGAAATGCTCATGCTTCTGACGGTTTGAACTGCTACTCAAACGCCCTTTATATAAATGTCATACTAGTATTATAAAAATTACTATTATCCACTGAACATTTTCAGCTGGATACCTCAGTAGTGGAAGCGGTTTCGGTGGTGGCTATGGGGGTGGTCACGGTCGTGGCATTGGGGGTGGCTATGGAGGCGGTCATGGAGGCGGCATTGGCGGTGGATATGGTGGAATAGGAGGTGGCCATGGGCTCATTGGCGGCTACAGCAGTGGCTACAGTAGTGGTATCGGTGGAGGATATGGTATATCCGGTGGACACGTTGGAGGCGGATTTGGTAGCGGTATTGGAGGTGGCTACGGAGGAGGTTACGATGGTGGCTTAGGCGGAGGTCATGGAGTTGGTGCCATCAAGGTCATCAAAGTAGTTTCACTGGGAAATAGCGAGGGCATCGGAGGCGGTTATGGTGGTGGATATGGAGGCGGTCATGGTAGTGGCTTAGGAGGTGGCTATGGAGGTGGTCTTGGAGGTGGATACGGAGGCAGTAGTGGATGGAAATCTGGTAAGTTAATTTTTGAAAGCAAAGCTTCTCCAGACATGTGCGTCACCTGGATTAGGGCACAGAAATAGTACCTCGTCTGCGCCCAACTTATATTACATTGTGATTATCGCAGCAGTATGTAAATCGTTTGCGTCCTAATACAAAATATACTCAATGTAATCATATTTATTGCACATCTTTCGAAGACTCTTCTTATAGTTAGAATAGAAACAACTTATATTGTACTTGACTTTTTTTTCTATTTCATTTTTGCAGGTGGATGGTAAGATTCTTTTATATCCTTCAGCCAGATGGTTTATTCTCAAAAAACGAAATCCATCCTTATTTTTTTATGTGTAAATAGAAGCAATGGTGATAATTTTGTAACTTATTAATGTATGATTCAAAAATCTTCTCACAATAAATAATGCTTTTAAAATTATGTGTGCTCTAAAATTATCAAAACTTATCCTATAGGTCCCATAATATTCTATAATATCTATAATAAACTTTTTAATAAACGAAAACTCTCAAACTTAATAAGTCTAATACGACAATAAAACTGGTAGGAAAGATTCCAATTTTAAGTTATCAGGGACTCTCAAAAGTTATCTTATTTTATACTATACTTATACAGATTATCCAGAAATTCAATAAATGTTGAAACTGAATTCTTAATAATAATAAAAAATGAGACAAAGAATTGAACGAACGCATTTTCGCTCTTGACCAAAAAGGGAGAAGGTATACAATTCGAATGTCTATAGCAAAGATAATGGAAGTCATCCATTAACTTTATCTATAGTAAATGTGCACCGATTTGGATGATACCTACTTTTTTTAAATGGAAAGAGAAGAGTTGAGAAATGGTCAGTTTTGTCTAGATCCAATATTTCCCAAAACTGGCAACTTTTTGGAAAATGGAAAATTTTACATGGCAATATTAAAGAAAAGATAATTTCAGGAAATGTTTCAATTCGGTATTTGTTAAGAAAGGCAAAGGTTTCCGAGTTATAGCTGTAAGAAAGTGCATTATTTTTACCGCATTATTCATATTACTGATAAGACACTAAAAATGGGGAAACAAATATTTTGACAAAAATATTTTTTTAATTATTATTATTGCGTATTTTTCACTACATTAACTAATGAGATCGGTCCTGTTTTTGTGAAAAATATTTATTGTCTTATAACTGGTAAAATTATTTCTGTCTGTTCACTCATGTAATTAACACCTCAAGTCTCATTTCAGAATTTAAAGCCTTTCTTGGAAAAAATACTGAAATGTGTGAATGTGAAAATTGTAACGTTGCCTTAAACGCACACTGGCTAGGTCAAAAGCAATTATTAAGGTTGTGGGTTCAAAGTATTTCAGATTAGCAATGGGCGCCAAAGTGTTTGATAGATACATATCAGATCAGATAAACGGATTACATAACACTTAAAAGTAATCTTTTAGACACTAAAATGCTGAAGAAATATAACCAGTGCACTCTGAAACAAATCGACTAAACCCAAAGAAAATATATAAATAAGTGGCAATAAATTATTTATTACCTAATGTGGCTTTTCTTTGATTTTTTTAAATAGTTTGTTACAAAAATTAACTAACATTAATGGTAAGAATAACAAATAAAATTTTAAAGTGCTAAACAAATGTTAACGTTTGAAAATAAAATGAATAACTCTGTCCCAGTTAAAATAAGAAATAAATAACCCCAAGTTTCAATGTGAAACTAAGTAAGTATATCAAGTAAGATAATGAGATTAGAAAGCTTAGGAAATGATTTCTAAAATCTTACTTGGTACATATCCTATGAGAAATTTAAAAATGTTCAAATGTGATACATTAGAAGATATAAGAAAACTTTAAATTAGGTAGATATATAGATATATCTTCTCCCTTCAAAACTTAAATTAAAAAAATAGATAAGCTGATAAACCTTATGGCAGATAGCATTTCAATAAGAAAATATGTAATAAGTCAGATAATTACGATCACGAAATGATGAAATTATATTTATATAAGTATGTGAAGTTCTTAAAAGGAGTGGCTCGCCTTAGGACTCCTCCTTGCTAATCACCCTCACGATGATACAGGTAGGGTCTTCCTCTCGAAATCTCGCGCCTCACGAGGTAAGGGGCGACATCAAAAAAACGTGTCCAAAAAAACTATCGTAACAGACAGCTCTCCGACAATAAACGCTCTCTGAACGATAACGGCTCACCGAAAAAACCTTAAAACCAAGGGTTTTCTTCCAAATTTGGAAAAGGCATAAATCAATCGTTAATGGCACTTGAGTTTAAGATATAATACGTTATATTATTATAAGGATGGCTTCAATATTTGAAGATTTCGAAATTATCCCTTTTCACTTTCACTCTGCCTTACATTATCGCGAGGAAAATTCCAGTCGCAAGTGTATCCCGGACGCATAAATTGATTCCTTACTACGGTAAAGCGGAGCCTTCTGCTGTACCACAGTAAACAATCTAACAATTTTAACGCTCTATATAGGGACAGATTCTTTACTGCGCTACAGCAGTGGTTATCTCTGATCCATAGTAATCAATGTAAATGAAACAGTAGTGTTGGTAGAAATCATACAATTATCCTTCAGACTCCCCCAGTATGTATGTTGTTTAGTAGTTGTAATATAGTTTTGTTTTAGGTATGACACACTGAAAGTTATGTATTAAAATAATATATAGTTGTTCATGTTGAGGTTTACTCATCATTAGTTTTTCAAGTAAACTCTTATAATCAACATGGTAGCAGAGCGCGGTTCGTAACTGTGGACTTGTTTTGGTTGCGGCAGTGAACTTCTGAAGGTGACCAGAGCGAGACTGCTTTAGTTTGACATCTTCATTGTGTTGCTCGAACTTCGCATGTTTAAACATAGAACTCCACAAAATTGAAAAACTTAGAGGGGCGGTTAACTGGCTCATTTGGAAATTTGCGGTGCGGAATTTACTACGTGGCACCGAGGGTGCATATGAGATGTGCTGGGGCGAGCTGTCAAAACCAATGCCTTTGTCAGAAAATGCTGGAGGTAAAGAAACGGCTGAATACAATAAAACATTCAGAGCTTGGGACCGTGGTGATCGAGCGGCAAGTCAAATTACCGTTAAAACTCTCGAATCGAAGGTAATGGCTGTAATAATTGCATGTGAAACGGCCAGAGATATGTGACTTAAACTTCACGCAATTTATAAACAACAAACCAAGCAGGCTGTTCACACAGTATTGCAAATAAAGGGAAAATCATTAATAAAAACGAGCGAGCAAATCCTAGTAACAATAGTTATAAATACCAAGAGCAGAATTTCAAAAACGTTGTCAAAATAGATGCAAAACCAGTAGTAAGATGTTACCGGTGTAAAGCTGTTGGTTACATCCGTCGTTTTTGCAAAAACGGACAATCAGACAAGCATAATATAATGGATCGAGGCGAGTCCAGGGACGAGACGTTCATCTGTGAAGCTCTCAGCGCGAGTATCAACCATTAGTGGATTGCTGACACTGGAGCAATGGATCATGTGACTCATTGTAGTAAGTGGTTTTGGACTTTTGAGCAGTTTTCTACACCTATCAAAGTTTATATTGGTGACAAGTCAACAATGGATGCTGTTGGAAAAGGCATGATAAAATTTGAGGCGCTCTTTGACAATAAATGGTTGTCCAGCCAAATGGACAATGTTTTGTATATAACAACGCACGTAGAAATCTATTTTCAGTTATATCTGCTCTTGATAAAGTTATGAGGTTTGAATCTTCTAAAAATAGCTGGAAATTTGTGAAAGATGGCCTGTGGAATTCGTGCCGGCTCATTATTATTATTATATATATTATAATCGTTCAGAACCAACGAGGATATCCAGTAAAGATTTTTCAATTCAATGGAGGCAAGGAATTCGAGAATGAACAGATGCGTAGTATTATAGCGTCTAATGGAACAACTATGATCATCAGCAATCCCTATACACCAGAGCAAAATGGTCGCTCTGAGCGGACCAACAGAACTGTTGTGGAGTTAGCACGCACAATGCTCATGGCTAAGAATCTTCCCAAGTTCTTGTGGGCTGAGGCGGTAAACACGGCGATTTACATCTTGAATCGAGCAGGGCCGAGTAGAACTGCTGAAAAGACACCCTGTGAGATTTTTAATGGCAGAGAAACTTGTTTTAAGAATCTACATATTTTTGGAACAAGATGTTATGTTCCGAAGGTCAAGCGAAAGAAATGGGATAGAAAAGGCCAGAAAGGAATATTCGTTGGTTATTCTGAGTGTGGCTCCAAACAGAAAATCGGATTGTCAAGAGCAAGGATGTCATTTTCGAGCCTGAAACAACAGAAGATTTGATAACGTTCTTTCCGGAAAGAAAAGAAGAGACCTTATCGATTTCTTCTCAACTTGCATCAGATTCATCGATAGAAACTCCCAGATTAGATGAAGAAATTTCAAATCAACAAGGACGTCTACTCCGCGCTCGGAAAACCTTGAGGGCTCCAGATCGATTGATCGAGGCGATAGTGCTCGACGTTTATGAGCCTCAAAGTTACACTGAAGCTCTGAATTCTGTTGAAAAATCACACTGGAAATCAGCAATGGAAAAGGAAATAGATTCCCTGGACACAAACTCAACGTGGGATCTCGTGGAACTATCTGTAGGAAGACAAGCCATTACTAATCGATGAGTTTTCCGTATAAAACGCAACGTTGCTGGAGAAATTTCACGTTATAAGGCGCGTTTAGTAGTCCGAGGATTCAGTCAGCAGGAAGGAATCGACTATTTTGATACTTTTAGTCCTGTTGCTCGGTTCGACTCCATTCGAACAATGCTGAGCGTTGCTGCTCATGAAAATCTAGAAATTTACCAGTTTGATGTTGAAACTGCCTTTCTCGCGATGCTGAAATATTCGTTTCAAGGATTTTCTAATTTCTTTTGGATTTCAGGAAAGCTGGGCTGATCCCTGTTTATTCTACAGAATTTCATGCAACGAGAAATTGTTTGTGGTGGTAAGTATATGTTGACGACGGACTGGTATTTTCTAAAAAGAGAGGCAACATAGAGACAGTCTTGAGCAGATTAAGTTCAGAATTTAAAATCACATCTGAACCCGCTGATTGTTTTCTTAACGTTCTCATCCAACGTCACAACAACTCAATATTTATCAGTCAAGAAAAGGACATACTTCGACGTTTCAGAATGGAGGACTCGAAATCAGTATCTATTCCCATGGATAGGTGCCAACTAACAGGGAAGCAACGATGGGTGCCAGAGTCAGCGTTCTTACCCAGAGGCTATACGTTCTCTGATGTATTTGGCTGTTGCTACACGCCCTGACATCGCCTTTGCTGTGAGCTACTTGTCACAGTTCCTGGAAAATAATGGAGATTTTCATTGGCAATTGGTTTAGCGGATCTTCAGGTATCTCAAAGGTACTCCCAAGATGGGTATTATCTAGGATGCAACCGGCAAACTTGAGGGTTACAGCGACGCAGATTACGCCAGTGATGAACGGAGACGTGGATCCGTCACTGTTACCGTTTTCAATTTCAATAATGGATTGTCTGATTGTCCTCAAGAATCTCCACCTAAACTGCTCGTGGACAATATTAATGCCTTTATACTCGTCAAGAATCCAAGCTTCCAAAAACGTTCCAAGCACATTGATGTTCGTGCTCATTTTCTACGCAAAGATTAAGAACGGAGAATTGGAGAAAGAACACGTTTCAAGTGAGAACCAGGTAGCAGATATTTTTACAAAACCACTTTTGTGAGTGCTTTTCGAAAGATTTCGAAAAAAAATGGGAATTTGTGATTTTGTTTATTCCGTTTTAGTGTTAATTCCCAGTTTATGTTTTATATATATATATATATATATATATATATATATATATATATATATATATATATATGTTATATAAAGTTATAATTGAATTACTTTTTAAAGTCATATAATAATAATAACAAAGTAAATATTATTTCATAATATTATATTACATCCGCAAGACGCAGTATCTCACCATATCGTATTACATCTGCAAGACGCAATACACCATATCATATTACATCTCCAAGACGCAGTTTAAGAAGATAACAAAAGTGATAAGGATATTTACGTGCCAGAGATGCAGACCAGTAGTCAGCAAGTTACCATAAAGACCATTGTTAATTGTTTATCCAGTTCGGCCTCCAAAAAGACATTACTATGTATTTTAATTATAATATTTCTAGAAGCTTCGATTCAACCTTAGGAGAAAAGATCCATTGTATTAATTTACGTTTCTTTTTATATTTTTAATGACTAAACATTTTTGATTGTATAAATACTAGATCTCTAGCTAACGGCATCACTTGTGAGTTTAGATTCATACAGTCAAGTCAAGTTAAGTTATATTTGTACTTTAATTTTTTGTCTTAATAAATAATTGTTTTTTTTTTAAAAAGTTAATTCCACGATAAGTGATATATCAAATTGGCGCAGTCAGTAGGATAACTCAACGTGATAAAACAAGGCCTACTTCAACAACAAGTTTCCCCTCATTATCACGGTGGTTTCCAAACCTTCAAGTGAAGAATCAACAGCTCCAAAAGAAGAAGAAGAATTAGTAGAATTTGAAGAAAAGGATAACTTCAACGTTGGTAAAACAAGGCTTACTTCAACAACAAGTTCCCCCTCATTATCAACGGTGGTTTCCAAACCTTCAAGTGAAGAAAAATAGCTTCAAAAGAAGAAGAAAAATTATTAGAATCAGAAGAAAAGGATACTTCAACGTTGGTAAAACAAGGCTTACTTCAACAACAAGTTCCCCCTCATTATCAACGGTGGTTTCCTAACTATTGAAGAAAAGAACCGAACAAGACAAATGTACATCTTACTGTAAGTGAATTATCACGTATATTAATTTTTAAATTTTTTTTTTATACTGTTCGATTTTCTTTTATATATTTGATATTTTATATTTAATTAAATCAAAATGGCAAATGAAAGAAATCTAGCTCAAGAGGTTGAGCTTGAACCATATAGAATTTCGGAAATATTTTGTATCGTACCTGAATTTGAAGGTGATCAGATATTTCTCGGAACATTTTTAAATGCATGTGATTGTGCTTATAATATGTCTACCAGAGACCAAAAGGCTCTGTTAGTGATTCACATTAAAAATAAATTAAAGGGAAAAGCGGCTCAACTAATCAGCTCGCGAAATCCTCAGACTTACGCAGAGATAAGACAACTTTTAAATCTTCATTTTGGTGATTCAAGAGACCTTACTTCTCTTATTCATGATTTACAAAGATTAAAACAATTATCGAATGAGTCAGCTCTAACATTTTTCAATAGAGTGCAAGTCTTGAATGCTAAAATGCATGCAAATATACAAAAAACATCAAACTTATCAAATGAACAAAAGGTTGCACAAGAAATTCTTATTGATACTATGGCTCTTAATAGTTTATTAACTGGACTTGAACCCCGTCTAGGACAACTTATTCGTGCTAGTCAGCCTGAAAACTTGTTAGAAGCACAAATTCGCATACGAAGAGAATTGCAATTATCATATTTTGAGAACCAAAAATTTAATAAGCCAGCTTCTAATATTGTAAGTAAACCTCAAAATATATTAAATGTTAGAAAACCCCAAATACAAACTGTAAAATGCTTTTCATGTGGTAAAAATGGTCATACTTCTAATCAATGTCGTTTTCAACAGCAAAGAGCTTTTATTCCAAGCTCCAATCAGAATTTCTACCAAAATTTTCAAAGACCATTAAATTTCCAAAATCAACCACAAAATAATTTACAAAATAGACCAAATAGTAATGTTCCCCAGCAAAGACCTTTTCAACCACAGGGACAATCTCAAGTAAGACCCTCAGTGATTCAAAAGAATCCTAATTTCCAACAACGAACTCATTTAATTGGCCTTAAGAGTGATAATTCTGACTATTATGATGAATATTTAGGCTCTGATCTGGATCATAATCTTTATGATAATCAAGATAATTTTGGAAATAATTTCCAGGAAGATGATAATAATTATTCATTTGATAATCTTTCTGAGTTCGGAAAAGATTCTCAAAATTTTATGTCTGCCGAAGTAATTTCAAATTTCCAAGAATTGCCAATTGCTCAAAATAAAGAACATTTTTCTGAGTTTGAGGGAGATTCTCAAAATTTTGTTTCTGCTGAAGTAATTTCAAATTTTCAGGATTTTCCTATTGCCCCAGTCAAAGACCATCCCCCAGATTGTCCGACAACAGAGAATTTAATTTCAGAAACAGTTACCAGAATCCAAACATTAAATTTCGAAGAGATGAACCCGAATGTAAATTTTCCCGAACAAAATTTTCTTTAAATCCATTTTTGACTGTTAATTCCAAAAATCTTTATTATATTGAAGATGCTTCTAAAGAATTTAAATTGCTTATTGATACAGGTGCAGGAGTTTCTATTTTTAAAGAAAATACTGTTAAGAAATTTCCTCAAAGATTTACTGAATATGTAACTATTCAAGGGATAACTGATCAAAAAATTTTACTAAAAGAATCTGTACTTATTCCATTTTCTGCAAAAGATCCACATAAAGTTTTTATTTATAATCTTAATATTGATTTTGATGGAATTTTGGGTTCAGATTTCCTAGAGCATTATAATTGTATAATTGATTTGAATTCAAAACAATTGATAACTAATTTCAAAACTATACCTCTGTTTAAAGTTACCGAAACATCACACTTGTCTCAAAATAATCAAATTTGTGAACAAGATTCTGAATTCTTACAATTTGAACAAAATACTGAAAATTGTTATAAAAAAATAGCTGAGAAAAACATTGATATTTTTGACATGCCTCATGATTATTCATTAGCTCATTGCGTGGCGGAAGATATGCAAATGCAAAAAGGCATTGCCGCGGAATTTAAGAAACGATTTGGAAATATAGAAAAATTATTAAGTCAAAATCAAAAACAAGGTGGTTTAGCAGGTTTGAAAATTAAGAATGCAAATACAACTAGATATATTTACTATCTTGTAACAAAAGAAACTTCAACCGGAAAACCCACTTATCAGACTTTATGGTCATCTTTAAAGAAATTGAGAGATCATGTTGGTAAAAACAATGTTCAAAAATTAGCTATGCCAAAAATAGGGTGTGGATTGGACAAGTTAGATTGGACGTATGTTAAAAAGATGATATCTTATCTTTTTAGAAATTTAGGTGTTGAAATTGTCATTTGTTTGCCAAAGATACAAAATCGAATTTTTATTGAGCCAAGAATTGAAAAAATTTTGAAATTGAAATGTAATTTAACAAACACAGATGCACTACTTTTCGGACAAGCAATAGAAAATGTTAGAATTCCAAATGCTTTGGTACATGTAAATGAAGAAGGTGAATTCTTTACTTCAATTATTAATTCGAATGCTATTCCAAAAATTGTTGAATTTCCAAATTTGAATCTAGATCCCATTCCGAATTCCGAATGTTTTTTAAATTTTAATTGCGTTAATGAAAATAAAACTAAATTTAATCAACCTGTTGATAGAAACACTATAATTTTGGATCAGTTGCGTACAGATCATCTCAACGAAGAAGAAAAAGAAATTATCACAAATTTATGTTTAGAATTTTCTGATATTTTTTATTTGGAAGGAGACCAACTAACATTTACTAATGAAATTAAACATTCAATTGAAACTGATAATGCGAGACCTATATTTACTAAATCATATAGATACCCCCAAATTCATAAAGAAGAGGTAAAAACTCAGGTGAACAAAATGTTGGAACAAGGTATTATACGTCATTCTATTTCACCATGGTCATCCCCAGTTTGGGTTGTGCCAAAGAAGCTTGATGCTTCAGGAAAACAAAAATGGCGTGTGGTTGTTGACTATCGTAAATTAAATGAAGTTACGGTAGATGATAAATATCCATTACCCAACATTTCTGATCTCCTTGATCAATTAGGAAGATGTCAATATTTTACCACTCTTGACTTAGCCTCAGGTTTCCATCAAATTGAAATTGAACCAAAAGATATCTCCAAAACAGCTTTTTCAGTTGATAACGGTCATTATGAATTCGTTCGAATGCCGTTTGGACTAAAAAATGCCCCGTCCACTTTCCAACGCGTCATGGACAACATTTTACTTGGCATTCAAAATGAAAGATGTCTTGTTTATATGGATGACATAATAATTTATTCTTCTACTATTCATGAACATGTTTCTCGTCTGACTGAAGTTTTCAACAGACTTCAGAAAGCCAACTTGAAAATTCAACCAGATAAATGCGAATTTCTTAGAAAAGAAGTCGCTTATCTTGGACATATCATTACCCAAGATGGTGTTAAAACAAATCCAGCTAAAATAGAATGTCTCAAAAATTTCCCGGAACCTAAAAATCCTAAAGATGTAAAATCTTTCCTTGGTTTAGCAGGATATTATCGTCGCTTTATACCAAATTTTGCCAAAATTTCTAAACCCCTTACGAGACTTTTACAAAAAGATGTTTCTTTTATTTTTAATAATGAATGTAAAAATTCTTTCAATGATCTAAAAGCTGCACTTACTTCAGATCCTATTTTGAGATATCCAAATTTTGAAGAACCATTTATTCTCACAACTGATGCTAGTGGATTTGCCATTGGCGCTGTTCTATCACAAGGTCCCATTGGTAAAGATCTACCAGTAAGTTATGCTTCGAGAACATTATGTAGTGCAGAAACAAGGTATTCAACAATAGAACGAGAACTCCTTGCTATTGTATGGGCAGTAAAACATTTTCGTCCTTATTTATTTGGAAGAAAATTTACGCTAGTCACTGATCATCGTCCATTAACATGGCTTTTTTCCATTAAAGATCCCGGAAGCAGACTAGCTAGATGGCGACTCAAATTGGAAGAATATGATTACAAAATTGAGTACAAGCCAGGCAAAATTAATAAAAATGCAGATGCACTTTCAAGAATTAAAATTAATCATTTTAAAGAATGTGCAAATTTACAATCTAAAATTACAATTTTGGCAAATAATGAAACTAATGAGGTTATACCATCAACAAGTAAAGACCCTAATGATCATATAGAACCACAAAAAAATGAAACACTTATAGAGGAACAGGATGAATTAATGACAGACGAATTTAATAGATTTGTTGACCTTTACAAAACAAAATCAATAATCGATTATTCAAAAATTGAAACATCAAATGACCAGTTACTGGATAAGACTCATAAGAATATTGTCACTTTATTTTGGCAAAATAAACTCGAAGATTTACATTATAAAATTATTGAAGATATTTTTGAAGAAAATTTTGATTTTCAAATGAATTTCGTAAATATTGTTTCTAGTAAAACTGTGAAAGATCGCAAGTATTTTATAATACCTCTTATTTACGATCCAGAGTTTGTAGTTCAACAATTATTTTATACATTATTTAAAGCACAAAGTAAATTTGATCCTTCAAAAACTTATTATATAGAAAATAATCTTGAGTTACCTATTTTAGAAGTATTCTCTTTTATTTTTGCTAATGTTGATTTAAAATTTGTAGTCTGTCAAAATATTGTTAAAACACCTGACCGAGATGAAATACCTATCATATTGGACCAATATCATAAAGGCAAAAGTAATTTACATCGCGGAATAAATGAAACTATACGACGGATAAAATCTAAGTATAACTGGACAGGACTAACAAAAGATGTAGAACAATTTATTAAAAATTGTGAAACTTGTCAAAAAGTAGAAATCTGTCGTAAGAATTTAAGCACTCCTCTGGTAATAACAGAAACACCAAAAACTCCGTTTGAAAGAATTAATATTGATATTTTTGAGTATCCAACAAGAAATTACGCTTTAACGATTCGAGATGAGATGAATTTACTCAAGCTTATCCTATTTCAAATAAAAAAGCTTCAACAGTTGTAAATACACTATTAATATTCTTTCAACATTTTGGAACACCTTTGAGAATTCATTGCGATTATGGTCGAGAATTTGATAATTCATTAATAAAAGATTTGTGTACGCTTTATGACATAAAGCTCACTTTTTCTAGCGTTGGCCATCCACAATCGAATGGTTCTTTAGAAAGATTTCACGGAACACTTGTGGAAATGATCCGTGCACATAAGACGGAAAATCCAGACGAACATCCGTTTAATATTTTGCCATATGCGGTTATATGTTATAATAATACGAAAAACAAAACAACTGGTTTTACCCCATATGAACTGATTTTTGGTCATACGTCTAGTAGACCACCTGAAACTTTATATAATGAAAAAGCCCTTATTACTAAATACATACGTGATTTGAACAACAGAATGCAACATTATTATAAAATTGCACGAGCAAAAACAGCAAGTCAGAAAGAAAAAGCAAAAATTAGATTTGATAAAAATATTTCAGGAAAGCTTCCAGATTATAAAATAGGAGATAAAGTTTATCTTAAAGAATCTCAAATTAAAGATAAAAGTCAAAATTTGTTTAATGGTCCTTTTGAAATTGTGCAATTATTTGATAATTCTGCAATAGTTTTAAATCCACAAACTAATCAAAAATCAAAAATTAATTTCGATAGACTGAAACCCTACTATGAGTAGTTTCTTTGGTTTCAGATTCTTCGTGCTGATAAATATTATATCAGCTCAATACACACTTAATCCTGTTAATAACACCGTTGGAATCTTTTTCCATGAAGAATGTACTATCAAAATTACGAATGAAAAATGGACACTTTTAGTTTACAAAGATCTGGCCCCAATTAAGAAAACAATGGAAAATAATGATAAAATACTTATAGAAATTTTGCATACTTTAGAAGATCCGTCTCCAAGGTTTATAGCTTTTAAGTCTGAAGTTCAAACACACATAAGTTTATTATCACAAATTTCGAATTCAATAGGTCAAAAATATAAAGAAATTATAGGAGAAACTAAATCATATAACTCCAGGGCAAAGCGAGGTATATTTAATGGAATCGGAACTGTTTGGAAAACTATTACTGGTAATTTAGATGCATCAGATGGAGAATATTATAATGATTGTATTAACAAATTATCTCATGAGGAATTTGAATTGGAAAATCTTCTTAAAAAACAAATTTCAGTTACAACTTCTGTTATTAAAAATTTTAATAATACTATACAAAAATTACAAATTGATGAAAAAACTTTTAATGAAGATATAAAAGAAATTCAAAATACTTTGATGGATATTGCTGATGATGTCGCATTTTATGAAGCACAAATAAGGATATTGAATATTTGTGAATCACTAATGGAAAGCTATATTTTCTTAGAAGATTCCCTTAATACAATTTTAAATTCTATCACTTTTGCTCGCATAAGATTATTACATAGCTCAATAATAGCACCTTCAGATTTAATCAATTCTTTACAAGATATAGCAAAATCTCTTGTAAGAAATAATTTACCTTTACAACCGTATACGTCAAATATAGCTAATTATCTTAATATTATTGAATTAGAGGCATATCAATCAGAAAGTAAAATAATATTTGTTCTCAAAATTCCTCTCACTGATCCAGAAGCTTATATACTATATCGACTCTATCCAATACCAATATTAGATGATCGAACAGGTATCTATCATATTTTACCAACTACACAAAAATATATTGCGCGGGATGATGATTCACTGCTGTATTTGTCATTGCGAAATCTGGATAATTGCAAGACTCTTGAAAGAAGCATAAAAATCTGTTCTAATCTCCTCCCATATCCAATTGACAACAATGCAATTTGCGAAGCACAACTATTAAGAAGATTAACTCAGATGCCCAAGACATGTCAAACATCTCTTCTTTTTGTTAAAGATTATAATGTCTATCAAATTGATTTAAATCTATGGTTAATCACTGTTTCGGATCCTTTGCCAATCACGATTAAATGTGGAAATAGGGAAATTAAATCAGAAATTATTAAAACTAATAGTTTACTGAAATTACAACCTGAGTGTAGTGCCTTTATTGGAAGTACAAGAGTTCATGCTCAATACCCAGTTGACACATACCGAGAAATCAAGTATCGAAGTCATCCAGTCACAATTCCATTTGACTGTTGCAAAGATATTCCTGAAAAATTACAAATTCCTGAACTAGAACCTCTTAAGTTGAACAAAATTGATTCCGAAGATTTGAACATTGCACAACACAAACTAAATCAGTATTCAGAAGAATTAGAAAAAATGATGAAACAATCTCCGATCAGTAAATATACACATTGGTTCACCATTTTAACCATTGTAATAATAATTGTATTGGTAATACTTTATGTGACCTGTAAATGTAGAAGAAAGCATCATCGAATTGGAATAGCTTTAACCAACGATTACCCACCATCACCACCAGGACCAGGTTCCAGTATTTCATTCCAGCAAAGTATAAGAAGAATTCTTCCGAGAAGAAGAGCAAGTATCCATGTCGGAGAACCCATAGAAGAAAACATCGAATTAAATCCAAATAAATCATTAACTTAAAAGTTGTTGCAAACTCCACCAACTTTTCTTAAATGGGGGAGTTGTTATATAAAGTTATAATTGAATTACTTTTTAAAGTCATATAATAATAATAACAAAGTAAATATTATTTCATAATATTATATTACATCCGCAAGACGCAGTATCTCACCATATCGTATTACATCTGCAAGACGCAATACACCATATCATATTACATCTCCAAGACGCAGTTTAAGAAGATAACAAAAGTGATAAGGATATTTACGTGCCAGAGATGCAGACCAGTAGTCAGCAAGTTACCATAAAGACCATTGTTAATTGTTTATCCAGTTCGGCCTCCAAAAAGACATTACTATGTATTTTAATTATAATATTTCTAGAAGCTTCGATTCAACCTTAGGAGAAAAGATCCATTGTATTAATTTACGTTTCTTTTTATATTTTTAATGACTAAACATTTTTGATTGTATAAATACTAGATCTCTAGCTAACGGCATCACTTGTGAGTTTAGATTCATACAGTCAAGTCAAGTTAAGTTATATTTGTACTTTAATTTTTTGTCTTAATAAATAATTGTTTTTTTTTTAAAAGTTAATTCCACGATAAGTGATATAACATATATATACAGGTAGAAAATCTTGGGCTTCTGGTTCGTGGATAACAAAAACAAAATTCTCTATGGTATGTTTATATTATATTATAAAAAAAATAACCAACAAACTTCAAATAAATCAACAGACAATGTCAACGATAAATCGTCTACATTAGAACAACCATCCTCAATTGCTATTTCCTGTTTTTGAATTGTGGCAAAACTGACATAAAACACCAGCCTACCTCCTTATTTTCGTTCCATTGTTACAAACATCAACCATGAAACAAAACAATACAAATACTCTTCAAAATTAATGAATTGTCTGTGCTCAAATTTGTAATTGTCAAAAGTCAAGTCATATCCCCTTTCGTTTTCCACAAAATACCATCGCAACATATTGTTCGTGAACAACGTGACAAGTACTATTTTCCGTTTTTGGTTCCTTTGTTTCCTTCCTACAAATTCGTGGAATTTTTCTTATAAAAACATTTAAAAAAATGTTGTCAAAAACCAAGATGAAAAGCTAAAAACATATTTTCCTTTCTATAACCTCCCAATTGGCCATAATAAAAAAACAAAAAAAAAAACAAAAAAAATAATAATAAATACAGTTATTTGATAGATGATGTATACCTCTTAAACATGTATTACATGGTAAGCCTTATGAAATTATAACTTATGTTCATATACTCCATAACCGGAATTTATTTAAGTATCTCATTACAACTGAAGAAGTTTGGAGCCCCAAACGAAACGTTTTGTCTTCAATAAACATACCATAGAGAATTTTGTTTTTGTTATCCACGAACCACAAGCCCAAGATTTTCTACCTGAATATTAATAAATTGTTCAAGAGTTTTTATATCTATACATATATGCATGGGTGAAAAAATGCAGAACTACTACCAATCTATACAAAGAAGCTACGGTGAAAACAATGTGAAACTAATGAAAAGTTTCTCGAAGAACTCCAAAAAACTAATCAATCAATCTAATAGAAGAATTTATCTACTACAATGCAGAACCCGAAATATTATTCCCAAATTTCTAGAAGTGAATCTCCCACATATTTTGTTCTCAACTGTAAACCTGAGACACAAGTTTAAGAAGGTAATATTAAAAAATCTTAAGCATCAAACGTTAAATCTACTCATCACTGACACAATTCTACAAATAAAATCTATCAATAATACTATAGAAAATATAAAATTAAAACTAAAACACCAACTTCATACCCAAATATAAAACAATTTCATCAAAACCGAAACACAAAAAAATGAAAGGCTGTTAAACAAAGTTAATAAAGTTAATAAAGACATATTAAAAAAATTCAATCACTTCTACAAAATAATTCCCGACAAAAAAAACATATGACAAAAACTGGCTAGAAAATAAAACTGATATAATAATACCTGAAGAAGTCCAAGAAATACTTGCACTAGGCCCCAATTTTGCTATTGATACTGAAAAAGACAAAATCCCTATACATGACATTCTAGCAACAATTGAGCTGAGGTCAAATATATGCAATATTATATCAAAATTCAAAACTAAAAATGAAAGACCAAATTTTGAACAAAAGATCCTAAAACAAAAATTTTAAAAAACTAAACATTTCATTAAAAATAACGACAATATCATAGTCCTTAATTCCGACAAAACAAAGAAAACAGTAGTCATGTACCAGAACCAATACGAAGCGAAAATGCAAGGACTATTACAAGATACAACCACATACAAAGAAATGAAGAACAACCCAACGAACATTTATCAAACAAAAAACAACAACCTCATAAAACTTTGGGAAGAAAACAAGTACATTTCTAAAGATATGGCTTCTAAACTAAAAATTCACAATGCTCTACCACCAAAAATTTACGGACTACCGAAATTGCACAAAGAAAATATACCACTCCGACCTATTGTATCAAGTAACCAATCTCCGTCCGAACAACTATCCAAATTTTTAGCGAACATCCTCAGCAACATAACTGGCAAAAATGATTATTACATAAAAGATTATTTCCATTTCAAGACACAAATTAAAAACATAATCGTACCCCCAAACCACATACTCATTTCACTAGACGTAGTATCTCTCTATACCAACATCCCACTAAAGTTAGCAAAAGACATCATTACAAACAACTGGGAAAAAATCCAAAAATTCACTAATTTACCGCTCACTGAATTTCAAAAAGCAATAGAATACACGCTTACTTCTACTTATTTTCAACATAAAGAAAAATTCTATAAGCAAATAGAAGGATGTGCTATGGGTGCTGCAATATCTAGTGTTATAGCTCAACTCGTCCAAGAAGAACTTGAAAACAACATCATTCCTAAATTAAATTTTAAACTACTTTTTTATCGCAGATATGTTGACGATTGCCTACTTATAATTCCAAATGATCATGTTGAGGTTTACTCATCATTAGTTTTTCAAGTAAACTCTTATAATCAACAAGTATTAAGGAAATACTAGTTTATTTCTAAGGTCTAGTAGTTGTTGCTTGGTATTACATAAAAAAGAATACTAAGAAATACAGTTGGAAAGATAATATCCAGATTTTGAAAAGCTTTTTCCATAAATTTATCAAAAAGGTAAAAATTTTAATTTGACTATTATTTTTCAAAATTTACTTTTTATAGACTATACTTAGTAAAGAACAAAAAATGAAGCAAATCATTTAGGAAACAACTACGTTTTGTAATTTGTTGTTAATGCGATTTGGCGTTTACATTTGCTTTTAGACATCTAGGTCTTCTGCGAAATAGACTCCTGCTTCGAGATTCTACCTGCTTGAATACTTGTTACCCCTGAAGTCCAGGTCGAATTTTTCTTCTAGAAATTGAAATAGGTTGAACACCTATTTACCTTTTTCTGAACGAGGGATCGAATGAAAAAAATGTATTAAAGCAGCAGTATCTATGCATTTCAATGTTCTCGTTAATTTTATAACAGTATTTGTCATATCAACTGAATTACAAGTAGAAGCGATATTAGTTATTCCCTGGAATTGCTGTGACAATCCAGCTACTGCAGTTGAATGTTCCTCATCATTTAGGTTACTATCGGAATTGCATATGCCGCAATATGTTTGGAGTATAAATAATCTCTCTATTTTCATCGGGTTGCAATTTTTCTTGATCATTCTGCCTCTCTTCAATGTCTTCTGAGTCCATATCAAAGAAGCTCATGGAAAAATCATCGCCGAGGGCTATTTCAGTAAATTCTTCTTATCTTCCAAGGTAAGAGTAGGAGCCGATTTCAACACAATTCCCAATTTTTGTTGAATTGCAGAAAGGTGCTTACAAAAGCGCCCGCCTTGGCCAAGTATGCAATCATAAAAATAAATATCTGTATATGTAGTATAAAGAAGATTTTTGTCGGTACTGGAGGAAACTCCGTAGGTATTCTTAGCAATTTCATATATTGAAATATTTTTACTTCTCAACATCGGTGTAAGACGATGTCTTTAAAAATTCGAACTGAGGCCTCAAGTTCTTTGTGTTATTTCCTCTTGTTATAAGTTGACTTCTAAAGCATAATATCCACTCTGACTTGCATTCATACATATTTTTATATATTTCACAAGATTGTCATATAACAGATGTATTTTAAAAACTCCTGATAAATCTCTTGTGCATCTTCTTCGCAGGCTGAATAAATCAGTCGCTGGAATTCTGCCATTATTATTCTTGTGTGATCCTTGAAGATTCCATTGTGGCTGTTCCATAACCATCTCCACAACGCCTGAGAAACGTGAAATATACAAAGGAACAAATGGGCTTCAGGGAAAATAGTTCTTAAAGAGTTTCTATTTGCAGCTGAGTCATCCGTCATAATAATATTAGGAAAACGTTAGCCCCCAAACCCGTCAGCTCCGAGCTTTTCTCGCAGCAAGCTAAAAGCTAATGTATAATTGGTCTCACTTTGCTCAGTAGGTAAAATACATGCTAAGCGTATAGCTCCAATCTTAGCAGCAGCAAACAAAAAAGTTACAAACATATTAGTTTGATCACACGAACCACTGGAATTGATAAATACAATGGGCCTCATGAATATAAACGTAGCAATTGCTTTTTCTTATAAAATTTAAGCATTTGCTTGAAATCCAATGAATAGAAACTGAAGTAATTGCTTTTGCTTCCACCAATTGCTATAAAGTGCAGCAATAGCATCTAGTCAAAGCTTTTCCTTAAAAACAGAAGCAATTGCTAGCATTTCCTTAAAATCTGATGAATAAATGGAGGAATTGCTTATTCCAGTGTAGCAATTGTTTGAAATTTTTAAGGCAGGTCGACCGCAGCATCGCTTGCTTGGTAATAGTCAACTTTGGTTCTATACATACACAAATTTATCTATGACACTAAGTTATGGCTGACTATATGAAAGTGCGTGAATGAAAAATCTACAGTGTACGTAGAAATTGCATAGATGAGAATTTCAGAATATTATATCGTTTTTACCGCGAAAATGTTGATTGGTTAGCAAATTATTTTTTGATTGATACAGGTGAGAGGCGAGGAGCTGCACTTTCACCTTTAAGTAAGATGAAATAATTTTTCAAGCAATTGTCGGATCCAGGTTTTCGAAATTCTACAGGTGAAGTACTCGTTTATCAAACAACTGTGTGTATTACAACTAATTCCTTAATGAATGCAGTTTAGGAAGTCCAATATTTTTATCAAGGGAGCAACAAAATTATAATAATGTTTTCTGTAGAGAACGTGTAATAATCGAACGATGTTTCGGACAGTTAAAAACAAGGTTTCCTATCCTTCAATATAAAATTAGAAAGAAATTGTGTACTTGACATTAATGGAAACTCAATAAAAAGTGATGTTCAGACGATATTAGGAAGTCCTAACATATCAAAAATCACATTATGCAGGTTAAATTTCTCTTAAAATTTAAAATATAATCAATTTAAATAGTTGTAATTTCCAACCCATTATCACGTGACTGCGAACGCCTATCAAAATCGACCAAGATAATGACGTACTAATCAAGTCGATGACTAAATCCTCCTCAGAGAGAATATACAATATTGTATCTTCTCTCTGCTCAGATAGTGTTCTCTGCTCTATTCCAACATTGTCTGACAACAAATATAATTCGTCAATTAGGACAGAGATTCAATAACCCCAATTCGCTTTAATAATCATGTAAGTATCAAAATATGAACATTTATGTAAATACAATATTTCTAAAAGAAATGAAATAGACAAAGTTACAGATGGTCCTCTTGTCTACATCCAACATTTATAAAAATATTTTCCGAAGCCTTGAAAACTATTTGTTTATTGCCAGTCTTGTTAGTATATTTTTTTATATTTCTACGTTCATATTACAATTTTTTTTGGTCAATTGTTTTGTTGTTAATAAAACTTAATAAATATCGTTATAATTCAGTACTAAGACAGCTAATGCGGCCTTCTTTTCTGCCTTTACTTAGACACGGAACTCGTGATTTATTGAAAACCGTTTTGTTTTCTTCTAATTTTTGGACAAATGTCAGTTGTTTATCAGTAATTTCTTCATCACTACTATTGAAATCTGCGTTACAATATTTATTGTATGTTTCTTTTCACACAAAAGCAATTAAACTAAAGTAACATTCAAACTCTCTGAAAGACGGACAAAGTAGGAGAAAAGATCCATCGCGACGTTGTACACTTGCGCCAAGTCTGGACCAAAGTTGAGCAAGCAAAAGCTACATCGACTTAAGAAAAGCAGCAGTTGGTGCCTACAACAACAAACTACAACGGCAGAACTTCAAAATTACCAGCACCAATGGAATTAATATTATTTTGTATTTTTCAGTGCAACATCTAATAAAGTCGGTCCAATTTCTTGTAAAAAATATTTATGTCACATTTTTGAGTATAACATTAGTCATGAAAATTGTTGAACGTTCACTAATACTCTAAATACCCAAAAATATATAGGCTTACCTTGTACTTATTGTTTATTATTCAGAGATCTCAAAACATCGCGGCGCAAATATACATATTTCAGACTTTACTGCTGTAACTTGAAAACCGTAACTCAATTAAAATGTTGCTACATATAATCTTTTCTTTAATTCGGCTGTCTCATATTTTCAGTTTTCGAAAAAAGTTGCTCTTCGACATAGCGGAAATACGCATACCTATCACATATTTCAGACTTTACCATTGCGAAACTCGGAAACCGTAACTCTTTTGAAAAAATTTTCAGCTTAAACGTTTTCGGATATGGTCCCCTTTCTAATTTTCAAATCTCGAATTGTCGATTCTCGGAAAAATTTGCCCCTTCCACATAGCTGAAACACACATTTCAGGACGTTTGTTGTTGCATACTTCAGAATCTCATCTAATGATGTCGATCAAAGTTCACTAGTCGCTCTTTTTGACCAGTTTCTCAAACGGAGAAGTTATATCTACAATCTGTGAAGTTTTATATGTTTGTTGGCGCGTTTCGCTTAGTAATCGTCGATATTATTTTATTTCTTTCTTAAAAGGTGGTAATTTCTTTCTAAAATATGAGACTTAAAAATTAAAGAGGAGATCATATCTGTAAACTTTTGAACAAGACATTTTTCAAGAAACGGTTTCCGAGTTATAGCAATTGTAAAATATGAAATATGTGTGTATGTATTGAAATCTCTGAATATAAGTAGAAGTTCAACGATTTTGACAACTAATGATACACTCAGAAATGCGAAATAAATTATTTTTACTAAAAACTGGCACCGAAGAATACAAAATAATATTAATTTCACTGGTTCTGGTACTTTTGAAGTTGATGCGAAAAGTCTTCTATATACCTATTAGTCGGAGAGCTGGCTACATAAAACAGCATCGATAAGGTACACGACATTTGCGCTTGGAAATGGGGAGCCCGTAATTAGTACATCACCAAACCGCATATCTGGCACTCTGTACAGGTCGGATATGAAAATGCCAGCCGGTTTTTACGGGCGGAAAAACCCCATATGGTACACGAGTGAAAACTCTTTGATCGCGGGGTCCGAACCTCAAACAAGAACGGTGTAACGCCAGAAGTTTTGCAAGTCGGAAAACCCTCTCCAGAAGCGATTCAAAGTACCGGAAAATTCCTCTGAAAAATCCGATTTTGTACATGAGGGAAACCTTGTGGAATATGGGGCCGACATCTCAACTAGTGCCAGAAGTTTTGGGGGTCGGAAAACCCTTGCCAGAAGCGACCGAGCGTGCCGGAAAATTCATTCGAAAAACCTCGTGGTACACGCGTCAAATTTTTTTACCTGACTTTAGGGGTCTTAACTAAGAGCGGTGTGATAACGCCAGAAGTTTTTCAGGTCGGAAAACCTTTGAAAAAAATAAGGAAAATCGACGTATTTGTGAAAATGAAAACTGTTCGCATTCGTCTACAATGAAAATTATTTTTGATGGCTTCATTAAAACTATCAGTTTGCGCTACCCAACACTAAAAAAACGATGAAAACTCGCTGAAATACAACCTTTTTTTTGCGCGCGTGATTTTATACCGCTTACTCATTTTCGGCCGTTTTTCGCCGCCACCGCCAACGTCGCAACCGAATCCGATCCATCAAAAAAAAATAAAGCTATAATCAAATGTGACGATACCGATATATTTATTATTTTACCGGGAAATCTACATAAATTAAAACAAGAGATTCAAATTTCTTTATTATTTGGCGTTTCCGACAATATGAGACTGATTGATGTGAGTAGCATACATGCTGATTCAATTATGCAAGGCACTCCCGGCTTTTCACGCTTTTACAGGCTGCGATTATAACCCGTCTTTCTTCAAAAAGGCCAAGAAAAGACCGTATAATCTATTGTGTAAATCGAACGCATTTCAAGGTGCATTTGCTAATATGACTGACAAGAATATGGATATCGAAAGTGTTTTTTCTGTAATTGAAAATTTTGTATGTCGCATGTACTCCCAAGGTAAAAGTATAATTACTGTTAATGCAGCTCGAAATGCATTATTTATGGCCAAATTTGATTTTAAAAATACTGACGAATGTTTTGAAAAATTAAGTTCCAAAAGCATTGATTCCACAATGATGCCATCCTGCCAAAGAGAACTGTATCAACATTTCTTACGAACTCATTATATAGCTTCGGTATGGGGAAACGCGGAACAAGTAAATCCGACAGAACTGAAACCTCATGAATGTGGCTGGAAGAAAGAGAATTCCATCTATGAGTTCCATTGGTTTGATGGTGACCAGTGACCAGCGACTATTAAAGATGTTATACTAAATGAAGTCGCAGAAAATGAGGGTACACGATTTTATTTTTTATTATGGCTTATCTATTAATGAAACTTTTTATTAATTCATTTATTTGTATTTTCTAGATGAGCCACCAGTATGTGAAGATGAGGAGATGATTGAAAATAGTCAATTACACGCAGAGAGCGACATTGACGAAAGCGACGATGATTTGGAAGACGAAAGAGATGATTACGATGATTGAATGAAAAAATATGTATGATTATGAGCGTCAAATCGACATTATTCTCGTTTTTTATGTTAATAAATCTTATTTACTCACATTTATTGTTTATACAGCGCAAATTTAATTTTATTATTATTATATTGCATGTCAAAAATGTCGTACCGAATTAAAAATGAGATGCGCGCATCAAATGAGCGAACACGTACACACATTTCTGTGCTGAGAAGCGAGCACCATCTTGCCCCAACGTTCTTCGAAGTTTCTTGGGGCACTATGAGTCGATGAGTATTACGGAATTACTTTTAACAAAAATACAACTGTTCCAAGATATTTAAAAAAAAAATTAAATGAGATTAGCGCTGTAAATGAATTTTCAAAAAAAAATAAGAGGCCGATTTTTGCGGTTGCGACGTTGGCGGTGGCGGCGAAAAACGGCCGAAAATGAGTAAGCGGTATAAAATCACGCGCGCAAAATAAAGGTTGTATTTCAGCGTGTGTTCATCGTTTTCTAATGATTTTTTTTAGTGTTGGGTAGCGCAAACTGATAGTTTTAATGAAGCCATCAAAAATAATTTTCATTGTAGACGAATGCGAACAGTTTTCATTTTCACAAATACGTCGATTTTCCTTATTTTTTTCAAAGGTTTTCCGACCTGTAAAAGTTCTGGCGTTATCACACCGCTCTTAGTTAAGACCCCAAAAATGAGGTAAAAAAGTTTGACGCGTGTACCACATGAGAGTTTTCGAATGAATTTTCCGGCAGTCTCGGTCGCTTCTGGCAAGGGTTTTCCGACCCCCAAAACTTCTGGCGCTATTACGCCGCTACAAGTTGAGATTTCGGCCCCATGTTCCACAAGGTTTCACTCGTGTACCAAATCGGATTTTTCAAAGAAATTTTCCGGTACTTTGAATCGCTTCTGGCGAGGGTTTTCCGACTTGCAAAACTTCTGGCGTTATTACACCGTTCTTGTTTGAGGTTCGGACCCCGCGATCAAAGAGTTTTCACTCGTGTACCATATGGGGTTTTTCCGACCTTTTTTTCGCCCGGGAAAACCGGCTGGCATTTTCATATCCGACCTGTACAGAGTGCCAGAAATGCGGTTTGGTGATGTACTAATTACAGGCCCCCCATTTCCAAGCGCAAATGTCGTGTACCTTATCGATGCTGTTTTATGTAGCCAGCTCTGGGACTATATAACAAAGTCTATCCTTCGATAGACTTTACCTATGAAAGTCTTTCTAAGGAGAAGTCTGGTCACTTGTTTGATCTCCTCGAAAACGCCGACGTTTTTTGCGGAGCGGTCGTAAATCATTTTTACTAGCAGCTTGCGAGTGATACGCGGGTTATTTCAAGTAAAATTTTGTAACTGGTGGTGATATTATTTGGAGATGCTCTTACGAGGTGAGATCTAATTTATTTTATACGATAGTGTAGATTCTGTATACTTTTTATAATATTATTCTGTTTAATTTGTATACTATTTCTATTTAGCATTTATGTGGGTTGTTATCAAACGATAAAACTTTTGTAGGTGAGTCTCTTATTGTTTTTTTGTATTTACGGTACAGCACGTAGAAGAAAATAATTAAATTGAAAGTATTTTTATTGACTTACCAATTCTGCATATTTTTAGCAATAGGTAGGTACAGCAATAATATGAAATCAAAACAAAGGCAAGTATTATTTTTATGTAATACATTTGATTCTAAGTTTAAGGTAATGTGCAACGAGCAAAAAGACAAAAAAAAAGCTAAACTAAAATTACTTACTTCATGAAACAAGATTACATTTTTTTTAAATAGGTAGGTAATTTTGGGTTTTCTTTATTCTGTTTTTGGGATTTTAATTCCCTGTTTGCAAATTACAGAATGGAATAAATCCTTACCCTTGTATAGAAAAAAAACTTATTTTTTAAGTCATGTCCTATGCTACCCTGAGTACAAAATGTTCATCAAAAATATATTCCATAGATATAATATATTTTAAGTTTTTTGGAGGCACTGTTAATCCCCCAAAACGCCCTTGACTGCCTTTATAGAAATTTTTGACAACATATTGTAGATGTCTCACAAGTATCATTATTGCAAAAATCTACAAAAGTATTACACGTACGCTTTAGAAGACATTTTCTCAAAAAGTATCCACCTACGGACAAACACTAATGCATTGCCTTCTTCCGTCATTAAATTTTGATAATCATTACTTGCTATCTTTATTGATCTATAATCTTTTGCGTTACTTAAAAAATTCAGTTCTTTTTACTAAATCAGGTGTTATGGTTACAAAAATTTCATTGGCATCGGCTGAACAATAGGAACCTACCTTCCTGTTCAGCGGTTAAGCTTGCTCTCCAATAAAGCCTGAACCGTCTTTCCTCTGCTGATGTCTTGAAAAATATACATAAATTCTATCTATGATAAGTTTATTACGGCAAGCGTTTTTCTTATCTCACTCTTTTTCGATCATTCAAATAAAAAAGGAGCATTCGTTTTACATAAATCTAAACAACAATAATTCCCATGAGAAAGCATCATAAATATTCAACAATTACAAACAATAAAAAAAACAATGAGTCACAACACTCTTTTATTTGGCACACCCAATATATTTCTATCGACGCCACAGTGTAACACACCTCTGGTTGAATCTCCAGCTCGTACTGGGAAACATATAGGCAAAGGACGCAGCGACGGCAGGAGGGGATTTTGGTCGACTTAAAGGGAGTGACGGACTTCTTCTTAGATCAGCCCGTGGCAACTCTTACCATATGGGAAAATATTGACCGTAAGTTGCCAAAGTGTACCGATTGATCGCTAGTATCGCTTCCGACAATTAGTGGCGGTAACATTCAAATACGTAAATGTTCTATTATAAATATGTTATCTGTCTAACGCCGCTATCCTCATTTTTCTGAAGCGTTGTTTGTATTTGTATTTGTAGTATGTTTTCTCTGGTTTTGTAGCTTTTGGATGTTTTGAAGGTACGTATCTGAGAAATGAGAGAATATGCACGTTTTTTCTGCAATTCTCTGTTGTTGAATGTGAATTTTATTCTCTATTACTATTTTAGTATCTTATTCTTATCATTTAGATTTTAGATTTAAGAGAGGGTTACATTGCACTGCGACCATAAGGTCTATTGTGTCCCCTACCTGAGTTGCACTCGCCTATACGCGGTCTACAA
Source organism: Crioceris asparagi (assembly GCA_958507055.1). Taxonomy (NCBI): domain Eukaryota; kingdom Metazoa; phylum Arthropoda; class Insecta; order Coleoptera; family Chrysomelidae; genus Crioceris; species Crioceris asparagi. Next base: position 50,943,028 of record OY293827.1, read on the forward strand.
CTCGCCTTCCAGTTCCAGAGTTCTAATGAACTCCAGTATCTGGGTTGGCTTCAAGGAGGATACTTCCTCACTACTGCAGGTTGCTATTCCAGGGCACTGTTTGCGTTGGCTAGCAATGGCGAGGCATTCCGTCACCAGGTGATCCGGAGTTTCCTCCTCTTCCCCGCAGAATCTGCACTCGTCATCCTCTGCTAGACCTAATCTCATTAGATGCTTCTTGAGGCGACAGTGTCCTGTAAGAAATCCAGTGAGTAGGTGTAGCTTGTTCTTGCTGAGATCCAAATACCTTTGGGATCGTGCAGTATCAAAGTTTCTTAGAAACTTTTTGGAATGATCCAATCCAGGGGTATCCCGCAAGAGTGTTTCTCTTACGGTTTTTTCCCTCTCCAGAAACTCCTTCTTGTAGGTGCTTTTATCTGTGCCACAGAAGGGTTCTGGGCAAGTAAACGGAGTTTGTGCTCCTTTCCTGGCAAGTGTGTTGGCCTCCTCGTTGCCTTTGATTCCCGAGTGGCCGGGAACCCAGACTAAGTAGACCCTGTTGTTCTTGCCTAGCTCATTGAGCTTCCTTCGGCACTCCCATACCATTTTAGATTCAATGGTATGAGAGTTCAGTGCTTTAATTGCAGCTTGACTATCAGAATGTATTGCAATGTCACATTTCTGATAGTTTCTTTCAAGGTTCACCTCCACGCATCTCTCAATTGCAAGCAATTCTGCTTGAAAGACGCTTGGGCAGCGGCCTAGCGCAAGTGAGCATTTGGTGCGATTCCCAAACACTCCAGCGCCTGTCCCCGTCGTGGTCTTAGAACCATCAGTGTACCATTTAATGGTATTCTTTTTGAGAGCTTGGGTTGTGACCCCCTGTCCCAATCTCTGCTACTTAGCACCATGGTGAAAGTTCTCTCGATGCTAATTTTCTTTGTCATTACATCACTGGGAAGGTTTGATGATGGGATGTGCTTGGACAGAGAGGACCAAGCTCTCTGATTCCGAATTCCCACAATGTCTGAACCTTCCCTAGATAGTCTTAGAATGGCCTCATGGGCCAATCTATCTATCACTAGATGGAGAGGTGTGAGATCTGTGATGATCTCTAGTGCCCTGGTCGGGCAAGTTCTCATGGCTCCAGTGATACAGACACAGGCTAGTCTTTGTATTCTATCGAGGGTTTTCCTCGTATTCCTCTGACTTGCCTTGCCATGCCAGGCTATTGACCCATATGATATTATCGGTCTTACAATCATGACGTACATCCATCGCAGTATTTTTGGGTTACATCCCCAAGTCTTACCAGTCAGATTTCTGCACACCATTAAGGCCTTTATTGCTTTGCTAGCAGTAGCCTCAATGGGCTTGTTCCACAGAAGCTTGCTATCTAGTGTTAATCCCAGATATTTGACTTCAGCCTTCCAGCTTATTATGTCTCCACTCAAAGTGAGAGGTTTCATAGCTGGAAGTTTCCTTTTCCTAGTAAATGGAATAATTGTGGTCTTGGATGGGTTTATGCTAAGCCCCACTGACAAGCACCATTGCTCAATAGTTCTGAGGCCCTCCTGCAATAATTCGCATAGGGTGTTCGCGAATTTTCCTCGGACTATTAGGACTATGTCGTCGGCATAGCCTATACATGTGAAGCCAAGCTCCGTGAGTTTGTGGAGTAACTCGTCTACGACTAAGCTCCATAGGAGGGGAGATATTACTCCTCCTTGAGGTGTTCCACGAGTAGCTTTAACAGAGGTGGTATGATCACCTACTTGGGCCTCAGCCATTCTCGTCTTCAACATCTCATACATCCATTTGATAACGGTCTTGATCACTCCTCGCCGTGTGAGTGCCTCCCTGATTGACACATTTGTGGTGTTGTCAAAAGCCCCAGATATGTCCAGGAAGGCACACATTGCGATTTCTTTATTGCTCAGAGAACTCTGAATGACCTCAGTTAGCTGATACAGCGCGGTTTCTGTTGAACGCCCCGCCCTGTATGCATGCTGACATTTATGAAGTGGTTTGTCCTTCAGAATCTCTGTTCTTATGTAGTTATCCACTACTTTCTCCATCGTTTCAGTAGAAACGATGTTAAACAGATAGGTCGAAAAGATCGGGGATCAGTCCCATTTTTCTTCCCTATTTTCGGTATGAAGATTACTTTGGTTCTTTGCCATATGCTAGGTATAAAGCCCCGTGCTAGGCAGCTTCTTGTAATCTTCAGGAGATGGGGAAGGATCTCCTCCATTCCTTTCTGTAGGAATATTGGGAATATGCCATCTACTCCCGGCGATTTATAAGGTTGAAAGGTGTTGACTACCCATTCCAACCTTTGTCTTGTGAATATCTTCTTAGCAATACTCCAATCTTTCTTGCGAGGATTCTTGGTTTGGATTGCTACGCCAATACTACTGAGGGGTTCACTTCCTGGGAAGTGTGTTTTGAGAAGTAGAGCAGATCGCTCCTCTTCTCCCTCAGTGTATGACCCGTCTGGCTTCTTTAGCGACATTAAGGGGCTGATTGCCCCTTTTGCCATGACTTTTTGCAATCTGGCTACAGTAGGAGTCGAAGTGATCTTTTCACAAAAAGCTTGAAAGTGAAGCCTCTTGGCCTTCCTGATCTCCTTATTGTATTGTGTGAGCTTCTCGGTGTAGCCCTGCCAATTATCGTCTCTTTTAGCCCTGTTGAAGAGCCGACGGACATCTAATCTGAGGTTTGACAGGTTTTTTTTCCACCAAGGTGCTTCCTTGCTTGGTCGAGCTTTTGAGAGTGGGCAACTTGATTGAAATGCATCCGTTATCGCCACACTGACCAGTTCGACCTCTTGATCCAGATCGCAGTGTGTTTGACCCCATTACTTTCGATCTGTTCCAAGTTTTGCTTCAGAAGGGTCTTATATTTAGACCAATCTGTATTTCTAGGGTTACGAGTTGGAGACAGTGAGGTTACTTCCCCCGCAATCCTAAACTCTATAATCCTATGATCGGAGAGAGAAGGTTCCTCCATCACTCTCCAATCAATTACGTTATTCCTGGCAGTAAGGCTGGCAATTGTTACGTCCAGGACCTCTTCTCTTGCTCTCGTGACAAAAGTGGGGGTTGTTCCCACATTAAGGGTTTCTAGATTATTAGCTAAGAGATATTCAAGTAAGCACTCACCTCTAGGGTTGTTGTTCGTGCTTCCCCAAATAACATTGTGCGCATTGGCATCACAGCCTATGATGACTGGCAGTTGTCTGCTATTGCAGTATTGCACTAGCTCTTGAGCTTCGACTGGAGGTATTGCAGGATTGTCTCTAGCAAAATAAGCCGATGCAATAACTATGTCTCGGTTGATGCCCCCAGTGTTGAGGTGTACTAGAATTGGAACTAGGTCCCTAGTCATGAATTCTGAAACACATGTGTAATTAATGTTATTTCTTATGATCACACAGGCACGAGGGGACTCCTGCCTCTGGTCATAGATCAATTCTGAGTCTTTGGATGCCAAACCTTTAATTTGGCCTGCTTTGCCTGTACAGGGTCCTGGATCAGTACAAAATCCAGTTGGGATTTCGCAAATAGCCTTGCAATCACTGCTGAAGCTCCCTTCGCGTGATGCAAGTTCACTTGCGCCACCTTGGAGAAATGGATGAAGGTGCTGTAGTCTGGGGTGTAGGGGCTGGGTAGTCCAGCCTCTAGTTCCCCCCCTCCTCTCTTTCTTCCTGTCCCTCATCAAGATCCATCGGGAGGGTAGTCTCCTTGGAGCTCGAGCGGGTATCTGGGTCTCGGGTTATGGCCTCGACCCCCGCATGGGTTCGCCCTTCCCCCAGGACTGCAGAGAATTTCTCAGCCGCCCCGGCTTCTTTGGCAGAGCCAGCAGAGGCCTCGACCAGACCTGAGCTAGCAGTTTTATCCTGCACACCGGAGTCCGTAGATGTGGAGGACATCTCCGCATCTTTTGGACCTCCCGCAGGTTTATTTTTCTGTTCCAGCCCCGAGACAGACACACGTCCAAACCTAAAGTTTAAGACGCATCCTTCTGCCTTCAGAGCCTCTCCTGATTGGTGATCGATCCCAATCGTGAGGACAGTACCGGTTCCCTCCTTTTTGCAGTTGAGAACTTTCCAGGCTCCGGTACTGAGCCAGGTGTTCTGTACTTCGACGAGTAGGAGGATTTTCTCCGTCTCCATTTCGAAGCTTCTTGGGAAGTAAACCGTTATAGTGACGGATTTGGGAATGTTTTTCTCCTCCACCGCCACTAACTCGGGTCCTTTCCAAGACCTCAAGGCCGGCACTACTCCAATGCCAGTCCGCCGAATCCTGAGAACCGCAGTCCACCAGCATCATTCCACAGCGGAAATGTATACCGGTGAAGTGCATTCCCTTCACCTCTCTACTGCACATCTCTTCCACTAGAGGATCCTCCAGTGTTAAGAGCCGCTGTGGTTCAAGGATTACTCTAGGGTAATCCTTGGGTATGATACCCACACGAATAGCCTTTACGGCCTTGGCAGCTGCAGCGTATCCAGTGGCATGCCCGGTTTTTGCTGCAGCTGTTTTCGGCTTTTTAGGCTGAGGCCTTTCCGGAGGAGTGATATGCTCCGCGCCTCTCTTTCCTGTCCCTTTTCCCGTCGGTGTTACCTTCGAGGTCGGGACAGTAGGTGGTATGGAGTGTTGAAGAGCCTGTTTTCTGGCCTCCTCAGGTGCAAGTCCCTGATGGAGGAGTCGCAGGTACTTCCGCACTCCTGCTCCACTGAGACCCTTTCTCAGTGGATCGTCTCTGCCGCCCGGCTGTCCGAGTTTCGGCAGACGGCAGACGATTCCTTTGCCGTTTGGCATTTCCCTTTTTTAAAGGGAGCCCGGATGAAGAAGTGGAGGCTTTCTTCATCTCTCCTCCGGTGAGTTTGGGATTGTATGAATTTTCCATAAAGTTCCCACGAGTAGCTGGGGACAAATCGGTCCACTTGCGTGCAGAGCCCCGCATGCAGGAGTAAGGGGTTAATACAATGGAGTTCCCCCTTGTGCTCCAAGGTCGAAACCAGTAGAGACCAGTCCTCTATCTGGCCATGCATCCCTCGGCCTGGTTTCCCGCCTTGGATTTAGAATTTTTGATGAGGTTATTTCCTCTTGGTCCGGGCGGTTAAGCCAAGACCCCCCCGCATCACTGGCCCGCGAGACATGACCACAGACGACCAGGATGCGTTGGTTTGACAGGGTGGTTCCGAGGTTAGCTCGAAAGCACACCTGGCATCGTTGTACCTGAGTGCAATTCCCTTAGCCACGACACTACAGCTGTGACAGGTGAAGTTGGTCTTATCATTCGTATCTTATTTATTTCAGTGTTCGTAAGGCTCAGTGGCAAGAAAATGCCACTAAAGACATGCTTTAAGGCTGCCGAGAAAGCTGGTTGAACCCAGGAAAACATTTGTAATTAGGTATGGCATGATGAAAATACGAAGGAAAATGGAGAGCAACAAAATTTATATATACAAAGTTTTCAAGGAAGTTCATCCTAAAACTGGAATATTAAGCAAAGGTATGTGTATCATGCATAGCTTTTTGATTGACATTTTTGAACGTATTGTTGCTTAAGCTTTCCGTCAAGCTCATTATATAGAGATCAGAGTAAACAAAAGAGATCGCAAATAACATGTAGGAAATAACTGTTAATCTACTTCTACCAAGTAAATTAGCGTACCATGTTGTAGGTGAAAGAACCAACTAGTACCCCGGTGAAGCTAAAAATATAGAAAAGTTGTTGAATGAGAATTTTATTTTATTCTCTATTTCTATTCTAGTATTTTATTCTTATCATTCGTATCTCATTTATTTCAGTGTTGGTATCGCTCAGTGGCAAGAAAATGCCACTAAAGACATGCTGTAAGGCTGCCGAGAAAGCTGATAAAACCCAGGAAAACATTTGTAATTAGGTATGGCATGAACAAAATACGAAGGAAAATGGAGAGCAACCCAATTTATACATACCAAGTATTCAGGCAAGTTCATCCTAAAACTGGAATATTAAGCAAAGGTATGTGTATAATGAATAGCTTTTTGATTCACATTTTCGGACGTATTGTTGAGTAAACAAAAGAGATCCCAAATAACATATAAGAAGCAACTGTTAATTTACTTCTACCAGGTTAATTAGGGTATCATGTTGTAGGTGAAAGAACCAACTAGTACTCCGGTGAAGCTAAAAATTGTTGAATGTGAATTTTATTCTCTATTACTATTTTAGAATCTTATTCTTATCATTCGTATCTCATTTATTTCGGTGTTGGTATGGCTCAGTGGCAAGAAAATGCCACTAAATACATGCTGTAAGGCATGATTGATAGTTTATAATGTATTGCTGTTTAAGATTGTCGTCTAGCTCATTATACAAAGAGATCAGAAAATACTTAATAGATTGTTTGTCTTGTGAACTCTTTACCGAGCATGCTTTTCTCATATAAGCCCAGATGTGTAATGATGTATTTTTTATTGCAGTGAAATGGTGGTGCACAAGGCAAAATCGAATGTTTGCAGATGAACAACGGAAGAAGAAGGCTGGCAAAAGTAAAACACCTCAAAGGCATTTGAAGAATCTAGTTTCCGAGTCCTGGTGGTATAGAGAGAGTATAATGAGTGCATAAATGTGAGTATAGCTGAATTTTGCTTGTAATTATTTCAGTTTAATTGTAATATACGGTGCAGATGTTTAAAATTTGTTTTTTTTACATGTCTACTTGAGGGGCAACAGAAGAAGGCTGAAGGAGAAATGGAGGAATGCAAGGGCAGATGAAGTATCCAGCGACCGAGTCCTGGTGATGTACAGAGCATAATGAGTGCATAAATGTGAGTATGGCTGAATTTTGCTTATAATTATTTCAGTTTACATGTAATATACGGCGCAGATGTTTAATTTTTTATTTTTATTTATTTGTCTTATTGAGGAGCAGCGAAGAGGACTGAAGAAGAAGTAGAGCAATGCAAGGGCATATGAAGTATCCAGCGTCTGGGTCCTGGTGGTGTAATAAGTGTTTTACAAAAGCAGTTATTTGGACAGTGCTCTGGGTAATAATTTATTATAATAATAAGTATATTATATAAGTATATTGTTATAGTAATGTATGTTGATGTTCACATTGGCGACCTTCAAGTTATTAAAAAAATACTTCTAACTTTTCGTGTATTTATTATGACTTTATTAATTTCCCTTAGACATAGTGAAAGGAGTGAAACTTTCAGAAATTGTTGGAGAACACTTAATAAAAATTCTATGCTGCATTCATATAATGTTTTTTTTAACTTTCTTCAACAATTTCTGAATGTTTTATTCCTTTCTCTACTTTGCGCTACTTTTATATTCCACCGTTAATTTGAATATCCGATTTAAATCTGCCGCCACACGTAACTTCGTCTACCGATTGAGCGCTAGTGTACTCAAAGTCAAAACATGGTCAAAAAGATTAACATGGGAGTTACCATTCTCTTGGAGGTATGTTTTCTCTGTCTTAGATAGACTTGACCTATAGCAAAGATTAGAAACACCAATCTTTGCCTATAGACTAGCAAAGTTGAGAAGTATTTGCGCCACCGCTGTATTTGCTTGACATGAAATATCATTCACTTCTAGCGTTCTATTCATTATATTCTTATCAAGAAATATGGTAATTGATTAATGTTTTCAGTGTTTATTTTAGAAATAAATAACATATTGTTGTGTTTCAAGAATCTTTACTATAGGTCATATCTTGACCATCCTTTATATACAGTAGGTATACTATACAAATTATGGGATCAACTTCCAAACTAACATTCTGATTATAGATTTCTAAGAGACCTAGAGACATTTTTAATAATGTTAACTAAATTTAGGGTAATAGTATAGTTAAAAAAAAAACTTAAAAGATGAAATGTTTGCAAAAATAGGTGCATTTTAGCATAACTTTTAATAAAATTGTGGCGGAAGGCGCTATTTTTAATTATTTGTTAATAAAAAGAGAAAGGTTTTTTTAATACTGTAGCCTATATTTTAATTTAGACCCCCGGTATTATATCGATGAAACCTGCATTCAATTCCATGCAGTAGCTTTTCTGTAATGCGCGTACAAACATACAGACAGACGAAAAATCTGAAAACGGTTGTTTTGGCTTCTGTTGCTCTAAGAAAGACCCGCCATATTATTTTTTCTCAAATATCTACAATTCTAGAAATAGCTAACCTTATGGGTCGCATCCCTAAAATATGTGAGTATCGCCAAACGATTTCTCGGCCCCGAAAACTGCTTTTTGATATTTTTTCGAAATCTGCTAACCATTCAAGAAAAAGTTCATGGACCTCGAGGGTGACACCCTCGCATTTTGTCAGGAAAGTCACTTCTATAGATAATCTTAAAAATAAGAACCTTATCTATATACCAAATTTGATCAAAATCCTTAACCGTTAACAAATAAAAAAGATATATTTATATATATGTTGATATTTCTGAATATGAATTCAATTGATACATAATCAAGATGATTATATAACATAAGCCGTTTCCGTAAATAACTAGATTACTACTACTACTACTGCAAGGGCAAACACCCCTTCCGCCATTGAATAACGTCAACAACTGTTAGGGCAATACCTACAATTTCACATTGTCACAATATTGCATAATACCACTATAAATGTTCAAACAGATTGATTACCAGACAAAGCACCGCTACCCAGAAAAATTTCAAGGTTGTTGCATATCTTCAGTTTGCCGCAGAGCGTCGAGCCGTGCCAGATAATCAATACTTATTTTGAACTCATAATCAACCGCAGACGGTGGAGACCAATATGAATTGAACACGTATAGTGATAAACACCCGGCAACTGGAATTGATGAATTCAAGATTATCCTGTACGCCATATTATGATATTTCTGATTATGAATACAATTGATAAATAATCAATCTGTTTCAACATTTATAGTGTTATTGTGCAATACCGTTTGTGAATATATATATATATATATATATATATATATATATATATATATATATATATATATATATATATATATAAATTAGTGGTGGAAGTACGACAGTATTTGTTAGATCATTAACACATAGAATAAAGACTGGGAAATATGTCGATAAATGGGGCTTAATTGAGAAGACTCTATTTGCTCACCGAGCTTTCGAAAATGTTTATTTTCTTTTTCAAGGCTAAAAACAGGATACAAAGTGGTTATAAAAAAAATTATATAGTGTACAAATTATATAAAAAGACTTACTATGCAAGTGAGGTTACATCGTTAAGTTAACAAAACATAAGTACGGATACATTTTCTTCATTAGATTAACAGTAAGGAACATCTCATATTATAACCACTGAACCGTTTAACTTAGAAAATATAATAGGTGAAGATTCAGTGGCTGTCTATTTGAAATAGCTAAGGAAGTATGAGAAAGAAAAAAAACTTTAACGGAACTATTGCTTTTTCTTCCCTTGAAATTGATGGATAGAGGGAAAACGAAAACATATTTTTTTGGTTTGAATGTGTTGGATTTGGCGGGCTAATTATCGTATATGACAATTGAAATGTCAAAGTATAGAACATAGTTATTCTATAAAACAGAGAGTAAAGAATAACAAATTGATGGAATACCTTTAACATAAAACAAGCTTGATTAAAGAAAAAGACAAACAAGAAGTGAAGTGATGGCCTTCCACCATAAATGAAATGAAGACCATAGAACCACAAATTTGCCAAAAATTATATACAGTTATATAACCTATAAGTAACATGCCAGCTTATCTATTTTCATTGTAGGTGCAATATTTGGTAATTATGAATGAATATATGGAACTCACTCCTTGCACATTAGAGCATTTGTTAATCGCATTGGGTTCTTTGATTATTTCAATCATTTTGTTCATGTTCCTCTTAGCTACTTTAGTACAAATAAGGACTTCTTTTATTACACACACTAATTTAGGAGTTAGTTCCTTAATCCATGGGATCGAAAAATAGCCAACAAGTCCTTGCTGTTCATGAGACACAGGATTAACAGAGGAAGTACGGCTATTATCACGAGAGGGACTACTGTACAACATCTTGCGCAACAGTTTACTAGGGTAAGAATTGTCAAGTAATATTTGATATAATTTGTCAATATTATTCCTCAACAGAGATGGATGGCTTAGGTATCCTTATAATTCTGTTCTTCAAACCCAGAATCAGGTTGATCTTGATTCTTTCGTTATGATACGAGCAATAGTTAAGGTACCTACCACTGCTCGTAGGTTTCTGAAACTAATCTAAGATGACAATCTGGTTATCAGTGCGAATGGTCCTGGTGTCATGAAAGGGTAAGGAGTTATTCTGTTCTCTTTCGATCGTAAATTTAAGATTTGAATTATAAGCATTAAATATTTGTAGGGTAATATCATAAGCATCTGGCGGAAATGAACAAATTATGTCATCTACATATCTCTTTAAAAAGGGATATAATTTTTTTATAACCACTTTGTATCCTGTTTTTAGCCTTGAAAAAGAAAATAAACATTTTCGAAAGCTCGGTGAGCAAACAGAGTCTTCTCAATTAAGCCCCATTTATCGACAGATTTTCCAGTCTTTATTCTAAGTATATATATAACAAAATGAATATTAAAGAATTTGGGAATTCTGCCGAGTTAATTTGGGGCTTAAATAAGTATACTCTTTCTGCTACCCAAGCTTTCGGTAAAATTTATTATCATTATCAAGGAATGCAAGTGAGGATCATAATTTAAACAGGCACAGACTAACTAAGAATGGATTATCACTCATAATTACAATTAAACACAACTTACATCACATAAAGATTAAAATTGAAATAAAAACGGTTAAAATTATTGAAATGGAAGTGGTGTATGATGTTACATAGTTAGATCAATTGATTCAGATATCTTTATTTCATAAATGAAAGAGTATATATATAATATAAAAGTATGGAGATTCTCTACACCTTTATGCTTTTATTTAGTCAGATACAGGCACCCACTAGAAGCGGATGTTTAGTTGGATACAGCTTCCACTTATGTGGCGCTGATGAAAGCTAACAAGCTTGAAATCACGTGATCCGCTTCTAGTGGGTAGTTGTATCCGACTAAATAAAAGCATAAAGGTGTAGAACTTCATCCTATTTTTATATACATATATATATATATATATATATATATATATATATATATATATATATATATATATCCATATATTGCTCGTATTGTAACGTGGATAGGTAGTCATGTACTTACGGTTGTTATTCGTTTTATTAGCTATTTATTCTACTGCCTTGTTTACAATAGTTATTGCTTGCATATTTCATTGGTTAGTTCCGGAGTTGGTAGATTCATTCTCGAACCTTTCAGAAATTATATGTGAGGTACTCTTTGTCACAGTTTTGTCAGTTTGACAAGCTTCTAGAACATTATTATATGCGTCTAGAATTATCATAGAGCATTCTCGATGAATGTCATGTCATGATTCAGATATATAAAGCCGTGTCGATCACGGGACACGGTCAGTCTTATAAAGTGAGTTTGTAACGGTCAATCGATGATGAAAGTCAGTCTATGAAATTAGTTCAGACGGTGAAGTCTGTGGCAGTTTAGATTTTCAAAGTGACAAGTAGTGACATTTGTACTATCAGGGAAGATGGTGTACAGAGTGTTGGAAATACCTAAACGTTTTAGAAGCAATCTGCGAACTTTTGAGTATTACGCAAGTGAACTCACCCCACAAAGTTTGACACAAGGTTAATTTTTCATTGAAAATTTCTTAACAATGAAATCTGATAGTGCTTCTGAATTAAGAGATACTAAGAATAATTTAACATTTTCCAAAATTTCAGAACTTCGCGATAGGTATGAAATTATTCAAAAAAAAAATATTTAATACTGGGCAATTTATCCAATTACGCAACTTTTCAAGATCCTTTGCAAGAATCTTCTGGTGAATCGATTTTGCAAATAACTAAATATTTTCAATTTTTTTTAAATAATAGCCCTTCATCTATGCAAATGAATATCCCAGATGATAGTTCCTGAAATATTGATTTCATACCACTAATGAATGTGGGATTTAATGAAAATCCTGTTATAAAATCTGATCATCAGTTGGAACCACTCATCCAGTTCGACCCACAACATTCAAATTTTGCATTCGATAATAACAATTACAACAAAATAAACATTTTTTAACAAAAAATGGACCGACAACTATTAGTTGGTGCACTGGAAAATACAAAATATTATTAATTCTATTCGGGCTGGTACTTTTGAAGTTGCGCAATAATTGTAGATAGATAGAAGACTTTTGGCACGAATTTTCAAAGTACTAGCACCAATACAATTTATTATTTTATATTTTTGACCGACGAACCCAAACGGAGGAGGTATTTTTTAAATATTTTTATTACAGGGTGAATTCTTTAACGTGCCCATTAGGAGATATTCACTTAAAAATCGAGGTAGAAATATAAAAAAATGATCCTGACTATAATCAACGTAGCCCAATTTAATAAAAATATATATAAAATATTGTGCTAACTTTGTTTTTTCAAATGAAAACCCCCTTTTTTATTAGATATTTAATTAAGTATGAAAACCCCTAGTGGTTATAACTTATCTGTCACAGTTTTTGACGTATGTCATTTTTACTGCAAAACGTCCTCATAACAGAGAGATTTAAAAATTCATAACTCTCTTATTTTCAACCGGAAAAGCAAAAAGTTGTTTTTGATCGTTAGCCCGAAGGTTGAAATTCCTTCAGTATATGCCCATCATTCTGAAAATTCTTTTGTTAATAAAAATATTAAAGACGTCAATGACAAAAGTTGAACAGCTCAACTTTTCTTAATATCACATAACTAGTTTTCTATTGCCATTAGGTAGACAATTGAATTTTAGAGGAATGTTTATTACACTCGGTTATGTTTTTTCAAATAATGAAAGTGATATTCGAGATTTCTGTAAATTTTCTACCGCAAATGTCATTTTTATGAAAGACTGTTACTGATACCAAAGTTGAAGTACATAACGTCTGTTACAAACATCCAAATGAAGCGGTATCCAAACGGTGTCTTTTTACTATTTACGGAAGCTGCGATAGAATAGTGGAAAGAACCTGTCGTGAATTTAATGCCAAATATCCTGAGATCCCTCCAATGAATAGGAAGAAATTTTCATGCATACGCCATGGTTTATTCTTTCTGAAACAAAAATGCACTCAACAGTAGGATTAAAATAATGACCGAAGTTGAACAGAATAATGACGTGAATATGAACGCCTTAATTGGCCTTTAAACATGAAAAAATTGCAACTATTGTTAACTTTCTTTATGTAGATATTTAATTTACAGCGATTGTTTTACGTACATGGTCAACTAGTCATTCGGAAAAATACATTCCCGATATAAAATTAAAAAAACTCTCGAATATATTTTTTTAATATTTGAAAAACATAAGACAATGTAATAAACATTCCCCTAAAATTTAATTTTATACCTAATGACGATAAATAGGTAGGTAGTGCTATTAAGAAAAGTTGAGTTTCTTAACTTTTGTCATTATATATACGTATATAACTATTATTTTTTTGGAGTGTTAAACAAGAAAATTTTCAGAAGGATGGGCATACTAAGGAAATATCAACTTCGGACTACTGATCAAAAACTACTTTTTGCTTTTCCGGTTGACAATAGGAGATATATGAATTTTTAAATAGACATCGGTCATGAAAACTTTTTGCAATAAAAATGACATACGTCAAAAACTATAGAAGATAAATTAAACAACTAGGGCTTTTCATACTTATATAAATTTGCGGAATTCAAATATATAATAAAAAAACAGGGGTTTCCATTTGAAAAAAAAAGTTAGTACAATTTTTGATGTTACCGGAAGTGACACCAATTTATAAATATTATTATTTTGACTAAACTGGGCAACGCTGATTTAAGCCAGGTTTAAATTTTCATATTTCAATTTCAATTCTTAAGTGAAAATCTTCTAATGTGCACGTTAAAAAAATCAGCCTTTATAGTAGACGTACTCCGATTTTGACAATTTTTGATTCATTTGAAAGAGGAGACTTGAAAAAACCGCAGATGCGAAATCTCCTTCCCCCATAAAACCTCCCCGAACTTTGTGGAGAGGGCAATTTTTTTCGAAAATCGAGAATCCCAATGGCAGAATTAAACATACCAAAATATCCGGAAACGTTTAAATTGAACATTTTTTCAAAAAGCTACGGTTTTCGAATTTGTTTGATGTTAAAATTTGAAATACCTATGTGTAATTTCGCTATGTGCAAGAGGCAATTTCATTCGAAAACTGAAAATTTATGACCAGATTATTTGTAGCAACATTTATATTGAACTTTTTTTTCCATAGAGACGGTTTTAGAATTAAAAGAGTAGTAAAGTTTATATATAATATGCGTATTCCACGACGATTTTCTTAGATTTCTGAATAATAGCAAATACAAGCAAATCATACATGGATAATGGTGAACGTTTAACGATTTTCGTGACAAATGTAGCACTCAAAAGTGTGGAATGAATATTTTGTAAAAAAAATTGGACCGACGTTATCAGTTGGTGCACTGAACAGTATAAAATAATATTAATTCTATTGGTGCTGGTAGTTGTGAAGTTGGTGCCAAAAGTTTTCAATCTAACTGCAACTGAACAACTTTAAAAGAATAGAATTACCTAATATTATTTTGTACTTTAACTGATAACGTCGGTCCAATTTTTTTAAATATTTATTTTAAAAGTATTTATTCAGAGCACCAACTGATAAAGTCGCAGCAATTTTGTTAAAAAATATTCATTTCACAGTTCTGAGTCTAACACTGGTCATGGAAATCGTTAAACGTTCACTAATACCAAAGATAGTACTTATCTTATTATCCTTGTATATTATTTGCTTGTACCTACTTGTTATTATTCAGAGATATCAGAACATCGTGGCGGAAATACACATATTTCATACTTCATCACTGCTGTAACCCGAAAATGTCCAATTTAAATGTTGTTACAAATAATCTCTTCCTTAATTTGACCATCTCATATTTTCCTCCACATAGCGGAAACTCTTGTGAAAAAAGGTTCAATTTAAACGTTTCCGGATATTGTCTTATCTATAATTCTGCTGTCTCGGATTTTTGATTTTCGAGAAAAATTATCTCCTCCACCCCGTCCGGAGGAAGATTTTGGAAGGAAGGAAGTTACGGATTTTAATTTTTCTAGATGTTTAACCATTTCTCAATTCTCCTTTTTCATATAAATCAAAAATCATCAAAATTGGAGTACCTACGTTTACTATACAAAGTGCGCGCACAACCTAAAAAAAGCAGGCAGTCGAATTGGTATACGTTTGGGTCAATAAAGTGAGTTTCCATGATTTTTAAGATTTTTCCAGCTCAGGGTCTGAATTTATACCTCCAGATTATTTCAGTAAATCTTCGGATGAGGATGAAAGACTTTTACTGAAAGTTGAAAAATCTTATTCAAAAATTGATAAACTTACATCAGAAAATAATGTAAAATAAACTATGATATGAAAATATTGTTTAACAAAGAATAAATACCTTTGCTTTAGAATCATTTTATCATTTACTAGCTGTTTTACCCGGCACTTCCTGGGCAAACACTTTCGTAGATTGTGTTATGAAAACATAAACAGGCGTAGTCATAATCTATACTTAGTACGCTACTAAATTAAGTGCGGAGGTCTAACCTTAAATTAGTTATGACTCTTATGTCAGTCTTTTGATAGGATTGTGTTTTGTTTTTTTATTTTAATACGGTACTAGCTAATACCAAACTAAGATTGGATTATGAATACGCCAGTAAGTCATTAAAAGTCTTGAGTATGGAACCCTTCTATGAGACCTACTCGCACGTAGAACCAGTCCGAACATCAATCCAGATCAATCCACAGATATGCACCAAGAGAGAACAGCATGATAATTATTCCTACATATGTCATAGAATTTTTCGGTAGGAACCCTCCATCTTTAAATTCTAGTAGCACTGACACTCTCACAAACCAGTCCAGTGACATACTAAACACAAATATATACCTACCGAAAAATCCACGAAAATTCAGCCAAAGAGCTCAGAGATACTCCTTGGGGAATTACAGATATGGAACCCTAAACCTAGGAGGCCCAGACAAACATAAAATATAGCCTGTGTCACCCGCGCAAATAAAACAAATTCAATAATTTTTTTATTGAAATCGGATGATTGGTTTTCGTAATTTTTGTGGTCATCGTTTCTCGTAATGTCTTAAGGATTTTCCTGTATGGAACCCTCCAACTTTAAATTCCAGTCGCACTGACAGACTCTCGCAAAACAGTCCATTGACATACTACTCACAAATATATACCGAAAAATCCACGAAAATTCAGCCACAGAGCTCAAAGATACTTCTTTGGGAATTGCAGAAATGGAATCCGCAACCTAGGAGGCCCAGACACATAAAATATAGCCTATGTCACCCGCGCAAACATAAAAAATTCAATAATCTTTTATTTTTTCGAAATCCGATTAGTAGTTTTCGAGATATTTGTGGTCATACGAGAAGTCGTTACTCGGCCGTAAAGTAAGGAATAAATTCAATAACTACTCATCTAAGCTTTTTTTCAAAATTCCGCCAAAAGGTTGATTTTTTTATAGCGATTTTTTTAGAAAATAAAATTATTATACAGGGTGGTCGCAGAAAAGCTGGGCAGATAGCAACTTCATTTTCCTTAATTTCTTGACATTTTTGGATTCCTTATAAACTTCTAAGCATTTTTCATGTAATATGTCTTATACCTAAATTCAACTGTTCTTGAATTACAACGTGTAAGAAAAATTCATTCGCCAGTATCATAGACTCGACCAACAATACATTTAAATCAAAGCAGGCCATGGGTGGGCTGTAACTTTTTGACAGAAATCTATCTAATTTAAATAGTTTTTTTATGTTTTTGTAAAGTTCACATTGAAAATCTTATTATACAAATAAGACTTACTGAGACACACAGGACAGAAGTATGCGAATTATTCAATCAAAAATATCCTGATCGGCTAACAATTTCTCCATCAAAAGTATGTAAGATTGAGAAAAAAAATCATCAAATTGGTCATGTACAAGATACCACAAAGACTGGTAGGCTTTTAGTTTCTGAAGAAAAGCAATTGGATGTTTTACTAAGTGTCCAAGAACGGCCTCCTGTGAAATCTAGAGACAGTGCTCAAAATAATAGATGTAAGCAAATACCACCTTTACAAAATACAAGTTCTTCAAGAACTTTATGAAGACGATTATGACAGACGTCTGGGATTTTGTGAGCATTTACAAGTTATGTGCTTTGAAGACCAAAGTTTAGTGAAAAATTTTGTGTTTTCGGACGAATGTATGCTCATCTTAAACGGCAAAGTAAACACTCAAAACTAACGTTATTAGCAGGACGTAAATCTGCATTGGATGTGGGAAGACCTTAGTCAGAATAAAGAAAAAATCAACGTATGGGCTGGTTTTGTAGGAGACACTCTTATAGTACCCTTTTTAAAGAAAATTTGACTGATGACAGGTATTTGCGGTTTTTGCAGGACGATTTGATTTCATCTCTCTCAACGTTATTTCCGGAAGAAGAAAATCCAGACTTGCCTAATGCAAACATTTGGTTCCAACAGGACGACGCCCCATCACATTGCCATAAAGACGTACGCGCATTTTTAAATAAAGTGTTTCCAAATAGGTGGATTGAAAGAAGAGGTGCGATTGAATGGCCTCCAATGTCCCCGGACTTGATACCTTTAGACTTTTTTGTGTGGGTTTACATTAAAGGATACGTTTTTAAAACAAAACTTAAAGATTTCGACTACTTAAAAATTCGTATTGCGCAAGAAATAGGACATATTACACTGGAAGTCATTAATAATGTCGAGAGGGAGTTTATTATTCGTTTAGGTTACTGCCAACTAACAAATGGAACACATTATCAACATTTGTTAAAATAAAATTAATTAAACTATGTAATACATTCTCTAGTGTCTGAATAGCTCATGTCCTGTTTTAACACGTTGTGATTTAAAAACAGTTCAATTTAGTTATAGGACATGTTTCATGAAGAATACTTAGAATTTTATCAGGAATCTGTAAATTTAAAAAAAAACTAGGGGTGCCTATTTAAAAAATGAGTTTACTACCTGTCCAGGTTTTCTGCGACCACCCTTTATAATAATTTTATTTTCAGAAGAATGCTCGACAAAAACTAAATCGACGTGTTCGAGGATTTTCAAAATAATTGGTTAGAAGAAAAATTATTGAATTTATTCCTTACATTACGGCTGCACTATATATTAGTATAGATTATTTTGTATCTAACCTAGGTACATACTTGTATATTCACTCAAGTTTTATATTTAGTTACAATTATCTTAGCAAACCGTAAATAACTATGATTATTTTGTGAAAAGATCTGATTTCATTCAATACATCAATAAAAAAAAATATTTTACTTAGTTTAAATAACCTTCAAACTTCAGGATGATTCTCGGATTCTTTTATCTATAATTTTAATCCATTGCGTGTTTTTATCTATACTGTCTCTCTCGTCTCATAGAAAAATATAGTGAATTTGATTTAAGAATAGACTGATTCAGAATAAGAACGTTTGTATATAATTGTCTTAGATACTTTTAAATTTTTATTATAATTATATTTTTAACTATTTCTACGCGTATCCTCTACCTATTTGATATTCATTTCACAAAAAGAGTGTCATTATATTCAATATTATGTTTGTAGAGTCATAAAAGGTTTTATTTGGTTTTATAACATTGAAACCCTAGGAACACTTTAAAATAACCATTCCTTGATAGAGCTATTCTGAGTTGAGAAAGTTCTTACGATAGATAGTATGATTGAATGAGTTACCAGGTTTTTTGTTATTCACAAAATCAAATCAATACATCCATTCATCGGCCCCCATCTTCCAATAATAATGACAAACTGACTAGTGAAAAAGGAGCCTTTTTACCCTATGTAAAAGGTATAACTGACAAAATAGCATGAATCCTAATGAGGCAAGACATCAAGACCATCTTCACAGCTGACAATAAATTAACCCACTTCCTCAAATCTCCGAAGGACATCATAAAAAATGAATCGGCAGGAGTATACGAGATTCCTTGTTCACAATACCCCAGAACATACTTGGGTAACACCAACCGAGGTATTTCCAATAGAGTTTGATTTCATTCAATACATCAATAAAAAAAATATTTTACTTAGTTTAAATAGCCTTCAAACTTCAGGATGATTCTCGGATTCTTTTATCTATAATTTTAATCCATTGCGTGTTTTTATCTATACTGTCTCTCTCGTCTCATAGAAAAATATAGTGAATTTGATTTAAGAATAGACTGATTCAGAATAAGAACGTTTGTATATAATTGTCTTAGATACTTTTAAATTTTTATTATAATTATATTTTTAACTATTTCTACGCGTATCCTCTACCTATTTGATATTCATTTCACAAAAAGAGTGTCATTATATTCAATATTATGTTTGTAGAGTCATAAAAGGTTTTATTTGGTTTTATAACATTGAAACCCTAGGAACACTTTAAAATAACCATTCCTTGATAGAGCTATTCTGAGTTGAGAAAGTTCTTACGATAGATAGTATGATTGAATGAGTTACCAGGTTTTTTGTTATTCACAAAATCAAATCAATACATCCATTCATCGGCCCCCATCTTCCAATAATAATGACGAACTGACTAGTGAAAAAGGAGCCTTTTTACCCTATGTAAAAGATATAACTGACAAAATAGCATGAATCCTAATGAGGCAAGACATCAAGACCATCTTCACAGCTGACAATAAATTAACCCACTTCCTCAAATCTCCGAAGGACATCATAAAAAACGAATCGGCAGGAGTATACGAGATTCCTTGTTCACAATACCCCAGAACATACTTGGGTAACACCAACCGAGGTATTTCCAATAGAGTTTATGAGCATGGTCTCTCAATCCGAAATTTAGATCCCACATCAGCCCTAGCCCAACCTCACATAGCTGCTGGACACAAAATCGATTTAGAAAATTCCATAAAATCTTTTCAAAGCCGCATAATAAGAGAAGCCATAGAAATTGAAAAACGTCCCAATTCTTTGAATATTCGAGATGACGGCCGACGATTACCCGTGACCTGGAAACCTCTAATTACCAAACTAACCATAAAATCATTAATTCCCAATACGGTTACCTTCATTAACAACCCATCTGAAAACCCTATTAGGGAATTCCCGATTTAACCAGCCAATGATTCCCCGCCCATAGTTATTCCCAAAAATGATTTGTCCACAGATATAAATACTCCTACAATTTCGCTACCCATAATTCAGTTAACATCTCTGCTGGTGAGACCTCGCCACAGAGACTAAAGTTCTTGATAATGGCAACAAAATCGTTGCCGAAACGTCGTACAACTCTTCAACTCTTCACGCGATCCAACCCAGATCAATCATCCATCAAACATAAACCGCGGAAGCCTACCTGATCATATATATATATATATATATATATATATATATATATATATATATATATATATATATATATATATATATATATATATATATTATAATTTTAGTTTAAAACTTCACTTTTTAAAAACTAATAATATTTATTATAATTTACAAGTTACAAAAATACAATAATAGAAATGAAGAAAAACAACATGAACTGAGATCTACTGTTTAGGTGAACCAAGAACCTCGGTGAACCAGGTGCAATCGTATTCATAGTGATTTTATGCTGATATGATCATGTGACTTGCGTTTGGTTCGTCCATTACAAGTTCTAGAGCATGGGATCTGCAAGTTTGCATATTCTGATAAAACTACAATATTCTTAGAATATGGAATATACCAGAGTAGGGGAATTGCAAAGTTGCATATTCTGTGAGAATGTAAAATGTATTGAATTCTGGGAATGTTCCAGAGTGCAAAACTGCAAGTCAGCATTATCTCTGAGAACGAAAATATGAACAAAGAAAAATAATAAAACACGTGTGATTGAAATATGACACCTGTGAGACTTGATCGTTATTATTTATTATTATTATTATTATTATTATTTGACGCAGGGGTGCCAAAGCGGGTACTTAGGCCAGTTCGATCCATTGTATCTTTCCCCCTTGCTCCTCAGACCTACGGTTTCCCGAGATATCTCAGAATTGCCGCAGGCGAGGTGCGTCTGATGTTGGTCAGATCAGGCCACTTCAGTCCTAGGATGGCCTTACGAACATCGGATAGAGCGGGGCATACTGTTAAGAGATGCTCCACTGTTTCTTCCTCCATGCATGCCCGACATGTCGGGTCGTCGATGAAACCCATTGTATGTAGGTGTTTTCTTAGCGCAGCATGCCCGGTCCAGATGCTTACAAGTGAGCGTAGTTTGACCCGGGGCAAAGCTAGGCAGTCTTCGGCCCGTTTCTGGCATGGCTCCGTGATGAAGTTCTTGCTCTGTCGACAGCCCAGAATTGAGTTCCACCTCTGACAGTGTCTGAGGTGTGTGTCCTCTTTAATGAGGTTGGCCATGATGTGCGGTGTGATGGGTACTGCTGGTTCTTTCCCACACATTGTTCCCAACGAAGCAGCACCCGCCGGCTTATCCGCATTGTCATTGCCCTCATTCCCATCATGTGCTGGCAACCAAGCTAGTTCCACCACATTTTCATTCGCTAGTTCCGACAGTTCGCGGTGGCAGTTCAGCGTGATTCTCGCGTCGTACCTGCCCTTTTCAAGCGCTTTAAAGGCGTCTTTACTGTTAGTGAAGAAGCGTATTACTCGTCCTCGCACCTTACTCATGCGGACCTCATTATCCCCTCGAGCAAGTGCTATTAGTTCCATTTGTAATACGGTGGCATACTTCCCGAGCGGTTGTTGTAGAGATAGTTGCAGGTCTTGACTGAAGATTCCTATGGCTGTAATGTCCCTCTTTTTAGACCTATCAGTGTATACGTCTATTGTCGGCACAGTGCGTGGGTCTGTTTCTTCACAACAAACGTGGTATTTGCATTTGCTGAATAGAGGTGCAATGCGGTGTGAGCTGGCCTCGAGGAGTGGTATTCTGGCGAGGCTCTCCTCCAAGATGGCTGTATGACTCTTCACGCTTTTTTGCACCCTTAATGTTCCACCATCTGTCAAACGAAATTCGGTCAGTAGTGCTGCCCCCTCCAGATATAGATCTAGGGTGGCAAGCACAACAACGCCTCTAGCGCAGCAGATGATGTGGTCCTCGTGGACCAGTGACTGCGATGCACAGATCTCTGTATTCGCAAGTCTGTCCTTCTCAATCTTTTATTTGGTGCGTCGCCACCAAAGTATTGAACTGTAGCATATCATGGGCCTTATCACCGCTGTGTACAGCCATAGGGTAACCTATGGCGATAGGCCCCAGCTTTTACCTACAACTCTTCGACATTGCTCTAGAGCTGCACTGGGTTTGTCCAGTTTGCTATCCAGATGTTTTCCCCAGGTCAGTTTTCTGTCGATTACTACCCCTAGGTATATCACCTCGTTGGATAGCTAAAGCTGGGTTTCATTTAGTGTCTGCATTTTTATGTCGCCCACCTTTCATTTTCTGGTAAGGAGCAAAGCCTCTGGGGATTCATAGAAAGAGACGTTGCCCTGCACCACTTTTCCAGGATACGGAGTGCCCTCAGTTCGCATAGCACTGCTTCCCTGCCAGCAGTATGACTATATCATCCGCATATCCTGTGGTGTACAGACCCTCGTCGTTCAGGGTCGCTAGAAGGTCGTCTATGTTCCATAGCAAGGGGAAGAGTACCCCTCCCTGAGGACAGCCCTTCGTGACACTCCCTGAGACAATGGCGCTTGCGACACTAATTTCAACTATTCTGCTCTCGAGTACATTTCCTATCCACCTGTGCAAACCTGGCGGTACGGTCCTGTCCCAAAGAGCTTTGTTGACTGCTTCGAAGGTATTTCGATCAAACACACCTTCGATGTCTATGAAGACTCCTAGGGAGTGTTCGCAATTGTCCAGGGCTCTCTCTATCCTGCTCACCAGAACGTGGAGAGCGGATTCCGTAGATTGCCCAAGTGTGTAGGCGAATTGGTTGGGGTGTAACTGTCTTTGTGTTAAGACGTTACCCTTGGTCCAGCCGTCGCATAGCCTCTCCAATGTTTTCAGTAAAAACGAGGTAGGGCAAATTGGACGGTATGATTTGGCAGATGAGTAGTCACTCTTGACTGGTTTCGGTAGGAAGACTACCCTAGCTAGTCTCCATGTCTCGGTTACGTGTGCAAATGCAAGGCACTCCCTGAGAATAACCACCAGTTCGTCCAGTACAGTTCCCAGTCCCCACTGAAGGAGACCCGGGAAAATCCTATCCGTGCCTTGTGACATATGGGGTGAATGCTTTGAACGCCTGTATTGTTCCGGTTCGATTTACGACTTCTATCGCCAATTGCCAGTCCTCCGCAAAGGGACATCCTGAGTTGTGAGGAAGTTCCGTAACGTTTCCTAGTAATATCGACCCTGGGAAGTGTGTTGACAGAAGTGCTTTTGCTGTGTATATAGCAGTGTCAGTATAGGTACCGCCCTCCTTTCTGACACAGCCCACTTGTCTAGGATCTTTGGAGATCACCTTAAGCAGTCGGGATGCTGCAGGTGTACTTTCTGTCTCTTTACAGAAGAGTATCCATGATTCCCGTTGCTTTGAGCGAATTTCCTTCTTATGCGACCTTTGGTATAGTTTGTAGACCTCCCAGTCTTTTTGATCTCAAGACCCATGCTCCACCATGTGGCGGAGCCGGGTCTGAGCTGTCCTCTTCTCAAGGGCGAGGCGTGCTCAAAAGCACTCATAATCCTCCTAGTGAGTGCGTTGACTCGCTTGTCTAGGTCCTTTACAGGCGTTATCTGAGTGGCCGCCCCATCATTGCCCATGGAAGAATCCAGTTGCGTTAGATACGCTTCCATGTCTTTTTTCCTGGATTCCGGTACGTCTCTTTGATGTCTTGACTGCTACGAGTCTCATTATTATTCATTTGTGGTAAGAGAGGGTTGCTTCGGAGCTGACCCTCTATTCCACGGTTGATTTGGAGATCTCTTGTGTTGCGACTAAGATGTCAATCACCGTCTGACACCACGAGGTTACGAACGTGGATTCGTTCCCTAGGTTGAGGATTTCCAAATTTGTCCCTACCAGGTATTCTAGTAATGCCCTACCTCTGCTGTTGCAGTCTTCGCTGCCCCAAGCGTAGTGATAGGCATTTGCGTGACACCCTACTATGAGGTGTTTTCTCCTCTGCTCGCAGAAGTCGATCAGCTTCGCCAACTCCTTGCTGGGGGGTGGCTCTGTGGCGTCTATTGGCAGGTAAGATGAGGCTACAATAACCTCTTCTTTGCCCTTTCCGAAGTCCAGGTGCACTTGTACAGCCGTTAGGTCGCGTCCTGAGAGTCCTGTCAGTAGGATGGCTTCTATATGACCTGAAAGGGGAACACATGTTCTTGGTCTTTCATTAGTTGCTCCAACAAAGATTTTCCTTTGGGAGGAGGTGTCGCTCCAACCACATACCTGGTTGCCTGTGCTCCAGGGTTCTTGGATAATAGCTATTGGTGTCTGCTCAGGCTCCCGGTAACGACGTAGGAGAACAGTCGCCCCCCGGGAGCGGTGCAGGTTTGCATGAACTATGGCCAAACCGGTGGTTTTGGCCATCAGGCTTGTACTGGTGGGTCGACAATCCCACCTGACTCCAGTGCATCCATTTGCATGGGCGCTCCCTGAGCCGTGGCAGTCTCAGCTCCCTCTTTCAATTTGGTCACCTTGCAAGTGACCTGAACAGGTAAAATAATTTACCTGCTTTTTCGGCTAAGGCATCTCTCTCCTTTCTCAAGAGTTTGCCCTGAGGTTCTTCCTTGCCTGCCCATGGGATTTGAGCAGCCAGGCGCCTCCTAAGGACCCCAGTCTCGACAGGAGGGCCGGGGATCCAAAGAGTCGCCTTGGTTAGCTCAGGCATCTCATCTTCTGGCAGTACAGTGAGCCTAGCTCCCTCCCACAGAGGTTTCATGGCTTCGACCGCCTTTACCAGAAAATCGCGTTCACCTTCGTCGGTGCAGGCCATTCTCAACGCTCTCGCTGCGAAGCCACAACGCATGAAAGTGGGAGCTCCCTGCACCATGTCCAGTGCGTTAGCCACAATGTGGCAGAGCTCCCCCTTCCTTGATAGGGTTGCTTTTCCTCGGTGAGGGGGCAACTTTGGTCCGACCGGTCGACCTGAAGGACTGTGCCTCCGAGACAACCTTTGTCTGCCTGGAGCGCGTTTGCTCCCCGGCCTTCGCCCTCTTTCCAGGACGAGTCTCAGGTGAGGGCGTGTTACCAGGCGAGCGTTGGCGCTTGCCGGTCATCGCACTGCTTTGAGCCGGCAGAATTTTACCCCCGCCCGTGCCCTCATTGGCCGCGTCCGACTTAGGCTTAGTTTTGATGGGAGAGCTTCTCCGTCCCTCCTCCTTCTGCTGCAGCGCCTCCCGCTTCTGCAGCTGCCTCCTAGCTGCCCCCGACAGCTTCTTCTTCTTCGGAGGGTCTTTCGGTAACACTGGTCTGGCTAGATCGCCCGTAGCCCTCTTTGCTCCTCCAAATATTTTGTGGTGTCCACTGATTGTCTTTTGTATTCATCCCTCGGGCTCTCCACCCGCCACGGAGCCCGCACTGGAGACGCTGTATCAGCGACAGGGCTACCCGAGAGATATAGCCCCCGGTACCAGTCCCGCACGGAGAGTAGGAGCGGTCGCTTGCAGTACCGGTGCCCCACTCCCCCGACGCACGATCCATGCTCCCTAGGGACTCACCCAGCCGGCCCTCTGACGGGACAGCTCAGCCGATTGATCACGGTGGGTTAATCTTGACCGTTCGTCTAGTGGAACTCAGGGCCAAAGAGGAGTGTTGCCGGACTTCTGGCCTCCCTAAGCGATTCCCGGAGCCGACTCAGACACCAGGATCCCGTCATCCCACGACACGGATCGCCCAGCACGGCACAAACACAGGGGTGCCACTAAGTACCCGGTACCCTTGCCGTAGCACAGACAAGGATGGGGGGTTGTTCTTGGTCGCTCCTGAGAACTACTTGCCTGTTGACCCTCCCCGGCGAACGTATTCTCCGAAGAGTTCCAACGCGTCTTCCTTTCAGGGACCGTACTGGTCCAGACCGACTACGTGTAGTCAGTCTAGGTATCCCCTTGCCCCAGGAGAGCCAATTTTATTGAGATCCAGTTTGTCGAGGATACCCCTTACTAGGAAGTCTAGGGCCCTCTATTCCGAGGGGCTTAAACCTCTCCACCAGCGTCAAGGTCCTACAACCCCTTATTATTGAATATGGTTAATTATATTGGGATATAAGAGCTCCCCCTTATAGAAGAAAAAATGATGTTATACAGCAATTTTTTGGTTAGAATACCAAATAAAAAATAAAATGTAAAAATAAGAGCATACAAAAATATAAAAAATGTAAAAGGTAAAAAAATGACAATGTCAATAAATGTTCGCTTTTAAAAGAAAAGAACTTCACTACACTTAGAAGGTTCTTTACACTGTAGTATCGACATCAGGCTGTAGATTTTGTCGTGTTCTATAGATCATGGATTTTATTCTTTGTAATGTCTCGTTGGATTTCAAGTCTGGTTCTGGATTTGGAGATGTTTTCTTATGGAGTATAATTTTGAAAATTACATAGATGGTTGTTAGAGTCACAATAACTACAATAGTGGAAATGGTGAACCAGGATATCTTTCGATGAAGGGTTTATTTATAAGTTCATCGATATATTTAGAATATTGTTCTAACTTGTACTTGGCTGATGAAAGATCGTCCATATTCATGTTATTAAGGTTGAATGGTTCCAGTTCTTGAACTACAACTTTTTCTGGTATATGTAAAGGGCAATTATAGTTGATCATCACCGGATGTGGATTGTTTGAAACTTCGATGATGTTGCGTGTTTCTGCTTGGACTTTAGTGATACCAATAAAGGCATAGCAGTTTGCAAATAACTTGAGGATTGAATTCTTGTCTACAATAATGGTTTTGGTGTTGGCTTGTTTGCAGTGAATTGTTCTGTGGAGTGGCTCTGTTACCAAAATAAGCCATATATTTTCTTCCCGTTTTTGGACGTTGTAACCTTGGCCATGTATTAGAGATGTTTCGCAGTTTTCGGGAAAGTCTCTGAAGTTTCTAAAGAGCTGTGCCTCATAGATAGCATTTGCGTCTATTGGATATGGGTAGACATTGGAACACAATTTTTTGTAGGGTGCAAGTTGTTTGCACTGGCTAGGATCTTTTATTAGTGCATATGTAAAAGAATCATCATCTGGCGCAATGAATTTTTGTGTAAAAGATAGAATGTTCTGCTATCGTATATTGGGATAGGATAGATAGATTGTGAATGTTTGAGGTTCAACTAATGGACTTTTTAAAGCAAAAAAGATTTCTGATTCTGTTTGAAATGCTACTAATTCAATGATTTCTAAAAATTAGGCTATACTTGAATGTTTATCCGGTAGTGGTAAATTATTTCTTAATAGATTTTTAGATATTTCCTTTAATGATGTGATCAGATTATCTGGTTCGATTATGGATGAATGAATTATTCTTAATTTAGCAAATGTAATAGCATTCAAAATGTTATTGAGATTATCATCAAGGAACAAAACACTTTTCATCAGTTTTTCACATATTTCGAAGAAACTTAATTTTCTAAATGAGGTTTCATTCTATCGAAGTTAACTTCACTTCTTTGATTTGTTCTGTTATTAAGAACAGTGGGTGTATTTCTATGAAGAATAATTTCGAAAGGACCATTAAATTTATTTTGTAATTTGTCTTTGATCTGCGATTCTTTAATGTAGACTTTGTCGCCTATATTGAATTGATATGGATTATTGGATACATGTTGATCAAAGCGGACTTTTGCTTTTTCTTTACTTGAGTTTATGCGACTTCTAGCTATTCTATAGTAATGAGAAATTCTGTTGTTGAGATCTCTGATATATTTCGTAATTAATTCTTTGTAAGTGTATGTGTTTTCGGTAGGTCTACTTGAAGTGTGACCAAATACTAATTCATACGGTTTAAAACCGTGTGTCTTGTTCATAAATCAAGTGCAGTTGGTACAACTCCATCGTACTCTGCTACGATCACGAATAAATCGTTAAATTGCTTGTTTTGGACCAGTTTAAATTTTTTGGAAAGTGTACTGATATATCGTACTCGATAAGCTAAAGGTACCCAAAATATTATATAATTAACTTTTGCATGAAGGAATTACATACTTGGGTTCTAAGATTCTAAACTAAACTTTTTGCTTCAAAATTATCGAGAGGATAGTTCAAGTGCACTGAATCAGCTCGTCGTCAGAGTTTCCATTTCCGATATGCAGAGCTCCCATAATAATGTTGTAATTCAAAAAACCTTCTCCATATTCAACGTTTACCAAATGCTTAGGAGTTTATCACAAAAGCTGCCTGGCGAAGATGAAGAAAATGAAAATGAAATTTCTAAATGGCAATAAAATTATCTGTTGTGCCAATCAAAAAGAAAAAGACAATGAAAAAGATGATTCATCGATTGATGAAAGGATTATATTGGAGACAACTATCCAGGATCTAATCGAACAAGTGGAACTGAGAAGTAAACACATCCTAGTAAAATTGAAACTGGATAATGAGAAATTCACCCAGGAAGCTATCAGCTCTGAAATGGAATTAAGTGCTACGCTCGAACACTACAAAAAAGTCATCGAAGAATTAAACACTAAAATCCATGACCTAGTAAAAATGTCAAATGATAAAGAAACTGAAAAAAGTACCACTGGTACCCAGACGTCTATCCGTATCAGTCACACATCCACAATGACGGGGAAAATCCACTTTAGGGACGCCGACGATAAAATAATCAATACCCACAAAATTACTACTGACTCAGCTACTCAATATGAAGGACAGAACCAGGATACTGGTCATGAAATTCCAGCGGATTCTTTCGGGGCTCCATGGCAGAGATGTTGGTAAATTCATGACCCGATTCTGAATCCTAATTCCTCTACTGATACACTCATTGAAACTGCTATGCAAAATTCAGGTAACTTCACCAAGGGCGATTTAGTGATCATATGGGCGGACACGGTGTCAACGGATCTTGAAAGGAGATTCATATCAAATATGACACATACTAATTGTATAATCATTACGGAACCTTTTCGATATGACTATGTGCACATGAACAACAGGATTTAGATTAGAAATCTAGAAGTCAAAAAAAGTACACCAAGCCAAGTCAAAAGACGCATACATTTTTGAGTGTAACAACGTGCTAAGGAGATCCAACTATCACAGGAATGGGCGCTGCATATTACCAAGAGGAAAATGGTCTTTGTGCAAAGCCATTTGGAATCTCATTGAGGACAAAGGAGTGGTCCGGTTGGATTACTTATATGATTTGAATGTGGAAAAGAATAGTAAGGACGATTCTTCAACTATCAACCTACACCAATCGAAATCCCTAGCCGCTGAACTTCAGGAGAGCACTGAATCCAATTTCAGACATGGAAGAAATCTAGAAAATCATTTCTCAACTATTAATCTACGCCAGACTAAATCCCCAGCTGCTGAACTCCAGGTGAGCACTGAAACCGGTATCAGACATGATAAAAGTAAAGAAAATCATTTTTTATATCCAAGGCTGTCCCAGGTTGCTCCACAAATATCTCCCGGAAAATCTCAAATTCAAATGATAGTTTAGGAAGTTTGGTGATTTGTCCTCAGAATATTTAATGCTTCAGCAACAAAATCTTGCATCTTGATGACATAACAGATGCGGATATTTTATGTGATATACTTTTAATTTCTGAACACTGGCAAAATAATATAGAGTTAGATGTGATAGAGCTCAAAAATTTTAGTTTATGTGCCTATTTCTGTACAAGTAAATCAAAAAATGGTGGTGTAGCTAATTATAATCGTGATTTAAGCTCGCTGAGGGTAGCAATGCTTGATCTAACTGACTTCTGTATTGAGGGAGTTGTTGAATATTGTGGAATCACGATAAAGAAAACATGCACAGTTCTTGTGTGTATTTATAGACCACCATCAGGTAACTTCTACTCATTTTTAAATTATCTCAATGACTTACTAACTTTAGTGAGTAAGACAAATGACAAAGTGGTAATAGGAGGTGACTTCAACATTGACTTCTCTATTGAAAGTATAAATTTACAGCTACTCCGAGATTTTCTGGCATGTTTTAATATGAAATATGCTGTCTCGGAACCAACAAGAGTAACTGCCAGCTCTAGGACATGTATAGATAACTTCTTCATCAAGGAAGGTCTTAATATAGGACAGTAGTTAAAGATCTTAACTTGTCGGATCATTTTGAACAAATCCTACATTTTCCCGTATTAAAGGACAAACATCGGGTTAGTAATAATAGGTATAGTGGAAGAGTATTTTCAGAGGGCAACATAAATGACTTCAAATGTTTCATCGACAAGGAATCTTGGGACTTCCTTTATAGAGAGAATTGTCCGAGCAAAGCCTACGATGTCTTTCACATTATAATGCATTATTATATTGAACTAACAATCCCTATGAAGCGTTTCCAAATGCAGAATAACAAATCCTCTATCAATTCTACTCCTAAATTATGTGAACTAAAAAATCTGGTCTCTTTATACTCCGAATGCACGAGGGAAAATCCGTAGTATAAAGAACTAAGTAGGCAAATAACTCAAACGTACAGAGAGGAACTAAAAAGACGCACAAGCAAAGCTTAAATCATAAAATATCAGTCGCGAGCAATAAATCGAAAACCATTTGGCAGACAGTGAACAAAATCAATAAAAGAGCTAATAAATCTAAAATCTAATGATATTATTACTCATGATGGTAATACTGCACTATCTGAGACTGAGATGGCTAACAATTTCAATTTTGTCTTCGCTAGAGCTCATAAACTAATTGATATCGATGAACGTTTCATGGAAAATAATGTATCCACCTGTCAAAAATCATTTTTCATACACCCAATAACTAAGCATGATTTGATTGTTTTGATAAATGAGTTGAAAAATTCTCCCGCATGCGGACATGATGAAATCTCTAACAATCTGTTGAAAAAATGTGCCCATGAACTCTGTCATCCGTTGAAATATCTTATAAATCTGTCCTCTCAACACGGAATCTTCCCTGAGAAGCTTAAAATAGCTTTAGTAAAACCGATTTTTAAAAAAGGTGACTGTAACTTGTTTGAAAATTACAAAGGTATCAGTCTACTCTCTTCTATATCAAAACTTTTCTAGATTAATATAAAAAATCAGCTAATTTCTTTCTTCAGGATTAATAAAATTCTCTCTCCAACTCAACTTCACTAAAAAAAGCACTTTATGAATTCATTGAACACATAATAACTGCCCTAGATTGCAAATTCCATGTCTGCGGCTTATTTATAGACTGCTCAAGAGCCTTCGATTGTGTAAATCATAAGCTTCTAGTGTTAAAAATAGAGCGATATGGTGTTAGAGGAATTGCCTTGGAGTTGATAAAGTCCTACTTAAGCGACGGAACCCAAAAAATAGTTATAAATAATACTCAAAGTCAGGCAGCTACTCTGGAACAAGGTGTTCCTCAAGGCTCCATACTCGGACCCTTATTTTTTCTAATATATGCTAATAACTTAATCAATTACTTTCATACTCTCTCATCTATTCAGGTGATCTCTTATGCGGATGACACAAATCTCCTGATCAAGGATCTAAATGCGTTCGCCCTCCAAGAAAGTACGGAGATAGTTTACGAAAGGATAAATACTTGGGCAAATAAAAACCACTTGGAATTGAATGTAACGAAAACAACACTGATGAAGTTCACTTTGAGTATTGCTCCTGAAACCCTCAACATTTTTGAAAATAAGGAACTACACGTTGAATCGAGTAGAACTAGCACAATGCTAGGTCTCACTTTAGATTACAAACTAACATGGGCACCGCACATTGAATCGCTTTGTAAGAAACTGCTTAAAAACTGTTATGCGCTGAGGGTTATGACGAACCACTGTGGAAAGGACGTCTTGATGAATCTATATTATGCAACCATCAACTGTCATTTGAGATATGGAATTCTGAACTGGGCTACGGGTCATCTGCAAACAGGGTGTTCATTCTTCAAAAATATGCGATTCGCATGTACGTTTATAAAAATAGACCTATGTTCTCATTCAAACGACAAGCTCATGAATATGCAACTTGTTAGAAAGATTTACTAATACCTAATGAACTTCGAACCTCTCTCTATCAAAAAAGTCATCTCTATCTAGGACCTAAATTATTATTATTATTATTATTTTATTTAAACTATTTCAGCATAGTACTGGTAAAATCGCCTATTGCCAGATACAACTATCAAAAGGAACAGGTGTGTCATGTTGCAGTCAGAAAAGATTTTTTTTAACAGTGCGGCACGTGTTCAAAATAACTGCCTTCTGCATCTCAATGTAAATACCTTTGCGAAGTCCCAACTTTGCAATACTATCGTGAAGAGATTTAGGAATTAGGCCTGTTGATGAGACGATAAGTGGTAGAATCTCCACCTTATGCACGTGCCACATCTGCTTTATCTCAATGGCCAAATCCATATATTTTCTTTGCTTCTCCCGGTACTTTTCCAACACGTTGTTATTATTGGGTATGGAGACATCTACAAGAAATACGCTGTTGGCTCTTTTATCCAACACTACGATGTCAGGCCGGTTATTCTTCACCTATCTATCGGTGATAATAGGCCGGTCATAGTAGAGTCTAAAAGAGTCGTTTTCTAGTACCGGTTGAGCTTGGTATTTATAATATGGTGTATCGGTGCTTAGCATTCCGAATTTATGAGCCAGTTTCTGGTGAAGGATACTGCATACTTGGTTATGTCTATGCAGATAGGTAGTCAGTGTTAGCTAAGTGTGTACAACCATATGTTATGTGTTGAATAGTTCTGACTTCAGTTGATATTTTCTGCATTTGTCTGATTGGGTATTTCTAACTTAATCACAAACTTTTTATAGTTCTTGGTATTGATAATTTGATCCTGAATAGCAACCATGTAACCCTCAGTTTCAGGGAATAGTTCTCCATTAATTAACCACCTATTGGAAGCCTCTTTATCAATATGTGGCTCATAAAGGTCATTATGGCGTCGACCATGCAGTTCTTTCTGGGACAACTGTTCCTGTTTCTGGGCGTCAGAACAAGATGGAAGGTTCTGTTCATGGGAGGCAAGAATAAGTGGAGAACAGTTTTTGTCGGCCAGCTTTACTACCCTGTGAAGCTCGGATGTTTGAGATTTAGTAAAAAAGAATTGTCTAAGGCTAGTGATTTGACGGGTGTGTAAATTGACAATGTCTGTCAGTGCATGTCCTCCTTCTCCTCTCGGTAACGTTGTTCTGAGGAGAGCCGATTTTGGGTGATGGCTGCTATGTTTAGTTAGCATGGTGCGTGTGCTTCTTTGAATATCTTCTAGCTCGGTGGTAGACCATTTCAGAATTCCGAAAGAATATGTGAGGACAGGTATGGCATAGTTGTTAATAGCCCTCATTAGATTTCCAGCATACTGATTTATAATTCTGGATTTTGCCTGCTTTTGATCTAGCTGCCTTGCTTGCTGAAATCTTAAATATTTATATGTTTCACCATCAACCATTGCACGAATGATATCACCGTTTAACAGCATAACATCACCATTGACGACTTTACCCTTTTCGATGTTTAGAGTTTTGCACTTATTAAGCCCAAAGTTCATATGAATATCGGACGAGAACGTGTTAGTGATTCTAAGTAAATCACCTATCTGTTTCTTGCTTCCTGCATACATTTTAATATTATCCATATATAGAAGGTGGGAAATGGTATAATAGTTATTTCCATTTGCTTTGATCTTGAAGCCATATCCAGTACTGTTGAGCATGGTTGAAAGAGGATTCAGAGCAAGACAGAACCAGAGAGGTATCTTGAGATTGAATTATGGAGACGTTGGAAAACTTCATGAAGACTTTTGAGATGTTCATGAATAGTTGGAGAGTACACGATAATGTCGTCCATATAAACTAAACATCTCTCGTTCTGTATAACTAATAAAATATTATCCATAACTCGCTGGAAAATTGAAGGGGCATTTTTCAATCCGAATAGCAATCGATCAAATTCGTAATGTCCATTTTCAACGGAGAAAGCTATTTTAGGAATGTCTTTCGAATCAATTTCTATTTGATGAAAGCCGGATGCAAGATCGAGGGTCGTAAAGTACTCACATTTACCTAACCGGTCAAGGAGGTCGGAAATATTTGGAAGAGGTTATTTGTCTCCTACCGTCAGTTCGTTAAGTTTCCTATAGTCTATCACAACTCGCCATTTTTCTTTTCCTGATGCGTCTGTTTTTTTTTAGTACTACCCATAGAGGAGAAGACCGTGGAGAATTTGATGGTCGAATAATACCTTCCGCTAACATATTGTTGATCGGACGCTTAACTTCTTGCTTGTGTATGTGTGGGTATCTATATGATTTCTTAAAAACAGGTTTCGCGTCGTTAGTGTCTAGAGAATGCTTGATTTCGTTAGTAAAAGTTAACTGGTCGTTTTCTAGATAAAATATATTTTCAAAATTTAAACAGGGATTGATAACTTCCTCTCTTTCTTCGTCATTTAGATGTTCTAAGCGTAATTGTTTTAATATTTCAGATTTCCTGTCCGTCTGTTCGACAATAATTCCATTATTAAAATTATAATTGTAAAAATTGTCAAACGGTTCCATATACAATTTTGAAATTTCGATATCTTTTGGGATAGCGTTTGCATTTAAAATAGTTATATGAAATTCTCCTTTATCATTAATATTTACAAGGGAGTGAGGGATAAAAACCTTTTCAATTTCAAGACCGTTGACAATAACGTCAATATTTGTTAGTGTGGTTCTTAATTTGAAGACTTGTTCAGATCTGGGTTCTAACAATACACGGTTCTTTACTGGTGTTTGAATGTTGCGATGCTTTCTTTCAGGATGTGATAATTTTGGATTGCTTTCGAGAATGTTGTTGAAAAACTTAAATAGTGGGACGGTTTTGAAATTTGTAACTAACTTTTGATCTTTGAAATTAATTACTGCCTTATAATGGTGAAGCCAATCTGCTCCAATTAGTCCATCTAATTGAATATCAAGATCGCAAATGTAAATTTTATACGGATCATTTTTGGCAAAAGGTATCATAACAGATTCGGTAATTAGAATCTTTTGCTCTGTTATTCCTTGGATAACAACATTTTCGGGGCTTCTATTTAAAAATGCTTCGCATGTTTTTGGTTTGAAAATTGATATGCCTGCTCCACTATCTACGAGAATTCTAAATCTTTTTGAGGAGTCTTCTAAATAGTAAAGATTTTTAGAATTTACTGTAAGTGTTGAGCTTACATGAACATTTGTTCTGGGTGGTTGGCATATGGGTGCACGTGGAGTTTGTCGATAGTCATAGTTTGAATTGGGGTTGTCTGTTCTTCCAGAACTAGTTTGTTGAGATCTGGGGATGTAGAAGTTGGGCAAAGAGGAAAATTTTGATCATGAAAATCTTCGGATTGTCATGTAGAACTTTCGCAATTGTTTTGGAAAGATTCCAACTGACAATACTCTTGCGAAAAATTGTTATAGTTTTCATCTTTATAAAAATCGGGAGTATAATTAGGCTGTTCATCGGTTATAAAATTGTTGTGATAATATTGATCTTCTTCTGGATTATTAAAATGATGTGTCCGATGTGGTTGCTGTCTTATATTTGGATTTGATTGACTAGGTTGTCTGTTTTGAGTTTGAGAAGATTATTGATTCTGGCAATTGAAGTTGCT
This sequence comes from Crioceris asparagi, assembly GCA_958507055.1. Classification (NCBI taxonomy): domain Eukaryota; kingdom Metazoa; phylum Arthropoda; class Insecta; order Coleoptera; family Chrysomelidae; genus Crioceris; species Crioceris asparagi. The sequence goes on from OY293827.1 coordinate 50,978,962, forward strand.
GAAAGATGGTCGAAAGTTTTGTTGATAATTTTGAAATGAAGGCTGTAATGATCTCTTCCTTTTAACGCAATCTTGGATCATTTGCCCTGGTCTTTTACAATAGAAACATTGTGGAAGTTGGATAGGTTTTTCATATTATTTTAAGGTCTATTCTGAAATGTTTGATTCTCAAACTAAGATAGTTAAAGTTCCTTTTTAATTCTATTCAAAGCTGAAAGCATGTCGCTTGGATTACTAGCTCTAATTATTTGACCTAATTTCTGTTCAAGTCCAGTTAATGCCGTTGTCAATACCATTGCGTCTGTTAATTTAGTTTGAGCATTTTTTTCTGGAAAAGTCATGTTTTGTTTGTTGATAGCAGAGTGAATTTTCGATTCATGCGTCTGCAAACGAGCTATGAAAATTAATGGTGATTCATTTTGCAACTGTTTCATACGTTGAAGCTCCTGAATCAACGAGGTTAAATCTCGTGAATCTCTAAAGTGTGAATCTAAAAGATGTAAAATTTCTTCCCATGAATTTGGGTTTCGAGAGTTGCAAGTTCGGCTGCTCGGCCTTTAAATTTATTCTTAATATGTAATGTAAGGAGAAGCTTTTGATCTCCGGTTACCATGTTGAATGCCATGGAACATGCATTTGTGAATGTTGTTAAAAATATCTGATTACCATCATAATCAGGGATAATAGAAAATATCTCTGAGAGTTTGTATTGTTCCACAGAAATAATTTGTGATTCGGGGTTGACGTCAGCGTTCGCGTCGAAACTAGCTTGACCTTTTTTAGTAATAGGCATTGTGTTTTCAGGGCGAAAACGTAAATATAGGGGATATTAGATAATTGTTAAAACAATTCGATAACAGAAATGTTATTCAATCGAACTAATAAAATATGATAATAATCGTAGGTGAATTTTTTATGAAAAATGTTTCAATAATTGGTAAATTGTTAAACGAGATGATTCTTTGTCCTTACTTGACTAAAATCCTCATTTCTGGCAGAAGATGAAATCCTTTATTCTCCGTGAGCGGTGGTACGACAGGATGAGCGTTTGCGTGTTCCGTTGTCGCCGGAGAGACCGTCTTCGTTGCTGGTGTTGTGGATTGGAACTTGGTTCTCCGCAGCTTCGATTCTTACTTCTTTTAAGGTTTGGAAACCACCGTTGACCTGTAACCACGTTCAAGAATCCTACTGACTGCACCAATTTTATATTTGTAGTTTAAAAATTCACTTTTTAAAAAATAATAATATTTATTATAATTTACAAGTTACAAAAATACAATAATAAAAGTGAAGAAAAACAACATGAACTGAGAGCTACTGCTTATGTGAACCAAGAACCTCGGTAAATCAGGTGCAATCGTATTTATAGTGATTTTATGCTGATGTGACTTGCGCTTGGATTGTCCGTTACGAGTTCTAGAGCATGGGATCTGCAAGTTTGCATATTCTGATAAAACTACAATATTCTTGGAATATGAAATATTCCAGAGTATGGGAATTGTAAAGTTGCATATTCTGTGAGAATGTAAAATGTATTAAATTCTGAGAATGTTCGAGAGTGCAAAACTGCAAGTCAAAATTATCTCTGAGAACGAAAATATGAACAAAGAAAAATAATAAAACATGTGTGATTGAAATATAACACCTGTGAGACTTGATCGTTATTATTGAATATGGTTAATTATATTGGTAAATAACATATATATACATATGTATGCATCGATTTTGGGCATTTAATGTCACAAAAAATTAAACAAACTCAGACACGTCAACTTTGTTTTTGAGGGAAACACTAATTAGGCGTCTAAGCAAACCCGCATCTGCATCCCCTTAGGCAGGGTGAAACTCACCCCTAAAATCTTAAATGGAAAGAGCGGTTGAGTTGCACCTCGTTTGAAAGGTCTTTCAATTCTCTTTCCAATAATACCTAGTTTATGACATTACTTTTTATTATGACGCTCAGAAACAAACTTTTATTTATGTTATTAGGATAAGCGATTTACAGAATTAAAAAGATAACAAACTTACAGGTTAGTCAACCAGATATTAAAACTGCTAAATTAAGATAAAAACTCTTTATTTCTAAATGCACGAAATGGAATTTGTAAAGTATTTGTGCCTTTTACATTTTGTAAACACCTGGAACGTTGGTTCGTCTACGTGTTGTAAATAAAGAAACGGATGCAAAAGTACACATGTATCGTGTTAGTTATTTAGTATTAAGCCAGTCGATAAATAGCGGTGGTTTCAATTCTCAATTATTGCGAGGTTTGTGTTATTTATTCATTCGTGGATAAAAATGGTTTACTCTATAGCTGAAAGACTGGAGTTGATTTAAATATTCTTTGCAAATCATGAATCTGCATTCATAACAGCTGACATTTTTAATCAGCGGCATCCTGACAAATATATCAATCGAAAGTATGTCCTGGAATTGGTGCATAAATTTAGAGAAACTGGATCGGTGACCAAAAAAGCGAGATATTGCAAATCCAGAAGTCAGTAAAGCAGTAGAAGTATGTGTTCTAGTTCATGTCATTCAAGATGCAACATTGAGTACGAAAAAGCTAACTACTGTCCCAGGAGTCACCGAATTTTGAAAACATACAAATTCTATCAGTACAAAATACGATTAGTCCACGAGCTCAATGAAGATGATTTTGATGGACGTCTGGAATTCTGCGAGACGATGAGCGCACGGGTAAATCAGGAGCCACATTTGTTATTAAATATCTGTTTTTCCGACGAATGTTCTTTCTTCATCAATGGCACTGTAAACGGTCACAATTGCCGTTGCTGGGGAGATACAAAGCATGTAGAAATGTACTTAGAACTATTAGAAACTACAATCAATCCTGTTTTAACTGAAATAGTGGAAAATGATGAACGCTATTTGGAAAATAGTTTTATGTTTCAACAAGATGGCGCTCCGCCTCATTATGCACGCCCTGTACAGGTCTATTTAAATAAACAATTTCCTCAAAGGTGGACTGGTACGCGAGGTTCTATTGAGTGGCCACCAAGGTCACCAAATTTGTCACTGTTGGACATCTTTTTGTGGAGGACAATTAAAAACTAAAATTTACGCCACTCAGTTAACTTCTTTGCAAGATTTACGCGTGTGAATGACAAATTAATGTCATCTCATAACACCAGATATGCTTCAAAATGTGAGAAACCGTTATGAAGACAATTTGTACCACTGCATGGAAGTAGGTAGTCAGCCATATTCTTAATTCTGTAAATCGCTTCTCCTAAGAACAGAAATAAAAGTTAGTTTCTGAGCCTCGTAATAAACTGTAATGTCAGAAACTAGGTATTATTGTAAAGAGAATCGAAAAACCTTTCAAACGAGGGCATTTCAACCACCCTTTCCTTTTAAGATTTTAGGGGTGAGTTTCACCCTGCCCAAGAGGATGCAGATGCTGGTTTGCTTGTATGCCAAATACGTGTCCCCCTCAAAAATAAAGTTGACGTGTCTGAGCGTTTTATGTTTATATGACATTAAATGCACAAAATCAAAGCCGTTTCATTTTCGATGGGCCAACCTGTAAATATATACAAGCATTGTTCTTTAAATATAATTAGATTTATAGATTTTTTACCATATTAATTGCTAAGTTTGAAGGATGTTAGCGTTTAATAGAATGCAAGGATGATAATCATTAATAAATATTTTTTACAAGAAACTGGACTGACTTTATTAGTTGGTGCACTGAGAAATACAAAATAATATTAGTTCTATTCGTGCTGGTACTTTTGAAGTTGTGCCGTTTTAGTTTGTTGACGTATCGGTACCGCATTTCTGGCATAGCTCAACAAAAATGTGTTGAGCTATAGCCACTTATGGCACATTTGTATGGTACCTATGTGATGATACAATCCCTCCAAAATCTTGCAATTATTGGTCTTTACCTTGACCCTATTTTTTGCTTTAATTCGTAAACTTCAATGTTATTAATCAATTAATTATGTTTTTCAAACTCATCAGTAGAGCTGAAATAGTTTTTAACTTTTCAGACTCTTTAAGTAGAGGACATTTGAATTCTTTGAAACACTTTGGAGAATGTTTTTGCTGGAAGGCGATATTGTATTTTGTGAATTTCATTAATGGTACTATGTATGAGCTTCTTTCCATTGAATAGAAAGTTAAAAAACAATTATTGTCCTTTGTATTGAAAGATTTTAAATAGGTCTAAGACAGTATATTCTTTCAACATAAGTCCTTTAATATATGGGAATGATATACACGCTCAAGAGTTATTGTTTCACAATTTTGCGTATACTCAGATTTTCAACTAAATGGAAGAATATGTAGCGCTTGGATGTGCGTCGTATCCGACAATCAAACACATTAGGCGAAGATTGGTGTATTTAATCTTTGCATTAGGTATGTCATTGTTTACAAAATGAAGAAGTGTGTTCGGAGGAGATAGATATACAGTTCCATAGTAGGTATATATTGTATGTTCTTATGTTTATTCGTTTATTTTGTATAGTGAACATGCTACTATTCTCGTGATTCATTTATCATTGACAAAAGAATTCAATGATTCCATTTGGAACTTCTTAAAATATATTCCTTTTCCCTATAACTTCCCTGAAAAGGGTAGAATGGTAGTTTTTTGTCAAAAATTGTTAATTCTGTTTGAAAAGATTAAAGAAAAAACATTTTCAGTAAAATTTAAATTGTATTTTTTCAAAAAATTCAAGGGTTTTCGCACTAGATTTTTGCCGCTTTATTTTGGAATCACTTAAGGTGAGTTTATACAGTAAATAAAATAAAATAAGAAACAAATTAAGATAAAATAAGAAAGTTGAACATGCTCATTTCCATGGGAGCGTTTATACACGAAATAAGCTAAATTAAGAAATAAGAATAAGAACTAAAGATGGCCAACTTTCATCTTTATTTCTTATTTTATTTTATTTTGTTTGGAAACTGATAATGCGCATGATCAACCACCAGAGAACACTCAACTAGCATACAACACAAAAGTTTTTGTCAAAAAAGCTGTGATTTGATTGGTTCATTCTTATTTCTTATTTTATTTTCGTCATCTGTATAAACCAATCTTTTTTGAGATTATTCTTATTTCAATTTTAATTTGTTTCTTATTTTATTTTATTTACTGTATAAACTCACCTTTAATAAGTATAAGTATTTAATGTTCAGCGATTTTGATAGCAAATAGTTGTTAAAAAAACTAAAAGTGATCTATTATATGGTACGATGAAAATTTCAAAATACCTAATATTAATTCTATTGGTACTAGTACTAGTTATGGTAAGCTGTGCTAGTACTATCTCCCTATAGCTGCGCAACTTATTCTTATTTTTTATTTTTCATTTTATCATTCAATAAAGTCTTTCATAGCTTTTGTGTGAAGAACTAACAAAGTAGTATTAATAATTTCATTAGTATTGATACTTTTGAAGTTGGTGCTTAAAGAAGAATTACGGTGGGTAAACAATAATTTGGTCAAGATTAAATACTACATACTAATGATATTGTCTTCAGCTAGTTATCTTTGTGGTGGAATAATGGAGGCAGTTACGATAGTGGCTATTCAGTCATCATATCCAGGCAATACAGTGAATGCTGAAGCAATGGAAGATATGGAAGTTATGGAGGATATATAGGTTATCGAAGGAGCAGTGAGTTTTTTTCTCTCCTTATGTCTTTTCATTAGAAAGCTCTTGTTAGATCTGCTTTAGATATTTAGATATTTTTTACGAAAGAAGAACAAGTTGAAATTTGACCATTAAACAACAAACGCTAACGTGGGGAATCTCTATATTAGGGTACGTATTGCGGCTTGCCACGAAATAAGTAAAACATCAGAGAGAGAAATGTGTTTAAGATTTGGTATATCATAAAATAAATAATTAGTATTCACAGAATCCGTAATATTTGAAGTTGCTTCTGGTAATTAGGTACCTACTACAAGTAGGTATAATACCTACTTGTTATACTTTTCATTATGGGACGACATGTTCTATATTGACGAAATGTAGTCTACTTTCCTATTTTCATTGATCATTGAAGAATTTATTATACGAACGGCCTTATAATTTACTATGTACTTTGAATCGGAATTCATTAATAAGAATTTAATAGATTATCCCTTGGAAAATATACACTAAGTAATATTTACTTATTCTATTAGTTCTAATAATTTTCAAGTTAAATAATATTATCTAATAAAGCTGGTTCTATATTTTTGAGTGGCAACCAAATCACAAATGATCTCTTCTTGAATTTTCCTCAAAATTTTGAAGGGAAAAGCACATCATTCTTGACAAAAGAGTATTTTGAATGAAGAATCGTCACCATCGGAGCACATTTGCTATGCCAAACTCGTGGACATAGACGTAATTTTAATAAAGGAATAAATTGCTAATACTTAGGTACTAGTTTATTATAGATAGTTTCCCAGAGTATTTCGTCTATTAAAAGAGAAGATAATTTCAAAAGGCATATTGTCCACTTTCACATAGAAGAGCAGACGAATGTCATGTTTATAGTGGCATCCAATAACTCCTCCAGCTGTCTTGTAATTGAATACCCATTAAAGTTCAGTTAACGTTCGTATGCAATAAATTTTTGAAATTTAATTTCTAATCCAAATATGTTAACATGATTGTTGCAGATTTGAGCTATAATTAGCAGAATTCTTACAACATATAGATAATAATGCCATATTCTGCTCGTATATATATATAACAACTGTAATTAAGACACAAGGTGATAGTTATTCTTTGTTCCGGATTATGGACATGGAAAGTAAATTCCTTGTATATATATATATATATATATATATATATATATATATCAGATTGCGATATACATGCGTAAAGATTAAAATTTTATAATTACGTCCCTTGTTTTCGACAACTATGTCTTATTTTCCTCAGTTCAGACTTTAGTCAGGCACAAAATGATTGTTCTATAATATTTTTAAATTTATACTTGAAATTGAAATTATAGGAAAAAAGCATCTCTACAAAGATGTCATTTTAGCTCGAGGTTGTGTGCGAAGCGTAGGGAGACAAAAAACCAAGATCGAAAATCTAATATTTTTCCCTTTATAATACACCATTTTTTCTGTGCCGGGAAAAACGACGATTTAATATTAATTAATATTAATAATAAAATATTATAATTAGTAATAAATAATTGGTAATCTATTGTACTTATAGCGAAAATTACACCTGCATTGTGGCGTAACTGCTTGTAAGTGACAGTGTAGCTTGCTTGATTCAACATTTAAACTCAACGACTTCGGATCTTCCGCTACGCGAGCAGCGAGAGTGTATGGACTGTATCTGTGTATTTGAAGTGAATTTACTATTATTCAAGTGGTAATTAAACTGTGGTGAAGAAATACCTAAGTGAGTTTATTTCTCTTAACCTTTTTACACAATCAATAATATTATTGGCAATAAACGAACGGTATGTCATTCCCACTCTGCCTGTACTGCCAAAATATAGTCACTGAACTCGAGACACGGCTAGAATGTATAGTCTGCCATGGCTTCTCACACAGGAGGTGCGTTCGATCGTCCCAAAATTCCGTCGATCTGCCGATAAATCCTGAAAATTGGACCTGCGATAACTGCAACTTGCAATCCACATCATGCGGCTCTTCACTCCAAAACCAGCAGTTTTTGGAGATTATGAAACAGCTTACCACACTTACACAAGCTGTTACATTATGTAACTCCAAAATCGAGGAGCAGTCAACATCTTTTTTCAAACAAGCCGAGGCCTTAGAAACATGTATGAAGGACCTGACAGCCTTGCGGGAAGAAAACACAGAGCTACGAAGTCGAATACTCACCCTGGAAAACAAGATGGGAGAAAATGTTTCCTTGGATCCTGAGGATATTGTAGCGGAATCTGCTGAACGGTGTAAAAGAGAAAAAAACATTATTATTTTCAATTTTCCAGAAACATCCAACGACTTAGAGCAAGCCAGAAATTTGGTTAAAAATATATCAGGTGATGCCGCTGAGAGTATTAAATCAGGAATCCGATTGGGAAGATTTTTGACAAACAATAAGCCTCGACCCTATAAAATTATGTTTGATAATACACATTGTGCTTTCTCAGTATTAAAAAATAAATCATCTCACCCTAATGACTTTCCCGACATTGTAATCAGATCGGATATGACACCAAGACAGTTGTCTCATCTCAAGAACTTAAGAAAGGAGTTACTAGACAAACAAAAACATAATAAAAACTTGACAATTAAGTACATAAATAAAGTTCCAAAAATTGTTGAGGTTCCTTCTACTAACTCATCAAAAAGACCTAGGGATGAACACTCACCTCAGTCCTTGCCGGCGGGAAAAAAAACAAATTTCAGCAATAATGTCCCCATATAGCAATTTTCCAATATTATTTTCTGGAACTGCCAAGGCTTTAATAATATAAGCGATATATCTGATGCTTGTGATTCATTCTAAATTCTTTGTGTGAGTGAAACGTGGCTGACAGATGTCTTAACTCGTGTCCCTGATTTCTTGGTCGACTGTTCAGTTACGAGCGCACCTGCTATCAAGGAAAAATCACATGGCAGAGCTAGTGGAGGTCTTGCAATTTTTTACAAGAAACATCTGAATGTGCGCATTTTGGACAACTGTCAGCATTGGATTTGCTTCTCGGTAAATTTAAATAATGATGTTATAATTATATTCTCAATTTATTTCAAACCATCACTAGAACTTAAATTTGTACTTGATATTTTTCAATTAGTCTTAAGTAATATACTAATTCTTTTATAGCGTTAAATGGACGCACAATCTCAGACCCCATTGCTAATTTTACACATGTTTCCTCTCAGGGTAACAGTGTTATCGACCTTGTTTGGGTAAATAGTACATATTTTTTAAAATTAATGACTTTATAGTCCTTAACACTCCCACATTGTCTGACCACTTTCCGATATCGGCGTCTCTTAATACAGCAATTAGCGTAGATCCAATCCCGATTGAGAGCTCTCATACCGTTGAAACTCCTAGACGATTCCTTAAATGGCATGAAGACTCTGCAAGTACTTACAGGCAATTTATGCAATCTTCCGAAAGATGCCTATTTCATCGAAATATTGAGAATTCATTTGTAAACTTTAAACAGGCTATTGATGAGTCAGCGGAAAAGGCTGGTCTTATATCGAGCATCTCATATCGGAAAGGGCCGAAAGCTAACTCAAACCCATGGTTTGACAATGAGTGTTATCTATCTAAAAATCAGTATTTGTCCATAAAACGAGATTATAGAAAATTAGTTAAAAACAAGAAAATAAAACATCAAGAAAGTATCATAAGCAAACTTTCTGACCCAAAAAACTCCAGTACATTTTGGCAAACCATTAGATTATATCGAGAAAACTCCAAAACCTCTCCAATTACCATAGGCCAGTGGGAAATATTCTTCTCGGCTCTATACCCGCCTAAAATCCCTAAACCTAATACTTTCTATGGTCCTGATCATCCTGAACTTGACAGAGATATTTCAACAGTTGAAGTTCAACTTGCTTTGAATAACGCAAAAAATAACAAGTCACCAGGTTCGGATATGTTAACATTCGAATTTTTTTAAAATCTTCCGTCAAATTGGGTTGTCTATTTATGTAGTCTTTTTAATAACATTCTCAAATATGGTATTACCCCAAGTAGCTGGAGCGAGATTCTTCTATCTATGATACTTAAGAGGGGAGACCCTATTGACCCTAGTAACTATCGAGGTATTGCTCTAGTTAACTGCAGTGCAAAAATCTTCACTTCAATTTTGTTGAAAAGATTGACAGGATGGACAGAGCAGTATGATGTCCTGCCAGAGTGTCAATCAGGATTTCGTCCCTCTCGTGGTTGCATTGATAATATTTTTTCACTAGCAGGTATTGTGCAATTCAAACTTAGGTTCAAGAAAGGAAAGTGTTTTGCTATTTTTGTTGACTTTTCCAGAGCTTTCGATAGTATCGATCACGATCTGCTTTGGCAAAAAAAGTTCTGTCGAGGAGTTACACCTAAACTCATAAATGTATTAAAAAATCTCTATGACCAAGCGTCTTTTCAAGTCAAAGTAGGTCGTGATCTTACCCGAAAGTTTCAGTATTCATCTGGAGTACTACAGGGAGAACCCTTGAGTCCTTTATTATTTTCCCTATTCCTAGCCGATAACGAAGAGTTCTTTAGGCTCAAAGGAGCGTGCGGTATATCAGTGAATTCAAAAACTGATATTATTATGCTCCTGTACGCTGATGATCTTGTAATCCTCGCAAACTCTGAAGTTGATATTGCGCGTAAGCTGAAGATTCTTGAAGAATTCATTGCAATCAATCATTTATCCGTCAATATGAGTAAGACAAAAATTCTTCCTTTTTCACGTGGAGGTCATAATAACTTAAGCTGTATGAAATTTGAAATTAATGGACAGAAGATCGATATTGTCAACAAATACGTCTACCTCGGCACACCCTTCACTACTTCATGCTTATTTAGAGAAGCAGCTATATCTGCATCCTCAAAGGCAAAGCAGGCCCTAGGTAGTACGCTTTCAATAATGGCAGCATCGAAAATTACATCTTGGGATTCCAGGATGGCCTTATTCAACTCATTGATTCAATCTCACCTATTATGCTTTGCTCCTGTTTGGGGTATAGGATATATTGACATCCTTGAAAGAGTCCAGGTAGGATTTATAAAACGGTTATTGCTGCTACCCTCCAATACTGCTGATCATCTTGTCCGCATGGAGGCAGGTCTGCTGAAAATATCTTATCATATTTTCAAATCATCATTATCATGGCTTGCGAAATTATTAAACATGGATCAAAAACGTTATCCGAACCTTATATTCAAGCGTCAATGCGAACTTATCGATTTTTCAGAACCTCAGTATAACTGGGCTGGTCAAATCAAGTCAATATTCGATAGCGTTGGATTCTCTGAATCTTTTAAACAAGTCACGGCTGCTAGCCTCAGATCAGTACAAAATGAAATTTTATTAGCACTGAAGAATAAGCTGCTTTTTGAGGATATGAACTTGATGCTCAATTCAAATTATTTATTTAACAAAAACTTCTACACAAACGGTATGGGAGCTTATCTGCATTTCAAGATCCCTATTCAGTATATAAGAACTATTGCTCAAATTAGAAGCTGTAATTCCTATACCATTAGATTTACATATAAAAGTAATATTTACAAAATTGTTCCTAATGAATTGTGCTCCATATGTAATTTACAGGTCAATGAAACTTTAGCACATATCCTTATAGATTGCCCTATGTATACCAATCTTCGAGACAGACTTGATTACCTACAAAACGTCGATGATCTTGTTAGTGCTCTTTCGATTCCTACCTTGTCGGTGGTCAAATCTGTCTCACAAGTATTATGGCAAATACTTCAACTAAGAGCATTTATAATAAATGAATGATACATGTTCCTACTATGCGCCTATTGTTTATTTTTTTTTTCTTCAATTTAATGTTTTAAGTTTGATTGTTTTGTCCGTTTGCCTATGTGTATCTACCCTTACTTAATTAGTTCATTCTTTCTCAATTATTTGTTTATTATGTCTAATATACATACGTATATATGTGAATGTGTATATATATGTATGGATAAATATGTGTATTTAGGTAGGTTTATACAATTATTTAATGTTGGTGGTGGTAATAATAACTAAACATAATTACTTTATTTTTACATATACCTATACATACATTCCTGTTATTTCACATCTTGACAAGAAACTGTAAATGTTTAAAAGTCAATAAACGATATTATTATTATTATTATTATTACACCTGCATTGCTTTTCCCGTGGTGAAAAAGAGATAAAATGTCAATTCCATCTAACAAAAGCCTATGCTTATTCTGCCCATGTTGGCTGAAGTCTGCAGAGGTGAGCATTTTCTTACAAATAAATGATAAATTATCAAAGACACAAAATCAATCTTCTATAATATATCTTTAATGATGCTTGATAAAGGAAATATTGTATACAAACCATTCTACAATGTTCAGTAAGTAATCTTTAAATGTATTTTTAACTTGTAGAAGGCTCTGTGTGTCTAGTGTTCTTATATGATGAGGGGGACGGTGAGAGCAGTTTAAATACTTTCATTAAAGAGAGCTGCAGCATATATAGAAAAACTTACATTGGATATCCCTGTGGTTGAATGAAAAATGAAAGCTATTCGCAAAAGGAGTTGTACTTTCCGAACGTTTCTTAGAAAATATTTTTTTCAGTTTCGGACATCTATAATTTTTTTTTTAAATTTGATGATAAAGAATACCAAAGTAATGAATATCAAAGTCAAATAGGATAATAAATCAACTAGGTATGAAAAGTAACATTAACGAAATTTGATAATATTAGAATATTTTATTTGAGACGATTTCTGTTTTCTGCCTAGCCTGGTAAATTATAGTTTATGGTTATTCGTCTTTTATTAAAATAATAAAAATAGTTCGGTATATTATTCGATATCGAATTATATTTGTTAAAGATTTTAGGTGAGTTTTGCACTTATTCGGTGTATTTGAACCTCTATTAGGTATTTTGTAGATGTTCCAATGAAAATTAAAATGCCCGAATGTAAATTTTGAAATTGCACAAATGGAAAAAGATCGATATACTGAAGAAACTTGACTGTGAGTAGGTATACTACTAAATACCTACATGAATTTATTACTGATGAAACCATTCAGCTAAAATTTATCAAACTGATTATTTTTATTGATCCCTGTGAGCATTCTTGTAACTATCGACTATCAGTTTTATATTTATGATACTAAAATTAACTCCCAAGTTTGGCATTCTTATTTAAGCTTTTGGCATGAAGACAGCGATAGCGATTTTCGAAAATTGATTATGTTTCATTTCTAGCTAATATGCTGAGCTATCAAATAAATAGGCCATCGACAGAAGAAATTAATCAAAAATTTAATCATCATAAAGGTTATACCGAAATCAAAGTAGGTAAATGTCCTCATTTTCTACGCAAGAAAAACAATTGTCGTGACGAACTAATATTCGTTGCATACATACTGGAATGGAAATTCATTTAAAGATTAAAATTTAATATTACTTGCTTATATGCTATTGATGCAAATAGTTTTAGAAAGAATAAGAATAACATACTTCATCATCAATGCTATTATATGAGGGAGATAATTTTATTTTCAAATAAGTTTTAATTTCAATGCTATGATTCCAAATAATATTAATTTCTTAATTTTGTATGAATGAATAAAAATGGTTGACATAATTAACAAGGCCAATCGATTTCGATTAAATACCATCATCCCGGTCAGCTTTAATGTATCTGGTTCATGAAGTTGAAAGATACCTAAAATTACGAGTAAGATTTTTTTGCGCTTGAACTACTTACCTATTATTTTCTTAACCGATGTGGATATACCTACCTTATGAAAACTTATGAAATGGAAATGGAGTTATTGAATAAAAATACGTATAATATTTACTTTGCTTTATAATTAATTGTCTTCATAATATTCATTTAGGTACAAATAATTTCCTATATTTTCACAATTACATTAAGCGGTAGGGGAGGCTACACTAGGATGTTGATAGAAAACTCTGTTTGATTCAGATAAAACTTAATCAGAAATACATACTGTTTTCTGTTTTCTTTTTGAATTTTGAGATATTAGAATAAGTGGAGACCGTGTTTGGTTAGGTGATAAATAGAAATAGTACAAAATAATATCTTCACCTTAAAAACATAAATATTCAAATGTACCTACTAATGTAACAAATAAAGTACTCTCTACAAAATAGAATAGATTTAAATTCCGACATTTCTGGATGTAGGTGAAACTTTGCGCCAAGTACACGCTTTAAGTGACTTTAGAAATAAAGACAAAATTTCTGAAATCAATTGAAATGCCAAGATATTAATGAAATGTAAGTAACGATTTCGAATCAATTTTCAGTTTAAATAATATATTCATTGATAAAAATAAATTGATTATCTACTACTCGATACTACTACTTAAACAATATTCCACTTTACGAGTGCTCAACTCATAAAGATAATATGCAATGTCCTTTTGCATTAGAATAGGGTTTTTGTCAATGTTAATTAGCTTAACTAGTACCTACATTGTCACATAATATAGTTGCGCCTATAACATTCCTATCCTATTGTATTATCTCTATGGCTCAGGTAATAAAACCTATGAATGATTAGATTTAAGAATCATAGGTCAAAAGAAATTCGACAATCTGAATATTTTAGTTCTGTTCTTTCGCCATCGAATAATCGATTACTATTTGAAGTGTACTCGGGTACTTGAAAAACAGACAAAAATAGAAAGACAAAACTGGACCAAATTTGGTCAATTTATTTTTGTGAATAAACATACTTTTTAATCTATGTAAAATAGGTTCTATAGAATTTTTTATGAACAATTGTTTATAAGATACTTAACAATATACTTACTTTATCATGTTGTAAATTACAAATGAATTAGGGAATTGGATATGTTAGATTGTTAGTAGTGGTAAGGTAAAGTGGGGTAATGGCACCATGCGGGGTAACACCGCCATAAGCCCTCTGACTGTAACCGACAGATTCAAATGTAAGATATTGGTGTTGACCTGTAGGGAATTATAGTCTGAAGTCTGAATAATATTCCAAACCTGTATAAGTCTGCTCCAAGATATAATATACGAAATTTTAAGTTAACCTAAAAAGTGTGGTCGGCTTATAGAATTGGGGTGAAGTGAATTAACAGTAAGTCATATTTTAATAATAATTTTTGCATGCATATTAGTCTCATTCTATCAAATGGCTTTTGGAGCCATGGTGTGCTATTCGTTTTCCATCAAATTAGCGTCAACTCTACTGGTGCATTATTCAGTAATTATTAATTTCAGACCATGCCTCGAACTCACAAGCCACTACTGAGAAAGGACAATGGATGTCGAAAAAATTGGAAGCAGCTAAGATGGCAGTAGCTGAAGAAAAGTCAGTAAATAAAGTATCAAATCAGTTTAACATTCCAAAGAGCACAGTGAAGATAGGCAATAACCTTGAAATCATAATATTTGTCTGGGTGTGGTGCTTTGTTTGGTAATCAATATTTATTGATTCTTCGTAAGGATTACTAAAAGTAGTTTACAAATTATGAAATTATAATATAAGCATGAAAAATATGGTACTTACGAAAGACTGCAGGAAGCCGGTTTTATACCTTTTCCAATATTTATACACTGTGTCCAATTAAGTCGGAACCATATGGCAAACATTTTTATTATCAATGCAAACTGTAGTTTGCAGAGGTGAGAGCGGTATCTCTCACTTCTGCGTACAGAAGCATTATGTACAGAAAAATGTTGGATTATCAAGGTCACGTAATGGTTTTTCCCGATTAATTTAAATATATGGTTTGAAATTAACGAGATATTGTATTTAATACAATCCTTCAATGATAAGTAATCATTTTAAAATGTTTTCAACTCGTAAAAGGCTGTAATAATTATATTATCAATATATGTAAAACCAAATAGACGGATTTCACAATTTATTATTTTCAAGACTCTACGGTGTTGTCGGTGCTAAAATTTTACCTGTTTTTAAATACCTAACTGATATAGATATCGGATAAATACCTAAGTGAAACTGACAAATTAATTATGATCATGATTGTAAAATCATTTATTATTTATTTACTTCTTCGCTTTTATTCGAAAGTGGTACATTTTTAAGGCACTAATAATATTTGTCAACCGTATACTACTACTATACTATACTAAATGGCAACAATGAGGTAGATGTAGCAGTAGCAGAGAACAGAGACGTATAAAGAACTGCAATCCTTAATGTTAATACATCTATTTACTAAGAGATGGCAGAGCGATTAGGAATTAGACGTTTTCGTTATTCTATTTATTAGTCTATGATTTTCGTACGCTGTGGGTTATTAATTAATTAATTAATATTTGATACTTAGTTATATTTCTTCTAACATTGCCTACTCGTGCATACATTTTT
This sequence comes from Crioceris asparagi, assembly GCA_958507055.1. NCBI lineage: Eukaryota > Metazoa > Arthropoda > Insecta > Coleoptera > Chrysomelidae > Crioceris > Crioceris asparagi. Next base: position 50,995,005 of record OY293827.1, read on the forward strand.
TTGGTTTTAGCTTTTGGTTCAGATCACACGATATAGCTTTTTTTATAATTAGACGCGGCCCGCTGTTGATAAATATCTAGGTACATTTCAAGTTATGAAATACAAGGTGGGAGATTAGGAGTGCGTAGGTATTCGGACGATTACGGGGTTATTGTAAAGATTAGGAGAAAATGTCTATAACTAACCCAATCGTATTTTAAACATTCTACAACATAAAAATATTTTCAATTATATCGGGTGTTTCTAAATAGTTGGAATTCTACACAACTTTGTTTTTTCTTATGGAATGTTTATAATTTTAATTTATTTTTCAGATCAAAATGGAAAAACAATGTTAGTTTATTAATATGACTTTATGTTTATAGCTAATATTTTATGAGATATTAATTAAAGGATGAGAGAGTCTGTATGTAGTTATTCGCGATTTGACATTTTTTTAGTATATCTATATTCATGTCACCAACAATAATGGAAATGTTACTACCATTATCAATGTTGTGCAAATATGCTTCAAGATCTGTAACATTACATTTAATTTCTTGGCAAGCGCTGAAAAGAAAGATGCAGCATATATATATACGGGTGTCCCACTAAGGTCAGCGAGGTAGGATAATAGGGAAACCGTAAACCCTACGACTTCGGGAAAAAATTCATAAGTAAATCGGATAAAAGAAATTCAGCTAAAATATTTTCAAGTTTCTAAAAAGGCCGCTAGGTGTCGTAATTACCGTGGTATAAATTAAAATTAAATTTTTCTCAAAAAATCGAAATATTAACGTATTGTTTTGGTACCGGAAATGAAAAGTTCATTACATTCTGCTTAATTTTGGCCCTCACACTTTTTCCGTATTTTTGATTATATGGGTGGGGGGAGTACTTTATTAAACCGCTGTAATCTCCTAGACGCGTTATCCAAATCTAATAAGTTTAGTCATGTTTGAAAGATAACTTGACGCTTATTTCAAAAATAATGTCGGATGTGTTCGCAAGTTCACAACTTTACTCCTAGAGGGCACTGATAAACCAATATTCAGTTTTCATATTTTTTTGTTAAAAAATTAAATGACACGATACATTTACTATTCATTGGTATTGAGCCACATAATTAGCGACTCGATATCTTTACTCGTTTTTGAGTTAATGTAAAATTGATATTTTTGTTTTATTAAGAAAGTAATAATCATTATCACTACTATTTAAAGATATAAGTTACTTATTGTTTATTCAGTTAGGTTAGGTTAGGTTACCACTGAGTAAAAAAAACTATTTCTTTAGGTACTTTAATCATAATATCCCTAAAAATGTTGATAGCTGCGCAATTTTACTTTGCCGATAGATCATTTGATTATTTTTATTCGTTCTTAAGTTAGCGTAAAATTAATTTTTGATGAAAAAATAATTGGGGCCATAGAACCAAATGGTTTTTTGATCGACGAAAAAACGAGCAAAAAAAACATAATTATCTATTTAAGCAATATTAGTGGATTAATAACAACGTAAAGTAAAACATAAAATTAATTATTTGAGGGAATTAATAATTTTAATAATACGGACATGGCCACAAAACTACCGTCAGCTTCGGCTGTTGGGGATAACATTGAAAACGTTGGACAATTAAGTAAAAAGAGTGCTTGTAAATGTGTACTGTATGTGCTTCTCTTACTGAAGATTCCACCGCACGCCACTGCTCATAACAACAAGTAATAAGGCTGTTCGAGCAGTAGTTTGGAACGGTTTGATAACTGTTTAAAATGCGCATGAGCGGTTTGAAATAGTTTCCAAGTGGTTTGGGATTTTGTTGCTCGAACACCAGTTTGCAAACTACCCCTTCCACTTTCTTACAATTTTGTCGTCATAGAACAAATGACTATGCCGATAGATATGTTTTATGACCAAAGATAAGAGAGAACATCAATGAAAGACTGATGGACAAAACACAAAACCAGGGTTTAGTTTAGGACTGTGGTAGTGTTCTCTGAAAGGGATTTCTCCAACAACAGAGAACACTATACTCTAAGAAGAAGAAGACGCTTCAACTGCGCCTTCTCAAACTGAGTCCGGACTAGTTTGGAAATCGTCAAACTACTGCTCGAACATCTTAGTAGTAGTTGGGAATAAATTATTTCATCGTAAATTGAAGTGCGCAGGCGTTTGACGGTTTGGGCTGGTTTGAACCGCTGCTCGAACACCCTTAATGATAACAACTATGTGCTGGTTTCGGATTTGCTATTTTCTATCAAAAGCAGAAAAACATTTTTATTTATTTTCTTTCTAATCAGTCTATCAGTATTTTTGTTTCGTTTGAGATTACATTTTACAATAATTCAAAAACGAGTAAAGATATCGCGTCGCTAAACTGTGGCTATTTATATGGCTTTTAATACCAGTAAGAAAAAAATGTATCGTGCTATTTATTTTTTTTACAAAAAACGATGAAAATTGAATATTGGTTATTCAGTGCCCTCTAGGAGTAAAAGTGTAAATTTGCGTACACATCCGACATTATTTTTGAAATAAGCGTTGAATTATCTTTCAGACAAGACTAAAGTCGTTAAATTTGGATAACGCGTCTAAGAGATTACAGCGGTTTAAGAAAGTACTGTCTCCCAGTTCCCCCCACCCTTATAATCAAAAATACGGAAAATTATGCAGACCAAAATTACGCAAAATTTCATGAACTTTTCATTTCCGGTACTAGAATAATACGTTAATGCATCGATTTTTTGAGAAAAATCTAAATTTAATTTATATTATTATTTATATTATTATTTAGAAATGTGAAAATATCTTAGCTGAATTTCTCTTAGCCGATTTACTTAATTTTTTCCGAAGTCGTAGGGTTCACTGTTTCCCTATTATCCTACATCGCTGACCTTAGTGGGACCCCCGGTATATATATAGGGTGGCTCATGGTCGATGGTTAGTAGGTCATCGAGATAATGTTTATGGATTCTGAATAGAGAAATTTGTCCTGCGTTATACAGGGTCGTTCAAAATGTGTGATTTTACTGCTAGATACAAAAAATGTTTAAAAATGCGTTTTTTAAATGGAATTCCCTGTATATTATAAAATATCCTGAAAGATACCTAAATTTCCTTTGATTTGATGTATCATGTTCCTATACCTAAGTAGCTTTCAAAAAAAAAACAAATTATATTTCTCATATTCATCTAGGTTGCTATTAAATGTCATCATAGTAGATGACATAATGAAAATTTGATAATTAGTGCATTATTAATTATATCTTTAAGTATTTCTCAACGTAAGTGATTTGAAATGAATGAAATAAAAATTTAAACGAAGTTATATTAAATTTTTTTATTCTTCATGGAAAATATGTGGAAACTATCGCAACGATACTCTTCTAATGACAGATTGTCCACGAAGTCGTTCACAACTGACCTTAGAATTTCCAAATATTTCTCAGAACTCAACGGTTCATCGTAAATAAGAAAACTTATTCCGTGATCCTTTTTAAGGTAAAATACGTTGAAACTAAACTTCTCCTGAAATCCCATTTCCTTGACAATATTTGGATTTTGATCAGCCCAGAAATGCCCGTTCCTTCTATAAAAATTCCTTCTCTGGAAAAAAAATCAAATTATATTTCTCATATTCATCTTAGTATGGGTCTGTTATGGGTCGTTCAGGAGTTATGGGCACTTAGATACGGAAAAAGGTATGTCTTTTAGTTTAATAATAATGAATGAAACTGTCGAGAGGATTAAGCAAATATACAGGGTGATTGAGTTTTCAAAATATGAATAAATATTTTTTTTCAAATGGAACGCCCTGTATATAAATACATCATTGAATGCAATAATGATTAAGCTTAAGTCAATGACTACGAAGCTATTACGTAAAAAGTTCACAAATTATTAAGTCACCTTATTTATTGTTGGGTTTCGATTGTTGCCATGGAAACCTTGTATTTTGATCAAAGTAATGTTATGCGAAGCCGACAGAACTCCGCAAGACAACCAAAAAGTCTTTTATAGAATGCATCCTGAAAATTTAAGTCTACACACTAGAAGAAATAGCAATTCGTGCTTCCTAGGTCTCAGACACCATATCAACTCATTTTATTGTCTTTATATTTTTTTTCATGCAAAATAACCAATAAGCTGCAAACATACATTTCGATTTAGTAATGTAATAAATAACGTAGCAAAAAACATACACAACAAAGATTTAAACAACCGGGAGTAGAATATCTTATAAAAGATGTTCAAAATTGTGGCCGTTTTCTTGCTGGCAGATATTCAGTCTATCGAAAGAGCTCTGACGTCATTCAGAAAATTGGACGTTATAGACTGGAATTCCTATCTTATCTTATCTGGGGATCTCGGCGGCCAACTAATAACCCTTCCTCTTCCAATCCATTTTCTGGTCAACCGGCGGCTCAGATATTCTTTCACACCCCTGTGAAAATGTATTGGACAGCCATCCTGCTGAAGCCACATGCCCCTTCTTGTCTGGAGGTCTACATTTTCCAGTAAAACAGGTAGCTCATTCTTGAGAAAAGATAAGTAGACTACCCCAGTGAGTGTTTCATTGAAAAAGAAGGGGCCAATTATGTGGCCATCAATTATCCCCAAATATTTAGAGACCACTGATTTTGATAATCAATCAAACACATCCAGTGCGGATTCTCAGTTGCATAATAATGCATGTTATGCTTGTTGACTGCTCCGTTACTTCTAAAGGTAGCTTCGTCAGAGAATAGAATCCTGCGAATTATTGAAGGATCGTCTGCCATCAAATTATCCATAATATTGCAAAATTTCCCTCGATAGGGTCTGTAGAACCTTGTCGTTGGTTCGGGGGCCTGGTTTCTTGTGGGACTACTGACGCCGAGCTGCTGCGGGATAATCAAATAAAGAATGAATGTGCATCCACATAAACGGGCTCTGGTTGTATGAATGATAGGGAGATCCTATAAACAGATCCTTCCCTTGAATTTGAACCCAATGCAGCATGGGGTCAGTATTAGACTCGACCGCTTCGTTATATGAGTATTCAATTTGTTGTCCGATAATGGATATCTAAGTGAAGCATCTTATATTAATAATCGATTGTTTCCTTCATAAAAGTAGAAACGTACTTATCCGATGTCTCAGCCGATAACGCCTTTTGAGGAAGTACCTAATTAAAAAACGTATATTACACTTCATTTATATTATTACAGAAGTGAAAGGGAAGCTGGCTTTTGAAATATGTAACACTATAATTTCGAACGGCTTTCGAGGATAATTATTGTGAAACTGTCACGGTGGGTGATGAATGGGTTTTGGTTTTATTTCAGTTTGATACATGTCACATGCCTACCACTTTTACTCAGATAATCTATTACTTGGATGGTACATTTTAGTCTAGAAAAGATTTAGGTTCCTGTGAGACTATCAAAAAACAAACTACAAGACGTATACACTTAATACTTGCAATAGATGAGTCGTATAAAACATTACGTATATCTAAAAATCTATATAAGTGTCGTCATTGAGGTTTTATGAAACGTAATCCGCCGGGGGATATCGCAAGCATTGGCTAGTAAATGAATAAAATGTAATGTTTTGGTAATCAAAACGCCCTGGTTTCTCTTTCATACGACTACTCGTACTAGTAGGTGCCACCGATAAAATCAACTTCGCCATATAGGTATTTATCTTAGAAATTTCGCAATGATACGTCTATAATTAGAATTGTCCTATTGCCCGATAGACCATCATCCGTCGTCGATTAAGTAAAATTAGAATTGCGGAAATCACTCTCACCAACTAATAATTATTAGTATCATACCTACTATTCTAAATCTCATCTTGAGCACCGTTCCATTGCGTCTACAACGGTGTGCTGCGATGTGTTCTAATTTTGTTTTTTGCAGATTCTATGGACATAGGTAATTTATATATTTTAGTATTGGGCATGCCATTCCATTTTATGGTTCAATTTGTCACGTACCTACCATTAAGGAATGGTTCAGTATGTAACATAACAACTTAGATGAATCATCTGCTGAAAGTATATCTGGACGTGTTGTATGAGACAGATTTATTAAGGGACCGCTAGTGGGTTAGATATTTTATTATGTATTAAGCAGAGAGAAGATATTGTATGTTCTCTCTGGTATTAAAGCTGTTGTGAAAAGTGGATTCTGAATCGACCACAGCGGTACAAAACCTGCAACGCAATCGCTGCACGATCAGATAATTAAATAATAATAAAAATAAAGCTTTAGTAGTTACACGCAATTCTCCACAATTTAATTTATTTATATTCACTTTTTTTTAGAGCACTCAATGGCTTTATTGATTTTAAAAAGGTATTTACAAATAAAACTAGACTATTGTTTATAAAATTTTCACCAATAATCCAAAAAGCTTACAATTTAGGTATAGGTACCTACAGCTTATACAGTGCGTTCATAAAGTACGGAAACGCTTCAATAACTTCTAGTATATTAACATATAGAGAAAAAGCTCTGATAGGTCGATTTTTGATTTTGATTTTATACTTTTTTATGCAAACAGCATCATTCTATCCCCTCCACCTTCCAAATTATGACGTCCTCATTAGTTTTTTAAAATGGGAAGGCCATAATTTTATATTATAAATGGCAAACTGGCCAAAAATACCAAATACAGGGGTATTAACATAAAAATAAATGAAATACAGGGTGCTAAGAAATTAATATATTTTCATTTGCAGCTTTCAATTTTCAATAATAACAATAATATTAATACGCTGTGGTAACTATGAACTTATTAATTGTTGTTAAGGATTCAGATTCAAACGCATACTTGTTTTTATTCATAATTTGTATAAAATTGAAAGCAGCAAATAAAAATATATTAATTTTTAGCACCCTGTTTTCAATATTTTTTTAATGTTAATACCCATGTATTTGGTATTTTTTAACACAGAAAATGGCCAGTTTTCCGTTTATAATATAAAATTATGGTATTCCCATTTAAAAAAATTCATGATGACGTTATAACTTGGAAAGTGGAAAGGATAAAATGATACTGTTTGCATATAAAATAAGAATATGAAAATCGAAAATCGACCTGTCAAAGCTTTTTCTCTATATGATAATATATTAGTAGTTATTGAAGCGTTTCCATACTTTATGAACGCACTGTATACTTTCTTTCTTATGTCGTGTGAAAAAACTTATCCTCTGGAACTCATTACAGTTGGAGTTTTTAATTTTAATAATTGAGCCCATTCTTGCAAAGATTTTTACTAAAATCGTCATAATCTCAATACAGTTTGAAGTCTCTATACCCGAAACTGATGTATTCGTTGTAGTCAAGAATTTTACATAACGATTTAACGTGGCGTGGTTGGATTAAATATAAAATTATTTATTTGCAGGTGTAGACCCTTCAAATTTTCCTTCAAATATCTTGAATAGTCGTAGTTCTTCCGGTATAAGCGGCAGTTACTGTAAATTGCCATGTATATAAAGTCAAAACTGAAGATGTTCAGAAGCAAAATATCAATTGTTTCCTCCATGGCTACTCATCATTTGATCAAATCCTTTGCACATTTTATGGAAATATACTAAAAGGGCAAAGAGATTCATAAATGGGTATATCTCAGTCTCAGATTTTTGATTTGGCTCAGATAAGTTGTAGGCGGTGTTAGGTTTTCTCAGAAAAGTGACTTCCGATAGAGGAGTAAGTAAAACTCAAATCCATTTTGGTGAAAAAAGAATAGTTCTGTGAAACTACAAGTACCTATGATGTTGAACATGTGGCATGATAATAAAAAATTGTGCTAATAGAATTCATACCACGAGGGTTCCTTATATTTGTACCTACCTACTACCCACATATCAGAATGAAACGTAAATAAAAATGCAAGGATAGGTTCGATTCTACTTACTTAAGCCATCCTTAAAAATCTGGTTTATTTTTATATAATGAAATTGAGAAAAAGAAATGTGAAAACTCCAAATTGTGGGAGAAATTCATGGGAAAAATATTACTGAATAAAATAACAAATGAAATATACAAGGAAGGTTAATGAATAATATTTCTGAGATTGTAGATACTTTTAATGAGAACTATATTAATATAGGAAAAAATAACAAGCGAAATAGAACCTGAGCAAAATTATAGATGTCTGACTAAAAAATGAATAGTTACAAGTCAATGTTTTTATTTCCTACTGCTTCCACCGATATTATGAGCCTAATTCAACCATTGAAAAACAAAAATGCGGTGGGTGTCGATGGTATGAAAGCCAAAATCCTGACAACATCATTCATAATTGAACATAGGTATAAGAGAACCCACGTTGAAAATATTTCAAAGATACCTGCAAAGCAGGAAACAATGTATGAAAATTGGAAAACATAAAAGTGACCGAAAATCTAGAATAGGGTGTACCACAGCGAACTATCCTGAGTCCAATTCTGTTTAATATTTAGATACCTTGATAACTTCTTATTCTCAATCCCAACAACGGGAAAAATATTCACATATGCTGACGATACATAATTTTTTTATGAGGACACCACCTGGACTCCTTTGAATGATAAAGTAGAAATAGATCTTGAAAATATCAAAAACTGGTTTTCATAGAAACTCTTCTGAAACGTACTGACCATCCTTTAATTCCCTCAATATGTTCAATCTTTACACTATCAGGCCTGTAAAATATATTAAACATCTCGGGACCATAATAGTGTGAAGTGGATACTCTTTCATGTACTTACGGTTCGTTTTGTCTCCATTTGTTCTAATACCTTATTTGCTATAGTTGTTTCATGTGTAGTTCATTGATTAGTTCTAGTATTATTAGATTTATTCTCGAACCCTCTAGAAACTATATGTGAGGTGCACTTTGTCACAGTATTGTCAGTTTGACAAGCTTCTGGGACATTATTACAAGCGTCTAGATAATCATAGAATATTCTCAATGAATGTCATGTCAAGATTCAGATATATAAGGCCGTGTCGATCACGGGTCACAGTCAATCGATGAAAGTCAGTTTATTGAATCAGTCTGTTAGAATCAGATGTTAACATTAGTTCAGAAGGTGAAGTCTGTGGCAGTTTAGATTGTCAGAGTGACAAGTAGTGACATTTGTACTACAAGGGAAGGTATTGTATAAAGTGTTAAAAATAAATCATTGGATGCAATCTTCGGATTTTGGAGTATATCGCAAGTGAGCTCACCACCCAACGTTTAGCACAGATGTGATGGAGTTCCTGAAAAATGAAAAAGAAGAACTGACAAAAATCTGACAAATTCTAGAAAATCAAGACAGAAGACGACAAGAACAACAAAGAATTAGACAGCAAGATAAAGAAGAACGAGAAAGAATTCGACAGGAAGACCAAACAAAATTCAGACAAATTTTAGAAAATCAAGAAGGAAGCAGACAAGAATATACAAGAAAAAAACCAAAAGATTAAGAAGAATGGGGAAGAATTAGACTAGAATGTCAGGAACAACATGCAAAAAATATGCTATAATATGAAGAAGAGCGGACCAAAATTAGACCGGATAAAGAAGAACAGAAAAGAGTAAGACGAAAATATGAAGAAGAACAGGCAAGAATTAGACAAGAATATGGAGAAGAACTGGCTGGAATTAGACAACAATATAAGAAAAAAACAATGTCCAACAGGAACTTGCGGAGGTCGATAAAGAGGTGCTGGATGTAGAAGGTGTTTCGGCCGCAATAGAAGAAGCCCCGTGAAGCGACGCAGTAACCGAGACAGTAGGAGCAATTGCAGTAGATCACGCAATACTGAAGGTAGTGAAATGTACTATCGTATTTTTTTTGCTGGTAACAATGGCGAATGTTTATGAGTTATGGCTTTAAAATTGTTCTTGTGGCACTGGTGTCTATTAATAATCTCCTGTCTTCTCCTTGAGTCGGCCGTCGATGTACGAACTCCACCAGAAGATGAAATGATGACTGTTATTACTGGGGCATTATTCTCCATTCTCGACGATTACCCCCTCTTTTCGATCTGTTCTAATTTTCCGGCTGTTGCGTCTTTTTCTGTAGCGAAAGTGCCCAATGTCACCACAGATTTAACGCCTAGGCACTGGTATTCTTGGTTTTTCTACGGTCAACTGGGCTAGTTTATTTTGAAAATCTATTTCAACACTTATAATTCTGTCAAATGTTCTCAAAGTCTAACGCGAAAACAAACACAAAAAGTCAACAACGCAAATAAGTAAATTAAATAAATAACGTTTTAAAAGTCTAAAACAAAAACGAACAATCAAAACCAATAATATAAACTAAATCTAACAAACAACTTAAGTATTTGATACCATGAACAAGTCTTAAACATGAAAACGAATAACTATTAAATCTAACAAGTATGTGCTAGATAGCATTTCGTACAGTACAACGGTTTTTAGTCTTATGACTACAGCAAAGATCAATAGTTACGATCGTTAACTTACGCCAAGTCTCCATTTTGGTTTAGACCGCCCTGTATATGATGCTCTGCACGAGACTTGATAAACGATAGTAAGTATTTATTCAGAAATTATTGGGTGAGGCGTGAGGGGAATGCCGTTAAAATGCTCTAATTAGAGAAAATTGCAGCATATACAAAAATATAGGCTTTGGAACATCCCTGAAGTTGTACAAAAGATTTCATTTGAAGTACAAACGAATCTTTTTTCTTTCTTCTAACAATAAAGTTATTAGCAAAAGTAGTTTTGCTTTCCGAACTTTTTAAAAAAATATTTCTTTTGAGGACATACTCGATCAGAGAGCGCTACCTTTCGATTTTGTTTTGTTTGAACAGAAAAAGAACACCTCCAAAGAGTAAAGAGCAGGTAGAACATACAATTTGTGTGTGTTATACGTTCCCTCTGGTAAAGATGGAAATAAATTTGGTATGACAAAATGACAAGTGACATATTCGAAATTGAATGATTCTACAACTGGATTCCATGATTGTATAATATTAATCAATCTGTTTTCTATGACAGAAATTCTGTTATGTCTATAAGTAAGTCAAATAAACTTTTTGTTTATATATGTATATAGATATAGGTATATATGAGATATTACGAAATTTGTTATCACGATTGAGGTCGCAGTTTTGGAAGTATCAAGTTCAAATAATTTGGAAAAAAAATCAATCTCTTAAATATCTCGGCCGAGTTCGTTATTGGCCATTATCGAGTAAGAAGTTTCAAAATGTCGACCGTTAAAACATTTATAAAAATCAATATGCTGTTAATTTTTTTTGGAAATTTAAAAGTGTGAACGATCGCAATAGGTACATTTAAAAAAATTCCTAATATTAATAAAGAAATAATCTATGGATGTTCAAATTTTGAGAAATTTACCTTTCCGCTGGCTACAGGCCGTCGGGATTTTTTAATGTTTTATTTTATAGAGTTATTATCCTCAACAGGATAAAAGTAGTTATTATTTGATTGAAAATTTCTTATCCATTTTAAGTACTTTAGTTCAACTCTATCTAAATTGACGTGAGAAAATTTAAATATCAGATGATATTGAAATTAAATATATTGGAAAAATCTTTATTTTCTAAACCAATATAACAAAACAATTTTATCATTTAATAAACTGGCTTAGACCCCATAAAAACTTTCGGTATCGGTAGTAAAACGATCCAGTAAGGGTCCCTGATTTATGTATATAAATAATATATACTTATATATGCATATATATTTAGTAATATTTATCTACCAGGTAAATATACAAAAGTGGCGATTTTTTTATTGTGTTGGAGCATATAACGATTATTTAACACAATGGAAATGTTTTATAGTTTAAGAAAATAAAAAATAATATTTCAGTGTGAGAACAAAACTTTTTTATTGACCCCTGTAGGTACCGGTTGACATGCCGTCCTCTAAATCATTCTTTGACACATGCGCAATAGTCTCTAAACCCTATCATTTCTTTGTAATACATGGATTTGTTGTCTCTCTTTCTTCGTGAGTAGATCTGCTTATATACTCTTATATACTAGCCTTCTCGGAGTATTAATTCTATGATGTCATCGTTACATTACCTCTCTCAAATCGAGACTGAATACTGACATGCACACCATATATTGACAAAATTCAAATAAAGGAAAAATGTGAAATCGAATGGTGCTCATGCGTTGTTCTGAAGCAACACACTCCATTCTATTAAAGAGATTCAACTTGAATTTGGAATTTTATACAGTGAAATAACAAAAATAATATTAGTTACTTTATTAAATAGGTATCAAATTATAAAACCATTTATACAAAATATCACCCTCGATAGGGGCTGCGGGACCTTGTCGTTGGTTCGGGGGCCTGGTTTCCTGTGGGGCTACTGACGCCGAGCTGCTTTGGGAGAACGAATGAATGAATGAATGTGCATCCATATAAACGGGCTCTGCTTGTATAAATAAAAGGATGATCGTATAAACAGATATCTCCCTTGAATGTGAACCCAATGCAGCGTGGGCTCAGTAGAGACTTGACCGCTTCGTGGTCAGTTCGAACCTCGGTTTGAACTGGGCACGAAACGTTAACGAAAGTTAAAATCGCTGAAGAAATCACTAACAAGCAGCCCCCCGATGAGTACGGACTCATCGGGTATCTGCTCCTCTGGGAGTAGACGATACGTAGACTTAAAGGGTTAGGCCTAAAGCCTGCGTATCTTCGTGCCAAGCCAAGATGGAACAGCTACGTTAAAGCTGCGTGGCCGGGGGCGAAACCGGTCGTTAGTAGCGGACTCTGGATACCTGGCGACGTCCAGTTTAAATTAGCCTCCTCACAGCATGCGGGGCTCTGCTGTGGCGGTCCTTCAGTTCTCTAGCTACTCGTGGGATTTAAATGAGTGACCCAAATAGAAAAAAACAAAAGGATGACGATCCTCAATCTCCAAAAACAATAGAGCAGTCTAGTGCACCTCAAACTATCCCTGTGGAATCTACCCCCAAGGCAAGGGAGCTCGCAGAGCCCCAACAGGCCATGGAAGTGGAACCCTCACAGGGATCAAGTAGGATAAGTGGAGCTGCGAAGAAGACGCTTGAATTCCTCCTTCGTAGCGGCATGAGCATTGAAGAGGCTCGTAAGAAGGCCCTAATGCCCATGGAAAAAAAACATTCAACTTCGGAGAAAACTTCCAGAAGGATGAGGTCTGAAATGTCCTCGACTATGGAAGCCTCCAGAAAAAAGAAAGGCAAGAACGACGCAGGAAGCCGACAAGGGCCAAACGCCCAATCGTCTCCTTCAACCAGCCAAGCAGCCGCTGCTTCTGGGGAGGCAGCCGAGGGTCGGATGAATCCACTCAATGCTAGGTATTAGGGTTGGCATCATGCATACCCAATATCCCGACGAACTCCTGACTACGGACCAATTGAAGGCCGTTCAGAGGCATGTATTGGAAAGGGTAAAGCAGCAGAGGAAAGTTGAGGGCGTCAAACCTTGCTTTCTCGATGCCAAATTTAAACCAGGTTGGATCCTTATTTCCTGTAAAAATAAGGAAACTGCAGAGTGGCTTAAGAGCCTAGAGCTCAAACCCTGGGAAGGGGCAAGTGTTGTTGCCATGGGAGAGGTAAATCTTCCTCGAACAACGGTGATAACTGGTTACTTCAGGGATAGCCACTCTGATGCTACTGACAATATCATGGGATTCATTGAGTCCCAAAATGATGGGCTGGACGCCAGCAATACGAGGGTTCTGCGAAGGACTGACGAAAGGACAGCCCTACTCACCGTCACCGTCGATCCACCATCAGAGACCAAACTCAAGAGCGATGGTCTTATGATCAACTTCAAGTTTGGCGAAGTAGAGCTAAACTTGAAAAAGACTGCTTCCCAAGCAGTGACAAGTCCTGTAGGAGGAGAGGACAGAGATCTGGAAGGGGAAACCCAGAAAGATCCTGACCAAAATTCTACTTGATGGTCGCCGCGGGAGCGGACAGCTCAAAGGCTATAGGGCCTAGAGCCACAAAAAGAGAGTTCCTCAAGGATAACTCAAAGGTAAGGGGAATTAAATTTTCCCAAATAAATCTCCGCCAATCCAAAGCGGCCATGAGTGTCCTAGAGTCGGTGGTTGATAGAGAGTCAATTGACATTGGCCTGTTACAGGAACCGAACTACAGCAGGGGCCAAATAAGAGGGATCCCAAAAAGTACGGACAAACTGATATACTGCACCAAAGGAGAAAGGCCGCGTGCGGCCAAAATCCTAAGTAGCAGAATGAAGTTTACACCCGTAACCCAGTTTGTCGGGAAAGACCTAGTTGCAGTGCTAGTTGACCTGATTATTGGGGCACAGAAGATACAACTGATCTGCGCCTCAGCTTACTTCCCGGGAGAGGAACGAGAATCCCCACCGAAGTAGGTAAGTCAATTAATTAACTTTTGCATGTTAAAAAACTTGAACTTTATTGTCGCAAATGCCTATCACCTGGCATGGGGAAGCTCAAACATAAATTATAGAGGCGAAAGTCTCTTTGAATTTCTAACCCGAAATAATTTACAAATAGCAAACAAAGGATATAATCCTACGTTCGTAAGTAAAATAAGACAAGAGGTCTTAGACATTACGTTTTCAAATGCCCTCATGTCCACAAAAATTTCCAAATGGAGAGTTTCGGATGAAGCCTCGATGTCAGATCATAATTATGTTCTGTTTGAGGTGGATACCGAGAGTCCCCAACTGGAAAAGAGAAGAGTAATCCAAAAAACAAATTGCACCTCCTTCGATGATCACATAAAGTCTGAGATGGAGAACCTAAGGACAGGATCTATCGAAACTATTGAAGACCTGGAAAAGGCTGCAAATGACCTAACCAGCATTTTGAACAGTGCCCTCGAAACAAGCTGCCCCATTCAGCAAAGTGCGCCTAAGAAAAACGTTCCCTGGTGGAACGGGAGCTTGTACAATGCTGAAAGCTTGCGAGAAGCCTCTTCAACAAAGCTAAAAAACGAGGAGACTGGGATACTTATCGCTCAGCCCTCACCAAATACAATAAAACTCTCAGGGAGTCTAAGAGAAACTCTTGGAAATCAATGTGTGAAGGGATAGAAGAACTCCCCACAGCTACCAGGATCCAAAGGCTTTTAAAGAGACAACACTCTAATGACCTAGGTTATCTGGTAAAAGAAGATGGCAGCTACACTCTGGACAGGAAAGAGACGTTGGAGCTTCTGCTCCAAACGCACTTCCCGGACTGTAGAACAGCAAACAACCGAGTAGAGGCAACCCCATGTTATGAAGGTATCACAAGGGCAATGAATGCATCTAAAAAAATCATCACAAGGGCCAAAGTGGAATGGGCTGTCATCAGTTTCAAACCACATAAGTCCCCAGGTGGTGACGAAGTTGAACCTATAATGATTCAAAAAAGTTTGAGACATATAGATCAAATACTTACAGAAATTTTCAGAGCAAGCCATGCTCTAGGATGGACACAGTAAGTATGGAGGGGAGTAAAGGTGGTCTTTATTCCAAAGCCTGGGAGAGCAATCGAACAACCTAAATCATTTAGACCGATGAGCCTATCTTCCTTCTTTCTAAAAAGTATGGAGAAGGTGCTGGACCTTCACATCAGGGAAGGATGCTTAGCTAGGTACCCACTCCATAAAAATCAGTACACCTACCAAAAATGCATATTGACTATCAATGCACTGGACGACCTCACTGGAAGGATTGAAAAGGCGATAGAGTGGAAGAAAATAGCACTGTGTGCATTTCTGGACATTCAAGGAGCCTTCGACCATACATCCTTTCAGGCCATTGAAAACGCCGCCAGTGCAAAAGGAATAAATCCATTAACTATCAAATGGATAAAATCCATTGCATTCAATGATGTATTTATATACAGGTCATTCCATTTGAAAAAATATGTATTCATGATTTTGCACACTCAATCACCCTGATATTTGCATAATCCTCTCGACAGTTTTGTTCATTATGATTAATCCACAGGACATAGAAAAATTCTTGTGATTAAATTTCTTCAATATCTTACACAATAACACCAGCACGATCGTCCTAATAAATACATACCTTTTTCCGTATATAAGTGTCCATAACTCCTGAACGACCCATAGCAGACCCATACTATGTTATACCATTTTGATGGGAATTTGAAGGGCTTTCAATTTATGCTATCAAATATGAAGTGTTTAATTTAACCGTGAAACCTACGTCTTCGTTAAAAAAAATTCATAAGGAAATCGGCTAAAAGAAATTCAGCTAAACTATTTTTAAGTTTCTAAAATGGCTGCTAGGTGGCGTAATTACGATGGAATTAATAAAAAATAAATTTTTCTCAAAAAATCGATATATTAACGTATTGTTCTAGTACCGGAAATGGAAAGTTCATGAAATTCTGCGTAATTCTGGTTCTCACACTTTTTCCGTATTTTTGATTATAATGGTGGGGGAGCTGGGAAACACTGCTTTCTTAAACCGCTGTAATCTTCTAGACGCGTTATCCAAATCTAATGAGTTTAGTCTTGTTTGAAAGATAAATGCTCCTATTGTGGTGAAGACCATAAAGGAAAAAACTGACCCACTCCCACCAAACCCAAATGCAACAACTGCACAGGTGGCCACCTCACATGGGACGTCAAAAGCGCAAGCAGACACCAAAGAATCCCAAAGAAGTGGCACCGATCAAATTCGTCAATCCTGTGGAGAAGGATTTCCCTGAGACGAAGACAATAATTGCGGCCGAGTTAGTCATTGTCACGATGATGAATGTGTTCCCTGAACACAGGAATCTAATCAGGGATGCTTTCGCGGCTGCGGTTATCAGTCTTTGTGGAAACGAAGCCGTCATATCATCTGCAGGACTCAACATGGAGTTCCTGTACACACGCAGATGGACTGTCAATTCGCGCTAGGTACTGTGAACTGCAGGAGCCTCACTAATAAAATAGCGCTCCTGCAGAGTTTTCCCGTATCGGGTAGAGTGCAAGTCATGGCACTTCAAGATACTCGAGCCAAACATCCCATAATCATCCCGGGCTACTCTTGCATCCAAAACAACTCAGGCTTCGGCTCTGCCATTCTCACAAAATATGGAATCGCCACAGTAGTGCACAACCTTCCAGCAAACCTTTCTAGCCTCCAATGCACTGCTGTCGACCTTCACGTGGATAACTGAATCAAAGATAATCTATCTCGTGAACTGTTCGACTACGTATCCAAACTAAACTGTGCTATCCTACTTGGCGATTTCAATGCCAGACATTCTGAGTTTGGAGACCACAACAGCAACCCAAATGGTAATCTTTTATCCGGTTTTCTGACAGAATTACATCTGTTCCGTCCAGAGAACAATAATTACACCTGTGTGACTACATTCGGGGCCTCTATAGTCGATCACATTGTCTGCACTCCCAGTCTGGCAGGTGTGGTGGAGTAGGAGTGCTTTATGGGAGACTAAAGGTTCTGATCATGTCCCAGTTTTAATTCATTCTAACCTCAGTCAATCAATACCAGATCCACCATGATTTCGTACTATACCTGACTATGCAAGGACCGATTGGGATGCCTTTTGCGAAACATATTCATAATAATTTAGTCAATCTACCACTCAAAACTCCTAACGAAATCGATGTTGCAATCCAATCTCATGAATTCACTATTCAAAGTGCCATATCCGACCACATAGCCACTCGAACCATTGACATCTCTCGACGACCTATTCCTCGCTTCATCCTTAATCTAATTAAGAAGAAGCGCAAAATTCTAAAAAGTTTTCGAAAAACTGGCGATCCGTATCTTAAGAATGAATGGAACCGTCTCAATTCCCGAATTCGAATCCTTATCACCAGATTCAAATAGCAGCAGTGGCGTCAAGCTACTGCTAATCTTGACTATCGTGACGGTTCCAAGTTCTGGGATAACCTCAAACTCCTAACAGGCCAGAAACGCAGAGAGCCCTCACACTTAATCATTAATAACAGCATCATCTCAGACCCACTCCACAAAGCCATAGCCTTCAAAGATCACCTAGAAACGGTGTTCAGCATCCCCGAGGATCCCCGTTTCGATCCCAATTTTTATCGCTATGCTCAAAACCGATACGAGAGATTCCTGGCATTTAATTTCCACATAGTGCCTGGCAATGCGGAACTTGACATTTTAACAAGGACAATTACAACTGACGAAGTGGACAATCTACTCAGAGCCTCTAAAAACACTGCTCCTGGGCCGAATCGCATCAACAGGAAAGTCCTTAAAAAAATCAGTTTTCACTAATACACCAATACATACGCATCTTCAATGCGTGTCTTCAATTTAATCACTTTCCTGTTTCCTGGAAAACTTCAAACACAATAATGATTCCGAAGCCCAACAAGCCGTCAAGTAATATCAACTCATACCGTCCCATATCTCTTTTAGATTGCGTCGGAGGAAAGGGGTATCATCCCTGATTTCCAACACGGTTTCAGGCAAAACCACTCGATTCATGATGCAACCTTGGAGTTCATCACTCGCACTACCACCGCACTTAATGACGGACATGCCACTCTGGCGATCTTTCTCGATATCCAGAACGCATTTGACAGGGTCTGGCATGCTGGACTCAAAGCTTCTGGATCTTAATCTACCCCACTGATTCGTTAGACTTATAGCCTCATTTCTAACAGAAGTGTCAGAGTGAAAGTTGGGCCTCACATATCTGAACCTTTCACCCCATTAGCCGGCGTCCCTCAAGGGTCAATCCTTGGACCCTTACTGTACATCATCTGTACGTCAGATTTGCCGAGAAACATTAAATCAATACAGTATGCGGACGATGCCGTTCTTTACACTACTTCCAGGAAAACCGAGATTCTTAATCATCAAGGGCGAGTAATGATTGATGCATTCACCCGATACAGCCAACGTTGGCGTATCAAACCCAATCCACTTAAGACCCAAACTATACTTATTAAACATCGCGACCTCACGAAACAAAGATTTCAATACCCTGAAAATATCCGGTTGACACTGTGGGGAGAAGGATTACATCTTTTGGATCAGGTGAACTATCTAGGGGTCCGCATTACGCGCACCCTCTGGTGGGGCACTGACATTCAAGACACCGGTAACATGGTTAGACAAAGATCCTCTCTACTCACGATTTTAAACGGACGTTTTGGCAAATGCTCATCAGAAACTTTAATATTCACTTACAAGACTTTCGTGAGGCCGTTAATGGATAGTAAGTTCATACAGACAGCTATTACTAACAAGTATCACTCTAACAAATTCGCCACATTAGAGAGGCGCATATTGCGACGATGTCTCAATCTCAATTGGGAACATAACTCTAATGACATATAATATATGCTCTAATCACAATATTATTCCTATTTCTCACAGACTCACCAAACTGCAGGAGCGCTTCTGTCTCCGTGCCTTCGGACACCCAGGTCGGGGCCACTCTCGAACAACATTGCTATCTCCCTGGACAAATAAGAACCGACCCTCCAGAAGACCGATATACCGGTACCGGTTCCCGCCTGTGTGCCTAATGGAGGCCATGGCGGCACCGCCACCTGCAGCCATCAACGCCATAGATGAGTCTCCTCTAACGTACAGAAGAAGAAGACGCCGAATAGCCCGTCCCATCTAATCAGTCTGTCAGTATGATTGTTTCGTTTAAGATTACATTTTACAATAATTCAAAAACGAGTAAAGATATCGAGTCGCGGTTTTTGCCAAAGTGTGGCTACTTATATGGCTTTCAATACCACTTAAAGAAAAATTTATCGTGCTATTTAGTTTAAAAAAAACGATGAAAACTGAATATTGGTTATTCAGCGCCCTCTAGGAGTAAAATTGTGAAATTGCACCTCCGACATTATTTTTGAAATAAGCGTTGAATTATCTTTCTAAAAAGATTAAACTAGTTAAATTTGGATACCGCGTCTAGGAAATCACAGCGGTTTAAGAAAGTAATGTATCCAAGCTCCCCACACCCTCATAATCAAAAATACGGAAAAAGTATGGAGATCAAAATTACGCAAAATTTCATGAGCTTTCCATTTCTGATACTAGAATACGTTCATGTATGGATTATTTGAGAAAAAGTTAAATTTAATTTATACTATGGTAATTACGCCACCTAGCGGCCATTTTAGAAACTTGAAAATATTTTAGCTGAATTTCTTTTAGCCGATTTACTTAAGAAATTTTTTTCTCGAAGTAGTAGGGTTCACGGTTTCCCTATTATCCTACCTCGCTGACCTTAGTGGGACACCCGGTATGTATATATATATATATATACCAAAACACAATATTACTTTGTTTGCTAGCTTAGACAATAAAGCGTTTATCTGCTTTTTATTTTAAGACCGAGCTTTGGATAGTGAGTAGTAATAAGTTAAATAAACATTATAGAGCTGCCAAAAGACACCTGGAAAGTTTTGAACGTAATCATGATATCCAAGGAAAAAAGTTACTAATTTCAAAGTCGTTTTAAGTTTTTGTGAAAAGTTATTTATTATAGAAGTACCTATTCTACCTACCGACTAGGAATGTTTCATTTATGAAGGAAATATTCATATAACTTCTGGATAAATATATTTATACAGATAAGAATGTCTCTTCATAACACTATTAATTATTCAACTAATTTGTTTGATTGAAGGTTGAAAATAATCATTCATAGTCCTTAAAGGTATTGTTTTATTATATCTGATCATAGCATAAACAGTTAATCAATATTCCCTATCGACATGTCGAAGATCATATTTTATTAATTGAAGCAGAAATTCCAGAATTAAATAGCTGTGAACCTGGGAGGCATGCATTTTGAATAATAAATACTCATTCAGGATGTACCTATAAGAATCGTTCCTATATATTACTATAATGGTAATCAAGTACTTACTTTCAGTGAATCAACATGTTGCGCCTTGAGAAAATGCTGTTTTTGGTGAGTTGAGTGTGAATAGTTTTGAAGAACTCGTTGCCTTTGGATTAAGTTTTTATAGTATTATTAGCTTCAATTTGTATGTATTGCCTTCTTTATAAAGCTTGTAATAACAGTATTTTGCTTATTTTTGACTATTATGTCATTTGAAAAAGATAGTTTCATTTTGATTAGTTTTTTCAAATGTTTTTTAATACCTTATTTAAATTCAAATAAATAAAAGATTTCCTATAAATATCACAAAATCAGTTAAAGATATACAGCCGTATTCATAATCATGTTTTAGTTCGATTGTAGTTCTATGAATACGCCTGAATGAGTTTACCTTATTTGTATTTACATACTTTGTAAATTATTAAACATCCAATAAAATAAAGACAACTTTAAGATACATTCATCATGCTATGACACCCACCCAGCAAATCTGAAAGGTTAGAAAACCAATGATGAGGCTAGATAAATCTGTAAAAAACTCTATCCAATTCTAGTTACGTCTTTCAGAGTCAATATTCATTCTATAATTTGCTTTAAAATATAAATAAAAAAAATCCCGTTGGCCTGTAGTCAGCGGAAAGGTAAATTTTTCAAAATTCATTGAAGTGAAATTTGAACAACCTTTTCATTGGTATATATACATGTTATTACATAAAATTGTCGTATGTGTCATAGCCTTGCGGTTGTTTTGGCTGTTGAATATAAAGCAGACAGGGTTCGAGTTCCACTTCAAGGCAGACTTTTTTTTTCGCCTATTTCTTTTCAATAAATATACTATATATTTTTTTAATCAGGGTCTATATTAAGATCTCCAGAAAATGTACAATTACATTTAAATTGAGTGTTCATGTTTTATCAATATTTGTTATTTTTCTTTATTAATTTTTATTTTTTTACCTGTGTATTTTATGAAAAATTGCTTTGAACAAATGTTGTAGGTACTGATTATATCTATAATCGAAAATTATTTTTGATGATATAAACACTACGGCTCTTTTTTGATAATTTTTTTAAATGTTTGAACGGTCGCCATTTTGAAACTACTTACCCGATATTGCCCAATAACGAACTCGACCGAGATATTCGAGAGATTGTTTTTTTTAGCAAATTTGAACTTGATACCTTCAAAACTGCGACCTCTATCGTGTTAACAAATTTCGTAATATCTCATATATATATATATATATATATATATATATATATATATATATATATATATATATATATATATATAAGTCTCGATTTCAGAGACTTGATCGAAATAAGCCAACACGTGTTGTTGCAGAAATAAAAAATCCCGATGGCCTGTAGTCAGCGGAAAGGTAAATTTTTCAAAATTCATTGAATTGAAATTTTAACAACCTTTTCATTGGTATACCTACATGATATTGAATAAAATTTTCATAGCCTTGCGGTTAGAGGTTTTTGTTTTGGCTGTTGAATATAAGGCAGACAGGGTTCGAGTCCACTTCAAGGCAGATTTTTTTTAGTCTATTTCTTTTCAATAAATATACTATATATTTTTTTAATCAGGGTCTATATTAAGATCTCCAGAAAATGTACAATTACATCAAATTTATATTGAGTGTTCATGTTTTATCAATATTTGTTATTTTTCTTTATTAATTTTTATTTTTTTACCTGTGTATTTTATGAAAAATTGCTTTAAACAAAAGTTGTAGGTACTGATTATATCTATAACCTTAAATTATTTTTAATAATATTTACACTACTGCTCTTTTTTGATAATTTTTTTAAATGTTTGAATGGTCGCCATTTCGAAACTACTTACCCGATATTGCCCAATAACGAACTCAACCGAGATATTTGAGAGATTGATTTTTGTAGCAAATTTGAACTTGATACCTTCAAAACTGCGACCTCTATCGTGTTAACAAATTTCGTAATATCCCATATATATATATATATATATATATATATATATATATATAAACTTTTGAACCAAATATTTTTTTGGACTAACTTATAGACATATAACAACATGCCGTTGAATTTTTTTCGAAATTCAAAAGTGTGAACGATCGCAATAGGTATATTTCTATAAGAAATTTACCTAATAATTTTACTCGGCAATCATTCGACTCGATTAGATTATTTTTAAATTAAATAAACATATAGGGGTAATTATAATATACATAACTTTATTTTTGACCGACTTCTCAAATGGAGAAAATACAATTTGAATGTGTGCTTTTTCAATGTTCCTTGGTGCGGTTTGTATAGTAAACTGGCTTAGATTTTGTTTTTTTTTATTTGAACGAGGGCTGAGAAATGGTACCATTTAAAAAAATTGAACATCTTCCCACCAAAAAGGTTGAAGATGACTTTTTTTCACAAATGTGATACGGCAAAATTAGAGTCCATATTTGGACGGCGCTGCATAGCTGAGTAGTAGACACGCCATTTTTGCTCTTGCAAATTATTAAGTTTACATTAAACAAGTAAATATTCTCTCTTGTTTTTTTATGAAATAAGTCTTTGCAAGTCACTCGTTTCTTCATAATGGGTTCTAAAGAGGCTCAAAATTTAACTTCAATAATTGTGAACGCAAGTATAAAACGGCATCACATATTCCCTTCAAGGATAAAAAGTGTTGCAAAAGCCTTTCTTGCCAAGGTCAAGCAAGAACAGAGCAAAGATATTATGTATTTAATATTTTTTGCTCATAATTCCTTCTAAAATGCCTGTTCTCATCATTTTATGACTAAATAAAGTATAATATGTTCAATCCACACATAAAAGGCAGAAAATAAACAAAAACATTAAATCGGAAAATAAAGATTTTTTAATATTTTTTGCTTCATAATTTCTTCTAAAATGTCTGTTTTCAGCATTTTATGACTACATAATCCAATCCACACATAAAAGTATATTATTTTTTTTCAATTACAATTGTTTCCATGGCAACATAAAAAAAAGAATATTTTGGTACGATAAGATATTTCCTGATTTTTATATAATATTTCGATAAATATTGAGTTTAGGTATCGAGAATATTCAAGAAACTCGAATGATGTTCAAACATGCCGTATTTTGTCTAACAACAGACTGGTTTGTCCTCTCTGACGATGTCAATATCGAATTTCCGAGATTTATAAAAACTTTATCTAACTTGGCATTCAAATCCTTTCCTCTTAGGCCTCTAAAAAGCAAACAACATAAACCCTGGTCTACTAAAGGCTTACGTACATCTGCAAAGAACATGCGCTCACTATCCTACACAAAAAAATCATCGGACAGCGTCTTCTACCATGATTACGTAAAACGTTACAGAAAAATCTTTCGTAAGACTATAAAAGCTGCCAAGGACATTTATTATAATAGGAGGCTGGCCAATTCCGGTAATGTTGCTAAAGAAATGTGGTCTATTGTGAATGACTTAAGAAATAAGACCTCTTCATCTAACCCAATCTCTATTTCACCCGAGAACCTAAATAATTACTTTGTAGATGTAGCAAAAAATTTGAAGAACACCATAACTCATTCCGATGACCCCCTCTCATTTCTCCCTAAGGCTAATATGAATTTACTCAGTTTCTTCTTTACGCTTAACAGTACAATTAATGATATTTAAAACAAATCCTCATCTGGGGCGGATGGGCTTACTCTGAAAATGTGCTCGAACCTGCCGGAATGCACATTGAATCATTTTATTACTTTAATTAACAAATCATTCCAAAATGGAGTTTTTTCAAACTGTCTTAAGACGGCAATAATTGTTCCTTTGCATAAAGGAGGAGATAAAGATCAAGCTTCGAACTATCGCCCAATTGCACTACTTCCCACATTATCAAAGATCATCGAAAGATTGGTTAAAAAAAGGCTTCTATCTTTTCTCTTTAAATATAATATACTCTCTACCCATCAATTTGGATTTTTAAGTAACAAATGCACAAATGATGCCATGTTTTCCCTCTTTAATAACGTATACTCAAACCTGATCAACCATCACTCTATAGCAACAATTTTCTGTGATTTCTCTAAGGCTTTTGATTGCGTAGATCATAATATATTAACTAATAAATTGGAGTACTACGGTTTCAGAGGAGTGTCTCTCGAATGGTTTAAGTCGTATCTCAACAGCAGGAGTCAGATTGTGAGGGTTGATACGTCGATGTCTTCTTGCAAGCCAATTGAAATGGAGTGCCTCAAGGTTCAGTACTGGGCCCTATTTTGTTTCTGCTTTTTATCAACGACATTGCTAGTCTGAACATTAGCGGTGAAATCCTCTTTGCGGATGATACTAGTTTCACGTGGAGCAACCCGGATATTGCGACACTTCATAGGACTGTATCTAGAGACTTAGTCACGATTAAATCTTGGTGCGATTCAAATCTCCTATGCCTCAATGTTTCTAAAACAAAACTTTTATCATATAAAAGTACATTGCAATCTTTTGTACTTAATAACACCACTATTGAGGCCGTTGAATCTGTAAAATTCTTGGGGCTTATTGTAGACAACCGCTTAAAATGGGACTCGCATATCGATGCTTTATCAAAAAGGTTAAGTTCTGCCTGCTTTACGCTGAGATCAGTTTCCAAGGAGCTCAACTTGTCTACTTCTAGAACAGTCTATTATGCCATTTTTGAGTCGCATCTCCGATACGCCCTTCCATTCTGGGTTACGTGTTGTGCAACTCAATTTGAACGTATTTTTAAACTGCAGAAGAGAGCTATTCGGTATTCACTGAGACTTAGCAGTAGGACTCAGTGCCAGGATTACTTAAAAAAATTTAAAATTTTCCATCCCTATTCATATTTGAATCTGTATACTTAATCCGCAAGCACGTATCTTCCATTCCAGAGAGGCCATCTCACAACTATCCGCTCAGAAACACGGAGCATGATCTTTATCTGCCAACCCCTCGCTCAGAGTTGGTTAAAAGCTCTATACTGTACAATGCAAAAAAAATGCACAATCATCTACCATTTGAAATCAAATCCATAAGATCTTTTCCTGAATTTCGAAAGGTTTTGAAATCATACTTATTGGAGAGAGCCTTTTATGCAGTAAGCGACTTTTTGTTAAAAATTGTTAATACTTAATATTAAGCTTCTTACACCCACTGGTTTAGTGAATATTATTTGATGTTTGATATCCTAAGGGTCTTTTATAATGTAAAATCACCTGTCACACGAAATTAAATCTATAACGGCTTATCCCAGATTCAATTAAATACCTACTACCTAGGATAATGCCTTTTATGCAGTTAACGACTTTTTTCACTAAGGCACGTTTCTGCTCAGCTCACGCATGGTTTATTGTTTGTACAAAATTTGTTTTTGTTTTGTGATTTAGTTAGTGTTTACCTTCTGACTGAATTTACAGCTGTATATTAACTTACTTTCTAACCGAATATACAGCTGTAGGTTACATTCTGATACTTATTATCTTATATTTTTACATCTTTATATTTTTAGATTTTTGTTTTATATTCTATAAATTTATTTAATTTTAAATTAATTTTAAGTTTTGACTTTGTTTTGTTTTTGTATTGTTTGATTTTGATATTTTTATTTTGCTTTGTCTACAAAATTTATATTTTTTCGACAATAAAGCATTTCTCTCTCTCTCTCTCTCTCACATGCAATCTGAAAAATAATATTAGACATTAGAAAGTTGCCTGCGTTCATATATGAAAAATGAAAAATAGCTTAGACTTTTATCTACCTAATAGCTTCCCAAACATGGATTTCTAATTTTGAACAATTTGCGTGATACAAACTTCTTCGTAAACTAACACAGCAGTATTTTTCAGAAACATTGCCATTTGTCAATAACTGGTCTGGATATTTTTTTTAAACAGGTGTTGATTCGACTCAGAAATAAAGGTCCAATCAAACATGTAGGTGTCTACTTTAAGTAAGTAAGAAAGTTGGTACCGACTATTGGTACATACTGTAGAACTGAAGGAATGAAAATATTTTGGGTAGAACGAACATGATCGCATATGACAGCGGCGAAAGGTCTACATAAATCACACTGTATACAGGGTTATGCACGGTGAGGGGTCTAGTAAAAAGAATATTGAAAGAACTGCTAATATTTTAGATCTGAAAATTTTCTGTAGGCAAATTGATCTCATAATCCATGTGGGTGTCGTTAATGAGGTTTTTGGAAGGTTACTTGCGAAAATGGCATTTATTTTCCATGTCGGAGGACATTAGGAATTAAAACCCTATGATGAGGAGACGGTGTTTCAGAGTTTGTAATCATAGGCTGGCATGAATAATTTTCTGATACGTAATTCTAGGCGATTCCGCTTGCGTAGTCATAGGCATTTGCTAGTCCAGTTAGATATGCATTTTCATAAAAAAGAAGTTAAACTCTGAAATATGTTTGAGAGTGAGAGTCGAACTCTCACGCGAAGGAATCCGCACCATTGTAAAAACAAAATTTCAACTATCTACCTATTATGGTTCATGAGATACAGCCCGCTCATTGACGAACGGGCGGAAGGATTATAAGGAAAATAGAAATATAATTTGTGAAAATCACAAATGTCTACCTACTACGGATCACAAGGTACAACCCTCAAAATAATTTTCTTCAAAAATTCTACAGAAAAGTCTGCGATGGTATATGTATACCTCCATAGGATAACCCCCAGTAGCCATTTATATTCCTCTCCCTATTCAGAATACAAGTGGAATCTATTGTATTTGTATAGTCTGTATGCTGGGCTTTCCTCAATATTTGTTATAATTCAAAACCTAGATACTTCAATGTTACCCAAACCCACGCTACTGCGCGATGCGACTCTTTAATAGATTATATTTGTGTTAGCGATCCAAGTGCTATGTTTCAACACTGGAAAATTGGAGATCCAAATATCTCATGGCACGTTGTACTCGTTGCGGACTTATCCTACACTGTGGACGTTCCCCCATAGACCGATCACTATTCGTTCGCCTCGCTCGTTTAACCTAGGTGACTTTCTTGCTGCCCTTAGATCGTAAAGTCGAAATGTTTACATCGTTTATCACTGATGCACCTTTTATTACAATCTCACCGAAACCTCGGAAACCACCCAGGCTAACTACTGAGCTCGTTGCATATATGGCATCACGGAATCGGGCTTATCGCAATTTCGTTAGGCATAACCGTAGCCCTATAAACGGATGCGTAATCGTGTTAAAGTCGCTGTACGCAATGCCCAATTTTCTTACTTTCTAAGCAATATTCAGTCCTCCTCCGACCCTCGGTCTATGTGGAATATTGTCTGCGATCTCGGTGCCAAAAGCAAAGCTGCATCTCTTGATTCCTTACCAGTCCACCCCGACGAGCTAAATAAATACTTCATCGGTAACTTATCTGCGCCTTGCGAAACTTTATTTTCATTTGCAACAAAAAATCCAAATGAATGCTTTTATTTCTCGCATGTCCAAGCTGACTCGCTACTGAGAGCGATCTCTAAGTCCAAGTCTAATGCTCTTGGTCCTGATGGCATTCCTCTTAGCCACATAAAATAGTGTCTTCCAGTGATATTTTCAATCCTCTTGCATATATTCGATACCTTATTGCAGTCTGGTGTTTATCCCAAACTATGGAAACAGGCCATCGTAAAAGCGATCCCGAAGTGCAAACAAGTATAGCGACCTCAGGACCTTCAGCCTATCAGCATTCTATGCGCATGTTCCAAACTTCTCGAAAGAATTTCAGTTCGCAGACTTCTCTCATATCTCTGGTCGATGACTTTCGCGAAGGTGTTGAAAACTCTGAGCTCACCTTAAGCGTCGCGATAGATCTCAAGCAAGCATTTGATAATGTTGATATTCCGCTACTAGTGGGCAAGCTCAGAGCGCTTGGTCTTTCTTTTCCATCTTGCGACTGGTTTGCTTCTTTCCTCTCAGATCGCACACAAGCAGTATCCGATCCACAGGGTGGCTTCTCGGCCTCTCGCACTCGTTCCACCGGCCTGCCGCAGGGGTCACTCCTAGATCCGATTCTCTTTATTCTATTTAACAATGATCTGCCTTCTTGCTTAAGACACTGTCGTTACCGTCTCTATGCAGATGATTCAATCATCTATATTCATTGTCATTTTGCTGCTCTTAGGATAGCTATTGGGTTCATGAATCTTGATCTTCAACACCTTTCCTTCAGCTCAAGAAGCCACGGACTTGTTGTCAATCCCGCCAAAACGAAAGCAATGTGGGTGGGTTCTAGAAACTTCATATGTAGGCTAAATCGTTTTGTGCAGCCTCCGATTGTCCTTAATAACGAAATGGTTGTAGTCTGTTCCTCACTCGTATGGTTGGGTTTCACCATAGATAGTACACTGACTTTTAAAGAACAGTCTCTCACTACCACTAGGAAAAGTTTTGCTGCTCTAAACAGGCTAAAGAGATGTCGCGAAGCACTACCTCTTAGCATTAGGACTCGGCTTGTAAAATCGCTCGTCTTGCCTTACTTTGACTACTGCGCTATACTTTATTCGAGGCTCTCGGGCGTGCTAATCACAAGGATGCGTTGAGCAATGAACGCCTCTCTTAGATTCATTTCGGGCAAAAGTAAATTCGAACACATCTCTGCTGAATATGTAAAGCATACAATCATGCCGTTTGAGAATCGCGTTCAATACCTATCACTCAATTAGCGAAAACATAATGTACGGGCGAGCCACATTACCTAGAAAAAAGAGTTTAAAACTCCTGGACCCTATGCTTTTACGAGTTTTTGCAAATTCGACTTGCAGATCTTCTTTTCTTTCAACTTTTGCCATGCTGTTACTAGCTTAGATGCGTTCTTCGTTCATGTGCCGCACCTTTGGAATATGATTCCGAGCGACTACCGATCGCTGTATTATAAACCTGCGTTCAAAGCTAAAATGAATACGTTATTTTCGTGATCTTTGATAAATTTCGACCAGCCGCAGCCGTAGCCTTCGCAACTTTTTCTTAACGTGTTTTGTAAGTCACGTTTCATAATGTATTATGCGCTTGTAGATGTTAATTATTTATATCTGTTATCTTGTTTTGTTTTTATTCATATATTTCATTGTATTACCACTTGAGATTTTAACGAGCCCTTTGTTCCGTATTACTACTTGTACTTGAATATTTAACTATTATTTATTTATTTTATTTATTTTTCATTTTAATTTTGTTTAATTAGGTTATATTCAAAGTTTGTAAACTAGGCACCTGTGCCATTGCGGCATTCACATGCATTATAATTTATTATGTATTGGTCCAGGCCAAATAGCACCCTGAGTCCTTGGACTGTTCAATAAATCATACTCATACTCATACTGTTCAGTAAACACCTAGATGGCTAACGAAATATCTTCCAATACATCGAGAGCAGTCGATATACGTCGAGAGGGACCCACCAAACTGCCTGAATGCACCGTACTACTGGTGTCCACCATATTCACCGTACCGAGCTGACTGCTCCGGACTGATTGACTGACTATAGGCAAGCCCCTCCTTCTCGAATCTTCAACGGACATCTTCCAACGCCACGCGTACATTCCACCACTAGCGTGAACTTACTAGACGCTTCGGGATATCATCTTGACCCTGGCTTGCATCGCTGACCAATAGCAGCATCCCCACACTGACACCACCCGGGCCCACCAACGTCCGTACTCGCCAAAATGCTTCGCCCTCTGACGAATTGCACACGCCTTGATAATGGCGTCGACCCAAGTTTGTTCAAATATATACCAAACCAAGGTACAATATCATGCTACCAAACTATACGAAGGAGATATACATAGTGTAACGTGAGAACTTACCTGAATACACCAACACACACTCACAAATGTCACAAACATCCAGAAACATGGAGAATATACTGATTGGGTCTATTCTCGAAGGAATATATTGGGAAATACATCGAGAACAACATATTAGAAAGGACGAGAAGCTTCGAGATAGGAGGTTAAGTGGATATAAAAAGAAACATTAATCACTCGTCGTAACTCTCTTCTCACCATTCAAATATATTTTTTTTGACAGGACAATGTAGACAACGTATGCCGGGTTCTATTAGTCCTCATATATATATATATATATATATATATATATATATCGCTTATTAAATTGAATTTCGAATAAGCCGAGCTTTCGAGAATGTTTATTCTCTTCTTCAGGGCAAACTACAAATCGTTACAAAATTATTTCAACAACAACTTAATAGTATTATAAAAATACTTACAATCGTGAATTTAGAATAAATTAGCCAAAAACAGGAAAGATTTCATAGCCATCAATTACAAATGTCATTATTTATATTTGTCATGGTAACACAATAAGTAAGAAAGTATCTAGATTTAGTTGATAAAAATGAATATTACTGAATGATCTTTATATGTTTGTAGCTATTTGAACAAGGAGCACGATAAAATTAAAATTATTATTAAGGCAGATACAGGTTCAGTTTAAAAAAAATGTAATTTAAGAATATTGCATAAATACTTACATATATACCCATACATAGACTAAATTACTTTTATTCTGCCTTAATAATAGTTTTAATTTCATTGTGCTCCTTGTTCAAATAGCTACAAACATATAAAGATCATTCAGTAATATTCATTTTTATCAACTAAATCCAGATACTTTCTTACTTATTGTGTTACCATGACAAATATAAATATTGAGATTTGTAATTGATGGCTACGAAATCTTTCCTGTTTTTGGCTAATTTATTCTAAATTCACGATTGTAAGTATTTTTATAATACTATTAAGTTGTTGTTGAAATAATTTTGTGACGATTTGTAGTTTGCCCTGAAGAAGAGAATAAACATTCTCGAAAGCTCGGCTTCAATCAAAGAATTTTATTGAATATATGACGGCATCCCCAAGAACATCTTTTTATATATACACTCAAAGATCAAAGATCGAATTGAACCACTGACCGAAATTTTTACAATTGTCAAAAATATTTCATACACTTCAACATTTTATACTGGAAACTCATCAGAGATTAGTTTTTTGGACAAAAATTAGTCAATTTCTAGACAATCTTCTTCTGTGAATGCCGAAATCATATTCGAGCGTTGGCGGCTTCTCTGCCTTGAAAGTGTTAACACAGACAAGGGGACCTACAGTTTAACGTGGATTCCGAAGCACCAATATGTCTCAAGATAAATATCAAGGCACAGCCTTACAAAAAGCTGTACTAGAGAAATATACTCTAGTTGGTTTTCTGTTGCCTTGTGAGAGGAAGAGGACGCAATGCGGCAGTCAGAGATTCTAAAGCGCGCCTGCATCAACGATCACTCGTCCAAACCGTGCTCAACGTATTGTGATGCTTAACTTCGATGATCGAAGTCGGTCCGTGTTAGCCCGCAGCTACGCGCTCCCATAGACAATCATTAGAGCAAAATTTCAGCATTTTCAGCTTCAAAATTCTTGATATTGTTTCAGTTCTCTATTTTTATGGCTGTCATGGTGATGGCCAAAGGAACTCCTGCTCCGTCTCCAGCAGCTGCACCTGCGCCAGTTCCTGTTCCCAAACCAAATCCACAATGGTTAGCAAGCTATGCATACCCTTACAGCTACTATGGAGGTTATTACTATCCCGCCTATGGTATGATTATGACAGTAATAGTAAATTTTCTTGATACTTATAATACATTTTCTGTTATCTATTTTTCAGGATATGCAGCTTACTCATCGCCTTATATACTAGTCTAAGGCGACAGAACATAATTACCCCATAACTCACTTTCGTCAATCTTTATAATATATATATATATATAGTATGTAAATATAAACTTAAATATTAATAAATAAATACTCTACCTTTCTGCTGTACTTATATGCCTGCATATATTTTGTTGCCAGAAAGCTATGGTATTGTAACGGGCATATGAAAATGACTGGGACTTATTTATCTTTAAGTTTATTCATTTCTACACTAGAAATAACACAGTAACTTAAACCAGCGTTTCCCAAGTGGTGGGTGCCCGGTCCGCGGAATAGTCCGAGTTTTACACCTACTGAAGATATCAGAGATAGAAGGTGAAATGCAAAATTTGTCCGGCAACACTGTCAGCGAAAAAAATAATTTATGACCAGATTGTCGCCGGCCGTACTTTCGGCCAGCGGCAGGTAGAAAAAGGGTCTACTCGTTGCAAAATATGGGCGATTTTCGGTTATTTATGAAATAATAATACCGGATTAAGCTGATTTCCTAGTATTAATACCTGAATATCATTTTGAATGTTCGGATGATCTAGAATTGCATTATAATAATAAATATAATAAATAAAGACCTAATCTTTCTTAAATTTTCAAATTATGATTTAAGGGTTACTTTATGGGGATATATAAATCAGCGTTGATCTAGATCTCTCCATTGAACGCCTGAGCTTATTTGAGGTCGTGACGATTATTTATCACCTATTTTTAATGATGGATAAGTGGTTGATAAATCAAAGTACCAGTTCCGCAACTAGCAAAAACCAACAAGGGAGTGATGAACAGCTTAGTTCTATCCAGCAGCAGCCAAGCACAAGTTATGAATGTAAGAAACGACTGCAAGATGTACAATGTGATACTCCTGCAAAATGGAAGAGAGAATTTTGGACTCGACAGTATTCTGAAGAATACATCAAATTTGGATTCATCGGGAGTGCAGATAACAAGCCAATCAGTATATATACAAACTATCCCTCTTCTACCGTTAAGTGTAGAGGGTTAACAATTCATTGTTTCTCATTAATCAATTTTCTCCATCGTTTTCTGTCTTTTGGTATTTATTCAGCTTCCTTCCTTGTCATTTGTTTTCCTTTTAATAGTTTTGCCACTTGATTGTCCCATGTCATCTTAGGTTTGCCTCTCCTTCTTTTGCCTATTTTCACTCTTCTCAAGTATTCCATCTCCATCACTTGCAGCTTCTTCTTTAGATTTTCTGTAAGCACCCACGTTTCACTTCCAAATAGTAGTGTTGGTAGGTATATGATTTTATATAATATGATTTTGGTTTTAGGGCTAACTTCCTTATTATCAATAAATCCTTTTCTTAAAGAATGGTACAGTTTTGATGCTGATGATAGTCTGTTGTTTATCTCTGCTTCATATCGTCCTGCCTTGTCAATTATGTCAAGTATTTGATGCTTTCAACTTGTTCTATTTCTGTTCCTTCCATTGTTATTGTAGGATAAATAGGAATTGAATTATCCTATTCTAGGAATGGGCGAACACTAATTGTCTACACAAAAACACAACACAAAAGATTTTATTCAGTATTTTATTTGAACTCCTTATATAGTAAGCAAACAACAAAGTTTAATCTTTGTATTGAAATTACTCTGAACTCTGAATATTTGTAGATCATTAGTTTACCTCGAAGGTTGCGGTTGAAGTAATATATAAAGACAACATATATGATGACGCAACCCAACCCTTTTCTAGTCAAGGTAGTGTGAGTCGTATTCAGTAATACTATACGATCGACAAAGCTATATTTCTAACAGTTATGTTTGTCCTTATTTCTTGGTTCGATATGACTATTATTTCCGTTTTGTTCGCATTTATTCTCATACATTTTTCTTTGAGGCTTTCGCACCAGACATTTATATTGTATTGAAGTTTTGTCTGACTGCTTGCTATTAATACTAGGTCGTCGGCGAATATGCATTCGCTTATTGTAACATTCTGCAATCCGCAACATCCCACGTCAATTTTTTTTTGATTTTTCACTGGCTTCAATTATTATTTCCTTCATAAATATTATAAAGAATAGAGGGCTGAATACGCCGCCTTGTATAACTCCCTGGGTTGTTTTAAATTTTTCAGTTTCTTGGTTGAGTGTTCTTACTATGGAGGTACTGTTTTGGTATAATGATTTTATTAATTTCCTACGCTACTATAGTAGCTGTATAAGGAAAGTATTGTAATCGTGTGAAATTTTTGGTATCGAGATTTTTACAAATGTTGACGTTTAAGAGTTTTGTAAGTTTAATAAACATATCTTCAGCGATTGGTCTGTCTGTCCGTCTGTCTGTGACAGCATTATCTCGGGAACGGATCGGTGTATTTTGTTGCTTTCTTTTTTATTTTGTTCGGTACAAATATCACTTGCCGGTGGCCTGAGAAACCTGTATAAACTGGGTGTTGAGCTATAGCCAAAAAACGTGATTTGCTCAAGACTATAGCGCGAAAACGGCACTAAGGATTTTTTTTATTTATTTTATCTCTGAGAAAAAATACAAAAAAAAAAGTTATGCTTGAATAAAATTACGTATTTTCCACATGTTTCTTCAGATTCTAGCTAAACGTTTCATCTTGCGAAAAAATGTTACATGACCATTGTTGTTTGTCTTGACATGCTGAAAAAAACAAGTGGTAGCACGATTTAACCAGAGGATTTTTACTTTACTACCGCTATTATCGTCGCTATGTAAAGAGAGTATTTTATGTATTTATTCGCTTCAGCTTCGCCTGCAAGTCTTCTGTTTCTGGGGATCTTTGGCTATTCTTCCTCTTATTTTCATTTTCTTTTTCCTTGGTATTATTTATAGTGATTTTTTCTGCATCTTCTGATTATATGCTTTTCCTTCAATTATCAGTTTGTTGTATTTAAGAATTGCATTGTTTCCGTGTTTCCCAAATTCTTTCAATTTTGGGATAAGAGCCTTCCTTTGTTTAAGAATTTCTTTTGAGTAATCTTCATTTACCCCTATGTAGGAACCTTTGAGGTTCTTTGTTTTATTTAGAATATCGGATTTTATACTTCCTATTGTGAGCTTCAAATGTATTGGTCCAACGCTATTTTTTCTTCCCATCCTTCTTACTTCATCAATTTCGTTTTCTTTGGATAAGCTTGCCCCTATCTTTTCTAGAATTTCAATAACTTTCTTTTCAGTTTCTTCAGTATATTCGGTCTGATCATCTGCTAGTCCATGAATTATAAGGTTTTTCCTTCTTATATCCATTTCTAGAATTTCTTATCTTGTTTTTTGACTAAATTTTTAAGAGCATTATTTTCTTCTTCTAGTTTTGTCATTTGATTTGTTATGGATTCTAACTTCAAGTCCATTATTTCTAGTTTGTTATTTAAATGCGAAAACATTTCCTCTATCCGCTCCATTCCTGTTTCGTATAAGAAAATAACTAGTTTTGTTTTTCTATTTAATTTTTTTCTTTTCACTTTTAGTCCTTACATTACCCTATGAGACGCTAATGGTTTTCTAATTCACGTTATCGTTTCGAAATCCCGGTCGACCCGTCGGAGATAACAAAACGACCTTGACTCTTTATTTACAAATTTTCGAGCAAATTTCTTATCTGCTTTCAGCAATTAACAATATTTAATTTGTTTTTATTCTGTCCAATTCAGCACTATCACTATGTTCACCTTACACTACCTATCTTATAACTAATTATTGTACCTCAAAACTAATTTAATTTCACTATTTTGTTATTTTCAATAGCACAATAAATATTTCAGTTGTTATTCTCAAAACAGCTGGAACTCAACACCAAGCCAATCAGTGTTATCTGTAATATGGTGCTTTCAAATACATCACTGAAGCCTTCGAAGCTGAAGCGGCACTTGGAAACAAGACATTCTGAACTCAAGTGCAAACCCATAGATTTTTTCTAAAGAAGAAGAAAGAGTTGGATATTATCAAAAAAAAATTCTGTCAACTTTTCGAAGAGTTCGCAAACTCAGAATCTAGATTTGGCCTCTTATGCAATATCAAAGCTGATTGCTGAAAAATCTACATACTGTGGCTGAAAAACTTATACTTCCGGCAATGAAGATTGTAGCATCAAGATTATGTGAAAAAAAATTGGAAAACCAAATAAGTTCTTTGCCATTATCAAACAATACTGTGAAGCGGAGAATCACGGATATGGCAGAAAATCTGGAAGAAACAATGGTGGTTCGCCTCAAATTATGTCGTTATTTTGCCTTACAAGTTGATGAGAGTACAGACCTGTCGGACAATGCTAATCTTATCTATTACGTAAGATATGATTTTGAGAACATAATCCACGAGGAGTTTTTGTTTTGTAAACCTCTTCCTACCAGAACAACAGCAGAAGAAATATTTAATTCCATCAATATATATATGGCAGAAAATAGCATAGAATAGAGGAAATGTGTGGGATTCAGCAGCCATGGACCAAGCTCAATGTCTGGTTCTCGTTCTTTTAAGAATAAAAGCTGTAGCGCCGGAATGTGTTTGGGTGCATTGTACAATCCACAGGGAGGCGTTGGCGGTGAAAAATATGCCATCACTACTTGCTTCAACAATGCAAGAGTGTGTGAAATTCATAAACTTTATCAAATCACGTCCACTCAATTCAAGACTATTCTCAGCTTTGTGCCAAGAAATGGGAAGTGAGCATGAACATCCCCTTATACATTGTGAAGTGCGATGGCTATCAAGAGGAAATGTTTTAAAATGACTTATCGAACTGTAATAATAATATAGAGAGTCATTTTCGAAATCAAGAATCGATTTCAAGACGCTAATTAGTTGATAAGGACTGCCTACTTGTGTTTTTTGATTTTCTCAAAAGTTTGAATTTAGCTTTACAAGGTACCACAATAAACATATTCAAAGTGCAAGAAAAAGTAGAAGCTGCTACAAAAAATCATCTGAAGTTATGAGCCCATCGAGTAGAAACAGAGAACTATCAAGCTTTCAGAAAATTAACTGAACTACTGAATGAGTTCAATATGAATTCGTTGCCGATTGAGACTTCAACTCTAATCAAGGAACATTTCACAGAGCTAGAAACAAATCAAAATATATATATATATAAATATATATATATATATATATATATATATATATATATTCCGCCCAGTCCCAATACCGCACATGGATAAGAAACCCATTTTCCGTGGATATAGAGTCTGAGACAGATTTGACAGGTTCAAACTTTGATGCACTGATTGAACACTCGTGCGATACATCTTATTTATTCGAAAAAAAAAACACCGATGAATTTTTGGATAGCTTGTCAACAAGAGTACCCAACTGTAGCGAAATAAACTATAAAATTTCTAATGCCATTCGTATCCACATACAAGTATGCATCAGGGTTTTCAACTCCCGTATTCGTCAAAAACAAATATAGAAACAGGTTGAACAAGTTGAACCGCACCTGGGAATACGATCATCCTCATTCTCACTAAATTTGGAAATAATCACTAAGAATAAACA
Organism: Crioceris asparagi; assembly: GCA_958507055.1. NCBI lineage: Eukaryota > Metazoa > Arthropoda > Insecta > Coleoptera > Chrysomelidae > Crioceris > Crioceris asparagi. The sequence continues at coordinate 51,033,053 of OY293827.1, forward strand.
ACTTCATATTTCACGTTAATAGGTACCTATATGTATTGATATTATTGTATATGTCTAGTCTAGAAGTAATAAGTAAGTTATTATTATATGCATTTTTAGCTGGATATTCCAATACCTATTCTAAGTTTGATTGGGTCGCGAAAATGGGAAATGAGAATAACCGGACCGCGGGTGAACAAAGTTTGGGATACGCTGACTTACACTTACAATCGACCACTATGTACAATTTATATTCACTATTTACAACCGAGCGTAATTTATTTATGTTACTAGTGGCTCCCAACTAGAGATCCAATCACAATGAACTGAACCGTACTCCCAGTCTCCACCATGTTCACCGTACTGAGTAACTCGACTGCACTGCCCCGGACTGATTGACTCCGCAGAAAATCCTGTCCAATATAGAGGCAAGCCCCTTCTTCTTGAATCTTCAACAGGCATCTTCCACCGCCACGAAAGCATTCCACCACTAGCTCCACCAACGTCCGCACTCCGCACTCGCCAATGTGGTCCGCCCTCTGACAAATCGCACCAGCCTCGATAATAGCGCCGAACCTACATCCCAAGTTCGTTTCAGTATAAAACAATATTGTGAATTCAGCAGATACAAGACCTTGAATGCGCCCAAGCTATATCCAGTATGGCGCCTTAATGGTAATAGACAATGCAGTTCAAGTTTTTGTCGTGAAGATATTAAAGGATCGATTCGTTGTTGCACTGAAAAGTAACAAATAATTTAACTCTATTGGCACTAGAGATTTTGCCAATATCTGGCTAAATTTTGGTGCAGTAATGTCAAAACAATGTTGGCGACCGCACTAGATACCAACCGATATAGAAAGGTCACTGTAAAAATGTCCACTGCAAAATTACTTTAAAAGAAAAATAGTTGATCGTAAATATTATCAAATTGTTATAAAATGGCTGCAGAATATCGGAATACGTGCTCAATACACTAAGAATATTTCACTGCCTACGAAATTTCAAAGATGAAGATTCTTTTGATAAATTATAAAGCACATAATGAAAAATATATATTTATCACCTATACTAATAAATGAATGTCCATGTAACGCGCAGGCCCTAGGCCCTAGGTACACTTTAATGTAGCAGAATGTATTGGCTTCACCAAAAAAATCGCATTTTAGAAACTCTCTTTTAATCTCTCTCTTCGGTCTATTGGTCACCATTCTGGGCCATATAAACTGCTCCATGCAAGGTGGCGCCAATCAGGGATTTTGTTTGGTCAACCCATCGTTTCGGTGACCTGCCTTGTTGGCGAAAATTGAAGAATTGATCAGTCTTAGCTTAGTATTTCCTGTGATAGTAGAGTTCCTCCATAAGTTATGCAGCTTCGTTGTTGCTGTTCTGGCTATAGCTAGGCGTCTTCGGATCTTTTCTTCGCAGCCTCCAGTGTTTGTGATATTATTATTCTGGCGGTCAACTATCGTCACTTTTGTTTTTGTGGTGTTGAGCTCCAAGCCGTAGTCTTTGGTAACTAAACCAAGTCTCCTCATCACAATTTCCAGCTCTTCCCGGCTTGCACCTATGATAAGGATATCATCAGCGTAGCGTAGATTGCTGATTTTCTGTTACCCTATTGCTAAGCCGCCTTCCCATTCATCCACCACGTGTCGCATTATATATTGCTATATTACCTTATTACCTCACACCAGCCTCTATACCAAACTCCTTCGATATCGTGCTATTTGTTTTGATGCTAGCTGAGTTATTATTATAGAGCTGTCTGATTAAGTTAACCACATGTGATGGTACTCCCATTTCACTAAGTATACTTCACAGTGAGTCCCAATTAACAGAGTCGAAGGACTTGTTGTAGTCCACAATGCAGAGGTACATGGGAACGTTACCTTTCGTGCTTTTTCAATTAGCAGGCATACGTTGAGTATTTGCTCTCCAGTCCCTCTTCCAGGCATAAAGCCAGCTTGTTCATCAGCTATCAGTGGGAGTAGGAATGGCTTAAGCCGGCTGTTGATAATCTGGAGTATGATCTGGATCTAGCATGAGGAACCAAAGCAATCATTCGGTAGTTTTTACAGTCTATGAGGGATTTTTTTATGAATTAGTATATATACTGAATTGCACCATTCGTTTTTGTAATGCTATTGAGATGCCGATAATTCACACAGAATCGTGTCGAGTCATCATTTTTCTTAACCAGTGCCACTGGCGATGACTATGGGCTCATCATTGGTTTTATCACTCCTTCTTGTTCCATTTCATGTATAATTTTGTCGGCTTCTTCCCGCTTAGCCAATGGTAGTTTTCTCTAGGTTGTCGGATAGGGCATTTTTCACCAGTTTTAATTTTATGTCGTACGATATTTGTTCTCCCTTTTCCATCAACACCATTATCAAAGATGTCCTAGAATTTGACTATAAGTATCCTCAATCTTGCTCGCTGTTCGCTTACTGGAATCACATCAGCTCGAACCAGGCATTTTCCGATCGCAATTTCACGGCCGATTTGCTGGTCATCCATTTGTGGTTCAAAAATCATAATGTTTCCCTGATTAGAGCTATCTTCCACCCGAGCTTCTACAAGCACACAGCCTCTTCGGATAGTATTACTCTGACAGCTTCTTCTTGTCTGCGGTGGAGAATAATCTCCTCACCATTGACTTGGATAAAGCCACGTTTCAAGTCCAGTTGGAATCCATTAAAGCCCATAATGTCCATTCCAACTATCACATCGTTCTCTATGTCTGCTACCACAGCTTGATGTATAATATACGTGGTATCAATCATTATTTATCTCAATTTCTCCATGGATTTTCGCAGTCACCAGTAGCGTTACCCAGCCTCCACCTAAATGGCTTGACATTACTGTTCCCTGTTACCACATCAGGTCTTTTTTGATGCGGGTGGATCGAATAGCTCGCACGGTGTTTAATTCCTACTCAATGATTTTACAGATTCTGCAGTAAAATAAAAATATTATTTAGTAATTGGGCGATTCGTTAGTTAAGTGTGTATGTCCAAAAACCTATAGAAATACTGAGCGTCTGGCTTATTTATTAATATATATTTTATTGATCTAATATCAAGAATATATCGAAATAAATTCCAACATATCGAGCTCTTCGGTAAGTCTTCCTTCCTCATCATTAGATTTTTGTAGAGAATTTAAATAATGCTCACATGCGCCAACAGTTCCAACGCCGTTCACGAATAAAGAATCGTGATAACTTCAGTGTGATGGATGCAAGTGAACAATCCATATGAACTGTTGTAGCATTTATTTTTCCTGTAGAAGTATATAGTATATATATATATATATATATATTTATTGAAGCTACATGATTTAATATTAGATATTTGTTGATATTACCTTTCCATGTTTCCTGTCAATTTTAAGTTAAGTTCTTTAGTATTATAGTTGTCAGGCCACTGTCCTAACATTTGCACTAATTTCTTACATTGATTTATCATTTATTTGAATTCATTCTAATCAAAGTTTTCATTGTTGAAATTTAAGGTTATGTTAATTTCTAATTAGTTCAGTAGTTCATTTCTCTAACGGTGGGTTCGTTCAGCTGTTCCACTGAACTTGTTCATTCTAGATCATCGATTATATGGCTCTTTTCATCAGAGGATCAGTAAACGTGCCATTATTTATTTCCAAAGGCATATATTATATAGCGGAAATGAATAGTTCTCACAAGTCTCGTTGCTTTGGTTTTGTCATTTTCTCCAACTGAGATCATGCTCATCATTCGTGTGAACAAACCCAACTTTTTGACATAGCTGTTAGGGACATTTGAATTTTGAACTGATTTTTTTTGAGAATTTTTGACTTTAATTGACTTGATTGAAAAACGACACATGGATGTTGAAGTCGCGACAGAGCCATCTTATTCTTGATTTGAAGTGGTCCAGCGCCCCAACTTTTGTTGGCACATCCTGAGTAGTGCAGGAATAGTAGTACCTAGATACCAATGAGGGTTTTGATTGAATATTTTTGTGCCTGAATTGATTTGAAGATATAAATTTTAACTTTCGGATACGGAATATATACATTCATATTCCTCTTCGCCACGTGCTGTCGTTTGTGTTTGATCCTCGTTGGAAGACCACATGAGCCTGGAATGCTGTCTATTTGTACAACCTAAGTATGCTGTTTGGGTCCACCAGACTGGAGGCAGGGTGCCTACTAATTTAAAGCAAACCACGTGGGATCTGGAACTTCCAGGAAATAAGGCCAGTTGAAGATCTGTTTTATATATATTAAAATTATCTAAATTTCCCAGTTTACATAATTATTAATTATTTAAATATTCAATTTTCTATTGATGTAATATAGCTTTGGTAATCCGTGTCTTACATAAAAGACCATAAGTATGATATTAATACATACAACGGAGGTTCTAGAACATTCCCTGCTTATTAAATACAACATTAATCAATATGCTAACAATTGACTAATAGATTACCATGCGAGTAAGCTTTTATTCGGTATTTTTTGATATCTGTTTCAATTTTAATTTCATAGATGAATACTAAGTTTTGTATTTGAAATCATTTATAGGTATATTTATGTATATATTTATATTCAACACTTTCTTTTCACTATTTTTTTGTAATAAACGTTTTCTTATTTTGTTTTATATTATTGTGTTTTATTGTTGTCTGTGCTGCAAAGGGTCTGTTAATATCTATAAATCACAAGCGATTTTCCTGCTCTATGACGCTTGGAAGATATCTTTAACGAGAGACAAGTGGCGTCCAAAGGGTCAGAGTCAGAAGAGTGTTTCAGCTTAGAGCAAGAACTCATGTGCCATCGACTTAAAGAACAACCGTTCGCCGCGAGTACGTAAAATTATCTTTGTATGAAGGTAACATTACGGCACACTGTACGGAACTATTAGCTGATGATCGAAATACGTGCCAAAAATTACGCAGACTGAAAATTTTTCGCAATAACTGCTGCAATAATATTGAACAATTTTCTGACGTGAAATCATTCGTCAATACGATGAAAACAGATCTTCTGAAGAACGTTAAGAATCTAAAATATGACCAGTCTAATAACAAATAAATCAGATGCTATTGACACCTTATCATCTGAGATATCTTCTGTAAATTTCACAGATCAGATTGCTAACATATTCCTCAAATTTGACTCAATAATATAAGATATTGATACATGTGTAGAGAAATGAAATAAGATAGACCTATAATAAAATTAGAAACTAATTTATTAAACAAAAATTCATAATTCAACAAATTCACGTACCTATCAAGTTTCTCTTGTCCTAACCGTTTAAATTGGCCAAGTTAAGCAGAAGTTCCCTGTTCACTATGGCGTGATGTTGCCTTAATGGTTCTTGCAATAAAATTGTGTATAACACAAGTGGCACAAACCACTAACTTCCGAAATATCTGAAGTTTTGTGCATCTCTAAATACTTCAATCATCTAAATTTTCTTTTGAGCCAACCAAAAGCTCTCTTTATATAAAAGCGAGCTCCAGCATATTGTAGCTTCTTTGAGCTTCAGTTAAGTTTTCATTATCTCTGTATGGGTCTAAAAGTCTCGAAAAAGGAGTAGCTATGATGCTATGCACTTCTTTCCTATTGTAATAATCCACATGAATTTTTTTGGGGAGCAGATATTTGTAGATGACATCCATCTATAAATACAAAACAATTTAGAAATTTGTATTGATGAAAAACATCAGTTTTTGTGATGATTTGGCCATCTTCTGAAACCATATAATAAATTCCCATTAACAGCCTGCTGGCACAATTCTTCAAAGACAAACCCAACTGTCGATTTGAGCAGGCCAAATATGTTTCCGATTTGTCTGTACGAATTCTTATTTGTTAAATGGCATTGATGAGGGCTACTCTATTTTTTTTCATTCATAGATTACAAGAATCGTTAATTAAAAAAGCTGTAGAAAACATGTATTTAACCCTTTCGGTACGAGTGCCGGATATGACCGACAGAAAGCAATATGTTTTTTGCGGCCTGGTGAGGGATATATCCGTTCAAGGTTATTTTTCTAGCTACCCTTCTGGCTTCTATGTCCGTCACTTTTAAAAACTTACGCGGTTAGAGAGCCAGCTGATGACTTTATCCAACGGATAATGCATGCTGCATGGCCTGACGTCGGATTAATCAGTCAGTGCTGGAAATAACTGACAGCAGGCGAGCAAGGTAGCATGCACCGTAGTCAGTTTTACGAGCTTTTCAGTTCGTTACAAACATGTCAGAGGAGCAGGTCTGTTCATCGCAAGGACCTAGTCGGTCAAAAAAGCACAAGAATGAATTTTTACCTATTGTACACGAATTTGATGCAACCCGTAGCGGTGTAAAAAGGTTACTCGCAAGAACTAGATTTTTTTCTTAACTTGTTCACAGAAAATATAGTAGATATTATATTAGAAGAAACAAATAGATATGCACGTCAACAAAATACAATAAATTGGAAACCTATTGAAAATTCCGAATTTTTCGTTTTTAACGCACTAACGTTGCTTATGCCTCGCAAAAAAAAATAACTTAAAGGAATATTGGTCCCAAAACCATTTACTTCTCACTCCAGTATTCAACCAGCACATGTCAAGAGAGAGGTATTTTCAAATACAATACAATCAAAGATACTTGCATTTCTCCAACAATGAAGATGCTCCACCTGGTAATAGGATATTCAAAGTTGAGAACATACTAAATATGCTAAAAGAAAATTTCCAGACATAGTTCTATCCGTTTCAAAATTTAGTTATAGATGAGAGCATAATTCTTTTGAAAGGAAGACTCAGCTTTAAGCAGTATATAAAAACCAAGAAACACCGATTTGGAATTAAACTGTACGTATTGTGAAACCGATATGATCTTACGATTTATAATATACTTACTCCGGCAAAGACACTAACATAAGACAAGGATAATCTTATTTCTATACAAGTCCTACTCTCTCCACTTTTTTTTAACGTAAAACTAACTCAGGTGGAATTATCAGGCAAAATAGGAAACACATGCCCGTATTTTACAAGAAAATAAAGCAAGGTGTAACCGACTGGAAAACCAGCGAACATTTGTTGGCCCTTAAATGGAAAAGATCGACGAGATGTGATGCTGACCAGTATGCATGAAAATAAAATGGTAATTTTACCAAAATTAAATAGATCTACAAATGAACATATTAGTAAGCCGCTATGTGTACTAGACTACAACAGTCAATTGGGAGCTGTCGATAGATCGGATATGATGCTGAGTAGCGTAGACTGCACTCGAAAATGCCTAAAGTGGTATAAAAACTATTTTTTCATTCGATTGACATAACTTTGCTGAATGCACATGTTTTCAACTAAATATATTAAGAAAATTTCGTTTGCCAAATTCCATTTAGCTGTTATTGATCAACTCTTAAAAAGGTAAGGGTTTCTTTATTTCATTCTCGTTCTTGATCACACTGGTTTAAATTCGTTTTTTTTTCATAAATCACTTAAACATATCAAAAACTATCAATTGTGACTTGGGCAATGCCAGACTTCAACAAAGACACCTTCCAGTGGCAGTTCCACGAAAACCAGGCAACACTAACGGTGGCTCCAGAAGATGTTGGGTTTGTTCTTCTTCAAGTCTAGTTATATGAGCCAAGAATGCTACGTGGGATTATGTGTGGTCCCTTGCTTTAAAATACACCATGAAGAGGCTAATTTTTAATGTTTAGTGTTATGTTCTCCCAAAAGCGTTCACCATAGTAAATGTAATTTAATATTTGTTCCAAAATACATTATGTCTTCACTGTTTAATATGTTTTCACGTGAGATTTTTCCGTCGGCTGGCCGAAGGGCAGTGTAAAACTCTCAGGCCTTGGGTAAATAAGTATTCAAAGATTAGCCGTACCGAAAGGGTTAAAAGAACTCTATACATACTAGCATCGTGGTTCTTTTCATTTATCAAAATTTAGAAATGGGATGTGAGATTTATATAATCATTATTCGGAAATTCTCAGTATTTTCATTTATTGGATCTGGAAGTATCCTGTAACCTTTTATCAATATTTGCAGCTTTGTGCAGCGTAGCCTCAACTTATGGTTTCAATATTTCAATAAACATATACACTCCTAACGTATAACGCGCTCAACGGACCCCCGACAAATGTGCGAATAGAACACCCAAAGGTCACGATACAGAAAAATTATTTTTGGTTGTGGACTGACATCAACTGAAGTATCTATATAGTTATTTGTCAAAGAGTACACCAACCAACAAGAGGCGAAAGCTTTGTCGGTTCCTTTGATGTTGGATACACACGATTTTGAACGGAAATACGTCACAACATTAAAGCTTGAACTACTTGATACACTGAGAGAAAAGTACCTAACATGTAATAATTTAAATTCTCACAAAACCAAATCACACTAAGAAAAATAATAGGATTGATGAACATCCCTCCCCGTTATGACTATAAAGTATTTGAGAGACTAAAAAACTGGAAAACTCACTATTTAATTTTGTAAATGTAGTTATTTACTATTTTTAACAATGTTTTAGCTTCAGAAATGCTATGCTATTTGAAGGAAATGGCTATAATTAGTAGCTTAAATAAAGATCAACAAGAAATAATTCAACTTTTAAAATAACAAATATTTATTTCAGGTTTTTAAGCAAGTACATGTAAAAACTCCTGTAATATAATAAGTTTATTTTGTTAAGTAGAACTGGAACAGTTTTTCTAGTTTATTACTATTGTAGCTCAGATATGGAAGCCTCAGAAGGTTATTCTAGACACAAAACAGTGAAGCTAAACTTGAGTTACTGGGCTAATGAAACTCTGCTTATTTGTTAAACTTAAACCTTCGCCTGCTCTTGAATTACAGCCAAAGTATATAAAAATCCACCTTTGCGAGAAGTCATCATAATATAATAATATGCTCTAACCACAACAAAATCCAAATTTACCAATCATAGAGTATATAGGTTAGGTTATGTTACCAATGTCCACTTCACTCTCAACATAAACAGAAACACAGAACTACTATGTTCCTCTTTGTTTTTCTTTTGTTGATGGTGGTTTCCATCCTTACAGTACAACGTTACTTATTTGTCAGAAAGACAAAAACCATAGATAAAATATATATATACGGAGACAGAAACTGACAAACTCATAAAATGTTGTTTGTTTGGAGACAAGTTGCCAATATGATGTTACTGGAGAAACTTGAATTTCATTGCATTCATAACATAATATACAATTTTATTATAGCATTCCTTACAATCTCTTATAAAATAAAGAGTTTATTATTTTGGTGAGTATTTACTGCATATACACTATTTATTTCAAAGATCTTAGCTCAGGTATTTCTCATTCTCGGTTAATGCCAGTAATTAACCGCAGAACGGCAATGCTGCGACATAGAAAATCTGGTGTGTCCACTCACACGACTTTCCTACTGCTCGCAGGCAAATTCCAGTGAATGGAAAATTTTACACTATTACAATACTATCCTTAGTACATAGCGACGATAATAGCGGTAGTAAAGTAAAGATCCTCTGGTGAAATCGTGCTACCACTAATTTTTTTCAGCATGTCAAGACAAACAACAATAGTCATGTAACATTATTTCGCAAGATGAAACGTTTAGCCAAAATCTGAAGAAACATGTGGAAGATACGGAATTTTATTCAAGCATAACTTTTCTTGTGCTTTTTCTCAGAGATGGCGCTATATGTGGGTGGTAAAGGGTTCTCAGAAGAATACTTCAAGCAAGTTTAATCAAAATCCTTAGAGCCGTTTTCGCGCTATAGTCTTGAGCAAATCACATTTTTTGGCTATAGCTCAACACCCAGTATATACAGGATTCTCATTCAGTGCCACCGGCGAGTGATATTGGTACCAAACAAAATAAAAAAGAAAGCAACAAAATACACCGATCCGTTCCCGAGATAATGCTGTCAAAGACAGACAGACGGACGGACAAACAGACAGACAGACCAATGGCTGAAAATATGTTTATTAGACTTAGAAAACTCTGAAGCGTCAACATTTGTAAAAATCTCGATACCGAAAATTTCACACATTTTCCTTATACAGCTACTATAGTAGCGTAGGAAAGTAAAAAGGAAGTGATGATTGACATTGACAGTTAAACTATTTAAATCGCGCATGTGCATGCGAATTTGTATTCATGAAAACGGTTTTGTTTCGCTTCTTTTTGGTTGGTGTACTCTTTGATATTTGTAACGAGTTTGCGATATAGTGTGGATGCCATTACAATTAAGCATGTGCGATTCGTGATTCATCAGTGGGCGGAGCATCTTGACTAGAGCGCTGTATTGATGAGTATTATCACCCGCCATATATTATGATCAGTGTCATAAATTCAACATTGTTTTAGTAAACAACCCAGCTGGACCTTTTCAGAAAATTAGTATTGGATAGCATGGTACCATTTTTATTTAAATACTAGAAGAAAACCCGGCTTGGCTCAGTGAAAAAGCATTCATTGTATGAAATACTTACGTATTATTAATATAGGTATATATATATATAGAAGAATATTCTGTTATTTTTGTTATTTAAATTAAATTGTCATATGTCATACGATACCATCAGTGTATTCCAAACTTAGTGTTGATAAAATGGGACCAATTAATTTTGCTGTACCTCTAGGCGCTGCAGTATAGAATGTACTCAGGTAGTTAGGGGGTAGCGAAAAGATTTAAAATAATGATGTTAGAATGCTGATGCAAAGTGCTATCAATATTATGTTGTTTTTATATATACTTTGTTTCACGAATGATGGCGTAGATTATGAAAACACGAGAAACGAATCAATTCAACTGACAAGAGTAGATCAATGGCGTAACGATTTCGAGATAAAAATATGATAGTTCAAATTTTGTATACGGTTGAAGGAGGTTTATATAATTATGGAGAAAAAATCTCGATTGAATCAATAAGCAATAATATGAAAGATTTATTATCAACAATTATGCAGAAACATAAAATACAAATATTTGGCTTGAGTTATAAAATATAAATTTATTCATCTCAGAAATGTCACTTTGAATTTGACTCGCCTATGGAATAAAGATTGTATTGCCTTCGGGCATACGAGCAGCGCCTTATCATGGTATTGAAGGAGATAAGCTTGAAATTCTCAAGTCGTGGTTTAGACCGACAAACGTAGTAAAGAATTTCATGACAATGAGATGCGATGAGAAGTACAGCGTGATGTACGTAGCTCGTGAATTATTACATTCAGTAGCCATAATTTATGAAACATCTATACGTCTGAGAATTTTGCATACTAACCGTGCGCTGATTTTGATTATCGAGAATGTTATTTCCTTAAAAAATTACTCGCAAAGAGAGCAGATGTTTATTACGTTCTTACTAGAAATACATTAGATTGCGATTTCAGTATTTTTTTTCAGCAATATTAACAACGCAGAATCCTCTGAAATAGTGTGATATCGATAAATATATATATTAGAAAATTAAAAAATTATAGACCAATAATTTTATTATCTAGTTTCTCTAAAATTTTTGAATTAGCAATGTATAACAAACAGGTTGTTATATTTTTTAACGAATGTGATTTGTTTAACCATACTCAGCACGGTTATCTGGGGGGTAGGTCTACCCGCACGGTGGTTTGAAATGAATAAACTGGTAGTAAATGATGAAAAAACAAACATTATTACGTTCAGTACCGACAGAACAACAAAAGAAAAACCATCTATATTCCCCATTAACGGTAAAAATGTCAAAACTGTAGGAGAGACTAAATTTCTAGGTATTACTATTGATGAATTCTTGAAGTGGTCTCCACATATTGAAAAATTGTCAAAAAATTTGAATCAAGTATGCTATGCAATTAGAATTACTAGTAAATATTTAGAAGAAAAGATTCTTAAGATGTTATAACATGCCAATTGTGAGTATCTGATGAGATATGGAATTATTTTTTTGGGGAAATAGTTCTACTGCGCGCATAATATTTAAGGTGCAAAAAAGAATTTTACTTATTATTTTCAAAATAGGTTATAGGGAGAGTTGTAGAGGGATTTTTAAGTCGAATCGTATCTTAACTCTTTATGGCGTATACCTCCACGAATGCCTAATGTACTTATTTAAAAACAAAGAAACTTTTTTAATAAATAACACAAATATGAAGTATAATACTAGAACTCTAGATATAAACTATCCTATTCATAGATTGGTAATGACAGGAAAACACCCGTCTAATATGTATATCAAAATATTTAATAAGCTTCCACACCAATTGAAAAATATACAAGATTTTAATCAATTCAAAAAAAAATCAAAACAACTGTTATTAGATTTAGAACCTTATTACTTAGAAGATTTTTTTAGTTTGTAGTTTACTGCTGTTCGGACGCCATTTCATTTGTTGTTTTTGGGATACTATTTTAATATGTATTGTAAAGACTTTATATGAAATATAGCTATATTCTATTCTATATCGAGCGATCCAAAAAAACTCATTCCCAGTAGGCCTTTGAAAATGAGAACATGTCTTTGCTAAATACAGATAGAAAGCTAAAAGTGACAAGTGATATTTCAATCAATATAATTGAAATTGCAGATGATTAACGTAAAGAAACGCTAGCCATTTCAAATGCTTACAGCGAATGATTTTTTTTTTGGATCACTCGATCTCGATATAATCACTCATCACATAAATTTATAATCACTCCTATCCCAATCACAGAAACAAAAATGCATAAAACATACATAACATCCAGAGAACACTATAACATCTAATAAAAGAACCATAGACATATATAAGTACATATCCAATTTGTTGTTTCTTCCTTTCGTTTTTCTAGTACACAATCACCAACCAGCGCTATGCAGATTTTTTTGGAACCCTTGTTAGTCCACGATTTTGGTACCCTCTTTTTAGCACACTTACCCATTGAAGATTGCAGTCCTCTTCTACAGTCCACATACAAAACATTAGCCAGGCCTTAATTATGTCATCAGTCAATGTCATATTCCTATATCGAGTCCATATATCTGTCAATTTTCGACGGCCATTTTAACCCTGGCCAGGCTAATATTTTGAATTTTGGAACAGCCAGCATATGTCGTCATATTGTGAGTACTTACTTTAGCTAGAGCGCTGTACAGATTTGTATTATCGCCCGCCGCCATTTTATGTCATGACTGACTGTCACGCCAGTGGTATAGGTTATGCACGTAAAGATACGTAAACAAGAAAGTGTTTATCATATTTAGCTTGTTTACTGTTATATTTATTTAAAAAATCATGTATATATATATATATATATATATATATATATATATATATATATATATATATATCAAAATAACAAGAAAATACAACTTTCCGGTTTCAGAATTTTATTCTCCCCAAAATAAAATTGTTTTGGTAGGCCACTGGCAATACAATTTGATACCAAATTTATCGATGACACGTGCAGTCTGGTCTGGTTACAGATGTCCTCTTCTTCTTCCTTGATGATTCAGCTGGGAATAATTTGATTTCACTGATTTTCACTCTACGAGGTCTCTACGAGAAATGGTCTGCCCGTCGTATGAGATTTGCAGTTTATATAGGGAATTAGATTGATCCACCCTTTTTCCACTTATTTGAAGTGCATTTAACTATTCCTCACACTCCGTAACACATGGGTTTCATCTGGACAGATCCTTGGCATTCCATGCTCATTCCAAGTGAAATTCCTTCTCTTGCTTTTTGTTGTTGTAAATAGAGGAATTTTCGTATCTCCTAATTAACTATTCAGTCTTATCAAATAAAACCCTTAATTTTCAGTACACTGCCTCCTCCTTAAGTTTTGTTCGTCCCAAACGAAATCCTGACTCATGCATGATCCGGTGGAGCAACTTCTTCTTCATCCCCCGATATGGAGCGAGTCGATCTAGATGTACTACTTTCATCTTTCTCCGTGGTGTTCGTTGGATGCGATAAACGACATCGTTGGGAGAACGGCCAATCGTTATTTTTGGATTGAATAGCCAAACCCGGTCTTGCACATGGTAACACTCGGAATTGGCGCGTCGATCGTACCGTGTTTTCTTACGGTCGCTGGCCATACGGATATGCTTTCTGGCTTGTTCATGAACTTCTCGTAGTCGTTCTTGCAGCCGACTGGTGAACTCATCCATGGCTTCCGTTGATGGAAAGGGTCTTCGAAAGAGCAAATCGCAAGGTAACCTCAACTGTCTCCCGAACATCATGCAAGCTGGAGTCTCTTTAGTAACGTCGTACACCGCCGCACGATATGCCTTTAGGGCCAAAGGAACATGTCGGTCCCAGTCACGTTGGTTATCAGACGTGATCTTCTTCAGAAAGCTGACAAGAGTATGGTTGAACTTCTCGACCATGCCATCGGGCTGCGGATGCATGGGTGTTGTTCGGGTCTTTCTTATGCCAAGTATCTCACAGACCACTTGGAACAAGTGGCTCTCAAAATTCCTTCCTTGATCTGAATGTAATTCCATGGGAATGCCGAAACGGCATAGTGTGTCAACCAGAGCCTGTGTCACCATGGCAGCCTCTTGATTGGGTAGAGCATATGCCTCCGGCCATTTCGTAAAATAGTCCATTATAACCAATATGTACCTATTTCCATCATCAGTCGTAGGAAACGGCCCTGCTATGTCGATGGCTATCCTCTCAAATGGTGCTCCTACAGTGTATTGCTGAAGTTTTCCTCGGCTGCGTCTATGCGGTCCGCGGGCGCTGGCACACACATCGCATCGTCGGCACCATTCTTCCACGTTTGCTCGACATCGTACCCAATAAAACCGAGCTCGCGTTTTCTCCAATGTCTTGTTAACACCAAAATGTCCTCCAGCTAGCCCATCGTGAGTCTCTCGAAGTACACGAGCCACCCTGACTCTGGGAATTACTATTAGCGAGGTGGTTGTTTCCCCATCTGGACGCTCCCATTGGTATCGCAGCACACCGTCTTCCAGTTTCAGGCTGTCCCAAAGACTCCAATATGCCTTGGTGATAGAACCAAATTCAGCTACTCCATGCGAGTCTGGGCGTTGGTTTGACTGCGTTTTCCATCTCATTATTGGCGCCAAGTCTGGATCAGCATGTTGATCATGACTGATAGCCTCGTTGGACCATTCATCACCCTCCGGTACTAGCGCCATCGGTCTCGTCTGGAACGTCTTCCAGTGTTTCTACCCCCTTGCATTGCTTACACGCAGTCGTGCAGGGTCACCTTGATAGTGCGTCAGCATTCCCGTGCGTCTTACCACAGCGATGCTCAATCGAGAAGTTGTATTCTTGCAACTGCTCCAGCCATCGGGCTACCCATCCTTCCGGTTCTCGAAATCTCATCAACCAGCGCAGTGATGCGTGATCTGTACGAAGAGTGAATTCCTGGCCATACAGGTATTTGTGGAAATGTCTAAGGCTTTTGACAACAGCAAGCAATTCTCGTCTGGTGGTGCAGTAATTGCGCTCTGCCTTACTCAACACCCGACTGAAGTAGGCCACGACCTTCTGCTGACGGTCTTCTTTCTGCGACAGATTACCTCCAATACCGACATTGCTGGTATCTGTATCCACATAAAATCGGCGACCTGGTTGTGGGTAAGTCAGTATGGGTGCCGTACACAAGGATTCCTTCAACTTCTGAAGAGCCTCATCGCAATCTGGCTTCCACTCGAATGGTTGGTATTTTTCTGTCAGCCGATGTAATGGCTTAGCCCGGTTGCTGAAGTCCTTGACGAATCGGCGGTAATAGGTACATAACCTAAGAAAGCTGCGAAGCGAAGACATTCCTTGAACGAGGCCATTCTTGAACCGCTGCTAGCTTGGCTGGGTCTGGTCGGACTCCTTGTGGAGATACTAAGTGACAGAGGTATCGTACTTCCTTCCGGAAGAGTTCGCATTTATTTCAACTTCAACTTGGCTCCTCTTAAACGTTGAAGTACTCCTTCCAGATTACGCAGGTGTTGGCCAAATGTCTTACCTATGACTATCACATCATCCAAATAAACCAGACAGGTCTGCCAAGACAATCCTTTTCGAACTGTTTTCATCAATCGCTCAAAGGTGGCAGGAGCGTTACACAACCCAAACGGCATAACATTGAATTGCCTGAGTCCGTAAGGCGTGATGAAGGCAGTCTTCTCTTGATCTTGTTCTTGGATGCGAACTTGCCAGTAACCATTGTGAAGATCCAATGTAGAGAACCATTCAGTACCTGCCAGTGTGTCAATGGTGTCGTCAATCCGAGGCAGAGGATAAGAATACTTTCTTGTAACGTCGTTGAGGCGGCGATAGTCGATGCAGAATCTGGTGGAGCCGTCTTTCTTTCGCACCAGAACTATCGGCGACGCCCAGGGGCTGGTGGATGGTTCTATAACGTTCCGCGCCTGCATATCAGCCAGCAGTTGCTGAACCTCTTTCGGACTGCCTGTCTGATCGGAGCGGGATCTCCGGTGAATATCGAATGCTGCACCAGATTAGTATGACCCAGATCATCGTCATGTAAGGAGAAAACGTCCTGATACTTTCGTAGCAGTGCCTCAGCTTGTAGTTGCTCACCACCGGAAAGGATTCTGGCGTCGGATATCAACTTCTTTAAAGTTGAGGGTAACCTACTCTTATTGGTGCCTTGTTCTTTGTCCAAGTGCATCACTTGTTTTACTGGATGGCACGTCCCTAATTTCGTCCCAGATTTCAGGACCACTTCCTGGTCGCACATGTTCATGATTCTGACTGGAATTCGACCATCGTGTACTACTTTCAAGATGCGTCCCACCAATAGCTGTCCATTCTGCTGTTGGGGTTCTACCACGCCCACAAACTGTCTACCAGTATCACCAGTGATAGCAGTCATTAACACCTTTTTTCTTCGTGCCGGAACCCTGGCGTCCTCTTCAATGAAAACTCGGAGAACGGCAGCTGAATTATACCCATCGTCTAAGAGGATCTCTTCACTCTTGGGCTTCAACCTTCCCCCTTTTGGATCTATCAAATCCAGCCCTATGATAGCGTCGTCCTTGATGTTAGCTATCAAGATCACAGTTTGATATTCTCTAGAACTAGAACCCAATCGAACTGTGACCTCACGGTGTCCCAGGATTGGCAAGCGTTCCCCTGAGGCCGTTTGCATCACACAGGCTCTGTTCAATGGTTCCCAGTCTCCTTTGATGATATCGGGTCGGACGATGCTTCGTACTGCTCCAGTGTCTATTAAGAGGGAGCAACTGATTTTCCATCAACCGTCAAGCTTTGTCTTTGGGTCCCGACTTTACTAACGATGACGGCAGCTGATTGATTCCGTGTCAGTCGCTCAGTGTCATTTAGACTACACCGACCTTTCCCATGTCCAAACCTTCGGAACCTAGGACATCTCGATAATCGTGTTCCATCGGTTGTAGGCGAAGTCCTACATCGCCTAGGGCAACAGGCCATGAGATGTCCCTGTTTACTTCATCTCCAGCATCTTGGCAATGATAGGCCTTCTTTCTCCATGTCGCCAACCTCGCTGACTCTCACAGTTGGCTTGGCCACCCTCTTAGCAGCTTCCAGTT
The DNA here is from genome assembly GCA_958507055.1 of Crioceris asparagi. NCBI lineage: Eukaryota > Metazoa > Arthropoda > Insecta > Coleoptera > Chrysomelidae > Crioceris > Crioceris asparagi. Next base: position 51,050,605 of record OY293827.1, read on the forward strand.
CAAGCGCACTTCACTAGTGACTCCCTCTGGATAAGCCAGATGCGTCAACCTTTCAACATCCGCTGCAAACTCCTGTAACGATTCATTGGACCGTTGACTTCGATGTTTCAATTGGGCGTTGAAGATGGCGGCCTGATGTCTCTCCCCAAATCGCAGTTCCATGGCCTCAACCAACTGCTGGAAACTCCATGATTGGCCATCAGGAAACGATCTCAGAACTTCCATAGCACTTCCGCGGAGTGCCAATACCAGTGCCGTCGCCTTCTCCATTGGGCCCCAACTATTAGCGCTAGCGGCTGCCTCGTACTGCCTCAGATAGGTTGTCCAAGAGGTCCTGCCGTCCTAGGTAGGAGCAGATGCGGTTTTCTAAGAAGTTGAGCCGCTCCACAACATTGCATTGGATGTTCTCCGCTTTGATCTGCAGCTGCTCCGTTTTTGCTTTGGCATCTTCAGCTGTTGTCACAGCGGCGTTCGTCCTATCGTTAACCCCTTCTATTTTGCAGGTCAGGGCATCCATACTGTTGTTCCATAGGTCCTTCTGCTCTGTCAACTGATCATGAAGGCGATCAACCTGTTCTCGCATCTCTCCCAGATATTTGGCTTGCTCCAATTTCAACCGTTCTTGCCGTTTTTGCCTGTTCAGCCTGCTCTGCTAATTTGCCTTCCATTCCATGTCGGCCTTCCTTGTGGACATCTTCTGTTCTTGTTATTTCACTAGAAATCCCACTTCTGACACCAATTGAGCTGAATTGCAGTTCGGGATCCTCTCAGCTTGGTGAAAATATCAAGAAAATACAGCTTTCCGGTTTAAGAATGTTATTTTCCCAAAATAAAATTGTTTTGGTACGCCACTGGCAAAACTATTTAATAGCAAATTTATTAATTTCACGTGCAGGCTGGTCTGGTTGCAGATGTCTTCTTCTTCTTCTTCTTTGATGACTCAGCTGGGAATAATCTGATTTCGACTCTCACTGATTTTTGTTTTACGAGGTCTCTAGGAGAAATTAACTGCCCGTCGTATGATATTTGCAGTTTTTATAGGAAATTAGATTGATCCATCCTTTTTCCACTTATGTGAAGTGCATTTAACTATTCCTCACACTCCGTAACACATGGGTTTCATCTGGACAGATCCTTGGCATTGCATGCTCATTCCAAGTGAAATATTTTCGTTTTTCTTAATTAACTATTGAATAGAGCCCCCACTTTTCAGTACAATATATATATATATATATATATATATATATATATATATATATATATATATATATATAACCCTGGGTTTTGCAAGATACAGCACCCACAACAAAGTTGCAACCACCCACACTGTCTTTCCAGACACATACGGTTGTAGACATTTTCAACAGGTTCACACAAACTGCAAACTCTACATTTTTAATAATATAAAATGCGAGCAACTGTCGCGCTCGACTCATAATATAATTATTATCACACCAGTAACCATTTTAGTACGTAGTAACTTAGTTAATATAATGTAGTTTCTGTAACTTATAACTTCCAATAAATAAAGTGTAAAATTGTTTCTAAAAAATGAATTTCAAATAAAAAGATATAAAAATGGCGCAGTCAATAGGATACTCTCTACACGAATAGAACACGAGAATTCTAACTATTTGTGGTGATTTCCAAATCTTCAAGAGAAGTGAACCTCAAGAAAAATCAAGAAACCACTACCAGTGAAATTTTTCAGAGCGAGAAGACGGTCTCCCCGGCACCAAGGTACACGCAGACGCTCACCTGGTGTAACACAGTTCACGGAGGAAAGATTTCATCTCCCGCTGACGAATGAAAAATTTGCTATAAGTACAGAGAATCATCACGTTTATTATTATTATTATTGTTGCAATTGATAATCGATTATTTCGGTTTTCCCAAATTGTTATTTTACATTGTATACCATTTTTATTGTCATAATCCCAAATTATATCACGCACCATGGTTGAAACAAGAAACCAAGCCGGTGACTTAGACAATAACCAAAATCAAAACCCCATCCAACATGTAATAACTGAACCATACAAATTATCGGAGATTTTCTCAATCATTCCCGATTTCGATGGAAATCAAATCATGCTCACAACATTTTTAAACGCTTGCAAAACTGCTTTTCAAATGGCTGTAGGCGATCAGAACAATCAGCTCGTTCTACATATAAAGAACAAACTTAGAGGAAGAGCCGCGGAATTAATTAATTCACGCAACCCATATTCATGGGACGAAATCAAGTCACTCTTAGATGCTCACTTTGGCGAGTCAAGGGATCTTACCGCTTTGATTCAAGATCTTCAAAGAATTAGACAGTTACGAGATTACAAACGCACGAGGCAAAAATGCATGCTTTCATCAGAAAACACAATTTAACTAACATCGAAAAGACAGCTCAAATTCAAGTTACTGATTCAATGGTACTTAATACCTTACTAACCGGCTTAGATCCGAAGCTTGGACAAATAATCCGAGCTAGTGACCCAACCGATAAGCTTTCAGCAATAAATCGGATCCGTCGAGAACTGCAATTATCTTATTTTGAACAAAAAAAATATCAAAATAGAAACCAATTGTCAGTCAATATTGAAAAACCAATATTACATCCAAAAATTAAAACTGTTCATATTGCAAACGGAACGGTCATACTTATAATGAATGTATTAGTAGGCAAAGTCAACATAATAGCCAGAATTTTCCAAGCAAACCAAGACCGCAATTTCGACCAAATAATTCTAATACACAACCTTTTAGACCCCAATTCCAAAATCGACCTCAGTTTCAAAATCGATCAGACAGACCAGACCATCGATAATTAGGCCAAACCCTAACTTTCATAGACCTTCAGCAATTCAATCAAATCCCAATTTTAATAATTCCCAAAATAGAGCACATCACTTGAAGCCACAAGAATATACGCAATCAGAATATTATAAAAACGATTATTACGACCCAGCGTATCAATCATACGACCATAATTACCACAGTGACTATAATAATTACGACATTGACTACAATTCCGACTATACTAACACTTACGAACCATCATACTCTTACGAAGAAATCCCTCAATCTTTACAACCTCAGGATTTTCAAACACCCCAAACACAAGACCACCCCATAGGACACATTCTTATCCAAGATCCGATATCAGAGATTTCAACGAAAACCAGAAAACTGACTCTGACAGACGAGACACCACTAGAACACCACTTTGCGTAAAACAATTGTTAACTGTAAATTCGAGAAACTTATTTTATATGAAAGATGCAACAGATACATTTAAAATTCTGATAGATAGTGGAGCTGGAATTTCAAAATTTAAGCCATACACATGCAAAAATTATAAAAGGCGACAAACAGAAAATATTGTAATTCAAGGAATAACAACCGAAAAGGTTCTTATAACCGAATCAGTACTTATACCTTTTGGCATAGATGTCCCTCATAAAGTCTATGTTTGCAACTTAGATATCGACTTTGACGGTTTACTTGGCTCCGATTTTCTTCAAAAAAATGATTGTGTATTGGACATAAAAAATACGCAACTCATTACAAACTTTAAAACCATACCTCTTTACCAAGTGAATAATGATAATTGTAGTGAAACGCAGAACACAATTCCCACGAATAAAATAACAATTCCATCCCGAACAGAACAAGTCTTCGTACTTAAAACAAATAAGCTAGCTAACACAGAGGCAGTCTTAGTACGGCAAGAAATCGAAAGAGTTTTCATTCCAAACTCTGTAGTCAAGATAGATAAGAATGGAGAATTTCTTGTTCCAATCTTGAACGCTAATGCCGTTGATAAGACTTTCGTACTTTTTGAACTAGAATTCGATTTATACGAAGACGAAAATAATTTCAGTATATGTAACATCAACACCAATACAGACTACGAACATACCGACAGACGATACGAAATTATGAATCAGCGTAGGTTAGAACATCTCAACGACGAAGAGAAATTAAACATCACTCAACTTTGTCTTGATTTTGTAGAAATATTCTATTTAGAAAACCATAATTTGACATTTACTAACGAGGTTGAACATGACATAGAGACAAATAATTCGAAACCCATTTACACCAAGTCTTACCGCTATCCACACGTACATAAGCAAGAAGTTAAATCCCAAATTTCCAAGATGTTAGAGCAAGGAATCATAAGACCATCAAATTCACCCTGGTATTCCCCCGTATGGGTTGTGCCCAAAAAAGTTGTCGTTGTGGACTATAGGAAACTGAACGACGTGACAGTAGGTGAGAAATACCCCCTCCCAATATTTTACTACGCTCGGTCTGGCATCGGGTTTCCACCAAATAGAGATTAACCCTAAGGATATTCCAAAAACAGCCTTTAATGTCGAGAATGGACAACTTAAATTTGTCCGAATGCCATTCGATCTTAAGAATGCCCCCTCTACATTTCAGCGCGTCATGGATAATATTCTTTTAGGAATCCAAAACGAAAGATGCCTCATCTACATGGACGACATAATAATATATTCACCAACTATCCATGAGCACACTGCACGTCTAAAAGAAATATTCAACCGCCTTAAGAAAGCTAACCTTAAAATTCACTTAATTACAAAATAAGGCGTTAAGCCAAACCCCCAGAAAATCGAATGGATTCAGAACTTCCCTCAACCCCGAAATTTAGCTGGATATTATCGCAGATTCATTCCGAACTTCTCTAAGATCTCAAAACCTCTAACCGAATTATTAAAAAGGACATCACCTTCAATTTTAACTCAGAATATTTAGAATCCTTTAACGAATTAAAACAAGCCCTTACTTCAAGCCCCATTTTATCCTACCCCAACTTCGAAGAACTTTTTATATTAACGACCGACACTAGTGCCTTCGCGATTGGTTCAGTCCTTTCCCAAGGTCCCCCTTCTAAAGATCTCCCAATTTTCTATGCGTCAAGAACTCTTTGCAAGTCTGAAACTTTTCAACTATCGAACGAGAGCTTCTAGCGATAGTTTGGTCTGTAAAACACTTTAGACCATACCTTTATGGAAGAAAGTTCATTCTTATCACCGACCACAGACCCCTTACGTGGCTTTTCTCTATAAAAGACCCAGGGAGCCGATTAGCTCGTTGGCGATTTAAATTAGAGGAATACGACTACGAAATTCGCTACAAGCCTGGTCGTATTAACAAAAACGCAGATGCATTATCTAGGATTAAAGTCAATCATATAAAAAGGTGCCTCAAATCTCAAGAAAGACTATCTCAATATTCTATACTCCCTACCAACGAAACTGACAACGAAGTCGAACAAACGATAGACATTTCTAACGAACACATTTGCAAAGAATTTAAGACATTTGTAGAATTGTATAAGACGACTAGAATATACTAATAACCAACTTTTGAACAAAACAAACAAAAACATCATCATCTTTTTCAACAGAATAAGCTTAAAGACACCCATTATAAAATCATAGAAGACATATTCGAAGATAATGCAGAGTTTACGGATAATGAAGAAAATATACTTACTAGTTAAACCATCCAAAATAGAAAATATTTCATTATACCAATCCCCTACGATCCAAATTTTGTCAATGAACATCTTTTTTACAGCCTTATATAAAAGTCAACAAGAGCTCACCCCGTCCACAACACATTTCGTTGAGAATAACCCCGACATCACAGCAATAGAAATGCTTTCATTTATATTTCCCGGGAAAGAAATAAATTTTAAAATTTGTCAAGACTTTGTAAAAATCCCCGATGAAGACGAGAAGCCAATTATTCTTGACCAATACCATAAAGATAAAACACATCTCCACCGAGGTATTAACAAAACCGTTCATAGAATAAGAGAGAAATATAATTGGCCTGAAATCACAAAAGACGTCGAAAAATTCATCAAAACCTGTGACACCTGTCAAAAAATCAAAACTTGTAGAAAAAATTAGATAGTCCCCTCGTCATAACAGAAACCCCAAGATCCCCATTCGAAAGAATTAATATCGATATTTTAGAAATTCCATCAAGGACCTACATACTAACAATACGTCACGAACTAACAAAATTTCCGCAAGCTTACGGACTACCAGACAAATCTGCAAAAAGTGTAACCAATACACTGCTACTGTATTTCCAACACTTTGGTACCCCTATAAGAATTCACTGTGATTACGGAAGAGAATTTGACAACAGTTGATTTAGGGACTTATGCAGTTTATTTGACATTAAGCTCACACACTCCAGCGTTGGACACCCACAATCCAACGGCTCCATTGAAAGGTTTCATGCAACTCTTCTCGAAATGATAACAGCCCATGTAACAGATCATCCTAACGAACATCCCCTGAATGTACTGCCTTATGTAATTATATGCTATAACCGATCAGTTAACAAAACCCACGGATTCTCACCGTATGAGCTAGTTTTCGGTCACACAGCCAGCAGACCACCTGAGAATACATACAATCATAAAGAACTAATAACTAAATACGTCCGAGATCTTAATAATAGGATTTCATATTACTACAGTCTAGCTAAAGAACGTTTCGATAGATACGTTCGAGACAATCTTAACCAATATATTATCGGAGATAAAGTTTACATTAGGAAATCCCAAATTAAAGACAAGTTACAAAACAAATTCAACGGACCTTTCACAATACAAGAGATTCACAACAATTCAGCTACTCTTATTAACCCCAACACTAACCAAAAGACAAAAGTTTACTTCGACAGAATGAAACCCTATTTAGAGCCTTAATTAATTTTCAGGGTTATCCTGCTGTTCGGATCAGCATTTTGCCAATACAACATCGAACCGATCAAAAACACATTAGGTATTTATCATCACGACGAGACAAAACTTACCATAACGAACAAGCACTGGACCTTATTAGTGCACAAAAACATCACCCTCCTACTACAGGCATTTGAATACAACACAAACATTCTCCAGATACTCCAACAAACAGTATTACCTAAACATACAGCAATGAATTCCTTTCGTACTATAGTTAAAACACAGAAGATAAATTCAAAGACATATTCATGGACACTCAACCAAAAAGATTTAAAAGAGGTTTAATAGATGGAATAGGAACGCTGTTCAAGACTTTGACTGGAAATTTAGACACCTTAGACGGACAGTATACCAAATGCATAGACAGTCTCAAAACAGATCAGAACCAGATACAACATCTACTGAAAAGTCATATCTTAAGTTACAAGTTCCGTTATCGATACTTTTAACTCCACCCTGAGAAAGTTACAGTTGAACGAATCAATTATCAATAAAGATCTCAGCAAGATGGAAAGAGCAATCCACCAGTTGTCTGATATGTTAGCACTTATAAATGTCAATGTCCAACTGAAATTCTTTGAAATCTTCGAAAAACTAATGGAAAGTTACATCTATCTAGAAGATAACCTCAATGATATCTTGAATGCCATAACATTTTCGAGATTGAATATAATACTTTCTGCTATAATACCTATCACCCGATAGTTTGATTGATTCTCTTAAACAAATATCACAAAATTTAATGAAAAACAAATAACCGCTTTCAGTTAAATACTCAAGCATTGCTGAATATTTAAGAATCATAGATCTAGAAGCATTTCAAACGAAATCTGATTTGGTATTTGAAGACCCTCTAACTGAACAAAAAGGCTACACCTTCTTCCATTTATATCCAATCCCAATTTATGATAATGGAAATTGTTTTCACCATTTGTTATCATTTTCAAATAAATACATTGCCCGTGACGATGATTCTCTCACTTACATAAGCATTAAAGACATTAGTGCGTGTAAACAGTTAGCCCCACAACAGAAACTTTGTTCAAACATTTACGCTTATCCTATAGACAGTAACTCAGTATGTGAAGTGCAATTACTTAAAAACTATAATAATGTTCCAGCTAATTGTCAAACTTCTATCATTTATAGCCAAGGATATAATGTCCAAAAACTAGAAGAAAATGTATGGCTGATAGTTTTATCAGAACCTATACATGCAACTATATACTGTCCTAACATCAATGAAAATATTGTAATCAATCAAAATACGATATTGAAACTAGACCAAAATTGTTATGCATTCATTGGCATAACAAAAATCCAAGCAAGACGAAGAGAATCCTGGATATTTTACGAAATCCTCATCCTGTCTTGATAGACTACAAATGTTGTGCAAACATTCCAAATAACGTCAAATTAGAAGATCTAACAACTCTAAAATTGAACGATTTGAACCTCGATGATTTAGCAGTATCTAAACACAAACTGTAAAAGTACTCCGAAGACCTAGACGACCTCATTAATAAAAAAATGTTTTTAAAAAATGAATTTGAAATAAAAAGTTATAAAATATATATACATATGTATGTGAAGCGTAAAGTATGGAGACATTTTTCGAGACATAATGGTCAGTTTGGAGACACTTGTTGACTTTGGGGTCCATCCTCAAACTTTTTTATAGGAATTGGTTAGTTTGAGGACGTGACCTCAAACTTTTTCATGAAATTATAAAATGGTTAGTTTGAGGACATTTTCAAAAAAAGATTATTGTTTAAGTAAAGCTTACAATTTTCTCTTCATTGTCACTTTAAAGTTACAATTATTGTATTATTCGGCAATTCCAAGTCAATCATCTTGAATGCATTATTAGGTATACCTATTTTAAAATGAAAATAAAACGATTGAAGAGCTAAGATAACGGAAGAGTTGTAGTTTATTTTTCTATAGTATTAAAAACTTGTGTCTAGGATTTTTTTTTGAAGCTCTATATTATGGCAGATGCATTTTTAGGTAAATTTCTTATAGAAATTTACCTATTGCGATCGTTCACACTTTTGAATTTCGAAAAAAATTCAAAGGCATGTTGTTATGTGTCTATAAGTTAGTCCAAAAAAACATTTGGTTCAAAAGTTTATATATATATATATATATATATATATATTTAATTCAAGATTATCCTGTACCAGTCATATTATGATATTTCTGAATATGAATTCAATTGATACATAATCAAGATGATTATATAACATAAGCCGTTACTGGTAAATAACTAGATTACGCTAGGACGTCTAACTGTGCCGACAACAACTACTGCGAGGGCAAACACCCCTTCCGCCATTGAATAACGTCAACAACTGTTAGGGCAATACCTACAATTTCACATTGTCACAATATTGCATAATACCACTATAAATGTTCAATCAGATTGATTACCAAACAAAGCACCGCCACCCAGACAAATATCATGATTTCAAGGTTGTTGCCTATCTTCAGTTTGCCGCAGAGCGTCGAGCCGTGTCTGATAATCAATCCTTATTTTGAACTCATATTAGTATCAATCTTCAGCGTGGCGCTGACGGTGGTGACCAATATGAGCGATGCATTGAACACGTATAGTGGGTGGATATAAGCAAGTGTTTGCCCTCGCAGTAGTTGTTGTCGGCACAGTTAGACGTCCTAGCGTAATCTAGTTATTTACCAGTAACGGCTTATGTTATATAATCATCTTGATTATGTATCAATTGAATTCATATTCAGAAATATCATATATATATATATATATATATATATATATATATATATATATATATATATATATATATATATATATATAATATATATTTGGAAGTACGGCAGTCTTTGTTAGAACACACTAAACTCTATGATTGGGTAATCTGCCGAAGAATTTTTATGGGGCTTAAAAAAAGAATACTCTTCTTGCTAACCAAGCTTTCGAAAAATATATTTTCATCTTCAGGGCTAAAAAAATGTACAATAAGGGTGGAGTTTGATTATCATAAAGAAAAAGAAAATGTGAATGAATCGAATCATACCAAAAGATTGATTCATGAGATGATCGAAATCAGTAAGGAACCCAAAGCCATGAATAAATGTTCCAATGTTCGTGGCTTGAGCTCTATTTATTCATATTTGATATCAAAATATTGCAGCAATCATCAGCAACAAACAATCATTCATAGAGTATTGTAAGATGCCTATGTTCGGTGTTTATTCTAGTTATTTTTGGTCTTACTTTCTTTAAGTGTTGTGACAGAACAATCACCTGTCTTATTGTCTTGCATTTAGCCGGGATAAATTCGAAAAGTTCATTTATTATTCCCCCACTTTCAAATGAGAGAGAAAGATGAATTGTTCATGATGTTTTTAGAACAAACATTTCAGGAATTGTGTAAATAGAACTAGAAAATAGAGGAGGATGATTTAATTTTAAGAAATTTTAATTTTGTCAAATGTCTTAAGTGTTAATTGTTTTCCGTCCATATGGGCGAAGGAAATCCTAACTTTGTTTTTGCTCGTTTTTTTGTGTAACCTTTGCAAAAGTAAGTTTTTAATATTTTGTATTTGAATGTGTTTCTTTTTCTTTATGATAATCAAACTCTACCCTTATTGTACATTTTTTTAGCCCTGAAGATGAAAATATATTTTTCGAAAGCTTGGTTAGCAAGAAGAGTATTCTTTTTTTAAGCCCCATAAAAATTCTTCGGCAGATTACCCAATCATAGAGTTTAGTGTGTTCTAACAAAGACTGCCGTACTTCCAAATATATATTGTAATAGTAATGGGTTTTTACCAAGATCTACAACAAACTTACGGCGCGGAAGTAGCAGGAGGTTTCCGCAGGTGGGCCAAAATCACTAACAAATTAGCAAGACTTAGTAGTAGGAGGGAATTCCTCATTGGATGCAGACGCAACGGCGTCATTCCAAACCACATCCTTAACAACACCAGCAATTTGCATAGAGTTCTAGATGTAACCAATGGTCGCACTTTTGGTCAAATTACACAATTCACTAAAAGGTTGGAACGGAGAACTCTCTCGTTTGAAATTGAAATAACTTTTATCAATCTCAAGAAGTTTAACAATGAGCTAGACAAGACAATTGACATGATCTCAGGTCGTATACCCTTTTATATTATTAATGATTTTAAGAGACGCCAAACTATTAGTTATAACAAGATTTATCATAGCTATTACAATAAAACGAAAGTCAAATTAAATCAATTAATCAATTCACAAGTTAACTTAAACATTAAGACCAAACATAATTGGATAAGAAATTTAACGGACGTTGCAGTCCCGGAGAAGATAGTCAGTTTACTCGCCTTGGGGCCCAAATTCAGCCTTCCACCCAGAATTGATAATAGGTTGGTCCAGAGTGTACTTGCAGATCTTGAAATGGTGCTTATTAACGTAGAAGACATAAATATAAGAAATATCACCACCGCAAGAGTCACCAACTGTTTAACTAATTTTTGCGGTAGCCCAAATACCCGTATCAATCATTATGAGAAGTTAGTCTCGGAAACTAGAAGATTTCTGAATAACCATAGAGATTTGTTGGTTTTAAAGGCTGACAAAGGTAATGTTACGGTTATCATGTACCAACAAGAGTATACTAATCTTTGTAAAAGGCTATTAGATGACGTCAAATACTATAAGAGAGTACCGAGAGATCCATTACTTACATTACAGGGCAAAGCAAATAAAATCCTAGCTGAGATGTTCAGACACAATTATATTGATAAGGTGACCAAGGCAAAATACACTGTGTATGACTCACTCCCTGCCAGATTCTATGCTTTACCGAAAATTCATAAGAACCTTTAATGCTTAGACCTATTATCTCTTCTATTGGCACCTCCAACTCGGGCTTATGTAAATTTATTACTGAAATTCTAACGAACGCTTACAACAAGAGTAATGACTATTTTGTCCGGGATTCATTCCATTTTGCAGACTTTATGAATGATTATCAACTACCACCAGAGTATGTATTGATCAGCCTTGACGTTTCATCTTTGTTTACTAACATCCCCTATGAGCTTGCTGAGTCCAGCATTAGAAAACATTGGGTTGTAATACAATCCTGTTGTAGTCTTAATCTTGAGTTCTTTCTTTCGGCACTGAAGTTCATTTTCGACAGCACTGTCTTCACTTTTCAAGAAGAGATATACCGGCAAGTTTTTGGTACACCAATGGGCTCCACTATCTCACCAATTATTTCAGCTTTTGTCATGGACGACTTGCTGGATAATTGTTTGCCAAAACTACCTTTCAAAATTCCATTCTTGAAAAAGTATGTTGATGATATAATTTGCTCAATTCCTGTGGAATCGGAAAATATTCTCCTACAAGTTTTCAACGGTTATAATGCCAATCTAAATTTTACCATAGAGAAGGAACATAATAACTCTCTGCCCTTCCTTGACACCAGATGTATCGGCACTGAAAATCAAACAGTAATATTAGATTGGTATCAGAAACCAACGAGCAGTGGCAGGTACATCAATTATTATTCATATCACGATGAAAGAGTCAAAATAAATTTGGTTTTGGGGTTAAAAAATAGGATTAAAAACATATGTCACCCTACCTTAATAAACAAAAACATTGACAAACTATATCAAATATTACTTGATAATTCATATCCCACCAAACTTCTCCGCAAACTTTTGTACAGCAGTCCATCTTCTGACCAAAGCCAAATTTCAATCCAAAGAGAGCCATCCCAACAGGTCGGTCCATCGCGATATTTCTCAATCCCTTGGATAAGAGAGCTCACTCCCAAGGTGATCGGAATTATAAGGGATGTCCTGGCTAACAGTAAAGTTGCTAAGAGGAATGTGAACTTATTAGGCCGTCAGTTCTCTAATATTAAAGACAAAATACCTACCGGGAAAACCTGTAATGTGGTCTACAAAATTCCTTGTAACAACTGTGACCTAGTTTATGTCGGTGAAACAAAGAGGCAACTCAATAACAGAATTATCTCACACAGGAGCGATTGTAAGCTAAGTAAACTTAACTGTGCTTTGGCCCAACACACACATGATACAAATCACAACCCTAATTTCCAGGAAGCTTCTATTTTAGTGAATGAATCGAATCATACCAAAAGATTGATTCATGAGATGATCGAAATCAGTAAGGAACCCAAAGCCATGAATAAATGTTCCAATGTTCGTGGCTTGAGCTCTATTTATTCATATTTGATATCAAAATATTGCAGCAATCATCAGCAACAAACAATCATTCATAGAGTATTGTAAGATGCCTATGTTCGGTGTTTATTCTAGTTATTTTTGGTCTTACTTTCTTTAAGTGTTGTGACAGAACAATCACCTGTCTTATTGTCTTGCATTTAGCCGGGATAAATTCGAAAAGTTCATTTATTATTCCCCCACTTTCAAATGAGAGAGAAAGATGAATTGTTCATGATGTTTTTAGAACAAACATTTCAGGAATTGTGTAAATAGAACTAGAAAATAGAGGAGGATGATTTAATTTTAAGAAATTTTAATTTTGTCAAATGTCTTAAGTGTTAATTGTTTTCCGTCCATATGGGCGAAGGAAATCCTAACTTTGTTTTTGCTCGTTTTATTGTGTAACCTCGTTTGCAAAAGTAAGTTTTTAATATTTTGTATTTGAATGTGTTTCTTTTTCTTTATGATAATCAAACTCCATCCTTATTGTACATTTTTTTAGCCCTGAAGATGAAAATATATTTTTCGAAAGCTTGGTTAGCAAGAAGAGTATTCTTTTTTTAAGCCCCATAAAAATTCTTCGGCAGATTACCCAATCATAGAGTTTATATATATATATATATATATATATATATATATATATATATATATATATATATATATCTTAACGATGAGGGTAATTGGGAAGGGCAGCATAAATAATAGAAGACTCTTTTAACTCAATCCGAGCTTTCTAAGCTTGCGAAGTTATTTAGACCTTTCAGCAGAATAAAAATTGCAAATAAAACAGTGTTAACCATAAACACAACTTTCTCACGATTGAAAGATAAAACTCCTATCGTATCCCTTTCTGACGTAGTTTATTGTATTCCTTGTCAGAATTGCGAGAAAAGCTATATCGGAGAAACATCAAGACCCGTTAAAGATAGGATAAGTTCTCATAAAAGTGACAGCAGACTATACCCAGATAGATGTACCTTAGCACACCATGTACACGATTTAAATCATAAAATGGATTATGATTCTGTAAAAATATTAGCAAAGGAGAAAAATCAAATCAAAAGAAAGTTTTTGGAGATGGTATATATTTACCAACATACAGAAACAATGAACAAAAAAACTGATGTCAAGCACTTGAGTGCCATATACTCATATTTACTTACATCGGAAGGTCAATTTTCCAACATAAGTGTTCTTTGAGCAATACATAGAAAGGTTGTTCGTTTATCCAAATATCCAAATCTCAATAATATTAGCCTTAAATCATGCCTGTGGGCAATAGAAAATAGATGGGATTCCATTGCTAATTTTTGCAACATCAAAAAGGAATCATTCCTTGAACTGATCACCTTTCTATTTAACAGTACTTATTTTTCATTTGGTGGAGAATATTTTAAACAAACTTTTGGTACTCCCATGGGAGCCAAAATATCGCCTATCCTCGCCAATTATGTTATGGACGACTTACTGGATATTGTTGTACCAGTGCTACCATTCAATTTATTTTTCATAAAAAAATATGTGGATGATATTATTTTATCACTACCAGAAAATGCTGTTGGGGAAACACTAGAAATTTTCAACAGTTACAATCCAGACAAACAATTCAAGGTTGAGTATGAAGATCAAAACCAATCTGTCCCTTTTCTTGATACCAAATTTGTTAGAAAAGAGGACAATAGCATTATCATTGATTGGTATAGGAAACCCATGGCATCTGGAAAGTTCATCAATTATTGGTCCTATCATAAACATCAAATAAAATTAAACTTAATCAAACAAATGAAAAATAGAGTTCTCAACATATCTGATCAAACACTACATAAAAAAAACTTAAAAATATTGTTTAATTTGTTTGTAGACAATGCCTACCCTCCAAAACTATTAAAACAAATTTTATAGAGTACAACATCCGCAGAAAACCAAGAAAACAATCAAACAGTGAATGAAGGGCCCATCTTGCCATCGGGATTTTTTTTACTTATAGTCCGATTCATTCGAAATTGGTCATGTAACATTTTTTTGCAAGACGAAACGTTTAGCCAGAATCTGAAGAAACGTGTGGAAAATACGGAATTTTATTCAAGCATAACTTTGTTTTGTGCTTTTTTTCAGTGATGGGGATATATGTGGGTGGTAAAGAGCTCTCAGAAGAATACTTTAGGTAAGATTAATCAAAATCCTTAGGGCCGTTTACGCGCTACAGTCTTGAGCAAATCACGTTTTTTTGGCTATATCTCAACACCCAGTGTATACAGGATTCTCATTCAGTGCCACCGGGGAGTGATATTGGTACCAAACAAAATAAAAAAGAAAGTAACAAAATACACCGATCCGTTCTCGAGATAATGCTGTCACAGACAGACAGACAGACAGACCAATGGCTGAAACTATGTTTATTAGACTTAGAAAACTCTGAAACGTCGACATTTGTAAAAATCTCGATACCGAAAATTTCACACGATTACAATACTTTCCTTATACAGCTAGTAGTAGCGTAGGAAAGTAAAAATACCTACTATCATATCATACCTATCATAGGATTGAATTCAGTGAAAATAAGAGCTTCTCACGGAATTTAGAAAAAAATCATTATAATACGTTAGCTTATCAACTTGCCTTTGACAGATATTATAAGAAAGTTATAGGCACAATTCACCTTGATAAAAGCCTCAAAATTTACAATTTATGGGAGAATTCGACAGGAACAAACAATTTTCGAAATTTCGAGTTTTTTTTATTTAAAACAGATGTATCATTTCAAAATGGGATCAAATTGAAGTCCCCAAAGTTTACAATATATCGCAAATCTCGACAAAAAAAACATTTTCAAAAATTTAGAGGTTTTTTTATCTTGTAACACTAATGTATACTTCTCTAAAAAGATTTTATTATATTAAATTAACATATCACAATACATATTAAGCTTACCTAAAAGGAAATCGATAAACTAAATGTCTTTTTACAGGTATAAAATCAAAATTACAAAGTATTCAGAATTCTGCATATGAGAAATTAATTAAATGACATATTATAAAAATAAACAATTTATCATGACAACACAATAAAACAATTTCACTGGAAAAATCGAAGAAACCGAATTAACTATACAAACGGAATATTTCCTTTTTTACATCTCGTCCCTTAAAAAACAGCCGAAGGTCTGTTACAGCCATGGTATGGGACCAACTTGCTGCTATGGTAGTAATTAGATTGGATCCCTCTCCTACTATCTGTTACTTCGTACATTGTATTGGAAATTCTTTGTACTACTGGATAAGGTTCAAAACGTATTGGTTCCAGTTTGTTTCTATTTAATTTATTTCCATTTTCAATTCAAACAAGATCTCCTGTCTTAAAATCTGCATCAGTTCTCTTTTTATCAACTCTCAGTTTATTCATCTCATGATTTCTTCTTGAATTAAAAAATGTTTTCTCACGATCTTCTTCAATATTTGAATGGGGTAACAAATCTTCTGGTACAATAGAAGAAACCGTACCACATAGAAGATATTCTGGCGAAAAACCAGTTACACTATGTCTAGTACGATTATATTCCTTAACAGCTTCATTTGCTTTCATTCACTTGGTCCCAGATTTTCCTGGTTCTTCATTTATTTTGCATCTAATCCTATTTATTAATGTTTGATTCAATCTTTCATTTAAACTGTTTGATGTTTGGCAATTAACTGATGAAAATACTAATTTAACATTATATTTTTCTAGAAATTTTCGGAATAGTTTTGATCTAAGACTTGGATATTGATCTGCTAGTGGTATTTTAGCATTATTTTTTCCACTACCGGCTTAAGTAATTTTATAAAATCTGCAGCCCGTTGACTTCTTGACGGATTAATGAATGCGCACCTTGTAAAATGATCCACTAATAAGTGTAGTTATATTTTTTATGATCCATTTTCTGCTAAACCTCCAATCGTATCTATCGACATAACATATCATATGCCTCTTTTGCTGGACCCAGCTGCGACATCTTTTTACCATACCGGATTTTGTTTTGAATGCATATTTCACAACTGCTACAAAAATTATGAATCATATTATCCATACCTCTAAAATAATAATAAGATCTGACTTGATTTGCCATTGAGTTGCACCAATATGTCCATAAAAATGATGTATTTTTTTATAATATATTTTTTTTTAAAACACAAATTCTATGTCTACCATTTCATTTTATAAATCTCTATCCATTTTTTATGTATGTCCTTTTGTCATTTTTGCATTTATTATCAAAATGGTTTTGATCATTTTTTAAATCGTCAATTTCAATTGGATTAACTAATTTCAAGTCCTCTTCAACCTTACTGAAACAATCTACAACTGGATTCCTTGAGAGAGCATCAGCTTCTTGATTTGTTTTTCCTGGAGAATAGCGTAGACTAAACGAAAATTGTGATAAATAAAGAACCAATTCACCAAGTTCTTCATCTGCACGAGCTTTAATTTTCAAATTTTCTAGTGGTTTGTGATCAGAAATAACGTGGAATTGAATGCCTAATAACCAATACCTCCAAAGTGAGAGCGCTTCTTTAATAATAATAATATTTAATATTAATAATAATATTTATTAAGGAAAAAAAAATACAATAATATTAACATCGGGGAGTATCAGATTTAAATTAAAAAACAGTTAAATGTGCACCTAGATTCCTAACAATCTGTATGTGCAAAAAAGTAAAGTTAGTATATTGCTTTAGGTACATTAAATAAATGATAAGAAGACAAAACACAAATTAGTCCTAAGTTAGAAAAGGGAAAGAGAGAAAAGAAAAATATTATTCCCAACTATATAAAATAAAACGCAATTTTTTTCTTAATTATAATCAAAATGATCAAAATACTGCAACAATCAAAATACTGCAACTGCTCATAGTAAGCTAAGGTAGGTTTCATAATTTTTGTAAATAAGTGGTCTACACAGTGTAGCAAATCGTTTGTAGTTTGTTATATTTTTTAGATGTACCGGGAGAGAATTAAAATTTTTTGGAGCAAGGCTCTTTGTGAATCTTTGATTGCCATCCCTTCTATAAAAAGGAACAGCTAGGTTTTGGTTTGTTGTCTGTCGTGTTTGATAAGGATGCTGAAGGTTTCGTTGCATATTTTTATTTTTTTATAAATAGAGACAGCTGTTGTAGAAGTACAACATTCGATATCGTTTTTGTTTTCGCAGCATGATTTTTAATATACAGTTTTGTATAACATTTAGAGGTTCTAATGCATTAGTGTACAGACCACCCCATACGATAATAGCATATTGCAATATTGACTCTACTAGTGATTTATAAATTATTCGGATTAGTTGTATGCTCATGAATTTACGTATTTCATAAAATTTATAAACAAGTCGCCTGATTTTAGTACATAAGTTGTAGACATGGATGGACCTCTTTAGGTGTTTGTAAACTATGATTCCTAGATATTTAATGCTGTTAACTTCGTTTATTTTGAAGGTTGTTCTAGGCAGTTGTAAGAATGTGAAGCTCGGTCTGTTAGTGTCAGTAAGAGAGAATGAAATATATTTTGACTTGTCTACATTAAGCGTTAGCTCATTGAAGTCAAGCCAACCTTTCAAAACTCCAATACCCATCTCAGCCTTAGATGTCTCCCCGTGCCAAGTGCCATCTTCAAAAATAAGAACTGTATCGTCAGCATACGATGTAATATTACCTTGTATATTTAATTTCAGTAATGAGTTAGTGTAGATGATAAAGAGCAGCGGACCGAGAACCGTGCCTTGCGGAATTCCTACCTGAATTTTTTGAAAATCACTAAGGTGTTCATTTATCCTTACTTGTTGTACTCTATCCTGTAGGTAGCTGCTGAAGATCTTCAACACAGTGCCCCTAACTCTAACGTGCCCAAGGACATCTAGCAGTTTTTTATGTGGCACTGTATCGAAAGCCTTCGCAAGATCCAAAAAGACTCCTATGCACCTCTTACTTCTATCCAAATTTAATTTTATATTATCTACAAGCGTATAAATGGCCTGATTGGTACTAATCCCTTCGCGAAACCCGAACTGGTTTTCACTTAAAGTCTTTTTTTTTGCAAAATTCTAACAGCCTGTCCTTTAGACATTTTTCAAATATTTTAGAAAAGACACTTATAAGACTTATTGGGCGGAAATTACTTACATCAGTTTTGTCACCCGATTTGTATATCGGAATTACAATGGATTTTTAAAGTCTTCTGGTACTTCTCCTTGCAAAAAAAATAAATTTATAATATGAACCAAGGGGGCGGTTAGGTACAGATGGTTATCTTTTATTAATTCAGCATTAATATTATCATATCCTGGGGAGCTTTTACTTTTTAGAGATGCAATGTGGGTTATAAGTTTATTGGGAGTAACAGGTTTAAGTAGCATGCTTTCTTTTACACCAGGGCCATAATTATTTTTATATTCTATTGGGGATTGTATTTTTGAAGCGATTTTTTTCCTATCTGTATAAAATAATCATTGCAGAAGTCAGCCATTTGTTTTTTGTTTCGAAATGGTTGTTTATTAATAATGGATATGTTTATTTCATTCAATTTATTGCTATGCGTGTTGGTTGATTCATGAATTATTTTATATATTATTTTCATGTCATTCCTGCTGTTAACTACTTTTTCACGATAATACCTGGATTTGGCTTCATTGATAATACTCTTTAAGTGATTTCTATATAATTTGTACCTCTGGTTAAGGGCTACATTGTTACGGTTTTTAATTAGAACTTTTTTCAGTTTGTCACGTTTCTTTATTGAGGTTAGGTTAGGTTAGGTTCTTCAGTCCATTTAAATGGTTCAATTCCTGTTAACTTGTGTAAAGGTTTCAACAATATTGCACTGTCTGGTATATATTTGTAGTAAACATTTATTTTTCCTCGGAACTGACGGACGTTTTTTTTACTTTGAAGTTGTGGAAACTCTCTAATTTAAATCAAATTATCATTATGGGGTCTACTTTATTCTTCCAAAGAGTGTGTCCAAGATATTTTACCGAATGTCTAGCAAACTTACATTTCGATAACTTTAATCTGAATCCTTCTTCATAGATTGCTCTTAGCAGTAATTTAAGTTGTTTTAAATGCTCTTCAAATGTATCTGTAAAAAGTAAGATATCATCAATATAATTTATGCATACTTTACCCAAATTATTTTTTCTGATTATGTTTGCCAAAATGCGTTGGAATATAGCTGGTGAAATTTTCAGTCCAAAGGGTAGTATTCCCCACTTATAATGTCCAGATTGGGTCACAAAAGCTGTTTTGTATCTTTTTCACTAATAGGAATAGACCAGAAAGCTGAATCTATGTCCAACACCGTGTACTAAGCACAATTCCGGGTTTTAACTATAATATCTTCTATTCTTGGAAAAGGTTGCGATTCACGCACTAAAATCTTATTCAATTCTCTCAAATCAATACATAATCTCTAGAACGTTTTCCATCGTGTTTTTTAAATGCTAAAGTTACCGGAGCTGAGGTGGATTCTTCAATTAAAATAGCTTTTAATAAAGAGCCAATTTACTCCTCAATTTCTTCTTGGTCTCTGATTGAACATCTATATGGTTTCTTGGAAATATATTTATTTTCGATTAGTTTAATTTTTGCTTGATGATTTTTAATCTCACTTACATCATATTTGCATACAGCAAAAACTTTCTTAAGATCTAATAAAATATTTCTCAATTCAATCATTTTCTCATAATCTAAATGATTGATATAATCCTCAAATCTAGTTTTATCATCTTCTTCTGTTAACATAATAGCTAAATCACTACTTACTTTTGAGTCGTTTATCTTTACTACAACAGTACAACTATTCTATGTACGGAAAAAAACAAAATATCTGACAAAACAAAAATTACAGCAAACTTCCAAAACAAAATTAGTCAGTCAACCGAATCCGCATAGGTGTCTCAGCAAACACCACCTTATAAGCAACCATTGACACTCAGACATGCGCAACGATTAAAACAGCTCATAGGTACAATTTATTTCAATCAAATCACAACAAGACACTAATTTCTCACACATATGACTGCTCTTAAAAACTACTTCTATTTAAAGGAGTGAGAAAAGAAAAATTAAAATGAAACAGAGAGTCAACCTATATCATATACTTTTAGAATTAATATTTTTATATTTCTGAAGAAGACGAGGGTGTCCCTCGAAACGTTGAATGTTATATATATTTTTTCCTCCAACCAGAGTAGATTTTTTTCAATTAGAAGAACCATATATATATATTAGAACATTCATTTTATGGTTTCTAGCCGTGCAAAAGCGGAAGTTGTGTTTTAAGTATACGAAGAGGCTTTCAAGTCAATTCAAGAAGTCTTTCAACGAGGTAGATATTCTTTGTCTTTTAACTCATGATTTGATTTTTGATTGGTTCTATTTTATCAGTTGGATTCATAATGTGTATCAAAATGGGTTGCTATTCTGCAATGAAGTGTGAGAATAGAACTGAAAGTGGATTTAAAATGTTTCGGTTCTCAAGAGATGCTCATCAAAAAAAAAAAATTGGGTCCACAATATGGGACGTGGGCACTGGATTATAACTTCCAGTTAACGTTTGTGTGAGGTATATAACAAATTATTTTATATTTTTTCAAATTCACAAAATTGCATTTCGTTGCCATTATTTCAGTGACATTTTGAAAATTCACATTTTGAACATCATCGAGCATATGGGAAGATTAAATTAAAATCTAACGCGGTTCCTACTCTCTTTGATATTCCAAACACACCATCAATGATTAACACTCTTCCTCGGATATCGATTTATAAGGTATTGCGTGATTTTATTGTTTTTTATATTTTCGTTTATTATGAAAATTTCGTATGGAGGTTGGAGGACATTCAAAAGCACATTAAGGAAAATACACATCTGCTACTGAAATTTCACCTGCTTCGTTTCAGGATTTGGCTCATTTTAAATGTCGTACCTCAAAAGCCAAATTGTTTTTTCCGCTGGCTACATCATTCCTTCTATTTGCATTTGTCTGTTTGCCAAGTTGTTAGACATCCTGCAGCTCTAAAGAAAATAGTACCCTTATAAAGCAAAATATAGGTAGCAGATGTGATATTTTCCTTAACGTACTTTTGAAAGTCCTCTAACCTCCATGCAAAATTTTCATAATATAAAAAACAATAAAATGACGCAATACCTTATAAATCGATTTCCGAGGAAGCGGGTTAATCATTGATGGTGGGTTGGAAATATCAAAGAGAGTAGGAACCGTGTTAGATTTTTATTTAAACTTCCCATCTGCTCGATGAAGTTCAAATTGTCAATTTCCAAAATATCTCTGAAACAATGGCAACAAAACGAAATTTTACGAATTTGAAAAAAAAAATTTATAGGTATACGTCACACAGACGTGAACTGGAAATTGGAATCCAGTGCCCATGTCTCATATTGTGGACCCAATTTTTTTATGAAGGTCTCTTGAAAACCGATACATTTGAAATCCACTTTCAATTCTATTCTTACACTTCACTGCATAACAGCAACCGATTTTGATGCAGATTATGAATCCAACTAGTCTAATAGAAACAGTCAAAAATCAAATCATGAGTTACAAGATAGAGAATATCTACCTCGTTGAAAGACTTCTTGAATTTACTTGAAGGCCTCTTCGTATAGGAACCAAATAAAATGAATGTTCTAATATATATTGAACACTACTCGACAGTCCGGATACATCTAGTGATTCGCGCTATTGGTGGCCTAGGAAAATGCCGGTGGAAGCTTCTTGGTGGAGAGGGTTTGCCACCAGCACTACGCCAGCCGATGAACTCTTGTATATTGAAATTTTTTATACCGATCGATGTATTTTTAATTGCATTTTCCAAAGATATAAATATTTAAAACTGCATATAACACCGTTTTTGAAATAATCGCGATCAAGTTGTGAAAGTTGAGTTTATAATATATTCGAACCTGACCACCCTGCTTGATCAAAAACTAAATTAAAAATTGCCAAACCCTTAGAATTTCCATTTAATAAGTAAGAAATTAATATATCTTATTTTTCACGTCATGTACGCTATTTTACGTCCTATTTTATGCTCTCAGAATTATTCCATGGGTGCGGTCGAGAACACACTGTAAACAATTGCAGCAATAAAAGTGAAGTAAACACAGCAAGCGGTTTTTTATTAAATGTAGTCGTTGGTAGCATTTGATGCAAATTTCCGGAGAGGTCAAGTTCAAAAATATCATAACCTGAACTTTCACAACTATGATCGCTATTATTTCAAAAACGGTGGTATATGCAGTTTTAAATAAATATTTTTGAAAAATGCAATTAAAAATACATCAATTGGTATCAAATGTTATTCAATATAAGAGAGTTCATCGGCTGGCGTAGTGCTGATGGGTTTCCCTATATATTTGAGCACGATACACATACAATGGTATGCTACGTTTTGAGCTCAATTTAGTTCAGTTTACGCAGTTTTAACCACTAACACGTCACGTCGACAAATGAAGGTTGAACATGTTCGAGTGGTGCTCATGTATTCGGGCTTCTTCGGATCTATCTCCTGCCTTAGATTTGGCTTCAATTACTCAAATTAATAACGACATTATAATAGATACCTACCTGTTATAAATTATATTATTATTATGAAAGACCCGGGTATTAGGGACGTTACTCTTTGTGGGCACCTCGACCTTAAGGCCTTTTGTACCATCCCGTGATGTACTATTGTACTGTTATTTTTGGGTTTAGATCCAGCTCCTTGATATAATTGATTAGTGCCCTTGCACCAAAGGCTTTTAGGGCCTCATAGGTGGGAAACGCCCTCCCTAGGACCCTTAGTCTTTTATGCGCTAAGGTTTCGCATTCGGTTAAAAGGTGATTTACAGATTCTATTGCTTTTGCGCAGAATCTGCAGAAATCATCTTCAATAAAACCCATCTTTTTTAGATGATTTTTGATGGAATAATGACCTGTAGTGATTCCAACTAGGTTTCTCAGATCATTTCTTTTAAGGAGAAGTAGGTTATTTTCCTTTGAGTATTGCCAGTCTATGAGGCGTTTGGCCTGACTGGCTTGCTCTGGGTCGTGCCAGTACTTGGTTTTCAGTCTTGATTCCCACTTTTATAAATTATAAGATCATTGAAATAAATTTAAACATTGATGTATCTTTTATTTTATTTTATTTCATTGATTATCAAGGAAATTCCATTTAAAATTGCAATAATTCATCAATTTTAACCATAATAATGTGTATCCTGCTTGCTTCGTACTGAATATAACGTATAAATATATTTGGGAAAATTAAATAAATATCCTATTGTGAATTCATAATTAAATCCGTCCTATATTCAATTTGTAATGTGACAGTGGTCGTGACGTCAGTAATTAAAAAGTGGTAGGAGCTAGATGCTCGTTGAGTGAGTACGTTGAATACGATGGAGACCGGTAGAGCGGTGAAGACCAGCGGTATGGTGGAAACCAGTAGTACGGTGTAGACCGGTGTAAGGCCGAGACCGGCAGTACGTTGGAGACCGGAGTATGGTGCAATCGAGTGTAGTTTGGTCCCTAGTAGGGGGCACCAACAACATAAATAAATAACGTTCATCACGTAAAAGCCGAAACCATCAAACAATTTAAAGAGTAAATCTACTGAGAAATCCATTGCCTATACCCAGTGGGTCACACTGCTGGTTATTGATTATATTTAATTATTTGTTTATTATACTTGAAATTTTGTGAGCCACTAAGATAAAAATCTTGAATTATTCGCACTCGAAAAGGTAGAAACAACAAACAATATTTAACTTTGACTTCATCAATGTTCTTGATTCTGCGTAGTCAACATATATCTTATAACATATGCAATTTTTAATTTCTTGTAGTGCCAATATTTTTCCAACATACCTTCCTGAAGCTCTATGCCTTCTTGAGCTAAATGTGCATTCCAACAGAAAAATCTGGATAAAGTTTGTTGGTTTAGTTTGAGATCGGGCAAGAATGTTGACTCTAAGTTTACACAAAACATTCCCTATAGAATGAACAAAAATTCTATATCGACCCTCAAACTTATTTGACGCTCAAAAACACACACAAAACACAATTTATATAAGCCAGGAACTGTGGGATATCGAAAAACTGAAAAGGTTGGAACTACTTCCTACAAAGAAGAATAAGATACTGTAATGTTTACAAGACCCCGCCACTGTGCTATTCAGAGAATACTACCTCCCAACGTTCTCTGATTCACTGTGGAAAGTCCTTGATGGTCTGCGATCATAGACCTATAAATATTTGTTATATGGGACTTTATGATGACCTAGCAGTTCCCAGATACCAAGTACATCGCCGGACAATAGCCTTCATCAATTCCAAGAACTTTCCTCAAAACTTGCAGTATACATGGATATCAACTTGCAACATAGCATGTGTTCTCAGATAACACGCCGTGCAAGTATCGCCATGGGAACATGAACTCATACGTGACTAAAAATGCTAATTGTGCATTAATTTAGGTTTAAGTACACGAGCATTGTTGCTCCGATATAGTTAGTAAGAATCTTAGTTGTTAGACAAATCTATGTTAGTTTTCATTTTGAATTTTATAATTTTGAACAAATCTTTTTTAAAAAGTAAATCTTGTGAAAAGTTATATAAAATATATACATTATATGGACTGCTAATCGAAAGAAATTTCCAGATTCAACGTAAGGGCATTCTTCGTTCGACAAGTGCTTGAGAAAGTTAATAGAGCTTGCCCAACGAGAACAAGGTCCAGTTCTTCCTGCTAACATTGGTCGTAGTCATGCTCGTTTTAGAATGGGGTAAGTTGAGCATTACTAATAAATAGCTTATTTTTTCTCTGGCTTTTGCTTAATTTATTTAATTAGATGAACTCATAGACCTTACAATCCATGGACTGCTAATCTCTATGCTTCCCAGCAAATCGAAGCGGCCCAATATTCAAGCACAGTATAAAGAACTGGCAAACCATGGTCGTAATAACGACGTATATGCATAGGGTCTATGAGTAGATGCAGACTCTCCAGTGGCGTAACTATTTTTACTGTTAATTCATTCAAATAAGATATAATAATGATTTATTCAAATAAGACAAAAATATTATTGGTTCATTTTATTTCATTAAAATATTTCTATTTACAAAAATTGTTGAATAAGTCTGTATACTTTTATAATTTTGTATGATTGGAATTATTAGGATTGTAAATCTATAATAATTTGGTCTCATTCATCAACATCGCTTGTAGCGCGTAGTGCCAACAATAATAGAATCAAAGGGTGCAGCTTGAATATGCGAAACATTATATATACATGTTATATAAAGTTATAATTGAATTACTTTTTAAAGTCATATAATAATAATAACAAAGTATTATTTTAAATATTATTTCATAATATTATATTACATCCGCAAGACGCAGTATCTCACCATATCGTATTACATCTGCAAGACGCAGTACACCATATCATATTACATCTCCAAGACGCAGTTTAAGAAGATAACAAAAGTGATAAGGATATTTACGTGCCAGAGATGCAGACCAGTAGTCAGCAAGTTACCATAAAGACCATTGTTAATTGTTTATCCAGTTCGGCCTCCAAAAAGACATTACTATGTATTTTAATTATAATATTTCTAGAAGCTTCGATTCAACCTTAGGAGAAAAGATCCATTGTATTAATTTACGTTTCTTTTTATATTTTTAATGACTAAACATTTTTGATTGTATAAACACTAGATCTCTAGCTAACGGCATCACTTGTGAATCTTCTGGCGAATGTGTCAGTCAACTTGTGAGTTTAGATTCATACAGTCAAGTAAAGTTAAGTTATATTTGTACTTTAATTTTTTGTCTTAATAAATAATTGTTTTTTTTTAAAAGTTAATTCCACGATAAGTGATATAACAAATTGGCGCAGTCAGTAGGATAACTCAACGTGATAAAACAAGGCCTACTTCAACAACAAGTTTCCCCTCATTATCACGGTGGTTTCCAAACCTTCAAGTGAAGAATCAACAGCTCCAAAAGAAGAAGAAGAATTAGTAGAATTTGAAGAAAAGGATAACTTCAACGTTGGTAAAACAAGGCTTACTTCAACAACAAGTTCCCCCTCATTATCAACGGTGGTTTCCAAACCTTCAAGTGAAGAAAAATAGCTTCAAAAGAAGAAGAAAAATTATTAGAATCAGAAGAAAAGGATACTTCAACGTTGGTAAACAAGGCTTACTTCAACAACAAGTTCCCCCTCATTATCAACGGTGGTTTCCTAACTTTTGAAGAAAAGAACCGAACAAGACAAATGTACATCTTACTGTAAGTGAATTATCACGTATATTAATTTTTAAATTTTTTTTATACTGTTCGATTTTCTTTTATATATTTGATATTTTATATTTAATTTAATCAAAATGGCAAATGAAAAAAATCTAGCTCAAGAGGTTGAGCTTGAACCATATAGAATTTCGGAAATATTTTGTATCGTACCTGAATTTGAAGGTGATCAGATATTTCTCGGAACATTTTTAAATGCATGTGATTGTGCTTATAATATGTCTACCAGAGACCAAAAAGCTCTGTTAGTGATTCACATTAAAAATAAATTAAAAGGAAAAGCGGCTCAACTAATCAGCTCGCGAAATCCTCAGACTTACGCAGAGAAAAGACAACTTTTAAATCTTCATTTTGGTGATTCAAGAGACCTTACTTCTCTTATTCATGATTTACAAAGATTAAAACAATTATCGAATGAGTCAGCTCTAACATTTTTCAATAGAGTGCAAGTCTTGAATGCTAAAATGCATGCAAATATACAAAAAACATCAAATTTATCAAATGAACAAAAGGTTGCACAAGAAATTCTTATTGATACTATGTCTCTTAATACTTTATTAACTGGACTTGAACCCCGTCTAGGACAACTTATTCGTGCTAGTCAGCCTGAAAACTTGTTAGAAGCACAAATTCGCATACGAAGAGAATTGCAATTATCATATTTTGAGAACCAAAAATTTAATAAGCCAGCTTCTAATATTGTAAGTAAACCTCAAAATATATTAAATGTTAGAAAACCCCAAATACAAACTGTAAAATGCTTTTCATGTGGTAAAAATGGTCATACTTCTAATCAATGTCGTTTTCAACAGCAAAGAGTTTTTACTCCAAGCTCCAATCAGAATTTCTACCAAAATTTTCAAAGACCATTAAATTTCCAAAATCAACCACAAAATAATTTACAAAATAGACCAAATAGTAATGTTCCCCAGCAAAGACATTTTCAACCACAGGGACAATCTCAAGTAAGACCCTCAGTGATTCAAAAGAATCCTAATTTCCAACAACGAGCTCATTTAATTGGCCTTAAGAGCGATAATTCTGACTATTATGATGAATATTTAGGCTCTGATCTGGATCATAATCTTTATGATATTCAAGATAATTTTGGAAATAATTTCCAGGAAGATGATAATAATTATTCATTTGATAATCTTTCTGAGTTCGAAAAAGATTCTCAAAATTTTATGTCTGCCAAAGTAATTTCAAATTTCCAAGAATTGCCAATTGCTCAAAATAAAGAACATTTTTCTGAGTTTGAGAGAGATTCTCAAAATTTTGTTTCTGCTGAAGTAATTTCAAATTTTCCTATTGCCCCAGTCAAAGACCATCCCCCAGATTGTCCGACAACAGAGAATTTAATTTCAGAAACAGTTACCAGAATCCAAACATTAAATTTCGAAGAGATGAACCCGAATGTAAATTTTCCCGAACAAAATTTTCTTTAAATCCATTTTTGACTGTTAATTCCAAAAATCTTTATTATATTGAAGATGCTTCTAAAGAGTTTAAATTGCTTATTGATACAGGTGGAGGAGTTTCTATTTTTAAAGAAAATACTGTTAAGAAATTTCCTCAAAGATTTAATGAATATGTAACTATTCAAGGGATAACTGATCAAAAAATTTTACTAAAAGAATCTGTACTTATTCCATTTTCTGCAAAAGATCCACATAAAGTTTTTATTTATAATCTTAATATTGATTTTGATGGAATTTTGGGTTCAGATTTCCTAGAACATTATAATTGTATAATTGATTTGAATTCAAAACAATTGATAACTAATTTCAAAACTATACCTCTGTTTAAAGTTACCGAAACATCACACTTGTCTCAAAATAATCAAATTTGTGAACAAGATTCTGAATTCTTACAATTTGAACAAAATACTGAAAATTGTTATAAAAAAATAGCTGAGAAAAACATTGATATTTTTGACATGCCTCATGAGTATTCATTAGCTCATTGCGTGGCGGAAGATATGCAAATGCAAAAAGGCATTGCCGCGGAATTTAAGAAACGATTTGGAAATATAGAAAAATTATTAAGTCAAAATCAAAAACAAGGTGGTTTAGCAGGTTTGAAAATTAAGAATGCAAATACAACTAGATATATTTATTATCTTGTAACAAAAGAAACTTCAACCGGAAAACCCACTTATCAGACTTTATGGTCATCTTTAAAGAAATTGAGAGATCATGTTGGTAAAAACAATGTTCAAAAATTAGCTATGCCAAAAATAGGGTGTGGATTGGACAAGTTAGATTGGACGTATGTTAAAAAGATGATATCTAACAAATTGTCATTTGTTTGCCAAAGATACAAAATCGAATTTTTATTGAGCCAAGAATTGAAAAAATTTTGAAATTGAAATGTAATTTAACAAACACAGATGCACTACTTTTCGGACAAGCAATAGAAAATGTTAGAATTCCAAATGCTTTGGTACATGTAAATGAAGAAGGTGAATTCTTTACTTCAATTATTAATTCGAATGCTATTCCAAAAATTGTTGAATTTCCAAATTTGAATCTAGATCCCATGCCGAATTCCGAATGTTTTTTAAATTTTAATTGCGTTAATGAAAATAAAACTAAATTTAATCAACCTGTTCATAGAAACACTATAATTTTGGATCAGTTGCGTACAGATCATCTCAACGAAGAAGAAAAAGAAATTATCACAAATTTATGTTTAGAATTTTCTGATATTTTTTATTTGGAAGGAGACCAACTAACATTTACTAATGAAATTAAACATTCAATTGAAACTGATAATGCGAGACCTATATTTACTAAATCATATAGATGCCCCCAAGTTCATAAAGAAGAGGTAAAAACTCAGGTGAACAAAATGTTGGAACAAGATACGTCATTCTATTTCACCATGGTCATCCCCAGTTTGGGTTGTGCCAAAGAAGCTTGATGCTTCAGGAAAACAAAAATGGCGTGTGGTTGTTGACTATCGTAAATTAAATGAAGTTACGGTAGATGATAAATATCCATTACCCAACATTTCTGATCTCCTTGATCAATTAGGAAGATGTCAATGTTTTACCACTCTTGACTTAGCCTCAGGTTTCCATCAAATTGAAATTGAACCAAAAGATATCTCCAAAACAGCTTTTTCAGTTGATAACGGTCATTATGAATTCGTTCGAATGCCGTTTGGACTAAAAAATGCCCCGTCCACTTTCCAACGCGTCATGGACAACATTTTACTTGGCATTCAAAATGAAAGATGTCTTTTTTATATGGATGACATAATAATTTATTCTTCTACTATTCATGAACATGTTTCTCGTCTGACTGAAGTTTTCAACAGACTTCAGAAAGCCAACTTGAAAATTCAACCAGATAAATGCGAATTTCTTAGAAAAGAAGTCGCTTATCTTGGACATATCATTACCCAAGATGGTGTTAAAACAAATCCAGCTAAAATAGAATGTCTCAAAAATTTCCCGGAACCTAAAAATCCTAAAGATGTAAAATCTTTCCTTGGTTTAGCAGGATATTATCGTCGCTTTATACCAAATTTTGCCAAAATTTCTAAACCCCTTACGAGACTTTTAGAAAAAGATGTTTCTTTTATTTTTAATAATGAATGTAAAAATTCTTTCAATGATCTAAAAGCTGCACTTACTTCAGATCCTATTTTGAGATATCCAAATTTTGAAGAACCATTTATTCTCACAACTGATGCTAGTGGATTTGCCATTGGCGCTGTTCTATCACAAGGTCCCATTGGTAAAGATCTACCAGTAAGTTATGCTTCGAGAATATTATGTAGTGCAGAAACAAGGTATTCAACAATAGAACGAGAACTCCTTGCTATTGTATGGGCAGTAAAACATTTTCGTCCTTATTTATTTGGAAGAAAATTTACGCTAGTCACTGATCATCGTCCATTAACATGGCTTTTTTCCATTAAAGATCCCGGAAGCAGACTTGCTAGATGGCGACTCAAATTGGAAGAATATGATTACAAAATTGAGTACAAGCCAGGCAAAATTAATAAAAATGCAGATGCGCTTTCAAGAATTAAAATTAATCATTTTAAAGAATGTGCAAATCTACAATCTAAAATTACAATTTTGGCAAATAATGAAACTAATGAGGTTATACCATCAACAAGTAAAGACCCTAATGATCCTATAGAATCACAAAAAAAGTGAAACACTTATAGAGGAACAGGATGAATTAATGACAGACGAATTTAATAGATTTGTTGACCTTTACAAAACAAAATCAATAATCGATTATTCAAAAATTGAAACATCAGATGACCAGTTACTGGATAAGACTCATAAGAATATTGTCACTTTATTTTGGCAAAATAAACTCGAAGATTTACATTATAAAATTATTGAAGATATTTTTGAAGAAAATTTTGATTTTCAAATGAATTTCGTAAATATTGTTTCTAGTAAAACTGTGAAAGATCGCAAGTATTTTATAATACCTCTTATTTACGATCCAGAGTTTGTAGTTCAACAATTATTTTATACATTATTTAAAGAACAAAGTAAATTTGATCCTTCAAAAACTTATTATATAGAAAATAATCTTGAGTTACCTATTTTAGAAGTATTCTCTTTTATTTTTGCTAATGTTGATTTAAAATTTGTAGTCTGTCAAAATATTGTTAAAACACCTGATCGAGATGAAATACCTATCATATTGGACCAATATCATAAAGGCAAAAGTAATTTACATCGCGGAATAAATGAAACTATACGACGGATAAAATCTAAGTATAACTGGACATGACTAACAAAAGATGTAGAACAATTTATTAAAAACTGTGAAACTTGTCAAAAAGTAAAAATCTGTCGTAAGAATTTAAGCACTCCTCTGGTAATAACAGAAACACCAAAAACTCCGTTTGAAAGAATTAATATTGATATTTTTGAGTACCCAACAAGAAATTACGCTTTAACGATTCGAGATGTGTTAACTAAATTTACTCAAGCTTATCCTATTTCAAATAAAAAAGCTTCAACAGTTGTAAATACACTATTAATATTCTTTCAACATTTCGGAACACCTCTGAGAATTCATTGCGATTATGGTCGAGAATTTGATAATTCATTAATAAAAGATTTGTGTACGCTTTATGACATAAAGCTCACTTTTTCTAGCGTTGGCCATCCACAATCGAATGGTTCTTTAGAAACATTTCACGGAACTCTTGTGGAAATGATCCGTGCACATAAGACAGAAAATCCAGACGAACATCCGTTTAATATTTTGCCATATGCGGTTATATGTTATAATAATACTAAAAACAAAACAACTGGTTTTACCCCATATGAACTGATTTTTGGTCATACGTCTAGTAGACCACCTGAAACTTTATATAATGAAAAAGCCCTTATTACTAAATACATACGTGATTTGAACAACAGAATGCAACATTATTATAAAATTGCACGAGCAAAAACAGCAAGTCAGAAAGAAAAAGCAAAAATTAGATTTGATAAAAATATTTCAGGAAAGCTTCCAGAGTATAAAATAGGAGACAAAGTTTATCTTAAAGAATCTCAAATTAAAGATAAAAGTCAAAATTTGTTTAATGGTCCTTTTGAAATTGTGCAATTATTTGATAATTCTGCAATAGTTTTAAATCTACAAACTAATCAAAAATCAAAAATTAATTTCGATAGACTGAAACCCTACTATGAGTAGTTTCTTTGGTTTCAGATTCTTCGTGCTGATAAATATTATATCAGCTCAATACACACTTAATCCTGT
The DNA here is from genome assembly GCA_958507055.1 of Crioceris asparagi. Taxonomy (NCBI): domain Eukaryota; kingdom Metazoa; phylum Arthropoda; class Insecta; order Coleoptera; family Chrysomelidae; genus Crioceris; species Crioceris asparagi. The sequence goes on from OY293827.1 coordinate 51,083,731, forward strand.
TAATAACACCGTTGGAATCTTTTTCCATGAAGAATGTACTATCAAAATTACGAATGAAAAATGGACACTTTTAGTTTACAAAGATCTGGCCCCAATTAAGAAAACAATGGAAAATAATGATAAAATACTTATAGAAATTTTGGATACTTTAGAAGATCCGTCTCCAAGGTTTATAGCTTTTAAGTCTGAAGTTCAAACACACATAAGTTTATTATCACAAATTTCGAATTCAATAGGTCAAAAATATAAAGAAATTATAGGAGAAACTAAATCATATAACTCCAGGGCAAAGCGAGGTATATTTAATGGAATCGGAACTGTTTGGAAAACTATTACTGGTAATTTAGATGCATCAGATGGAGAATATTATAATGATTGTATTAACAAATTATCTCATGAGGAATTTGAATTGGAAAATCTTCTTAAAAAACAAATTTCAGTTACAACTTCTGTTATTAAAAATTTTAATAATACTATACAAAAATTACAAATTGATGAAAAAACTTTTAATGAAGATATAAAAAAAATTCATAATACTTTGATGGATATTGCTGATGATGTCGCATTTTATGAAGCACAAATAAGGATATTGAATATTTGTGAATCACTAATGGAAAGCTATATTTTCTTAGAAGATTCCCTTAATACAATTTTAAATTCTATCACTTTTGCTCGCATAAGATTATTACATAGCTCAATAATAGCACCTTCAGATTTAATCAATTCTTTACAAGATATAGCAAAATCTCTTGTAAGAAATAATTTACCTTTACAACCGTATACGTCAAATATAGCTAATTATCTTAATATTATTGAATTAGAGGCATATCAATCAGAAAGTAAAATAATATTTGTTCTCAAAATTCCTCTCACTGATCCAGAAGCTTATATACTATATCGACTCTATCCAATACCAATATTAGATGATCGAACAGGTATCTATCATATTTTACCAACTACACAAAAATATATTGCGCGGGATGATGATTCACTGCTGTATTTGTCATTGCGAAATCTGGATAATTGCAAGACTCTTGAAAGAAGCATAAAAATCTGTTCTAATCTCCTCCCATATCCAATTGACAACGATGCAATTTGCGAAGCACAACTATTAAGAAGATTAACTCAGATGCCCAAGACATGTCAAACATCTCTTCTTTTTGTTAAAGATTATAATGTCTACCAAATTGATTTAAATCTATGGTTAATCACTGTTTCGGATCCTTTGCCAATCACGATTAAATGTGGAAATAGGGAAATTAAATCAGAAATTATTAAAACTAATAGTTTACTGAAATTACAACCTGAGTGTAGTGCCTTTATTGGAAGTACAAGAGTTCATGCTCAATACCCAGTTGACACATACCGAGAAATCAAGTATCGAAGTCATCCAGTCACAATTCCATTTGACTGTTGCAAAGATATTCCTGAAAAATTACAAATTCCTGAACTAGAACCTCTTAAGTTGAACAAAATTGATTCCGAAGATTTGAACATTGCACAACACAAACTAAATCAGTATTCAGAAGAATTAGAAAAAATGATGAAACAATCTCCGATCAGTAAATATACACATTGGTTCACCATTTTAACCATTGTAATAATAATTGTATTGGTAATACTTTATGTGACCTGTAAATGTAGAAGAAAGCATCATCGAATTGGAATAGCTTTAACCAACGATTACCCACCATCACCACCAGGACCAGGTTCCAGTATTTCATTCCAGCAAAGTATAAGAAGAATTCTTCCGAGAAGAAGAGCAAGTATCCATGTCGGAGAACCCATAGAAGAAAACATCGAATTAAATCCAAATAAATCATTAACTTAAAAAGTTGTTGCAAACTCCACCAACTTTTCTTAAATGGGGGAGTTGTTATATAAAGTTATAATTGAATTACTTTTTAAAGTCATATAATAATAATAACAAAGTATTATTTTAAATATTATTTCATAATATTATATTACATCCGCAAGACGCAGTATCTCACCATATCGTATTACATCTGCAAGACGCAGTACACCATATCATATTACATCTCCAAGACGCAGTTTAAGAAGATAACAAAAGTGATAAGGATATTTACGTGCCAGAGATGCAGACCAGTAGTCAGCAAGTTACCATAAAGACCATTGTTAATTGTTTATCCAGTTCGGCCTCCAAAAAGACATTACTATGTATTTTAATTATAATATTTCTAGAAGCTTCGATTCAACCTTAGGAGAAAAGATCCATTGTATTAATTTACGTTTCTTTTTATATTTTTAATGACTAAACATTTTTGATTGTATAAATACTAGATCTCTAGCTAACGGCATCACTTGTGAATCTTCTGGCGAATGTGTCAGTCAACTTGTGAGTTTAGATTCATACAGTCAAGTAAAGTTAAGTTATATTTGTACTTTAATTTTTTGTCTTAATAAATAATTGTTTTTTTTTTAAAGTTAATTCCACGATAAGTGATATAACATACATATACAGACCTGGACAAATTCGAACGGATGATAGGATTTTCAAGGTATATTGCCCCGATGTATTGAGAAGAGTTGACCATCTGAATTCTCTTCATTGAGTATCGATGTCAAATCAAGTATGCATCTCGTGCGCTGTTCCCCTTTCTGCAGACTGTATGTCTGCCTCAATTAAATTCACATACTGAGACAAAGTTAATTAATAGCCAATAACCTTTGAAAATAAAATCATTTCATATGAATTTCAAAATCTATACAATGCATGAAAAGATGCAAATCTTAAAGTGGTATTTTGGGGGTCACTCGATGCAAGATAGGTACTATAAATTTGTTTATTGTGGCTTTTGAAAATAGGCCAATTCCGTCACAGTCCAACATTTCTCGAGATATTCAAAAATTAGAGATTTTTTTTTTATTTATTTTTTATTTTTTATTTATTTATTATTATTATTACACATGTAATATACAATTAAAGGACAATATAAAAGCTATGAATATTTTTGTTAGGATTCAGTCATGCAATATTTGCACCTAAGTGTATAACACTTGTATGTGCAAAATGTACTACTATTAATTATCTAATCTAATTATCTGTGTATAATTTATTTATGTATGATAATGTTCAATCTAAAGTGTTAGAAAAAAGAGAAAAACAGAAAAATACATCTAGCGTTAAATGAGTATCTAATGAGCAAACATTCACAATTATTATAGAGATACAATACATGTTTATAACAAAGCTTCAAACTTATTGTAGTTTATACAAATATACTTTTTACACATTTTGTAGAATAATTTTATAGTGCTTGATGTTCTTATTTGTAGGGGCAGTATATTAAAAACTTTAGGTGCCAAATATGTAACGAATCTTTGAGAGGAGTTTTTTTTGTACAATGGAATTGATACTTGTAATTTATTTTTTGCTCGAGTGTTGTAAGAATGAGATATTTGTTGGAGATAATGACTATTTTTATAGTAGAATATTGAAATAGTAAGGAAATACAGACTTCTAATATTTAAAATGCTTTCATTATACAAGAAACTGGTTGAATAGTATTTATTTCTATTAAACATCACTTTTAGTATGTAATTTTGCACTACGTTTAGTTGATGTAAGGTGTTGTCATTTTATAAGCGATTCTACAAGTGCTCTATATACAATCAGTAGTTGTTCTTTATTTAAAATTTTACAGATACGGTATATTGTATATATAAGACTACGCATTTTTTTTACTAGTTCAAGGGCATGCTGATCCCACCTAAGATGTTTGTCAATGGTAACACCTAAATACTTGATATTGTCACATTCTGTTATATGTTCTGTAGTGTTCTCAAAATTCAGGTTATTGTAATTAGGTCTATTGTAGTTTGTGATGGAAAATGCTATGTATTTTGTTTTTTTTATATTAAGTGAGAGTTTATTAAAATCCAGCCAATCTTTAACATTTTGGATACCTTCAATAGTTTTTACTTTAACACCATCCCAAGAGTCGTCTTCAAATATGAGCACAGTGTCATCTGCATATGAGATTATGGATTTACTTGTATTCATACATAGCAGTGAATTTATGTATATAATAAAGAGTAAAGGCCCCAATACTGAAATGTGGATGTGTTTCGAACTGCCTGAAGTGTGAAAATGTTGATGAGCCACCACGTGTAATACCAATCAATGAAGAACGTGAGATTAGAGAAGTAACTGTTTGTGCCACTGCTGAAGCCAGTGAACCGTGTACAAGTCGAAAAATTGCAGATCAAGTTAATATCAATGACAGAACTGTGCGGCGTATATTGAAAAGGAATGGATACCATTGTAACAAAGTTCAGAAAACTCATGAAATTTATCCCCAGGACCACATTAAACGGATGAAATTTTGTGAAACCATGATGGAAAAACAAAATGACAATGATTTATTTCTGAAAAACATATTATTTACAGATGAGTCATCGTTTTCTTTACATACGAAACACAATCCATCCGTTATTCGATATTGGTGTCGGGAAAATCAGCATCGAAGAATTCCTGTGCTTACTCAGTACCCACAAAACTCAATGTTTGGACAGGAATGTTAGGAGACTATATGATAGGTCCTTTCTTTATCGATGGTAACCTGAACGATGCTAAATATTTACAGCTCCTGCAAAATCAAATTATGCCGGCAGTTCAGCTACTTCCTATTAATTTAGGGGACATTTGGTTTCAACAGAATGGTTTTACAAGTCATAATGCACGACCAGAGACACAATTTCTCGAAAATACGTTTCCTGATCGATTGATATCTACACATGGTATGATCAACTGGCCTCTCAGATCACCAGATTTATTTCCCAATGATTTATTTCTTTGGGGATATGAGATTATCTCTGTTTCACAGATTTGGCTATTATTTGGCACAAGCTGGCTTATTTGAACCTTTATTATATTAGATTTGTAGTTTTTTAACATTTTAGTTTATTATTCTGAAGTTGTTTTTTAATTTCGTATGATGAAAGTTTTTAGTTTATTTTTTCAGGAATCACCGTTATGTTTTATTTATTTTTTCTTTTATTATTCGTAGAATGTATTTTATTTTCAGAGTCGTTATGTCAAAAAGGAACCACAACAGTTATTTTCAGAAGAGAAATGATTGTTACATTTATTGCAGCAAATTATTTCACTCATGCAATGGAACGTCCATTGAGTAGGTTTTGTGATAAGATACACATACGCACTCTTCGATGACATTGTCGTACGAACACCTACACGTACAACACGAATGCGAGAAGCGAATCTGCGTCTCACTTCGTCTTCGTACTTCGTACCCACTGTACCATGGTACCCACATCACCTCTTTTAGTGAGAAGTGGGGAACAGCGCACCAGATGCGTAATTAATTTGACATCGATTCTCAATGAAGAGTATTCAGATGGTCGACTCTTTTCTATACATCGGGGCAATATGCATTGAATATCCTATCATCCGTTCGAATTTGTCCAGCTCTGTATATAAAATAAGAAGATGTTTTTGGGGATACAGTCATGTAATTGATAAACTTTCCCACAAACTAAGACACTTTCACACTAGATACCTAGTTCACCCCACCCAGGGTCTAGTAGTGCACATCATGACTTCAGCCATTCGAATACTTTAAAACAATGTATTCAGTTCATCATGATACAACTAACGACAGTTTTAACGCTATAAAAAAAGCCATATCATCTCCAGATCTACAACTAGAAATGGATCTGAGTGGTTCAGACTAAGACTACCAATTCAGACTAAGATAAACAACAAAAATAATTAATAGTAATCCTTCTCCCACACATTCCTCTAATTATAATAATTAAAAAAACATTGTCATGGCGTCGTACAAAAATATTTAGTTCATACTCCTGAGGACACTGTCAATAGCTATTGTAAAAATCATCCCTAAGATGAAAAGGAATTTGGGTATTATTTAGAACGTAGTTCCGAGTATGAAAATTCAGAGACTGAACCTTTCGACAGTGACGATAGTATAATCGAACGAGATTTCAATCCAACAAATGGAAGCAGTACTAGTCGACTCTGGCGGTTCTTCTCAATTTAAGAGAGAATTAGATTCAATACATGATGCCTCTATAGAAAAAAAAATATTTGGCATGAAGTTACAGGGAAGCATCAAAATCTATTCCCATTCAATGAAGAATCCGGTATTTTATGTGAAATTATAGGGGAAGCTACCCCTTTAGCCTGTAATAAATATTTTATAACTAATGACATACTGCAGTTTATTGTTGAAGAAACAAACCGTAATGCAACAGAAGTTTTGGGAAGGGGACAACATACAAGATCAAGCCGTATAGGTTTATGGAAGCCTACAACCGTAGAGGAAATTATGAAATTTTTTAGTGTTGTTATGGATGGGTCTTGTGAAAATGCCTTGATGATCTCATTTACAAAATAAGGCAACTATCAGAAATGTTAAATCAAAAATATAAAGATATTACGAATCCTGCATAATTACTGGCTATTGACGAAACAATGGTTCCATTAAGAGGTAGATTAAAATTCCGACAATATATTCCAGGCAAACGCCACAAATATGGAATTAAAGTTTTTTAAATTTGTGACACTTCAGGATATACATACTCCGCCGAAATATAGACCGGTAACAGTGGGTCTCAGGCTATAGGTCATGAAGCTGAGTGAAAATTATATAGACAAAAGAAGGATAATTATAACACAATTATTACGCAAGTCTTTATTAGCTGAAGCTCTTCTTCTTAGAAAGACTCATACCGATGGAACATAGAGACAGAATTGAAAGGGGCACCCTAAAGATGTCATGACAGCAAAACTTAAAAGAGTAGAAATGGTTGGGAAAGAAGACAAGAGTGGCATTGTTATTTCAAAGTGGAAAGATAAAAGAGAAAACTTGAAATTTATAAATTTTAATGAACATGTAAAGGAAGAAAAATTTATAATGGATCTCAGTCATTTAAATAGTCAACAACAATCTGAAATAAATAGATTGATTGAGGAATATAAATCAAGCTTTGCAAAGGATAAGTATGATATCAGAACAGTGAAGGATTATGAAGCACGCATTGATGTACTTGTAGATAAATACTGTAGTAAAAGGCCTCATAGATGTTTAGTAGAGGATAAATTAGAGATAGAAGAACCAGTAGGACAATTGTTCTAAAGAAATCTTATAGAGGAGTCATACAGTCCATTCAAAGCACCGGTAATCCTTGCTTTCAAAAAGGATAATACCTAGGAAAAAAGGATATGTATTGATTTTAGAGATTTAAATAAAATAGAGTTACCTCAGGCTCAACCGTTTCCTTTGATTGAGGACTTAGTAACGAAAACCACAAACTGTAAGTACTTTTCAACCTTAGATATAAATTCTGCATTCTGGTCTATTCCTTTGCGAATTGAAGATAGGAATAAGACCGCGTTTGTCACGCAGGAAGGCCACTATCAGTGGACATGACTACCCTTTGGTTGGAAGACAAATATTTCAAAGAATACTAACATACTAAGGAAGTACAAATTAACAAATTTTACAGTAAATTTCATTGACGACATCTTGGTGTTCTCAAAATCTTATGCAGAACACATAAATCATTTATCACAACTTTTAGAGGCGATAGAAAATGAAGTTTTCCAACTGAAGTTCACAAAATGTAGATTTGCAACAAATTCGGTAAAATATCTTGGACTGGACTGGATAATAGAAGATAATACAGTAAGACCAGTAAGAGATAATTTAATTTCAATGAAGGATTTCCCGGCACCAAAGACTCAGAAAAATATTAGACAGCTTCTTGGAAAAATCAACTTCAACCGTGAGTACATACCCAACAGTTCAATAATTTTAGAATCACTACATACTTTACTAAGGAAAAATCAAAAATTCATATGGTCAAAAGTCTGTCAAGAAACTTTTGAGGAGATAAAACAACTACTGCTCGCAACCAATCTTAGAAATTTTTGATCATTAGAAGGTATTGGAGCATTGCTAAAGCAGACTAAATCGGAAAGAAAAAATCTGTAGCATACTTTTCAGAAATGGAATGAAGCACAAAGCAAAAGGAAGGCTGTATACTTACATGGCTTAGCCATTAAAGAAGCAATAAGCAATACTGGCTAATAGGTAAATCTTTCACAGTATATTCACAAACAATTGTAGAACTTAAATATCAGGTAATCAGGTCTAGAACGGATGAAGAGTTGGGTGAATTATCCTATTATCTGTCACAATATGATTTCAAAATTGAATATTCTGCAGGAAACGAAAATTTAAAGGCTGATTGTTTGTGCAGAAATGCAGTATTGGAGGCGAATAAAGACAGACGAACGCTTGAAAGTAATAAACATAATGACACTGGATGACATATTAAAAGATCAAGAGAAAAAAAGATATTTAAGACAAAAAAACAGATTAATAAATTAAAATAAAATATATTATAAGAGAATAACAAAACAAGAAACAATAATACTCTCATAGGATTTTAGTATAAAATTTATGAAACAAATACATTCAAATCTGTGTCATATAGGCATAAAACAAATGCAGAAGAAAATAGGAAAATTTTATACAGCAAAAAAGTTAACAAGAAACACCATTGATCTATGCAAACATTGTGAAATATGTATGAAGAATAAAACAAGAGGACAAGTTAAATACGGTTTAATGTCGTACTTACGCCCTGCCTCAAAACCATTTGAAATTATTTGAATATACACGATTGGAGAATTTGGTGGTTCTCGATCGACAAAAAAATATAGGTATGCACTTTATATTGAACCATTTCACTCGATATGCACATGTAGTAACCTCAAAGACATAGAGCGCAACTGATTTTATGAAACTTATTAATAATATACCAAATTATAATGAAATTAGCATGGTTCTTACCGACCGATATCTAGCAATTAATTCAAAAGAATTTAAAGTTTTCTTTAATAAAAAGTCAATTATGTTGATTTTTATTTCTGTGAATTCGCCGTTTTCTAATGGTCTTATCGAAAGACTGAACCAAACATTTGTAAATAAAATAAGGTGCAAGTTATATGAAGAACCAAACACAACAGCGTGGACAACTAATGCTCATAATTGTGTGGATAGATATAATAACAGGCTTTGCACCAAGATACCTTTTGGATGGTACTGATATTTCATTCATTCCAAATGAACTTAAACTATAAAAAGAAGCAGATGATTGGATTAGAAAAACAGCATTAGAAAGAACAATTAAGTCACATAAATGTTATTTGATAAAAATAGAATAAACTATAATTTTAATATAGGTGATACGGCATATGTTGAAAATGGACACAAATTAAATAGAAGAAAATTAGATGAGTAAAGGATAGGTGATTGTGATTCACAAAATCAAATCAATAGATCCATTCACCGGCCCCCGTCTTCCAACAATAATGACGATCTGACTAGTGGATAAATACTTTTTACAAAAAATTGGACCGACGTTATTAGTTGGTGCACTGAAAAGTAAGAAATAATATTAATTCTATTGGTGCTGGTACTTTTGAAGTTGTGCAGTTACAGTTGGATTGATAACTTTTGGCACCAACTTCACAAGCACCAGCACCAATAGAATTAATATTATTTCGTACTTTTCAATGCACCAACTAATAATGTCGATCCAATTTTTTGTAAAAAAATATTTATTTTAAACTTTTGAGTGTAATATTAGTCACGAAAATCGTTGAACGTCGCTAATACCACTAATATCCTATAACCCACGTATATTCTTTGCTTGTCCTTGTTATTACTATATGTGGAGATCTCAGAACATCGCTACGGAAATACGCTTGAATATTTTAGTTTAGTTACCGATTTTACTCGAAAACAGTAACTCTAAGGAAAAAATGTTCATTATAAATGTTGTTACAAATACTATTGTCTTTCATGTACAAAAATTTTCAATTTTTAAAAGAAATCGTCCTCTCCACCTACCAAAAATGCACATATTTGAGAATTTAACATGCATCTTACTCGAAAACCGTAACTCTTATGAAAAAATGTTCAATTTAAACGTTTACGGATATTGTCCTATCTTTAATTATACCAACTCAGATTTTCGATTTTCGAGAAAATTTGCCCCCTACACCCCCTTCGGGGGCTGTTTTCGTAAGGAAGGGAATATCGGATTTGCGTTTTGAACCATTTCTCAAGCCTCCTCTTTAAATGAATCAAAAATCATCAAAATCAGAGTACGATTACTATATAAAACTCGCGAACAAACCAAAGAAAAAGCAGACAGTTGAATTGTATACCTCCTCCGTTCGGGGTTCGTCGGTCAAAAAAGAGCCTATTCACCCTATGTAAAAGGTGTAACTAACGAAATCGCACAAATCCTACTGAGGCAAAACATCAAGACCATCTTCACAGCTGATAATAAATTATCCCACAAATCTTCGAAGAACATCATTAAAAACGAATCGGCAGGAGTATACGAGATCCCGTGTTCACAATGCCTCAGGACATACGGGGTAACACCAACCGAGGTATTTCCAATAGAGTTTATGAGCTTGGTCACTCAATCCGAAATTTAGACTCCACATCGGCCCTAGCCCAACATCACATAGCTTCTGAGACTTTGGCCCCCATAAAATCTTTCCAAAGCCGCATAATAAGAGAAGGCATAGAAAATGAAAAACATCGCAATTCTTTGAATATTCGAGATGACGGCCAACGATTACCCGTGACCTATAATTACCAAACTAACCAGAGACTCATTAATCCCATCCCAATACGGCTACCCTCATTAACAACCCACCTCAAAATCCTATTAGGGAATTTCCGATTCAACCAGCCAATGATTCCCCGCCCATAGTTATTCCCAGAACTGATTTGTCCACAGACGTAAATACTCCTACAATTGCCACGCATAATTTAGTTCTCTGCTGGTTTGTCGACCACACGCTTAATACCTCACCACAGATACTAAAGTTCTTGACAATGGCAATAAAATCGTTGCCGAAACGTCGAACAAGCCTACCTGATCATATATATTATATTTATCATGGATAAAGCGGCTTTCATCGCAATTCCACTTAAGTTGTTTGCTGTATATAAAAGGACAGGTAATCCCTGGTGGGACCAAAAATGTTCAGAGTGGATTAAAGAAAGAAAAACATCTTCAATAATTTTCCTACCCACGAAAATTATATTGAAGTTAAAAAACGCATAGCACCTATTAAAGAAATACTTGGAACTAAGAAAAAAGAATAATTCAAATCCTTTTGCCAAACCTCGAATAGAAACTCAAATATTATTTACATATGGATTAAAATTAGAAAATTGTTTGAGTAATAATAGTAAATCACCCAAATACAACATTCCAGATAATATTACAAGAAATTCTCAAAAGAATGGCAAGCATACATATTGATGCGGACCTTACTAACAGATGATAATAATAAATTGTCCCCTTTCACTTTAAATGAATTCACCAGTGTATTACTAAACAAAAAATCATCCGCACCTGGCATGGATGACAAACCATAAAAATACCAGAGTCGTGGAAAAAATACAACATTATCAGTAGGTATACTTAAACCAAATAAAACCCTTTACTGCCAGAAAACTACAGACCCATAGTCCTATCAAATAACCGAGTAGAATGGTACTTATATAAGAAAAATACCCTCATAAATGAACAATCAGGCTTTAGAAAAGGGAGAGGCATATATGATAATACCTCTTTAGTTTCGTGTTTGAAGCTTTTGTTCAATCAGAGACAGTTGCAGCAGTCTTTTTGGATATTGAATCCGCATACGATAATATAAACACATATAAGTTATATCATAAATTACACAGCCTAGAGTACATATAGGACTAATTAACACCATTTCAAAGAATTATGTTTAGCAGAAGAAATGACGGGACTTTTATGGAACCATACTTGGCCACAAATGGGCTTCCTCAGGGCTCACCTTTAAGTACAATACTGTTCAATTTGTATATCCTAGAAATATTTGATTTAAACCTAGATTCTGTGAACATAATTGGGTATGCTGATGACTTAGTAATTTTTACTAAGGATTGGTACATTAATCTAATAATTAGCAAAATTAACAGAGCTTTAGAAATAGTAAACAATCTACTACAAAACAACGACCTCTCTCTATCTTTAGAAAAATGTGAAGCCATGTTAACCAAGGGAAAACGTAAAGTACAACTCACATTTTATACATGTTACAGTCAATTTGTGAAGAGACGCCGTATAAATACGGCGCAGGCCGTTTATATTCAGACTGTCCATATGAGACCGTTTATATAAAAAAATATTCATTCCATAAATTGACTAGTCATTATATAAACAGCGTCGGCTGAATACAGTCATTATAATAATACTTTTTTATTATTTCCTCAAAAATAACCCCGCATCAACTACTATGAGTTATTAGCAGCGAGACACAAATCACAAGTAAACATAGGTTAAATTCTACTATATAAATTAATATCTTTCAAGAAGTTCATCACTTTCTGCACATCACCTTTGAGGATTGTCTTAATGTTGTCACCAATGTCGTTGAATCTTCTGGCTTCGATGTGTAATGAGCACTCCACAAGGAGATGTTTAACTGTGAGTTGGGTAGCACAGTTGTCACAGATTGGAGTGGGTTCCTTTTGCAATAACTATTGGTGAGTTAGTAGTGTATGTCCTAACCGTAGACGAGTGATGATTACTTGATCTCTCCTTTTTGATGGTGAGGATAACTTCTCGTTGAGTAGATCGCTGATTTCTTTTAATTTGGATGTCGTTTCGGACCATTTAGTTTGCCAAGTGTTGGTTATGAAATTTTTGATTGATGTTTTGAGGTCCGAAGATGGGATTTTACGATAAAAGGCAGTTTCCTCGTCAGAAACTGAACTAGAGGCTAGAGCGTCTACTTCCTCATTTCCCTTGATCCCCATGTGAGAAGGTACCCATAGAAATACGATATTTTTTTCTTCTTTCTGCAGTTGATATAATTCTCCTTTAACTGAAAGAAGATTCGGATGATGTGGATATAGCTGAGTTAGTCCATGGATTGCACTCAGAGAATCTGTAATAATAACGAACTTATCTCTTGGCACTGTTCTGCACATTCTGAGTGCTTCCAGTATGGCTGTCGTTTCTCCTGTGAGTATACTGCATTCTTCTGGCAGACATACGGAGAATCTATGATTACCACATATGAAAGCTGCGAAATGTCCTTGTGTGGTCTTAGATGCGTCGGTGTATATTTGGAGGAACTGGGAGTATTTGGAGATGGTGTCCTGGAATGCAATTTGAACTACTTGGGGATCTGTCGATTGTTTAGGGTAAATTGTTAATGCTCTATTTATTTTTGGTTCATTGATTATCCAAGGGGGATGATTTGAGTGATTGTGCATTGAGAGTTTAAATTTTGAAAAGTCATAACCAGTGCGTTTTATTCTCTCTCGGAATGGAAGACTCCCGATTGGTTTATTGTCGTATAAACTCTGACGTACCACATTCGTTTCGAACATCGTCGAAAAAATGAAATTACGTTGTTTTGATGAGATTCTGGCTGCATAGTTTAAAGCAAGAGATTGGCGACGCAAATTTAATGGGGGCTCATTAGCAGCTACTTGCAGACTAGTAGTAGGGGTCGTTCGGAAAGCACCAAGGGCTAGTCTTAAGTCTGAACTTTGGATGGGGTCGAGTTTTTTAACAAAGTTTTATTTTCAGTGCTGTAACAAACCGAACCCTAATCTAATTTACTCCTTACTAGTGTTCTATAGAGCCTCAGAATATTTGATGTGTCGGCGCCCCATCTGATGTTTGATAACATTTTTAAGATATTCAGCCTTTGTTGACAAGACCGTTGTAAGTTTTCAAATGTACGGCTTCCATTTTAGTGCGCAGTCAAAGGTCAGACCAAGAAAATTAATTTGTTCTGTTTTCTTAAAGATGGATCCGTTTAGCGTCAAGTTTATATTTTCCGTGTTTTTTCTCTTACTGAAAATCATAAATCAAGTCTTTTCTACTGAAAACAGAAATCCAGTTTTTAGTGACCAGTTCTCTATTTCGTGAATAAATGTTTGTAAAATTTGGGTTGCTAAAAGAGTATTTTTGCTTTTTGTATATATGACTAGATCGTCGGCGTATAAGTTGGCTTTTACAGGAGATCTCATTCTACTTAGTATGCTGTTTATTGCTACTAGGAATAGAGTTGGACTCAAGATAGATACTTGTGGGGTAACATTTTGGAGAGCTCTAGAGGTGGATGTGATCCCATTTACTCTAACCTGGATAGATCGGTGGCTCAGAAATTTTTTAACAAGTGCTAGCATATGACCTTGGATATTCCAGTTTTGGAGAGGTTGAAGTATGTGATATCTCCACGTGTTATCAAAAGCTTTGTTGATATCAAAAAATACAGCGATTAGTTTCTGGTTTTGCAAGTAGGCCTCATGAACTTCTGATTCAAGAGTCACCAGGTTGTCTGTGGTGGATCGGGACTTACGAAATCTGCTTTGGAATGGGGATAAGAGATTTTCCTTTTCTAAATACCAAGTAAGTTTGTAGTTCAGGATTTTCTCTAGTAATTTGCATATGCTACATGTTAATGAAATTGGACGATATGAGGTTGGGTGATCTTTAGGTTTATTGAGCTTCAATATTGGAACTATAACTGCTTTGGACCAGAGTTCAGGAAAATTATGATTCAGGAATATATTATTATATATATATATATATATATATATATATATATATATATATATATATAAATCTAATAAAATAAGTTTAGCTTTGAATGGGAGTTTTTTTAAGAAAATGGGGAGAATGTCATCAGGTCCTGGGGCTGAATTTTTTTGTTTAGATAGACTGTAATTTAGTTCTTGTATTGTTATGGGTTCATTGAGATAGGATTCTGTTTCCTGTACGGAAATAACTGTAGATTCTTTGGATTTTTTGTATTCTACGAAGGACGGAGCTAGATTCTGATCGCTGGAATTATATTGATATACATCAGTGAGAACTTCGGCAATTTCTTCTTTGTTCGAGACTAGCTTGTTATTGTATGATATTGTATTTATAACGCGCAGAGAGTTTAAGCCCTTTAGTTTTTATATTTTATTCCATATGATTTCCGTTGGTGTGAACTCGTTTATGGTCGAGATATAATCAATCCAAGAGTTCTTTTTACTTTTTTTCATAAGATAGCGGGTTTTGGCACGAAGTTTTTTGAACTCAAGTAGGTTTTCTAGAGTTTTATGTCTTTTCAGGACATTGAGTGCATGGTTACTTGCCGCCCTTGCTATTTGGGCCTCATTATTCCACCAGGGTACCGGGGAGCGATGAAATATTTTGGTCTTTCCGATGGCTGAAAACGCTGCTGTCAAAACAATATTATTGAAGCTTGCTACAGCTTCGTTAATGTTATTGCTAGGGACAAAATTTGAGAGATTGCCTTCGATGATGTGTTGGAAGCTTTCCCAATTTGCTTTTTTCATTTTCCAGGTTTGATAAGTTTGAGATTCTAGTTTTGGATTTTGTTGTATCGATATGTAATTGGGAAGTGATCGCTGTCGTATAAGTCTTTCAGTGTTTCCCATTGGACAGTGGGTGCGAGTGAGGGATTACAGAAAGCAAGATCAATATTAAAAAAGGTACCATTGTATGAATTAAATCTTGTTGGTTCTCCAGTATTCATTAGGATGAGATTTGTTTTGTTAATTGTATTTTGTAGAAGGTTACCGTATTTATCTGTTTTCGCGCTACCCCAGATTACATTATGGCAGTTAAAGTCTCCTACAATAATTTTTGCATTCGGTATTTGATTTAGGAGGTCATTAAATTCGTTAATGTCTGGTTCAGATGGGTGAGGTAAATAGATATTGCAAATATTAATTTTATTTCGATATGTAACTGATACAGCTACTGCCTCTAGATTCGTATCTACCGCGATGTTTTTAGATTCAACGTCGTTTCTGACAAAAATAGCTACTCCCCCGCTAGCTTGTTCAGAGATTCTGTTTTTAAGATAAGAGGATTAATTTCTAAGATTCACTTTCCCTTCCGCTTTAAAATGAGTTTCTTGCAGGCATAGTATTATTGACGAGAATTCATTCAAAAGTAACTTCATTGATTCGACGTGCCTGTAGTAACCGTTAAGATTCCACTGTACAATCAAGGAGTCAGCCATTTCAAATATCTGAGCTGAGAAACTAGTTCGCCGTCAGTTTCTTCGGTTGAAGATAGATTTGACAGGGACAATTTCTTCTTTAGTCTGGTTATGTTGCTTTTCAAACTTTTGTTCTCAATGCTAGAATGAATAAAGTTTAGTATTTCAATAAGTTCAGATGTTTCCTTCGAGTAATCTTGAGCTATTATTTCTGGATTTTTTGAGGTTAGAGAGTTTTCAAGGTAGTTGCATATCTCGGTATAATTTAAAATGAAAGAAGGAGTTCTGTTTTCAATTTTGTTTTTTATCGAGTTCAAAAGGCTACAGATATTTTCCGATGAAGTTTTAGGCTTTTTCTGTTTTTGTTTACTGGCTTTAGGTGTAACGAAGTGAGGAAGATTTGGATCTTCTAAGATTTTAGGAAAGGATGAGATTTGCCGTTTAGTCACGGGATTGTTTGTATTAGTTCTGGATAAAAAAGTAGACGTTTGAGTGGAGTCTAAGTTTGGTTGAGTTGGAGTTGTTTGTGGAAACTTGGAAATTGAGTAAGTTTTGTTAGTTTTACGCTGGAGATATTAATCTTCTTACTTCCACTTGGGATCCATTGATGTTAACTAGTGTTGTGGTGGCGAGGAATTCGTCGACAATCTTTTTAGAGGATAGATAAATGCATATTCGGTTATTTGAAATTTTTGATGCTTATAATACGTTTTTGGGATGAACAACGTTGCCCACAGCGATTATATAGTCATGGGTTTTAGCTCCGTCTATTGTTGAAAGAACTATGGCTTGGTCTCTTGTAGGGTTTCTTTGAATAGTAACTATATTTGAGTAGGTTGTTTTTGGTGTGATTTGAGATTAATTCATCCCGCTTGCACTTTGTGACATATTTAAATTCTGCTCGTGGTTATCCGAGGCCTGACCTGTTGCCGTTAAAATTTCGGCTATCCAGTCAAATCGTTTCACGGAGGTATTGTTATTGTTTTAAATAAAAGATATAATCACTCACAGTAATTGTTTTTGAATGGTATCAAGCACAAACACTTCAAGACTTGGGATATAGATAGAAAAACATTTTGAAACGACAATTTTCCACAAAAACACTGTTTTAAATTGGTAGACTGACTATACGTGGTATTTCAACCAAGGTCAGGACCGTCTCCATTATAATAATACTACGTACTTATTTTTAGGCAGTTTGTGAAATAATTCAATATTTACATCTATTTACAAAGAGAACCGTAATATAATTTGGAACTATACCCAAATATTATTATTCTATGGCAAATAAAATGATTATTTCGATGTTCATTAAATACTCTTTTCTTTACACATTTAAAAAAATTAAAACAATGAAAAATAAAACATTAAAATAACATTCGAAATAATAAAAAAACATTAGGAACATCAAAACATTAGAGGAGACATTAAACATTAATGATTATTTTTTATGGCAACTTGGGTTACTGTGGCATTTTGAAGTGCATAAAACTTTATTTTTTCACATAAGCATTTATTTGATGCACATTTGTTGCTTTTACAGTAGCATCTTCGAAAACCCTGTCCATGCCCAATTGACTCCGATTTGGCCGCCGTTAGAAGAGTCAGCATGTTGTCGGAGCAAGCATTTAACTCCATAATATTGGATAAGTACAAGTAACATTTTTTGAAAGTTTTACTTCTTCTATTAATGTATTGTATTTTTCAAGACTTAAACTTCGACAATTTTTACCAAGATTACTTTTCCTTTTATAAATTAGAGAAGATGGATCTGGAACTTCGGGTGTAGATCGAGAAATATAAAGCGGCATTGTCATCTGTATTTACAAGTGGACAAATAAGAAAACTGATGAATCCGTCCACTAATAAAATAATACCGCAGAATAACCAACCAAGTCAGAAGTTTAACTGAAAGAGAGGTCCGATGTTGTCGCCTATGACCTTGAGCGCTTGAGCTATTTGAAAAGCCAGGGCTGGTCCAGAGAAAACATACCTTGGCTGGTCTCAGGCATGTTTCCAATATTTGAACATTCTCAGACAGGGTCGGCGTAGTATTTAAGTTATTAATAAATAATCCAAATCCATACTAATATCTATACAAGTAACTTTATAATACGTTTTTGGGATGAACAACGTTGCCCACAGCGATTATATAGTCATGGGTTTTAGCTCCGTCTATTGTTGAAAGAACTATGGCTTGGTCTCTTGTAGGGTTTCTTTGAATAGTAACTATATTTGAGTAGGTTGTTTTTGGTGTGATTTGAGATTAATTCATCCCGCTTGCACTTTGTGACATATTTAAATTCTGCTCGTGGTTATCCGAGGCCTGACCTGTTGCCGTTAAAATTTCGGCTATCCAGTCAAATCGTTTCACGGAGGTATTGTTATTGTTTTAAATAAAAGATATAATCACTCACAGTAATTGTTTTTGAATGGTATCAAGCACAAACACTTCAAGACTTGGGATATAGATAGAAAAACATTTTGAAACGACAATTTTCCACAAAAACACTGTTTTAAATTGGTAGACTGACTATACGTGGTATTTCAACCAAGGTCAGGACCGTCTCCATTATAATAATACTACGTACTTATTTTTAGGCAGTTTGTGAAATAATTCAATATTTACATCTATTTACAAAGAGAACCGTAATATAATTTGGAACTATACCCAAATATTATTATTCTATGGCAAATAAAATGATTATTTCGATGTTCATTAAATACTCTTTTCTTTACACATTTAAAAAAATTAAAACAATGAAAAATAAAACATTAAAATAACATTCGAAATAATAAAAAAACATTAGGAACATCAAAACATTAGAGGAGACATTAAACATTAATGATTATTTTTTATGGCAACTTGGGTTACTGTGGCATTTTGAAGTGCATAAAACTTTATTTTTTCACATAAGCATTTATTTGATGCACATTTGTTGCTTTTACAGTAGCATCTTCGAAAACCCTGTCCATGCCCAATTGACTCCGATTTGGCCGCCGTTAGAAGAGTCAGCATGTTGTCGGAGCAAGCATTTAACTCCATAATATTGGATAAGTACAAGTAACATTTTTTGAAAGTTTTACTTCTTCTATTAATGTATTGTATTTTTCAAGACTTAAACTTCGACAATTTTTACCAAGATTACTTTTCCTTTTATAAAATTCTTCATAAAATCTGGGAAACCATCATCATTGATATATTTTAATATTTAAATACAATAAAAGCAGCCCTGTATAGCTAATTTTTGAATACTAATTTAGAGGTGATGTTTGAAAGAATACACTAAATAATACGAATTTCCATATGCATGTGTTAAGATAAATCACTTATAATTAATTAAGTAGATAATGTAGTTACCTTTCAATTTTCTCTTCTTTCATTGTTAATCAACGTTTAATTGTAATAACTACAACTATAAAATCTCCTCGCAGTTAGAAACAAAGAAGAAATAAACTGACTAACTTTTTATGCGCGTTTTATATAATGCCTAGTCAGTTTATAATTTGTGCCTTATTTCATATATGGCGGAGCAGTTCCGGCAATATATATACCGGCTAGACAGTATATATATATTGCCCAATTTCATATATTGACTGTAATATATACCTACATTGGAAACACGGTTATTAACTATAAAAGCCAGGTTAAATATTTAGGCCAAATATTCCAAGACCACTTAAAGTGGTATTTATATATTAAACATACAAGCAATAACGCAAAAAAGTAGTGAATATCCTAACTACCCTTGCTACGAAATTAATTTTAACTTATTAAATGACCCTATAAAGATCCTAGATCTCAAAATAACAAACAGTGATATCATGATAAAACAGCAATTTTCTACAGCTACGAAAAAAATAAACACAAACTTTCATCTATACTCCCATCTTCCTAAGGTCATGAAATTGAATTCTAGTGAAGGATTCAATAATATTAAAGGATTTTAGAAATAACTGTAAAACCTTAGTACATAACAAAAAATATCAATATTATAAAACTCAAAACATTTAAATACTAAATGTTTTTCAGGATTTCCATATAAAAATAGAAGACATATTACGACAATAATAAGACTGCTCACTGGCCATTGTTTGATTAAAAATCATTTATACAAAATAAAAATTAAGATAATCCATATTGTGAATGTGGTGCGATGGAGAATCTGAATCACCTGTTTTTTTGTAATTTTACCAGAAATCTCAACCTGTATGAAGAATTCGTTGCTTTGAAATTCCCCACTCCTATCTTGATTTATTCTATTTAGTCCAAATCAAATGAGGAGTCATTGAAGTTGATCATGACTTTCCTCCACATAAATAAAATCCAACTATAATTGATAGTGAAGGTCACCATTATGTTTTCTATGTTTTTCTTTTTCTGTTCCCTAGTTCCCTAGAATACCCATCTGTGTTTGTCTTGTCCCAACATATCTGTGCATTAAGTTACCGAGATAAAATTTAAAAAATTATAAGTTACAGTCAGCGGCCGGTATGGGCCAGAGTCAGTATACTATACATGCGACAATCACTTATCTATGGGCCAGAGCCAGTCAACATCGAGACCACACCCAAATTGAGCAGTGCCAATAAACAAGCAAGCAGCAAGAGAGCACAGGCTAGGCACGATACACAATACACATACAACGGTAGTATGCTACGTTTAGAACATATAGTAAATAGGTTAGGTTAGGTTAGGAGTTTAGAATAGAACTCAATTTGGTAAAGTTTGCCCATTTTACCAGTGACGTCACCACTTCGTCGAAAAGAGAAGGTTGAGTTGAACATGTTCGAGTGGTACTCGTGTGTATTCGGGCTCCTTCGTATCTGTCAGCTGCCTTAGATTTAGCACAACCCGCGCAAATCTGAATGATCTGAATATCTACTTTAATTATTCGAATAACGCAAACTTTGAAACAAATAATTATTTGATATATATCAAACTAATTTTATTGAATATCAAAATGGCTTGTGCTTTAGATTTTTGTAAGAACTATCTTTTGAAAACCAAAGGAACAGAGATTAAATACCATCGTTTTCCGACAAAGAATGAAGAGCTATGTAAACTCTGGGAAATAGCTTGTCATAGAGATAATAGAATCAATCTGAAAAACGCTAGGTTAAAATATAATTATTGCAATAAATAGCGTGATCATCGTTTACAATTCATTTTAGCTCGAATATGTTCCATTCATTTCAAAGAGTATAGTTATGATGTTCCCCTAAAGCCAACCAGTTTTAATTATAATACTAGAAATGGTCGCTACTTAAAATCTGATGCTGTTCCAGAACTACATCTTTTTCAGCCTACAAGAAACAAGAAAATGATGATAAATGTGAAATTCAAGATAATTCCTGACAGCAGAGCAAACTTGCAAGTTAACGAAGCACAAACTCCAATAATACTCAACGATAATCTACTAGTATCGGAAGGAGTACCTGAAAAACAGAGGTGAGTTTTATTCTTGATTTGCTGAATTTAAGACATTTCTTGAGAAGAAGCTTACCTATTATATATGTATTTATATCGTAATTCTAGAACAGATGAAATAAACCATTTAAAAGAACAAAATTAATTATTAGAGAAGATGGATCTGGAACTTCGGGTGTAGATCGAGAAATATAAAGCGGCATTGTCATCTGTATTTACAAGTGGACAAATAAGAAAACTGATGAATCCGTCCACTAATAAAATAATACCGCAGAATAACCAACCAAGTCAGAAGTTTAACTGAAAGAGAGGTCCGATGTTGTCGCCTATGACCTTGAGCGCTTGAGCTATTTGAAAAGCCAGGGCTGGTCCAGAGAAAACATACCTTGGCTGGTCTCAGGCATGTTTCCAATATTTGAACATTCTCAGACAGGGTCGGCGTAGTATTTAAGTTATTAATAAATAATCCAAATCCATACTAATATCTATACAAGTAACTTTTTTTTATCGAATTTTTTAGATTTGCGCGGCTGACATAAGCTATATTTTATGTGTGTCTGGGCCTCCTAGGTTGAGGATTCCATATCTGTGATTCCCAAAGAAGTATCTCTATGAATTTTCGTAGATTTTTCGGTATATATTTGTGTGTAGTATGTCACTGGACTATTTTGTGAGAGTCTGTCAGTGCCACTGGAATTTAAAGGTGGAGGGTTCCATACCAGAAAATCGTTAAGACATTACGAGTAACGATTTTTCGTATGACCACAAAAATCTCGAAAATTACTTTTACGATTTCGATAAAAAAATATATAGATTTTTTTTATATTTTTATATTTAATAGAACTTTTAACTTTTAAACATTTGTCCATTGAAAATGAGTTTGTACAATCTCGAAATATGTCTCATTACTTAACATTTTAACCAACAATAACCTGTGGAGAAGACTTTGTTTCCTTTTCCTCTTGCCACTTCACTCCACTTTGAGAATGGACTTCTACATACATTATCAACATATAATTGTTGAATTTGAACTCGTCCGCCAGATGGGGGTCCAGATCTAAATGAATCGGTCGCAGTCAAATATCACTCCACTGGTTATCTCTGACTCCACCACCTTGCTTTTTTTGTTCGTTCTAAGGTGCGATCTTTTCTAAAAGCAGAGAACTTTTTGTAATTTGGCACCTGTTCTAGTGGAGCATCTGATGGACTTTCTGTTTTGAGATATTGGTTTATTTGCATGGGGGGTCAGCGTGGATAACAGAAATTGCTGTATTTGAAAATCGAGGTCGTGTTTAATAGTTTCTAAGTAGTATTTATAAAATGAGTATTTTTCATATTCCCATACAATGTTTGGAATTATGGTTGTACCCATCGCATCTAAAACATCTCTGAAAGATAAGAACATTGTAAATTTTACATGGATCAAACCCTACAAGTTACCTTTTTTCAGCAGTTACCGCGTCAACTTGCAATGTAGCTTTATAAACATCGGCTTGTTTTTTCGTAGTGCTGACGGATACTATTTCTAGTTTCGAATTTTCATTCAAGGCCTCCTTGTTTTGTCTGAGAATCAGCTGTTGAAGGTTATTTATTTCATAATTTTGTGAAAACCCAAACGACCGGTAAGCGGGGATGGAGATCTTTGATTTGTCGGGTATCATAATCAGCGAACAGTTTTTCTTATACCAGTTTCTTCAGTTCCTCCATTGCTTGTGTGCTTGACGTTCATGATGTTAATCTGCTCCTCAAGTGGATTGATGTTTTCTAGGACATCATTTTTTGTTCGGTTAAAGTACCATGATTTATGTTTTTGGGCTTGATAACAACGTTTGATGTTTAACTTTTAATTACTTCAGCAAACAATGATTGATTGAATCGGAGATGCGTTTACTCGGTTCACTCCTAGCAGATATTTGGTTCTATACGTCTTTGTGAAAAGATTGAATGAGAGTTTCGATGTCGCTTTCCCACTTTTCCAATGCAATGCATAATGGGCACTTATATTGTAAGCCAGGAATATTCGAGAATACATTCACAAAATCAGCAGGAATATTCAAACAGTCCAGATGATATAGTCCGGGACATATGACACTGGGCTTGGCCGACAATATTGTTGCGTATGCAGGTTCGCAGATAAGTGAGACTAATTTACAATTATTAAATAAACTTTATTTTCACTCGAAAATAAAAATTACAAATTCATTTTACTATTGAATATTCTTAGTAGCTTTGACTCTTCTATTAAACTTATTGCACACTATCTTTTACACTCTGTCTCATGCCGACAATTCTCCCGTATAAATACCCGAAAAAGATTCCAGATATTTCGAGCCGCCTCTTGTGTTTGATCACACCAGCTGCCACTGGACTTTCTCCTTTGTCGGCATCTTAGTGAGGATGCGGACATGCGGCCGTCGCACTCTTTGTCAGCGACCGCTTCTCGAGATCCCCATGGCTCACGCATAAGCATCAAAAGGACGCCGCCACTTTGTGGCCCAGTACCGAGGGCTGTACCCCTTGCACGTTACAATATCTTTTCAGAATAGACATCACACTTCGACATTTTAATGATATTTTATTCCTTTCATTATTTATGCACTTTTCCACATTAATGTAGTAAACACTATATGTTACATATATCTCCAGCCACTTTCCTGTTTTATATTAATTTGAAATTACGTTGAACTGCTTGTACTTAGTCTTTGTCTTTAATAAGGACAATAGCTGTAGCTCATCTCAACATGATTATTATACTTAGATAGTAGAAAATTCTTGTTAAGAACCGACCATGCATCCCTTCAGTGCACACTGCGATTCCAGAACCCGGAGGGTCAGGTAGCCAGATGGACCGAGAGGCTCCAAGAATTCGATTTCGAGAATCCGGATGGTACGAAGAACAGAAACAAGTAGTACCAATATAAAGAAGGGCTGAAAATTTGGAAGAGATCCACGGTGGGACCAATACAGATCATTTAGGCGGAGCTAAGACCTTGGAGAAACTCGAGAGATAGGTCACCTATCGCGATTCTCGATAGGTGTAGCAGGACCCTTGCCTAAAAGTGAAGCTGGAAACATACACATCATGGTGGACTACTTCAGCAAGTGGGTAGAAGCATACGCATTGCCAAACCAGGAATCCACAACTTTAGCTGACAGGAGATGCTGTTCTGTATAGCCGCTGTGAAACAAAAGTGAAGCCAATTTTTCTTCGGCCGCCACAGATTAAACAGGGAACAGATGCGACACTCACGACAGGGAAACGAAAATGTGAGAAACATAAAATACTACCAGCAATTACAAAGATTTAAAGGGACAATCGTTAACATTCGACAAATACCGCATTGGGATTGGCTAGTAGAGAGGTATGGCTTCAGCCCGTGGCAACTCTTATGGGAAAATTTTGACCTTAAGTTTCCAAAGTGTACCGATTGATCGCTAGTATCGCTTCCGACAATTAATGGCGGTAACATTTAAATACGTAAATGTTCTATTATAAATATGTTATCTGTCTAACACCTCTAACCTCATTTTTCTGAAGCGTTGTGTGTATTTGTAATTGTGATATATTTTCTCTGGTTTTGTAGCTTTTGGATGTTTTGAAGGTACGTATCTGAGAAATGAGAGAATATGCACGTTTTCTCAGCAATTATCTGTTGTTGAATGTGAATTTTATTCTCTATTACAATTTTAGTATCTTATTCTTATCATTCGTATCTCATTTATTTCAGTGTTCGTAAGGCTCAGTGCCAAGAAAATACCACTAAAGATATGCTGTAAGGCTGCCGAGAAAGCTGGTTAAACCCAGGAGAACATTTGTAATTAGGTATGGCATGATGAAAATACGAAAGAAAATGGAGAGCAACGCAATTTATATATACAAAGTTTTCAAGCAGGTTCATCTTAAAACTGGAATATTAAGCAAAGTTATGTGTATCATGAATAGCTTTTTGATTGACATTTTCGAACGTATTGTTGCTTAAGCTTTCCGTCAAGCTCATTATATAGAGATCAGAGTAAACAAAAGAGATCGCAAATAACATGTAGGAAATAACTGTTAATCTACTTCTACCAAGTAAATTAGCGTACCAAGTTGTAGGTGAAAGAACCAACTAGTACTCCGGTGAAGCTAAAAATATAGAAAAGTTGTTGGATGTGAATGTTATTCTCTATTTCTATTTTAGTATTTTATTCTTATCATTCGTATCTCATTTATTTCAGTGTTGGTATGGCTCAGTGGCAAGAAAATGCTACTAAAGACATGCTGTAAGGCCGTAAGGCTGCCGAGAAAGCTGATAAAACCCAGGAAAACATTTGTAATTAGGTATGGCATGAAGAAAATACGAAGGAAAATGGAGAGCAACCCAATTTATATATACCAAGTATTCAAGCAAGTTCATCCTAAAACTGGAATATTAAGCAAAGATATGTGTATCATGAATAGCTTTTTGATTGACATTTTCTAAAAATATAGAAAAGTTGTCGAATGTGAATTTTATTCTCTATTTCTATTTTAGTATTTGATTCTTATCATTCGTATCTCATTTATTTCAGTGTTGGTATGGCTCAGTGGCAAGAAAATGCCACTAAATATATGCTGTAAGGCATGTTTGGTAGTTTATAATGTATTGCTGTTTAAGATTGTCGTCTAGCTCATTATACAAAGAGATCAGAGAATACTCAATAGATCCCTAATAAAATAGACGGCTATTACAGTTCCACTTCAGAGAACGTTTAAATTTGATTGTTTGTCATGCTTCTCTCATTCAGCCCAGATCTGTAATAATGTATTTTTTATTGCAGTGAAATGGTGGTGCACAAGGCAAAATCGAATGCTTGCAGATGAACAACGGAAGAAGAAGGATGTGACAAAAGTAAAACACCTCAAAGGCATTTGAAGAATCTAGTTTCCGAGTCCTGGTGGTATAGAAATATTATAATGAGTGCATAAATGTGAGTATAGCTGAATTTTGCTTGTAATTATTTCAGTTTACTTGTAATATACGGTGCAGATGTTTGAAATTTGTTTTTTTTTATTTACATGTCTAATTGAGGAGCAACGGAAGAAGGCTGAAGGAGAAATGGAGCAATGCAAAATGCAAGGGCAGATGAAGTATCCATTGTCCGAGTCCTGGTGGTGTAGAGAGCATTATGAGTGCATCAATGTGAGTATGGCTGAATTTTGCTTATAATTATTTCAGTTTACTTGTAATATACGGCGCAGATGTTTAATGTTTTATTTTTATTTATATGTCTAATTGAGGAGCAGAGGAAGAGGACTGAAGAAGAAATGGAGCAATGCAAGGGCATATGAAGTATCCAGCGTCCGGGTACTGGTGGTGTTATAAGTGCTTAACAAAAGCAGTTATTTAGACAGTGCTCTGGGTAATAATTTATTATAATAATAAGTATATTATATAAGTATATTGTTATAGTAAGTAATGTATGTTGATGTTCACATAGGCGACCTTCAAGTTATTAAAAAAATTACTTCTCACTTTTCGTGTATTTATTATGACTTTATTAATTCCCCTTAGACATAGTGAAAGGAGTGAAACTTTCAGAAATTGTTGGAGAACACTTAATAAAAAATCTATGCTGCATTCATATAATGTTTTTTAACTTTCTTCAACAATTTCTGAATGTTTTATTCCTTTCTCTACTTTGCGCTACTTTTATATTCCACTGTTAATTTGAATGTCCGATTTAAATCTGCCGCCACACTTAACTTCGTGAGTGTACCGATTGAGCGCTAGTGTACTCAAGGTCAAAACATGGTCAAAAAGATTAACATGGGAGTTACCATTCTCTTGGAGGTATGTTTTCTCTGGGTATGGCACCCCACGTCACAGAAGGAATATAAAAATCTAACGATATTAGTCTATGGTTATATACTCTGAATTTGAATCATTGATTTTTGAATATAAAATATAGTTATTTATTATTTATCCTGTACCAGTGGAGCGTATAACGGACAGTGGATACTTTGAAGCCAAATAAGAATAAATGGGGTAGTGTATACTATATATACATAAAAATTTTAGGTACTAGCTATTATTACAGAAGTCAAGAATGCAATTTACATTATTATTCTTTGGATTTTCAATAGTGGACGTGGGAATTAAAAAAAAAGTAGAAGACTAAGTATTTTTATTTAAGTAAAGTTCTTATTTCAATATCTTTATGTACATTTTAGAATAGTTTAGGTTTTGGATTATACCAAGGATTTTTATGTTCTATTTATAAAATAAAAAAAATTGTGCAACAATCTGTCTTCTTCCTTCTTCTTATTTATTTTTAAATATCCTTAATGTACAGCCTTCGACTTGTTACAATTTTATATATACCTATAAGTATAGATATAGATTAAATAAAAATGAAGCTTCACACAAAACTATCTTCATTATTGCTCTATACTTACTTCCTACCAGGATTTAAAGTGCCAAGGTCACCAGACAGAATCATCGAATATCGAACGTGCCGACGCTTAGTGTCGCATCCTTATAAATATTTAATCTGTGCCTTGGTGTTTCCAGCTTATTTTAATTTTCATTTTTTGTGCTATTTTTTAATGAAAACGACGATTTTTTTTAGCATAACACAATGGTGAAATGCGTATGGCTCTTGGATACTGTTGAAAAAAGAATATGGCGTTACGTCCATTGGCGGGCCTCATTTGGCTTTACTTGCTCTCCTTGGTATTTCCATACTTTAAGATTTTAAGAAAATAGCTCCATTTGTTGGTGACAATGATGAGGCACAGGCAAGAGAACTTACTCTGCCTGCCTACTCTGACACGGCTAAAGCTAGGTTTGGCGTGACTCAAGAGGAGCACACTGTGTTGCCAGAGATCTGCAAATTTCCCGAGGAATCGCCAAAGCTTTCTAGAGTGGCAAAAGTGCCAGAGGCGAATCATCTACCAGGTATCCAAGGAGTCGTCGTACTTAAAACCATCCTATAGGTCTGTCTGGGAAACGCTTCTGAGTCTCAGGGAAAGACTGTTGGTTGACAACATTTTAAAATTGGTCATTCCAAAGCTGGCCTGCGGATTGGATAATTATCAGGATTATGCTGGAAGTTCTCTTCAGGTTCACAGGCATAGAGATTTTATTATGCTGTTTTTTAACGTAATTTCTTGTGCAAGAAGGGTATCCATTGCCGCTTTAGACATGGTCTAAACGATCTTAAGGAGAGGGTAGTGTAATGTTACCCAGATCCACTTCACTTCGCTCTGCGAATGCGAAGCCTCTGGTTCACTGCTTGCTGTGGAAGAGCCTAGATGCCACACAAAATGTCTTACTTTAGCAAGGAGCGCAATCGGCATGCGTCGGAAGGATTCGAGAAGCATCTCAGCGTCTATCTAACCTAAACGGAGTGCTAACCAAGCGAAATAAATTGTAAATAGTTAGTTAGTTACTGATGAACAGAAGTGAATACAAATTGTAATACGAGTGTGTGAATTTTCGTCATATCAAATAAATAGACTTTATTAATTAGCGTGTATATGAATTTCAAACCACATAAGAACCAAGAACATTACAATAGTGTACTGAAAATTAAGGGTTCTATTCAATACCATTGAATAGTTAATTAGGAAAAACGAAAATTCCTCTATTTACAACAAACAACAAAAAGCAAGAGAAGGAATTTCACTTGGAATGAGCATGGAATGCCAAGGATCTGTCCAGATGAAACCCATGTGTTACGGAGTGTGAGGAATAGTTAAATGCACTTCAAATAAGTGAAAAAAGGATGGATCAATCTAATTTCCTATACCTATAAACTGCAAATATCATATGACGGGCAGTTCATTTCTCCTAGAGACCTCGTAAAACAAAAATCAGCGAGATTCGAAATCCAATTGTTACCAGCTGAATCATCGAAGAAGAAGAAGACGACATCTGCAACCAGACCAGCTTGCACGTGGATTGATAATTTGCTATCAAATTATATTGCCAGTGGCGTACCAAAACAATATTTTTGGGAAAATAAAACTCTGAAACCGGAAAGTTGTGTTTTCTTGTTATTTTGACAAAGCCGAAAGGATCCCGAACTGCAATTCAGTTCAATAGGTTAACAGAAGAATACGTTTTTGTTTGATTACTTAATTGAGCTTTGTAATTTGTATTCTAATTAAAATACTAAATAATAAAGCGGAGGCTGATTACAGAATATAATTGCAAAGCTAAGTTTGTAAAGCAAGAAGTCAAAAAGTTTCTAATAAAAATTTCAAGAATTTTTTCACGTAAAAAAACCACCTCGAGATTTTTGCTAATATTTACGTTTTGGGTTTCCTAGATCACGAAAATCATGGTATCTCAACTCCGTCGGCCTGTCTGTCTGTTGGCGTTGTAGCTCAAACGGCTTGACCTAGGACAACGAATTTTGGTATGCATATTGAAGGACTACCAGCGAGGCAATGTTTTCGTTAATCATATATACAGGATGTCCAAAATATCAAGTGTCAATATAAGACCGGTAGAAGCGACGAGGTTGTTTCCATCTCGAAGCGAGGTGGTTTGTCGAGGGAAGTCATAGGTAAAGGCTTTTACCAATTTTTTGGTTTCATTTACCTGATATTATTTACACCTTACATATTTTTCCTGACGTTCATATCCGCAAAATATTCGTATGAATTCTGCGAATGCGAATATCAAGAACTATGCGAATACGAATATTAGCTACATCACTAACGTAAATAACAAAACATACATACACCTCCCAGACCTTTAGCTAATGAAAAGGTAACCCTTATTTGATTTCGATAAAATGAGCCGTTTGACAAATAAGGTAGTTTAGTGGGAGAATAATTGTTAGTTTCACTCATATTGTGTATTTCCAGTAACTTAATAAATCTGACGCATTGCAATCTTAAATTTATTTTTTTTAGTATCATTTTTTTCCTTACCTGCAGTGTATCGATAAAATAGAAAACATCTCCCAAACTAATTATTCTATAGAATTCAAATAAGTGTAAATTCTTGTTCAAGGTCTGGGAAAGCCATTTTCATACAGAATCTTGAATCCGTCCCTGTCTTCAATGCTGTCGATCTGCTTATAGTTAATTTCATAATAATCTCATAGATTACTTTATAAGAATTTTTAAAATTTTATTCCGATCAAAAGGACCGTATTAATAGAATTACTTAAGAACGTTTCCAAAAAGACACCACTAGAAATTTTCAAAATTAGGATGTGAGTAACTACTCACAGGAGGAGGCTTCCTCAATAAGAATAATGGGCCACACAGGTTGGAGCACATTTTTTAACACGATTGAATCCACACTGAAGAATATATCATGATTCAAAATCATTTATCAAGCGTTGGCTTTCCGGTTACGTTGCCTAGCAACGTATTGTTTCAACTTTGAATCAAATAATTCTTCAGAGTGGTCATTAAACCAGTATTTCACGTGATTCGAGCACGTCTATTTTCTGCTTCATAAATGCTGTAGAAGATACAAGCTCTCGTGCTTCGGAGGGTACGTAAAGCCGTCGGCTCCACTAGGTTGGGTTAAAGATGCATTTGGTGCCGGGACATCCTAAGGACTGTCCGGCAAATAACGCCATACGCGTAATAAAAAAAATGTATGCTGTTTTTCAAAACAACCGTAGAGTCTTACATTAAGATATAAGAGATATTGTTGTAGTATCGGTAAGGTTTTCTTATGCGCCTATACTATATAGTTAAATAGACCATTTTTAGATATCTTTTTTACAATTTCTTAAGCTGGTAAGTTTCAAGAACAACTTCCCGATATCGAAATTTTATATTGTTGAATTTGCTTGTAAACTTACCTTACTGGGCCTAATCATACAAGAAGTTTCAAAAAATCAACAAAAGGATCAATGAATAAATTCGAGTATTTTTGATCTGTAGATTTTATTTGTAAATGAGACATAAATATACCTTGTTACTGACTTATAGTCAGTGGGATTTTTTCTTTTTCTTTTTTGTGGGGTATTGCCTTAATGAAGGTATATAAGAAAATAATCTTTTTGGTTAATAGAAGAGTATTAAAAAACAATAGATGTTACAAATACATATATGTAATGTGTTCTATAAAATACAAAATTCTCAATCGGTATCTTGTATCTCTATTTATTTTTCAATAATTCAATTCTGGCAGAATCAAGTTTTTCTTTCAGGCGAGTTGGACCAAGAAGAAGCTCTTTGTTCTCGATCTCTTGGTAGAGACCAAGATTTTGATCTCTCCCTTCCCTCAGTTCGTTGTTGCTGTAATTGTTGCGGTGTCATAAATTTTGAACTATCCACCGACTTATCTCTAGATCGTGAACGATCTTTTGATCTGGATTTGCCCCTTTGCTTCCTCTTTTTGCTTCTTGACCGATCTGATCGTTCTCTGGATTTATTTCTTTTGTTTGATTTCGATTTGGATCTGGAGTATGATCTTTCTCTTGAATATGATCTTGAGTATTTTCTGTGTCTCGAGCTCGAACTGCTTCGAGATGAGGATGACGAATATGAACGTCGTCTTCCAGATTGAGAGCGTGATCGGCTGCTACGGGATCTTCTACGAGGCGAGTGGGATCGAGATCTACGTGATCGCACATTGTCATGGCCGCCATCACAGTCGGGTGAATACTGATTATGTCTACCTCCTCCACGGAATCCACCCCTGAAACGTGGGTGATAATTTCCTCTTCTTCTATTGTAGGAACCTCCTGTGTATTATAGATATTATTTTCAATTATCAAACTAAAACTATTTCTACAGAAATAATTGATAATATTTTTGAATTTTCGTAAAAATGATCGACTGTTTCTATTAGATTTCTCATTGATATTTAAAGTTAAATTTATTTGAAATATCACCTCTAGAAGGACCTGGCATAACGGGATATCTAGAAAAAGCTCTGCCTCTGTACCCGTAACCTCTCAATAGATATGGATCCATGTAATCAGCGTATAATGGACCTGGAGCCAAAGGATACGGGTAACTTAACCATGGAGGATTGTACAAAAGTTCTGGGTATTTTTCCAATACTGAATTCGATGGCCTTTGATCTACAATAGATAAAAGATATTTGTTCGTTAATTAATACTTGAAATAACAGGTAAAAATACCTATTTTACTTCTAGATAGGATTTAGAAGAAAAATTATTCTCTACATTTAATAAATCGGTTGGGGTTCTCTCGATGTTTGCGTACTACGTGAAACTCATAGTTTTAATGAAACTGGTCATATTGATAGCTATATCCTGAGTCGATTTATTTGATCGCAGAGAGGAGCTTTTCTACAAGAAAAAGTAGCAAGTACGAGTCAACCTCATACCCCGAGGGTTCCTTAAATTTACATTCTAGAATAGCATACATACAGGGATTTTATAGTATGTATTAATAACAGTGATAGAAATATATTTGTATAAATAAAAGAATTTATTCTCAGGAATATGTTCTATTTTCATCATTATATTAAATAAATTATTTTATTAATACATTAAAGATTGAAAAAGGTGCTCACAGTAGGATTTAAGTTTAAAATTGCCACTTCCAAAAATAGAATATATAACTCTGGTGACTCCTTCACCACTGGGCTATAAAAGCAAAACATCAAGTTTATATAGCTGATATATGAAAGATACAACCATTCTATTTATGAAGCTTTATCATAATATGGTTTATGGCTCAAATTAATTTGAAAGAGAGAACAGTTCTTCAGCAACCGTACCACCGGTCTTCAACGCACTACCGGTCTCGACCATATTCACCGTACTGCCTCACTCGACTGCACTATACTGACTCACTGACTGACTGAGTGACTACTGCACCGGACTGACTGACTGTGCTCCGCAGCAAATCCTCTCCAATATATAGGCAAGCCCGCTCCATCTAGAAAGTTTTCACCGACATCTTCCAACGCACCAACAGCGCGAACTCACGAGATGTTTCGTAATATAATCTTGACCTTGGCATGTATCGGTGACCAATAGTAGTATGTCTTACATTCATACCACCCGGGCCCCACCAACGTCTGTACTCGTCAAGATGCTCCGCCCTCTAACAAATCGCACACGCCTCCAATCCGAATGGCGTCGACACTATATCCCAAATGCATGACAATATTTAATATCTGACCGATGTTTCCAATTAGAATTACCATTTCTCAAGAAAGATTGTCGATATTGTGAAAAATAAAGGTAAGTGCCTTACACTTGAGTAAAATTTATATATAGTAATGGTCGCCCAGTGGTCGAAATTCGACCGTAATTCATATTTTTTTAAATTCAAACGTTAATGAGTTTTTTTGACAACGATATAATAATTGCATATAATTTTGTTCTATTATGTCAGTTGCAAGCTTGTACATAATGATAGTAACAGTTCAAAAAACATTGTAATGTTTCGACTTCAACGCCGGTAATATTACTCTACTCTTATGACAAAATGGAAAGAATGCAAACTTTCACAAAAGTGAATTTAGATTCGAAATGTTTTCCCTTGCAAAACCTGCTTTGTAAATGCATTAATACACTATCAAAAGAATTAAAATTTCTCGAAATGATATCAAGTGCGCATTTAAATGTTTCCCTCAAAATAATTACATCACTTTGTATACACTATTCACAATATTTAAAATTGCGTTTGGCCAGGGTTGTCATTCACGAATAAAACAATATGACTTGCCTGACTAGTTGACTTCGCATTGCAATTGGGTTCATTATGCAACACAAGACACTGCTACCACGTAATTTAATTTCAAATAATAACGCATAATACATCAAAATTCTAACTGTGTGCACTGCTTCACCATAATATAAACTTTCACTATGCCAAATCCAATACTCCTTCGTGCAGGTTTTATGCCTTGAAAATCGTCTACAATCAAGTATTTATATATAGATATATCGACAAACCTCGATTCGATGGAAAAAGATTGTAGAATAAAAATATTTTTCATATAGTGCCAACGTATATCAGTATATTGAGGGATAAAAACTATCCCATCTCTCAACTGCTTGGCGATAAGGGAAATTGTGCTCATCTGTATCTTCTTTTGCGATGAGAGATATTTCGAGGCTTCTAGTTATTGGAGTTGAAAAAGGGTTAAATCCAGAAAAGCCAAAACGCTCCAAAGTTATATTGGCGAATCTTTTTTACTTCTATTGATGATACTCATCTTCTGCTCAATTTCAAGTCCCAAAAAATATGTTGCAATCATGAATCCTGACTTCCAATACTCTTCTGAATATTTTCAAGTATTGGGAATTGGTTGCCGTTTCATCGCCGGTCCAGTTCATCACAGAACCAGTTCACTGGGATGTCGTTTATAAAGTTATTTTAGTATTAGATATTCAGGATGTTTTTAGATATTCATAAGAACATGACATAGCAGTTATGATGTTGTTTTATTTTATATTTGACATTAGCAATATTTATATTTTATATACAGTATATGAATGTATGCACATATATAAAAATATTTGCCCCCTTATAGAACTATCAACACAATATTATAACACACTCCCTTAAGAGGGTAAATATAGAAACAAACAATATTAAGTAAACAGCATATGAGAACATAAAAAATGATTAACATAACAAAATCTTGATGTAAAGTCTTGACGTACACTTTAACAAATGCAAAAATATAGCATATAAAAGCAAATCACTAGTTGTCTTTGCACGTCACAGGTATTAACACTCTTCTGTCTAGTGCACCAGAATACTCTTGTAATAATTGAACTTAATAGCTGGCAAAGGTTTATTGGAAATGTCAGCCAACTGTTTATCAGTTTGACAGTACTTCAAATCAAACCAACCTTGTTTCATTTCATCGGAAATAAAATGGTATCTTACTTCGATATGCTTACTGTTTCTTGAGATTTGTCCAGATTTTATCATTTTTATAGCTGACTGGTTGTCAAAATTCAAACTGGTGTTTATTTTGTAAGTTCTTCTAATATATTCTTGATGTATTTCATTTCTTTTACACATTGCGCTGCTACAATGTATTCGGCTTCAGTAGTTGAGAGTGCAACTATTTTTTGTTTTCTTGAGCACCAAGAAATCGGTGATCCACCGAATAAAATGAGGTATCCAGTTGTACTTTTTCTTGTTGTTGGATCACCCGCATAGTCTGAATCAGAATAGGCTTGTAGACTGCGGTTCTTCTCAGATGGAAAATAAATTCCACTCCCTGGATCTCCATTCAGATATCTTAAAGTTCTCTTCACATTATCATAATCTTGATCAGTTGGGTTATTCAGTGCACGACTCATAATTAACCTCAAACGCCAAATCTGGTCGTGTCTTGCATGTTAAATAGAGCAAACTTCCTAGAGCTTCATCGTATTTGTAATTCCATATCTTCTTAGTAATTTCAGTTTTTCCTTGTAATGCAATTGGTGTATCTATTTTCTTGGAATCTGACATTCCAAACTTAGCAACTATCTTTTTGGCATATTTCTCTTGGCACAATAATATTCCTTTTTCATTTCTTGATATTTCCATACCAAGGTAATTTCTTGGATAATTTTCCACGGTCACTTCAAATTAAAATCAAATTTCACTCATATTTTCACCAATGACGAGTCCATCATCTACATGGATTCCCATAAATAACTTCTTGTTATTGCTTTTGAATACAGACTGGTCGGTTTTTAAAGAGATCAGACCATGTGACTTGAGAAAATCAGTTAGTCTTTGGTTCCACTTTTGAGAGGCTTGTCTCAAGCCATAGAGAGCTTTCTTGAGGAGACATATTTTCCCAGATTCAGTGAAGCCTTCTAGTACTTGCATATAAATTTTTTCATCCAAAAAGCCATTTAAGAACGCTGTCTTGATGTCAAAAGTAATAATATAATAATTTTCTTGAGCTGCGAGTGCAAATAACAGCCTCAATGTTGTGGCTTGTACGACTGAGCTATAAATATCAGAACAATCCAAAAAATCTTTTCTTTGTTGACATTCTCTGTCAACCAGGCGAGCATTGTAGATACCATTGTCCTTCTTCTTAAAAACCCAGCGTGTCGTTATTACTTGTTTTCCTACTGCTTGCTTCTCATCAACTAATTCCCAAACACAATTTTTCTTGAGGGATCGTTTTTCTTCATTTATTGCTTGTTGCCATTTATCTTTGCATACATTCAGTATATGACATATTTGTTTCTTCTGAAGTAAGAAATGTCTCGTGTCTTGGTTTGTATGTTTCAGGTACTTCATAGTCTTGGTATCACTGAGGGAATACTCTTGGTCTTTGTGGGCATACTGCGGGTTGTTCATCTTCTGAATCAGAGTCTTGTTCTTCCTCTATTGTTTTTTCACGTTTATCATTTTGGTTATTATTTTCTTGTTCATTTATTTCTTCTTCCGAATCAAAATCTTCGACTGTAATGACAGGTTCTTCAGATTTTTGTTCCTCAAAATTTGTGGTAAATTCCACATCTCTTGATATGTATGTAGAGCGAGTGAAATGGTTCCAAATTCTGTAACCATTTACAGAATAGCCAACGAAAACATCTTTTTGGCTTCTAGGATCCAGCTTTTTTAGATAGCCCAAATTTTTAGTATACACTGTCTGACCAAATTCTTCCAGTCCAGACACATCAGGTCTTCTTCCATGCCACATTTCGTAAGGTGTAACTTCAAATGCTTTTGTCACACTTCTATTCAGTAAGTATGCAGCAGTTTGTACTACAAAACCCCAAAACTTGTTATTAAGTTTGGATGCATGTAACATGGCACGAACCTTATCCATCAGAGTTCTATTGACTCTCTCCGCTCTGCCATTTTGCTGTGAAGTATAATTTATTGTATATTCGATGACAATACCTCTGTCTTTACACCATTGTTTAAAGTTGTTGCTGCTAAATTCACCACCTCTATCACATCTTACTCTTTCAGTTTTTAGGTTGAAATGTGCTTCAGCCTCCAGAATATACTCTCTCTTCTTCTGTTTCTCCTTTTGTATGTAGCAGATAAATCTTAAGGAAGTGGGTATAGTCATCCATCACTGTCAAAAAATATGCTTCATTTACATATGTTGTTGGAGAGATTTTACCACAGACATCTGTATGGAGAATTTCTAATGGTCTAGTGGCTTTAGTTCTCTCTAGACAAAAAGGTTTTTTTGTCTTCTTGCTTATGATGCAAGATTCACATATTTTTTTATTTTTTATTCTCTTAATATCGTTATCTATTCCATCATACAAATCAGGAATTCTTTGCAAATTTATTATGCCACTTAATGACTTTCTCTTGCTGTGTCAATAATGCTTCATGAGAGTTTTGGTTTTTTATATCTATTTCCCATAAGCCTTGGTTTGTTTTCTTGCATTCAAGCACAATATCACCATCAACAATGTCAATTTTGCCATTGTGAATTACTCTCACTGACTTGTCGAAAATGGCGATTCCACCATTTTCCGTTACAACATTTATTGACAGCAAGTTTCTGCTTAGACCAGGAAGATGTAATACTTTTGTGAGTTTAACTTCTTCAGAATTAACTTCACCAGAGAGATTTGATACAAGTTTCTCTCCTTTAGCAATACCAACATTTATTTTTTCTACATGTTTGAGGTCACTTAAGATTGCATCTTTGACAAAATGACCTGTAGCACCAGTGTCTGCGACAAAAGT
Source organism: Crioceris asparagi (assembly GCA_958507055.1). NCBI lineage: Eukaryota > Metazoa > Arthropoda > Insecta > Coleoptera > Chrysomelidae > Crioceris > Crioceris asparagi. The sequence continues at coordinate 51,121,876 of OY293827.1, forward strand.
ATAATCTGATTTACTACTGAACAAAGCACACTTATTCTTATCTGCATGATAAGTTATGTAAGCCACTTTTTCATTATTATTCTTTTTTGCTTCATGTTCTTGTTTGTAGCGACAATTTTCAGAGAAGTTATTAGTTTTCTTGCAGTAAACACATGGATTAAGGAAAGTTATAGGATTTCTTCTGAGACTTGTGTTACGGTAGACCGTAAGATCTTACGGCCGAACGTTAGGCGGACATAAAGTTGGACAATGTTCAACTTTACGTGCGGCTTATGGGAAATTTATGAACATTTTTAGGGGATTTGGATTTCTTGGGTTGAATTATTCCTCGGTTGGTAAGTATCGGTTCGCATTCTTGTATATTTAAAGAATCATGAAGTTTTAGTTCTAGTATTAAACGTCGGTATTCACTTTTCTTTTCTTGATCCCTGTTTACTGGACGCACACTCCATTGCCTAGGTTTTTTAACACAATATCTTCCTTGTACTATATGCACTGCTAATAACAAAACCAATAACTGCATTTCCAACTCCATGGCGTTAAAGTTTGTGTACCTACACCAGTGAAAACACTCAGATGAACTATAGCTATCAAATTATTTCACGGATGCGTAGCAACAAAGTTTTTACGTTCATTATAAATAGAAAAATGTTAATGTTTTGTGATATCTATATAACTGTCCTTGAACCAATTTAGTAATGGTCTGCTAGTAATTCGTTCGCGAGTGATTCAACGCATTCATCTAAATCAACAATGGCAACCTACGCTAAGACAATCACGTTCAAATTCGTTCATTCTTTTCTAACAATCAATAATTGGTTCTTAATTTACATTATTTTATTGGAATTTTTCTTTTCATCTAAATAGAAGATTCTTTATTGTCCTTCCTTTTTAATTTATGTACTTCTTATCTTATCTAAATTGTATGTTCTTTTAATAGTATAGAAAATAACTACGATAATAAACTGGCCAAAAATGAATTAGCCGCCGAAATGTCTTGACGATGAACAGGCCACGATGCAACGTTATAGACCCGACAACACATTCAGGAGTATAAATTCTACAATATTCATCCCCCATTCGGGACAGGCGACGGCCTGGTTTCCGTTGTTTCATGTAAATGGTTTCATCCAACTCGTAGAATGTACAGCACTGCTGCTCAACTCTATGCCCGCGCAAGCAAGCCTGAAAATAGCCATCAAGTGAAAACACAAGATATACAAATTTTTGTGAATCAGTTCGACAGAAATAATTACTTATCTTGCCAATGTCCAGTTAGAGCTCACTGAACTCCAAAATCAGTTTGTACTAAAAAAACCTTTCTCCGAAAGCATAACATTCCACAGAAGATTTTTCAAATTTCTGGAAATTAGTACTGTTGGAGCCAGAAGGAAGATATGTTCTTATTAATTTTTATAGAATACTTTTGACGGGGTAAAAAAAAGTTTAAGATTTGGTACAATTTGATATTTTGTCAAGTTCAGATTTGTATTATCAAATTGATAATAAAAAAGTACAAATACAGATGAAAAGGCTATACTTAATTTAGTAAAAATAGCTATTACATTGGACCTTCGAGATATATTTGAACCACTATGGAACAAAAAGATGAAGCAGAAAGAACAAAACTTTCGAAAGTACGAAGAAGTGAGACGTGCAACAAAGGAATCCCACCACTGAAGTATGTAGATACAGACAATCCAAAACTTAGTTCAAGTGTAGCCCTTGAGGAAAATGGTTATACAAGTCCTGTAGAAAAAGTCGCGCCTATGAAAAATGTGCAAGAGAAGATTCCTAATATTATTACTGAAGGAAGTGTGCAATCAGTTATATATAATAAACATAGTAAGGGTATGTCTACCAAATCGAAAACTTCAACTATTTCTAGATTGAATCTTACGAATATCATGAAAAGACAAAAAGAACTTGATGAAAAAGAATAGAGGGAAAAGTTCAAAGCCCTAGAAAGGAATTAAGGAAGCCGAAATTCAAAGAAAATTAGCAGAAAGAAGTGAAGAAAATCAAGCGTTTTCCCAACGTTTATATGAAGGTCCTTCAATTGTAAAAATCTGGGTTAATAATTCAAAAAAGTGTATAGAAATGAAGCAAGCCAATTTAGAAGAAAAGGAAAATTCAGAATTCATACTTTTTTAAAATGCGAAATCTCCCTCAGTTTTCTGGTGATCTTTCAGAATGGCCTATTTTTATAAATGAGTACAAAAGATCTTCAGAAGAACTACATTTATCTGATCAAGACAATTTGATACGTTTGGACAAAGCTATCTAAAGCAAGAGACACTGTCAAGGCACTACTCATATCTCCAAGAAATGTTACAAAAATTATTAAAATATTAGAAATGAACTTTGGAAGAACAGATTGGATAATCCTTTTCTTGATCGAGGAAAGTAAGAAAGGTGAACATCGTGAAAGAAGACAGATTGGATTCTTGGATTCAGTTCTCTAATACTATAAATAATATAGCCACAACCATGAAAAATGTGAATTCTTCCTCTCATCTTTTCAATCCAGAATTATTAGCAGTTATGTTAGAGAAACTGCCTACCATTCAGAAATTCTCTTAGTGCTATCAGTAACAGATGTAGCTCAAACAAACCTTTTCATAGAAAGGAAACCGTAATGGTTTCCAAAAAGAACAATGGACAGAAAACTGAGCATGAATGTATTTTCTGTAAAAGTTCCGGCCATACGATTGTCCAATACACCAAATTCATAAATCTTCCAGTAGCAAAAAGAAGAGACAATATTTGAAGCTGTGTTTCCTTTGCCTCAAAGTGGGTCACATGGCTACAAAGTGCTTCTTAAAATCCAGATGTCTCAAGGATGGAAGACATAACTCCCTTCTTCATACCCAAAGCAATAAACAGAATGTACAAGATGTTGGATTTACTAACAGTAGAGAAAGTGATTCCACTACAATAAATTTGTCTGCAGATTTTTGTGTTAGTTTAACCAGTAATTACACACCAAAAGAAAATGAAACTACTTCAATAATTATAAGGGGACCTGCAGGAGAAATCAGAACATATTGTCTTTTTGATGAATGGTCGACGTGCACTATAATTGAAAATGATTTGACCAGTAGACTACAACTTCCTGGTCCTGTCGTACCCCTTTGTTTCCAGTGGACAAATGAGATAACCCACTATGAAGATCAATCAAAAAAGGTTTCCCTTGACATTGCTGCCGATAAAACTACTCCAGTATTTTTTAAACTAAAACAAGTCAGAACTGTAAAAAAAGTTGACTCCCTAGACAGATTGGATTGGATATTGAAGTTCTTGCAAGGAGGTTTCCCTATCTGGATCAGAATATTTTGGAGTCCACTGAGAATGTTAAACCGGAGCTGTTGATGGGACAAGACAATTGTGGTCTAATTGTACCGACATATCATCATTCAACCCAAACTGAATCAGCCCATAATGTCCTCATCAAAGTTATGTTGGACACTTCATGGACCTATTGATGAAAGCAACCATGAACATTTCATAGCCCATATTAGTCTATGCTGCCGTCAAGTTGGAAATGAAGCACTGCATCAGTTGGTTAAAGACAGCTTTCGCTTGGAAGCTTTTGGTGTTAAAATGCAGAATCATGTCAAGTCAGTAGAAGACAAGAGAGCTGTGGAGATCATGGAAAAAAGTTGGGAATCATTCTGAGGTTGGACACTTATGGAAGAAGGAAAGTTGTTCATTACCACCAAGCTAAGATAATGCAATGAAAAGATTGTATTGTATGGAAAGAAAAATGGACAAGGATTCCGAATTTGCTGCCCAATACGACAAAAATTGCCGAATACGTCAAAAAAGGTTACGCTGATAAGTTGAGCCCTGAAGAAATATCAAATAATAAAAGAACTTAGTATCTTCCACATTTTGCTGTTTGGAATATTAATAAGCCTGGAAAGATCAGACTCGTTTTCGATGTTGCATCAAAATCACGAGGTTTTTGTCTCAATGATTTTCTCTACCAAGGTCCAGATTATGTCCCATCCCTAATTTCTGTATTGTGGCGATTCAGACAGAACAAAATTGTATTTGGGAGAGACATCGAGGTAAAGTTTCACCAGGTCCATATCATTGAGGAAGACAGATGTGCACAGCTGTTCCTTTGGCGTGGTATGGAATGAAATAAAAATCCAGATGTCTATATCATGAAATCCATGGTGTTTGGTGCTGTTTTTTCACCGTCTGTGTCATAATTCGTCAAGAATAAAAATGCTGCCGCATTCGAACGTCAACATATAGGGACTATGAGAGCTGAAGAAAGACAACATTAAGTAGATGACTATTTGGATTGTTGCATTACGGAAGATGAAGCCTTTCACAGAATTCGAACTGTATATGTTCATGAGCGCGTAGATGCGGGTTAACACTGACCGACTTCGATCTTCAAAGTTAAGCAGCGCAATACGATGGAAACGGCTTGGACGAGTGACCGTTGATGCGGGCGCGCGTTCGAGTCTCTGTCGCATTGCATTCTCCTCCTCTCTCAAGGCAACGGGAAACCAGTGAGAGTATATATTCCCTAGTACAGCTCTCTGGAAGGCTGTGCCCTTAAGATTTATCTTGAGACACATCGGTGGTTCGGAATCCACGTTAAACTGTAGGACCCCTTTTCTGTGGTAACACTTTCAAGGCAGAGAAGCCCCCAATGCTCGGATACGAGTACGGCACTCAAAGAAGAAGATGTTTATGAGCAAGCAGGTTTCAAAATGGTGAAGTGGATGAGCAATTCACATACGGTTATGTAGTCTATTCCTAATTACCGACGTACAGATTCTCAAACTTCTGTGAAAATAGACTCACAAATGTTGGAAAGAGTACTGGGTCTTTCTTGGTGTCCAGAGAGGGATGATTTTGTGTTCACATTGAACCTGAAGAAGATACCTTCTGAAATATCTGACCGATTGAAGATTCCAACGAAGAGAGAAGTATTACGCATGGTGATATCCATATTTGACCCTTTGGGTTTTCTTGCCCCACTAATGATCAATGCCAGGATTCTGATGCAAAATATATGGAGGAAAAATATTCACTGGGATCAAGAAATCACAGAAGATATATTCAAAGTTTGGTTAAAATGGCTGAAGCAACTGAAAGAAATGACTCCTATAGTTATTCATAGGTACTATTTGTTGCATTCGTCAAAAAGGCAGATCTGCATTTGTTCTTGATTCCAGGGATAAAGCATATGTTGCAGTTGCCTTTCTAAGAACAACAGAAAATGACTGTGTTTGCACTGCATTTGTAATGGCAAAATATAAAGTGGTACCTATGAATCAACAGACCATTCCGAAACTGGAGCAATTGAATACGAAATAGGTCAAGTATACTTCTGGACATACACCATGGTAGTTTTACAACAAATAATCCGAATCTAGAAGATTTCCCATTTCTGTAGCCTATAGGCTAGGAGAAATTCACGAAGATACAAACATTTTACAGTGGCACTGGTTACCATCGGAACTGAATATCGCAGATCAAGCCACAAAAGAAATGAAAAATATTGATGGTCCAGACTTTCTGAAGTTACCCGAAGCAAACTGGCCTGAAAACCCGCATTGTGAGCATGAGCAGATTCTTGTTGTGCAGTTAGAAGAACCTCTCCAGATGGAATTTCCAGATATAAGATTTTCAAAATTGACGCGACTCATCAGAACTACAGCATGGATTTTGTATTTCAAGAAAATTATAAAAATTACAAAAAATCTTCGACCAGACCAAGCAAGTTTAGACATGGAAGAAGTAAAATATGCGAGGAAATTATGGATAATATTTCAATTCTGAAGAAACAAAAAACTGTTCCCAAATCGACTCTATAAACTTTCAGTATTTTTGGATGAGAAGGTAATACGCTTGGGGAGCAGAATTCCTCAAAATGAGAAAATTGGTATACCTTTTAAATCAAGAACCCCTATTGTTTTGGACCAAAATCATAAATTCATGACTTTGTTAATTGATCAGTACCACAAAGAGTTTAATCACATGGGAATAGAAACCGTCGTTGATAATCGAAATATTGGATCCTCAACATCCGTGCCGCGGTGAAGAAATGTTTTAATAATTGCCAACAATGCAAAAATAGGAAATGCAAACCACAACCACCTCAGATGGGAATTTTGCCACCAGAACGATTAGCAGCATTCACTTATCCATTTTCTTTTGTCGGAATAGATTTTTTCGGACCCATGGCTGTTGCAGTTGGACGAAGAATTGAAAAAAGATATGGTGTGATTTTCACCTACCTTACAGTAAGAGCAGTACACATAGAATTAGCCGCTTCCCGGGATACAAGTTCCACTATATTACCCTTCCAAAGATTTATGTGTAAAAGAGGACAACTAAAGGAATTCAGGACTGATAACGGAACTAATTTTGTTGGGGGCTGAAAGGGAATTGAAGGCGTCGTTTCTAAGTTTGAATAACAATTCGATTTTTGAAGAATTGACTTTGAAGGGTATCATTTGGAAATTCAACCCTCCAGGTTCTACACATATGGGTGGAATTTGGGAGCGGATGATACGTTCAATAAAAACGGCTCTTAAGATCAATCTGAAATCCATCAACCCCAAAGAAGAATTTTTGACTACCGTGTTGTCTGAAATTGAATATATTATCAACTCAAGGCCTTTAACACATATTTCTGTAGACCCAAACGAACCAGAGGCTATAACATCTAATCATTTTTTGTTGCTGTGTCCTGGCCATGTTAATTCTTATGGTGAGGTTGAACTCAAGAGAAAACAATTGCTCAGGCATTGGCGGATTCCTATTGGAGGCGTTGGGTTAAAGAATATAGACCCACTCTTATGCAGAGGCAAAAGTGGCAAGATAAAACTAAACCCATCAAAATCGAGGATGTAGTCCTGGTTGTCGATGAGAAAGCTCCCAGGAATCAGTGGATGATAGGACGAGTAGAAGAAACATTCCCTGGTAAAGATGGTATTATAAGAGTTGTTTTGATAAAGAGTGGAAAAGGAACCTACATGAGATCAATAGCAAAATTATGTATTCTTGAAATGACAGTTAGCTCATCTATGATTTGGGTGGAGAATGTTGGAGCCAGAAGGAAGATATGTTCTTCTTATTAATTTTTATAGAATACCCTGTGAAGTATACTTTTGACGGGGTAAAAAAAAGAAAAGTTTAACATTTGGTCAAGTTGATAATAAAAAAGTAGAAATACAGTTGAAAAGGCTATAATTTAAAAAACAGCTATTACAAGTACTAACAGAAGATTTTCCTGTCATAACAGACCTAGCTTTGAAATTCTGAAGAAGTTTCGGATCAACATAAATTTGTGAAAAAGTTTTCTCATTTATTATGTAAAAAACAAATACCCCAAATCACTAACTGAACAACATATTTTCAATATCAACTTCTGATTTGACGCCTTTACAAATAATAATTATAGTTCATAACATTGTTTTTACTTCCCTCAATAAGGAAAGTATTGTATTCACGTAAAAAAATGACCTCGAGATTTTTGCTGATATTTACTTTTTGGGGTTCCTAGATCACGAGAATCATGGTATCTCAAGTCCGTCGGTCTGTCTATCTGTAGTCTGTTGGCGTTGTAGCTCAATAACGGCTTGACCTAGGACAACGAATTTTGGTATGCATATTGAAGGACTACCGGCGACGCAATGTAAGGGTTTTCGTTAATCATATATACAGAGTGTCCAAAATATTGAATGTCAATATAAGAACGGTAGAAGCGACGAGGTTGTTTTCATCTCGAAGCAGGGTGGTTTGTCGAGGGAAGTCATAGGTAAAGGCTTTTGCCATTTTTTTTATTGCACATTAGTAGGTAACTAAAATCAGTGGCCCGCCAAAACTTTGTGAATCGTCCGTTTGGCCCGACTGATAAAAAAAATTTGCAATCTTGATGTATAGGAATGGAGTTAAAAGAATTATTAAAATCAATGTCTGGTCATTAAACAAATTCTTTAACAGCAAGTCTAGCCGTAAAACTTCCTTCAGATTTCTCTTTCGCGCGATACCATCTGCAAGGCAACGCTTTGTCACCTTCTGGTAAGACTATATTCCATTTTCACTTAAAGACTGCTATCCATTTTCCAATGTCCATTGCCTTTCGCCATCTACTTTTATGTTTGCTGTTTGTAGCTTCTTTAAATGTATCTGGCTCTGCGTAATCACTGAATCGTTAAACTTGCATGGAGAAGACATTGTAGCGCGCAGGGAGCCTCATCGTCGATCGATCCCTTAACTTTCTTGGTGTATTGAAGATTGTTTCATCTGCGGTTCATCTCTAGATTTCTGCTTCCAAAAATAACCACAGCGAAACTTGGTATAACTGTTCTTGAAGGGAATCAAGTAACGGTTCATCCCGAATTAAATATCAAATGGTCCGCAAATAACACGACTCGACGTTTTTACTCTGCTCCCAAAATGAACACGGTGGGCATTATAAATACAGGCTTCACAATTATGGTCTTCAAGCTTAACGCTGATGCGCTTAACTCTCTTTCGAGCATTTTCTTGATGTGCCTCTTATACTAATGTCCCTATCTTGCATGGTGAAAGAAGAACATGAAACTGTGGCTTGACTTCAACTTTTTTTCTTGGTAGAATCGGTTCGATAGCTGCTTTGAACAATGAACACCATCTTCTCAAACTCCTTTCAACCCTACTTGAACTTTTACTTCCAACTAGCACTTACTTCTTATCTAATTTCTAATTATTTCAGAAACATAACAGGCATCTTAATCTTGTCTTGCGTCTCAAGTCTCAAATTTCTCTCAAACACAAAACTGCAACTCGTCAAAACTGCTAGACAAAATATGCCAAGTTTTGAAAACCAAAATCAAATCGGGAAGTTGTTGCTCCTGATTTGCTTTGAAATCATTGTTTAGTTCGATTCCCAACTTCTTGAGTTTTGCAATGAGAGTCGATACATCGCTGAAAAAAATTCTGTACAGGGTAGCCGAATAAGCATGCGAAGTGCTATAGGTACTCGGAAACTACTCATTGTAGAGACTTGCGGTAAAAAACTTTATGAATAAAGTTGTCAAGAGAAATGGCTGGAACTTACTTTCAGGTTTTAAAACGGCCGCCAGGGAGCGTAATTGCTATCTTGAATTAAAAAAAAATGTGTTTTTCGAAATTTCAACGTATTTAGGGAACAAAAGTATGATTCTTATAATTTGTCTAGAAATAAGTGAATTTTATGGTGCAATTCTGTATTCGGAAATTTAAAGTACGGTTTTGTGTGTTTGTTCAGTTCACAGCGAACATCTGTATGCTATACTCTCAGTTTTACAACAACCCCTGTTAAGCCCTTCATAAAGCACTTTGAAGATCAAAACAATAAAATTCACTTATTTCTAGACAAATTATATAGTTGACATATATTCGATTCTATTTGTAAATGAATATGTTGATATTGGTCTATAGCTAAAATAAAATATAAAAATGAAGCTACAACAGGCTAGTAAAAATCGCACCTTGATAACTTATACCTGACAGAATATCGGAGAACGAAAATTTAATGCGAAAATATTTATTCACATTCACTCAACATTGTTATTATAAAATTGTGTTTAAAACTATGTCACATTTAGTAATATATTATAATTCTAATATATTGTTGACTATGAACACTAGCATAGCAATATAAACATCTACTACAGGTGTATTCATAATCGAAACTTAGTACGCTACTAATTATTGCTACCAGAACACACAACTGACAGAACCTTCACTCCACGGTCATAAATGAGGACTGTGCTGCAATCTAAATAACCTAACCTTAAATTAGGTTATGGTAGGATAGTGTTTTGTTTTTAATTTTAAAACCGTACTAACTAGTACCGAACTAAGATTGGAGGATCATGAATACGACTGGTAATGTTTACTGTGGAAAATGACGCGGCGATCAAACAACTGATCTTCGATGTATGTAGGTATAAAAATGCAATATGCGGGGTGAGAGCTCTCTCGCTGAATGGATGATGTTGTGATCGAGCATGATACCGTCATATTGTCGTGATTAATTGCGTTGATTATTTTCGGGCATTTAATTGTAATTTGTTTATTGATTTGTTAGTAATATATTTGAAGTTGTTTCAGTTTGTCTTGTATCGCTATCATTACCTAAAAATATATATATTCTAATTGTGATAAGTTTCTCAATATTTTCTCCAATTTTTTTAATAAAAATTTTATATTTTGAAAATTATCTGAAAACGCAATGATATTAGATACAAGTTAATCAATTCTGAAATATAAAATGAGAATCAGCAAACTTTTGGATTTAAATTTTTTATTTAAATACTAGGAGGAAAATGAGCGATTCTGCCAGAACTGTTAGTGCCTGTTCTAATCATGGGCTTGGGGTGTACTAAGCCCCCAAAAGTCTGAATTAGCCCGAAAATGTAAATATAATCACGTACATGTGAAATAGAAATTAAAACCTAGCAAAAATAAGAGATACATACTTCTGCCGTTTATATGCATGGCGCATATAATAAACTTAGTAGTAACTGACGTATGTAGTGAAATAGACAGTGTCAAAGACTTCGTTAACACTCTGGAAACACTTTATGTACACCTTTTGTCCTCTGGCAGTCACAATATCATCAAAATGATTCACTTCTACTGTCAGAAAAACCACATTTCCAAATGCATACAGATATTTGCAAATTGCGTTAACGTTACCAAATTCATCTTCATGTGAAAAGTCCCCTTCAACAAAAATTGGGGTCAACCATGGGTCAAGAACAATTCAGTATTTTAGTTCTTACAAACATAGAAAATGGCAAGATTTTATTACAACAGGAAATCGTGAACTGCTGCTACATTAGGTAAAGCTCTACTCGCTACTATAAAATGTACCAATGTATGAAATCAATAAAAATATTTTCACAATCTCATTTTGAATATACTTTTCTTAAATTCCCGTTTTTTAATTTCTAGAATTATTAATGAATGTATTGCTTTAATAGTAAAAAGTATGACATGTGTACATTATATATCTACAAAAAAATACTTCTTTCCATAGAAAGGCTTTAGCCCCCCCAAATCTGATGACCTAACTTCGCCCATGGTTCTAAGAAACAGCATTTGCTTCTAGGTATCTGTCATATTATTCTTCGGACTCGTGTGGTTGTCCCGACTCGCTTTCGCACGTCGTGACATACCACACTCGTCTTTCAGCGAATATAACCCATACCTAGGCTCATGTTGCAAAATCACAATTCTCAAATATTCACCCCTTTACGCACTTATAGCATAAAGTACCATTTTATTAATGGAATATAATATAGTTTGAATGATGGATAAATAAAATTAGAAATAATAACGAACTGTGTCCTGTTCCTAAACAATAGGTATGAAAATTGAGCAAAGTTCGACGACGGTCTCAGGCAGATCAACCCACCTGTAACGGAAATCCACTGTTTTCGTTAAAATAGAATATAATAATAAGAAATAATTAACCCGATTAAGAGGGAAACGGTTATAGATATTGGACGTTTTGTCACTGTTTGAATAGGGTAAGCGCAGCTCGTATTAAATGTGTGCGAGAACAAAACTAGTTGTAGTTCCACATCTGCGATCATTGAAAATTTACTTAATAAAAGACGTTTCTGTATATTATCGTGATAGATGTCTTATCACCTGTTTGATTTTTTTTACTTTTCAAAGGATTTTTGTAAATGTATTTTTTATATATTCACCATTTCCATCCTCATCTAATGATAAGCTGGTCTCAGAACTCGATATTTTTCTCTGTTCTTTACTGCCAACGGACAGGATAGTTTTCAACATAATTCGTCCTTTAACAGCATGATGCAGTTTTTCACGTTGATTTAGTACAGCCAATTCGCTAGCATTTTTGTAACGTTTCAGTTCACCATTGTTCCTGTTTGTCTGAATTTTCTCATTACTTTTTTCCTAAAATATTAGCGTAAATACACAGGCTTTTCAACTTATTTTTAGTTCTTACTTCAATTCTGCGAAATAAATCCTCAACTAATCGTATAGCTTCCAATTTTCTTTGTACCTTGAGGAGTTTTTTTTCTTCCTTTGCTATTTTCTCGTTGATCTCGTCTGACCCAGTGACCTCTAATTTTTCCAAAATCTTTGCTTTTCTACGCTCTTCCCTCAATTTTCTCCTTCGCTCCTTTTCAGCTTTGATGTCAACTTGTTTTTGCCTAAAAACAACAACTAAAACCTAAAAACATATTAAAAGAAAAGTGGAAATAAAAGTATCATAATAAAATGTCCCAGGAAAAAAAAATGATTTTGAAATGGTAGACAGTTGGAACTAATATAAAATTGTAACCTTTCTATATCCTCTTTACGTCTCTTGTCTTCTATTTCAGCTTCCTCTTGTTCCTCCTTTTCTTTTGCTTTCTTCACAAGTCTGTCTCTCACAATCTCACGCCGTCTAATCGAAGCATCACTCAAATGCTTAGATTTATCAAAGTCCACTTTTATGCACCCTTCGAGAACACTATCTACTTCTTTACGCACTAATTTCATATTTCGTAACGCATCCATTGCTTTAGAAAAACCTATGTAGTCCTTAAATTGTACATATCCCTCAAAGAATAATTTGGAATCAAATGAAGAATTTTTGAGGCCAGATATGTGATCTTTCATCTTTATTCTATAAGGATCACAAATGGGAATATCTACATACCGAATTGAACCGTATTGCTCAAATATACGATAGAATATTTTTTCTGAGGGAGTCACGTTATCATCATCTTCAGGCAGATGGTAGGACATAAACCATTTTGTAGGTAAATTGGAGATGTGTATTGTGTCTGGACGTTCGCCGGCTTTTGATTCATCCATATCACGAGCATTCTGGAAAAAGTCATCCCAATCGCATCTGGTAGGATAGTCAGATTTCCACTCACACGCTTTAAGCCGCATCAAATCATTAAAGTCCTTAAGTTTTATAGTCCTATTATTGATTTTAGATAGCACACGCTCCACTTTATTTTTAGTTTCGACCTCTGCTTCAAATCTAACAAATTCAACTGTTGTTTTCAATACTTTTAGCACAGTAAATTCATCGGGTTTTATGAGTTCTCTTATTTTATCCATAATCTCCCAATGTGATACACTTTTTCCGATTTTCCTTAGGTTTGGCAACTGCAACGATATTGTCATACGAGCGATGGGTTTCAAGTAAAGTTGCTGTGGAAGATAAAGAGGCACCAAGTCGGAGCTGTTTGAACATGGCTGAAAAGCATTCATAATTAGAGTGTTTCAGGCTAAAGAGAACTCAATGAATCTCCATTTAAATAACTCTAATTAATAATGCTTTTCTTTTCACCGAAATATGAATCCAAATCAAAGCGGCAACCGGTAATAACTATCATAGATAAAATATTTGCTATTAAACTATTAACTATTAGCCAGTATTCTATACTATTAGCCATTCATAGAGTAAGGTTAGGTTATAGCCATTAGCACTAGTTAGCAGTAACAGAAAACAGAATACTAATAGTATCATGGTACAAAAAGACCAGAGAGAACATACAGTATGTTCTCTCTGAATACTGGATAGCATGGTCAGAGGCATGGTGATACCCACAGACCACAGAATACTAATAAATAGTGATGGCAGATCACGGTCCGTAGAGAGACCGGTTGTCTCAATCGTGGGTACTAGACAAGGATGTTATAAGGAGGATAAACGACTCTGTGAGGTATGTTTTCTCTGCTCTGTATATTCCACTGTGTTAGGAAATATGCTTTCTATAGTCGACGAGATGGGTGTGGCTTAACTTCCCACTCTCTCGCACGTACCTCTATCTTTCTCTGTCATACTGCACAGCACCCGCTTAGAAATATTAAGATATTTTAATGAGTTGGCTTTTGGTTTGGTGAATAAAATACAAAATTATAATTTATAATAAAATATATAAAAAAAATAATGTATTTTTATGAAGTCGTGGCTTGCGGGCCAGTTTCATTAGTGAATGACTGGCTGGAAGTAAAGAAATCACTAAATAAGTTTGAACTTACGCGTTGGAAATTAACATTTATGTTAAGCCACAATAATTAATTCACTGGAGAGAGTAAAATCTTTGATGAGATCAATAAGACAGCAACTGAAAGATTATTTTGACCACATACCACTACAGTTTTAACGGATTTCATTATCTCTGTGAAATACCGTTTCGTTCGCTTTTGATCAACTATGAAAGACATCACGAATTATTGCTTGTTCAGACTCAAATTATGTAACTTGTAAATTATTCAGAAAGAAATAACTTTTGCTTCGTTGCATTTAGTGTAAATCTTGCTACACTATCTATAACTAGTATCATAAACATACATAATGTGGAAGATACGATGTACGATGTCGAGTAAATAGGTTTGGTTTTAGGTGCCGTCACAGCGCAAACATACTGTGAATATGATATGAATGACATTTCACTAGTCCTAGTCACTGACACCAACTATCAGCGATTGGCTCGACTCATTGGTAGACCCGCCCACCGACTCGACAATATACGGCATGCTTTCTCAAACAGTAGTTGATTATCCTTCTTATATCATCCTTGGTACTAGACCAGCACTACGCCAGCCGATGAACTCTCGTATATTGAAAAACTTTTGATACCAATCGACGTATTTTTAATTGCGTTTTCCAAAACTATACATATTTAAAACTGCGTATACCACCGTTTTTGAAATAATCGCCATCAAAGTTGTGAAAGTTCAGGTTATCTCTTCAGATATCTTTGAACCTGACCACTCTGGATGTTCAAAAACTAGATTTAAAATTGCCAAATTTTACAAACTTAATTGCCAAACCCTTATAATTTCGATTTAATGACTAAGAAATTAATAAACCATATTTATCTAATTCTTCACGTCAACTGCACTATTTTACGTCCTATGCTACACTCTCAAATCTCATATAGTCAATAAGGCTTTTCCACGTGATGTCAGCGCCATTTGAATTACTGTCAAAATCAGCTGTTCTGGAGGTCAACAAATCGCAAGTTTGAATTTTAAGATAGTACTTTTTACTTTATTTTAGTTGTTTTTATACAGTTTCAAAACATTCAGGTCAATAATAAGGTATTTTAACACTAATAGAATTGCTTTAGAGTGATTATATGTTTGAGAAAACTAGAGTTTGTAATTAATTATTGAAAAGTAGGTACTCACTGAAGTTTTAATCCCTTAAATAACATTATTTTTATGTTCAATTGCCACATTTTTCTGGAGTTGTGCAAACAATAGTAAACGCAACCGATGATAAAAGTATTTATATTACAATCGGAAAAAGGCACTAGAGGTAGATTAATTCAAGAACGTGCAGCTCGTCGGCAATCCTGGGTCCAGGCCTTACATAGAGACGATTTAACAGAAAGCAAAATCAAATGGCAAATAATTTGTTTCAGTTAAATTTATCTTATTATTGTTCTAATGCATGCAATCAATTTAAATAAATATAGTTAGTTATTACAATTACTTATATAAATAGCCGTGTAATTTGTTCTCACCAAATATATCTCAAGAAATGCCAGGAAATTTTGAAAACAAGGAGATCCCGGATTACACTACATACGGGTTTCACCCGATCCAAATTAAAAACAACCCCTAAAGTAGCGAGAGAGAGGTACACTAGGGTTAAAAAATAAGGAACCTAGTTCTAAGATTCCATTTATATTATATTTATTATATACAAAATATATAAGAATTCATCGAAACAATATAATTTTATTTTTATTTGTATATAATCAATTGGTGGTGGGGTAGTTAGCTTTTAAGCTTAATTAGCTTTTAAACATGGTATGTAATGGTAATTTAGTACCTCCATATTTTCATCTGAAAAAAAAGAAATTTGGTGGCAGTCGATTTGTGAGAAAAATTGCTGCTCGAAAATATCCACTAATTCGTTAACATATTATAATGTTCATATGTTCATAATCGATTGGCATCTTGTTCGTTGTTGCATCGAAGTCTGTATTCTTTTATATATAAGAATCAACATTTCCGATCAATTACATTTTCTGAAGATATCTTCTTTCGTTTTCAAAATCCAGTCCTTCAAAATATCTACTTAGGTACATAAGACATCTGAAATAGAAACATTTTTTGAAGTATTCTCTTCTTACTATATATACTTTTGTTGTATTTTATCAATAAAACAAAAAATAATCTGTTTTTAATCATAAATATAATTCATATTGCCATTTTAGATGATTATTATGTCTGTACAGGTCTTTCAAAGTAAAAGTATATCAAATTATATTTCCTGAAGTAACATACTTAATCTTAATTATTTCTACTCAAATTTTAAATGCTTACCTTCAGGATTACTTGAATTAAGAATTTTATTGTTTTTTGTAAATATATAGCAGTAAAATCTTCAAAATTTTCGTGAAAACTAACAAAACTTACAATGGTGTCTTATGGCAAAGTGGCTTTGTTGACCTCCAGAACAGCTGTTTGCGGCCATATTTGTGACGTCGGTGGAAAAGCTCTATTATCGAATGCCATATTGCCATGAGCTATCTTAAATAAGAAGGGGAATGAAAAATCATGTTTTGAAAACTTTCCACACTAAAAGATGTATCTTTGATTGCATTTCTAGAAATATGAACTATTAACATTTCATACATTACATGTTTTCGAAATATTTTTTTTAACCTATCAGCTCTGCTATCAGATCAGGACATCGATATCAGAATGCAGTCATAATAATAACGTTATCTGTTATGTGAGCTGTAAGCGCATGTGAGCGTAAATTTGTTGTACATTGTACAACTGAAATTGGAAAAATTATGATTATTAAACATATCATTTTATTACTTTACATTTTCACTGGATTCACATTACGTCAGGTAATAAATAATACAAGAGCTAATAAAAGTACTTACATATCTTTATGTATTATGTACATGATCCTAATTTTAGAATCATCACAGAGGCATGATTAAAACATGAAGATTATTGAATATTTTGTCGCCAGTGAAGGATGATTCTTCAGAGAAAAGCTGAAACCTTAAAATTATTGTAGCCTTATGTGGGTTCACTGCTAGAAAAATATTTGACTATGGTGATTGCAGCGTACGTTTGTCTCTCATAAATGAAACAAATATCTATAGTTCACGCTTTGTATTCATTGGACTGCTTCAAGTGTTAGTGATATTTTAAGCATCTAATCAACAACAGTTTTTAGCTTCTGAACGAATGGGTATATATACCCAGATTCTGAGCTGCTGGTAGCTGTAAAATATGCTCATTGAAGTAGATGTCTCTAATGCGTCAACTATTAGTATTGTCACAGCTTAGTTAGCTAAGCTGTGGTATTGTTGTCAGCTGTACTCAAGTGAAAGATATTTGAGTATGTTTCCTAACATTACCCTGCCCTCAGATAGACAAATCAACTTTTATTTTAATACGAAGGCTCAATTTATAGGATCCATTGTGCTGTTGCTTTAGAAACTAATCTGCAAAATATTGACATCTGGACTTCCGATTTGGTTACCACTAGATTATAAATTGGGAAGTCTGCAAGAGGAATTTGACGATAGGAACTTTCTGCACCAGGGTAGTGTTAGAAGCAGAAAAAAACATTCTGAATGAACGTCTAATTGCAGAGTACCTTCTTCCATGAAGTTTAAGTATACTAAAAATCTGAAAGTCCCACTATTACCATCACACTTCCTCAAGCACTCAACTTACAACTGGTAAATATATAACTCATATAATTATTTGAAAATATCTGGTATACGGGCTTTTCCTCAATGGGAAAGGAAACCTCAGCTGCAACATTTGTCACTGTTTTAATTTATTAATTATAGCTTTTTTTCATTTTCGTGGCACTACAACGTAATGTATGGCATTGCACTATCCTAATCTCATTTTCGCGAGTTTTTTTAGCGTTTCAATGGAATTTACCGGTCTCAAGTTCAAAAGATTTCCGCTGCAAAATTAGTTGCTTCGTCACTTACTAATTACTTTTTACTTGAAAAAAAATCACTGTTTCACAAATGCATGTATATACTAGACAATTATCAATTATTTTACAAAAACGCAGTATTTGAAACTGGAAAAAATGAAATGACCTAGGCAATAGTTTTTTAACTATTCCAAGAAATTATGTATTTTAATTTTCATTGCCATAATTTTGATGTTTTAAAAATATTCTAATATAATTTTCATAAATTTGAGTTCTGTTACTTAATTTAAGAGGCCCCATGAGAACTCAATTTGAGAATAAATGAGCATATTGATCATCATCATCTTTTTTCAGGAACGATTGATGCATTGTCCCATTTTATATACAAAAAGCTTGGAAGGACACAAATAATTCTACTCCGATATGCAAACATTGAGGAAATATTGCCCCATAAAATATATTTAAATTAGAAAATAAAATGATGGTGCTAAATAAGAGATATTAAGTAAATATGTATAATTTAGATATGAAGTAGATAAGACCTGTGAATAAAATGGAACAAACAAAATTTTTTATCGAGTTATAAAACACATTGTCAATGGAAACATTTTAAATTTTTAAAAGAAATTATATGCAAATGTTTTGGGAGCGGGCGACTTAGGTGGTGTGTTGGTGTATATAGGATAAGACAGCACAATCAACAAACTGTGAACTCTTTCTACCCATTAACATACGCCAAAATAACTATGGAATAGTGGAAAATAAGACTATTATTTTTAACTAATTGCTAACGTATTATATGGTTGCTATCTCATAAATTTTAAATTTTGCCTGTTTGGCCATTTCTAAACTATTTTAATATTTTATTTCCATTCATGTTGTCGCCTTCAAGGATGTCATATCCTTAACAATGTTTATAGTTATTATCTCAAAAACAGGAACACGCAAATTAAATATTTCATATTTCTGAAAAATGTAATCAACACACATTACATAATTTTGAATACCAAGAACATGAGTCCATAATATAAAAACATATCATGCATGAGAGGAAACGAGAACGCAGATGTGACTGTAAAAGAAGCGATAACCATCCCAATTACCTCAAGGATAACAACCATAGTTGTCTCTGATATGAAATCTTTATTCAGGAACAAAATTATGGGCAAATGGCAAAACAAATAGGATGCTTCAAATGATAAGCTTAGGGTGCGGTAGAGAACAAACTTCGTTCACTGACAGCAACAAATTGGTGGTCTAAAATTCACTAACGCAAGTTTTGTTTGCTATTAGATGCGATACTGCGCATGCGTTAACTTTACCGCAAATGCTAAATTTGCTTTTCCCGTGGAGGTGGTGTAAACAAGTTCATTGATAGTAGAAGCAGAGAACACTACCTCCAAAGTAGGTTTATGTATAGGTGATCCAATAAAAATATTTTTTCATTCAAAATAATAGATATAATGGAATTAATCTTGTTGGATGAAAGTACCGGGACAAATTATAAAATCAAAGTGACAAAAGAGGAATTTGATGGAGCTAATAATGTTAAAATTATAACTATTGATTTTTGACGGTTGTTTATGGCGTTGAAAATCCAATGACTAAGGTAGTATCTTAATATAAATCAACAGTTCAATTTCCCTGTAACCAGACTTGGGTCGAATACTGGAATTCGGTATTCGAATACGAATCCTGAATACAAAGAAAAAAAGTTCGTTGACATACCTATGAATATTCCAACTAAAAAAACATATCTATGCGCACATAAAGCTTGATTTTTTCTATGTTCTGTTTAGAAAAATATATAACAGACATAAGAAATCTATAATAAAACTTAAAATATAATTTTTTTATACACAGTGTCACCAGAGATGTTAAATAAAATGCATTAATTTTTATTTCTTAAAGTTTCAATAAAAAAGATTTGAAAAACAATATTAAAGTTATGAATAAAACATAAAATGCTTTGGTACACGCTTCAGTTGCGTTAAGCGTAACGATTACTAGGATTCGAATAGTGGGTATTCGAATACTGAGTTTCAAAAACGGTATTCAGAATCCAGAATACCGAGTACTGTGCAAAAAAGTGTTCAGTCGAATAATAAATACCAAATACACAAATGTATTCGAATAGTATTCGAATACCAGCCAAATGTATTCTGAGTAGGATTTAGAATACCGGGTATTCGAATACTACCCATGTCTGCCTGTAACTAACATTTTCATTGTTATCTATATCTTAAATAACTTCAGCCGTCGTTCCTTCATTCACGGATTGCGATGGGCAGCTTGTCGGTCGAAAACAAATTTGCATCAAATGCTGCCAACGACAAAATTCAATAATAAACCGCTTGCTGTGTTTATTTCACTTTTATAGCTGCAATTGCTTACAGCGTGTTCACGACCGCACCCTTAAATTAATAAAACCATCGGTACAAAAATGGAACAATCTGCCCACTAAGAGAAGAGACCAGGTAGCCATCACAAGATTGCGAATAGGACATACCAGAATAACTCACGACTATCACTTCAAGAGAGAACCCGCCCCTGTGGGTTACATGTGTAACGTAACATTACCAGTGCAGCATTTAGTAGTGGAGTGCCCGTTATACAGCCAAGAAAGACAGCAACACAATATTCACACCATGCTCAAAGAAACTCTAAATGAATCTTGTGATTACGAACAATTAATACATTTCCTCCTCAAAACAAATCTATTAAAATGTATATAATATAATCTACTTATTGCAACTGTTCAATGCTAACAACCCTGCGTGGTTGAAGCATACAAATATATAAAAAAATATGCATGGAAAGTAAAATAGCTGCGAAGGCGTAAGAATAAGTTAAACTTAATAATAACACAAATATGCTTTAAATGGAAATCTTACGGATTTGGCAATTAAAAGTGTATATAATTTGAAAATTTTCTAACTAGTTTTTTATCTAAATCAGTTTCAAAGATGTCATAACCATACCTTTACACAACTTTGATCTCTCTTATGTCGATAACAGTAACATAAGCAAATTTAAGTATTCATATTTCTAAAAATGCAATCAAAGATACATCTTTTGGTGTGGAAAGTTTTCAAAACATGATTTTTCGTTCCATTTCTTATTTAAGATAGCTCATGGCAACATGTCATTCGATTTCGATAATTGACTATTTGAGAGTATAGCATAGGACGTAAAATAGCGCAGATGACGTGAACAATAAGATAAATATGGTTTATTAATTTCAATAAATCGAAATTCTAAGGGTTTGGCAATTAAGTTTGTAAAATTTGACAATTTTAAATCTACTTTTTGAACATCCAGAGTGGTCAGGTTCAAAGATATCATAACCTGAACTTTCACAACTTTAATGGCGATAATTTCAAAAACGGTGGTATACGCAGTTTTAAATATTTATAGTTTTGTAAAATGCAATTAAAAATACATCGATTGGTATCAAAAGTTTTTCAATATATGAAAGTTTATCGGCTGGCGTTGTGCTGGTGGGTACTAGGACGGGGGAAGCGTTCGGTGGTGAATAGAGTAATAAATAGGTTCGGTGCGAGAAGCAACCTGTGACGTAGCCGGTAGACCACTCAGCGATACCTTCGCACAATTTAGCTTATTTTGTCATTCAAGTTATATATTAAGAGATATCTGAATCAAAATTTCAATGAGGTAGGTACCTATTCTTCTTTAAACTGGAAAACTTGTCGACCTGCTGTTTTTCGATTTGTACCCACCCCGAACTTTCGAATTGCAACAATTTGTGATTTCCTTTTCAGCTGTTTTTCGTTTATTGATTGATTTTCAACAATTTATGAGCAATGCTTCCCGAAATTGTAGGGCAAGTTTTTGCTTTAAGCCGTATATTGCATGCAATTTTCAAGGTGTCCAGTTTTTTTGTCTGCCAGTATCATTTACTACTCTACTGATCTTAAGTTTAAAGAATGTTAAAAATACACTTACAATGATGCGATACTAATTGGGTACTTGACAAATTTTTATTTTGTAGTTAGAGATTCAATTAAACCAAAAAAAATACGAGTTGAAAATAAAAGAATGTATATTAAAAATTGTTTTTAAATTTCCCGCTTGAATTATAAAAATGGCCTCTCTTTCCTAGTCTAAGGCAGTTTTCTCTGGTCTAAGGGCTGCAACGTCACAATCTCCCTTATTGTCCCACGGTATTAAAGAAAGGAGGAATAGCGCAGAGAACACTATCTGACCAGAGAGAAGATACAATATTGTATGTTCTCTCTGAGGAGAATTTGTTCATCGACTTGATATTACCAAAGAATATACTACACTAGAATGACAAAGTCCATGCAAATTTTTCGGCCTGCCAAATGGGCGCCGCTAATAGATGGCGCAGACAAAATTTTTAGTATTGGGCGCCTACATCAGAAGGCGCTTCACAATTGACAGTCAACAGACCACAGAACAACTTGTTGTGTCGTCTGTGGTTGACAGTCATCACAGGTGACGTGAATTTAGACAGTCCTTTATTATCTATAGTTGACAGCCATAAAACAAAACATACTTAACCTCACGAACCTGTCGCTGCCACACACCATACATCAAACAGCCCGATTCCAAATGGATAAAGGCAAGTTCTCTGTAAAAAACTTCATCCAAGACGAGAACCTCAAGTCAAGGCAAACAGTAAATGCTCAACTTGAACCAGAGCTGCATCAAGAACAAACCCTCGATGGTTGCCCCCGCTAAACCTATCTCGACAAAGTGCAGAAGGGCAAGCCCAATCAGCGAAATGGCAACCGGTTTGTACAGACCTGCAGCGTATTCTCGAAGGGTCATCAAAAAACCTGAACATGGAAACGGTTGAATGTGGGCAAAGTGGTGGAGGATGTGGTGGTTTCAGGTGTACTGGCTGGGATGTTGGTGACGGTGATTGTCTGCTCGAGATTTAATGGAAGGCCGAATTGTGAAGTTCGTACGTCTTGGATCCGGTGGATAATTCAGTTTTATGAGAACTTGGTGTTTATATATGAGGAATGGATGAGTGATTTGGGAGGTTGCTAAGTTGAGACAAGTTCAGGAGCAGCATTCGTCTACAGTCTACGTCACATAGAAGGATAGTGTTATTGAGAAAAAAAGTTGCTAATTAATAAGATAAAGCTGTTAATTTGAATATCAGATCATTGAATAAATATTTTTAATATATCTCATTATAAAATCTTTTATTTATTTAGCAGATACAATTAAGGGTATTCTTAAAACTAGTGTAAATACAAAATTTTTAAATACACACTTTCACCCTCAGTGGAACTGTAATTGCAAATTATTTATTCCTTCGATAATTAATCACTAGAGAATATCCATTCATTATCATGCAAGGCCCTTTTTGACCGATTTCGAAATTGGAGGAGCTATGTATGTTTTTTTATGTTTGTGCGCGTTTTATACAATTAACGTGTTCGTAATTTAATGATTATTTTTTCATTGGAAAGGCGCACATTGAGATTAGGGTTTTCAATGAAAAAAAATAAATTTGCCATGCGCTTCTTCCCTAAATATCCTCAAATGGGGAGAGGGGGAAATTTTTGTGAGAGATCAAAAAACAATGTGACGGGATTACAGATGAGACATTTCAATTAGACATTTTTCAAAAACTTGAAACTTTAAAAAAATCTCGTTTTGTATCTATTGCTACTGCAATATCGAACATGAGAATATCCAGTTAATCAAACGAAATTTAATTTTTGACTACATATATTACAGAAATCATAAAACTTGTTAAGTTGTGTCAAGGATTTTCTATATATACTGATACTTCAACACATGCAGAACATCAAAATCTTCATGATTAATACAATATGTTGTCAAAAATTAAATTTCGTTTGATTAACTCACACTCGCGGCACTGTTAAATCTAACCTTACAGCTAATACTGACAGCCAAAAATCGCAAAACAAAAATTTCAATTACAGCGCATTACAGCTTACAGCCGCTCGACGTTCTCAACGTTGCAGACAGGCTGGTCACGTGATCATGCCAAATATTTGAAATTAATTTGTTGGGCAAATATGAATGCTTGCGCCATCTCTTGCACAAAATAATTACAACTTTTCACTGGAGAAATTGCTCCGTTTACATTGTCATTCTAGTGTAGTATATTCTTTGATATTACCAGAGACAAAATATTACCACGTCACTATCTTGGTAGATTTTGATCAGATAACACCTACCGCCAAGAGAATGGTAACCATGTTAATTTCGTTGACTATGTTTTGACCTTGAACTAGCGCTGAAGATGATTACTCGCAAACTAACTTGCTTATGGCGGCAGATTCAAAGTTTAGTAAAAGTATTATCCTTGCTTATAGAGAAAGAAATAAAAATCTTCAGAAATTGTTGAAGAAAATTTTTAGAAAATAACTTTCGAGATTATTCATTTTACTTTTCATGATAGTCATCAGAAATGTAATATGAATGCTGAAAGTTTTTTTCAAAAAATCACTCCAAAAATTTCTGAAGATTTTTATTGCTTCCTCAATAGTTCTGATCTATGAGGGGTAAATAAGAATATAAAAACTGTAAATAATTTTAGTTCATTTTTTATTATTGCAAAATTATAACATAGAAAGAATAAAGAAGCATATCAAAAATCCACTGAATAACTTCTTAAATATGGTTTTTTGTAAGTAAACAAATTATTATATTAATTTATGGAAGTAACTAGTGCATTGTCTAAATAACTCTTTGAAACAAACACTAATTAGGGCAAATTTTGATGAGCTAAAATTCGATTTCTCATCACAAAAAATATAATGACGAAAATATCGACATACTTTTAAAAGATACTTAATATCAAAATAAACTATTTTATGAGTAGACAGTGCATTAGTTTCCTACATATGTTAATGTATAATCCAAAATATATAAAATACACCGTTCACTAATACTAATTACACACACAATCCACAAACGAATAACACGTGTTTCATTGTCGCTTCAGCCTTCTTCTCCAGTTGTTCCTTATTTAGATATGAAAATAAAAAGAAACAAAGATCAGTAAAATAAATAAAATTCAAGCCAGCAATCTCAAATGAAAACATACAATAAATATTCGAATGTACTCACAGAAGCATATATTGACACATTCGACGTACTCTCTCATTTCACCACCAGGAACGGCATACTTCAATGCCTTCGAGGTACTTCATTTTCTGTTCGTCCTCTTCCTCAGTTATTCCTCATTTGGACATAAAAGTAAAAAGAAACCAAAATCAGCACTGTATAATACAAGCAAGTAAACTCGAAAATTAGAAAATCTTATAAATATTCAACTATACTCACAGAAGATATATACTGACACATTCAATGTGTTATATCATTACCCAAATAGTAACCGGCATGTAGAAAGTGAGGCACTTCATGGGCATTTCACTTTCGTTTCGTCCTTACGTTGTTCCTAAGCAAACAGCCAATTCCGTCAAGTGTACCACCACTGCAATGTAAAAACATCATTACAAATCTGAGATTTGATGAAAGCATGCTAAAATTACATTGAGAACGAAAGGTTAGACTAATAATCAAATTCTAGATGCTAAGTGAAGCAATCCTTATAGGCATTTTGGTGATAGCTGTGTCTTGTATGTCTAGTTTCGCGGAAGCATTAACAAGGACTTAAGTATATATTTCGTGATAGCAGTATATTTTTACTTACAGTTTGCTTAGTTATACGCCGGATAGAAGAATAGCTGGAAGTTCTAAGTATATTATTCATTAATCTTTTAATGGTAGCTTTACTTGATACTCCATAATCAGGATGAACTTGCTTCAAAACATTGTATTAAGGGTAGCTCTTCTCCTTCTTCCTTCGTTTTTACTTCTTGAAATATCCTTCTTCGCCTTACAGACATTCCTGATGGCCTTTCCATATGTACTCGTTGGCATTCTCCTAGGTATAATTAAGATAAAAATAACACCAGAATGATAGGAACAAGATACAAATACATACCAATAACGAATGATAATCTTTCAATCTTAATAATAGACAAACAGTAAGTTTCCTGTGAATACGAAATTGATTCAAATCTAATATAGATAAACTTTAACATTCAACAAAGCTACGTATATTAACTAAAAATAATATAAAATGAAACAAACACATCTTTAGAAAAGAGAATTGAGGTTAGACGATGGGATTGGCGCCGGATGCAGCCATTTTAAATATGACATTTTCATTCAAATTTTGCGGTTCCCGCCACATTTTGGTGAGCGCCGAGAATGGGAACTTTGGCAACAAACGGTCAAAAAATTCCCATAAGAGTTGCCACCGCCTGATTTTGATAGGCGTTCGCAGTCACGTGATAATGGGTTTGAAATTACAACTATTTGGGCCTGTTGTTCGAAAATAAATGACATCGGCTAAGCCCGTGCTAATCTTTGACGTGAGCTAAAGCGTTGTTCGAAGCAAACTTTTCAAAAGTTTAGCGCGGTCTTTGCCGGTGACCTGTTTAACCTACGTATACGGCATTTTTGCGGTGTTCGAACGCCAAACGCCGATTAGCCTGGTATTAGCCCGTGATTAGCCGCCTGCTTTTTAAACCAGGCAGGGGGGTTCAGGGCCTGCGCACTCTATTCCGTAAAAGCTTCCAACATTTTGAGCGCCACCCCATCGGCCTGGAAGCCAACTAAAATCATTTTAAGTCATCATAAATTACCCAGATGGCTCCCCTGTTTGTTGATAGATTTTAATTATCAATTTTACCTTGAATGTGTTCGCTTGAGGTTTAAAATTTTAAATTGTGTCCTTATTATTATTATATATTTATATATATATATATATAATTTTATAAATAAGTATTGCTTGAGTACTTACAACATCATGCCTGCCCTACGATGCTGTGTTTATGGTTGTTATGAAAGATCTTTTTCTAAACATCGCTTCCCAAATCCTTCCAAGCAAGATGATGATTCACTTTTAAAAAAGTGGATTATTTTATGTGGAAACAGAAGGTTGAAGGAGGAAATGGCACCTGATAAAATTTACAGTAATTGTAGAGTTTGCGCTGCACATTTTAAGCCTGAAGACTTTGGCCCCAATAATGTGCTTAAAAAAGGAGTCTGTCCATCAGTTAACTTGCCAGGTAACTTAACATTTATATCTATTTTTTATCATGTTTGAATTATAATGTGCATGTTATTACTCATTTTCTTCTCTAAGGTGTGTAATTTTTCCTCTCATTAAAAGTTTATTAATTTGACGAGCCGGTGATTGATATTACTGAAGCATATTAAATAGAATAGTAATGTAATTTGATGAAATTAAGATGCTCAACGACCTGCTCATCTGTGATTTATTATCTATTATTCTTTATCTTTGAAAGGGAATTTGAAAATGTTTCATAATATTATCTCTATCAATACTTTTATTGACAAGTTTTCTTTCCTGAACTGCCCTTTTTTCCTGTCATTAATTGTATTTGTTCTTTAGAACCCTTAGAGCCAGTCGACGATATTCTGGATCATCTTATAACTTACACAGAATCTCCTACTAGGGGCTCTTGCTCATTGAAAATAGAAGAGTCCTTAAACACTGATGACTTAAAGTCAACATCACAAGGAGAGTGTCATCTTAGTTCTCTAGCCGGGCCAGAATTATCTTCCGTTACCTTTCATAACTCTGATGATGATAAGTTATCACCACCTAGTACACCTAAAAGTAGAAGTAAGTCTATTTTTTATCACTTTTGCGTATTTGAATTATTATGAATATTTAATCTACTATTTTAGAACGATCTGACTTACTTGCTGAGGTAAATGTCACGAGCATCAAAGAACTCACGCCAAAAGCCAAACGTCTCTATCGTATGGCTATTGACTTCAAAAAAAGAGCAGCCCTATTGACTAGAAGTCGACTCTCATTAAAGAAAAGATTGGATTATGCTTCGAAATTCACAAAAACCGAATTATTTGAGAAATGTGTATCCACTATGGATCGCATACGACAACGGTTTTTCCAAAGTCAAATTTGTAATTCCGATAAAAAACCTAAAGGAAGAAGATATACTCTGGAAGATAAAGTACTTGCATTAGCTTTATATAAGCAGAGTGCTAGCGGATATAGATTTTTGTCAAAATTATTTGCGTTGCCCTCACGGAAGACTGTTATGAAACTACTGAACCGAATTCCAATTCGTCCTGGAATTCACAACGAGGTTCTAGAAGTTCTAAAGGCAGAAGCAAAGAATTTCAAGAATCCTCTAGATAAGTATTGTATCTTAATGTTCGACGAAATAAGCATCCAACCCAGCTTGCAACCTAATTGGCACGAAGGAAATGTTGTTGGTTTTGAAAACTTAGGATCAAAACAATCCGCGCAAATAGCGAATCATGCTCAGGTAAGGGGGTAGTGAGGTCAATGGAAATAATTTATTTTAACTATTTCATAAGAATAATTTTTAATGTTATGTTGTTTTTATTTGTTTTCAGGTATTTATGCTGCGAGGGATTCATCGCAAATGGAAGCAACCCATTTATTATAATTTAGTTAATGGTGGTACAAAAAAGTATGATATAATGAATATCATAAAATGCATAGTTAGAAAATGCCGCGATATTGGCTTGCATGTGGTGGCCACTGTTTGCGACCAAGGGTCTAACAATCAAGCAGCGATTAATAAGCTTGTGGATGATACCAAAGCAAAATATCTTCGACAAGGGCATGATTTTGTTGACTATTACTTTGAAATAGATGACTTGAAAGTAATCCCATTATTTGATGTTCCTCACATTTTCAAGTGCCTTCGAAATAATCTAATAAATTATAACTTATGTTATAAAGAAGAGGGCTCTAATAAAACTGCAAAATGGGAGCATATTTTCAAGGCCTACCAGCTAGATCCTTTCTTAGGCAGTCTAAGATTGATGCCCAAGATTACAGATTCACATGTGAACCCAGAAAAGATACATAAAATGAAGGTCGCCAAATGTACGCAGGTGTTCAGCCATTCGGTTGCTTCTGCAATTAACGTATTTGCATTTTCAGGTACTTACTTTAAGATATTGAACTAATTATTAGTTTTTTAAAATTGTCATTTATTCTTATTATATTTTCTCTCATTCTAGGAACAACTGTGTGCATAGAGGATGAAATAATAAAATTAGACAAGTCGGCTGCGGATACTGCTATTTTGTTGGACTTTCTGGATAAACTTTTTGATAGCCTTAATGGAAACTCCTTCAATACTGTTCCAGGAAAGAATCTACGAATAGCCGTTACGAGAAATTCACCTCATTTGACATTCTGGGATGAGGCACTTAAGAAACTGGATACGGTTTATTTTCAAAGAGTTAATAAAGATGGAAAAGTTGAAAAAGTGTTACCACCTTCACTAAAAAATTTGAAACAAACAATAAAAAATTTTAAAGAATTATGGAGAGTCCTGCAAGGTTTAAATTTTGAATATATGATGCCGCGGACGTTCAATCAGGATCCTCTGGAAAATTTCTTTGGGCAAATAAGGCAAAGAGGACAAAGAAATACAAATCCAACAGCAATGGACTTTGGAAATTATTATAAGAGTTTAATTGTAAGGCAGCTGACCTCATCCCAATCTGTTGGAGCCAACTGTGAGGATGATAATTCAGAAGTTTTTCTAAGCCTCCAGAGACTTGTAGCACAGGTTTGTCTTTTTATAGTTATACAAACATAAGAAATCACATAAATCACCGTATTCAGACAGTACTTCTATAGTATGAAACTTTTATTTGTATTTTACTATTTTAACTGCTTACACCTATAATAAATTCTCATTTTAAATATTTTGAACTTTTTAACAGGGGCTACCAGAATGTGAGAATGACACGACTTCAGAAGGCTTCTGTACTGTTCCGGAAGATGTGCCTTCATCCTTGCAGAACATTGAAATCCAGGCACTGCGATATGTCTCGGGATACCTTATAAAAAAAGTGGGAAACGTGCCTTGCTCTTGCAAAGATCTTCTTGTGAAGAAGGCATGTCAAGGTAGTGAACCCACTGAGATGTTCACATTTGCCAAGCAATATAATAAGAAAAACCTGTCCCTGAATTATGTTACAGCGTCATTCTTGGAGAAAATGAAAAAAGCGGGAAGTATAATTAGATATATATTTAATCGTGATTTATATAAAATGAATTTAGTGGCATTTACTTTTGAAACATTAATAGAGAGAATACAATTAACTGCATGTCAGCATAATAATATTTTACAAAAATCTATTTTCAATTATTTGATCAAAGTCCAAATATTTAATTACACAAAACAAATTAATCGAGTTATAAGAGGTTTAGATGTCAGACCAATTCCTAATAATGCTCCAATAATTTTTCAAAGTGCTAAGAAAATTAGAAACATTTCTAGGCTGAGGATCCACAGAAATTGATGTTTGATAGAGAATTTGAATTTATTTATTAAGCTTGCCTTCTTTGTTTTATGTCCTTCGGTCCTCCAGAATAAATAATAATTGTATAAATTATCAGATTTTCCGTATAATAAAACTAGGAACATTTTGTTAGGTTCTTTTTTGAGTGGATCTTATAAATATGCACGTTTGGTAATGCCACGGTTCAATTTAATTAATATATGAATATTACATCATTATATCTTTTTCAGCAATAATTTATATTTTTCCTAATTAAGGACCTACTTGTTTTTGTTCGTTCTTATTTCTGGCTCTATTCATATTTCATCGAGACATTTTTATATGTTCTTTTTATCGTGGAATAGGCCTATTTGGGGATACCACGTAATAAAAAAACGCACCTTTGTTACCCGACCTCATGGGTGGTGTGGAACAGGGTAAGACTTAATTTGTTTATATCTTGTTTGTTATGTCCAAATGATGGTATTTCAATACATTTTTTAATTAATATTTTTGTTTCTTTTTGAACTTTTTAAACCAAAACTTCTACCCAAGACATGATTCTCATAAAAATGTACTTGAAGTTCATATTTATTTTTTAATCTGGATTTGTATTGTGTATCAATATTGTAGCAATTATTTTTTTTTTATATATAAATTCAGTAACCTTGTCTCCTTTTGGTGTTTTTTAATATCTAAATATATTATAAAATGCTTATCAAAGCGATTTAAGATCTTGTACTTAGTGATTATTAGTGCTTAACCCAATTGTTAACCTGTGATAAATAGTAAAAATATCCTGTATGTGACACTTGAAATGTATACAAAATTTTATTTCATTTTATATAGAATTAGCTATTACTGCTTTTATAGTATTTTAACTTATTTTAGACGTTTTCCTATGCAATTTTACATAATATACATGTATAGTGGTTTGTAGACTTTTATTCAATAAAATTATTTAAAAAATAGAATTTCTTTTTTTTTTCATCTATAGATGAATATGAAATCTAAATTCAAAAATCCCTCCATTTAGATGGCCAAAATACAGGAATCTATGAATTATTTTTCCATCTTGTTACATAGTAGGCTTCCACGATAAGAGATGGCGCGCAAAATGCTGACAGCCACTTTATATTAGAGTTTCCATTCTATCCCGTGTATATATTTTATCTATGGGGGGGTTGACTTAAGTAGGTATTTGACAGCCGGCAACAATTTCGTTTAAACCTTCGATCGAAGTAATGAGTGAATAAGTGCAACAAAATTTGTGTTTGGATGCAATTTATACTGTTCGACACAAGGTAAGTTTGTTATTACCTTTTTTATAATGCAAAATTCTGTAATTTTATAGTAAGTATTTACATTGACTCAAGTTCCGTAAGGCTGGTATTTGTTGTTAATATATTATGCATACACGTAATTGCTATGACTTACAAAGGCAGAGTTTCTCAATATATAGCTTCTTAATACAAATAAAAATCTATTACGAGATCTCGGTTCTCGGTACAATAGTCTACATCTGCACGTAATGAAGAAAATAATGTGGGAACATTTCTCCGCTCGGCCAGAGACAACCCTTGCTCCGCATACGTTCTTATACAGGTACCACATAATTCACATTTCACAGCTTTTATATCAAATATTAGTTATATGTATACCGTATACCATAGTCACAGAGACGCGACGGAGAAAATGATGTTAGTATCATCGACGGTAGGCGGGGGATACGGGCGAAACGGCAGTCGCGCAGTCGCAAGCAGTAGAGTAGTGAGTCCTAATCTAACCTTTATAATCTGTGGAGTGTGGAGTAGTTTGTCGTGTTGTGTTGTACTCAACTCGCGTTATTAGAATCATGGATGCGAATATGTTTACTGTTAAATATGTGTATTGGTGAGTAAGAAGATCACGATAGAAAACTTTTGCAAAGCCTGGAAGCGAGGTATCTGGCCGAGTGGAGCCGTGTCTCAATTTTTAAAGAAGATGGCGCCCCAAATGACTCAAGTGTCCGTCAGCTAGAAATGGCAATCCTACCTCATCCTTCTGTAAATCTGTAAGTGAATATATATATATATTATAGGTTACTAACAAAATTTGAATAGCATGCGCACGACGACCAATATAAAAAACGGTTATATCATTATATTTGCAATCGTCGAACGATGTAAGACAATACTGCAATAATTATCAACATAATTTTAATCAACTGCTTTACCAGCCTGATCATTGTATTTATGCTTACATATGTAGGTTCTAATGTAAGCTCCCAGTACCAGAATTTTACTGCTAATCGAAAAGATGAAAACAAGCAGATATGTATTTCTGACAATATTCAAATTGAAGTTAAAAGTTATAGCCTTTCACATTGGAAACTATTTTTCCAAAAATTGAAATACTTTAGTATGAAACATCCAATTTTGTAATTAGAAATCAAAATGACAAAATATGAATGTCAGCTGAGCAAAAGCTTAGTATTACAGAATGAATGAATTCAGTTCAAAGTTTTTCTAAAGAATTTTTATTTTTCTATGCTTTCCTAATAATATTTTCTTTTATATTGTTCCACACTAATTTTTTTTTTCTGCACAGGACATTTTCTGGGTCGAGGATGTAATGGATCTTTTTGTTTGAGAGATGCAGCTGAAGTGTTGGTGGTTCGAGGTTCTGGGAGTTGGCATTCTGGTTCAAAAGAAACGGGACATGGCTCTATAATAACAACAGGGGTGTTGGCACATCAATATCTCCTGAAAATTAATAATATAGAATATTATTCTTGAAATAATATACAATAATTGCTAGTTGTTTTATGTGTAGCTTATAAACTGCAAGACATACATATTGTAGTAAATATATGCACATATTGTTAATATTTTTTTCTGTATATTTTGAGTTGTAATTACAAAATTATATATCTTTCTATTAAAAATAATAATTGTATATTCCATTGTAATGTTTCTTATGGGTATAATAAATAATAATATTATTTAAGCATCTTATCATTTCAATACCTTTTTATATTCTTTGTAAAATACACTTGAAAATAATTAACTTACCTTTCAATAAGCCGCAGGAGTGTAGCTCGGTCCATAAGATTAAAATTCTTCCTTTCTGTTTCCATTTTCTCAAAATATATTTCACAGAAAATATTTAGATTTCATTATTCACTACCAAAACAAACAACGATGACAACTAGTTTAACCTATTAATCAATAAAATTTTGACATATGACGAACCGCTCACGTGGCGTGAAGTTTGCAACGAAATGACAAATGGCTTAGCCGCCGCTAAGGTTAGCCACCGTTAATCCTGCTTCGAACAACGCTAAAAAAAATTCAGCCTCCATGCGAGCTAAGCACGGGTTAAACATAGCACATGATTAGCCACTGTTTCGAACAACAGGCCCTTTAAATTGATTATATTTTAAATTCTAAGGGCCTGTTGTTCGAAACAGTGGCTAATCATGTGCTAAGTTTAACCCGTGCTTAGCTCGCATGGAGGCTGAATTTTTTTAGCGTTGTTCGAAGCGGGAATAACGGTGGCTAACCTTAGCGGCGTCTATGCCATTTGTCCTTTCGTTGCAAACTTCACGCTACGTGAGCGGGTCGTCATGTCAAAATTTTGTTGATTAATAGGTTAAACTAGTTGTCATCGTTGTTTGTTTTGGTAGTGAATAATGAAATCTAAATATTTTCTGTGAAATATATTTTGAGAAAATGGAAAGAAAAAGGAAGAATTTTACTCTTGTGGACCGAGCTACACTCCTGCGGCTTATTGAAAGGTAAGTTAATTATTTTCAAGTGTATTTTACAATGAACATGAAAAGGTATTGAAATGATAAGATGCATAAATAGTATTATTATTTATTATACCCATAAGAAACATTACAATGGAATAAACAATTATTATTTTTAATAGAAAGATATATAATTTTGTAATTACAACTGAAAATATACAGAAAAAAATATTAACCATATTTGCATATATTTATTACAATATGTATATGTTGCAGTTTATAAACTACACATAAAACAACTAGCAATTATTGTATATAATATCAAGACTAATATTCTATATTATTAATTTTCAGGAGATATTGATGTGCCAACACCCCCGTTGTTATTATAGAGGCTCTGCCATGTTCCGTGTCTTTGGAACCAGAATGCCAACTCCCAGAACCTCAAACCACCAACACTCCAGCTCCATCTCTCAAACAAAAAGATCCATCTCATCCTCGATCCATAAAATGTCCTGTGCAGAAAAAAATATTAGTATGGAACAATATAAAAGAAAATATTATTAGGAAAGCATAGAAAAATAAAAATTCTTTAGAAAAACTTTGAACTGAATTCATTCATTCTGTAATACTAAGCTTTTGCTCAGCTGACATTCATATTTTGTCATTTTGATTTCTAATTACAAAATTGGATGTTTCATACTAAATTTTCCAAGTATTTCAACTTTTTGAAAAATAGTTTTCAATGTGAAAGGGTATAACTTTTAAATTCAATTTGAATATTGTCAGAAATACATATCTGCTTGTTTTCATCTTTTCGATTAGCAGTAAAATTCTGGTACTGGGAACTTACATTAGAACCTACATATATAAACATAAATACAATGATCAGCTCTACTAAATTACAATATACCTTTTTCTGTTCTACCGCAGACTGTTAAAGCAGTTGATTAAAATTATGTTGATAATTATTGCAGTATTGTCTTACATCGTTCGACGATTGCAAATATAATGATATACCCGTTTGTTATATTGATCGTCGTGTGCATGCTATACAAATTTTGGTAGTAACATTTAAAATGTATATATTCACTTACAGATTTACAGAAGGATGAGGTAGGATTGCCATTTCTAGCTGAGGAACCCCTGAGTCATTTGGGGCGCCCTCTTCTTCTTTAATAATTGAGACACGGCTCCAATCGGCCAGATACCTCGCTTCCAGGCTTCGCGAAAGTTTTCTATCGTGATCTTCTTACTAACCAATACACATATTTAACAGTAAACATATATTCGTATCCATGATTCTTATAACGCGACTTGTGTACAACACAACACGACAAACTACTCCACAGTCCACAGATTATAAAGGTTAGGTTAGGACTCACTACTCTACTGCTTGCGACTGCGCGACTGCCGTTTCGCCCGTATTCCCCGCCTACCGTCGGTGATACCTACTATTACCCACATCATTTTCTCCGTCGCGTCTCTGTGACTGTGGTATACATTATACATTTTATATCACTTTATTTCAAAATGACTTTTTAAAAAAACATTTACAACTTTATTTATTGAAAAATCAAAATTAAATTGGGCGTAGATTGCTTACAATGAAAATGAGTTACTAACTAACTTATCTCTAAAAGATCCCTGTATTTATACAAAATTAATGTGCTGCGTCGACGGTTCTATTATTCTAGAAGCGCAGTTCCACGGTGTTGGCATCTTCCTACGCTGGTTTCCGAGAATGGACGGTGTAACCTTCGGCTTGGCTTTTGGAAGACGCTTGGTCAGCATTTCCTGGCCTGGGAACGGGAACCGCTGCGCGTGACTTGATTATGTGCTGCTCGTAACCTGATACTCCTGGATACTTGGTTACTTGTGGTTTCGCATAGAATGTCATATAACAGCTCCCCTTATTAATAAAAAGTTGATGCCATGCAACAACTTTTATGGTACCACGATATTTTCCATCTCATGTTCTGAATTTTCTATATTAGGTCTTCTTCTTGGGAGGAGACTTCTAATTCTTTTCAGAGGAGTGTGACCTTGATCTTCTGTCTTTGGGTTGGTCGCTTTACATTTCTTCGATATTTTTACTATCACATAGCTTCCAAAGATGAGGCAAATGGCAGCTATCGTAGAATACGTCATCCACGATATATTCCTTGTTATAAATGGTTGGTTTATGAGTTGGTCCAGATCTCTCGCGGATTGTTGAAGTTTGTGATTGGCAGCGTCCAAGTCTTCGGCGTTGATTTTGTTAAGTTTGAGAGGTTCTAGCTTCGGGAGTTGGATCTTCTCAGAAATATGACTGCAGCATTCGTAGGGGATCATCACGGGGTGTGTGTTGTCCAGAAAGTCGGAGGTCTTCTGGCTGTCGGCTTGTACTTTCGTTATTCCGATAAACGCATGACACTCTGGTTCGAGTTTAATGATAGAGTTCTGGGCAAGAGTAACTCTCTTTGTATTTACTCGCGGGCAGTTTATGGTCACTTGTAGTGGTTCTGATAATATCGTCAACCATACATTGTTCTTGATTTTGAACACGTTATATCCTCGACTAAAGATTATCGCACTGTCACAAGTTTTGGGTATCTCTTGACGGTTCTTCAACAATTGGGCCTCACACACACAGTTTTTTGTGTGGACTAAGGTCTTTACAATTATTTGGATCCCGGATGGGGTGTACATCAGAGAATCATCATTTCGCGCGATGTATTTTTGAGATATACTAAGGATGTGATGCAAACCAGTTCATTTATCTAATACTGGGATAGGATATAGGCGATATAGGGTATAGAGTGTTTGTTCTACAAGGGGTATTCTTAAAACAAAGACGATATTGTTGTCTTGTTGATAGGCTTGAAGTTCTGTGATTTCTAGGTATTGGGCGATTTTAGAAAGTTTTACTGGTAAGGGTAGATTACTTCTGACAAGGTTTTGTGATATTTCCTGTAGGGAAAATATCAGATCATTGGGTGTTATTATTGATGAGCGAATAATTCTTAGGCGGGTGAATGTTATAGAATTTAGAATATCGTTCAGATTGTCTTCAATAACCAGATAACTTTCCAAAAGTTTTTCACAAATTTCGAAGAATTTTAGCTTAGCTTCGACCAACGCAAGTTTATCATTTAATTGATGAATAGCTCTCTCGATGTTACTTATATCCCGATTGAATGTTTTCCTGTCGATAGTTAAATTTTGGATGGATTCATTGAATGTTTTACTAAGAGTTGTTGAGACCGATATTTGATTCTTCAATAAGTTTTCTATGTGGTGTTGGTCTGTATTTAATTTATTAATGCTATCAGTGTAAAATTGACCATCTGCTGCGTCCAAAATTCCCGTAATCGTCTTAAAGATACTTCCGAGTCCATTGATGATTCCTCGCTTGTTTCGTCTAGTGTCGATAATAACTTCGTTGAACTTTTCTTTGATCGATTTAGATATCTGCGTCAGGAGATTAACATGAGTCTTTACATCTGAATGAAACAGATTCATTGAATAGTGATCCGGTCGTAAGGTGTTGTGTATGGAGTCCAATATCTTGTTGTTATTTTCGTAAGCCGTTAGTAGTCCAGAAATATTTTTATATACTAATAATGTCCACTTGTCGTTGGAGATGATGATTCTGGTTTCGTCATGGTAGTAGACTCCCACAGTGTTATTAATTGGTTCTATTTGATAATGGCATAGGACCGTTCTAACCAACATAATGTAACCAATTTTAAGTTTCAGTTCCGCCACATAACTTCATACGGTCGAAATTTACTTTAGTTTTCTGATTAGTTTTTTGATTTAATAGGGTAGCTAAATTTTGATGAATTTCTAGAATTTCGAAAGGTCCGTTGAATTTGTTCGCCAATTTGTTTTTCAGCTGGGACTCCTTTATAAACACTTTGTCACCAACGTTGAATTCTTGAATATTCTCCTGAACGTGTTGGTCAAATCTTATCTTGGCCTTTTGTTTTTGTCTCTCAGTCCTTTCTCGTGCTATCTTGTAAAAATGGGACAATCGATTATTTAAGTCTCTCACATATTTGGTAATTAATTCTTTCTCATTATACAGCTTCTCTGGTGGTCTGCTGGAACTGTGGCCAAAAACAAGTTCGTAAGGAGTAAACCCGTGTGTCTTGTTTGCAGCGTTGTTATAGCAAATTACTGCATACGGTAATATGTTGAACGGGTGTTCTGTGGGGTGATCTGCAAGGTGGAGTCTGATCATTTCCAGAAGGGTTGAATGGAACCGTTCCAAGGACCCATTACTCTGGGGGTGACCTACACTTGAGTAGCTTAGTTTAATGTCATATAATTTACATAAATCTCTTAGGAGGGCGTTATCAAACTCTCCCGTAGTCACAATGTATTCGCACTGGAGTTCCATAATGTTGAAAGTAGACAAGGAGAGTGTTCACGACGGATTTAGCAGACTTATTTTCGATGGGATAGGCTTCACTAAATTTGGTTAGATCATCTCTGATGGTCAGAGCGTAGTTCTTTGTAGGAACTTCGAGGATGTCGATGTTGACCCTTTTAAATGGAGCTTTTGGTGTTTCGGATATAACAAGCGGTCTGTCTAGGTTTTTCCGGTATGCTTTGGCCTTCTGACAGGTTTCGCATTCCTTGACAAACTTTTCCACATCTTTAGTCAATCCTTTCCATTGGTACTTTTCTTTGATTCTTCTGATTGTCTCGTTCACACCTCTATGTAAATTAGTTTTTCCATTGTGAAACTGGTCAAGTATGATGGAAACTTGATCTTTTTCCGGGGTCTGAGTAACATTTTGGAATACCTTAAATTTAATTTCTTTTTCGGCATTTATAAAAGACAGCATTTCTAAAATTGGCAGATCTACGTTGGTTTCGATACAATAAGTTTCATCGGGTAGAAATAGATCTTGACTTAAATATAACGATCCAAAAAGGTATTCGTTAATTGTATCTCGATTGTATGGTAATGGAATTATAAAGTATTTCCTATTTTCTTACTGTCTTACTGGAAAGCACATTGATTTTCAAATTCTCGAAGTCTGCATTCTCCTCGAAGATATCTTCTATGATTTTGTTGTTTATGTCTGTTAGTTCGTTCTGTCGGAAACAGCTCAGGATGTTTTTATTTTTCTTATGGAGGAGTTGATCGTTAGAAAATTCTATTTTCGAATAATCAATCACAGATTGATTTTTGTACAGGTTCAACAAAGGTGTCAAACTCTTCATACATCTTATTGTGCTGGGCAGCCTTACTTTCTTCATGATCTGTATTAACAATGTCTTTGTCATCCGAATTTTCGGTTGTCATTAGGGCTCGGTACGGTGTTAATTGAGCGTCGTTTTGAAATTCCGAAAAATGGTTGACAGGGCGTCTGCATTTTTGTTGATCTTTCCCGGTTTGTACCTGATTTCGTAATCATACTCTTCTAGTTTGAGTCTCCATCGGGCTAATCGGCTTCCGGTATCTTTCACGGAGAAGAGCCACGTTAGGGGTCGATGGTCGGTTACTAGAATGAATTTTCTACCAAACAGGTACGGTCGAAAATGCTTGACGGACCAAACAATGGCGAGTAATTCGCGCTCAATAACCGAATACCTAGATTCAGCTTTGCATAGGGTTCTTGAAGCATACGCTATCGGAAGGTTCTTTCCAATAGGCCCTTGCGACAATACTGAACCTATGGCGAAATTGCTTGCGTCTGTTGTCAATATGAATGTATAGGATTTTTAGCTGATTGATTTTGCTATAGGCGTATCCTATTAATTAATTATGCGCTAATGAAAATAGCCAGTAATTCTCTATAAGAAGTTTATTACGTAACAACAGAACTACACCAAATTTAACTCTCCAAAATTGTCTCTCTAACACGCGTCTCTTCTCTCCACTTCAGTAATGGCCGCTCTCTGACCTCACCGCCAAATCTGTTCAATGGCGGCTAACGGCTTTTTCTCGGGACGTGTTTGACCGAGCCTCTGGCAGTGGCTGAGCGCTGGATTGTGCTGCAGCTCATATCGCTTGCGGCTACAGGCGCCCTCCACTTGGGACTGGAAGTCAATCTATTAGAGAAAAAAAATATATGTTGAATTAAGGTCTGTAGAAATCGGTGAAGCGGACACGGCGGCCAGCACGAGTCACAACAGACGGACGGACTGGTGGTGTTTGAGCGGTGTCGGCTGAGTCGCCTCTCAGCTGAAGAGGTCTAGCAGTGTTCGTGGGAGAAGGGTGAGTAGGCTGCGATACAGTGGCCATGTCATCTGCCACGATGTAGGCTGGCTTCAGACAGTCAACTGTGACGCGGACTTCAGAACCACGTATGAGTAGGGTGAAAGTCTTATCATCACGCTTCGTTATAGGAAATGGGCCGGTATAAGGTGGTGTAAGTGATGGACGTACAGTGTCATCTCGAAGAAAAGCGTGAGTACAAGTGCTCAAGTCCTTGAAAACAAAACCTCCAGGGCGAGAGTGATGTGCAGTGGGAACAGGTCGGAGCTTCGCCATGGCACTGCTTAGTTGAGTGGCTAAGTTGGTGGTATCCAGATCTGTAGCATGACGATCTGTGTGGTGCAAAAACTCTCCAGGTAGACGTAGCGGTTCTCCATATACTAACTCAGCTGCGGTGGTGCGAATATCCTCTTTGAATGCTGCACGCATTCCCAGAAGCACAAGGGGTAGGGATGTTAACCAGTTATCGTCAGGGTGGCAAGTTATGGCGGCTTTTAACTGACGATGCATCCGTTCCACGAGTCCATTACAGGCTGGGTGGTATGCGGTTGTGCGAGAGCGATGGAATCCAGCACGTTTGCCTAACGCTTGGAACAAATGGCTCTCGAATTGTCTACCTTGGTCAGTAGTGATCAGCTCAGGACATCCAAACCTGGATATCCAACCAGCGATGAAGGTGTCTGCTGTTGCGTCGGCGGTGATGCAAGTCATTGGCCATGCTTCAGGCCAACGAGTAAAACGATCGACTGCGGTGAGGCAGTACCGATAGTTTGAAGCTGGTGGCATCGGTCCAATTATATCGAGGTGTACGTGCCGAAATCGCTGAGACGGGGTTGGGAAGGATCCTGCAGGAGAATGGACATGTCGGACGATCTTAGCGCGTTGACACTGCAAACAGGTCCGTGTCCAGGTTCGACAATCTTTCTGCACTCCAGGCCATACAAAGCGATTGGAAACTAGGCGTGCGGTTGCGCGGGCGCCAGGGTGGCTAAGCTTGTGTAGAGAGTCGAACACACTTTTGCGCAAGGACTTGGTGACAAAAGGACGAGCTCGCTGTGTTGACACGTCACAGTAGAGGGATATCTCGGTTCCCGGAATCGGTATGTGCTGTAGCTGCAGAGATGTTGTGTCGGGCGAACTAATGATATCTCTCAACTCGTCGTCAGTAGTCTGAGCGCGCGCGAGGACATCGTGGTCTACTGGTTTGCTAACTGCTTCGACACGAGATAACGCATCCGCTACGACGTTGCTTTTACCTGCGATATGCTGAATGTCTGTAGTAAATTGTCCGATAAAATCTAAATACCGGAACTGTCTTGGGGAACAATCACTAGTTCTTTGTCGAAAGGCATAAGCCAGAGGTTTATGATCACTGTAAATTGTGAAATGCCGGCCTTCTAACATGTACCGAAAATGTTTCACTGCACTGTATACGGCGTGTAGCTCGCGATCATAAGGGCTCCATTGTTTCTGGGAGTCGGATAGTGACTTGGAGTAGAACGCAAGCGGCTGCCAATCGTCATTAACGAGCTGCTGAAGAACTGCTCCGATTGCAACACTGGAGGCGTCGGTAACTACGGCTAGAGCTGCTGTAGGATCGGGATGAACCAGTAGCGTAGCACGGGAAAGTCTGTCCTTGCAGCGTGTGAAAACGGCATCAAGGTCTGGAGTCCAAGGAATGGGACGGCTGCCAGGGGTCTTAGGACCAGCAAGGAGGGCATGAAGCGGTGCCTGATCTTCAGCGGCGTTTGGTAGAAAACGACGGTAGAAGTTGATCAAACCTAAAAATTGACGCAACTGGCGCATAGTGGTTGGCTTGGGAAAAGATTGTATAGCAGCGACGCGGTCGTTAGGAGGACGTATGCCATTCGCAGAGACGGTGAAACCAAGAAAAGTCAGTTCTTCCACGCCGAAAACACACTTTGAAACGTTTAACACTAATCCATGTTCTGCGAACCTTTCGAACACTGTTCGTAGATGTTGTTCATGTTCATCTTTGTCTCGCGAGGCAACAAGAACATCGTCGATATATGCGAAACAAAATGTCAATCCGCGAAGCACTTCGTCCATAAAACGTTGGAACGTTTGAGCGGCATTTCGGAGTCCGAAAGACATGCACGGGAACTCATAAGATCCAAACGGCGTCACTATGGCTGTTTTCGCAATGTCATCAGGATGGATGGGTATCAAGTGGTATGCCTTAGTCAAATCCAACTTAGTAAACACGGTGCATCCTGCGAGCTGGCTTGTAAAATCAGCTATGTGTCGAACTGGATACTTGTCGGGTATAGTTCGCGCGTTTAAGGCTCTATAGTCTCCGCATGGACGCCAACCTTCACCTTTCTTTGGAACTAGGTGCAAGGCAGAGGCCCACGGACTGTCGGAGCGGCGGGTTATACCGGAACGCAGCATATCTTCAAACTCTCGTTGAGCGATTGCTAGGCGGTCAGGGGCGAGGCGGTGCGGTCTGTAAAACACTGGGGGGCCAGGCGTGGTCTTTATGTAGTGTACAGTATTATGCTGTACGGGCGGGCGAGGTGAACCAGAGGGACTGGTAATAGAGGGAAACTCACCGAGTAGCTTGTGATAGCGGGACTTTCCAAAAACAGCGCGAACGGACTGTATGTGAACGAGATGGTCGGGGATGCGTTGACCAGAGGAGGTGAGGCCGGTAACGCCGTCGACGAGGCGCTGGTACCGAGGGTCAACCAGAAGATAAAAGTGCGATAAGAAATCGACACCAATTATAGGTTTTGACACGTCGGCTACTACAAACTTCCAGGTAAAGTCACGCCGAAGTCCAAAGTCGATAGACAAAGTGATCCAGCCGAAAGTAGGAATCACTGTGCCATTAGCTGCGTAAAGTTCATAATCAGTTCGAGGTCTTGATCCACGGAGCCGAGTACGAGGGTACACACACACGTCCGAACCGGTGTCCACCAAAAAGGCTATTTTTGTCTGAGCATCAGTTACTAGGAGGCGGCGGGAGGACGGTAGGCAGTCACTTGTCGCCACTAGGTGCTGCCGGAGTCGTTTTCCTGAGACCAACTACAGGGGCGGGTGCACTTGGTAGCCTTTTCGCGAAACCGACGGTGATACCAACAAAACGTAGATCGGTTACCATCGCGGTCGTCGTCATTCACGTCCCTACGAGAACGAGATTCAAAACGTCGCAGAGATGACCTGGCTCCTGGCGTAGAAGATCGTGAACGACGGTGCTCGGTAGTTAGAGCAGCGACTTGGCGAGAAAGTTCATCAAGTCTTGAGGTGAGGTTAGTAACATATGCCGTTTCGAGAGGCGCAATGCTCGCAACGTGTTGCTGGGGAGGGGCGACATCATTAATTTTGTCTGCTAATTCGGCTAATCTATCCAAGTCCCGTTCGGTAGATGCAGCAATGATAGCCTGATAATTGGCAGGAAGGCGAGATGACCAAATTGATCGTAGAAACTCGGATGGAACTTCTGGACCTGCTAGAGAACGTAAATGTCTCAGGAACTGTGAAGGTTTCCGATCTCCCAGTTCTTCGCGCACTAGTAATTGTCTTACCCGTTGCTCTTGTGACGCGGACATACGGCGAATTAATTCATTTTTCAGTCGCACGTATTTGTCTTGGGCGGGTGGATTACCGATTATGTCACTTACCTCGGCTGTCTGGCGGCTGTCTAGGAGAGACACAACATGGTAGTATTTTGTAGCGTCTTGTGTTATGCCTGACAAGGCAAACTGGCCTTCAATATGGGAGAACCAGAGTGACGGGTTGTCGGGCCAGAGCGGTGGTGCCCTAAAACCAATTCTGTTCACCTGTTCAGTGGATATTTCATGTGTACCAACAGCCATATCAGGTGGGGTTAACTGAGCCGGGGGATTGTTGTTATCTGGTGGAGCTTGTTGTTGTTGCCGTGCCTCGGTGAGCTGGATCTGTGTTGTTTGTAGTTGTTCCTGCAGTTGC
The DNA here is from genome assembly GCA_958507055.1 of Crioceris asparagi. Taxonomy (NCBI): domain Eukaryota; kingdom Metazoa; phylum Arthropoda; class Insecta; order Coleoptera; family Chrysomelidae; genus Crioceris; species Crioceris asparagi. The sequence continues at coordinate 51,166,072 of OY293827.1, forward strand.
TGTTGTACCTGCTGCTGTTGTTGAATCTGCAGCTGAAACTGTGCCTGTTGTTGTGCAAGCTGTTGTTGCATTGCTGCAATTTGTGCCTTCAGCTCATCCATAATTGCACTACACTGTTAACTAACACCGAGTAAAAATACTTCTTCGCGAATTCAACTATTAACTCACTGATCACGTCGGGAAGTCACCACTATAGGATTTTTAGCTGATTGATTTTGCTATAGGCGTATCCTATTAATTAATTATGCGCTAATGAAAATAGCCAGTAATTCTCTATAAGAAGTTTATTACGTAACAACAGAACTACACCAAATTTAACTCTCCAAAATTGTCTCTCTAACACGCGTCTCTTCTCTCCACTTCAGTAATGGCCGCTCTCTGACCTCACCGCCAAATCTGTTCAATGGCGGCTAACGGCTTTTTCTCGGGACGTGTTTGACCGAGCCTCTGGCAGTGGCTGAGCGCTGGATTGTGCTGCAGCTCATATCGCTTGCGGCTACAAATGGTTCCTCGAAATTGGGGTAGATGAGGATAGGGGTGGTAGTTAGTGCTTTCTTCAGGTTTTCGAAGGCTTCCTTACAATCTGAGTCAAAGTCAAAGGGAATATCCTTCTTGAGAAGACGGGTCAGAGGCTTCGATTTTTTAGCAAAGTTTTCGATAAAGCGTCGATAATATCCTGCAAGACCTAAGAACGACTTGATGTCTTTTTGGTTCTTCGGTTGGGGAAAACTATTTATGCACTCGGTTTTTGAAGGATTCGGTTTAACTCCCTCGCTGGTTACCAAGAGTCCTAGGTAAGCGACTTCTTTTCGCAGGAACTCGCATTTGTCGGGCTGTATTTTCATATTCGCTTGCTTGAGCCTTTTGAAAACTTCTTTCAGTCTCTGTATATGTTCATGGATGGATGGGGAATAGATGATGATGTCATCCATGTATACCAGGCATCTCTCGTTTTGGATCCCCAATAGGATGTTGTCCATGACCCTTTGATACGTAGAAGGAGCATTCTTCAATCCAAACGAACAAATTCGTAATGCCCGTTCTCCACTGTGAATGCAGTTTTCTGAATATCCTTGGGGTCGATTTCTATCTGATGGAATCCCGATGCCAGATCAAGGGTGGAGAAATATTGGCATTTGCCAAGTTGATCCAGATGGTCAGAGATATTCGGGAGCGGATATTTGTCGTCTATCGTCTCATTCAGCTTCCTGTAGTCGACGACGACTCTCCATTTCTGTTTTCCTGAGGCATCCATCTTCTTGGGAACTGCCCAAACAGGTGAAGAGAATGGGGATTTGGAAGGTCTGATTATGCCCTGGTCTAACATCTTGTTTACCTGCCCTTTTACCTCTTCCTTATGGACGTGTGGGTATCTATAGGACTTAGTGAATATCGGTTTGTCTGTCGTTGTTTTTATTGTGTGTTTAATTTCGTTCGTGAAGGTTAGTTTGTCACTTTCTAAGTAAAATATGTCTGAATAGTCTATACATAATTCGGTAACAAGTTCTGCCTCTTCTTCATTCAGGTGATCTAGCCGTAACTGTCGTTTTATCTCTGGTATTCTGTCGCTGTTGGTGGTGTATTGAAATTCACTAAGATGGTTGACGGTGATATTTTCTACTGGTTCAATCTCCAATTGGGAAAAGTCTACGGTTTTGGGAATTGCATTCGGATTTATGACTATAATGAATTCACCATATTCGTTTACTTTTACCAAAGCATTGGGAATGCGCACTTTTTCTATATCTTTGCTAGAGAGGATAGCTTCGGTGTCTGAAAGACTGCACCTCAGTTTAAAAACTTGTTCCGTCCGTGGAGCGATGGAAGTTATGTTGGAAATTTTGGAGTTCTTTGGATTATTTTGCGGCTGTGTTTTGGATGTTGAATCACCAGCTACTTTGTAGAGGGGTATCGTCTTAAAATTTGTTACCAGCTGTTTATTCTTAATATCCACTATGCACTGATAGTGTTCTAAGAAGTCTGAACCTAACAAACCGTCAAAGTCTATGTCGAGATTGCAAATATATACCTTGTGTGGATCTTTTACGTTAAAAGGTACCAAGGTAGATTCGTTAATAAGTATTTTTTGGTCAGTGATTCCCTGAATGATGACATTTTCAGGAGATCTTTGTCGAAATTTTTCACAAGCAGTCGGTTTGAAAATTGAAAGACCGGCTCCTGAATCTACTAAAAATTTAAAAGTCTTCGTCGCGTCTGTAATGTAATAGAGATTTTTTGATTTAACAGTGTGTAGAGAACCTATAGGAAGTTCTGCTCGGGAAAGTTTAAGTTGGGTTTGTAATCTTCCAAGATCATAGTCTGAATTTGTGCTTGCCATGTCTTGTTGTGGATTCGGGGGGTCTGTTGGCGCAGGTGGGCCCTGGCGAAAACCTGGATTTATTTGGTCGAATACTTCAGGTAGGTCTTGATAGTTATATTCGTCTTGTGATTCATAGTTATTCTGAAATTCTTCTGATTTTCGATAATCCTCATAGAAATAGTTTTGATCTTGATCGTAATTAAGGTGATAGGTTCTATTATGAGGCTTGTTGAAGTTTGGATTTTGTTGAACCACTGATGGTCTAATTCCTATATTGGGGTTAGGCCTAATTACAGATGGACGATCGTTTCCAAGGTTTTGGTTCGGCCTGAAATTCGACTGAAACCGTTGTGGTTGTTGGGCTTGTTGCGAATTTTGTTGTTGGAAAGGGGGTCTTAACATCTGATTTTGGGAGTTCGAGTTATAGTTATTTCCGAAATTTTGCCGTTGTCTGCATTCGTTGAACGTATGTCCTGTTCGTTTACAGTGGTTGCATTGTTTGATGCTCGGGCCTGTACTGGGTCTTCGGGGTGGAACGTTCGTGTTTTTATTAGCGTTCTGGTGGAACTTCTGATTCTCAAAGTAATTCAGCTGAAGCTCTCTCCTGATGCGATTGGTAGCGGTTAGGATGTCCGCAGGGTCACTTGCTCTTACAATTTGACCTAATTTTGGTTCCAATCCTGTTAGGAGGGTGTTAAGGGTCATTGATTCGGCTAGTCGGGTCTGTGCTCTCTTCTCTTCTTGAGAATAGTTCTGCTTGTTAATGGAAGCGTACATTTTGGCTTCATGTGTCTGGGGTCGGCTGATGAATGTTAGTGGTGATTCACTGGGTAGTTATCGAATTCGTTGGAGATCTTGTATCAGCGACGACAAATCGCGAGAATCTCCGAAATGTGTTTCTAATAGTGACTTTATTTCTTGCCACGTACTAGGATTCCTAGAGTTTATAAGCTCCGCCGCTCGACCGCGTAATTTATTTTTAATATGTAAGTTTAATAAAGTTATTTGGTTACCGACAACCATATTATGAGCCGTGGTGCAAGACAATATAAACGTATTCAGAAATATTTGATTTCCATCGTACTCAGGTACGAAAAGATTTCGCTGAGTTTATAAGGCTCAACGACTGGCGCATCCGCACCACCTGCATTATTTGCATTGTTTGCAGGAGGGTTGTTTGCATTATCATTGGCTGGCATATTTGAATGTTTCTTATCTTTACGTTTTATATGAGACCTTAATATCATATTGGGCAAAAGAACTGTATCTTTTGAAAATAAATTCAATTCAATAAATTCAATGAAATTGTGAGTTAGTAAGCAATTTAAAACGAGATGATTCTTAATGTACTTACAATATTTTCCACATACTGCGCTGTCAGGTTATTTGCACTGTTCCTGAAGTTGGAGTAGAGGCTTGAAGGGATGTTTGAAGGCTGTTGTTCTTCTTCTTTAGGGTTTGAGAACCTTCACAAACAGTTGGGACCGCCGTGTTCCGATGAATTTTACCTGGTGAGGACTGCCGTGTTCTGTTCGTGTAGAAGGATCCCACTTCTGACACCAATTTTATATCACTTTATTTCAAAATGACTTTTTAAAACAACATTTACAACTTTATTTATTGAAAAATCAAAATTAAATTGGGCATAGATTATGCTTACAATGAAAATGAGTTACTAACTAACTTATCTCTAAAAGATCCCTTTATTTATACAAAATTAAGGTGCTGCGTCGACGGTTCTATTATTCTAGAAGCGCAGTTCCACGGTGTTGGCATCTTCCTACGCTGGTTTCCGAGAATGGACGGTGTAACCTTCGGCTTGGCTTTTGGTAGACGCTTGGTCAGCATTTCCTGGCCTGGGAACGGGAACCGCTGCGCGTGACTTGATTATCTGCTGCTCGTAACCTGATACTCCTGGATACTTGGTTACTTGTGGTTTCGCATAGAATGTCATATAACATACATATAACTAATATTTGATATAAAAGCTGTGATATGTGAATTATGTGATAACTGTATAAGGAGCGGAGCAAGGGTTGTCTCTGGCCAAGCGGATAAATGTTCCCACATTCTTTTTTTCATTACGTGCAGATGTAGACTAATTATTGTACCGAGATCTCGTAATAGATTTTTATTTGTATAAAGAAGCTATATATTGAGAAACTCTGCCTTTGTAAGTCATAGCAATTACGTGTATGCATAATATATTAACAGCAAATACCAGCCTTACGGAACTTGAGTCAATGTAAATACTTACTATAAAATTACAGAATTTTGCATTATAAAAAAGGTAATAACAAACTTACCTTATGTCGAACAGTGTAAATTGCATCCAAACACAAATTTTGTTGCACTTATTCACTCATAACTTCGATCGAAGGTTTAAACGAAATTGTTGCCGGTTGTCAAATACCTACTTAAATCAACCCCCCTGCCTGGTTTAAAAAGCAGGCGGCTAATCACGGGCTAATACCAGGCTAATGCGGCGTTTGGCGTTCGAACAATGCAAAAATGCATTATACGTAGGTTAAACAGGTCACCGGCTAAGACCGCGCTAAACTTTTGAAAAGTCTGCTTCGAACAACGCTTTAGCTCACGTCAAAGATTAGCGTGTGTTTAGCACGGGCTTAGCCGATGTCATTTATTTTCGAACAACAGGCCCTAAGAGAAATTTAACCAGCATAATGTGATTTTTGTTATGTTAGGACTACCTAATATCGTCTTAACATCCCTTTATATTGAATTTCCATTAATGTAAAATACCTGTTTACAATGATGATCTTGGTGATGGTGATGATCTTATGTTACTGTCTTGTATTAGTTTTCCAACATTTGTCTCTCTCTCCTTCTTAAGCATACGTTGGCTACGGGCACCAACTGGCTTTTTAATAGAGGATGGCAAAAACAGTGATGGAATTGCTGAAAAAAAAACATAAATATTATTTACAGTTCAGTTCACTTTACCTGAATAATTTGTATATATTCATCAGATCGTACATATTTCAATACCATTAGGTAGAACAGCAATCTTAATTTGTTTAAATAGTAGTGAACAGAGTTTGTAAAAAATCTTCAAAATTACAAAATGTTTAGATAAATACATGCACAGATATATAACATTTCTAATTTGAGACAGGAAGTCGTTATTTATGCAAGTATAGTAATTGAGATTTTAGTATACTTAACAGCTTCTTCGGTTGTAAATTCAGCAATATAGCTTGAATTTCATCCTCATAATCATCAGGCTTGAAATGTTTACTGCAAAGCCTTTTTTCAATCAGATTCCATTTATCCTTTGTTGCACATTTTCGAATCCATTCTTATTGAATTTTAGAGTAATTCGGAAATCCAAGAAACATAAGATCTTCCTCTTTTTCTTTAGCTTTTTTAGAATTGTTTTTGCAGGTAGCTACACTGCACACAGTTCCTCCTGGTATATTTAACACCTATAACCAATTAATTATCATTACAAATTATCATAGTTCATACTCGTCTAACTGTTAAAGTCATAATTTTTGCTATATCTTGTATGTCTATCCTGTCTTAAATTTGAATTTTGTAAATTGCACGAAAAGTATAATACCTAGGTATAGGACACCCTTATGCCATTCGAAAGAAGAATTCTTTTTTGACATGGTGAATTAATAAAATACAGGGTGTCTCATTTCAAATAAGCCCGATATTACACATTCAATGACGTAATAATGAAACTGCAAATTCTTAACACCCTGTAGAGATGTTTATTACTCAATCGTGGAATACATTCAACGAATGCCCAACTATTTAGATGTAAGAGAAAATTTGCTAGAATTCGTTATATTAATTAGATATTAATTTTTTTCGAAAAGTTCACTTTTTATAAAAGTCAGCATAACTCAGAATCCTCTGTACTTAGGTATAGGAAACCTTTATGAAAGAGTATCTTATTTTTTAGGGACAACCAGAAAATGCAATAAAATATAGGGTGTTCCATAAGAATAAATATAACTTTGAAACGCTACAAATTTTTGGGACATCCTGTGTATTCCAAAACAATTTTAAAATGTAGCCTTTATCAATGTACAAACTACTGAAATGACAAAAATTTTAAAACTTTTACCGTTTCGCCATAAACCTCCATCCCGTTGGTCGTGATTCACCCTTTTACCTATATTACCTAACCATTATAAGAAATAAAATATCAAACTAGCAGCAAATATACAATGAAAATATCCAAAATAATCCTTTACATTATTTAACTAAAGTACAAATTCACAGCCTACTAACTAAAATTAATATAAACCACAAAGTTTTCTGTCAAAAATAAATCCTTAGAATATTATAATAAACAAAATTGAATAAACAAATCTATTCATGCTTACAAATCGAAATATCTATTATCGTAATAAAACATAATTAAATAATCTTTGGTTTAAATTTCAACACCTAATATTTTTCCAGGCCTTGTGTGTTCAGGAACCTTCGAATATCTGATTATTAGGTATTTGACCAGATTTGAGAAACGAAATTTGTAAATGATGATTACACTTTTGTTTTCTTGGAAGATTGTTAAAAAGTTTGCGGTGAGTTACTATTTTATTCATCACAGATCAATTCATAATCTGATATTAATTAATATTATAGTGCCACCGTATAGGTATTTCACAGGATTTGACACTACATATTTTAAACTTGCTACCTGTATAGATTATCAACAAATACCAAATTCCAAACAGTAATTATTTTATATTATGCATGGATGCTGGCTTTGCTATTCCTGGACAGCTTGATGGTTCTCCAGAAAATTTCTTCTCCCATTGCCTTCGAGATCTTTTGGTGGAGATGCTGCTCCTTCTTCACCAACCAACTCAATTATTTCTTCTTGAAAGATAACTTTCTAAAAATGAGTACTACACTCTTATGTTATCTAAATTTTGTCTGTGTTAAATAGGTGATGTTGAGCATTTTTTCAAAAAGATATTTTATTTCAGTTATATTTATTTTCATTATATTTTCTGAATAGATATTTCCAAGCTGACATCGGCAAGAAAATGAAGAAGTATTGGTGGTGAATTGCTTCGTGAAAGGAAATTTTTACAGTAATTAAACTGCACATTCTAAGAGTTGTCTCGTTTGTGGAAAACCCAGCACTTTTAAGGAATATTCAATAATTTTATAACTATACCAATAAACAATAAGTTAAGTTGTGATCTACGAGTATATCAATTATTTACTAACCTAATAATTCAACAGGTTCCATATCGGTTGATCAAACTAGTGAGCCACCATGCTCTCGCTCAGACATATGCTTTTTTGAATCGATCTTCGGAGGCACAAGCGGTCTGTTGAAAATTATTGGTAGGCTCACTTCTAAGCTTTCTGGTCTTGAACGAACAGTATAGGTTCTGGAAGAAAACTTTTTAGATTCGATATCGATTCGAATTAAATAGTTGCTCAGCTTTAAAAAACATCATGAAATTTATATCTTCCTGTTATCTCCTGTAGAAAGTTGGAGAAACTGTCGCTCTCCAATCCTCAGCAATGTGTAATTCCAGTGATCAAAATTGGAAAACATTATCAAAAATCTATATGAAGATAACTTACGGAGCAAGTGTTATTGAAACATTTCTTAGTAAAACATCTTCTTTGGAAATGTTTCCGCTAACATATACGGAACTTTTGACATCTAGGTCCGCTGAATCTCCTGAAATTCGTGGAAACTCATTCCTTTAGAGGATGTTCACTTTTAAGAGGCACTCAATACTCACGAGGCGTTTCAATGTTAATATCACTTATTTCGCACACATCGCACACCTAACACACATAAACAAAATTCAAAATGATATGGCGGGATTAACAATAAATAAACTACATACAATCAGACAATGAAAGAAGCAAACTACATAAAGTCTTCGTAAAATAAATAAATTTTAAAAATTATAGTGTTAGATAATAAAATAAAAGGATAATAAAGAAGACTAAGAACAACGTTTCCTTGAGGCAGTATAATTAATAGTTTCAGTTAATGCAAAAAACATTCTTAATTAATATTATTCAGAGTAACAACAAAAATATAATCAACTCGACAAGCACGGACGGCGTTTAATACGAGCATGCAGAGATATCAATTTTTACTGAGCTCCGCACGACCGACAGCGATCCGTACTTGTCTCGTAAAATATATAATCAAACATTCCAAAATCTGGATACGGAATACAAACAATTGAAAACAAAAACAAATTGCTGTGGTCGTTTCTAACACGACCAATTCTGACACTGACTTCGCTCTCAAAGTCCCTTTTCTCCGTCAGATAAGTTACAGGTTGTTGGCTTCGTTCCCGTGAAGGGCTGCCTCGCTGATGCTGCAAATAAAAAATTGTAAATGCGCCAATAACCTACCAGGTCACTGCGGAAATATTTTCTCTAATGTAATGACTCATTAAAACAACTTTAATCAATAGATCACTGCACACAACCAATTCCACTTTTTCATTAACCACAGTGTAAAGCACCACACTTTCAATACTCATTCATTATTATCAGTGCAAAGCGTCCATGCTTTCAACACTTACTCATTAACAACAGTGCAAAGCGTCCATGCTTTCAACACTCATTCATAGGTAACAGTGTAAAGCGTCCATGCTTTCAACACTTATTCATTAACAGTGCAAAGCGTACTTGCTTTCAATACTCATTCATTAACAACAGTGCAAAGCGTCCATGCTTTCAACACTCATCCATAGGTAACAGTGCAAAGCGTCCATGCTTTCAACACTCATTCATTAACAACAGTACAAAGCGTCAATGCTTTCAACACTCATTCATAGGTAACAGTGCAAAGCGTCCATGCTTTCAACACTTATTCATAGGTAACAGTGCAAAGCGTCCTTGCTTTCAACACTCATTCATTAACAACAGTGCAAAGCGTCAATGCTTTCAACACTCATTCATAGGCAACAGTGCAAAGCGTCCATGCTTTCAACACTTATCCATTAACAGTGCAAAGCTTCCTTGCTTTCAACACTCATTCACTAACAACAGTGCAAAGCGGCCATGCCTTCAACACTCATTTATTACTAACTGTGCAAATTGTCCATGCTTTCAACACTCATTAATTAACAACAGTGTAAACATCCATGCTTTCAATACCCGTACCTTTCTAACACGTGCCATACCTAATTATTACAATTTTACCAACCTTTTATCATCACTGTTATCATCATCCTCGTCATCTAATACGACTAGCAGATCAGTCATGTCAACTGTGAGAGACCAGTCAGTCGGCCATTCTCTTAACTGCTCTTTAGCAGCCTTGGTCATGGGGATTTCCCAAACCGTTTAAGCTCGTAGCGGCCTTCAGGAGTGATACCCATGACTTCGAAAGGCCCTTGAAATTCGTTCTTCAATTTTCCTTGAAACATTTTATCATCTCTCTGAATCGAGACGAAATCTCCCTCGGTAAATTCGATGTTATTACGACGCTTTTGGTTGGCATTAATCTTGACATTTTTAGCCTTATTAAGCTGGTTGTTTATTCTTTTATGGTCTAACTCTTTACTCCTAACGGTATAAAGGCCCTTATTTAGATTCCTCAGTAAATTCTGGATCAGAGGTGTTGAGCCGTCTATTCCAATAAGAACTCTTAAAGGTGAAGTTTGAGTGGACTTTTGAATGGTTGAATTCAAAACAAGTTGTATCTTCCACATACTTTTTGACTAGTCTGAATTAATACTGGTTTCCACACGTATCAGATTCATTACTGTGCGCATAATATAGCGGTCCCTTAGATCGATGGACATCAGGTGTTGTGTAATGATACGCCACTCCAGGGCTATCCAAATATTGAGGTAGGCTTAGATTTTTGAAGTTGGTACCGACATCCATTGTTATCTGTTGAGGGGTCTCAAATAATGAAATAAATGCTTGGAATGCAAGTTTTGTCACATCAGCTTTTAATGTCTTTAGGGGCTGCAGTAAGCAATACTTTGAGAACGCGTCTATCAGAACAAGAGTATGTTTGTACCCTTCAGATATTCTTTCAAACGGTCCAAGACAGTCTGTATGTAAGACCTGCATTGGTGCCGTCGGCTTGCTTACGTTTGTAATCAGAACTTTAAATGCTTAATGCTCTTTTTGACAAACGAACGCAATTTTGGAAACCAAAAATGACTGCTAGTGATTCAATAGTTTTGTCCATCCCGATGTGGCAATTTTCGTCGTGGAGTCCAAGTCTATTTTGCTTCGGAACAATTGGTTTCATGAGTGTACCATCACGTGTTCTGACGGCATAATGTAGAATCCCATCTTTCAAAGAGTACCGTTTTTTATCCAAACGGACCTCCTTCGAGTCTTCAATTATTTGTCGAACTTCAGCATCACCTCTTTGTTCCACATAGAGCCAGTTATGTTTGGCATCCAAACGACGTACCCCTAAAGGGTTTCGGCTTAGAAAGTCAACATGTGGAAGAGAACTACCTTTCCGGTAAATAATGGAAAAAATAAAGTCTTGCATATAGCACCACCAACGTGCGACACGGGGAAGAATATCCTTTTTGGTAGAAGTGGCTTTTATGGCATTGCAATCGGTAATCAGAGAAAAATGAATGCCCAGCAAGTATACACGAAAGTGTTTCAAAGCATTGACCACTGCGAGTGCCTCCAACTCATATGAATGATAATTTTCTTCGTATTTGTTGGTTCTTTTGCTAAAATATCCAAGTACTCTAATATTTCCTTCTCTCTTTTGCAATAACATTGCTCCGTACCCAACGGAGCTGGTGTCGGGGTGTAGCTCGGTCTCCAGGGAGTGATCGAAGATTGTTAGAAGAGATTTTGAAGTTAAGCAATCGATGATATATTTCCAGGCACACTCTTGCTGATCAGCCCAGATAAACGGTTCGGCTGGCGTACGCGTTGCAAACTCAGGTATAAATTTGCGGAAATACCCTGCAAGGCCCATAAACTGTCTCGTTTAGTTAGTAGGAATGTAATAATTAACTAGTGCTTGACTTTACGCACACCGGGTCGTATGCCGTCGGCTGATATTTCCCTACCTAAATAATCCAAGGTATCTTTAAAAAAGTGGCAATTTTGAAGATTCAAAGAAAATCCGGCCTCGAAAACGAGTTTAAGGGATTGCAATGCGTCTTTAATATTTTGGGATGGAATCAAGATATCATACAGGTACACCAAAGCTACATCATCTTTCAGAGAACCCAATGTTTTATTTATAGCTTGCTGAAAAATGGCTGGAGCATTAGCTAAACCGTATGGCATCCGCATATATTCAAAATGCCCATCCGGGGTAACGAAGGCTGTTTTTTCGATTGAGTCTTCCGTTATAGGTATTTGGTGAAATCCCGAATACATATCTAATGAGGTAAATATGCGTCCCAAACCAAGTCTGTCAAGCTGGTCTTCGATAAGCGGTAATGGAAATCGTTTTTTTATTATGTGAGCATTAAGCTGCCGGTAATCCACACACATTATGATCCCTCCCTTTTGGCACCAGAATAATGGGACTAGCAAATGGTGAGTCACTTTCTCTAACAATGTTGCGGGAAATAAATTCATCGACAATTTCTCTTTTCACTAACAGACAAGCGATAAGGATTTCTATTAACTACAAAATCATCTTTTAGTTGGAGTTATTTACTTCAGGAATGTATCCATCGACAGGGTGCAACTTGGGAAATCGTGAAAGCAATTTTAAAATATGGCGATGTTCACATGATACATTTATTGAATCCATTGTTTGTGGTGTCTGAAACACGGTAAATGCGAGGAATTCTATTGCGGACCACACAAGATCATTGTATAAATTGCGCTCGATTATGACATCATGTTCTAGAATATAATCTGGAACTACGTGGAATAGTAGATCTATGACAACATCAGATATTTGTAGTATCGGCTTAAACTCTTGGTCGATAGTGATGCTTCCGGCAAGTATTCCTCTTAGCACTAATCTGCATGGGGATACTTTATGCAAAAACTTTGGTAGATGGCGTTTGTTTATAAGGGATATGTCTGCTCCAGTGTCAATGATTCCACTGTAATCTTGTCCATCAATCTTAAGCTTTTCCAGTGTGCCGGTACTGCAAAAATTTACTTTTTTTTCTTTTTTCAGTATTCTGTCGAGTGAAGCAGTTGTCAATACTACACAAAATAGACAATAGACAACTACTTTTGTAGTAGTTGCATCAGGCATATCAGATTTTAGAATGACTGGAGTAGAAAACCTGCAATTTCGTTGAATGTGCCCTAATTTTCCACAACGATAGCACTTAATGTTGCTAGGTGGCTTACGAATTGTAGTTCACGGGGATTTTCTCACAAACGCTTTTCCAATGGCTTCCCTGAGTCAGTGGGATTTTTCAAATATAACTGTTTTTCAACTTGTAGCGGTTTGGTTACTGTTCCAAGAAATGTCAATAGTTCCGAGATCTTTTTAACGTTTAAGTTAGTTGCCGTAGTCTATACCCGCTCCTTGATTCCATGAATGATAAGTTCCACAAGGTCAGCCTCCTCCCAATTGGCTCTCAAATTCCTTAACATGCCTACCTTATGGAAGACATATGCATCGTATGTGTTACCATTTTTTCGCGTCATTAACTTCAGGTTTAAAGAGTGGTAAATCGACTTGTTCCGGAGCCGTTTTTGCAGACTTGATAGCCTTTAACAGCTGTGATAGCAGTTCCTCCGTTCTTGTGAATTCTGTTAATTTTTAAGTATTTGCTTAACAGGTTTATGATTTAAACCACACCACATACCCAGAATTGATGTGAGAACGTTTGCCTTATATTATATATATATATATATATATATATATATATATATGCTGGGAAGTATTTGCTGACCAATTAGGAACAAAAGAAGGTTTTTTTGGGGATAGCAGCAATAACGAAATTGAGTACTCTTTTTAGTAATTTATTCCAAGCTTTCGGGTAACATTGTACCCATCATCCGGGAAACTACAAAGTAATGGAATAGACAATATAACCAAAAACAATTATAAAATCAGTTTTAGTATTATTTTCATACATCAAACTTACCACTAAGTGAGAATGTTTTCGTGGAAATTGATGGTAACGTAATCATAGAGAACTGTTCATTTTATATAAACATAACAACATTTTTTATCCTGATTAAAAGAAACAATAAAATACACATTCACTAATACACATTTCGGGAACAACGGCCATATTATAATGATAACTGAAATCGATATCCATCAACTCAACAATGACATCTTTTACAACAAAAAGACAAAGAGAGAAAATTTGAATTAGACAGATGATAGCAGTTATTTCAGGAAAAATCCTTTACATTTTTGTTCTATGTCAACCAAATCTCAATATTCCTGTTGTATTCTATATTATTCACTCTATTTTAAAATTCTACATTAATAATCATTTAACTTAGAAATCAATGTTTTCCGTATTTCTTACGCTTGATTCCATAATCAGAAGATAAGCAAAAATCTCACTAAGATGACCTATATCTGATCTTCTATTCAGTGTATTGTCATTCATATATATATGTGCCATTTCTAGAAAAGCCCGTTTTGTGGTGTTTCTTTCAATATCTAAAACTTTTATCTGATCGTAGTTCATTTTGTGGCCACTTTTAGAAACGTGCTCTGCTAAAGCGCTTCTTTCAGGACGCAGTCTACAGTCACTTGCATGCAAACTAATTCGGTCTTTTAGATGTCTTGAGGAATGACCAATGTAGATTTTTTCACAGTTTGAACAAGGGATACTGTATACTGCATCTGATATCGACAGAACAGGAGTCTTGTCTTTGATTTTACTAAATATTTTATTTATGCATAAAACAGATCTATTAGCTATTTTAATACTCAGATGAGGACTGAAAATTTTATTTATATGAGGTGAGATATCTTTTATATATGGAAATCCAACATATGATATGAAATTGTTCTGTGTAGGAGGATCAATATTCATCACTGTTCTATTCATACTGTTGTTTATTAGGTTGATAGGGTAACTATTACTTGAGTTGTAAATCAATTTTTTAACCAACGATGTAGGGTATCCGTTGTCACTGAATAAGTTAAACAATATTTTTAAATTTTTCTTATGAAATGATTGGTCACTAATTTTTTGGATTCTATTCTTCATCGCCGTAATTACATTCACTTTTATAGAGTGTTTTTGATAGGACCAGTAATTTATGTAACGCCCAGAACTAATGGGTTTTCGGTACCAATCCACTAGCAGAAGTGTACCATATCTAATAACCTTAGTGTCAAGAAAGGATATTGAATTAAATTGGTCTTCGTTCTCCAAAGTGAATTGTATGTGTGGATCGAAGCTATTAAAGTACCATAATATTTCGTCCTTAAAATCATGAGGGAAGGATAACAGTATATCATCCACGTATTTTTTAATGAAAAAAATTTTTAAACGGTAAAACAGGAATGATAATATCCAGTACATAATCCATTACATAAGCTGCTAAAATCGGTGAAATAGTGCTACCCATCGGTGTACCAAAGGTCTGTTTATAAAATTTCCCGTTGAACACAAAATAGTTACTTTCAAAAAGGAATGTTATTAAGTCAAGAAAGAAATCTTGATCAATAGAGCAGTGTTGAGCAATGTCACTCCATTTTTTCTTGATGGCCATATGACAAATTTTCAGATAAATATTGCTGAATAGCGACACCACATCTAAGCTAGCTAGAATATGACCCATAGGTACATGAGTATTGTTCAGCAATGTTTTTATTTCAAATGAATTACTGATATAGTATTCATTATTAGAATCATAAGCTTTAGTAAGGATTTCACAAAGAAAATTTGCAATATTTTCAGTTGGGGTTCCAATTGAGGCTAAAATTGGTCTGACAGTCATTGGCTCTTTATGTATTTTTGGTAATGAGTAGAACTTTCCTGGGTTACCCTTATAGCAAGTCAGTTGTTTCTTTTTTGTGTCAGTAATAAAGTTTTTCTTCCACATCGTTTTTATGAGATTATTACATTTATTTTGAATTGTAAGAGTAGGGTCTCTCGCTATTTCACAGTAAGATGAATCATTATGTAGTATATTCTCAGATAAATCTACATACTGTTGTCTTTCCATACGAAATTTAAGAAAACTAGAAAGAATTACTACAGATGAAATTAATAAAAAACTTAACATAAAAGATCAATGGATAAAAAATCTCACAAATATTAATATTCCTGATGATGTTCTTAAATTTCTTGCGTTAGGACCCAAGTTTGCAATACAGCCCGAAATTGGCACCGACATTCCTATTAGACATATTTTATCAGACTTAGACAACCTAACGTCACAAATTTTAGATGAACATACCAAAACTATCCTTACAGCAAGAGCAACAAATATTATTACAAATGTAGCACAGAAAGTTAAAAATAAAAACTCAATTTTTAAATCGTTATATATTAAAACAAAACAATTTCTCAAAACCAACAATAATATAATTGTCACGAGATCGGATAAAGGAAATGTTACTGTCATTATGGAAAGACAACAGTATGTAGATTTATCTGAGAATATACTACATAATGATTCATCTTACTGTGAAATAGCGAGAGACCCTACTCTTACAATTCAAAATAAATGTAATAATCTCATAAAAACGATGTGGAAGAAAAACTTTATTACTGACACAAAAAAGAAACAACTGACTTGCTATAAGGGTAACCCAGGAAAGTTCTACTCATTACCAAAAATACATAAAGAGCCAATGACTGTCAGACCAATTTTAGCCTCAATTGGAACCCCAACTGAAAATATTGCAAATTTTCTTTGTGAAATCCTTACTAAAGCTTATGATTCTAATAATGAATACTATATCAGTAATTCATTTGAAATAAAAACATTGCTGAACAATACTCATGTACCTATGGGTCATATTCTAGCTAGCTTAGATGTGGTGTCGCTATTCAGCAATATTTATCTGAAAATTTGTCATATGGCCATCAAGAAAAAATGGAGTGACATTGCTCAACACTGCTCTATTGATCAAGATTTCTTTCTTGACTTAATAACATTCCTTTTTGAAAGTAACTATTTTGTGTTCAACGGGAAATTTTATAAACAGACCTTTGGTACACCGATGGGTAGCACTATTTCACCGATTTTAGCAGCTTATGTAATGGATTATGTACTGGATATTATCATTCCTGTTTTACCGTTTAAAATTTTTTTCATTAAAAAATACGTGGATGATATACTGTTATCCTTCCCTCATGATTTTAAGGACGAAATATTATGGTACTTTAATAGCTTCGATCCACACATACAATTCACTTTGGAGAACGAAGACCAATTTAATTCAATATCCTTTCTTGACACTAAGGTTATTAGATATGGTACACTTCTGCTAGTGGATTGGTACCGAAAACCCATTAGTTCTGGGCGTTACATAAATTACTGGTCCTATCAAAAACACTCTATAAAAGTGAATGTAATTACGGCGATGAAGAATAGAATCCAAAAAATTAGTGACCAATCATTTCATAAGAAAAATTTAAAAATATTGTTTAACTTATTCAGTGACAACGGATACCCTACATCGTTGGTTAAAAAATTGATTTACAACTCAAGTAATAGTTACCCTATCAACCTAATAAACAACAGTATGAATAGAACAGTGATGAATATTGATCCTCCTACACAGAACAATTTCATATCATATGTTGGATTTCCATATATAAAAGATATCTCACCTCATATAAATAAAATTTTCAGTCCTCATCTGAGTATTAAAATAGCTAATAGATCTGTTTTATGCATAAATAAAATATTTAGTAAAATCAAAGACAAGACTCCTGTTCTGTCGATATCAGATGCAGTATACAGTATCCCTTGTTCAAACTGTGAAAAAATCTACATTGGTCATTCCTCAAGACATCTAAAAGACCGAATTAGTTTGCATGCAAGTGACTGTAGACTGCGTCCTGAAAGAAGCGCTTTAGCAGAGCACGTTTCTAAAAGTGGCCACAAAATGAACTACGATCAGATAAAAGTTTTAGATATTGAAAGAAACACCACAAAACGGGCTTTTCTAGAAATGGCACATATATATATGAATGACAATACACTGAATAGAAGATCAGATATAGGTCATCTTAGTGAGATTTTTGCTTATCTTCTGATTATGGAATCAAGCGTAAGAAATACGGAAAACATTGATTTCTAAGTTAAATGATTATTAATGTAGAATTTTAAAATAGAGTGAATAATATAGAATACAACAGGAATATTGAGATTTGGTTGACATAGAACAAAAATGTAAAGGATTTTTCCTGAAATAACTGCTATCATCTGTCTAATTCAAATTTTCTCTCTTTGTCTTTTTGTTGTAAAAGATGTCATTGTTGAGTTGATGGATATCGATTTCAGTTATCATTATAATATGGCCGTTGTTCCCGAAATGTGTATTAGTGAATGTGTATTTTATTGTTTCTTTTAATCAGGATAAAAAATGTTGTTATGTTTATATAAAATGAACAGTTCTCTATGATTACGTTACCATCAATTTCCACGAAAACCTTCTCACTTAGTGGTAAGTTTGATGTATGAAAATAATACTAAAACTGATTTTATAATTGTTTTTGGTTATATTGTCTATTCCATTACTTTGTAGTTTCCCGGATGATGGGTACAATGTTACCCGAAAGCTTGGAATAAATTACTAAAAAGAGTACTCAATTTCGTTATTGCTGCTATCCCCAAAAAAACCTTCTTTTGTATATATATATATATATATATATTTGATAAAATAGATTTTTGATGGGGATGCAGTCATTTAATAAATAAAATTCTTTGGATTATGCCAAGCTTTCGAGAATGTTTATTCTCTTCGTCGGGACAGAATTCGTGAATTTACATCAGAAATGTCATTTCTGATTGATGACTATGAAATCTTTCCTGTTTGTGGTTAATTTTATGTAAATTCACGAATTTTGCCCCGACGAAGAGAATAAACATTCTCGAAAGCTTGGCATAATCCAAAGAATTTTATTTATTAAATGACTGCATCCCCAACAAAAATCTATTTTATCAAATATATATATATATATATATACTTATATATGGAACATTTTTAGGGGATTTGGATATTTTGGGTTGAATTATACGTCGGTTGGTAAGTATCGGTTCGCATTCTTGTATATTTAAAGAATCATTCATCAAACGTCGTTATTAGCCTTTCTTTTCTTGATCCCTGTTTACTGGATGCACACTCCATCGCCTAGATTTTTTTTACACAATATCTTCCTTGTACTCTACACATGCTAATAACAAAACCACTAACTGCATTTCCAATTCCATGGCGTTAGAGTTAATATACCTACACCAGAGAAAACCCCGAGATGAACTATAGCCCTCAAATTATTTCACGCATGCGTACGTTCATTATAAATAGAAAAATGTTACGTCTATCTTATGCGCTATGTAGCCCTATGTCTTACGTCCATTATAAATGGGCACTTACTTTAAACTTTTGTCTTGATAAGGGTTTTGTGAAAATATCCGCCAAGTTTTCACCAGATGGCTTATATTTCACATTAAAAAGACCTTATCTGTATTGTTCACTCACATAGTGGAACTTGATATCAATATGTTTGCTCCTCCTCACTAGCTGTCCTGACTTCACCATTTGAATGGTGCTATTGTTGTCTATGTAGAGGGTAGTCTTCACTTTTCTTCCTGTCATTTCTTCTAGAATTTTATATGCTTGATTTCTTTTGCGCATTCTGTAGCCGCAATATACTCTGCCTCTGTTAACGAGGTAGCCAGCACAGACTGCTTTCTTGAACGCCAGTTGATTGGTCCTCCATTGAAAAGTACCTATGATATAGCCACTTGTGCTCTTGCAGTCTGTTCTGTCACCCGCAAAATCTGCATTACAGTAAACTTCGAGTTTGATGTTGCCTTCATCTTTGTTCTCTTCTTTCTTCATATGATAAAGCAACCCGCAGTTCTTAGTATCTTGCAGATATCTCAAAGTTCTTTTTACATTTTGAATATCTTTCACTTTAGGATTTTCCATGAAACGACTTTCATAATTGACGCAAAACCTATCAGGACGAGTCTTGCAACTTAAGTAGAGTAAAGTACCTACGGCTTCACGGTATGGAAAATTATTTTCTTCTTTGGCGTCATTCATGTGATACTTGTCTAGGACTTTGTTTACATAATTTTCTTGACAGATAAATATTCCCTCTTTGTTATGTTGAATCTGCATTCCTAAGTACATGTTTGGATTTTCTAAAATTGACATTTCAAATTTAGTTTTAAGCTTTTTCAGTAAATTTTCAATTAACTTAATATCCTTGTCAATCACAATTCCATCGTCTACGTGAAAAGTTATGTACATCTCTCCATTCTTATCTCTGAAGATGCACTGATCTGACTACAATCGAATTAGACCTTCTTTCTTCAGGAAGTCTGTAAAAGTTTTATTCCATCTACATGGAGCTTGTTTCAATCCATAGATACCTTCAGGTATCTTCATGTAAATTTTGTCTTCCAATGTTCCATAGAGAAACGCACTTTTCACGTCAAAAACTCTCAAGTAATAATTTTGCTCTGCAGCAATAGCAAAAAACAGTCTCAAAGAGTTAACATCCACAACAGGACTAAACAGATCTTTGAAATCAATTTTTGTTTCTTGTTCACATCACCTGACAGCCAGTCTGGCTCGATATCTGCCGTCATCCTTAACTTTAAAAATCCACTTTCCAGTCAGAATTTCTTTTCCTATAGCTTCTTTAGGATCCACTAGTACCCAAGTATTATTTTTCTCAAGTACTTCTTTCTCATCATATGTTGCTTTATTCCATGCTTTTTTCTCATATTGTCCTTGCCTTGAATTTATTTGATTGTCATCATGACATATTCGTTAAAGCGTTGTGGTCTTTTCAGGTTTTTTTGTCTCTCAGGATTCGTCTATTTTCTGAAACTTGGCGTTCCCTCTAATTTTCTTCAAATTGTTTCAATGTGATCTTCTTGCTCTTCTAGTTCAGAATATTCTTGATTATCTTGATGTAGATTTTCTTCATTAACATGTTGTGCAATTTCTTGATCTTCCTCTCCTTCGATAGAAAGCTGAACAACATCATTTTCATTTTGCTGAGGGAACTGATTTGTGAATTTTACATCTCTTGAACAGTAGGATCTATGATTCTATAGCCATTTATAGCATATCCCACTAAAATTCCTTTCTTGGCTCTGTCATCCAATTTCTTCAGTTTTCCTAAATTTTTGCTAAAAACAACAGTACCAAATACTTCCAGTCTTGATAAATCTGGTTTATGACCATACCAGATTTCTGCTGGTGTCACTTTTGCAGCATAAGTAAGACTTCTGTTTAAGAGATAAGCGGCAGTTTCAATAGCATATCCCCGCATATTTTTATTCATTGACCGACGAACCCCGAAAGGAGGAGGTATACAATTGGAGTGTCTGCTTTATTATTTTTTTTTGGTTCGTGCGCGCCTTTTATATAGTAAACCAGCTCCGATTTTCATGATTTTGGATTCATTTGAAAGGGGAGGCTTGAGAAATGGTCCCATATTCATAAAAACGCAAATCTGAAATCTCCTTCCCTCCGAAAACCGGCGAATTTTCTCGAAAATCGAAAATCTGAGTTAGTATAATTAAATATAGGACAATATCCGGAAACGTTTAAATTGAACATTTTTTCAAAAGTGTTACGGTTTTCGAGATAGACGCATGTTAAATATGTATTTTTGCTATGTGGAGAGGGCAATTTTTTTCGAAAATTGGAATTTTTTCAATACTACATGAAAGATATAATTATTTGTAGCAACATTTATAATGAACATTTTTTCCTTAGAGTTACGGTTCTCGAGTTAAATCGGTGTTAATATAGTAACATATAAAATACTCAAGCGTATTTCCGCAGCGATGCGTTGAGATCTCAATAATAATAACAACTACAAGCAAAGAATATACATGGGTAATAGGATAAGTACTATCTTCATTGGTATTAGTGAACGTTAGGTACACTCAAAAGTGTGAAATAAATATTTTTTACAAAAAATTGGACCGACGTTATTAGTTGATGCACTGAAAAGTTGAAAAGTATTAAATAATATTAATTCTATTGGTGATGGTACTTGTGAAGTTGGTGCTAAAAGTTATCAATCTAATTGCAACTGCACAACTTCAAAAGTAACAGCACCAATAGAATTAATATTATTTTATACTTTTCAGAGCATCAACTAATAACGTCGGTCCAATTTTTTGTAAAAAATATTTTTTTAGATTCATAGAGCATAGCTCTGGCTTTATTGAAAAGAGTAAGATTCACTCGTTTACTTTTACCATTGTACTGAGGAGTATCTTCAATGGTGTAATCCAACACTATACCCTCATATTTCTGCACCATTCTCTGAAATTTTTACTTCTGTAGTTTCCTCCTCTATCACATCCTATCTTTGACACTTTGTGATTGAAGTGGGCGTCTCCTTCAGCTATATACTCTTTCATGTAATCCTCCGTCTCATCTTTGGTTTTGAGAAGATAAACCTAAAATGTGAATAATCGTCCATGATAGTCATCACAGAACTCTCTCCCTCCTCGGTCTTAGGTGTTATTTTACTGCATAAGTCTGTGTGAATAATTTATAGTGATCTATTTGCTCTTTTTCTTACAGAAACCAATGGATTCCTCACTAAATTGGCAATTGAACAAGGTTCACAGATTTGTGACAAATTTGCTTTCTGTAAAATATCTGGTACACCATCACACAAATCACTAATTTTCTTCATGTCTGAAAAATTAAGATGTCTTCCTATGTCATTTCTTCATTTCTTGTCTGTAGTTTGCTTTAAATCAATGAAATAGAGTCCTGAATCAGTCTTTTTACCTTGTAGAACGATTTCTCCATGTATGTCAACATCACAGTCTTTTAATATTTTCACTCCTTTGTTGTCGAAAATCACAACACTACTTTTTTTTGTTGCTTCTCCAACGGAGAACAAATTTCTATATTTGCTTGACTATTTTGACCCCTTTTTGCAACATTGACGTTTATTTCATCTATTTCTCTTAAATTCTTCAAAATTTTCTTTTCATGAGCCATGTGTGATGTACATGCACTGTCTACAGCAAACTTTTTGTCAACTTATTTTTCGTTTATTTTAGTGTAGTAATTTTCTGAAAAGTATGCAATTTTCAGTTTTCATTTTCTCTCTTGGCCTTTGAAGAAACACTTTTCACTTACATGATTATTTTTCTTGCAATAAACATAAACAGGCTTTCCTGGAATAGGTTTGTAAAAACAGTAACTGTTCATGATTTTCACGTTGACAATACCCACAAATTTTCTTCATATTTATATGCTGATTTTGTCTATTTTGCTTCTGCTTGTTTTTGTATTGGTTATCTTTCATGAATGTAGTCTTAAAAGCTGTTTTTCTAATCTTTCTTCTTCTTTGGATAACCTTGCAATTAAATTATCTATAGTTTTCTCTGTTTCAGCTGATGAGATATGTAGATATGTAGTGTATTCTTACTAAGAACACTTCAAAATTTTATTAAATGGGAAGGTTGGAAGAAGACAACTCAACTATTTTCTGAGACGCATTTTTAGCCGTCCACACATAGTATGGAAGGCTATTAAAACCACAAAAAGACTATTTCCACTCATAACGAGTAATTTGGTCAGAAAAGATCTAAATACAAAATATTGCGATGGTGTCTGTCTATCCGTAGGTATGTCTGGGACACGATAAATGGAAAACCAAATTTGGCGCAAATATTCCCTGGCGCCAGGGACAGGCGATAAGACCATTAGTTTTTCGTTGGGGTGAAGGGCCAGGAAGGGAATAGCAACGGAGATTAGATTAAAGAAATAAGTCATGAACCATCATAGCTAATAAGTAGCTAGAGAGAGAGAGAAATGCTTTATTGTCGAAAAAATATAAATTTTGTAGACAAAGCAAAATAAAAATATCAAAATCAAACACTACAAAAAAAAAACAAAGGCAAAACTAAAAATTAAATTAAAGTTAAATAAATTTATATAATATAAAACAAAAATATAAAAATATAAAGATGTAAAAATATAAGATAGTAAGTATCAGAATGAAACCTACAGCTGTAAATTCAGTCAGAAGGTAAACACTAACTAAATCACAAAACAAAAACAAATTTTGTACAAACAATAAACCAGTGCGTGAGCTGAGCAGAAACGTGCCTTAGTGAAAGAAGTCGTTAACTGCATAAAAGGCATTATCCTAGGTAGTAGGTATTTAATTGAATCTGGGATAAGCCGTTATAGATTTAATTTTGTGTGACTGATGATTTTACATTACAAAAGACCCTTAGGATATCAAACATCAAATAATATTCACTAAACCAGTGGGTGTAAGAAGCTTAATATTAAGTATTAACAATTTTTAACAAAAAATTCGCTTACTGCATAAAAGGCTCTCTCCAGTAAGTATGATTTCAAAACCTTTCGAAATTCAGGAAAAGATCTTATGGATTTGATTTCAAATGGTAGATGATTGTGCATTTTTTTTGCATTGTACAGTATAGAGCTTTTAACCAACTCTGAGCGAGGGGTTGGCAGATAAAGATCATGCTCCGTGTTTCTAAGCGGATAGTTGTGAGATGGCCTCTCTGGAATAGAAGATACGTGCTTGCGGATTAAGGATACAGATTCAAATATGAATAGGGACGGAAGAGTTAATATTTTAAATTTTTTAAAGTAATCCTCGCATTGAGTCCTACTGCTAAGTCTCAGTGAATACCGAACAGCTCTCTTCTGCAGTTTAAAAATACGTTCAAATTGAGTTGCACAACACGTACCCCAGAATGGAAGGGCGTATCGGAGATGCGACTCAAAAATGGCATAATAGACTGTTCTAGAAGTAGACAAGTTGAGCTCCTTGGAAACTGATCTCAGCGCAAAGCAGGCAGAACTTAACCTTTTAGATAAAGCATCGATGTGCAAGTCCCATTTTAAGCGGTTGTCTACAATAAGCCCCAAGAATTTCACAGATTCAACGGCCTCAATAGTGGTGTTATTAAGTACAAAAGATTGCAATGTACTTTTATATGATAAAACTTTTGTTTTAGAAACATTGAGGCATAGGAGATTTGAATCGCACCAAGATTTAATCGTGACTAAGTCTCTAGATACAGTCCTATGAAGTGTCGTAATATCCGGGTTGCTCCACGTGAAACTAGTATCATCCGCAAAGAGGCAGATTTCACCGCTAATGTTAAGACTAGCAATGTCGTTGATAAAAAGCAGAAACAAAATAGGGCCCAGTACTGAACCTTGAGGCACTCCATATTCAATTGGTTTGCAAGAAAACATCGACGTATCAACCCTCACAATCTGAGTCCTGCTGTTGAGATACGACTTAAACCATTCGAGGGACACTCCTCTGAAACCGTAGTACTCCAATTTATTAGTTAATATATTATGATCTACGCAATCAAAAGCCTTAGAGAAATCACAGAAAATTGTTGCTATAGAGTGATGGTTGATCAGGTTTGAGTATACATTATTAAAGAGGGAAAACATGGCATCATTTGTGCATTTGTTGCTTAAAAATCCAAATTGATAGGTAGAGAGTATATTATATTTAAAAAGAAAAGATAGAAGCCTTTTTTTAACCAATCTTTCGATGATCTTTGATAATGTGGGAAGGAGTGCAATTGGGCGATAGTTCGAAGCTTGATCTTTATCTCCTCCTTTATGCAGAGGAACAATTATTGCCGTCTTAAGACAGTTTGGAAAAACTCCATTTTGGAATGATTTGTTAATTAAAGTAATAAAATGATTCAATGTGCATTCCGGCAGGTTCGAGCACATTTTCAGAGTAAGCCCATCAGCCCCAGATGAAGATTTGTTTTTAATGTCATTAATTGTACTGTTAAGCTCTGCTAATACTACGGGTGTAAAGAAGAAACTGTGTAAATTCATATTAGCCTTAGGGAGAAATGAGAGGGGGTCATCGGAAGGAGTTATGGTGTTCTTTAAATGTTTTGCTACATCTACAAAGTAATTATTTAGGTTCTCGGGTGAAATAGAGATTGTGTTAGATGGTGAGGTTTTATTTCTTAAGTCATTCACAATAGACCACATTTCTTTAGCAACATTACCGGAATTGGCCAGCCTCCTATTATAATAAATGTCCTTGGCAGCTTTTATAGTCTTATGATAGATTTTTCTGTAACGTTTTACGTAATCATGGTAGAAGACGCTAACGAGATACGGTTCAGGTTTGGATGTAGAATTAAATTTCCAACGAAAATGGTATCTATAATAAATTTTGTCAGATAAGCAGTTTTTGAAGTATTTGAAAATAAAAAACACAAATTTAAGTTGCGAACCGTAGCAGCTAGATAAACGCTGTTCTCTCACTTGTATGTAATAATAATATAATATTGTGTGGACGGTTATAATATTTGCCTGCTGGCGCCAATTTTTTATTAAAAATAATATAATAAAAATAATAATAATCCAATTCACAAAAACTACAAA
Source organism: Crioceris asparagi (assembly GCA_958507055.1). Taxonomy (NCBI): domain Eukaryota; kingdom Metazoa; phylum Arthropoda; class Insecta; order Coleoptera; family Chrysomelidae; genus Crioceris; species Crioceris asparagi. The sequence goes on from OY293827.1 coordinate 51,191,901, forward strand.
ACATCTATATATTATTATTAGAATATAAGGTACATTTATATTACTCTAAAGCGCATGCGCGTTCGACCATGACAACTAGTCGAGTATGATCCTCCAAAACAATGGTTGTGTGTCGTATGTAACGTAATGATGACAAGTTGTATTTTGTATAAATAAATAGTTATATGTAAATAAAGTGTATATAAGGAGACTGATCTCTGATCGACGAATATATTAATATGGTAGCAGTCCGTGGTTTTGCTGGTGTTGTTTGAAAATAATCAAGAGATATGATATAAACCGTTAAAACAAATATGATGGCCTCAGAGAACAAAGGATTCACGTTACAAGTGTTTGACGGCACACACTATGACAAATGGAAATATAAATTAAAGTTATTCTTGGAATTAAAGGAGTGTAACGAAGTTATTGAAAATGAAGAGAGACCGACATCAATAACGGAAACTGAGTGGAGGAAGAAAGAAATAAGAGCAAAAAATTATATTGTGAACAGTATGACAAATACGCAATTAGAATTGATTATTTCAGAAGGAAGTGCCAAGCAAATTATTGACAAATTGGACATGAATTATTTGGTTAAAAGTAGTGCAGTAAAATTGTTGTGTAAAAGAAATTTACTCGACGTGAAAATGGAAGAAAGTGAAAACCCGACAGACTTTTATAATAATTTTGAGAAACTTGTCAACGAACTGAAAAATGCAGGAGAAAATGTAACAAAGGAAGGCAAATTAAATTATTTTTTATTAGCACTACCAGAAAGTGTATCGCATATAATCGATATTGTAGATGCATTGCCGGAAAAGGACAAAACAGTGGAATTTGTAAAATCAAAATTGGAATTAGAATTCAAGAAAAGAAATGGTGATAGTGGAAGTTCTCAATCTAATGCTTTTGTGTTAGACAAGAAAAAAGAAGGAAATAAAAAGACATGCTATGTAGGTGGTGGTTTAGGACATTTTAAATACGATTGTCCAAAGAACAAAGATTCTTGTAATCAAGGCATGTCACAGCGAGGAGGAGGCCGAAGAGGTCGCGCGACACAGCGAGGAGGCGGCCGAGGAAGTCGCCCAGCACAGCGAAGAGGCTACTCACAATGGCGTGGCGGCGGCAGCTACGCGCAGCGCGGCAGTGGCGCTAGAGGCGGCCACGACAGCCAAGGACAACAGAACAGGAGCGACGGAGCAGCATTTAACGCGATAGTACAGGTTATTTCTGCGTATCATGCGAACGGTAATGTAAATAGAATTGATTGGATTCTAGATAGTGGGTGTACGGACCATGTAATAAATAATGAAGATTATTTCTATGATTCAGTAACATTAAACGAACCGATTAAAGTAAAAGTAGGTGATGGTAGAAGTTTGAATGCAATCAAAGTAGGATGTGTAAAAAGTAAATTTAAAGTTTTTGACAAAGAAATTGAGGTTGAAATGGAAAATGTTTTCTTAGTTGAAGAAATGGATAGAAATTTGATTAGTTTTGCCAGAGTGACTGATAAAAACAAAGTAGTGGCAATTGGAGATAATGCTAAAGTTTTTGATAAAAATAATATATTGATTGCAATTGCGTGGAAGAAAAACAAAATTTATGAAATGACAAGTTAGGTATATAGATAAAAATATCGAGTCTAACGTAGTAAGGAAAGATAATAATAAAATATTATGAAAGAAAAATGGCATAGGACGTTAGGTCATGTAAATTTTAAATATCTAGATACTATGTGCAAAAATGATGTATTGGTAGGTTTACCTAGAGAAATAGAGTCAGATTTTGTTAAATGTGTTACATGTATTGAGAATAAAATGCACAATATACCATTTGATAATAATAGGAAAAGGGCCAGAGAGATCTTAGAAATAGTACACACAGGTGTAGATGGACCTCATTCTGAAGGATATAAAGGGGAAAATTATTTTATTACTTTTATCGACGATTACAGTAAACTTGCTAAAATTTATACTATTAAGTCTAAAGATGAAGTATATGATAAGTTTGTTGAATATATAAATTTAATTGAGAACAAAACAGGAAAAAAAAATCAAGAAATTCAGATGTGATAATGGCACCGAAAATTTAAATAAAAATATGTAGTATAGGTTATTTAGAAAAAAGGGAATTGAAGTTGAGCCATGTCCACCGTATGTACATGAATTGAATGGTACTGCGGAAAGATACAATAGGACAATTATGGATAGTGCTAGGTGACTAGGTGTTTATTAGCCGAGGCTAAATTAGAAAAGAGATACTGGCCTGAAGTAGTATGCGCTGCAGCTTATTTGAAAAATAGAGTTATAGCAAACACAATTGAAAGAAACAAATCTCCTCATGAGATATATTTTAATGAGAAGCCAGATACAAAATATTTGAAACTTTATGGAAGTAAAGTTTTTGTTAGGGTCCCTGAAAGCAAAAGAAATTCTAAATGGGATAGAAAAGCTGATTTAGGGATTTTAATTGGTTATGATGTAACAGTGTATAGAGTTTTGATTGGAAATAGAGTTATTGTAGCGAGACATGTTAATGTTATTGAAGAGGATGTTAACTATATAGATTTAAATGATAGTGATTTAGAAGATGAGAATTTGAATCAAAATGTTGAAAACAAAATGATTGAAAATTTAAATGATAAAGGAAAGCAGAATTCAGAAACTAGAAATGAAACAAGAAAGTCTGAAATATCAACAGGCCAAGTAGATTTGATGATTAATTATGTATATCACGGTTGTATTTATGTAAATTATTGTAGTGCCGATAATCCTGTAAGTTTTGAAGAGGCAATTAATAGTAATGAATCTTGTTTTTGGATTGATGCTATGAATAAACAAATGAATAGTTTAAAGAAAAATAAAACGTGGCAGTTAGTTGAAAAGCCAAAGAATGAAAAAGTATTAGACTTGAAATGGATCTATACAAAGAAAAGCGAAAATGTTTATAAAGCAAGGATAGTTGTAAGAGGTTGCCAACAAACAAATGTATTAGAGGATATTTATTCTCCTGTTGCTAGGAATTAGACGTTAAAAATATTATTGTCATATTGTTGCCAAAATGGTTTGTTAATAGATCAAATGGATGTAGAAACAGCGTTTTTAAACGGGAATGTTAAATCGAAAGTATTTGTTAAACAACCTGTGGGTTATGAGGATGGAACTGAAAAAGTATGTATGTTAAATAAAGAGTCCACGAATGTGGTATGAATGCCTCGATGACTATTTAAATAAACTAGGTTTTATAAGAAGCAAACATGACTATTGTTTATATATGTTAAAAGAAAAGGATGAGATTATTTATTTAATTATATTTGTGGATGATCTGTGAATTTGTTGTAAGAATAGACCAAATTTAGACTGTATCAAAAGTTTGTTAAAAGAAAGATTTCAAATGAAAGATTTAGGTAAGATAAGTACGTATTTAGGATTTAATAATATTGAATATGATGAAAAGAAACATGAAATGTCATTAGATCAAGAGAAGTTCATTGAATCGTTAGCCAGAAAATATCAAATTGAACATGCAAAATTGTATGAGACTCCAATGGAGCAAAATTTAAAATTAGAACGTGCAGAGTAAATTAATGAAAATGTAAAATACAGAAATTTGATAGGAGCACTTTTATATATAACAGGAACAGGATTAGATATAAGTTATAGTGTGAATTATTTAAGTCGTTACCAAAATTGTTTTAATGAGACGCACTATAAGTATGCCTTGAGAGTTTTGAAATATTTATATTTAACTAAAGATTTGAAATTAAGATTTAAGAGAAATGTTAATGCAGATATCCTTGAGTGTTATGTTGATGCTGACTGGGCAGGAGATTGCGTAGATAGAAAATCTACAAGTGGATATATTATTAAATTATTCGAAAATGTAATTCATTGGAAATCGAGGAAACAGGGAAGCGTAACAAAGTCGTCAACAGCTGCTGAGTACGTTGAAATGTCTGAAGCAGTAAGCGAAATATTGTTAATTAAAGATTTATTAAGTGACTTTAATGTTAAATTAGAAAAACCGATTAATGTATTCGAAGACAATTCTGGTGCAAGTAGTATTGCGAAATTTGGGAATTTTACCAAGAGATCAAAGTACATTGAAGTACATTATCATTTTATAAATGAAAATTATGTTAATGGTATAATAGACATAGTTAAAGTCAGTTCTGAAAAGAATTTAGCAGATATTTTAACCAAGGCTCTAGGGCGAGTAAGATTTAAAGATTTGACACGATTACTGAAATTAAATTAGAATATTATAATTAGATATAAATGTAAGGAGGCGTATTAGAATATAAGGTACATTTATATTACTCTAAAGCGCATGCGCGTTCGACCATGACAACTAGTCGAGTATGAGCCTCCAAAACAAGTGGTTGTGTGTTGTATGTAACGTAATGATGATAAGTTGTATTTTGTATAAATAAATAGTTATATGTAAATAAAGTGTATATAAGGAGACTGATCTCTGATCGACGAATATATTAACAATTATATAAAGAAAGTCGTGTTAGTTACACTATTTATAACTCAAGGACGGCTGAACAGATTTGTCTGAAAATGGGTGGGAGGTAGGAGGATGATATAGGATACTTTTTATCCCGTTCCCGTGGGACGTGACCGCAAACGAAAGAGTCGACATCTGGCGATGAAAGCTAAAACCTCTGAAAAGGCGATGCATACCATCTGATAATGGCGAATACAGAAAAATGATATTTAATGCCCACTAGACTGATTAGCCAACACTAATTTGAAAAAATATAACTTCACACTACTGCTGGAGCGATAATGCGAAAATAATTTGTTGAATATTGATGATAATATAATGTAATTATAGAAATACAGCGATTGATTAATCCTAAAGTGAAATCATATTATATTAGTTCATTCTAAGACTATAGCTAAATGACCCATTAGAGTTGATTATAAATTTACTATTCAGAAAAGTTATATTATTCGAAAATCAATTTTATATAAGTATGCATGTGTATATACCATATAAGTGAAACCTGTCGTCAGATTCTCAAAATCAATATTTGGGTTTGTTTCAAAAATAATATTAATATAAAAACGGTGATGTATGGTTAGTTGCATAATCCTAAAAATTTTAAGATCAATTTTGATTTTCCTTAAGAAACAAGGTATTACAAAAGATTTCACTATTATATTTGTGTTTCATTAACGATTGCTGATAGATTGAGTGAAAAATAGAGAAGACATGATGGCTAATCGTCACTAACGTACACAAATGATTTGTATCAGCAAAAATTTAAAATATGAATGTGTGTATTGGCTAGTTGGTATATACCTAATGTTTAATGTAGGGCTGCAAAAATATATATTTTAATCAGATGTGGCAGAAAAAATAAAAGAACCTAATATTATATTCCGGTTTCTGCAGTGAGCATTTTACCGAAGAACACTATTTGCCAAGAAGAGAAATTTAGGATTTGATAAAAAAATATTAAATATTATATCATTCTCAGTCATTGCCATAGAGTAAAAATTTCAACGAAAAAACTATTTTCCAAGAAGAGAAATCATTTGTCAAAAATTAATTAATTTTTATATCATTTCAGTTATCGCCATTCTCACAGTTAAATATATTCACCTTTCCGTTTGAAACTGACAGCTCAGAGTGCTGCCATCTATAGGGTTTTGCCTAGGAGGATAGAAGGCATGGAGGTAGTATAGGTTTAGAATGCAAAGTGCAGCTACAGCTTACTAAACAACCAGCTCTCTAACTACGTGTCGGCGCTTTTGATCTGACATGCTGCAAAACTGACGTCAGGGACTCCATTTTGGGTTAACAGCATATAAAGAATCAGGTAATAGTGAACAGTGTGGGATTAGGATGAACTTTTTAATTATAAGTTAATATAGTTGCTTAATTAAAAATATTTTATTACTTTATTTAAAAATAATTATCAATTTTATCAAAATTATGAGGGCATTATTATAGGTAAAAATCGAAATGTAAAAAATTTAAACAACAATCCTTACACTCTTAATATTTTATTGGTCTCACCAAATTATTATTTTATTTTTATTTACACGTTTTAAGTTTTAATTAACATTTTTGAAAGTAAAATACATTCTAACCCTTATCTATAATTTGATAACACATTGAAGAGGAAATTCACTGTGGGGTGGTTAAAAATTAATTTCTAACATAAATTAAAATAAAAATAAAATCTCACTTATTTTTGGAAGCAGAATACACTTTTCAAAATTTTCTTGAAAAATTTCATCAACATTTGTAATAAAATTGACAAAAGAATCATGTGGGCTCCTTAAATTACTTGCCAAATGTCTCCTTATATTTAGTTAATTACGCTCTAAAAATATATAGAAAGACGAATCGTCCAATTCTTGATGGCTCTTCGAATATTCAAAAAATATTTGGCATTTATGCGGACATTTGCACATTTTTTCAATAGATAGCCACAATAACACCTTATGAAATTTTGTTTGAAATTATCATTTTTCAGATAGTCAAGACTTATGATTGGGTTTTTCTAACATTTGCTATGATTGGGTTTTTCTAACATTTGCGGTAGCAAGTTAAAGGTTCTCGTGGAATGTCACAATGTCAGATAATTTAATTAAAACCGAGTTGACATCAACCTCACAATTTTCAGTACCAGTAAGTCTGTACATGTATGTACTGTATCTTAAATGATATTTGAAACTGAACAATAGTTGGATTTACACAGCTGCCATTGAGTTGCTGAATAACTCCAAACTGGTTTTCCAAATCATCTTGATTTAGACGTCTTGTAAAAAGATAATCAAATTTGCTGTGGCATTTAGATCATTCCAAAGATTTAATAAACTATTTTCTTATGGGGGTTCCTCTGGACTACTGGTACTTAATAGTTCCAAAGTACAATAAGTATAAGTCTTCAGTTGGCGCGCCTTTAGAGGAGCCTCCAATGACCTAAATATTGTTGGAACCGCATTAAACTTCAAACGGTTAAATGTACTGTTTGTAAACTCTTTTGGTTCAAAGTGCAAACTACACAGTCTATAGCTTTGATTAGGGCTTTCAGCATCCAGTTCATATAAGTCTTCTGTCTTCTCTCTGGCAGTGAGTCAAGTTTTTGCCCTATAAAAAATGAAATGCATAGGTAATAGGTAATAATAATAATTATAATTATCATTTGACTGAAATAATAAAATAGAATTTCTACTTCAGAAATTTGGTGGTAAGTCAAACCTACAAAATGTATATATATTTTTTATTTTAAATGTTTTAGTAGTTTATCTACATAGGTATTTGTACAAGAATATTTGATGATAATGTTAAAACTATTTGCACACCTGTAACCTCCCGGTACCTATATTAAGATTAGTGAATAATTTTCTGTTACTTATCAAAATTCAATATTTTCAGGAGATACCATTATTTTTATCCTTACTTTACAAGGTCCTTGAGAAATCTACAAACACTTATATTTGCGGAGTTATATGTCTTAGAGTTTTTTGCAGCACAAACATATTAATATATTATGAAGTGGACAATATTTTATTAATTATCTGAAAGAAGATTAAACACAACGCAATGAAAATCAAACACAACTCAAAGGAAAAAGCAATGCTAAAAAACACTTATTAACTCTGGGCACGACACTGTAAGTTCTCGTTTCAACTGATGCAGCGGTGCTCATAGAAAATCCCGAACGCGGCGCTACTGCTGAATTATCGTTAAGTTTAACCCAAAATGGCGATGCGCAAAGAGATCGGCGCAAAACATTGCCGCGCTTAGAGTTCGACAACTGTTTGTTTGGTGAGCTGTGGTGCAGCAGTGAAGCCACCTGGCGTGTAGGCAACCCGCGAAGTATGATCATCATACGCGCGAATGCATGCTGCAATTTTCCTCATGGCAGTGAAAAATAGAGATAATTTGCTTTAACCTTCCGCTGATTTAGTTGAAATCTGCTTTATAAGTGATAAGTTCATACGTCAGGTCATGGTAAACGTGGTGGAAAGACTTAAGCAAGACAATATACGGCAGTGCATTTGTGGTTTTGCAATATTTTTCAAATTCTACTATTTTTGAAACCCTCAGTGACCACGTTTTTGATCAACCTCCCTTAGATAATCATTTATTTTTGTTAATAAAGACAATTGCGGCAAAATATGTAGATATAAGATGTTATTCTATTGCAATAAATGTTATAGATATATCTGAAACTAGGAGGCAGTTTTAAAATAAGTTAGTTTTGTTTAAAGGATAATATTGTGTATTTTAAAGGGCATTAATGTGTCGTTTATGTCGTACAATCATGTGAGTTTACTTTTTTGCGGATTTAGGTAATAGGTAATTAATTTTATAAGCATCGTATATCAAATTTATATTATAAGATTGTAGATACCTATTCTACAATAAATGCTGTGCCTTTTTGTGATTTTTGCGAATAAAAGGACAGAAGAAGAACATGAAATAGCACGTTAGTGTCGACACGATATCACAGCATGTATTCAGTGGTCCCTGATGAACTACATTGTTAAACAACGTATCTTTGGAGATACTCGATGCTAGATGTATTCAATCGAATGGCAAAAACGAGGCCTGCCTCACGCACGCATTCTTATTTGGTTTGTGGAAAAAAATCAATCAGACCAAATAGATGATATCATATGTGCCGAGATTCCTGATCATGAAGCCGATCCAGACCTACATGATGTTGTAATTACAAATATGATTCATTGACCGTGTGGCGCGATCAATCCCCAATCACCTAGCATGGTCGACGGAAAGTGTTCCAAACAATGACCTATTAACAGAGATAACCATATTAACAGAGATAGACAGAACACTTCATTGATAAAATACATTTAGTTTTTTGACAACATATTTGTGGGCCAGGGGGATGAGCTGTGGAAGCGGTCAGAAGGGGGGATAGAACGATTTTAACTAAACCCCGCCTCACTATACTCGTCTTTTCGCATAAGAAATATGACACCAGTGGCATCTCGTTCTTTTAGGTTTCATTTGCTATACGTCGAAATAATTTATACCACAAAATAAATCTGAAGCTTGGTAAAAAGTCAATATCCGAAAGTTGTATGTTTCAGCAAATAAACTTGCTAAATTTCTTGTGTTCATATAATAATCGCAAGGAAGATTTATATCCATGCCCCGCACGTGTTATAGTTTTTGACATATATACCTATTATATACATACTGGCTTATCTTGATATCAATTCCAGTTGACCCTTTAATTGACATTGATTTTTGTTCCTATCCCGTACTAATATTATTAAATAGGTGTGTAGGTATAATTATTTTTTAAAGTCTAGGATTTGAAAAGCGCAAACAATATAAAAATCTCTTTAATAAAATAACAATGATTAGGTAGATAATTTCTTTACTACGCCCATGACCGACGTTTATATGTCAATAATTTTCTTTCAAAATTCAAATATATAAGTTACCAAACTTTAATTTAGACGGTCTCCTTCAATGAAAAGTTACTTCTGGGTTCGTAGATTCTATTTTATTGCACAGTTTGCAACGTCTACTCATTTTTTCAGGTTTTGAAACAAAAGAATATAATAGAATATTCAAAAACAACAAAAACACCAAGTATTTAAATAATGGGGGGGAGAAACTGATAAGCGATGAGGCGTGGCCGAACAAGGGATGATGTCAACTAGTAGTTGGGAATAAATTATTACATCGTAAATTGAAGTGCGCAGGCGTCTGACGGTTTGGGATTGGTTTGAACCGCTGCTCGAACACCCTTACAATATTAAAAATAATTGTTTACAGTTCCGTCTATCTCTGTTAATAGGTCATTGGTTCCAAACGATATCTACAGAAATTAACTGCGGAGACAGTCACTGGCAACGGTGGTTATCCACTGTATCGGCGTAGATCACACGATCAGGGTATGCGATCTCAGATTGCCTAGAGTCTGTTATGGATAGAGCTGGCGCGATCCCCCAACTGCGTTATGAACTGGAGAAAAGCAAATGTATCTATTACAGGAATCTGCATTTGAGCATGTCATGATCATTCACGGTTGTCAGTGTCAGTATAATAACAAGTGAAATTTTTGAAAAAAAAATAAAAATAGTTTTTATTGGGCATTTAAGATTTAAACCGTACCGATGAGTACCTACTATTGCTATCCTTTTCTCGATTTTAACTATACTTATGTATATGTGTTTGCCAGCAACAGCAATTCCATAACAAATTACTGTTTGTCTACCACAACACAAAATTAAACTTTAAATTAACAACGTCTGACGTCTGACAATTGCGACATAACCATAGACGATCTTCCAGAAAGTACCTATATACCAGAGAACGAGACGTATATATACGCTCCATGCTCGTGCGTAATTCCAGTGACGGATCCCATTGTCGTTCCATGTCGACATTATAATGATCTTGGTTGAATGAGATTGAATGAGATAATTTTAATTACCAATATTGGATCACACTTAACAGGCGGCGAGATGTCTGCGATCTAAGTACGAATTCGAAATTTCAAGTCTCTAGACTGTATGGGGCCTGAGAAATCGCTGCGGAGTCCATTGATACAAGAACCGAAAGTAATAAAAACTATTTAACTATTTAAAAATGTTCTTATTTATTATTTTATTCTTAGTTTTTATGGTTTCACAACAGTGACATTAAAACTTTTTGAAATGAGTGCTGTTTTTTATCTAAGGTGCCTGCATGTGGAAGTGATAATCCCTGAAGGTTAGTAAAAGATTTGGTAATAGTCTAGTTTAACGGCTTTTGCTATAAAAGCCCTAAAAATCAAATTTTAGTAAAAATACATATATGGTAACATAACTTTTAATAAAATTGAGGTGGAAGACGATATTTTTAATGATTTATTACTAAAAAAGCAAAAAATGGTGTTTTTGGTATTTTTAGCAGAAATTTTCGATTTGGAAGTTTCTTTTCAATCCCAAATAGTATATAACTATCCTTGTATTCTATTGAACATTAACATTCTTCAAAATAAGCAAAAATATTCGTGAAAATTGTGAATATAAGTTCTCAAAAAAGTTCAGGTCAAACGAATTGACGGATGATTTATGTAGTACATCCTGAACTACCAAGTGCAATTAATATCAATGTTGCCAACTCTGTCAGTATAACTTTCGTTCTATGAAATTATTTTACAAATCTGTATTGTATGAATGGAATTTCATTTCCAAGGATACTTGCTTTAGAAAAAATTAAGAACAATAACAACAGAATTTAGTATATTATACGAATTTGTCTTGTACAGTTTAATGTTTTCTAAAATGACAAGTATTGAGCTCTTCTTTCTCTATTTTCTTTCTCAATATTTTCTCGTAAAGCAATCAATGAATTTATATTTTCAAAAGCCTGAAGACAAAACTCGTCACCTTCAGCTTCAAAAGTTGCCATAATATGTATCGTATTTTTGCTCTAAAGCAAGTATTTATGAAAAATTATTTTTTATTAAGTTTTAAACATAGAACTAAACCTTTAGACATTTAAAATCTTACTACTTAGTTTATGCTTTCGTTATCGAATATTTTTAAAGATGTTCAATCATAATTATTAGTTTTGGCAATGTTGGAATTGTCGTATGTCAATGCCGTCAACGTCAAATCGTGTCGTCAAACATACTACATAAATCAACCGTCAATCCGTTTTTTGTGAACTTATATTTACTATTTTCACGCATATTTTTGCTTATTTTGAAAATTTTTAGTATTCACTAGAATACAAGGATGGTTATATACTATTTGGGATTGAAAATAAATTGCCCAATCGAAAATTTCTGTTAAAAGTACAAAAAGCACCATTTTTTGCTTTTTTTAGTAACAAATCATTAAAAATAGCGTCTTCCGCCTCAATTTTATTAAAAGTTATATTACCATATATGTATTTTTACTAACATTTGATTTTTTAGGGTTTTTATAGCAAAAGCCGCTAAACTAGACTATTACCAAAGATTTACTAAATAAGAAGAAATTATAGTTTTTAAGCAAAATTTATTGCTCAATCTTACAAATGAGTTTAAAGATCTGTATAAAAATAAACTTATCTCATGATTTCATCTCAATTCTTAGAAGATATTTCAAAGGAATTATCTATTTAATACGAATATTTATGATCATGTAGAAATTGTATGATTTTTTCCAGATATCGATTATCCCATTCATTGACATTGATCGTCGAAGGGAATGGGTGAGAATGATTTCTTTAGAATTTGAAAATATGTACCTCAGAAACTATTATGTTTGTCAAATCTATTCTCATCCAGACTATATTGGTCCAGTAAAATTGAATAAGATCGCATTTCCGACATTACATTTGCCCTGTATGTATTCTTCCTACTTTCAATATAGATTATTGGTGCTATGAATATTTCTCATTTTATATATATATATATATATATATATATATATATATATATATAATATATATATATATATAATATACTAATTGGGATTGCAGATTACCATTAAGGATGCCCTACTGATCATCTTGTAGAAACATCTCAGATTTCTAGAGGGTACACATTGCTAGAAAATCTAATTAGTGAGTAAATAAGTATATGATACACCTATATGTTTGAGCTCATCAGGTTCTATATCAAATTCAATAACCATTGTCAAAATGAATGTTGTTCAAATTATATAATACCGAGAATGTAGAGAATTCTATCGAGATTAAATCCCGTTGAAAACCATCTTAAATTGTTACTACCCCAGTGAACCGTGCCATCCGAAAACAGCGTTTGCTGGATGAATAAGAATTAAATGGTAATCCAAAAATATATTAACTAGGTATATGTTTCTATGACTTTCCTAGTAAAACTATTCTGGAATAGTAGGTTCTCTTAGATCATTGGTAACAATGATAGAGAACACACCAATATGGCACTTGAAAGTTGTATCATATTGTTTGTGAATTCTACTTGAAGTTAATGTTATTAGTAACTTATATGTAACAAATGGCATCAATTTGTTTGTATCTACCTCACATAATGAAGTTTCTACTGTACCTGATATCCATATTAGAACGATTCTAAGAAAGTTTCTCGTTAAATCAAATCATGTTCTCAAAAATATGCAGTGGTTCTGTAATTTTATTTATAAGAAATTGAGCTAATATTTTTGAAGATATTTATCTTTCTCATTACGACAAATCATTGCTGTAAATCATTCTGAAAATACATAATAATTTAATGTAATATTTTTAATAGTGATTTCACTTTTCACCCAAACTGAACTGATACCTTTTACATTAGCGGTCAGATATTATTTATTATTTGTTAGTTGTATATATGTACATATTCCTCTATTGTACAATTTTGAATATATTAACTTTTTTTTTTAAATAGCATTACTTTTCTGTAACGTTATATGGTCATTATAGCTGAGACATTTATTAAAATAAGGATATATTGTTAACCATAAGCATAGTGCAATATAATTATATATAAATAGGTCCCTGTAAAACGGTGAACATCATTTAGTTGACTCTGATCTCTATTAATCTATTTTCGTTTAATAAAGTTATTTCTATGATTTAACCAAGGAAAGATATTTAACTGTAAACTTATCTCTGTATCTAATGACATAAACTTTTGTATCACAAAATGACATGTATATGTTTGAATTTTTGTTCATGAATTCATTATTGCTTAGCAATTATTGCACATGTAATTTGTTTTAAATAGAATTTAATAAATATATATGTATTAATATTTTTTTTATTTTTTCGGTATTCATCAATATTGTTAATTCTTATATCATATTATTAATTAATCTCATAGATTTCTTTATAAAGCTAAACAATACAATTTTACTTTATGAGAAACCTACGAAATTGATTGAGAATATGATTTATGAAATAAAGTAAGATGATTTCAAATTACGATCTACTACATTTCAAATTTGCCGCCGGCCAAAAATTCCTCATTTAGTTCTTCGTGCAATGCAGAGATGGCAGTCAAGTTCTTGAATTTAAGACATTTTTTACATCATAGAGTTGCTACTCTATATTCTATTTATTACTCTATGCACCCGATGATAACGGACGAACTATCACAACAAAAGTGAAAAGAATGGATTTCGTGGTCAACATGTTCCATATTATTTCACTTATTTCCAAACTTTCAAGACATTGCAACGTTGAGTATTGCAATTCAGTAAAGTCCATAAAATACATCTGCAAATATGTCACGAAAGGCAGCGATATGGCGGTTTTTGGTATCCAAACATCCAATACCAAAGATGAAATTGCGCGTTATCAAGTTGGTAGGTATGTGAACTGCAATGAAGCGATTTGGCGTATATTCGCATTCCCTATTCACAATCGTCATCCCAGGGGATGTGCACAATAGGAAAAAGATGAACTAGCAATATTTGTCGCCACCTGTCCCTGCGGTTTGGAAACTACATAAATTATTATAAGAATCTGCATAAGTATGTCACAAAGTAAAAAAGAGATGGCTATATTTTTGAAATCTATCAATTTTATCTAGTTTGCTTCTTCTCTTGTCAAATATTGTATGTAGTTTATAATGTTAATCACGTCATATTATTTTGAATTGTGTTTGTGTGTTAGATGTGCGAAAAAAGTGATATTAACATTGAAATGTCTCGTGAATATTCAGTGCCTCGTTGTAAAAGTGAACATCCTCGAATGGAATGGGTTCCCACGAAAATCAGGAGATTCAGCGGCCCTAGATGTCAAAAATTCCATATAAGTACCTAAGTTTGCGTAAACATTTCCAAAGAATATGTTTTACAAGAAAAGTTGCAATAACATGGCCTTTCCAACATTATACTTGCTCTGTAAGTTCTTCATATAGATTTTTGGTATCTAATATTATGTTTCTCATTTTGGATCATTGAAATTACAGATTGCTGATGACTGGAGAGCGACAGTTTTTCCAAATTTCGGTAATAGTCTAGTTTAGGGGCTTTTGCTATAAAAGCCCTAAAAAATCAAATGTTAGTAAAAATACATATATGGTAACATAACTTTTAATAAAATTGAGGCGGAAGACGCTATTTTTAATGATTTATTACAAAAAATAGCAAAATATGGTGGTTTTGGTACTTACGTCTTTTAGCAGAAATTTTCGATTTGGAATTTTCTTTTCAATCCCAAATGGTATGTAACCATCCTTGTATTCTATTTACTACTAAAATTGTTTAAAATAAGCAAAAATATGCGTGAAAATAGTAAATATAAGTTCACATAAAAAGGATTGACGGTTGATTTATGTAGTATGTTTGACGACACGACTTGACGTTAACAGCATTGATATACGACTATTCCAACGTTGCCAAAACTATGTTTATGATATTGAACTATTGAGCATCTTTAAAAATATTCGATAACGAAAGCATAAACTAAGTAGTAAGATTTTAAATGTCTGAAGGTTTAGTTCTATGTTTAAAATTTACTAAAAATGAATTTTTCATAAATACTTGCTTTAGAGCAAAAATACGATACATATCATGACAACTTTTGATGCTGAAGGTGACGTGTTTTGTCTTCAGGCTTTTGAAAATATGAATTCATTGATTGCTTTACGACAAGATATTGAGAAAGAAAGAAGAGCTCAGTACTTGTCATTTTAGAAAACGTTAAACTATACAAGACAAATTCGTATAATATACTAAATTCTGTTGTTGTTGTTGTTAACTTTTCTAAAGCAAGTATTATTGGAAATGAAATTCAAATCATAGAATACATATTTATAAAATAATTTCATAGTACAAAAGTTATACTGACAGAGTATTTCATAGTACAAAAGTTATACTGACAGAGTTGGCAACATTGATATTAATAGAACTTGGTAGTTCAGGATGTACTACATAAGACAACCGTCAATTCGTTTTACTTCACTTTTTTGTGAACTTATATTTTATATTTTCACGCATATTCTTGCTTATTTTGAACTATTTTAGTATTAAATAAAATACAAGGATGGTTATATACTATTTGGGATTGAAAAGAAAATTCCAAATTGAAAATTTCTGCTAAAAGTCGTAAGTACCAAAACCACCATATTTTGCTATTTTTTTGTAATAAATCATTAAAAATAGCGTCTTCCGCCTCAATTTTATTAAAAGTTATGTTACCATATATGTATTTTTAGTAACATTTGATTTTTTAGGGCTTTTATAGCAAAAGCCCCTAAACTAGACTATTACCCAAATTTCTAGAGGACATCCCAGGAAGATTTCTTAAATTTCATGAAATTTTTAAAGGTGAGCTACTATTTAATCTGAATAGATAACGAGTCTAGAAAGTTTCGTTCAGAACATTTAAGATGATTTATCGTGTGAGAATCTCTTTGATATAATTCAATTTCTTCCAGGACCTATACTGTTCGTTCAAGACCAGAGAGCTTAGAAGTGAGCCTACCAATAATTGTCAACAGACCTCCCCTGCCTCCGAAAATCTATTAAAAAGCATGTTTGAGCGAGAGCATGCTGGCTCACTAGTGCCATCAGCCAATACGGAACCTGTTGAATTATTTGGTTAGTTATTAATTGATACTGATCATAACTCAACTTATTGTTTATTAGTATAGTTATTGAATTATTGAATATTCCTTAATAGTGCTGGGTTGTCCACAAACGTGACAACGCTTAGAATGTGCAGTGTAATTACTGTAAAAATTTCCTTTCACGAAGCAATCCACCACCAAAATTTTCAGTTTCTTGCCGATCACAGCTTGAAAATATCTTTTCAGAAAATATTATAAAAATGGATTAAAATATCTTTTTGAAAAATTGCTTAGAACCCCTATATAACACAGACAAAATTTAAATAACATAAGGGTATACCAATTTTTAGAAATTTTTCTTTTTAGAAGAAAGAGTTATTGAGTCAGTTGGTAAAGGGAGAAGCCACTCATCTCCACCAAAAGATCTCGAAGGCATCGGAAGAAGAAATTTTCTGGAGAACCCTCAAGTCGTCCAGTAATAGCAAAGCCATCATCCAAGCATCATAATAAATTGTTGATCTTCTATACAGGTAGCAAGTTTAAAATACCGTAAAATATACGTTGGCACCATAATATTAAATAATATCAGATTATGAATTGATCTGTGATTAATAAAATAGCAACTCACTGAACACTTTTCAAGGATTTTACTTCCATGAAAACAAGTATAATCATCATTTATATTTCGTTTCTCAAATCTGGTCAAATAATAATCAGATATTCGAAGCTTCACACACTACGCCTGGGAAAATATGAGACATTTTGAAAATAAACCAACGATTATTTCAGTATGTTTTATTACAATAATAGATATTTTGGTTTGAAAGTGTGAACAGGTTTGTTTATTTAATTTTGTCTATTATAGTATTCTAAAAATTTGTTTGTGACTGAAAATTGTTGTGGTGAGATTTACATTGATTTTAGTTAATACGCTGTGAATTTGTACTTATGTTAAATAAGGTAAAGGATTATTATGGATATTTTCATTGTCTATTTGTTGCTAGTTAGAGATATTTCTTATAATGATTAGGATATATTTAGTTTGATTGTTCAAATATAGTCACTTATGTTACAAAGACATCCCGTCATAAATATGCAAGTAAAGTAACTACTGCATTGTACTGAAAAATCTTATAAACTTCCCTTTCATTTTCGATTTGCACTTATTCTTCACGATGATTCCAAATTAACGACTAACGATACTTTTGTAAATTATATAGAAACGTATTCAGACTGGTTCATATTTTTTGTTACTTATACAGCTTTATTATTTTGTCAAACATGCATGGTAGAAAGAAGAAACATAAGGATAAATAATAACTATAAAATGAATTAAAAGATCATTACAGCGTCTGAATATGGTAGTTTCACAATTTTATTCTCCATTTACAATCTTTATAAAAATATTTTTTTCATATTTTCTATATTGTACTTTAGAAGGATAACAACATGTTTGTATTTATGAGAATGTAGAGAATGTTAGATTATTTATATGTATAATTATCTTATAAATAAAAGGTAATAAAAATTCGTTGTTTGATATTGCCATTAGATTATATGTACTTTAATTTTTCTTAGATCATGTTATCGGTCAGTTTCTGGATTTCTTATTAAAGCTTATCAATAAAATGTAGTTTTTTTAATAATTCCTTGAAATTGATTATAAATATGATTTAAGGAATAATAATAATTTTCAAAAAAAAAGGAATATATTTCAAATTTGCCGCCACCATATTTCATTGTTAGTTCAAAAAATCAGGGACAGATGGCGATAAACAGCTTTGAAAGATGAAATTTAATAATTGTACGTGACTTTTATAAAAATACCAGCGACGGATAAATCGAGAATATTAAATATTTAAAATATAATATATCTGGATATTTGTAATATAACAACTATCTGAATATTTCTAATATAACAGCTATCCCCCATATGAAAAATTTGATGTTATACGTTAATTTTTTAAACATTAAAAAGCATAAGGTTAAGTGGAGTAAAATTAACATAATAGTTTGAATAACTAAATATATAAGTTGAATTACTTGGCTACAATATTAAATAATTAAAAATAAAAACGTTAAAGTTCATAACTGAAATTAATGTGTGCACTCTAAAGCACTAAAACATCAGTTGAGTTCGAGTTCTTCGGTATCGGGTTCCTCCAGGGTTGGTCGTTTCCGGGGCAGTTAGCGGCGAAATGACTCGTGGAACTTTCTCTTTGGTGAAGGGTTGTTGGTCTGGATGATGATGTCCGTTTTCTTATCTCTACATTTGATAAAGATGTAGACAACCAGTAAACTGATAACTAGGATGATGGTGAAGATTGTTATCCATGGGATGCTTCTCTCGATGAGGGGTTGGTTTATTAAATTATCAAGATCTCTTGAATATTGCTCCATTTTATCTCTGGAGATTTTCAAATCATCGATATTTAGATTGTTGATTTTGAGTGGCTTAAGACCAATTAATTTTACTTTATCTGGTATTCCTTGACAACAATTGTACTTGAGCATGACTGGATGGTGATTGAAAGTGAAATTTGTAAACTTGCTTGCTTCAGTCTGAATTTTGGTTATACCAATAAATGCGTAGCAGTTTGATTCCAGTTTCAGTACTGAATGTTGTTGTATGACGATTGATTTTGCGTGTTGACCTGGACAACTGATGGTGGAGTATGTAGTTTAGGTAACTATGATGAGCCAAAGGTTTGATTCAAGTTTCTGGATGTTGTAAACTTGTCCATATATTATAGAACTTTGACAATTTTCGGAAATTTTGTTGTAGCTTCTGAAGAGGAGTGCTTCACAAGCACCGTTGTTGTCTATTGGATAAGCATAGAGCCCTGAGCAAAGTTTTTGTCTTGGTGCCAATGGTATGCAAACACTTAAATCCTTTATGGGTGCATACATCAAAGAATCATCGTCTCGCGCAAGATATTTTTGTGAAAATGATAAAACATGATGTAAACCAGTTCGTTCATCAAATATCGGAATAGGATAGAGATGGAATAAGGTGAAGGTCTGTTGTTCTACTAAAGGAATTTTCAAAACGAATACAAGGCTCTTGAAGTTTGAAAGGCCTCTAATTTGATAATTTCCAAATATTGCGCGATCTTGGAATATTTGACTGGCAAAGGTAAATTACTCCTAATCAAGTTTTGAGATATTTCTTTAAGGGAGGATATAAGGTGTTTCGGGAAGATGATGGAGGTGTGGATAATTTGAAGCCTAGCAAAGGTAATCGAATTTAAAATATCATTCAAGTTGTCTTGTAGATATAAAAAGCTTTCCATCAATTTTTCGCAACTTTCGAAAAACTTTAGCTGTGCTTCAACTAAAGATACTTTGTTATTAAGATCTCTTGCTGATCTTTCTATTTTTCAATATCCGAATTAAATGTTGCTTCATCGAATTTAAGTTTTTGAAGTGTTTCATTAAGGTTTTTGATTACTGATGTAGTTACAGAGATCTGATTTTTCATAAGATTTTCTATATGGTGTTGGTCTTCCTGTATTTTATTAATGCAAGATGTGTAATATTCTCCGTCAGAAGCATCTAGATTTCCTGTAATTGATTTGAATATTGAACCTAAACCATTAAGAATACCTCTTTTCTGACGTTTGGTGTCTGCAAATAGTTCTTCAAATTTTTCCGCAATCGATCTCGATATTTGTGTCAATAGACTGACGTGGGTTCTAACTTCTGATTTGAAAGAGTTCATTGAATGAAAAGTTGGTCTCAAAGTATCGAGTATAGCACCAAGAATTTTGTTGTTGTTATCAAAGGTCTGTTTCAGTAATGAAAGTTTCTTACTAATAAGTAATGTCCACTCATCGTTCGTAATCGAGATTCGAGTTTCGTCAGGGTAATAATCTCCAATCGTATTGTTTATTGTTTCTATTGTGAATTGGCTCAACACTGATCCGAACAGTGTTAGGATGATTCTGAAACAAATTATGCCTCATAATATGGTTTGAGTCGATCAAAATTTACTTTAGTATTTTGACTAGTTTTCTGATTTTTGAGAAGTACGGAATTTTTATATATTTCTACAATTTCGAAAGGTCCGTTAAATTTATTTTGGAGTTTGTTTTGAATTTGTGCCTCTTTAACGTAAACTTTATCACCAACTCTAAATTCTGGTAATTTGTTTGAAACGTGCTTATCGAATCTCTTTCGCTTTTCCTTTTGCTATTATTGTTCTTTCTCTAGCTACCTTGTAGTAATGCGATATTCTGTTGTTGAGGTCGCGTATGTATTTTGTAATCAATTCTTCTTGGTTATAGAGAGTTTCTGGCGGTCTGCTAGAAGTATGCCCAAATATAAGTTCATATGGCGTGAAACCGTGTGTCTTGTTTACTGAATTATTATAAGCGATAACTGCATATGGTAATATATTGAATGGGTGTTCTCCGTGATGTTCGGTAACGTGAATTCTAATCATCTCTAGGAGGGTTGAATGGAATCTTTCTAATGAACCGTGTGATTGTGGGTGACTAACGCTTGAGAATGTGAGTTTAATATTGAACATGTTACATAAATCTCTCATAAGTGAGTTATCGAATTCTCTACCGTAGTCACAGTGGATTCGTAAAGGTGTTCCGTAGTGTTGAAAGTATAGTAAAAGAGTTGTGACAACTGATTTGGCTGATTTGTCAGGAATTCCATATGCTTGTGAAAATTTTGTTAATTCATCTCTGATGGTTAGGGCATAATTTCGTTTCGGGACCTCAAGGATATCAATGTTTATTCTTTCGAATGGTGTTTTCGGAGTTTCAGTAATGACAAGAGGGTTATTTAAATTTTTACGGTATGCTTTGACCTTGTTGCATATTTCACATGTTCTAATAAACTTTTCCACATCTTTAGTAAAACCGGGCCAATTATACCTTTCTCTGATAGGTCGAATTGTTTGTAAGTTACTCTCCGTTGTGGAATTGCTCGAGTATAATTGGAATTTGGTCTTGATCTGGGACTGTTGTTAAGTTTTGACGGACTTTAAACTTTATATCAATGTCAGCAAAAATGAAAGATAGTATTTCTAGAGCAGGCAAATCGAGATTGTTTTCAACATAAATTGTTTGGTTGTGAGGTAAAGTGTTTTTATTTCGGTACAATGATCCAAAAAGATATTCTATTGAGGAATCTGGATTGTATGGTATTGGAATTATGTAATACTTTCTGTTTTTTACTGTTTTGCTGGAAAATACATTAATAGTCAGATCGAAAAATTCTGAGTTTTCTTCAAAAATGTCGTCTATTATTTTATGATGAAGATCAGTTAAGATTTTTTGTCGAAAGAATGTCAAAATATGTTTTTTTCTACTGTCTAAAAGTTGTCCGTTAACAAAATCAATATTTGAATAATCAATCAAAGATTTTGTTTTGTATAAGTCATTGAAAGTAATAAATTCTTTGTATATTGAATTACTGTCCAGTTCTTCAGGGTTATTATTTCTGGAAGTCCCTGATTCAGTATCTTCATTCATTGAGTAGAGTGGTAGATTATATTCGACTTGGAATTTTGAAAAGGATTCTGCATTATGTTGGCTTATTTTAATTCTTGACAGAACGTCAGCGTTTTGATTAATTCTACCAGGTTTGTATTGAATTTCGTAGTTATATTCCTCAAGTTTCAATCTCCAGCGTGCTAGTCTACTGCCGGGATCTTTGATTGAAAATAGCCATGTTAAAGGTCTATGGTCTGTAATGAGAATGAATTTTCTACCGAATATATATGGTCTGAACTGTTTGACTGCCCAGACTATTGAAAGGAGTTCTCTTTCTATTACTGGATATCTTGTTTCTGCACTGCAAAGGGTTTTTGAAGCATAGGCTATTGGTAGATCTTTACCTATAGGGCCTTGACTTAGAACAGCGCCAATCGCGAATGCGCTTGCATCTGTCGTTATGACGAATGTTTCGTTGAAATTTGGATAAATCAGAATAGGTGTTGAAATAAGACTTTTTTTCAATTCTTCAAAAGCTGTTTCACAGTCCGTGTCGAAATTAAAAGGGGTATCTTTCTGAAGTAACTTAGTGAAGGGCTTGGAAATTTTTGAAAATGTGGGAATAAATCGTCTATAATAGGAGGCTAGACCTAAGAAACTTTTGATTTCCTTTGGGTTTTTGGGTCTCGGAAAATTCATAATACATTTGACTTTATCGGGATTCGGTTTAACACCATCTTTGGTTATAAGGTGTCCCAAATATGCAACTTCCTTGCGTAAAAATTCGCATTTATCAGGCTGGATTTTGAGATTTACCTTACGAAGTTTATCAAATACTTCTCGAAGACGGGACATATGCTCGTGGATTGTTCTAGAATAAATTATAATGTCGTCCATATAGACAAGACATCTCTCATTCTGGATATCAGTAAGGATGTGGTCCATGACCATTTAAAAAGTGGACGGGACGTTTTTCAAACCAAACGGCATTCTTACAAATTCGTAATGTCCGTTTTCTATGGAAAAAGCAGTTTTGGGAATGTCTTTTGGATCTATTTCAATCTGGTGGAACCCAGATGCAAGGTCTAAAGTTGTGAAGTATTGACACTGACCTAATTGATCTAGCAGATCGGTGATATTTGGCAAGGGGTATTTGTCATTGACAGTAAGCTCATTAAGTTTCCTATAATCAATAACAACGCGCCATTTCTGCTTTCCCGATGCATATATCTTTTTAGGGACTACCCAGACGGGGCTTGACCAAGGCGAATTTGATGGTCTAACAATTCCTTGTTCTAACATTTTAGATACTTGTGACTGAACTTCTTGCTTATGAATCTGGGGATAACGATACGATTTCGTGAATACTGGTTTTGAATTACTTGTATCGATTGAATGTTTAATTTCGTTCGTGAATGTTAAATTATCTCCCTCTAAATAAAATATATCAGAAAACTCGAGACAAAGTCGGGTAATTTCTTTCTGTTCCTCGAAATTCAAATGATCTAATCTTAATAAATTTTGAATGTCATAATTTCTATTACTATCTATATTGCTAGAGTTATTTAATGAAAAATTTTGAATAGGTTCTAATTTTGGTATAATATCTACACACATTTCAATTTCATTCGGGTTTAATACGGAGCATAAAAATTCACCATTTTCATTGACATGAACTAAAGCATTAGGCAGTTTTACTTTATCCTTTTCAGTTGCTAGCAGGATAGCATCTGTGTTTTCGAGATTGCATTTTAATTTACAGATCTTTTCTATTCGGGGTTCTATAAAGATTTTATTAGACACTTCATGTTTTTTTTCAAATTAGAATGTTCTAAATTATTTGATTTTTCCCCTGCTTTAAAAAGAGGTACAGTCTTAAAACTAGTGTTAAGTTGTTTACGAGTGACATCTATTATACAGTTATAATGTTCTAGAAAATCCATACCTAGAAGGCCATCGAATTCAATGTCTAAATCACATACGTAGATCTTATGAGGGTCGTTATCAGCAAATGGAATGATAACAAATTGGTGAACTATAACTTTTTGATCTGTAATGCCCTGAATAATGATATTTTCTGGGGATCTATTGGTATAATTTTCGCAAGCTCTAGGTTTAAAGATTAAAATACCGGCATCTGTGTCGATTATCGTATCGTAAATATAGTAGAGATTTCTTGAGCTAACGTTGTGAAGGGAATTTAGATATATTTCTTGTTGTTCGGGCTTTGTGGCTGATTGAAATTTAGGGTTTGAATTTGGGATGTTATTGTTTCCACTGGGGTTCTGTCTATAGGAGGGTCGTCTAGAGTAGCGTCCTGTTGAAAATTTTCCATATTTGGTTGGGTAATATGGGAATTTTCATAACAAATTTCTCTGTCACTTTCAAGATTTTGATAATATTGAAGTCCGTGGTTGTCGTCGTCATTTTCTAGATAACAGTAATTATTGGGATCGTTATAATAATCATTATAGTGATTTTCGGGTTGTTCGTTGACGTGGAAAGTTTTCTGTTGCCTCATGAAGTTAACGTTAGGGTAATGTGGGTTTGGCAACTTTGATTGGTTGGGGTTATAATTTGGATTGGGTCTGAAATTTGGGTTTGGCTTTTGTTCCGTGTTTGGATTTGGCCTAGGGAGTTATTTGTGAAATTTGACTGCTGTGTGAATTGTCTTTGGGTGTTGTTTGGATTTTTAGGAAATGATTATACAAATTCTGTGTATTGAATGTTCTCTGTCGGCATTCATTAAAAGTGTGTCCTATTATTTGACAATATGAGCATTGGGGACTCGGAATTTTTCTCGGAATTGGTACGTTATTTGTAGGCTTATTATTTTGAGGTCTATGGGACTCATAGTAGGAGAGTTGTATCTCTCGCTTTATTCTTGAAATTGCGGATATCATATCCTTCGGATCACTGGCTCTGATTATTTATCCTATCTTATATTCTAAGCCCGTTAGAAGTGTGTTTAATGTCATTGTCATTTATAAGGGTTGTTTGAGCGCCTTTTTCTGGTTGGGACATGTTCTGCTTTTCAATGCAAGAGAACATTTTGGCCTCGTGAGTCTGAAGCCGACTCACAAAACTAAGAGCAGATTCTCCTGGAGTTTGTTTAAATCTTTGGAGGTCTTGTATCAGTGAATTTAAATCTCTGGTGTCACCAAAGTTTGTTTCGAGTAACACTAGGATTTCTTTCCATGTTTCAGTGTTTCGCGAGTTGATTAGTTCTGCTGCGCGACCACGCAACCTATTTTTAATATGTAGAGTTAACAAAATTTTTTGTTGTCCTACAGCCATATTTTGTGCTGTTTTGCAGGCGTTAAGGAAGGTGTTTAGGAAAATTTGATTTCCATCGAATTCTGGGATTATTGAAAATATCTCAGATAATTTATAAGGTTCGACGTCTTGTGAACTAGTAGTGCCAGTGGTAGCACCTGAGCGTGTTTCTGGCATTATTTATTTATTTATTTAATAAGCGTATTGGAAATATATCAAATCAGATCAAAAACAGAAATAATAAAAAAACTATTAACGAACTGATTTCTATCAATAATACGAGTTGTGAGAAAAATAAAAATAATAATAATCAAACGAGATGATTCTTTAAATAAAATGTACTCACAGTTTGTGGAGCATTTGTTGGTTGTTGGTGGAGATGAAATCCTACTCCGTAAAGCTCGCTCCTTCGGGTTAGCGTCTGCGTTTTCCCAAAGTCGGAGAGATCGTCTCGGCACCAGGGGTTTCTGTAATTTCGGTGGGGATGAAATCCGGCTCCTCAAGCGTAGCGCCAACGGGTTAGCTTGCTATCTGCTGCCTGTTCCCGATGTAGGAGAGACCGTCCTCTGCACCAGTTTCTTCTTAAACTAAGTAGTTGATTTCTTCTTTGTAATATGCTTCTTTCAGCTTGGAGAATTGGTTCTTCCTTAAAGGTTAGGAAACCACCGTTGATTGGATACCAACGTTGAGGGATCCTACTGACTGCGCCAAATTTTTATATTGGATTCTTCTTTGAAGACTTTTAAAAAAACTCCATTTACTTTAACAAATTTATTAGTCGACTTAATTTGGAAATAACAGGCCGAAAATGAGACAAGTACAGCAAAGAGTTCTACTTTACTAAATTCTTTTACGTACTAACCCGACGATCACTCTTGGATGTCTACTTAAATAGTTTTTTAGGTGCAAGCTTAGCAGTTTCTAGAATGTTCTAAACGATTTAGATTGCACCGTTACAATTTCTAGGAATAATCCTATGTTACATGATATGATTGTTATGACAGGAAGCTGAAATATGAGGTTTCATACTGTAAGGCAATATGTTAGCTTTGAAAGATGAAATTTAATAATTTTACGTGACTTTTATAAAAATACCAGCGACAGACTGTCGCGACGGATAAATCGAGAATATTAAATATTTAAAATATAATATATCTGGATATTTGTAATATAACAACTATCTGAATATTTCTAATATAACATATATATATAAAAAAGAATACCTAGGATCCTTTTATGTTATTTTGTTTGTGCCTGACATTGTCTGTCAATAATCTGAGATCTATTTAAAATAGATGGAGTCAATATTATTCGTTTAGTTGAAGAAGAGCGACAAATAAACTTTAAATGTCGTTTCTTTGTTTTACAGATAATCTTTGTTATGTTACTTACAATATGATTTGTTTACCAATGAAATTCCACCATTTCACCTATTATCTCGGGTTTTGTAATGGACGATTGTTTACCCAAACTACCATTTCAGTTTCCATTCATTAAAAGTTACGTTGGTGACATAATTTGTTCTATTTCGACGGATTCTTATGGAACTGTCTTACAAGTTTCCAATTCCTATGATGATAACCTTAAGTTTACTATTGAAAAAGAACGTAACAATTCGGTACCCTTTCTGGATACTAGAAGTATTCGTACTTCCAATCAGACCATCCTTCTTGATTGGTATCAGAAACCCACCAACAGTGGACGCTATTTGAATTATCTTTCCTATCATGACGATAAAATTAAGGTTAACTTAGTTCTAGGATTAAAGAATAGGATCAAACAAATATGTCACCCAACTTTATACAACGATAAAATTAACAAATTATATCACATTCTACCCAACAACTCTTACCCTAATAAACTTCTACGTAAGTTATTGTATAGCAATCCATCCATTACGGGTCGTCCGGAGTCTCCTACTAATCGCCTTCCACGACCTGTAGGTTATTTCTCCACTCCGTGGATAAGAGGCCTCACTCCCCAATTGATTAATCTTATCATGGAGGTCTCGAGTAACTGTAAAATAGCTAAAAGAAACGTCAATTTATTAGGCCAACATTTTTCCATTATTAAAGACAAAATACCTACCGAAAAAAGACGTAACGTCGTATATGTTATTCCGTGTCATGATTGCGATCTTGTGTACATTAGTGAAACACAGAGGCTACTAAAAAATAGAATCATTGCACATAAAAGTGATTACAGGAAGGCACAAACAAAAAAATGTACCTAAGCAAGACATGCTAATGAAAAACGGCATACTCCTAATTTGGAAGTGCTTCACTTCTTATAAATGAATCTAGTACAGTTAAAAGAAAAATACATGAAATGATTGAAATTACCAAACATCCTCAAACAATGAATGCATGTACCGATGTTCGTGGACTCAGCTCTATTTATTCATACTTGATTTCAAAATACTGCACTGACAACATAAACAATCCATCATAGGTTATGATTGTAT
Source organism: Crioceris asparagi (assembly GCA_958507055.1). Taxonomy (NCBI): domain Eukaryota; kingdom Metazoa; phylum Arthropoda; class Insecta; order Coleoptera; family Chrysomelidae; genus Crioceris; species Crioceris asparagi. Next base: position 51,219,559 of record OY293827.1, read on the forward strand.
TGAAGCTTGCATACTGTCTGTATCAAATACGGTTTGTGTGTTTTTGAGATCTTTGGCATAAGTAACTTCATGCATCATTTGCCCAATCTGTGATCTATATGTTTTGAGCAGTTTTGAGTTGACTTAAATTTCCCATCGATTTTTTGAACAACAAAATTGTAAATGTTAAAAAAACTGAAATATTTTCTAATACATTACTTTGTTTTTTTAGCCTCCTTCAGAGAGAGTAATTGTTTCCACAAATCTCTTCTTATTTTACCACCAACCATGTAACATCATATATTTTGGTGTCCATTTTAAGTTTAAAGGTTTTTAATTTTAATCTGTTTGTGTAGTTAGTTATGTAAGTGTAATTATGTGCGATACTCCTTTCCGTGTTAGTCTTTGCTTGTTAAAAATTATTATCCTCAACTGCACTGTAAATTTTTTTTCATTGTTAGTGTAGAATTGGCACTCTGTACTATTAATGACACAATTTTTTCAGCCTTGAAAAAGGTAATAAATTTTACCGAAAGCTTGGGTAGCAAAAAGAGTCTACTTATTTAAGCCCCAAATCAACTCGGCAGAATTCCAAAATTCTCTTTGAATTACTGTATTATATAACTAGTTAACTAGTACTGCCGTACTTCCATTTTATAATAGATATATGAAACGATGTAATGTGATACGTGGATCGCGTTCAAATTTAACTTCTATATCCTAGGTGGCGCTGGAAGCGGCACGCTGTTTGGTTCTTTGCATCGTTTATGGATCTAGAACCAGCAGTTTTCTGACTCATTGGAAGTGAGTAGTCTGATTCTGTCGTTTTCACGACACGGTTGGACGTTCATTTATTCTATCCCTCAAAGCAGATGAGAATTATAACGAAAAACGGCTTTCTAGACTTCTATTGCAGCTCAGCGAGTGATCTCGCTCATCACAATCTTATTATACTTGTTAATCTTGCAAGGCTAAGCGGGAAGCTTCAGCAGCAACAGACTGTTAAAAGACTATTAAAGACACCGCACGACATTCATAGCCTTCAGCTAACACAGAAGACTCCAGTCTCCTTTAATGAGGAGACTATGATCACTGACGATTCGACCAACAGTTATACTTTATTACATGACTGTTTCTATACTAAGCGGCCAGCTCATAACATTATAATGGACAAACCATCAACGTCCTTCAACACAATGGAGATTTGCGATGATAATGGCAAATTTAAATTGCCAAGAAAATCCACCAGACCACCACAACCAAAGAAGCAGAAGACTCTGTCGATCCAAAATAAATTCCAGGCCCTCACTGACAGCGAGGATGAGAGCGAGCAGGGACCACCAGCCAAGTCAACAGTCATCAGCAAACCTAAAAGGAAATGGATTCCGCCAATCGTCATAGTTCAAAAGGTAAAGAATCCTCATTCTTTGATAGAGACCATGAAGAAATTCTTGGGGCACGATAAATTTTCCCTTGAAATCAAGAACAATATTACCAAAGTATCAGTTAGTACCGAGGAAGACATCGATAAACTTTTCAATATTTTTAAGAATGAAAATATAGAGTCAAACACTTATCAGAAAGAATCTGATAAAGGAAAATTTATCGTCCTCAAGGCTGCACCTAACTTAACATCTGATTATATTATCAACTCTCTTTATGAAATTATTATTTTAAAATGTGTGCCCCTTCATAACAAAACGGGCGAAGCTGGGCTATCGTATTTAATTACAGTGTCGAAAGACACTGACATTAATAAAGTAAAGTCAATTCGAAGATTAGATTACTTAAAAATCTCTTGGGAGAAATACACTAGAAGCTCCAACTACATTCAATGTAAAAGATGCCAGGCCTTTGGGCACAGCAAAAATTATTGTAATCGCAAACCAAGATGCGTGAAATGCATAATTCCGCATCTAACAAACGAATGCAATATCAAGAAAGGCCAGAATACAAAGGTGCAATATTACAATTGCGAAGGAGAGCATTCAGCTAATTATTCAAAATGCCCAACTCTGCTCAAGTACCTAAAAGATAGGAATATTTCAGCTAAAACCTCCATTTCAAATAGTATCACTAAGCCAACACCATCAGCTAGACAAGCACCATGTTTCACTCAGAAAGATTTTCCTTCACTTACTAAAAACTCCGAGACCCCTGCACCCAGACCTCACAATCTAAATTACAGTAAAATCACTTCCAATACCACTCCACCGAATAATAAAAGTTCACAAGATTCGACTTCCGAACTGCGTGAACTCCTACAAGAGATAAAAGAGCTGAATGAAGTATGCAACATATCGCATATGATCTCAGTTGTTAGAAATCTCAAATTGGAGCTTTCAAAAGCAAGTTCTGGGATTGAGAAAATTCAAATTTTTGCCAAATACGCTGATTTGGTCTAATGTCCAAATCCGCGTTGGCAACAAATGCAAACTTAAACGTACTTCACTGGAATTGCCAAAGTCTGATTCCCAAACCCAAACCTCAAATTTCGACATTGAGTGACATGAGACCTACCTCAGTGACTTCAAGCCAATTCCAAAACTCAAAAATTATTACTCTTACACCGAAAATCGAGCTCCCAATTCCAGGAAAATCTGTACAGGAGGCCTCGCAATTTATGTAAAAAAGTCAGTTCCAAAACAGCGAATTACCAACACAAATCCTATCGACAACATCACAATTAGGTTAAAAGACCGGGCACACATTATAGCCTGTTATATTAAACAACACCATAAAACGTTAGCAGAAACTATTTGAGGGGTTGGACAGGGTTATCCTAGTTGGTGATCTCAACAGTAGAAATATCTTGTGGGACTCTAAAAATAACAATAATGGCGTTAAATTAGAACGAACATGCAATGAATTAAATATCAATATTCACCCACCACCTGAACCCACAAGATACTCTAGTGATGGGAAAACTAAAAGTGTTATTGATCTGGCTTTATGTAAAAATACCAATATTTCGAATGTCTATGTTCTGAATGATCTAAACTCTGACCATAGACCCGTGCACTTCACTATTTCGAATCTTCAATTCGACGAATATCAGCCTAGAACTTTAAAAGATTATGCTAACGCCGACTGGTCGGGATATAAAAATTTTATCAAATCTAAATTAATTCTAAATAGAAATCAAATGTCGAATAAGGACATTTATTCAAATATTCGAAAATTTTCAAATCTCATTAGAAAAGCGAGCGATAAATTCATTCCGAATCAACCCGAATGCACTCACTATAAATTGCCCCCTGACCTCGAGAAATTGAGATTATCTAGAAACAGGGCGAGGCGTAGATTCCAGAGAAATCTGAACAACATCAACAAGAATGACCTCATTGCATATGATGCCCTATTTCAATCAAATTTAAAACAACATCGCGAAAATATGTGGCGCAAATCGATTATTAAAGCTCAAGAATCTAGAGGCAACGTATGGAAAGAGGTCAAAGCTCGAAAATCGGGTGGATTCGGAAAAATTTCAACATTAAAAAATGGTAATGAAACGGCTGTCACCTCCTTAGATAAAGCCAAACTTTTAGCTGTCACTCTAAATAAAAACCACCGTATTACCGACACTAATGAATTCCACGACCCAGACTTCGAAAATATTATTCGAACGGGAGTCGAGGATCATCTCAGCGCCACAATTAGCAGGGATTATTTAATTAATCCTATGCAAATTATTGAGATAATCCGCCACTCCCGGCCCTACAAGGCACCAGGGTATGATGGAATTCAAAATAAACTCCTTAAGATGTTACCGCGAAAAGGTTTAATGCAGATTTTCCATATAATTAAAAATGTTTAAATAATGGCTACTATCCGAAAGGATGGAAACAAGCCGTTATATTACCATTGAAAAAAGCAAAGAAACCGGCGGATAAACCGGAATCTTATCGCCCGATTAGTCTGCTACCAGCACACAGTAGAATATTAGACAGAGTTTTGGTCAAACAGATAATGATGTTCGAAAATGGTAATAACATTCTAATTCAAGAGCAATTTGGATTTAGAGCAAAGCTAAGTCCGGAACTCCAGCTGGAGAGGATAATTAACAAAGTTAAAGTTAATTATAACATAAACCACACGACATCAGTGGTTACATTAGATATAGAGAAGGCTTTCGATACCGTATGGCACGAAGGCCTTGTCTATAAACTGATTAATTTAAAATTTCCTTCACATTTAATAAATATCGTAGAGTCGTTTCTTAAAAACAGGCACTACGTAGTCAAAATTAATAGCTACACATCAGAAACTCAAAATATACCAGCTGGGGTACCTCAAGGCAGCCCTCTTTCTACTATTTTGTTCCTATTCTATATCAATGATATTCCAAAACGTAACGATACTGAGCTGGCAATGTTCGCGGATGATACCGCGATCATTGCGAGCTCAACAGCACCGCGACTTAATTATAAAAGGCTAGATCTACACTTGAGAGCTTTGTCCGACTTTTTCAGAAAATGGAAAATTAAGATTAACGCAGACAAAACAAGTCTGATTAACTTTAACCGTAAGTCAGAACTAGAGCCAATTCTCAGACTCAAAATTAATAATTCATTTATAACAGAGGTGAAATCCCTGACATATCTAGGGTTAACCTTAAAAATTAAACTTCAACGAGCACATTACTAAGCTTATTAATAGATCAAAAGGTGCAGCTTGTGTCCTTTACCCCTACATATGTCAAAAATCACCTCTCGAACCTAAAATTAAATTACAATTATATACTTCATATATAAGGCCAGTTCTGTCGTATGTGGATCCTGTATGGTCCTCAACATCAGACAGTACATTCAATAAACTATCATTTGCTGAAAAACGTATTCTCAGAACAATTAAAGGTGCTAAAAAATGGGAAATATCAAACAATGATCTTTAAAGGTATTTTGGCATTACCGCGATTGACAATTTGATACTTAGGAATACAGAAAGATTCTATAATCTTACTGTATTAAACTCACCCTTGACTAACAACATAGGGACACAGACTTACGAAAATACACCATATCGAATAAGATACAAGCTTATACATCATCGAATTATGCGATGATGAGAGATTTTAAATTTAAATTATTAGTCATGTAAATTCATTTTCATTTCTATACGCCTGTTTTACCTGCAATTAAGGTAAGAAGGAATGGCTTAAAATAATTCCTTTAGCAGAAATTTCAGAACCGAGAGAGACTATTAACAATCACGAAAGCGATTAGAACTTTATATTTCATGGCATATTTCAAACATGCAACACCAATTTAATAGTCACAGTCTATTATTTTAATAGACTTCTAATTTTTAAAATTCAATAGCCTCGAGACTCTCTCTCTCTCTCTCTCTGACTCTTTGGACACATTCTAAACCATATATCCAGCTGATGAGTTCATTTCCTTCCTTTCCTCGATCCTTTGCACTTGCCAGCGATGATATAATTCAATTCAGGATGGGGCGTTTGTCCAGTGAGTAGTTGTTTTCATCGTTGGTAGTTTAAGGCTATATGTTTATAGCCATCTATCTACTGTAAAGACCGAAGTCATCTAGTACATATATATATATATATATATATATATATATATAAACTTTTGAACCAAAAGTTATTTTGGACTTATAGAATTTGTACCATGCTTATAGACATATAACATGCCGTTGAAATTTTTTCGAATTACAAACGTGTGAACGTATAAGCCATTTTGACAATCCAATAAAGTTTTCAAGACAGTGTTTCAAATTATCATTTGGACATTTGATAATCTTATAGAGTTTTTAAGACACTTGCCAACAAATTCTATAAGTCCAAAATAACTTTTGAACCAAAAGTTATTTTGGACTTAGACTTAGAATTTGTACCATGCTTATAGACATATAACATGCCGTTGAAATTTTTTCGAATTACAAACGTGTGAACGATCGCAATAGGTACATTTCTATAAGAAATTTACCTAAAAACTATTTTGAATCTGTATCAGTCTGTATATAGTGTTGGACATAGTCTCTATTGAAAGTATAGAAAAAGGAGGGCAATTCTGTTGGCAAAAAAGAGTACAGAAGAAGAGCTGCTGATTGTTGTTCGTGGCCCTTATAATATCTGAAGTTGTCTTCAGATGCAAATAATGGACATAGGATTGTCAGTTGTGTGTGTTATAAAGTGTTAATAACCAATAATAAAACAAAATAGAATGGTAAAGACAGCCAATTTACGATTACCCACTCCACTCTGATTTGCTCAAAATCAGTTCACGTTTTCTAACCCTCTATAGAATCCATAATATCCTAGACATGACATTTTTTCATATACTGCAATCTTAATTTTATCATTATCATTTACGTAGATTACAATGCCGTTCTATACAGTTATTCACGGTCCAACATGAAGGAATACATTAGCGTGGGGGTGATAGACGTGTTGGATGTTTCTATTCCTTCCCGATCACCATGTTAATTTAATTAAAAGGCATAATTATTGACTTCATTAGAATCTTCATTTATTTATCACAGTAAAAAAGTTAACAATAAGTACAAACAGAACAGGCAGATTAATTTAAAAATATTTACAATCACACGCACAAGCTGGCTTGTAGAAGTAAAGTAAGCTAGAAAGAAAAATATATTTGCAATGAGAAAGTATCATTGCAATTATATTTTGAAATTATCTACTTCGGATTTCATAGTCAATAAGGCTTTGTTTAGCTTTTGGATAAGTAATTCACATTTCAAATTCGGTCCAATTTGCAATGCTATTTTATAACAAATTTTATATAGATCAGCGAGTTTAGTGCACTCCTTGTGAGGTGGTGGCTTAACTAGGCACAATTTTATTAAAAGAAGTAGCACTGACTGTAGCCGCGATACAACAAGTACAAGAAGAGAGTATATGCTTTTGAATGAGTCCTTGTTATCGTCGCCGGCATCCGGTTCCAGATCTTCTTTTGATATTTCGACTTTTTTATCTTCCAGTAACTGCACCATCTCTTGCATCTCCAGCACTGTCATGAAGGCTTGCTGGAGATATTTGATCTTGATATTCGCTGATTGCACACCTGGAAATATATAAAGCACTATTTTTTTCTGTGTGAGCAAGCTTTTTTTTTATTTGAACCGCAGATGTGGCAATGAGGCACATTATATTTATTTACAGGGTTTCCCAAATTAAGATATACAATTAAGTAGTTTTTGATCACATTTATAAATAATTTTTATTACTTTCGGTCAAGAGGAAAAGATGTGTGGGCAGCGAGTTCTCAGGCCCCATATGGGCTAGTAGATAGGAGACATCTCACTGCATGTCAGGTTTAATACTGATAACATAAATGTTAATTATCATTACCCATAGAATAATTTATAAAAATATTATTGCGACATGGAATATAGAAGCTCATATTTATAGATTAATGCAAAGAACAGAAAATAATTTTGTTTGGATCGCTCGATATTTTCTCTCAAATGAACATCCTATATTTAGTTATATCACTGCATGGTATTTTTACTTTCCTACCGCTTCCCTAAGTAGTAAGGGAAGTAAGTATTGTAATCGTGTAAAATTTTTGATGTCCCATTTTTAACATATGTTCACGTTTCCGAGGTTCAAAAAACATATTTTCAGCCATTGATCTGTCTGTGCCAAGATTAACCCGGAACAGATGGACTGGTTTTGTTCCTTTCCTTTTGAAGGACATTTTTGGTGGTCGGATCAATAAGAAAAATGAATTTCAAGTTTTTCTGACGATCTTGGACACTAAGGAAATAGCAGTAGAAACAGTTATTTCACAAAGTGCTCTGGAACAGAATAATATTGAAACAAGATCTGAACCTTCTGTTTTGTCATTAACACTTTTTTCTTTATTTTCTTCTTCTTCATTTCACGTTTTTTGACCGACTTCAAAAAAGGAGGAGGTATAGAATTTGGTTGTATGTTTTCTTTTTTATGTATATCTGTTGCGCGTTTTTTAGAGTAAACGGGACTCCGATTTAAACGATTTTCGTTTCATTTGAAAGAGGAGAGATGAGAATTGGTCCCATATCTCCTTTCCTCCAAAAACTACCCCCGAAGGGGGGGAAATTTCAGACGGCAGAATTAAAGATGAGACTATATCCGGAAACATTTAAATTGAACATTTTGTCAAAAGAGTAACGGTTTGCGAGTTACAGCGATGGTAAAGTCTGACCTATGTAATATGTGTATTTCCGCTATGTAGGAGGAGCAATTTTTTTCGAAACTTGAAAATATGAGACGTTCAAATTAAAGAGGAGATTATTTTATATCATTTTTTAGAGAAAAATGTCTTGAACAAAAGTTAAATTTAAAAACCAAACCAGCAAAACAGATACAAAGTCAATCAAGTTAATTTTGATAATCTTGTCCCGAATGGCAATTTGAAATACGCATGGAAGGCAAGTGTCTTAGAAACTCTATAAGATTATCAAATGTCCAAATGATAATTTGAAACACTGTCTTGAAAACTTTATTGGATTGTCAAAATGGCTTATACATTTTCTGAATAACCATTTCGGCTATCGCTGGATTGGTCTTTCAAATAGATTCCTTGTACAGCAAAATGAAGGATAGGACACCACTGTTGTCTCAGTCAAGTGTGGTTTATAGCATACCGTGCGCCGAATGTAATAAAAAATACATAGGTGCAACATCGAATATGCTATCTACCCGAATAATATCGCACAGGAGTGACTCTAGACTACACCCTGAGAAATGTACACTGGCCGGTCATGTCTCGACTACCAAACATGCCATGAACTAACTATGATACAGTCAGACTTTTTTAGAAATGGCAGAAATTGTGACAATTGTGTTAACACAAGAAAATACATTCAAAATCTGAGCGCACTTTATAAATTTTTATTATTGAATGACTAGTGAACAAACACACAGACCAATGATAGATTACTAAACTCCTCGTTTTGTTTTGACTGGTGAATATTTTGTTGAATAATCTACTTCATATATTTCACACAATTTTCTATGTAAAGCAATTAGAACAATAATTTCTACATTTCCCCACCTTACACTCATATTTAGTTATATATATATATATATATATATATATATATATATATATATATATGTATATGTATACAATATGGAGGACGACACTAATATGAAGACTATATATGTGTAAAATCATCAGGTTAACAACTAATCATCTCATCTCTCCTCTTTCAAATGAAACGAAAATCGTTTAAATCGGAGTCCGTTTACTCTAAAAAACGCGCAACATATACATAAAAAAGAAAACATACAACCAAATTCTATACCTCCTCCTTTTTTGAAGTCGGTCGAAAAACGTGAAATGAAGAAGAAGAAAAAAAAGAAAAAAGTGTTAGTGACAAAACAGAAGGTTCAGATCTTGTTTCAATATTATTCTGTTCCAGACCACTTTGTGAAATAACTGTTTCTACTGCTATTTCCTTAGTGTCCAAGATCGTCAGAAAAACTTGAAATTCATTTTTCTTATTGATCCGACCACCAAAAATGTCCTTCAAAAGGAAAGGAACAAAACCAGTCCATCTGTTCCGGGTTAATCTTGGCACAGACAGATCAATGGCTGAAAATATGTTTTTTGAACCTCGGAAACGTGAACATATGTTAAAAATGGGACATCAAAAATTTTACACGATTACAATACTTACTTCCCTTACTACTTAGGGAAGCGGTAGGAAAGTAAAAATACCATGCAGTGATATAACTAAATATAGGATGTTCATTTGAGAGAAAATATCGAGCGATCCAAACAAAATTATTTTCTGTTCTTTGCATTAATCTATAAATATGAGCTTCTATATTCCATGTCGCAATAATATATATAATCATCCTATTTATATATATATATATATATATATATATATATATATATATATATATATATATATATATATATATCTATATATATATATATATATATAAATTTCAAAACAGACGATGAAAATTATTTTTTTATTTGAATTTGTCATGGCCAGCAATGTGATAATGCAATAGTTTGTACCGTATTTTAAAATGTTTTTAGTTGTGCAATGTTTATTTTAAAGTGTTTTTATAACACAATCTCACCTAAGTGTATGTATGTCTTCTAATTTGATTTTTAGTTTCATTAACTTCTCTATATTTTTATAGTTTCCCTGAAGATGGTTACAATTGATTAAAAAACCGAAAGCTTGGATTACTTACAAGAGTTTTCTTTATTTTTTTTTTTTGCTGCGTCCCCACTTCTAACATATTAAATATATATATATATATATATATATATATATATATATATATATATATCATGTTAACTTTTATTGACTGATTGAAATGATCAATGTATTAGATTAATGGGATTGCAGTCAATTCTTCATTATATATGAAATTATAAATAAATATATGTTTTTTTGAAAATTATTTTCTAGAGGTATAGAGCGCGACTACTATTATAAAATAGTTCAAGGTGTAAACTACAAACTAAGAACTTTAACAGTGTTCTAACAATTAAGTTGTCACATGATGTTTCGTTTGGGTAGCAAATAGCAAGCTATGGCGGTGTCTTATTTAGTTTAAATGATGATCTTGTGATAATGATGATGGCTAATGGCAGATTTTATTTGAACATTAAATTTGTTGTCTTTATAGGTTTATTGAGTATCAAAAAAGAGGGTAAAAACAGGAGGTGTATCAAACGTGATTTGTGAGTTTATTAAATAATTGTTATTGTTATTCTGTTTGTGTCTTAAAATTTCTAATTTTTCAAAATTATCGTGAACTTTACCTTTGTCGGCTAGGTGGAGCTCTTAGCCGGTTTCTTCATTGAATATGTGACCGGAGGAGAGAAGATGCTTAGAGAATTGTGAAAACCCCGTGCTATTCTCATGTTTGAACTATTTTATAATAGATGTCGCGCTCTATACTCTAGAAATAATTTCTAAATAAACATTTCATATATTTATTTATTATTTCACTTTGGCATCTACAAATATAATAACAACTTCAAGACAGTATTTGTCTATTTGTTACATAGACATAATATTCTCTAGACTACGCCAAGGGATTACAAGCTGTTGTCAACATGGTATGCAACCCAAACAACATGGAGGGGCGCAAGATCCGCGGGCGATGTTTCTGCGTTATAAAATTCACCTTACATCTATTTGCTGACTTGTACTTAAACTAAATAAACTAGGCATCAGTCCTGTCTTTGACGTCGTCTATTAAACTATCTTTCAATCACAGTTTTAGACCGTTTAGTTTCATTTGTTTCCTCTTAATTATTACCTAATAAATAAATATGGTGAAATCGTGTTCAGTGTACAACTGCGTCGCTCGATTTGCAGCAGATAATCCTGTCTCTTTTCAAAGGTTGGTGGGAGAATAGATTAGAAATATATTCTCATAAGTCAGCTTACACTTTTGTACCAGTTATTTTCATTGAATTGCTTGCGAATTAGATATTTGTTGGCTGCTATTATAGTTTAGTAATAGGTAAAATTGAGCAGTAAGTTACATTTACACTTACGTAGTTAGGTTTCCAACAGACCCGGCTGTATAAGAGAGCTTTGGATTAAAGCAACTGAACGAGATGAATTCGTTCCACAAGAATTTAGCGTTCTTTGCAGTGCGCACTTTAAGTAAAGCGATTTCTTAAGACTTTATCCTAAAAGAGTATTAAAGAAGGAGGCCGTACTGAGCGTTTTTGACTTCCCAAAACACATTAAAGTCAACACTACAATTCCTCGAAGAACTATTCGTCGTTATCCTTTACCTGAAGGGTAGATATAATAAGTTTTTTTACTAATAAATACATACAAGATGATTCACAATGAGTGTAAGAAATTAAGAGGTAAGTACATAAAATACTTAAAAATAATGTGAGAAAAATCCTAACCAACTGTGTTCAAGAGTACAATACACAAGCTGCTGAAAAAGAATTACATATTATGGTAATGGTAATTTAGTTTTTTTTGAGCGTAACTCTTAACTACAGTTATTTCGGTTAATAGTCCCCGAATAGTCGATTTCGCCATAAAAATTGCGACATTTTAATTTATTGGTTTCCGTTTATTTCTATGCAAGCCTGTGGTTTGCTCTATAATAATTTCGCATTTTGTAGTAAAGCAGACAATGTACTACTTCGCGTGCTACATTCGATTTTCTACCCCTCCGTGTAATTCGGGTTGCCTACCTAACATGGCAACACTCGCTCTTATAGGCCTAGCAGCTACTAGCGGGGCGTAGTCTAGTGGTGTAATAAGTCTATGATTTGTTATATAATAATCTTTAACAACTCTCATATATACAATTGTATTTATACTCATCTACAATTTAGTACCCGTTTTAAACTGGTTTTAAAATGTTTACTGTGATTGTTTTTTATGCAACTAAATGTTGACGGTGAGTTTTTTATACACATTCTTTTACTTTAATTATTAACTTAATGTACATCATATAGCCTTTTCCGCCTGACGATGAAATATTATTAACCTGATTTTGAGACCGGTAGCAAATAAAAAGCTATTGTGAGAAAAAGGATCTTCATTCCTCCCATATATCCAGTGATATATACAGGCGAGGGCAGCTGGCGGTAATTGGTGGATCGTGGCTGATTTATTAGAGATAAAGCAAAATTGTTTTGATAAAAATTGTTCACGATCAAGTCGACTACATTTTAAAATTATTTTCAAAGATGATTGACTTGGATTTCTTGGCCGCAATATTCCTAGGAAACTAGGAAATATTGTTACCATCATACTTTGAAATTATGGAATATAACTAGAAGTTCAGCAATTTTTATGACTAATACAACAGTCAATAGTATAAAATTATAAAACTAAGACCGACTTTATTAGTTGGTGAACTGAAAAAATCAAAGTAAGGTTTATTCTATTGGTGCTGGTACTTTTAAAGTTGGTGCCAACTCATCACTTCAAAAATGAAATAAACAATGGTTTGGTGAGATACCCAACGTCAAATATTTGCGAAATTTTGGGCATGTTGTTTACACTAAAAACTTGCAGAAGCTAGATAACCGTGGACAAAAAGGTATATTTGTTGGATATGCTACAAATGGCTATGAAATGTGTAGTCCTACATTAAAAGGATTTTAAATTCACCAAAATCCTTAAAGAAACACATGAATAAAAAATATGTCAATAATTATTGAAAATCAATTAAAATTTGATGATCACTGTGATCAAATTGAGTAAGAAAATTAATAAAGTGATGAAGAAAACAATGACAAAATGAAGAAATATCAATGGAAATACAAGAAATACCAAACCTGACACAAAAAGCGTAATAAAGATACGTTAGAGATTTGAAAATGATGTGTCTGATTTTGAAGAGAAAGATCCAACTTTTCAAGATTGTGTAAAAAGAAATGAGAAAGGCAAATGGATGAACGTCATAAATGAAGAAACAATGAATCTAGAAAAGACTCAAACCTGGGATTTGGTTGACGAAAAGTATGCTGAGGGAAGAAAACTTATGGGTTTTCTGAATCAGAGAAAATGGTTAAATGTCAACAAACGAAAAACTCAATTGACTTCAAGTAAACATACTACTGGCAATTGGACCAATGAAAAATCTCAAGTTCCTTACTTTTGACATCAAATCAGCTTTACTTTAAGGATATTAAAATGAAGAAATACTTATGAATTTATCAGGAGGATTTGAACTTGGAAGGAAGGCAAAATTTGTCTTCTTGAAAAATTCTCAGATTTCCTCAAAAGTCAAGGATTAATAAAACTATAAACTAATAAATGTGTCTTCAAAAGAAAAAAATAAAAAACATTTCTTTTTGGCAACCCATGTAGATGACGCCCTCATCATGGCTCATGTTGAAGATGGAAGAAATAAAATATCAGATATCAAACATAAGTGAACATTTTTAAGTAACAGCAACAGAAAACCTTGGCATGACGATCAAGAAAAACAAAAGAGAATATTGTATCAGCCGAATAAATTATTGTAATTGAGAAATACTCCACAATAAATGTAAAACCAAAGGATATGCATACCGATTACCAAAGAAGAATGCCATGAAAACAGCACTACCGATGAAGACTTTCCATTCAGTCTACTTTATGCTTCTTGCAAAACTAAGCCAGATCTTACTTTCGCTGTGGGCTATGAAAGTAGATTTAGGCAAAACCCCAGGTAAGTAAATATAAAGAATGTTAAGAGAACTTTAAGGTATCTCACAAAGGTAACACATCTGGGTATAAAATATTTTGCTCAAACCAAAGAAGATCTATTCTTGCTACATGTATTCTGTGACGCATGGCAAGAAGCAAACAATCTCATCCACAGAGACAGAATACATAGCAGCCTCTTAAAGTTGCGCTCAGATGAAACAATTTAAAACTTTCATCGAAGAACTGCAGTCTTCTACATGTTGAAAATGAAAGTGCCAAATGTCTCTAACAGTAACCATATTTAGATAAAATACAATTTTATCCACGATGAGTTAAACCGAGGCTATTTTATAATTAAGCATTGCCCACTCAAGATCAGTTGGCTGATATATTTACGAAGCGTCCACAACGGGTCAAGTTCCAGCAGTTCCGAGACAAGATCATGAAGAGCTTATATTGTTAGGGAGTGTTTATGTCACAATATTTTATTTTCTCTTTCAGGGGATGTTTATGTTTAAAATCATCTGTTATAGGTGTGTCACTTATTTGTTGATATTAACAAGAACATTATTAGTATAGCAACCAAAAGTGATAAACTTTTTTCGACATTTACAGTTATTATGAAACCATACATTCAATTTGTTCATATACTCATTCATTTTTAGTTCAGCGTTAGTCCAGGTATCTTGAATGCTAAGCACAACTGTATCATCAGCGAAAGCAAGCAAATAATTGTTGGGTTTGTCATTTATTTGTTGATTTTAACAAGAACACTATTAGCATAGCAATCAAAAGTGATAAACTTTTTTCGGCATTTACAGTAAGCTTATTATTATGGAACCATACATTCAATTTGTTCAGATACTCATTCATTTTTAGTTCAGCGCTAGTCCAGGTATCTTCAATGCTAAGCACAACTGTATCATCAGTGAAAGCAAGCAAATAATTGTGGACAATTTTGAAGAAAATCATTGATGTATATAAGAAAGAGAAGAGGGTCCAGAACAGGGGGCACACCAATTTTAACTGTTTTAAGTTCTCTATAAGTCTAACTGTTCGTTCTCAGTCATTTAAAAAGCTCATCAGTAGGTTTAAGGCAATACCTCTTACACCTTCATTTTCAGGTTTATTAATCATGATCTTATGATTTACGATATCAATGAATGTAGCGATAACAGCTTTATCAAAATGGATACCATTATAGATAATGTCGATTTTAGCTTTTGTTACTTCTTCTAACGTTTACATAAATTTTGTTGAATTAGTAATCAAAAAATTGTATTTCAAAAAATTTAACGTGTTTTTTCAACATAAAAGTTCTTTTTTCTCAAAAACGGTCGACTTTAGAGCTCACGACCAAGAGTACCTTTTTTGAGTAGAAAACATTGGTGGTCAAATGGGCGTACTTTTTCCATTGGCGTAGAAATTGGAGAAACAACCACTAATCCTTCAAAATCTTCACCAATTATGACTTAACAAAAAAAAATTCTGGCTCTAAACTTAGCTTATTATGAGTGAAAAATGCTTACTAATGCCGTTTTCTGTACGGTAAACTGTTCTGGACATATTCACAAGAAACGAATATTTTTTTTCAATTTCAACATCCTGTATCTCGAAAATGGTGTATTTTAGAGGGTAAGTTAATATAAACTTTTTTTCATATTTTTGGAT
The DNA here is from genome assembly GCA_958507055.1 of Crioceris asparagi. Lineage (NCBI taxonomy): Eukaryota > Metazoa > Arthropoda > Insecta > Coleoptera > Chrysomelidae > Crioceris > Crioceris asparagi. The sequence goes on from OY293827.1 coordinate 51,235,333, forward strand.
GAGCTATCACATTCTCAAGTCCTGCGCATATATTATGAAAAACCTTGTAGATAAATATAAATGGCTATCCAAATACTTAGTTGAGTTTTCAACAAACAGGTTTGGACACATTATAAGTTTTTAAATTCTACATCGGATCACATAAAACTATACAGGAGGTCTTATTGAGATAAGAAGAATAAGGTGTTTTAAAATTTGCAAAGTTTGTCACTAAATTTTCAACACTTATGAGTTAGTGTCAATCGTAACTTCGTTAACGACACTGTTAGACCAAGGTACTATTTATATTTTTAATGAATCCTAGACTAGTGATGCAAATCTGTTTTTTTTTCAGTGGACGCTTGGTATAATCGATAATAATTTCCCGGAATGCGCGTTGGAATACCGATGAAGTCGACAAAATATCAAAATCATAACTTACTGGGCTATAGAGAACGGGAGGTGGAATGCAGGAACCGAACTCTATGCAGTTGATTTTATTACTGTTGAACGCACACTAGGGTTCTATTAGAAATTTAGATAAAATGTTATAATTAAATAATAAGCAAAAAGGTATACGAAATTAATGCAGATTAATACATACCTTTCTCTATTGTCTCGAAGAGTGCCACTTTCTGCATTTGTGCTCTAAGGTACTTATTGGGATCCGAGCTTTGGAAATACATTTTGGCCGCTTTTTCATAATTGATTTTCGCCAATTGAACAATATTTTTCTTATTTGGTGAATTAATTGGTGCATTCCATACATGGTTGTGATATAAAGATGCTATGCGATAGTACAAAATAGCAGCACGATAAACATAGAGCGGATACTTGGGGTGGTTTTCGTCCAAGTCACAGAAGTTAACGGCCTTCTGCAGAATTTCTATGACATCCTTTTCGGCCTCTTCTTTGCTCTAAATATAAAAAAGAAAAGGATACAAGTCTAACTTATTTCAATGAAGAAGGTAAAGAATTAGTTATTATATTTAAAACAATAGAATGAACTATACAAGCATTTCGGAGAACTAATTGCTAATTACTTCAACAGAATATGAAGCCTCCGAAAAAGCATATTTGTACCCAATAGTACTGATCAAAAGATGGTTTTATTGCATTTTTGTATAATTGTTGGAGCGCCTGTAACCAATACTGTAATTTCTAAACGACTCGACGGATTGAACCCATACCCAAAAAATATATGTATTTGTTATATCAATATGATGGTTTATAGTACAGCTAAAGTATAATATAAATCATTTACAATTGATTGATAATCTGAAGTAAGGAATAATAGAAGACAATCAACTACGTGCTCTTAGTACCGTCTGTTTCATAATCGCTATGATCTCTGTTGGCAGTAGATTAGCAACCCCTCCAGCCTTTATTTTAAGTCCTACAATATCATACATAAAAAAATGGAACATTATGGTGGCATTAACATTTCTAAACTGATATCGGAAAATTTTCAAAAAAATCGCATTTTTTATACGATCGAAGCTATTACACCCCCCCATCGGTGGACGTATAAATTTAAGATAATATTTCCAGCAATTTTCCTTAGTCGATTTCCTCTGAAGGATTTTTTTTCAAACTTCTATGACTATTAGTTCCTGAGATACAGTACCTCGACACCCTTATTGTATCACCCGGTACAGACATCGGCTTGTTACAATTTTATGATACATGGTGATTCAGGTTTTACTAGAATAACTTCAGGGATCGATGGAACCACCGAAAATAATGATAGTTTGTATTATAAACCATACTCCAAAAACGCTTCTGTTTGGAATAAATAAAATGGCGCCGAAGTTTGAATTATTTTTCGGTTTTTATTTTATTACTTGTAAGCCAGGGGATGTAAATACGCAAGTGTTTGGTTAAATGAAAAGGAGTTGTTTGCATTCCTCCAAGCTCAATACATTTATTGCACCGATCAATGTATTAACCGCTACTCCAATTTTAATGGAATCATTTCTTAAGGAGTTACAAGCGTCCTCTATTATTTCAAATAATCGATTGCGAGTATTTACTGGTGTTGCATAGACGACATCCTTAAAATGGCACAAACATACGTAAACACGTAAATTTAATGGAACGTCTTCAATCTTCAAGAACTTCAGTAAGAAAATTGTGGTCCACACAGATTGTTACTTATAACGCCAATCTATACATTTGCACTGAACTCGTTTTGAAATAAGGATTGCCTAACCTAGGATTTTCGTGATCTCAGACATGGAGATTATGATAGTTCACAACTCCAGCTCTCGTAAAAGTGGACTCATCTCTCCACAAAACTTTCTGTTGAGAATGTGAATTTATTTCTACTGATTTTACAATCCATCTACAAAAAGTAAGACGCCTTTCACATCTTCAGGTACCAAACCTTGAACTGGCTGCAAATGGAAAGCTTTTCGATGATCTTGCTTAAGAGCTCTAAAAACCAAGGAACAATGCTGTCAGGGATGTTAAAAAGGTGCTGTAAATTAGTCGTGGCGATTGGGAGATGACACGTAATCTTGTAGACAATTACCTGAAAGCCTTAGATTGACATACACCAAGTTTTTGGGCTGTTCGGCGTGTACTCATTGTTGACTTAAAGAATTCTGTTATTATCTCGTCCAAGACCAATGCAATTTCGGTTATTGGGAACGCCAAATCCATGTTCACGAAAAGTTCTACAAAAGTGTGGGGGTACGGAACTCTTCTGTTCGGAAACCGTATGCGGTACTCTTCAACGGCAGCATCAGAATATTCAACACAGATACCATAAACATAATGCATGTCGGCGTATTCGGCATTTGTAAAAATTCTGGAATTCTGGCCATCTTTTTTACACAACAAAAGTCAGAAGCAACAAGTGTAAACTATCTTATGTTAAAATACGCTAGGATGTGTTTTGTTTTTCAAGGGATACCCACTACTATTTAAGTAACAATATTGCCCAACGCAGCTGAGTAAAGTATTTCGAAAACTAAGCGACGTGTCAAAAAAGTTTAAGAATAAAGAAAGTTAGTAAAAAGACGGACCATTTTAGAAAAAATAATTATGTATCGAGTGGCAAACGAAAAAAGTTCTGCAAAGTTCCCTGCAGATGGCCCACAGTATAGCAATTATTTTAAAATTTTCAACACTTACCAGTAACCAGATTGCTTCCAATGGTTTATTTTCAAACACTCAGTACACGAGCTTCTATTATGGTACAACTGTCACCACTTGTCACCTTGGCAATCTATACTGTCACTGTCTTCACCGACAGAACTACTATTAACCTCTGATTCCACAGACTGACTGTTATCAACTGACTTTATAAGACTCACTGCCTTCATAAGACTGACTCTGTCCCGTGATCGACACGGCTTTATATACCTGAATCATGACATGACATTCATCGAGAATGTTCTATGATTATCTAGACGCACATAATTAATGTTCTAGATCCTTGTCAAACTGACAATACTATGACAAATTTGTACCTCACATATAGTTTCTCGAAGGATCGAGAATAACTCTACCATAATTCTAGAACAACATAATAAAATATACAAGCAACAACTATATCAAACAAGGTAGTAGAATGAATAGCTAATAAAAGAATAACAACCGTAAGTACATGTCCACCTATCCTCGTTACAATATTTATCGATGTATAAGATCAATAAGTATACAGAACAGGAATAATACCGGAATAATACCGAATGAAACTTTTATAACTCTCCCAAAAAAGCAAAATGCCAAGCAGTGTTCTTACTATCGTACAATAAGCCTAATGTCGCACACTTTGAAGATCCTGTTAAAAGTAGTAGCAATTTCGATTCCGGAAAGGCTTAGGAACAAGACAAGCACTGTTTGCACTCAATGTTCTGTCAGAAAGATGCCTAGACGTGAATCAAGATCTACACATATGCTTTATAGACTATACTAAAGCCTTCGATAAAGTAAGACACGATCAACTCATCGAAACATTAATAAAGAGAAGAATAGACCTGAGAGACATAAGAATAATTTCAAACCTATACTATGGTCAAAGTCTATCTAAGGAGGTGTATACTTTCACCAATCCTCTTTAATATGTACTCAGAAGATATAATAAATGAGGCAATTGAGGAGCAGGACATAGGCATCAAAATTAACGGTGTGATAGTAAATAATCTGAGATACGCAGACGACACAGTTATTGTAGCTAAAACACATGAAGATCTACAGACGCTAGTTAATAGCATAGTCACAGCTAGTGAAGAATATGGACTATCACTGAACATAAGCAAAACAAAATATAGTTGATAACAAAAACAACTCAGGACATTCGTAGGATATATGTAAAGAATCACCCTATTGAAAAAGTAAGAGGATACAAATACCTAGGCACAACCGTTAATGAAAATAATGATATCACTCAAGAAATACCAATCAGAATGGAACAGGCAGTCGAGATCTAAACCTTCAGCTAAAAATACGACTGATGCTATGTGCTATATATACTCTACTATGGGATGGAGGCATGGAATCTGAAGGGGATTGACGTGAAGAGACTAGAAGCATTTGAAATGTGGATAGACCGGAGAGGACTGAGGATTTCTTGGGTGAAGAGAGTGACCAACGTGGATGAAACGTATGTATAAGGAGAGAGAAATAATTCTAATAATACAGAGAAGAAAATTGGAATATATGGGACATGTCATGAGGGCAGAAAAATACCGAATACCGAAAAATCCAAGGAAAGAGATCAATAGGAAGGAGACGAAACTCATGGCTGAAGAACCTTAGAGAGTGGTTTGGATGCTGTAACAACGAATTATTTAGAGCCGTGGTCTCAAAAATGAAGATCGTCCTGATGATTGCCAACCTTCGAAACGGAGACGGCACCTAGAGAAGAAGCTCATGAAAATAAATGATTTAGTGATGTTGTGGTAACGTACTTGCCTTTCATACAGCTGACCCGGATTCGATTTTTAGCCACCGAATTTATTAATTATATCCAATAATTATAAAGAAATACTCTTTGACAGATGAACCTCAAACTGAAATCTAATGAATTATGGTTGAATTTTCATTAAAGGCCAATCTCTATATTAAAAACTTGTATTTCGCTTGCAAATGTATGCTTGCATTCATGTTTAGTTCTGATAACAATGCATGGTTAGCTAAGTGACGTCATTCTAAATTGAATATGGCGGACTAGTTGTTATACGATAAAAAATGTGTGGAGACCACGCACGATTTCGTATTTTTGGAAAAAAGCATGTTTAAAAAAAAAAAAATTTTTTGCCCGTGTTCTTGAAAATGTCAGTTTCATCCGAATAAATATTACCGATTATCGGCCTTGTTTCGTGATCATTTTACTTTAACCTTTAAAATCTTATTTTATTACTATTTACTATCTATATTATTTGTTTAATCAACAACTTACCAAACCTGATGGAGGATTTTCATGCATGATAGAGCCCATATTGAAGAGAGTAGTAGACATTTCCCACATAACAGCATCCCACACATTCGGGCAACTCTCTCTGTTCCCCAATACCTGTTGAGCTTTCTTATAATTTATGAAAGCTTTGTTGTAGTGTAGCTTTTCCCTGGCCGTGAGCTCTCCCCTATCTTCGGGTTGATTTGCAAATGCTAGTAATCTAGAATAATAATATCCATGAGGTGTAACACAATTACAATGAACTTCCAGTATGGTTATATGCACCGACAAAACCGTACATTCATATGCTTATGGGCCACATTAGTGTTCATTGTCCATCCATTACTATAATCAAGTGATTTATTTACCTGTGCATATGTCCCATATTACTATAGAGCAATGCCGTATTGATTTTATCTTTGATTTTATCGAATACCTCCAGTCCTCTATTCAAGTAGGGTTCCGCCTTCTTACATGTCATAATTATATCATTCATACTTTTCTCTGTCTTGGCTACATTTAGATAAAATGATGCCACTTCATTCAAACCATTACCCAATCTTTGTAAAATGCTATCAGTTCCGGATATTTTCAATGCTGCCTCATAACATTCCACACCTTTGAGGAGCATTTGTTCCGTTGTTCGTATATCAAAGATGAAGACACATTTTGTGTTACTCTGACCGATGTCGATACGATATAATTGCTCATCATTTTCTAGTTGCTCCATCATTTTAAAATCCTCATCGAGATTGTTATGCAGCTGTTCTTTGTACTGCTCTGATTTACCTGAAAAGTTTTAGATTTTTACAAGCATGTTTTTTTATTGAGAAGCAATAACCGTGTCACAATGGTCACAATGTATGATATTTCGGATGCCACCTAGTCTGTTATTGTTTACAAAGATTGTATACAATGATTTTTTCTGAGTGTAGTGTCCTTCACAAGTGGTCATACGTATGTCCGCAAATGCTTCTTTTTCCGAGATACGGGCTGTTAAAGTTTTTCTTCAAAACTGACGATTTATTTATTGCTCTAGAGCCGGTCGAGATCTGCAGATTAAATTTGGTGGGTTTTAAGAGGTAGTTATTACGCATTCTTTGACAAGAATTTTATGTTTATCATTTTTGAATTCCTCGTTTAATTTGTAGCAAAAGATCTCTCTTGTCTTTTTTTCGTATGGGGCGAGTGCATGATCCTAGTATCACGGGGGCGAGTTAAATTCGAAAAACTGGAAAATACCTTTTTTTAAATATTTAATGAACAATAGAAACGTACAATAAGATGGCAAGAATATATCTGATCTTACATGATGTTAAACAATCTTTTTATAGTATAGGATACATGTATGCTGACTAAGTGTAATATGATATGATGTTCAGCTGTTGTGGAGTAGTATGGCTACATAACTCCTCCCATTTTGGAGTATTGCACGTCCTCGTGCTTGGTTGTCAGGAGGAATGGTGGAAGTTGGTGTTTCTCTAGTGGGATTTCGATAATGGCTGTTGGTCCTGGACTTCTGTTGATTAGGCCTCTTAGTTTGTTTCTGAATAAATCTAAGGTGGCACCGAGGGTGAAAATTATGATTAGGGTCATGGTAATATCAAAATGTTCCTTGTGAAATTCGGCTGGTATCATGGTTGGCTCTTCGTATAGGGGTATCATCTTTGTTCGATCGTCTAGGTGTAATGGCTTGATGTTTATCTTATATGCAGTTTTTGTTGGTTCTTGAATGTTGGGCCAGTCTTGAGAAAATGTTTTGTTGGAAACAATCAAAGTATATTTTTGGAATGAATATATATAATTGGTTTCTCCCAAAACTGTATTACATTTGGTGATTTGTGAGGATTTGAAAGATTGGGAGCAATCACCGTTGACATCTTCTGGATTCTTGGTAGATATAATGGTTTTTCTGTTTGTGAGTTGGGTGAACAGAGAGAAATTATTATTAACTGTGGCTAAGTTGCATCTTGACAAGTCATCAAGGTTGCATTGGTCTTCATGTGGTGAATATGAAATTGGCAATACCAAAATGAGAAGTTTTCCTTGCAGTCTTCGTTTGTCCATTTAGTTGATCCTTTGGAATTCAGGGCAAAGGCATGGGGTGGTATAAGGATATTATTATGGCTACTAGGGATAGGGATAACCTTGGATAGATGATATAATTCATTGGCTAAAAGTAGTATTTTTAATATACAGTTTGGTTTTTGGAGTGAATATAAGATTAACTTTTGTGATTTCGAGTAATGTAGGATATCTGGAGCCATTTCATCATGATATTGAATAAAAGGAAGGTAGTTGTAATTGTTGTTTTATTAATTCAACATTCAAAATTCCTTGATTACTAAAGCATAAAGTTCTTAAAAAAGTTTGTATATAGCTCCTTAGATTCCTAATATGTTCTAATTGATTATGAATTAAAATTTCACTATTCAGTCTATCTTCTAAATCAGACCATTCTTTGTAAACATTTTCTGCATATGATTGAATTTTTTGTAAATCTCTTTGTCATCTTTGTGTATTTGGCCTGCTAATGTGTGTAATTTAGAAATTTAATTTAAATTGATTCTTTTGAAATTACTTTCTATTTCGATTAAGTCGGTCTAATCGAGATTTTCAGATATATATCCTACTACTGAGCCTAAGCCATCAATTAGTCCTATTTTGCTCACTTTCTCAGGGCGAGAGTAAATTCTAAGTTTATTTATATCTTCTGAAAGGAAATCAATATCTCTTTCGTAGATGCTTGCTAAGTTTAACAGGTTATGATTAGTTTTATTAAAGCTAGGAATTTGATTTAATGATAATTTAGCATATGTAGTTTCTAATTTCTCTTTAATAAACGTCAAAAAATATATTTTATGGTAATTGACCTTATATTTAGCTAAAGTTATCTAAAATATATCCGAGGGAGTCAATTGGTTTCAGTTGAAGTCCCTGGTTGAGGTCCCTCATTGTCAACCTGAAAAGAGTTAGTTCGTTGGATCATATTTATGTTTACTAATTCTCTTTCCTTTTCGTGTCGTTAGTTTTGTATTGTTCGAGTCTTTAGAGCTCAGGGTGGTTCTTTTGTACTTAGGTTTTATTTTATTTCTGGGTTTGGAATTTATTTTTTCTAGCTGGTCAGTTAGTCTCCTAAATTATTTCTGGTAGAGTTATTTATAAAATGGTATGAGTTCCTTCTTCCTGTGTTCATTGTAATCTTAGAAAATTCGTTTTTCCGGATATATTTCATGAAGGTTGAGTTTCTCGTAAGGGCCATAGAGGAGAGAAAATGGGGTGACATTAGTAACAGAATGAACGGATTGATTATAAATTAAAATAGCTGTAGTGATCAATTCTTTAGTACTCTCTTTAGATTTTTGTCTAATGATTCGTAGCTTTTCTACGAGGGTAGAGTGAGCTCGTTCGATCGGCGAATTGCCGGTATGAGATTGAGGGGCAGTGTAGTGGATATTAATGTGGAACATTGACAATGAATTCTTTCAAAGTTTCGCTCGAAAATTCTTTAGCATTATCACAGGTTATTTGTGATGGGTAATTGTGGTGTTTTAAAGTAATGGCTTAGTTTATTCAATATTGTTATCGAATTAGTATCGGATAGTTCGTATGCATGTATCTGGTGAACGGATCTAGAATGGTTAAGAATCTTTTGATCATATTTTGATGTTAAGCATAACCTGCATCTATTGATGTGACTTGTAACCGGCACCTTGGGGAAATAATACAATGACCGGAGATGTTTCACAATTTCAGTAACAGCGTTGTGATTTTGTGAATGATAATCGGAAATTATTCGGACTAGCTCTTCTTTTGCTAGGATATCTTTCAAAAAGTTGTTAACTTTAATAATTTTTACGCTCGGCTCGAATATATCTGAACATTTTCTGTAAGCTATTTGTAATAATTCCTTGGGAAATATGTAAATTGTTTTTGATGGATCTATTATTTCATGGAACATATTTCGTAGTATATTCTCATCAGTTCCATTCCTAAAGGTAAGTATGTATCTATTTTTTCCGAATGGTTTAGTGAACATCATCTTTATCATCATATTTTAGCACGATCTGATAATGTGTTGAATTTAGTGGCTTGTCTGCTATAGGAAAATTGAAAACTGGGTTTTCGTGCGCCGTGTGTCTGGTTGCACCAGAGTCGTTACTCTCATTATCGTTATCAGGTTGGACGCTATGTTGTTGTGAGAATGGTGGTATTATTTGAAGAATTTTTATCTAAATCTTGTTTCAATAATTCTAAGTTTTTGCTTGAAGTATTTCTTGGGGGGCGAGAATAATATCGCTAATAACATTTATTTTGGGCTTTTTGCAAGTGCCAAGTTTTTTCTGCCACGTCTGCTGGGGATTTTTTCATTTATGGCATTGATTTCTATTCTCGATAAAGCGTCTGCTACATAATTTTCTTTGCACTTTTTGTATCGTATATTAAAATTGAATTCCTCTAACTTAAGCTTCCATCTTATAAGTCTTTGGGTTCTTTCAAGGAGTGAAGCCAAACTAAGGGTTTGCGATCAGTCTCAATTATAAATGTTCTACCAAATAGGTAAGGCCGAAAATGTTTGCAGCTATCGACAATCGATAAAAGTTCTTTTTCAATAGTGCCGTAATTTCGCTCGGCAGAATTTAGAGTTCGTGAATAGAATGCTATAGGATGAGAGTTTTGTGAATGGCTATGTTACTAGCGTCTATCGTGAGTATAAATGTCTTAGAGAAATCGGGGTAGGCAAGGATTGGGGCGTTGCAAATTATTCGTTTGCATTTCTCGAAGGTGTCTATGTATTCGGGATCTTTCACATTGACTTTAGTGCCTTTTCTGAAGTACTTGTTAATTAGATGGGATATTTTTGGAAAGTTTTCGATAAATTTGTGATAATATGACATCATACCAAGGAATGATTGAATTTACTTTTCAGATTTCGTTAAAGGAAATGATTCTATTGCTTTTATTTTCTCTTAGGTTTTATACCTTCGGGGGTAATGACGTATCCTAGAAATGTTACCTCTTTTTTAAAAAACTCGGATTTATCAAGTTGAATTTTGAGGTTGTATTTTTGAAGTTGTATAAATATTTGTTTAAGATTAAATATAACTATATCGTCCATATTCCCATATAAACAAAACAAAATTTGTAAAGGTAAATAGTGTCCATAACTCTTTGAAAGGTAGCCGGAGCGTTCTTAAGGCCGAATGGCATGCGAGTATATTCGTAGTGTCCATTGTCTACTGTAAATGCTGTGTTTTCAGCGGAGTCAGAGTGGATTTCTATCTGGCAAAAACCTTGTGCAAGATCTAGGGTTAAAAAATAGGTACATCTTCCGAGATTGTCAAGAATCTCATGATTTTAGGGAGAGGATATGTCTTCAATGGTGCGTTCGTTCAGTTTTCGATAATCTATTACCATACGAAATTTTCTTTTTCCGCTGGAATCAATTTTCTTTGGAACAATCCATACTGGTGAACTGAATCGGGAAACGCTTGGTTTTCTGATTTTATTGTCAAGAAGTTTCTTTATTTGATTCTGTATTTCTTCTTTTAAATGAAAAGTGTATCGATATGACTTTTGGTAAATTGGTTGTTCATCTGTGGTTCTAATATGATGTTTGACGGCATGTGTAAATGACAGATCTGAATTTTCATTGTCATAGTCAATTACTGTTTCAAATCGGTCATACCATGGGACTATAAACATGTCAAAGTCATGTTTTATGCCAAATTCGGTCATTATAGGGTAATGGCAACTTAAAGAACCATTGTATGTTGTTTTAATTGATCTCAGCGAAAAATTTGATTGGTAGATATAGTTATAAAATAATCTAAAAGCTGGTTCCGGATTTATGATTGAATTTGTCGCACCTGGGTCTATTAATATTTTCAAATCTAATGACGGTATATGTATAAATTGTAGTTTCGGCGAAGAATTTATGTTATTGATGTCTATACCGAGGCTTGTAATCAGAAATTTTGAGTTTCCTCATGATCTTCGATTTGTAAATTCTGAAATCGGTCTTCAGTATATTGATAGTCTTCATAGTCTGTATATGTTTGGACATAATCTGGATTTTCTTCTTGATATTCGTTGAGTTGTTCATCGTAATTGTCATTTTCTACATTGAATAATTCTTCGACCTGAACTCTAGAAGGACCAGTCTGTTTGAAATGATTTGGAGCTTTATTTTGTGGTCCGAAAGTGTGTGCGGTCGATTTTCTCATTAGGGTAGGTTTGTAATGGTCTTGCGGTCTTTGTTGTTTACCAAAAACTTGGGAATTTGTCGGAAACTGTCTGGGTGGAACCGGTTTATTTTCGTTCGGGAATTTTGGAGAAAATTGTGGATTGTTGGTGTGACAATTGGTGTGGGAATGGTTGGCTTGGAATTTGGTATCAAAATTGTGAGTTTGGAATCTGGAAAGATTTTTGAAGTTTGGGCTTACTGGCCAATGGTGGTTGTGGTTTTTGTGATCGGAGGAAATTGGCGAAATCTATTTGTGCTTTTTCGTTATCAAGTCTCTTGCATTCATATAGGGCATGTTCGATAGTTGGAACTGATATGTGAAGGAGTGATCACGATAGGGATTCACAAGACCTGCTTTATACACAGCGAGAGCTTGTTCTGTGTACATGGCTTCTTTGTTGAAGTACGAACGTCTATATCTTCGCTGTTAATTGCGAATAATTGTTCTTTGAGAATTTGTATTTTTGATATTATCTCTTTATAAAATTAGGAAAATGACTGAGGATAAATTTGGATGGAAGTGTTCAGATCATGAGCAAGTAGTTCTTCGGATTGGGAATCACCAAAGCGTTCTGTAAGAGCTTTCTTCAAGCTGAGCCAATCGTCGAATGATCTATTTATGATAACATCTCTAGCAGGGCCAGAGAGTTTAGATTTAATTTACTCTAGCATTAGAGAATTAAATAGAGGGTTGGCATCAGTCCTAAGTAACTATATATTTTTCAGATTGTCTTATAAAATAAGCGAGATCTTTAGAGCCACCTGTGTATTTTGGCAGAATGTTGTTTGCCATTGACATTTCAATGTGGGTCATGAAAACCGGAACCTGAGTCGGACTCGTTATTTTGTTCGTTAGAGTAGAGCACTGTATAGATGAGTATTATCGCCACCCGCAACTGTCATGTTAGTGGTATAGGTAGAGCGCTTGTTTACGTACAGTTTGTTTCACGAATGTTGGCGTCTGCCTTGAAAAAACGAAAAATGGATCAATCCAACTGACGGGAGTAAATCAGTGGCGTAACGATTTCGAGCTAAGATATGGCATATATTTATATAATTAGAGGAAAAAATATCGATTGATTAAATAAGCAAACATCATATGAAAGATTTATTATCAACAATAATGCAGACACACAAAATACAAATTTATTGCTTGAGTTATGAAATATAAATTTATGCACCTGAATTATCTGAAATGTCACAATGACTTTGTGACGCCTATGAAATAAAGATTGCATTGCTTACGGACATACGTACAGCGCCCTATCATTGTATAAAAGGACATAAGCTTGACATACTGATGTCGTAGCTTAGATCGACAAACGTAGTAGAGAATTTCATGATAATGAGATGCGATGAGACGTATAGCGATATGTACGTAGCTCGTGAATGATTACACACAATAGCCAAGATTCGTGGGACAAACTGTATCTTTACGTGTATAACCTATACCACTGACGTGACTACGTGACAGTCCTGGCCACTTCAATGGCGGGCGGCGATAATACTCTACTACTCTACTAGTTAGAGTATCTTGTATTACGTCAAAACTAGAAGAAAGTTCGTGGGTTTGTAGTATCGGAGATCTAGATCGACTACGGTTATTACCAGGTTGTGTACTCATAAATTATAATGGAATATAATGAGGAGAAATCAATCACTTTTAGTAAAAGCAGATAATGTTTCTTCGGTAACTGACTGTTAAATTAAATCTCAAAAAATTAAAAGAAAAAAAAAATTGTAATCTAAATCTAAATCAACCTTATATAAAATATCCGTTCTCTAAAGAAACGCCTATTTGTCTAAGTTCTACAAGTGACAATGAGCCAATAAATTAAGATTAAGGAAAGAATGACTTACAGGAAGATGATACACTGAAGGAACATCTGCAATAAAATCTACATCTGTCTCATCTGTGTTCACTGAATGAAACGGAGCCTTATGACCACCTATTCTTCGCTGTGGCACGAACTGCTAGACTGAAGATACTTCTATTTTCTTTTGCACCTTTCACTCATAGTCTCGAAAAAATGTTTTTTGTTTATTTATGTTCTGATTGACCGTCTTAATTTCTTAAGAGAAAAAGGTAAACCGTTTATCACACTGAAGGGAACGACACGGCTTTACCGACGGCAAAGATTAACGTCTAATCTTTGCCGACGGTATCCTGTTCACAGCGCCAGTTAAATTCGAAAGACTGGAAAATATTTTTTTTAATATTTAATGAACAATAGAAACGTACAATAAGATGACAAGAATATATCTGATCTTACATGATGTTAAACAAGAATTTTATAGTATAGGATACATGTATGCTGACTAAGTGTGATGTGATGTTCAGCGGTTGTGGTATCGTATAAAAAATAAAACATCTTAACGCGAATTTTTAATTTCTTTAATACATTATTAAGAACTATCCAATACAAAAACATTAAACCAGAACAAGAAACTAACACTAATAAATTTTTAAATAGCACAAAGCTACAACAAATGTTGTATGGCCTCCCTCAGAGGTGACACAAGATACAAACTCTTCGCCACATTGATTCTCGTATTCGCGCATATATTCCTGTTGTATTTCTTATTGTCTCACAGCTGGCTACAATCCGATTCCCCAGGTCATCAATATTTTCGACGGGAGTGGAATAAACTAATGACTTAAAATAACACCAAAAATCTAGAGGATCAACCTATCCAACGATTTGGATATACTGTATCTAAGTGATTACGTACATTAATGCTAAAATGAGCTGGTGCACTATCATGCATGAACCATAAGTGTTGTCTCAGCTGTAGAGGAATTTCTTCAAGAAGAACAGGTAATTCTTCCTGTATGAAATTAAAGTAAGATTCGCCTGTTAGTCGTTGTGACAGGAAATATGGACTAATTAAATGATCATTAATTATCCCAAGCCATACATTTACTAAAAACTGATGCTAAAATGAGCTTCCATGTGAATTTTCCTCGGCCCAAAAGTGATTGTTATGGAAATCTCGTATAAACTGTCGTCCAAATGTAGCCTCGCCAGAAAACAAAACGCCATTAAAAGAAAGAATTGTGCAATTTGATGAAGGGTCAATTGGCAAAAAAAATAGGCGCGGCAAAAAGTCTCTAGGTAGTACAGCTTGCACACGTGAAATATGAAACGGATACAATTGTTGTTCTTTAAGAATTTTAAATACATTGAAGTTGCTTATATTCAATATGTTGGCAATTTTTCGAGTTTGTTTCAGGTGACTCTGCAATTAACTTGAGAATTGCTTCTTCCAGTTGCACAGTTCGTGCATTCGTTCGGACATAACGTCCGAAGTATACGGTCCCTTCAATGTCGTTATATCCGGTTTCTACTGTATATATATATATACAGGCTGTTTCAAATTCGACTCTCGCCATTGGGGCAAAGTTGCACATTTATTTGCTCAATAATACGCCGTTTAGAAAGTCGAAATTTCGAATAGTACCGGAGATATCCGGAAAAACCGAATTTTTGAGAAATTACTTGATTTCTTAATGAACTTCTAAATAAATAGCACATTACAT
This sequence comes from Crioceris asparagi, assembly GCA_958507055.1. Classification (NCBI taxonomy): domain Eukaryota; kingdom Metazoa; phylum Arthropoda; class Insecta; order Coleoptera; family Chrysomelidae; genus Crioceris; species Crioceris asparagi. The sequence goes on from OY293827.1 coordinate 51,250,507, forward strand.
TGCCACTTTTTTCACTCTTTCCAATAGTTTCTGTCATTCTTGTAATACATTTTTATCATATCTCGTTTTTCTTCATTGGAGAAATCCATTTTCAACGACTCAGCAATTGCCAATAATACAGAATGTCATTTACGGATTGGAAAAATCATAGCCAACTACTTTATAAAAGTAATTTATTAAATTTCTCGGATTTTTAGGACAACAAGGCCAACTTATCGTCAAAAAGGTAATAAAAAGGGGAAAACCCCTGACACTCAGACTCGCGCAAAAATACATACATCACACCATATTATGGAAAACGAATAACAACAAGACATTATTTCTATGAAAACTCGTATCGAAATAATTTTAATGGTCAAAAAGAAGAGATATTTCTTAAACCACAGCAATTTTTTCTAAATTTTGGAACAATGAATTTTATCATAAATACGTCCTTGAAATTTTTGTCTGAAGGTATGGCATCAACGAATAAATTAATAAAAAAAAATATTGTCATTTTTTAGATTGTTTGAATTTTGTCTAATATTTCTTGCTTTTATTTATACTTTTAGATTATTTTTTTTATATTTCCTGATGAAGACGAGGGTTGTCCCGTCGAAACGTCGAATAGATTAAAGGTATTTTACGTCTTAAAAGAGATGATTCATTTATCCTAAACCATAACCACGAACCTAATACCTGAGAAACTAAAAATCTTATACAGGGTGATTCACGGTCGATGATACCTTAGACGTTTAAGGAAAACTATTCGTAGGATCATTCTGAAAATTTTATTGTGTAGATTATACCTAGAGATCTATCGACTGAAAATATTTTCAGCCTTGCGACGTTGCGACTTATATCAAAAAGTATTAACAACTTTGATTTTTCAAATGAGATACCCTATATATTATCAATTTATTAGATTCTCTACCACCTTCTGGTTATTTTTTCATTAGATACCCATACCTATCTCTAACAGTTTTCATTCAATTAATTAATTTTCTTTTGTTTTGTTCAAAACAGAGCTCCAATCAATAGCCCATTACTCTGAGTTTTAGAAGTGTGAAACGATGAAATTCCAGTAATAGCTTTAGAAAGACTTCTTTCTTAGTTATTATTGTTAGTTAGTTATTAGTTATTATTTTCTTTTTATGTTATACAGGGTCGCTCAAAATTCTTGATGTTTCCATCAGATCTATAAAGACCCAAAAATATGTTTTCTTAAAATAGAACACCCTATATTTTATTATTTCTTCAGAAAGAGAATCAAAATAGCTTTGAAATGATATACCATGTTCCTATACCAAAATGGTCAGGTTTTCAAAATATAAGCAACTATCTATTAAAGTGAATTATTTCTAACATTTTTATAGTAGGTATTTGCTGGTTACCATGGTGATGGAAAGTTTGACAAGTAATTATCGTGAGGAATAATAAGTGTTTGTTGAGTTGTTCATTCTTCATAGACAATGTGATCAAATTATTCCAAAAACATCCAGAAAGTTTAATGCAAGATACCCACAAAGTACAAAAAAGACAACAAGAATAAACCTATTCACAGAACAAATAAGTAATTTTCTGATTCCTAAAAGCTAATTCAAAATGTTGATGTACGAAACAGTTTCGTTACCCATCTTTGGGATGATAAGTAGACTGCAGAGACAATTCGTTTATCGTGCTCTGTATATCCATTTAAAAATAATAATGAACTTTCATAGATATCATACTCAGTCTTGGCAAAACAATAATGAGTAAGTAGATTCATCAGAACCTGAACTCAATTTCATGATAAAATTAGCAATAACTAAGCATTGACTGATATAGAGAAAATGAATCCAGTTCAACGATATACATATTATGTTTTTTGTGATCTTTTGTTAGATTATTTACGTAAAAGACTTTATAAAAACAGTATAATATCTAGTTAATAATCAATAACCAAGTGATAAGGAAATAAGGACATGGTTTTAATAATAATAATTAGTGAAGAAATTTAAATACGTACATTCATAATTCATTCTCAAAATGACAACCGTTTCTTTCCAAACATCTAAGAATACGTTTCTCCACATATAAAATAGCTTTTCTTATTTCACATGCATCTATCTTATCAATGCATTTAATTACGCGTTGACGCAGTTACTCTTTACTTTGTACTGGTGTTGAATACACTTTTCTCTTCAAAGCTTTGCGTTTCGGATAAATTATTTTAAAGAGTAACTCAAATAATGTTTCTTAAATAATAATTTTGTCTTTCTAAAGCTATTACTGGAATTTCATCGTTTCACACTTCTAAAATTCAGAATAATGGGCTACTGATTGGAGCTCTTTTTTGAACAAAACAAAAGAAAATTAATTAATTCACTGAAAACTGTTAGAGATAGGTATGGGTATCTTATGAAAAAAATAACCAGAAGGTGATAGAGAATTTAATAAATTGATAATATATAGGGTGTATCATTTGAAAAATCAAAGTTGTTAATACTTTTTGATATAAGTGGCAACGTCACAGACTGAAAATATTTTCAGTCGATAGATCTCTAGGTATAATCTAAATAATACAATTTTCAGAACGATCCTACGAATAGTTTTCCTTAAACGTCTAAGGTACCATCGACCGTGAATCACCCTGTATACACACACCCACACACACACACACATATATATATATATATATATAAAACTTAAATTATCGAAAGCCGAGCTCTTTTTAAAAAATAATTTTATTTTATAAAATACAAATACGGGTTACTAACTCTAGGATCTAATTCAGACTACTGGATATAATTTTAAGGTATCTTAAATAAGGTTTGTTATAATTGATGAATTGGCAGCGTCCCGCCTGGTGGACCGGTGGACCTGGAAACGGTGTGCGTGGGTACCTGCTGAATAAGCAGTATCGTGTTTGCTGGAAAATATTGTATATACAGGGTGATCCTATAACTCCTCCACCCCTAGAACGAAGCATCTCCTGGGAGGCTGAGTTTTTATATTCTTCTTTCTTGGTCGAGTTTAGCGGCTCGGTGTTGGGAATTTCTTTTGCGTTTCTTCTTCTCCATTTGAGATAGAAGGGCATCCGATTAGTATTGAACCATAAATGGTGATAGTTCACATACTCGGAATGTAGTAATTGTGACTGGATACGTCTTCAATCTGTATCATTGGGTTGGTGGATATTTCTTTGAAGTTCAGCTTTTTCAGTTGAATTTTGATTCTTGGTTCATCTATTATCTTTGGTTGGAAGGTGATATCATCGATGACTAATGGTTTGCCATTACTAGTTTCTTGGAAATTTAATTTGCTATTTCTCAAACATAAGGTACAAGAATCTCTTTTGATTAGAAAGATTCCCAATAAATTTTTGGTTTCAATCGATCGTTGACACTGGAATTCGATCTTCTTCTGGGAAAACAGCTAGGTATTGATTGATTTCGAATATCGGTTCGATTTGATTATCAGCGATATCCAAACGGGTGTAACGGCAGTTACTGGTATTTTGTGAAGAAGTACATCTTCCTCACAAGGAACTTTGTAGTTAGCTAGTATATTGGTCGGACAATGGTACCATTTGCCTTGGGTACATATGCCAGATAAAGGTATAAGAGAGCCATCATTTTCGGCTTTTAAAATGAATTTTGCATTTGGAATTATTGTAAGATATTCTGATTCATGTTTTGTTGGTATAGGTAACATATGGAAAAGGTCATACGACTTTTCTAAATAAATTGGCAATGATAGTATATAAATCACTCGATTTGATTCAATTTTACAATGTACCTTTAATAGTAATTCAAAATCTAATATATTTTTATACTTGACTTCAAAAGGTAGTGAGTTCTTATAAAAATAAGAAATTCTTTGAATTTCTTTAAACAAATCAGAAGATCTAATTATACTTGGGTGTAATGTATTTAATTTGCAGAATAAGAATGGTTTGATGATCGACTCTTTCTATAATAAGTTGGGTCAGCTGCATAATCTTTGATCTTAACATTAGTTCATTATGCTGAATATCCTGTATAGTCTTATTGAAATTATTTATCAGTTGACTATTAACAGAATATTGAAACTTTAATTGATTTTACAAATTAATCTCGTTCCTTTTCAATTGATCTAAGGCAGTGTATATCGTTCGACTATCTGTCGCGACCATATTTCCAGTAACGCTTTTAATAATTGAGCCAATACCATTTATTAAAGCTCTTTTGGAGAATCTTTTGTTATTAATTTTTATATTTTCTATATTGTTAAAAACTTCAGTTCTACTATAATTTACTATCTTATTGTAGTGTTCTTTTTCTCTATAAACAGCTGTACTATTGCTATAACTTAAGATCTTCGTAATGACTGTTCAGTAGTCGTAGAAGTGGATAAAGGTGTTTTCACTTCTCTTATTTCTGTTCCTTCTCCGATTGTGAGGAACCTGGAATAGGTTTTGTAGAATTAGTTATCTTTTTCGGTCTTTTTATATTAGATAGATGGATCTTTTCACAAGTATTCCCATGTTTTGGTATGATTCTCGCAGTTTTCAATTTAGAATCAATTTTTGATACTTTTTCGGATGAATATTTATTGCGTGTTTTACTTTGTTTTTGCTTGTTCTTGATAAATATTTTTTCTGGCATTTGAGGTAGTTCTTCTCGTCCTACGTTGGCTTTGTTAATAGCTGTTTCTTTCTTTCTTTGTATTTCTTCGTCAAGTTTTTGATAAAGCAATTTAACCTTATCTTTATGTTTTTCAATATAGTTATTAACTAGTTGATATTCGACATTTATATCAAACGGCGAATTTTCTTCTAGTAGAGGTCAGAATGGCGTTTTTCTTACATCCCGTGGGGGGTCGAGGTTACAAGCTGAAATTTGGCACAATCGTTACTTATTACCTACTTTGCTTAAATCCAAAAGCTGGAAAGAATCGGACAGTGCAGAAGGACACAAGAAAAAAATCGAAATAATCGCACCATTTTAAAGAAGAAAACGTTATTGATTTTTTGATATAAATATAATACAGATTTTTGTGGAAATTATATATTTTATCAATTTTTTAAAGTCGCGAAATATACGTGCCTTTATGGAGCTACGATAATCAAATAGTTGATTATCTCAGAACAATACCAGGTATTTTCTAATTAATTTTCAGAGTTTTTTATTTTTTAGATTAATAATTTTAGGAAGTGAAATAGTGACTTATTTTAATTAAATGCGATGCGGTGTCAAAATGCACGGTTGCGAGTGCGTCTGCCACTTCGCGTCTCCACTCACTACAATGATGTCGCATCTCACTTTAACACCGTAGGTCCATCGCTCCATCCCTTTTGCCCGACTTCCACTTGCTGTTGTTTATTGCGCTCGTGCACAACTCTTCTTTTTCTATGTGTTTTTTTGTGACAAAAAAGACAGTATACCTAAGTGTAATTCCATTGTACCAGAGGGTTGTTTCAGGGTTTATTGTAAATACCACAATTACCTAGTTATTATAGGTACCTACGTGGGAGAGATAAAATGGACAGTACAAGTTCCGGAATAGGAGTCATTATTAAAATTAAAAGTCTAAACTGGCCCAGTGTGCATAATATACAAGAAAAATTTCCAAACCTCCATTAAGGCCACTCAGAGATATTGACATCCATAGCATTATCTTGGAAGGAAAAAATGGAAATTTGCAAAATGTCATTTGGTGCAAATCTTGTAACTTACATTGGAAAGAGCATTAAATGTTTGGAAATGAAAATAAAAAGATAAGAAGAATTTAAGTACATGGGCATTAAACCACCCCCTCCTGTTGGTAAAATGCTGCGCAAAGATATTATCGGTACTTATAAATAAGTGCGTTTTATGTCAAAAACAATCAACAACACGACGTTTGTCGCAGGTTACGTCTATGAATATCGAATATAAAATAAAATTCATAGGTACAGTCAATTTAGACGTTCTTAAAAGAATGTGATCCAACGATATGATTGCCATGGAAATTAAATATCATACAGGTTGTTTACTATCAGAGTAAAAGAGACTGCTGAAACATAAACATGTGGGTATTACAAGCAAATTCCCCATAGATACAAATGTCGAAAAAGGCAAAGCTCGATTCAATTACCGACAAAATGAAAAATAGTTAAGGAAAATATCTTATCCAGTCATCTTATGAAAACCGCTTGAATACCCACTTACCTTCCATCACTACAGAAAATTGATTTTATGATATAGAAAAATGTTCGTTACATAATAAAATGTAAGGATTTTGCCAGTAGATACCTTTAGTATAAAAAAAAATTGAAAAACAATAAACTTTACAATACGAGTATGCAGTCACACGTAACTATTTCACTTCCTAAAATTATTGATCTTACACCGGTGGTAGAATGAAAGACGCGAGAAACTTTTTCAAAGAATAGTTTTTTTTTCGATTAACGCCTTCGTTTACGAGATATCACGGGTTAAACGGAAAATTAATTAGAAAATGCCTGGTATTGTTCCGAGATAATCAACTATTTGACTAGCGTCCATAAAGGCACGTATATTTCGCGACTTTCAAAAATTGAAAAAATATATAATTTCCACAAAAATCCATATTGTATTTGTATCAATAACGTTTTCTTCTTTACAACGGTGCGATTATTTAGATTTTTTTCTTGTGCCCTTCTGCACTGTCCGATTTTTTTCAGCTTTTGGATTTAAGCAAAGTAGGTAATAAGTAACGATTGTGCCAAATTTCAGATTGTAACCTCGACGCCCCACACAATTCATTTTTAAACGATTTAACGGGAGAATTTAGTTTTCTCTAGAGAAATTGAATCTACGTGCAACGTTTGAAATGGTTTTGTACTTGTAGGAGTAATGTTATAGTGTAATTTTAGTGGCTTCGTATCGTACTTTGTTAGCTGACAGATTTCACAGTTGTTAATGTAATTTCGAATTGATTTTTGTTGGTTCGGCCAATAATAAGCATTTTTAATTCTTTTTTCAGTTTCTTCTATACCTCGATGGTTTCCCTTTCCTTCGTGGTGGTTCTTCATTATCTCCTTGATTTCTTCATCGGTTGTGACATCGGTTAATAGTTTTGTACATTTAACCATATTAATCAGAGTTTTTAAAATAATTTTGTAGTACTGTACTAAGTTCCTCATAAATTAGACTTTCGAAGTAAACATGATATTTAAATTTGGGAACTATCCTTTCAACAATGACTGATTCTCTAGTTGGTGGTTTTCTTAATAGTGATTCGTTAAATTCGTCCATGTAATCGAATAGTGGTAATTTTGATGGTCCAACTTCGTTGACATTCATTTCTATTCTTGACAATGCGTCTGCGATTTTATTTAAAGAGCCTTTCCTGTAGATGATCTCGTATTCGTACTCTTCAAGTTTCAAGCGCCACCGTATTAATTTTGTTTGTTTCAGCGACATTAACCATTGTAAAGGTTTGTGGTCGGTAACAATCCCTGTGTCCAACACACATCTAGCTAAGAAAGCGCTGCAACATTTTTGACAGGATTTTCTGTTATACGCCTTGCGCTCGTAAGCTGGTTTATAAAGAAGTTTTTAAAAATAACTGTTGGGGTATTTCTAATGCTGCAGTTTAAAAAGCGCAAGCGTTTTCTACCAAAATCTGTCAAAAATGTTGCAGCGCTTTTTAGCTAGATGTATGTTGGACACAGGGAATAACTCCTTTTCGATTGTCGCATAATTTGTTTCCGAATCGTTATGGGTTCTATTAGCATAAGCTTTAGGTATATCAGAACCTATTTTTCCTTGTGATAATACTTCACTAAGGGCAAAATTGCTCGCATCAATACTTAGTATGAATGGTTCATCGAAATTAGGATATTGTAAAATGGGTTCATTTGTAAAAATTTCTTTACAAAACTGGGAACAGTTGACATATTCTGGATCTCTAAGCGCGGCAATGTTTTGCGCCGATCTCTTTGCGCATCGCCATTTTGGGTTAAACGTAACGATAATTTAACAGTAGCGTTGCCTTCGGGATTTTCTATGAGCTGCGCTGCATCAGTTGAAACGAGAGCGTTGAGGGTATAGTGTGTATTATCACAGTGTCGTGCCCAGAGTTTCTTTGTGTTAATTATTAAAATAAGTGAACAAAATATGAGCAACCCAAAAGGTGGACATGTTTGTGCTGCAAAAAACTGTAGTTCTAAGAGTTACTATTCTGCAAATAGTTTTTTTTTTAGATTTCCCAAGGATCTTGTAAGGTAAGGTTAAAAATAATTCCTGAAAATATTAAATTTTGGAAAGTAACGACAAATTTTCACTAATCTTGTATATATATGTACCGCGAGGTTACAGGTTTGCAAATGGTTTTAACATTATCATCAAATATTCTTGGACCAACTAAAATCAAATTTTTAAAATTAAATAAAATACATTTTATAGTTTTGACTTAACACCAATTTTCTAAAATAGAAAGATGATTTGGAAAACCAGTTTGGAGTTATTCGGCAACTTAATGGCTGCTGTGTAAATCCAACTGCTGTCCAGTTTCAAAGATCATTTAAGAAAATTCAATATACGGACTTACTAAACTCTGGCACTGAAAATTGTGAGGCTGATGTCAACTCGGTGTTAATTAAGCCATCAAGAATTGGACGATTCGTCTTTATATATATTTCTTGGAGCCTACGAAAATAAGTCTAAGGACACTTTTGGTAATTTAAGGAACCCACATGATTTTTTTGTTAATTTGATATCAAATGTTGAAGAAATTTTTCAAGAAAATTTTGAGAAGTTTATTCTGCTTCCTAGAATAAGTGAGAATTATTTTAATTTATGTAAGAAAATAATTTTTAACCATCCCTGTAGTGAATTTTCTCTTCAATATTAATCAAATTATACATAAGGGTTGGAATGTATTTTACTTTAAAGAATGTAAATAAAAAATTAAAATGTGTAAATAAAAATAAAATAATATGGCGAAACCAATAAACTTTTAAGTGTATGGTTTGGCTTTAATCCTTCCGGTGTCACAACGTGACCTAAATATGCTACTTCTTTTTTAAGAAATTCAGATTTGTCCATTTGTATCTTCAGTTTCGCTGATCTTAATCGTTCGAATACTTCTCGTAGTCTTTGTATATGTTCTTGCAGACTAGTTGAAAATATAATAATATCATCGAGATATACGAGACATCTCTCGTTTTGTATTCCTCTCAATATGTTGTCCATGTTCCTTTGGAATGTAGCCGGTGCGTTACGTAATCCGTATGGAACACGATTAAATTCGTAGTGACCATGTTCTGTATTGAACGCTGTCTTGGGAATATCTTCTTCAGCCATTTGAATTTGGTGAAATCCAGAAGCAAGATCTAGAGTACTGAAGTACTGGCTTCGGCCTAGCTTATCCAATAGATCTGTTATATTGGGTAGTGGATATCTGTCCCCGATGGTCTTTTCGTTCAACTTCCTGTAATCAACTACGATTCTCCATTTTTTCCGTCCTGATGCATCTGTCTTCTTTGGCACAACCCATATAGGTGAACTCCAAGGAGAACATGATGGTCTTATTATCTCTTGTACCAGCATTTGCTCAATTTGTTTTTGGACTTCCTTCCGATGTATTTCCGGGTATCGATATGTCTTCGTAGATACAGGTATCTCATCAGATGTTTTATTGTGATGTTTGATTTTACTAGTAAAGCTTAATTTGTTTCCTTCGACATAAAAAATATCTGAATATTCTTTAATTAATGATAAAATTGCATTCTTCTCTTCCGAATTCATATGGTCAGTTCTGAATTTAGGTAAGTCTAATTTTGTTAAAATTTGTAAAAAAACGCTAAAATTATTTAAATTTTCTTCTGTGGTTGGATTTTCATCATACTGATTAAAATCAATTGCATCGATTGGTTCATCAATTTCTATTGAAATTGACTTGTCTAATATATTTAAGATGGTACAAATCGCTTCAAAGTTATGAACGTGCGCTATACATTCTGGTATTTCTAAATTTGACAACTTTGTATAAGGAATAATAAAATCACCGTTCTTAATATTCTTCACATTTATTTTTATGACCTGTTCACATCTTGGTTGTAACGCGATACAATTCGTTGAGGACTTGGTCTTGTGATAATGCAATGGAATTTTGCATGTGGAGGTAGCTATGAGATTTTTATTTATCAAAATATCTGCTTTCACTAGTTGCAAGTTATCAATGCATAATAAGTCGAAATAATTATGGAATTTGAATAGATAGAAGTTTAATTCACATTTTGTGTTGAATAATTTTGGGCATGGTATAAAAGTACTATAATTTTCTATAGATGTTCCATGTGCTGTTGAAATTGGAAATGTGTCTTTGAATATTCCTGGTTTATAATATTTGTGGGCAATCTCTGGTCTTATAAAAGATTTTGTGCTTCCAGTATCGATTAACACTTTCAGATTGTTTTCTGGGAAAATGATATATGGAAGTTTGTTATCGTTGTAATCAAGATTCATTAATTCTAAGTTTGAAATTCTTGATTTGTATCTGGAATCTCTTCTTCCGAGGCTTGTTCGTGAAAAAAATCATTTTGATGATCTGAATTTTCCTCGTAATTCTCTTCGTCTGGGAATTCGACAAAAGGTTGTTCGTTTTCTCCATTGATTGGATGAGCATTATAATTATGGATGTTATTGCGAAATTGATTTGGTCTATTATTAAATTGCGAATATCCTCTTGTCTGTCCATGTCTGTATGTGTTATTAGTTACAGTACTCGATGGTTCTTGTTTTAAAGGATTGTTGGTGTTATTAGACGCATGAGAATTTGGGTTCGGATTAAAACGTTTTTGACTGAACTGATTATTATGCGGATGGTTAGTCAATTGTAATGGCTGAGAATATTTCCTATAAATTCTATTACTATCAACATTTTTCTGCATTGGTTGAGAATGTTTAATTTCGTTTTTAAATTTCAAGTGTGGATGTAATTGAAAATCGTTAGTTAACATATTCAATGCGAAATTGAGTTCTCATTAAGGAACCGATTGGATCCTTAAGACCTCTAAGTAATGCTCTTAAAGCTAAATTACAGTCTTGAGTAATTAATGAAACACTTTCGTTACCAGTGGTATGTGTTGAAATAAAGGAAATTTGTAAATTCAAAATCCGTTGAATTCTTGTGTAAAACTCAAATGGTGTTTCTTTACCTTGCCTTAGTTCAACTAATTCAATGTTGAGAGTATATAAATCTCTTTTATCAGCATAAGTATTAAGGAGAGCTACCTTTAAATCATTCCAATTAGAAATAATACAGAATGATATGTTTACAGCTACTTCGCCTCTTATTTTAGAAAGTATACTAGACATCAGATATCCATTCTGGAAGTCATTCACATCTACTTTATTATAAAATTTGATTACTAATGTCAAGCAATCTGGGCAGTAATTCTGCCTGACCACAAAATTCTGGTATCATATTTAAATATTTCTGTTTTAGTACAGGTGCAGTTACTGTTTCGTTAACCATTTTAGGTATAATTACTTTTAATTCTTTGATTTGAATTTTAGTTTTGCTTGTTTCTAGTTTACTCAAATCGATATTAGATTTTAATTTTTAATTCTTAGTTTTTTATTTATTTTTGAATATACTATAAATTTGAGTGTATTAAATTAGTTACTTGATTTGTTTGGTGAGAATGAATCAGAATAAGAGTTGACAGTTGCATAATGATTTAAAGAGCCTCTATAAGACATAAATGTACTTACAGCAATGCGATGATAAGTTCCATGTAGATGGTCCAAAGGGGTTGCTGATGTTCTCTCAGTCTCCACTTCTCACTAAGCTACTTTTCCTCTTTCACCTAGCTTGATGGACTTTTGGATTTTTACCAATAAATCGTTGAAAAGAACCGATATTATATTCACTAATACCGTTTAGCACTATCCTACTGACTGCGCCACTTAAATTATCGAGTGAAGCTCTATTTTATAAAATAACATTATTTTTTAAAAAAGAGCGTATCGGCGTTCGATAATTTATATATATGTGTATATATATATATATATAGGGTGATTCACGTTCCATGGTACCTTAGACGTTTAAGGAAAGCTATTCGTAGGATCGTTCTGAAAATTGTACTATGTAGATTTTACCTAGAGATCTATCGACTGAAAAGATTTTCAGCCTTGCGACGTTGCCACTTATATCAACAAGTATTAACAACTTTGATTTTTCAAATGAGACACCCCATATTTTATTATTTCTTCAGAGAGAGAATCAGAATACCTTTGAAATGATATATCATGTTCCTATACCTAAATGGTCAGGTTTTCAAAATATAAGCAACTATCTAATAAGGTGAATTATTTCTAGCATTTTTAAAGTAGGTATTTTTGCTGGTTATCTGAAACGCAAAAATTTGAAGAAAAAAGTGTATTCAACACCAGTACAAAGTAAAGATGAACTGCGTCAACGCGTAATCAAATGTATTGATGAGATAGATGCACGTGAAATAAGAAAAGCTATTTTATTCGTGGACAAACGGATTCTTAGATGTTTGGAAAGAAACTGTTGTGATTTTGAGAATGTATTATAAAAGTTTAATTATTTATATTTCTTCACTAATTATTATTATTAAAACCTCTGTCCTTATCACTTGGTTATTTATTATTAATTAGATATTATACTGTTTTTATAAAGTCGTCTGCGTAAGTAATCTAAAAAAATATCACAAAATACATATGTATATCGTTGAACTGGATTCATTTTCTCATTATCAGTCAATGCATAGTTATTGCTAATTTTATCTTGAAATTGAGTTCAGGTTCTGATGAATATACTTACTCATTATTGTTTTGCCAAGACTTAGTATGATATCTATGAAAGTTTATTATTATTTTTAAATGAATTTACAGGGCACGGTAAACGAATCGTCTCTGCAGTCTACTTATCATCCCAATGATGAGTAACGAAACTGTTTCGTAAATTAACATTTCGAATTAGTTTCTAGGAATCAGAAAATTACTTATTTGTTCCGTGAATAGGTTTATTCTTGTTGTCTTTATGGGTATCTTGCATTAATTAAACATTCTAAATGTTTTGCAATAATTTGATCCCATTATCTATGAAAAATGAACAACTCAACAAACACTTATTCTTCCTTACGATAATTGTCAAACTTTCCATCGCCATGGTAACCAGCAAATACCTAATATAAAAATGATAGAAATAATTCAATTTAATAGATAGTTGCTTATATTTTGAAAATCAGACCATTTTGGTATAGGAACATGATATATAATTTCAAAGGTATTTTGATTCTCTATCTGAATAAATATTAAAATATAGGGTGTTCTATTTTAAAAAACGCATTTTTGGGTCTTTATAGATCTGATGGAAAGAACAAGAATTTTGAGCGACCCTGTATAATATAAAAAAAAAATCTTCAATAATAACTAAGAAAGAAGACTTTCTAAAGCTATTACTGGAATTTCAGCGTTTCACAATTCTAAAATTCAGAGTAATGGGCTATTGATTGGAGCTCTGTTTTGAACAAAACAAAAAAAATAATTAATTCACTGGAAACTGTTACAGATAGGTAACGAGAAAAAGTTTGGTGATACTCACATATTTTATGGGTGTGACCCTCGAGGTCCACATTAGCTATTTCTGGAATAGCTCCGCTGATTGCGATACACATTTCAATATGGGATTTGGGTGTCGAGAAGTCGATTGGTGATACAGCTGAGTTCTGTTATGAGAAATCTATTGGCGATACTTTTATTTTTTAATGGGTGTGACCCTCGAGGTCCACACTAGCTATTTCGGGAATGGCTCCACAGACTGCGATACAAATTCAAGTATGGAGTTTGGGGGTCGAGAAATCGATTGATGATACAGGTGAGTTCTGGTATGAGATATCGATTGGCGATACGAGGTCCATACTACCTATTTCGGGAATGACTCCGCAGATTGCGATAAAAATTTCAGTATGGGATTTGGGAGTCGAGAAGGCGATTGGTGATATAGTTGAATTCTGGTATATTTCACATTCGTATTTATTTTGAAATCTGTAAATTATGAGCTATGTTCACGATAAAGCAATATTTACCAATCCACCGATCACAATACATTTTAACTAGAAATATGCACATTTTTGAACTAAGATTAAACATCCTTAGTAACTCTTATAGACCCACTCTAAATCCTGTGTTAACCGAGCAAAGCTCGGGTGCCCAGATATTACGTATTAAACTAAGATATAGATTGCAGTTAGCGCACTGACAGACTAGACAATATTTAGAACAAACTAAATTCAAAACTTGAGTACGATAAAACCTCTTGCTCATTAACCATTAATCCGAGACATTTAGTAACTGTCATATATGACTCTAGAACAAAGTTTGACACCTTTACCCGTTATAATTGTTCTCACTAAAGGTGCTGTTGATAGTAAAACAGTAATGTTTGTTTAGAGCTCTTGGTTTATTATTAGAATAAATAATTAATGTATTGACAGTTGAAAATGTAAAATAGAAGTTACTTGCAATTACTGAAAAAATATCAAAAAACCAACAGTTACCAACTGCATCATTTAAGATAAAATAGTAAAGAACAGATTATTCATAAGAATGGAATCCGACCTTTTCACAGGTAGCTTTATGCAAGTTTATATTTTTATCAAAAAAATAAGGGGTATAATTTCAACGCCATTCCGAGGAGGAGTGTGTGATTCTTCAGAGGGCGGAGCATCTTGACGAGTACGGATGTTAGTGGGGCCTGGGTGGCGTGAGTTTAAGGCATTCTGCTATTGGCCACTGATACATGCCAAGGTAAAGATTATATACCGAAATATCTAGTGAGTTCTCGCAATTGGTGGAATATTCGGGGCATTGGAAGATTTCATTGGATGCTTCTAGATGTAGAGGGCTTGCCTATATATTGGAGATGATTTGCTGCGGAGCCAGTCAGGCAGTCAGTAAGGTGAATATGGTGGAGACCGTATATAGTACCGTGTATAGTAGTCGATAGAGTAGAGTAAGTGTATAAGAACAGTGTATATAAATAACCTCTGATATTTTAGTGTGTAAATAAATAAACTTGAAGATAAAATAATTCCCAGTCATTTTTATATTCCCCTTAGTTGGAGTTGGCAATGTTACGAGTTTGGGATATAGTTTCGACGCCATTCCGAGGAGGCATGTGCGATTCGTCAGAGGGCGGAGCATCTTGACGAGTACAGACGGTAGTGGGGCCCGGGTGGCAATTGCACAGACTGGGTAACAGAACCGCCCTTGGAAGCTAGTCTTAACTGGTACACTGGCGGCTCTAAAACTGAATCAAGAACAGAAGCCGGCATATACGGGATAAAAGACAGGCATATGATCTCGAGTCTAGGAAACTACGCCACGGTCTTTAAGGCAGAGATAAAGGCGATACAGTGGTGTGCGGAGGAACTGCTGAAACGAAGGTGAATAGCCAAAGAATCGTCATATACTCAGACAGCCAAGCAGCACTAAAAGCGCTGAACTCATATCAAACAAAATCAATACTGATGGCAGCAAAGCCCTAAACAGTCTAGGTAGTAATAGACTGACTCTAGCAGCAGGGAGCGGAGCAGGCCATGATAGGACATTATGAGACATCTCCAACAGTGGATCAAGAACCAGGTATGCCCCTTTGGCAAGAAACCACCGGACAGAGACAAGCTCAATTATTTCTAAAAAGCCCCTCAGCCAAAATGCCCCGCGAAATACTAAATCAAAGTCGGAAAACGACTGAGGGCTTAGGAAGCACATAAACAATATGGGCCTGAACGAGGACGACCTATTTAGGTTCTGCCAGGAAAAGGAGGAAACCGCACATACTGGTAGCCCTGGTAAGAGTGCGGTTTTAATTATTCTCGCAAGAGAAACCGAAGGCAGATAACTGCGCGAAGGACTCGGTATCTAGACTATTACGTCTGTTAAAAAGGATAAATCTAGATACTGAGCATTAATGCAATGGAGAATCACAAAAGACTTAAACTGGACGCAGTGGATGCGCAGCCTCTTCAACTAATCTAAACCACTATCTTCTTTATGGTGAAGAATAAAATTAATTTTAAGGGATGTGGGCGTTATTATTTCGGCGCCATCTAGGGTAGATAAATTTATCTAGGGGTAGAAAGGCAGACACATTTTCAATTTGATATTGCAGTTCTATATATGTTAGTTACTATTTTCTAATAAAAGCATATAATCGTTGACCATACCTTGTATTTATGGTACCATAAGGAATAACAGGTGTGCAATTCAATTGTTTACTGGTACATTCATCTTAGGAAAATGATAGAACTTCCATACGGATGAAAATATTTGATTATTTTTTCATAAGGTGAAGTTTCTACCAAGATTTATATCCGACTTACCCCATGACAAAACAATCATTATGCAGCAATCTCCAGCTCTGCCGAGTAAACAATTCTCACGTAAGGCATTCGATGTGTATTGTAACTTATTCATGACCATTTGACATCGGGCCAGCAAACCGATACATTTGAGACTCGAACCATAATTGCCATTAACAAAATGACGTTCGGACAAGGTGGCATAGACTAGTACAGCCTTCTCGTAGAGTAATGTTTTCAAGTGATCCTTCCACGATATCTCGTGCATAGTTTCCCGCCATGTGGGCAATGGTTGTGCCTCATGATTTTGTTTGGGCAATAGAGCATTTTTATTTTCCATAGAATTTAGTTGTGTGTCCTCAGATTTCTTTTTTTTGCGTTCCTTTTTCTTTTTACGTCCCGTCTCTGTGAGTATTGATGCTGCATTATTTAATTTTCCATATGGCATAGGTATTGGTTCAAATGGTTTGGCCATTTTTACTTCTTCCTCTTGTCTTTCAATATTTTTATCTGTGGGGAAGTATTTGAGACAATTCAATCCAGCTGCTACGTATTGGATGGACTAAAATTGAAATGATTAAAATCAAACATTAGAAAAATATTAGTAAGTTTATTACCTGGATGCATCTTTCTTCGATGCTACCGACAATTGGAGGTGGAGGTTTGTAATAATTTATAAATTTCTCCAATCTATTATTGTCCAAAACGAGTATTTTCGTAGCTTCTTCCTTGCTACATCCGGCTAAATCATCATCGAATACATATTCGGGATCATCCTGTTCATTATCATTCAATTCAGGATTCTCTGGATTGGTTTGAGCTGGCACATACAGATCAGACAGCATATAAAGAGATGATGTGACTATTTCTGGATACTTTTCTTGAGGCAGAAGCTGGTAGATATATGGTTTCAATATTATTATCGGTTGAGAAAAATTTATACCTAAGAGACTATGACTATTGGTACAAACCCGACACGAATAAGAAAAAAAAATCATTAATTGTATTCTTGCTGTTAATGTCAGATACCTAAAGACAGAAAAATTCTATGCAATGGATTTTAGTATCATCAGGAATTTGTCAACGTTACTCTAAAACCTATTGGACTTTATTACTGCAATGAGAGTTTAGCGTCAAATTAGTTCAAAATTTTTACTAGTAATTTTATAGATAAGGTAAGTTTTCCATTTCTACTATTACTTAATAAAACATATTAAGCCGTATTCATTATCAAATCTTAGTTTTGTACTAGTTATTATGGTTACGATATCAAACATGAAAGTTTTAATATCAGACTGAATCACTGAACAAGTTCAGAACAAAAATTTATGAATAAGCGGCTGTATTTTCCTGTGCGTTTATTGGGCATTTTTCTTCGGATTGGAAGCGTAGGTATTTTTTCAACAAAAAATAGGCCTTTGCTCTATGCGCTTTTCAAATGTCTAGACGATCTGATGTTCTACCAGTATAAAATAAATGAGTTGTTCATTAGCAAAATTTTTCTTACGGATAGAAGTCGTTTCACTGAGAAAACTTTTTGTGTGAATATTATTTATAGAGAGGAAAGTTTTCTATTTTTGAAATCCTAGCTTAATATCGGTGCAAATGCTTTGAAACACTCCCCATGGAACATTTCCAATTCATCTCTAAAACACTTTTTGATCTTCTTAGAACCGTATTATATAAACGAAAGAAAAACTTAAAAACTACTGAAAATAAGAATATGAAACTGGACAGGTATGTCACTTAAAGTGTTTAGTTTTGAAAAGATACCATATTTATTAGGGTTTGCATGGAAAAGTATATTCCCTGTGATTATTTATCAACTCTTATATTTATGCGGGCCTTTCGATACTTCTACATTTCTAGAGGTACCAAAGATTACCCGCGTCGCGGACTACAGCTATTAATTGTTTAAATTGTAACATTACTTGTGGCGCTATGTAAACCAAAAAAGGACATGTCAACACTTACTTTGACACAATTTTTTAGCAACATTCTAATTGTCCCTGGCTGCCTACAATCGCTGGAATGTTTCATATTTCTAGCTACACGATACAATAACATAGCAACTGGTATTGTGAATGGGTTTTGGCCAGTCTCATCGTCATTTTCTGGACATAAACTGGTCAGATCGTAGAGTTTGACGACTTCTTCATCTTTACCTTTGAACAACCAATAAGTATGGCCTGCTTTAGTTGCATTCGATTTAAGAAAACTCAGTATGCTCTGGGCAACGTCCCTGATTAATTTTGGGGAAAATTTGGAATTATCCAACCTGGAATTAAATCAAAGGTGTTTGGAAAAACCAAGCATATAACTTTTAAAATGTTCAAAACCATGTAACGTGGTGAGTTCAAGCTACATGTACTATTTAGATTCATGTATGGAATATTAAACAATATTTAACTATATAGAAAAACTTGCGGAGGGGGATCACAGGAGCTTAAAATGTTGAAAGATACCTGAAACAATGGATGTCTTATGAAGGTCATTAACAGAAGCGGTTAATCCATGAATTCACGGCATTCTAAAAATATAGTTAACTCAAATGCGTCGTGCATCATCGATCACGAATGCACCGAATTTTTCGATTGTCGTATCCTATAAATTGTCAACTGAATATGCTTATTTAAGATTTGCTGCCATCCATTGGGAGCTAGGACTGATAGATTATAGTTTTGAACATGATTAACTGAGATTTTGTTAATTTAGATAGATTCCAGAAAATCTACATACTATAAGCTTTAATTTGTTGTATTATAAGTTTGGGTTTTCTTATGATAGAGGGTCTAAAACAGTGACCCCAGCTTAGAGTTTTAATACTTTAATAGATATGTAATGTTCTCTCTCCTCTCTCTCTCCAACAAGATAAGTTTCGTGATTTCCCTACCTAGGCAGATCTTCTGTTTTAATCAGCTCATATTTCTGGACGATACCGTTCAAATGGTAGCACATTACAACTTCTGGAACATTTGACATTAAATTATCCAACCAGTAATCTATGCCTGTTAAAACACTAATCGGCTTGTTCATATCCCTCAGACGAAGTGAAATACAAGGATGAGTTCCACCACCGAAAATGGGCAGATCGGTACCTTCAACCAAACAAATTACATTAAGAAAACAATAGTAACAGAAATACAATGACTTCATTTGTGAAGTTGGGATTTAGGTGAATTTGTAGATCAGATTCCAGGGGATCTCGATAATGTCACTTAAACAGCGCCCTTATGGCATGTTTTGGATCTGTTCCTACTAATCATTATTAGGCGGTCACTTCATTTTGGCGAGGATAAAATTCCAAAGTTTCCTATTTTCACCTCGAATTTCTCCTCTCATGACAGGCCTGTGCACCACTACGCTGCTGCCCTGTTTACTATGATGGCGTATTTTCAATATTTAATTGGTTATTTAGTACTTTATTCCTACAAATTCGACTTTATATATGTCCGTACAAACGTGTCATTGTGGTAATATGGCACAATGGCTGTATCTACAAAATAAATAGCGGCAGGCTGATTTTTCCCTCCCCTTTTATTTTATTTATGACTCCGTTTTCGCTAATTGCAGCATATTTTTCTATTTATCGGGTTAATTTAGCATTAGCCAAATTACTATTAAAAGTATATTACTAAATACATATTTTCCCCACCCAGCACCCCTATTCACTCCACCCTCCAGTAACATTATTGGGTATTGGAGCCATAAAATTTTCATTGGAATGAGTTTCTACAATTCAGGCCTACATAACCAATAAAAAAAATTGCCAAAAATCCTTTGGAACCTGATCTACACATTAACCGGGATTTACCTATCAACATTTCGATATCTTCAAAGGTCCAAACCACATTTCTGTTGTGCGTGTGATCAGAAGTAGGATTATCCGGGAACTCTGTAGAAGGTGACGGCTCAGGTAATATAGGCCCTTGTAGAGGATGCTTCTTATTAGATTCTACCAACTCTTTAGTCTCTTTATCGTCATTTTGCACCAAACTGTGATAGAGAAATTTAGATACCAAACTTTTCTCCTTTAATGCTTCTCGTGTTCGACTCTTGATGTACAGATTACGATCTTCTTGACATGTAGCTTGGTTGATGTTATCAAAAAAAAACTTTCTCAGCCACTCCCATTCCGTTTCCGCCGTTTTCAGTAAATGTTTGTAAATATCAAAATCATCGAGGAGCAACGTGTTTTCAATTCGATGCACCATCATGCTAATGTGGCCTTTGTGATAAGGAATTTTCAATAGTTTCTTGATGTTTTCGGCATCGGAAACAACGTCGACCTCACCGACACAGTCCGGAAACATGTGGGCCATCCTAAAACTGTAAATACGAATATTGAAATTTTCGTTAGGGTAAAGATTTATGGAAACGGAAACTTTACCTTGAGAATCCTTTAGGGTGTGAAAGAACATGTTGCAAGCCATAAGAATCTGCAGAGCTGCTAAGCCAGTTTGAAGGAGGTAGATTCAAATCCGTATTACATTGCAGTTTCATAAACTGTGCGGGTTTCGGTAATGAATATTTCACTATTGCTGTTGATTTGATTTGTTCACTTTCTGTTGCATCGATTTTCCCATTTTCCATTGTAATGCTTCATAAGAATTAATACACCATCAAGTATTATTTTGTCAATCAAGCAATGTTAACATTTTCAAGTTTCAAATACGTACCAAATACTAAATACCAATCCGTTGTTAACTTGTAATCTGTTATCGATCACAATCATACCCTAACCTATCATTATTTTTGACACTTATATTTCGAGAAAGTTTCTAGAAAATTCTTAAAGTTTTCTATTTATTCGTAAACTTAATTGATTAACTAAGTTTATTCTCACGAGATATGAGTGTTTGAGAAAATATAGACAATCTTGAAGGAATATATTGAATATTATTCATATATTTTCCAAAATAAAAAAAATTGTATCTAACCTCAATGTTTCTCAGTGGGAAAAATGCAAAGTTTCAAACGTTTTTTGATAAGGAATGTTTACCTATGTGTGAATTTTATTGCAGTTTATAGCGGAGGTATTTCAATAACTATATTTATTTATATACCAATTAAAACAGTCAATATTATTTTAGGTAGTTATTTGCAGAACTGGAATGATGCCTCTACCGCAGATATTATCAACGGTGATATATTTTTTGAGATAATTGATCCAGCAGAATTAGGATATACGTATAGAATTCGTCCCGCAAAAGAATTTGGTGCCCCATTTGTGAGACTTCCTTTAAAGTAGAAGTAAATGAATATTAATATTTATGATTCCAGAACGAGTCCTTCCACGTTAAAAACATAGCTCTTGTACCATTCGTACCCAAGTATGGATGTGAACCTCCAGAAAACTTGGATGACATAGAAGGAAATGTTGCTTTTATTGAGAGGGGGTGAGTTTCATCAAAGTGGAACTGATACTCCAAATATGAAACGAATTAATTTTCCAGTATGTGTTCTTTCAAAGAGAAAACCTACATAGCATCAAAAGCTGGAGCACGCGCTGTCATCATTAGCGATCTCGATAATGCCGCTGAAGAATACTTTATAGAAATGATCAACGATGAGTCAGTTCAAGATGTGGACATCCCAGCCGGATATCTTATGGGAAAGAATGGACTTATGATTCTTAAAACTCTTGAGAAACTCAATAGAAAATATGCAATAATCAATTTACCAGTCAATTTAACATTCACTCCAGTTCATAAAATGAATCAGCCTCCATGGATGGGATGGTGATGATTTATTATATTAATTTAAATGAATGTTTGTGATGGAAAAGGATGAGATAGTTCATGAAACAATATAAGTGCCTTAAGGCTAGTAAAAGTAACAACTATTGGAAGTTTACCATGTCCCTTCATCATTATTTATTTGATATTATTTTTATGAAGCATTTGTTTGAAATGCTAAATGATTTTTTTAATTAATTGTCGAGCATTTTGGGAGGTTTTCTTTTCCTTTGGTAAATCTAGAATGGATTTACAGAACAATTTTATCAAATATTTTTCATAACTAAGATCATTAATTTTTGGAAAAGTCACTGTCCTATCTAACTCACTGGAAAACTTTTTATTGAGATAAAACCTTGTTTAAGTATCTTTTTACGAATAAAACGTTTGCATACAGAACTTAGCGTTTTGGTTTGGTTGTTCGGAATCACCATCATCATAGTTTTTTATGTAGCTGCCGTAAAGGATGATAGATTTGAGAAAGATATTTTTTTACTTTTCAGCGATGTATAATAACCACTGAACCATATCTTCTATATATTTAATACACAGTTGAAATTCGGAGCTCTCAGAGAGTACCTAGGTACATCGACTGGAATCAAAAGTTTTTCAATATACGAGGGTGAGGGTTCATCGGCTGGCATAGTGCTGGTGTAAAACATCGGATTTGCCTGAACTGCGTCACTCTAGCCCATAGATAAGTGATTGTCGCATGTATACTGACTCTAGCCTATTGACATAACAGTAACAACCCATGGACCGGCCTTTCAAGCAGACTATTGATTCCATCGAAGAGAGATAGAGCTAATTAATGAAAATGAGACGACACTAAAACGCACCAGAACCTCCGCATTGCCAACGTGAATTATTTAGGGGATAATGCAAAAGTTACTAAAAAGGAATAACTAACTAGGTCCGAATTACCGCTAAATTCAAATTATAAATTCAATAATAATACTCTTTTGGCGGCTGATAGGTTGTTTGATTTTTGATGTTTTTGCCTGCTCTTTGCAATTCAGTTACAATCTAAAAGGTCTTGAAAACTGTTCGATAGTACAAATTATAGCGTTATCTTTTTGCTACTACTGTGCTCACATGTTATTTTGTTGTACCTGCTAGTGATTTGTGTTGTGTTAGAATAGATATTGAGTGATTATAATTTCTGATAGTTTTGATTGTTAATTATGTTCATGTTTAAAATATTATACCTTATAAATCTCCAGGTTTAATCTGTCATTTAGTAGGTATAGATTTATCGCAGACTAGTGCTTTTGAAAATATGGCTAATTCGGACGAAAAGGGAAGCACCTATTTTGGGAAACATTTTGCTACAATTAAAGAGGCACACCAGGAAAGTGTACAGACCAAGGTGAAGAAGAATCATGTGTTATGTCCTAGCCCTAGCTGTGAAAGTCTTTTTTTCAGGACATACCTATAATAATTTGAGCAAACACATTGAGGACCATCACCAAGTAAGATACCAAAAATTAATGTTTTCTTTTTTCGGGATGTAGCATTATGAGGTTTGGATGGAATCGGGGATTGCAAGTAATTATATGCTGACCAGAACAAGAATCATCGATGATACGAAACAACTGGAATATCGTTGCAACAGAAGTGATACCCGAGGTAGGTAATAAAATGTATTAATCCTGCGCATAGGTATTAATGATAATATTTTAGGATATAAGAAGAATAACACCAAGAGAACAGAAAATCGGGAGGATGGAGGGACAATTAAGTTGCAGAGAATTGGTCATTCATTATTGATAGTAGGATTTTTTGAAAATGGTAATTAATGCCGCCCCGTTTGTGTTTCTAACAGGTCTCTACGTTTTTGTCTATAATTAGTGTATAATTTTTCAACTCTTGTAAGATTATTACAAGTAGTAATCGAACTTGGTGTTTTTGTTCAAATGAATTTTCTAATTTTATATTAAATGTTTGCGTTTTATTTAACTACCGATCTTAATATAAATGAGCTAAAGGAGAGTAGTGGATCTACGAATAGGCGATGAGGATCTTGAGTAGTTAAAGAGCATTACAAGTAGTAATGCCGCATATAACAAGTTAAATTTTGTGAAGATTTTAGGAGCGTCACTTTTTGTATCAAGTCAGTGAACTTATAATTTGAATTTAGCGGTACTTCGGACCTAGTGAGATTTTCTTTTTTAGTGACTTTTGCATTACCCCCTAAATAATTCACGTTGGCAATGCTGAGGTTCTGGTGCATTTTAGTGTCGTCTATAGGTTCGTTCCAACACCTATGGAAACCATACATTGTACCGTCCGGTTCATGCGCAGAAAGAGAAAAGCGTTCCATCGAATTCTTGACGGTTTACTGGACGACCGTTGTTGTTGTTGGCGTTCCAGCAGAGTAAGGGACCGTTGGCGAATCGGTTCTCGTACGGTCATTTCGATACTTGGTTGAATCTTCGTACGCTATGGACTGACTTGCGCATTTTGCCGTTTGTGAGATTTTCGTCTGCAATTTTATTATTTATGGACCGTATACCCTCCATACTATCATTACTTGCTTGTTTGTGTTGAAGTGTTGACTAGTTTTGACATTTCACAAATAAAATAATATTATATAATTATTCAAAATTAAATAAACCATGAATGCCAATGGAGACAGTGATTTTTCATCAGTGAATCATCTGGTACTAACATTTCATTTTCTATTTTCATTTTACTTATCAATTTATTCTGCAAATTTATAATAGGTTTCATCGTATTATCGTATGCACCACCTCAAGCAATGATTCCATAGTTTATAACACTTTCGAATAGACCATGATATATAGTTTTCAGTATAGATGGGTGTAGCCAATTACTTAATTTATAGAATAAAAAAGTGAAATACTTGACTTTTTTAATTAGCTCAGTTACATGCTTGTTCCATTTCATGTGACAGTCATACACAACCCCTAAATATTTACAGCTTTCTACTCTTTTCAGTTTACTATCTTTAATAATTAAATGAAAATTAGTGGGAACACTATCAATGTAGCTTCCGAAAGTAATGTATGTAGTCTTATCAACATTGAGCGTAAGCTGATTGCCTTTTAACCACATATCTAATTTTTTTAACCATTCAGTCAGACATTCATGAACTACTTGCCAACTACTTCCACTGCACAGAACTGCAGTATCATCTTCATAAGAAACTAGTGCATTCGCAGGTACAATATCAAATATATCATCAATATACAAGATGAAAAGAAGTGGTCCCAAAATAGTCCCTTGAGGAACTCCAATTTTCACAGATCTAAAACCACTAGTACAATTATTTATTTTGACACAATGCTCTCTATTCGATAAATAACTATCAATCAATTTATGAGGCAGACCTCTTATTCCCTTACGCCACAGTTTATTTAGAAGAATTTTATGGTTCACTGTGTCAAAAGCCTTAGCAAGATCCAAGAAAACTAACACGGTTTTTATCCAAATTATTGTAAATAAAGTTAGAGGTATAAGCTAAGGCATCAACAGTACCCCTATTCTTCATGAAACCATATTGATTGTTTGCGATCAAATTATTACCAATACAAAAATTATATAATCTAACATATATGATTTTTTCAAAGATTTTAGCCAGGTTAGAAATCAAAGCGATAGGTCTGTAATTGGTAGCCAGATGGGCGTTACCAGACTTGTAAATTGGAATAATATCAGCTTTCTTCAAAGCAGTGGGCCAGATGGCTCTGCTTATACAGTTATTAAAGATATATTCTAAAGGCAGACTAATATCTTTGGCTATACATTTTAGTATCTTGCTATGTATATTGTCCACTCCACCAGCTTTGTCTTTCATTTCATGGATAACTTTTTCTATTTCAAATTTATTAGTAGGTAATAAAAATATACTTATACAGTTATATTCAACAGTTTTCTCAAAATTAGTTTCATCATTCATTTCATCATTGTTACCCAGCCTACTCGCAAGATTTCCACCAACATTAGTAAAAAAGTCAACAAAACTATCAGCAATTAATTTTTTATCTGAAACAATTTCATCATCACTAATAATATAATCAATGTCTTTAGCTCGATTATTTTTTCCGAGCTTGCTTTTTACATAATTCCACAGTTTTTTACTATCATTACAATAATTTCTGACTTTTTCTGACTCAAAGTTACTTTTGGCTAATTTAATTGTTTTGTTAAGAATTTTACAGTATGTATTATATTGACTTTTAAGTTCTGCATTATCCCTGTCTAAATTTCAAATATTATATAGTTGCTCTTTAGTCTTACATGAAACCATAATGCCCTGAGTTATCCATTGACTACGTGGGCTATTTCTGTTTTTTTTATTTCTGATTTTAAACTTAGCATCACTAACTAAAGACTTAATACTATCAGTGAGTACATTGAAAAATTCATCAGGGTCTTGTATTTCAAGTAACGTCGACCAATTAAATTCACTACTAAGAATAGCAAGCTGGTTGTAATTTATAGGAGCAATACGATTGTTGCAATTATTGTTACTACTATTATTTCTTTTAAGATGATCAAAATTGACAAAGATCGGAAAGTGATCAGTAAAAGTATTAGTATAAGTAAAGGACTTTAAATTACATAAGTTAGATTTGATAAAGAAGTTATCAATACAAGTTCCACCAGAATCATTAGGTCTGGTTACACCATTGAAATGCGGTAAATAACCTCTGTCTAGAAAATTTGACAGAAAGTCATTTGCTAACAGATCTGTTGACAACAAATTAATGTTAAAGTCACCAACTATAGCATGATTTTTGCCATGACTATTTAAATTAATGTATTCGTATGTTGCCTTAATAAAGTCTTCCTTGCTCACATCATGACATCGGTACACACCAGATATTTTAAATACACTACCATCATTCAGATTAATTTTAGTAGACAAAAACTTAACTTGTCCCGACACTTCAATTGACGAGCTAAATTGTAGAGATTTCTTAATATACATAACAACTCCATCGGCTTTATTGACATTACTATGATTATAATAACAACTGTATTCATCAAGGTGAAAAAAAGTAAAACAGGGTAGTTGCCAAGTCTCGGAACATATTATGACTTCAGGTTTGACACTTAAGTTACGAATAAAAATTTCAAGATTTTCAAAATTAGAATTTAGACCTCTGACATTGAGATGCAGTATCAGTAAGTTATCATGACATAGAAATTTATTTAAGCTGCAAAGATCACTAAAGTTTTCTTCAATAGAAGAATTATTATCCTCCATTGATAAGAAACTATTGATTTTGATTTATCAATCTATTTCCTACATTACCAATTGAATTTGGTAAAATAGGTTTGATGGGATAATCAGTTTCATTGATAATCTTGTTCAGTTTGTACTTGAGATATTCGCAGCACGTATCAGTAGCGCAGTGATCAGTAGCTCTATCTTTTTTGAATTTATCATTGTAGAAAAAACAGTTTATACACTTTTTAGATTGGCTTGTACACATTTTAGTAAGATGGCTACCAGCACATATTAGACATCTGATTTCATTACTACAGTTTTTATGCTTGTGGTTTGATCTACCACATTTATAGCACAGGTTGAAATTGAAATAATCAAAAATTCTGCAGCACTGGTGACCAACGTACAGTCTAAAGCCATTGTTTTTTAAATATAGATAAGACTCAGAAGTTATTTCTAAGATAAGAGTACGATTATCAGCACGACCTTTATAATCAGCAATTATGTTAAATGCACCATCAATCTCAAGAAAGTTACGATTGTAAATATCATCACACAGCTCATCCTTAGTTAAGTCACAATCAACATTAATAACCTTAATTTTTGGTAGATTTAGCTGCTCCAGTTCAACACTAAAATCCTGGCCAAGTTTATCATTCAGCATAGATCTCACTCTGGACACATCAAGATTGTTTTTACATTTAATAGCCACATGACCCTCTTTATTTTCTTTGACCGTGTTTATAGGAATAGCAAGATCACAAGTTAATTTGTTTTTAACCTTAGCTAAAGTTTGAGGATTTTTAGTACTCTCTTTCGGTTTTACATAAATATTAGGCACTCGATCAGCATTATTTGGTTCATTTTTAGTTACACTAGCATACGACAGATCACTCACTTGATTATTTACCTTATTTACAATACTATCCAGTAGTTTGTTTTTACTCTTTAGTTCACTATTTAATTCTTTTAATAGTTCATTTTCCATCCTCAACATGGACAGTTCATCAAGCTCCGTTGAATCAGTAATTTCCTGGTTATGTTTAGGCGAATTTAACGACAAATTGTGACATAGGTCATTTCTAAGTTCCTCTTTATGAAACAATTTAATCTGTGCAATTATTTGTCGAGCATTTTCATCCAGTGTGTTTAAATTCACATTAGATTTGTTGGCTATAGCGTCCATTTGATGTTTTGGACATATTACTAGCATTTCACTTATATATCTGCCCTTGGAATGTTTATTAAAATCAGCCTCGTGATAAACATTTTCACACACAAGGCAAATAACTATTTTAGGCACTCTCATGTTAGAATGACATTTAAAAACTTTGCACGTATCGGAAACCTGTTGTTTTTTGTCAGCCATCTTGATTGACCCGCGACAAGCTTTTTTACTTTTTTCACAGAATTATTTATTCTTGAAAAACACACTGAACAAGCAATATTAAACAGAGCAGAGTCTCGGCACGTGCGTATCTCAGCACATCTGGGGAACACATTGATGGGGCCCCTCGTTGTCCGGATGTGTCTCTGATAGATCACGGTGATAGATTTCACGAATATGCTACCTCACTTATCTGAGTGGACTTCGCTATGAGATTAACTTTTCACTTGGCGCAGTAACCTAATTGTTTGTTGTTATTGGATTATCTGAAGAATTCTGCTTCTAATTCCGTCAATTCTTGATGGATTTCGATTAAACTTTCACCAATGTGCTTAGCAAAATTCACTACACATTACGCAAACAATCGTTGTTGCCTTATTTGACTTTTTCACTTATTTATAGGCATCGATTTCGGAGAGCCAACAATATACGTACGTACGCCAACGCCATCTCTAAAGTAATATAATGAAAGGTTTATATTTGTTTAATTTAAGAGGATATAGTGCCCAGTACTCCGGCACAGTATTGTTTGGACACTGAGTCTCGAGGAAAATAGCAGGTAGCTCTTCTGGAATTTTTACCATCATTTTTACACTCCTGACTTCAAAAGTACCTATTTTTTCATGAAACTTTGCATATAAATCTATAACAAGCAAGTGGAATTTTGACTCCACTTATAGTCCATTTTCAAATTTGTTTCGCTCTTCAGATTAACAGACTTTAATGGTTCTGTCTGTAAATTGTTGTGTCCAACTAAAATATATTCTTGCAATTTTGTAAGAAGAAGGGCAATAATGAATTTTATTATTTTAAGTTCATTGACAAATTACAAACGTTTTTGTATGTACATGTTTTTGTATATAAGCTTGGTGAAAAGCAACAAAAACAATAACAAAAGCAAATAATGAAAAAATAAGGTTAGCTTCAAGATGTCGTGTCCAGATCTTTCGGATGAGTTCACGAAACCGTTCCAAAGCGTGTCCACCTTGGCACGATTACAAAACCGTGCAATGTTAACGTCTGCGCACCAAATCGATTCACACACTTTCGTGACAGTTCTGGGACCATACAAAAATAGCGTGTTGGAAACAACCAAATCTGGGCTTCGGCGTTCGACTGGCACTTGTCTAATTCTTTTTTATTTTATCTATGGTCTAATAGTTATTAAATAATGTTTTTGCTTACGATATACATACATATTTATAATCTGAATGTAATAAAAAGTAAAAAAGTAACAAATCACAATAGGTGAATGGGCGGCAGGAGCGAAGCTTTTAGACGAAATTTTTCTATGTTTCATCATATATGCTACAGAGAACTTACATAAGAATCAAATATTCCAATACAAAACAAATGGTTGCTATAGGAATGAAACGCAATTACGTAACAAGTATTCAAGGAGTAACAAAATAAATATTTCTTACAAAAAAAATTACCTACGTTATCAGTTCTTGCACTGAAATGTGCAAAATAAAGTTAAATCTATTATTGTTGCTGGTACTTTTGAAGTTGTGCAGTTGCAGATAGATTGAAAACTTTTGGCACCAACTTCACAAGTATCTACCAGCACCAATATAATTAATATTATTTTATATATTTCAGTGCATCAACTGATAAATCCATTTTTTTAAATATTTATTTCACACTTTTGAGTGTTACATTTGTCACGAAAATCGTTGAACGTTCGCCAGTATCCATTTATGCTTTGCTTGTATTTGCTATTATTCAGAAATCTAAGAACATCGTCGCGGAAATACGCATATTATAAACTTTACCACTTTACCGTAACTCTATGGAAAAAAAATCAATATAAATGTTGCTACAAATAATCTGGTCATTCTTAGATTTTCAGTTTTCGAAAGAAATTGCCTCTTCCACATAGAGAAAATACACATATTAAAAACCTTTAACATCGCAGAAAGTGGAAAACCGTAGCTCTTTTGAAAAAATGTTCAATATAACTAAACCTTTTCGGTTATTTTGGTATCTGTAATTCCGCCATCTCGGCTTTCCGATTTTCGAGAAAATTTACCCCCACCACCCCCTTCGAGAGCAGTTTTTGGAGTGAAGGAAATTTCGGATTTGCGTTTTTATGAATATGATATGAATCAAAAATCCAAAATTGAAGTACGTTTACTATATCAAATGCGCGCACGAACCAAAAAAAAGCAGACAGTCGAATTATATACCTCCTCCGTTCGGGGTTTGTCGATCAAAAATGAAAAAAATCGTGACTTGATTTCACACAAAAAAAATGGACACCTGACTTTTTTCGTCTTTATTTAATACCTTCGCCAAATTTAGCTTATTTGGTCATTCAAGTTGTAATATTAAGAGATATCTGAATCAAAATTTCAATTTCAATTCTTCTTTAAAATGGAAAAAATGTCAACCGGCTTTTCGATTTTTACCCACCCTGAACTTTCGAATTGCAATAATTTGTGATTTCCTTTTCAGCTGTTATTCGTTTATTGATTGATTTTCAACAATTTATAAGCAATGCTTCCCGAAATTGTAGGGCAAGTTTTTGCTTTAAGCGGTATATTGCATGCAATTTTCAAGGTGTCCGGTTTTTTTTTGTCTGCCAGTGTAATTTAATACTACTGTTCTTATGTTTATATGTACATACATTAATAAAATACTAGTTTGCTTGCTTTTGTTACTATTATTACATGTAAAAACTAGGATATATGTAGTAAACATATAGGCAATACATAGTGAGAGTGGCAACCTATTTAAATTCAGGTCTACGTCACACGAGTGCTCGCTCCCGATTGGTTAATGCTGATCGAGACAACCGTATCTCTCTACGGACCGAGAATAACCGTTACTTCACTTATCACCTTATGATGACTTCGAGATGAAAACACAAGTCGCGTTTAGATGTCCGAATGTCAAAGTTCTGATACCTGATTGGTGCATTTGAAAGCTCGGCAGGTTTCGTTTGCTCTCGCTAAACACAACGCTAGTTGCGTTTTGTATCTCGAAATCACCAGTTGTTAGTT
The DNA here is from genome assembly GCA_958507055.1 of Crioceris asparagi. Taxonomy (NCBI): domain Eukaryota; kingdom Metazoa; phylum Arthropoda; class Insecta; order Coleoptera; family Chrysomelidae; genus Crioceris; species Crioceris asparagi. The sequence goes on from OY293827.1 coordinate 51,282,146, forward strand.
TTTGTTGTATTTTTGTTTCGAGGTTTTGATTGTATTTCTTTGTTGTTTTTGGTGTTTTATTTAGGAGTTGAACATGGTTATTGTTATTTATTCTTAGATGCTTCGTTGTCTACCAACATATATGATGAAAACTGATCCACCGTTAAGATATAATTTACAGTTAAACCTATAAACCAAACAATCATGGTACCTTGCAACATGGTTTTAGTCCTTTGCAAAGAATATAAATCATCTTTTATTTCTATTCTTTGGTCCTTGGTCTATGCTATAACCTCAATCTATCTTCCACAGTCAATACAATATTTCAAAATAACCGTCTTTTTACCTTCTTAGCTCCATCTCTCTCCACGACCTCTCTCTTTTCCGATAGCTGCAAATTAATGTACAGGCTATATAGGATAAGGCTTGTTCATGGGTTGTTATGTCAATGCTCTAGCCCAAGAAGACTGAAAAGACGAGTAGGAGATCAAACTGGCCCTAAAATCACAGAATATATATTCTGTGCTAAAATCGTGTAAAATTTCATATGCATATCTTTCGTAAATGCGTCTTTGCAGACCATGCCGTGCGCAACAAGTGGCTCTCGCTTAATAAAGACAGCAGATCATGATCACGAAGATGAATAACAAGAACAAATATTTTCAAGATGTTCGTCGTACACGAGGCCACGCTATGATATGCAACTTCTGTAATCTCATGTGGCTACGTAGAAAAGCATAGGAAGTTTACTCTCCTTGTTTCTAGTCTTCTTGCTCTAGCCTATCATGTTAGGCCTGTAGGCGTACATTTGTGTAAGTCTTAGAACTAAAAGTTGAAAGTCATAATACAACTAAACTTTTTGAGTTTTGATGTATTCTGACTTTCAATTTTTAGTTCTGAAACTTACGCAACTGTACAGAATACGTATACTGGGGATTTTTGGTTCATTAGCAGTCCATGGATATAAGGTCTAAGCAATTACCTTAAGTATTTGTTCTCTTTATTTATGTTCGTGATCATGATCTGCTGATTTTTTTGCGAGAGCTGCTTGTTGTGCACGGCATTGTGTGCAGAGACGCATTTACAAAAGATATGCGTTTGAAATTTTACAAGATTCTTAGAGCGAGTTCATGAAGGAAGAAAGGGCGAGTTTAATTTCCTTGTTTCCAGTCTTCTTGCGTTAACTCTAGGTTATAGGTGCCCATCATGAAGGAAAAACAAAGGAGATCGATCTGAGCCTGTTACAAATAGGCTTAAGTGGTCGCAAAATTGAGCGATAATCGAGTTCGCATGCTAACCACGAAAGCGCTAACTACCCTGCTTGCCCGAAGATGCTGATTGGTCGGGCCTGCAAGTGACGTGCACGTGTCACAGAGGGTTAAAATGGCCCTCGCAAATTGACAGATACATGGATTCAATATAGGAATATGACATTGACTGATGTCATAATTTAAGCCTGCATGGGGATTCTCATTACAGGGGACTATGGAGGCTAGGGACGTCCCGACTAGGTATATACCATTCGGTAGCCAACTCGGTACCGAGATAAAATGATTCTAACATTTCGCGAGTCGTAGTACCTATTTTCTACGAATCTTTGGAGCTTAATGACAAATACAAAACTATATTTAAATTTTTCGCGCATATGTGACATATTTCTGAACCCTAATTTTTGTTTTTTGTTTCATATGTTGATATCGTTAAATACTAAACATGCTACCAGCATGAATATTCTCATTACCCGGGACGGTGCGTCCCGAATAGGTCGGTAGCCAACTCGGTACCGAGATGAAATTGATTCTCTCTCCCGAGTCGTAGTGCGTAGTACCGACTGGCTACGAGTCTTTTGACGATAATAACAACTACAAATAAGAACTGTATACAGTTTTTTCACGCATATTTGACATATTGCTCTTTTTTCAGTTTCGTATATTGATATTGTTAAATACTTAACATATCAACAGTTTTCTATCAAATTTTGTGACATGAAGATATACGTCGCGAAAATATACCATTTCTAAAAAGGCGATCAATAATAATAAAGATCATTCATGTATGTAAAATAAAAAATAAAATAAAATGCATACATAAATGCGAATATAAATAAAAAATCAGTTTAATTAGGCAGATTTATCTAGCGCACGTTTTATAGAACTGTTTAGAATCAATAAAACGATGTAGGTATGGACGTTTATGTCCAATCTTGACAGCATAACTGAAAAATATTTATCGTTCACCAGCACTACGCCAGCCGATGAACTTTCGTATATTGAAAAACTTTTGATACCGATAGATGTATTTTTAATTGCATTTTCCAAAATTATGAATATTTAAAACTGCGTATACCACCGTTTTTGAAATAATCGCCATCAAAGTTGTGAAAGTTCAGGTTATGATATCTTTGAACCTGACCACTCGGGATGTTCAAAAACTAGATTTAAAATTGCCAAATTTTGCAAACCTAATTGCCAAACCCTTAGAATTTCGATTTAAGACTTAAAAATTAATAAACCATATTTATTATTTATCTTATTCTTCACGTCATCTGCGCTATTTTACGTCCTAAGCTAAATAGTCAATTATCGAATGCCATGTTACCATGAGCTATCTTTCCACTTTCCACACCAAAAGTTGTATCTTTGCATTTTTAGAAATATGAATACTTAAATTTGCTTATGTTACTGTTATCGACATAAGAGAGATCAAAGTTGTGTAAGGGTAAGGTTATGACATCTTTGAAAATGCTTCAGATAAAAAACCTAGTTAGAAAATTGCCAAATTATATACACTTAATTGTCAAGATTTCCATTTAAGGCATATTTGTGTTATTATTAAGTTTAACATAGTCTTCACGCATTCGCAGCTATTTTACTTTCCATGCATGATATGTTTTTATACTATGGACTCATGTTCTTGGTCATAACGATAAACATTGTTAAGGATATGGATGGAATTATAATTTAAAAATAGTTTAGAAATGGCCAAACAGGCAAATTTAAAATTAATGAGTTAGCAACCATATAATATGTTAGCAATTAGTAAAAAATAATCTTATTTTCCACTATTCCATAGTTATTTTGGCGTATGTTAATGGGTAGAGAGAGTTCACAGTTTGTTGATTGTGCTGTCTTATCCTATATCCACCACACACCCGCTCCCAAAACATTTGCATATAATTTCTTTCAAAAATTTATATTATTTCCATTGACATTGTTTTTTATTTCTTCTGAACAGTACAATTCATTAGAACTCGATAAAAATGTTTGTTTGTTCTATTTTTTCACAGGTCTTATCTACTTCATATCTAAATTATACATATTTAGTTAATATATCTCGTTTAGCACCAACATTTTATTTAATTTAATTATACTTTATGGGGCAATATTTCCTCAATGTTTGCATATAGGACTAGAATTATTTGAATCCTTCCAAGCTTTTTGTTTATAAAATGGGACAGTGCATCAATCGATCCTGAAAAAAGATGATGATCAATATGCTCATTTCTTCTCAATTTGAGTTCTCATGGGGCCTCTTAAATTAAGTAACTGAACTCAAATTTATGAAAATTATATTAGAATATTTTTAAAACATCAAAATTAAAGCAAGGAAAATTTAAATACATCAATTCTTGGAATAGTTAAAAAAACTATTGCCTAGATCATTTCGTTTTTTACAGTACAGTACTGCGTTTTTGTAAAATAATTGGTAATTGTCTAGTATATACGTGCATTTGTGAAACAGTTTTTTTTTCAAGTAAAAAGTAATTAGTAAGTGACGAAGCAACTAATTTTACAGCGGAAATCGTTTAAACAACAGTAAATGCTACTAAAACTTGAGACCCATAAATTCCATTGTAACGGCGAAAAAATTCGAGAAAATGAGATTAGGATAGTGCAATGCCATACATTACGTTGTAGTGCCGCGAAAATGAAAAGCCCGTATACCAGATATTTACCAAATAATTATATTGGTTATATATTTACCATTTGTAAGCTTGAGTGCTTGAGGAAGTGTGATGGTAATAGTGAGACTTTCAGGTTTTTAGTATCCTTAAACTTGATGGAAGAAGGTTCTCTGCAATTGGACGCTCCTTCAGAATTATTTTTCCTGCTTCTAACACTACCATGGAGCAGAAAGTTCCTATCGTCAAATTCCTCTTGCAGTCTCCCCAATTTATAATCTAGTGGTAACCAAATCGGAAGTCCAGATGTCAATATTTTGCAGATTAATTTCTAAAGCAACAGCACACTGGATCCTATAAATTGAGCCTTCTTATTAAATTAAAAGTTGATTTGTCTATCTGAGGGCAAGGTAATGTTAGGAAACATACTCAAATATCTTTCACTTGAGTACAGCTGACAACAATACCACAGCTTACCTATCTAAGCTGTGACAATGCTAATAGTTGACGCATTAGAGACATCTACTTCAATGAGCATATTTTACAGCTACCAGCAGCTCAGAATCTGGGTATATATACCCATTCGTTCAGAAGCTTAAAACTGTTGTTGCTTAGATGCTTAAAATATCACTAACACTTGAAGCAGTCCAATGAATACAAAGCGTGAACTATAGATATTTGTTTCATTTATGAGAGACAAACGTACGCTGCAATCACCATAGTCAAAATTTTTCTAGCAGTGAACCCACATAAGGCTACAATAAATTTAAGGTTGCAGCTTTTCTCTGAAGAATCGTCCTTCACTGGCGACAAAATATTCAATAATCTTTATGTTTTAATCATCATGAAGATTCTAAAATTAGGATCATGTACATAATACATAAAGATAAGTACCTTTATTAGCTCTTGTATTATTACCTGACGTAAAAGTGAAATTGTCCAATGAAAATGTAAAGTAATAAAATGATATGTTGAATAATCATAATTTTTCCAATTTCAGTTGTACAATGTATAACAAATTTACGCTCACAGCTCACATAACAGATATCGACTGCATTCTGATATCGATGTCCTGATCTGATATACTGATGGCTTGAAAAAAATTATTTCGAAAACATGTAATGTACGAAATGTTAATAGTTCATATTTCTAAAAATGCAATCAAAGATACAATCTTTTGGTGTGGAAAGTTTTTAAAACATGATTTTTCACTGCCCTTCTTATTTAAGATAGCTCATGGCAACATGGCATTCGATAATTGACTATTTGAGAGTATAGCATAGGACGCAAAATAGCGCAGATGACGTGAAGAATAAGATAAATATGGTTTATTAATTTCTAAGTCATTAAATCGAAATTTTAAGGGTTTGGTAATTAAGTTTGTAAAATTTGGCAATTTTAAATCTAGATTTTGAACATCCAGAGTGTTCAGGTTCAAAGATATCATTCACAACTTTGATGGCGATTATTTCAAAAACGGTGGTATACGCAGTTTTAAATATTTATAGTTTTGGAAAGTGCAATTAAAAATATATCGTTTGGTATCAATGTTTTTCAATATACGAAAGTTCATCGGCTGGCGTAGTGCTGGTGTATCGTTCGGGCATTTCTGCTGAAATGAAAATACTAGTGGCATTAAATTTTTATGCTACAGGTTCAAATCAGAGGGTGATCGGAGAAGATTGTACATAGTATACAGTATTTAAATCTTTCTCGTTAATTTTAGAAGACAATTATTGATGATAAAATAAACTCTAAAATAAAAAACAGTATACACGACGACGTCAAACACCAAATAATTATATGTTAAATGTAAATACAAAAATGTTTCAATCACACCATACGTCCTTACCATAGACATGGGGTCTACTCTTAACCATGTCCAGAGAAAACATACCTCACCATGTCCTTACTCAATAACTTGAAAGATATGTAGTAAGTATGTAAAAAAGAGAGAAAGATTACTGCAACCCTACTTTTTATCAACTCGGTCAAGAATATATAAAAGGAGGATGACTAACTCTATATCCTGTTCTATAAGCAGATGTGGCTGAAATAACATCCCGTGATAAGTTGTCAATTCGGTATGTTGCGCAGTATTTCACTGAGTATCTATTGTTGTATTTAAGCTTCCTTCGCCCATACTACATTAGGATGCGCTGTGTGATTTAGCGCAACACACCCAAATAAAATATTTTTTACAAAAAATTGGACCGACGTTATAGTTGATGCACTGAAAAGTATAAAATAATATTACTTCTATTGGTGATGGTACTTTTGAAGTTGTGCAGTTGCAGTTAGATTGATAGCTTTTGGCACCAACTTCACAAGTACCATCACCAATAGAAGTAATATTATTTTATACTTTTCAGTGCATCAACTATAACGTCGGTCCAATTTTTTGTAAAAAATATATATTTCACACTTTTGAGTGTAACATTAGTCCCGAAAATCGTTGAACGGTCACTATACCATATCAATGAAGATAATACTTATCCTATTACCCACGTATATTCCTTGCTTGTAGTGGTTATTATTGAGATCTCAGAACATCGCGGCGGAAATACGCTTGAATATTTTAGTTGTTACCATTTAACACCGATTTAACTCGAAAACCGTAATTCTAAGGAAAAAATGTTCATTATAAATGTTGCTACAAATAATTATATCTTTCATGTAGTATCGAAAAATTTTCAATTTTCGAAAGAAATTGTCCTCTCCACATAGCAAAAATACATATTTAACATGCGTCTATCTCGAAAACCGTAACAGTTTTGAAAAAATGTTCAATTTAAACGTTTCCGGATATTGTCCTATCTTTAATTATACCAACTCAGATTTTCGATTTTCGAGAAAATTTGCCCCCACCACCCCTTCGGGGGCGGTTTTCGGAGGGAAGGAGATTTCGGATTTGCGTTTTTATGAATATGGGACCATTTCTCAATCCCCTTCTTTCAAATGAATCCAAAATCATCAAAATCGGAGATCGTCTACTATATAAAAGGCGCGCACGAAACAAAAAAAAAAAAAAAAAAAAAAAAAAAAAAAAAAAAAAAAAAAAAAAGCAGACAGTCGAATTGTATACCTCCTCCGTTCGGGGTTCGTCGGTCAAAAATACGATAACCCATAGAAATAATACTCCTAGAAGCACTCTAGTGCTACGGTTTGAAGAGTGAAGTTGTTTGAACCTCTCGTAAAATCTATTGCGTTCTTAGTATGAAATAGATTCAATTACTAACACATTCCTTTGTTACTATAACCTATCTTTCCAATTTTATTATTTGGTGAGTGATTTAATTTAATCATTTTAAGGAGTAGCATATATATAGTTTGAATTAATGAATGAATGTTGGGGGCAACAGGGGGACAGGGGACAGATTCCCCTCCCCCCAATAGCATGGACAGCATTAACGAAATTGATCAGCAGATGATAGATACAGACAATAAACATTCCAATGAACATTCCAATGTAAAGAAAAACGACCAACAACAAATAAATTCCATAAGTAAAAAACAACATTCTCTAATTTATAAAGCGACTGATATAGGACCATTTGTGGTTATGATTGAATCTACTGAAAAATCGGGAAATAACATCGGGAGATATAATCCCCTAAAAATCGCGAGAGAAATATTTGATCTCAAACTAAAAGACTTACGAAAAATAGAAAACAAAGGTAGAAATAAATTAGGAATTCAGTTTTCTACACATGTAGCTGCTAATAAATTCGTAAAAAATGAATATTTAAAAAATAAAGGGTATGAAATGTATATCCCGTACAATCAGGTAACATGTAAGGGTATCGCCCGTTATGTGGATGTTTCCTTCTCAGTGGAGGACATCAGAAGCATGACAGTGTGCCCATACAACATTATAGATATTAGAAGAATGAATAGAAAAAAAAGTAGATGGAAACGTTGAATATGAAGCAACAACAACAGTATTATTTACTTTTGAAGGTGTAATTCTACCTAAATCAATCAATATTTGTCATTTAAGCACACCAGTAAGGCCATATATTCCTCCTGTAACACAATGTTATCGCTGCTTGATATACGGGCACGTTAAAAGTCAATGTAAAAGTAAGGCTAAATGCCAAACCTGTAGTCAAATTCATGAGAATGTAGGGGACGGTCAGGATCAGGTACATCAAACATGTTTAATGCAATGCATGTATTGTAAAAGTTTAAATCATAAATCTACAGACAAAGAATGTCCGGAATATAAAAGACAAAAAACAATCAAAGAATTCATGGCATATGATAATCTCTCGTACTTCGACGCAAACCGAATGGTACCAACACGAACAAACCATATATCAAACAACCAAGTAAATATTAATCAAAGGCGTACCATAGCAGAAAGTCAACTAACCCGATCTAAAAGATCCTACCAAGCAGCCGTTAGCTCGACACAAGGAAAAAAAATTTGCAAAATCAAAAAACCTACGATAAATCCAGTCATGAGGAATGTCTATATTCCCCTAATGGCCGACCAGAAAAAATCTCGCGTGAAACAATTTCGCACCAACACAATCCCTCTCTATTATTACAATCTATGCCTATAAGTGCCTCGCAAAGATCTCATATTACACCTAGTACATCCTTTCAAAAGGAATAATCGGACTCACAAATAGTGATTGATTATTATAATAATTTTATGCGAATACCTGATGAATTTAAACAACATATTAGAGATTTGATAAATACTCATTATCATCTCTCTAAAATTACACCTGATATAGATGATTCCAATCAAAATTATTTAAATTAATTATTTAAAATAAAAAATGAAAATTAAAAAAAAATAATAAAAAAATATATATAAATATATCAAAAAAAAATCAATGGAAAACAAACAATTGAAAATAATTCAATGGCATGAACAACCAGATATCGTTCTACTAAATGAAACATGGTTGAAATCAAATCATAATTTCTACATTAAAAATCACAAGGTCATTCGTAGAGACCGCCAAGACGGAAAAGCAGGAGTAGCAATAATAATTAAGCAAAACCTGAATTTTTTGGAAATCAGTGGAAACGATAGGTTACAAACCAATGATTTTCAATTTATTATTATCAAAATAATGAAACTAAACATAATTACAATATACTCAACACCGAGAAATAAAATTAATCCAAAAACATTTGATAGGCTATTAGGTGATCTCAATAGCCCGATTATCCTCATGGGAGATTTGAACGCCCATCATCAGAGTTGGGGGAGTAATATAAATAATTATAACGGTAATATATTAGTAGAAGTAGCAGATGATTATCATCTGGTAATCATGAACGACGGTTCTCCCACTAGGATGACCCCACCTTCAGAGAATCCAAGCCCGGTAGATTTGACTTTGGTCTCTAGCGAAATAGTTCACAATTCTGAATGGTTTGTCCTTTCAGATTGTGCCAACAGTGATCACTTTCCAACAGTATGCCATGTCAAAATGATTGAGGATTATTCCTATCACAACATACCTCTCAGTTATAACAGGTATCTGTACTCAAGGGCAGACTGGAATAGATATGAAAAGGAAATTTCTCATTTTCTCCAAAACGAAAGTAGTCCCACCTACGAATCGTTAATTGAAATTATCAATATAGCTGCTGAGACATCAATCCCTAAAAAAAACAATCAAAATACTAACCATTCAAAACAGGTTCGTAACCCATGGTGGGATCAAAAATGCACGGAAAAAATATTGGAACGAAAAGCAGCAATCGATAAATTCAAAAATGTATCGACTCTAGATAACTATTTAAATGCAAAAAAATATAGCGGTAGTTAGAAGATATCTACAAAAAACAAAAAAAAAACAAATATCAAAAGTTCTGCGCTAATTTGAATCGCAACACTGACGCTTAAAAAATTTGGGCCACATTGAAAAGATTTAGTAATATCCAACACAAGATATACAACAGAGACCGCGCTAATGAATCAATGAGTGTAACAATACTTAATAAACTCACCGGATGCCTTATTGAAACAGATTTCACCCTGAAACCACAAAATAATGATATAGAACAATTCAACATCAACGAATTAAAAAATAGTCTTGCAACAAAAAGAAACACGGCTACGGGAATGGATAATATTTCTTATGCTATGTTGCAAAATCTTCCCGATTTAGCTTTAACTAAATTACTCAAAATTTACAATCAGTGTCTTTTTCAAGGGAACATACCCTCGTAGTGGAAAGAACAGATAACAGTGGCCTTCCTAAAACCAAACAGACAACCAGACATAGCTGATAATTATAGAGTCATAACTTTAGCGTCCTACGTCTGCAAAACTCTAGAAAATATGACGAAAAACAGATTAGAGTGGCAAATAGAACATAACGAAACACTGTCAATATTTCAAACAGGTTTTCGTAAAGGTAAAGGCATTTACGACAACCTAAGTTATCTTTCTACCTATATTCGATTAGCCTTCAGCGAAAATCAGTCAGTAATTGCCGTTTTTCTTGACATTAAATCAGCATATGATCATGTAAACATTCACCTATTATACAATTATTTAATCAAAATGAATACTCCGACAGAATTGGCAAATCTTATATTTAGACTTATGGTAAATAGAAATATGTACATAAGAGACAAAGATGGTCTAATTCATGGACCAAAACAGTCAACTATGGGAATAGCTCAAGGATCGCCCCTTAGTCCGCTCCTCTTTAATATTTATATACAATCAATTTATTCAATCATACCCGAAAATATGACACTTCTCTCGTATGCAGATATATAGATACTTCTCATTAAAGGATACAATTCCTCACATATGTCAACACAAATTAATGCGACACTGAACAAAATTTCCATGTGGATGAATAGGCATAATTTTCATTAAATAAGTGCGAAACAATGTTCTTCCATACAAATAATAGAACAAGAGATAATATAGAACCAATAATGCTTAACAATAAAATTATACCCTATAAAGCCAATATAACGTATTTGGGAGTTATTTGGACCCAAAACCTCAATTGGGAGAAACACATAGATCGTATAAGAGGTAAAGCCTTAAAAGGTATAAATATTATAAGATCCTTCTGTAGGGTATGGTGAGGCGCAGACCCAAAAACTTTACAGATGGCTTACAACGGGTTAGTAAAGTCTCATTTAGATTTTGGAACAATACTGATTAAACCGGCGAGTAGAAAAGTTCTTAGTAAATTAGACTCAGTGCAGTTTCAGGCAATAAGAATCATAACAGGATGTATGAAAAGCACTCCAACGAATGTCTTATTGGCGGAAACAGCAGAGGTCTCCCTTGAGTACAGACGAAGTTGGTTAGCTACAAAATTTTTATTAAAAATAGTAGGTTACAGAGAACATCAACATTGATAAAGATACGGGAATACTGTCGATTTAGCGAAGGGTATTGGAGAAATAAAGAAATCCCTTACATGATTGAGGCATATAATTACTTGGAACCATTTTTAGGATTGTTTTACAGGAGTAATAGATTACCTTGTTTTGAATTTGATTATAAAATTTAAAATAGTAATATTCCGTGTTTGAATTTGAAAATTAAAAAAGACGACCTCAATAAAAAACACATTTTTACAATGGCTACACAAAAATTTGAACAATCTTATACATTTGTATATTCAGACGCCTCCAAAAGCAATGAGAAAACAGGTATGGGGGTACATATACCTTCTATCGATTTTTCATTTTCCTCCAAATTACCAAATCACATTAATATATGTACAGCAGAAATTATTGCAATACATAAGGGAATATGCTCATGTATACAAAATGATAAAACACAATATATCATTTTTACGGATTCATTAAGTGCGCTTCAAAAACTTTCAAAGACTAAAATTGATAAAAGTGATTATATCTCTCTTAAGACTAAACAACTAATAGTAGAATTGAACGAACAGGATAACAATACTTGCATAGCTTGGGTTCCGGGACATTCCGGTATACAAGGAAATGAGATTGCAGATAACCTGGCCAATGTAGGAAGAAATTTGAATATTCCTATGGAATTGAAGATAGATACAAATGAGATGATTCCATACATAAAAAGGCAATTTAAAAACAAATTTTCAAAATATTGGCAGACTACCACCCAAATAAAAGGAAAATACTATGCTCAAGTTCAGGACCGATTTCCACAAGTCCCATGGTACTCAAAGTTTCCCTTCATAGACAGGAGACACTTAACAACAATCATAAGGATGAGAACAGGACATTGCCTTACTGGAGCCCATCTTCACAGAATTGGCATTAGAGAAACTCCTTACTGCCAATGCGGCGAAATAGAAAATGTAAATCATATTATTCTTGAATGTCCCATTAATGAGATACCCAATTTTAACATCTACGAAGAACTCCGTAAAACTGGAATTACAACTCCAATGAACAGTTTGACGATATTGAAAGAAATGAACTTAAATACAATGCTACTCCTTATAAAATTTTTCATATAGAACAAAATCAATCTTTGATGATCATGCTAACTAGACTAAATATCCTTACCTTTATTACCCTGGGTCCTAAAAATCCGAGGTAACATTTCTGGGTGTGAATGCTCCGCCGTTACCCCGGAGCGAGAAAAGTTTTACCTTTGTTGTGTGATTTGTCTATTAATACCCTTTTACACCTTTTAGGAAACCACAATTTTAGGGTATGAGTCAGTCTCAGACTCACTTAACTGTGACCCTACAAAAATAAGAAGAATGAGCTGTCCAACTTCCAGTTAGGAAAGGGCCATATTAATGAGAAGAAGAAGAAGTACTCCTAGAAGGCTAATAGAGTGAGAAGTCCCTCACGAAGAAAGAGAAACAGTAATAGGGTTTCGGATGATATACGCTTGCGCGAAAGTCTATCTTATATATTCGTTTATGTACTTTTCTTAAGAACAGTGTTGTCAAACTTGAAGAAATTTTTTTTATTTAAGCTTACCAAAAACCCAGCTGATTTTGGTGAGACGGGTATTGTTAAATTGTCTGGTATTTGTTGATCTACGAGGGTGTTTACACATGGCATTTCTGTTTGACCTCGCATTTCAGCTGGTGTAGTTGAGCTGGGTGATGGACAGTATTTTGCTAAATGGCCTTCTTGTTTACAAATAAAACATGTCATGGAATCTCCAGAAAAATATATCCAGTAGGACGAACCTTCATTGTGGATCTGCAGCGACTGCGGAATTTTAGATTCATTCTCAGGTTTCACAAAACCTTGGCGGCGAAAACGATAGGAGTGGCTATATTCTTCGTCACCGAGACTGGCACGTAAAAATGAGACGCGAGATACAGGTGTGATGTTATGGTTATTTAATACTGCTTCAATCTCTGCATGGGTTATAAATGGATGAACGTTCGATATGATAATCCGCTTGTTTTTTGTTATTAGATGTCTGATCGGAAGCACTTGGTTGTTTATTAGGATTTGTTTGTGGACTGAAACTAGTTCTTCGTCTTGAGTCTTGGTAGATAAATAAATACAAATTCTGTTGTTGGATATTTTGGAGATGAAACGAATGGCTTTTGGTCCAATTTTTCCTACTGCACGGGCATATTCAACAATTGGAATTCCTTCTAGTGCTTCAATAATAATTGCTTGTTCTTTGGTTAGGAATACTTCAGTTTGTGTTACTATAGCATAACTTGCCTGAGGAGATGACATTCTATATTTTATAAATAGATTTCTCTGTACTCAGAGAAATTTATTACACCTTTTTGCCGAAAAAAGGCCGGCCACGCCAGTTAAGTTTTAATGACCGAAAAATAACTTTTAAAAAACGTTTATTCTAACATACAAGATTACATCAACAGGACAAGATTATATCTGAGATTATTATATGCATTACATGGTTTTATATTAAAATAAATGAAAGATCAGCATTAAGTTGTAATATGATCCAGTGAGACGTTGTGGAGCCGTGGTCTGGCTACATGACTCCTCCCCTCTAGGTTTGAAGCACGTCCTCGTGGTTCGACTTCAGGATTGATCTAGGCAGATTTCGTTCTTCTAACGGAATTTCGATGACAGTAGCTGGCTTTGGTCGTCTTGATTTCAGGAGTTTTATTTTTCTTCTTATTAGGAAGATGATGGCACCAATGGTGATTAATATGATAAAGCTAAGGGTGATTCCAAAATGTCCTCGGTGGAACTCAATGGGAAGTATGTTGGGCTCTTGGTATTGTGGTATCATCTTAGTCGGGTCGTCTAGATGTAGTGGTTTGACATTTAGCTTATGTTTGACTTTTGATGGTTCTTGGTGATTAGGCCATTCTTGTGAAAAAGTTATATTTGAACCTGTCCATGTATGTTTCTGGAATGAATATGTGCAGTTGCTATTTCCCAAGACAGCATTACATTTTGTGATTTTGACAAATTTAAAAGATTTCGAACAATCCTCATTGATGTCTTCGGGTTGTTTTGTGCAGATGATAGTATTTCCGTTAGTTAGTTGAGTGAATAAGGAGAAATTGTTGTTGACAGTGGCGAAGTTGCATTTTGATAAATCGTCTAGGCTACACAGGTCTTCATGTGGTACTTTTTGGCAGTACCAGAGTGAAAATGTCTTTATGCAGTCCTCGCTGGTCCATTTGGTTGAGCCTTTTGAGTTGAGGGCAAACGTATGGGGTGGTAGGAGGATATTGTTACGAGTACTAGGAATAGGAATTATTTTGGACAAATGATAAAATTCATTGGCTAATATAGGTATTTTTAAAGTACAAATGAGTGTTTTTGAAGTGAACATAAGATTAACTTTAGTGATTTCTAATAAAGTTGGGATATCTGGAGCGATTTCAGTGTGAGAGTGAGTTGAGTGTAAATAATTGAAAATTTCTTTCAGTTCCTGTTGGTTTATCAATTCGACATTTAGTATGCCTTGATTGCTGAATGAAATAGTTCTCAAAAGTGTCTGAATGTAATTTCTTAAATTTCTGATCTGTTCTAGCTCTATGTGAATAATTATTTCACTATTCAACCTATCCTCTAAGTCTGATAAGTCTTTATAAACATTTTCTGCATGTGTTTGTATTTTCTGCAAATCCCTTTGCCATCTTTCTGTTATTTGACCTGCTAATGTATGTAGCTTGGAAATTTCAGTCATTAATTTCTCTTCGTTAGAGTTAATCTTCATAAAATTATTTTGAATGTCAATTAGATCGTTTTGATCTAGATTTCCTGATATGTATCTTATAGCTGAGCCTAAACCATTGAATAGACTTCTTTTTTGATTTTTGTCGGGGCGAGAATATATTCTCAGTTTGTTAATATCTTCTGATAGAAGATCAATGTCTCGTTTGTAAGTATTTACTAAGTTAAGTTTATCAGGGTTGATTTGGTTGATTATAGGTATTTGATTTAATGATAATTTAGCATATGTAGTCTCGATACTCTCTATACTTATTGTAAAATAAACCTTATGATAGTTAACCTTATATTTAGCTAAGCCTAAGTTGTCTAATATGTATCCAGGGGGATCAATTGGTGTCAGCTGAAGTGCCTGGTTGATGGTTGTCAGTGTCATTGTCAATCTAAAAAGAGTTAGTATTTTTGATCATGTGTTTACTGATTCTGTTTCCTTTTTGTGATACAAGATTTTGTTCCTTTGATTTCTTTGGATCTAGTAAAATTTTCTTGTATCTAGGTTTTATTTTATTTCTAGGTTCTGTATTTAAATAAACAATATCAGTTTTTGAGATTTTTCCTGTACGCTTTGAATTTACTTTCTCTAAATTGTTTGATTGCTTATTGAATTGTTTTTGATAAAGGTCGTTATAGAAAGGGATGATTTCTTGTTTCCTATGCTCATTATAGTCTTGAAATATTTGTTTTTCTGGATTAATTTCATGTAGATTAAGATTTTCGTAGGGACCATAAAGTAATGAAAACGGTGTAAAATTAGTTACGGAGTGAACGGATTGGTTGTAAATTAAAATTGCTGTGGTGATTAATTCCGTTGTACTTTCTTTGGATTTTTGTCTGAGAATACGTAGTTTCTCTATTAAAGTGGAATGTGCTCTTTCGATTGGTGAATTCCCAGTATGAGCTTGAGGAGTAGTATAGTGAATACGAATTTGGAACATGGACATGAATTCTTTGAAGGTTTCGCTGGAGAATTCTTTGGCATTGTCGCAAGTTATCTGTGAAGGATAATTATGATGAGAAAAGTAATGGCGTAATTTGTTCAAAATTGTTATGGAATTTGCGTCGTGAAGTTCATATGCTTGAAGGTATCTGGTAAATAAATCTATGATTGTTAAGTATCGCTTGTTTTCTACAAAAAATATGTCTATGTGGAGTATTTCAAAAGGTCTTTTGGCTATGAGTGGTCCTGAAAATGGGAATTTCCGAGGATTCCGGTCGTATTTGGAAGTTAAACATAATTCACATTTATTAATATGATTTGTGACAAGATCTTGAATTTTTGGAAAATAGTATTGAGACTGAAGTCGTTTTGTAGTTTCTGTTATTCCATTGTGAGTATGTGAGTGATAGTCTGAAATTATTCGTATCTGTTACTTTAACAATTTTTACGTTGGGTTCAAATATTTCGGAACATTTCCTATAGGCCGATTGAATGAGATCGTCTTCTTGGCAGTATATATAGTACGTTTTCGTAGGGTCTATAATTTCGTGAAACATATTACCTAGTATAGTTTCGTCAATTCCTCTTCTGAGTGTTAAAGTGTATCTATTCTTTCCAAAAGGTTTTGTAAACACAATATCGTTTTTGTCACCGTATTTCAATAAAATTTGATAATGAGCGGAATTTAAAGATTTTTCAGATATTGGAAAATTAAACGCTGGATTTTCTTGTGCTGTATGTCTAGTTTCACCTGAATTGTTACTCTTTTCGTCATCGTCTGGTTGCGCACTTGATTGATTTGAGAAAGGGTTAGCGTTCAAAATATTGTCTGCTTCACTATTTGTTATCGATAAATTGGATTCTGAGCCGAACGTTGGTAATACCGACAGAAGGTCGATATCTTTATTTTGATCACCTTTAATTAAGTCTAAATTCTTCTTTGCCGTATTCATAGGGGGCACAACTATGTCACTAATAATGTTCACTTTAGGTTCCTTTCTAGCGGATTTCATAAGAGCTAAATTTTTTCTATTGCGTCTGTTGGAGATGATTTCATCTATAGCATTTATCTCGATTCTTGAGAGAGCATCAGCTACGTAGTTCTCTTTACCTTTTTTATATTTAATTTCAAAATTAAATTCTTCAAGTTTTAGTTTCCATCGAATAAGTCGTTGATTTGGTTCTTTCAATGAATGTAACCAAACTAAGGGTTTATGGTCAGTTTCTATAAGGAATTTTCTACCAAATAGATAGGGACGGAAATGTTTACAGCTGTCGATAATTGCAAGCAGTTCTTTTTCAATAGTACCATAATTCTTTTCGGCTGAATTCAATGTTCTTGAGTAGAATGCAATTGGGTGAGAGTTTTGAGAGATAACGCTTCCTATGGCAACATTACTAGCATCTGTAGTTAGAGTGAATATTTTTGAAAAATCGGGGTATGCAAGAACAGGGGCATTACAAATAATTTGTTTACATTTTTCGAATGAATCAATATATTCTTGATCTTTAAGATTTATTTTAGTACCTTTCTTAAGATATTTATTGATCGGATGGGAAATTTTGGCAAAATCTTTTATAAACTTTCGGTAATATGAAATCATACCAAGAAATGATCTTATTTGTTTCTCAGATTTCGGAAGGGGAAACGACTGAATTGCTTCAATTTTATTTGGGTTAGGTTTAATTCCATCTGGAGTGATGATATGTCCTAGAAATGCTACCTCCTTTCTCAGGAATTCGGATTTATCTAACTGAATTTTTAAATTATAATTTTGAAGCTGTTGGAAAATTTGTTTTACATGTAATATATGTTCTTGAAGTGATCTAGAGAATATAACGATATCTTCCATATATACGAAACAGAACTTATAAAGGAATGGTCGTAGAATTGTATCCATAACCCTCTGGAATGTTGCTGGGGCGTTCTTTAGGCCGAATGGCGAACGAGTATATTCGTAGTTACCATTGTCGACAGTGAAGGCAGTCTTCTCAGCCGAATCTGGATGAATTTCTATTTGGTGGAATCCTTGGGCAAGATCTAGTGTCGAAAAGTAAACACATCTGCCAAGATTGTCAAGAATTTCGTCGATTCTGGGTAAAGGATATTTATCTTCAATGGTTTTTTCGTTTAATTTTCGATAGTCTATGACCATACGGAATTTCCTTTTTCCACTGGAGTCTAATTTTTTGGGGACAATCCAAACAGGGGAACTATAAGGAGAGATACTGGGTTTTATAATTTTATTATCTAGAAGTTTTTGGATCTGATTTTGTATCTCTTCTTTAAGATGGTATGGATATCTATATGACTTTTGATAAATAGGCTCTTCATCAGCAGTTCTAATGTTATGTTTGACAGCATGAGTGAAAGAAAGATCAGAGTTTTCGTTATAGAAGATGCTTTTGTATGCTTTGCAAGTTGAAATGATGAGGCTTTTCTCCTCGGGGTTCAGATGTTCTGTTCGAATAAGTTTAGTAATGTCTATATCATTGTAAATGTCATAATTTGGACCAGATTGTTTGAATGTTGATAGGGGTTGGACTGGAATTGGTTCATGAAAGTTTATGGCAATTTGTGAAAATTGTAGATCTTGTTCAATTGGAATTTGTACGTATCCGTCTGAAGCTGAAGTGATGCACTCAGGGATAGAAATATTGTTTAAAGAAATTTCTGGTAAAACTACAGGGCCGTTGTCAAGTGTTACAGGAATTTTCAATATAGGCTTATCAAGTTGTTCTGTGTATGGTTCAAATAAACCAGGATTTATCTCAAAATGAAATGGTATTTTAATATTTGCAATTTTTAATATATGATTCTTATAAGAATATCAAAATCTTGACTACCAATAAGAGCATCGAATCTTTCGTGCCATGGGACTATAAACATGTCGAAAATATGTTCTATTCCAAAATCGTTTAATAGAGGATATTGACAACTCAATGAGCCATTATAAGTGGTTTTAATTGATTTCACGGAAAATTTTGACTTGTAAATGTAATTGGAGAATAGTCGAAAGGCTGGTTCTGGATTGATTATCGGATTGGTTGCTCCTGGGTCAATTAATATCTTAAGATCTAATCCGGGAAGGTAAATGAAAGGTAGTTTTGGTGATGAGTTTATATTGTTGATATCTATTCCGAGGCTATTAATTAAAATTTTTTCAGTTTCCTCATTTTCTTCGATATTTAGATTTTGGAACTGATCGTCTGTATTATCTATGTATGTCTGTTCGTTATAAGTGTATTCGTCTTGATAAGTACCGTAATCTTGATTTTCATCTTCGTTATAGTCTTGTTCGACGTTGAATAGTTCTTCTACCATTACTCTAGGGGGGCCGGTTTGTTTAAAATGGTTCTGTGGTCTGTTTTGGGGCCTAAAAGTATGAGCTGTTGATATGCTCATCGGTGTGGGTTTGTAATTGTCATGTGGTTTCTGTTGTCTTTTGAAAACTTGTGAGTTAGAAGGGAATTGTTTGGGTGGGATGGGTTGATTTTCATTTGGAAATTTCGGAAGTATTTGTGGTCTAAATGGCTGATATTGAAAGGACTGATTTGGCAATTGAGGTTGGAATTGTTGGGGTTGAAATGGTTGACTAGGCATATGTGGCCTGAATTGTTGATATTGAACGGGAAAATGTGAATTTTGAGATCTGAATTGTTGGAAGTGGAGGGGTTGTTTATTCTGATAATTTGACGATTGAGATTTCTGGGGTGGGCGTATTTTTGTTGACTTCTGAGCTCTAAGGAAGGTTGCAAATTCTATCTGGGACCTTTCGTTATCTAGTTTCTTACACTCAAACAAGGCATGTTCAAGGCTTGGAATTGAAATGTGAAGAAGATGATTTCGGTAGGGTTCTAATAGACCTGCTTTAAATATTGCAAGGGCTTGTTCAGTGTACATATTTTCTTTGGACTTACGAACACTTTCATCATTTGTATTGATTGCTAAATGTTCCTTAAGAATTTGTAATTTGGAAATAACTTCTTCATAGAATTCTGAAAAGGTTTGTGGATAGATTTGAATTGTGATATTAAGATCGTGAGCTAGTAGCTCTTCGGACCTAGGATCTCCGAATCGTTCAGTAAGGGCTTTCTTCAGGCTAAGCCAAGTTTCGAAGGATTGGTTAATAATGACATCTCTAGCTGGACCAGAAAGTTTTGCTTTAATTTGTTCTAAGACTAGAGTGTTGAATAGATGATTGTCTTTTGTTTCTAGAAGCGTTATATATTTCTCGGACTGCCTAATAAAATATGCGAGGTCTTTCGAACCACCGGAATATTTGGGCAGGAGGTTGTTTGCCATTGTTATCTCAAGTTGGGTAATAGGGATAGGATTAGCCATGTTGTTTATTGTTTCGTCCGATTGAGAGATATCTAAATGTTCGAGAAATTTAAGTAAACTGTCTGTACGAATAGGTGATCTAGATCGACTACGATTATTGCTCATAAACATACTCAACTAACAAAAAAAAAATATATAAAAAAAATACGAGAAATTAATCACTTCAATTTCTAAAAATATGATTTATGAAAAAACATTGCAGAGAATGGGTTGTACATGCAAAAAAAAAAAATCGACTACTGGTATTTATTTTAAGTAAATCAATTAAAGTCAATCTTATTTTATAAAGAATATATTCACTGAAGGAACTATATTTCTTTACTAAATTCCACAGATGAGAATCAGCCAATAAATTAAATTAAAGGAAAATGACTTACAGGATAATGCACAAAAGGATCATTTGTAAGGTTCTTCCTTGTCTCTGGATTCACTGAAGGAACTGGAGCCTGTTTGACGACCTGGATTCCACTGAAGGGATCTGATGAGGGCCGGAGATATTTCTTCTTTGATGCACCTCGTAGTTGAACACAGTCACTAATGTCTTATCAAAAATTGTTCTAGATATCGTCTTAATTTCTTGATAGAAAATAGTAAAACGTCTACCGCACTGAAGGGGTAATTAATCGATTCACCGACGATATACTGTTCGCAGCGCCAGTTAAGTTTTAATGACCGAAAAATAACTTTTTAAAAACGTTTATTCTAACATACAAGATTACATCAACAGGACAAGATTATATCTGAGATTATTATATGCATTACATGGTTTTATATTAAAATAAATGAAAGATCAGCATTAAGTTGTAATATGATCCAGTGAGACGTTGTGGAGCCGTGGTCTGGCTACATGACTCGCCTAAAACTGCACAATACCGCACTGCTTTTTTCTGTGTTCAATACAATGTCCATATTATTTTCACAATCTAAATTATACGAATAGGCACTCGTAGACCTCTTGCACACAAAACCGTACACTTCGACAGACAGCAGTCGAATCCCGCCAGTCTTGTTGTTGGAAGCCTTTGATGATTATTTTTATACCGGTGTTGTGATATAAATTGTTTCCTGTGGTAAAATAAAATTCGTGGAAGATGCCATTGATTAGACCTTATGTTTCATATAATATACCATGGATAAGCACCAAACACGACGAAAATTAATTATTCTTTTTGGTGTTAATGTTATTTTTAGATATATTTCTTATAAAAATTTTATTGTGATCGTTCGCACTTTTGAATTTCCAAAAAAATTAAACAGCATGTTGTTATGTCTATAAGTAAGCAAACTTTTTGTTTATATATATATATATATAGGGTGTCCCACGGTCATGGCCTATTAGAAGTTTCTGGAGAATGATAAAAGCTATCGATTTGAAACTTTTATGGTGTCTATTAGAGAGTTTAAACTATCTTTGGAAAATATTTTCATAAAAAAATCACTTCCGGTTTTGCCGGAAGTAATAACAACTTTGTTATTTCAAATAGGATACCCCATCTGTCGATACGTTTTTGAAATCTACACAAAATTTTGAGTAAAATGGATATACCTTTCCCTATAGTTAAAGTTAATAGTTTTAGAGTTATTTAATTTTTTTTGGTAAAAATCGACAAATGCGGGTTGATCGAAAATAGGTCATAACTTTTTTGTTATTTGCTTGGAGTTAGAAGTTTTGGAATCTCTGCACATTATTTTGAAGACTTTATTATAATTTTTCTTAATTTCCTAAGAAATTATTAGAGAAAAATCGATATGAAGATGACTTAATTTCAAACGTTAATAACATTCTTATTTCAAATAGAACACCCAGTATTTTTTTGCACCAGCATATGCAAAATTAAAATACCTGTCTATTGATATAACCACTTCCATATCTAAAGCTGACAGATTAAAAGTTATTAAACAATTTCCGATTTTTCAACAATTATTTTGTATTACCTTATCTTTGGAACGCATCAAAACGGTATCCATAGTTACCACTCATTTATGTCAGTGTCAAAGTGCAAAATATAAATTGTCTCTTTCACAGTTTTTTTATTGAAATTTATTACAATCATGAATCGAGAATACACACATGTCGATCTGCTCACCCTTTTAGCAATATTTGGAGAGTGCAATAGGTTTGTCGCGAGAACATGCAGGGAATTTAACGCCCGAAATTCGAATTTGTCTCCGATGACTGCAAATAAATTTTGCCGCATTCAACATAATTTTGTTTAATATTGCCAACAAAATACTCCAAGAAATCGTATTCCTCCAATTTCCGCTGATGAAGCAATGCAATTACAGCTGATATCTTAAAAGTTATCGAACAATTTCAGATTTTTTCAATAATTATTTTATATTAATTTAACTTTGGAACGCTTCAGTATGTAATAAAAAACGAAACAAAACAAAACAATAAGAAATTTAATAATCTACACAAAAATTGTTAAACAATAACTTATTGATAAAAAACAAAACAATACTTTAAATATAATTTAGTGTTCAAAGTGCCCCCCTTTTACTTCTAAACATTCTTGATTCCACACTAGATGTTGCTTTTCTTATTTCTGCAGGGTCTACATCTGCTAAAACGTTTTGTACACGATTTCTTAGGTCTTCTATCGTTTGCACTGGAGGACGGTTAGTGTAAACTTTTCCCTTATGACCCCCCCACAAATAAAAATCTAGGGGCGTTAGATCTGAAGACTTTGGTGCCCAATTCCAGGGACCCAAGCGCCGAAACCACCAGTTCTCAAACATTTCATAAAGTTCTTCGGTAACTTCATGGCTGCAATGAGCTGGTGCTCCGTCAAGCTGATACCAGCAGCTTATGGCCTTCGTTAATTTGGCAAGTCATCTACAAAGTCTGTAATGATGGTACGCAATATTTCAAGTTATTTTTCGCTGTCCAGCACTTCGTCGTAAATATAAAACTTTAAGCGTGTTGTCTTTCATAAGAGCAAAAACGTTGAAGCTGAATTTAACTTGAAACTTTTTTTTGAGTTTAAGATTCCTTCTCGCGAAAATTTGGCTTCATCAGTCCACTTTGTTGGCCATGTTGAACAAAATTATCTGAAATCCGGCAAAATTTCTTTGCTGTCATCGGTGGCAAATTCGGATTTCGGGCGTTAAAAGCCCTGCATGTTCTCGCAATCTCGCAACAATCCTATTACACTCTCCATAAATCGCAAAAAGGTTGAGCAGATCGGCATTTGTGTATTCTCGATTCATGATTGTGATAAATTTCAATAAAAAAAACTATGAAAGAGACAATTTCTAATTTTACACTTTGACACTGACATAAATGAGTGGTAACTATGGTTACATTATTGATGCGTTCCAAAGTTAAGGTAATACAAAATAATTGTTGAAAAAATCGGAAATTGTTTAATAACTTTTAATCTATCAGCTTTAGATATGGAAGTGGTTACATCAATAGAAAGGTATTTTAATTTTGTATATGCTAGTGCAAAAAAATACAGGGTATTCTATTTGAAATAAGAAAGTTATTAACGTTTGAAATTAAGTCATCTTCATATCGATTTTCCTCTAATAATTTCTTAGGAAATTAAGAAAAATCATAATAAAGTCTTCAAAATAATGTGCAGAGATTCCAAAACTTCTAACTCCACGTTTGTCAAGCAAATAACAAAAAAGTTATGACCTATTTTCGATCAACCCGCATTTGTCGATTTTGACCGAAAAAAATTAAATAACTCTAAAACTATTAACTTTAAGTATAGGGAAAGGTATATCCATTTTACTCAAAATTTTGTGTAGATTTCAAAAATGTATCGACATATGGGGTATCCTATTTGAAATAACAAAGTTGTTATTACTTATTACTACGGCAAAACCGGAAGTGATTTTTTTATGAAAATATTTTCCAAAGATAGTTTAAACTCTCTCATAGACACCATAAAAGTTTCAAATCGATAGCTTTTGTCATTCTCCAGAATCTTCTAATAGGCCATGACCGTGGGACACCCTGTATATATATAGATATAGATATATATTATATATATATATATATATATATATATATATACAGGGTGGGGCACCGTATACGACACGGTCTCTCAAGGGGAATCCATACAATATAATGTTTTTGTGATAAACGAAATAGATGCAGAATTTTTCTGGCCACAATCTAAAATTATTTTTATACATACAGGGTGATTCAAAAAAAAGATACATATCAAAGTTATGTTTTTTTAAATTGAATGTCCTATATTTTTTATTATTTTCGGATATAAGAGTCAAAATAAAAGTGAGTTTCTTCAGTATTCCCTATACCTATCTCTTTCCATTTTGAAAATATCCAAAGATTTGTTGAAATGTAAGGTATGAACTATTTTTCTATAATTTCCAAAGTTGCTCATTTTGAACTTGAGCTAAAGGTTTTATCATATTGATAAAGGTCAAGGTTATAGCCTGTATCATATTTCAATATCAAAAATCATACAGGGTGTTGGAAAAATATGGTTGTAAAATTTCAATATAAGATATTGAAAAACTTCGTTATCTTAAATGGAACACCCTCTATATTATTACATATTTTAATGCAGAATTGAATCCTCTTTCGAATTGTATAAGGGTTCCCTATAACTAAACTCAAGGCATTTCTTGAATTTTGCTTCTTTATCACAGTAGGAACATTACCCAATTAATCTGGACAGCTTTGAGGCTGTTACCATGGAAATGTTTTATAACTGACAGTTTTGAAGCGTTTAATTTATAAATACAATTTAAATCAGTGTACTATTCAAATAAAGCAAAATGAAGACTTATCCTATCGAAGAGAGAATAAATATGCTTCTAATAATTGGTGAGTGTCATGAAAATTGCCTATTGGCTTCAAGAGTATATGCTGAAAGATATCCAACCGTATCACATCCAAATAGAGCTGTGTTTGAACGGTTACTGAGAGAATTTCGGAATTCTGGTACTGTATCCTACAAACAAAAAACTACGCTAAAACCTATTGTAGATGATGAAGAAAATGAGTTTGTGGTCATAGGATCTGTTATAGAACACCCTCATACCAGTCAACGCAAAATAGAAAGAGAAACAGGTATTAGTAGGAGAAGCATTTCAAGAATATTGAAAAAATATCGGTTTCATCCTTACCATATTCAGATACACCAAGAACTTTATGAAATGGATTTTAATCACAGACTTGAATTTTGTGTTTGGACTCTAGACAGATTAGGCGATAATGAACTCTTTCTAGATTCAATTCTGTTTTCTGATGAATCCACTTTCCATAATAACGGCCTGGTGAACAGACATAATTTCCATTATTATAGTGATGAGAATCCTCGAATTTTTCGAAATACTAATTACCAACATAGATGGTCAGTTAATGTATGGGGGGGTGTTCTAGGGTCCCAATTAATAGGTCCTTACTTTTTTGATGGCATTTTAAATGGACAAAAATTTCTAAGATTCTTACGTGATAAACTACCCGAACTTTTAGAAAATGTGCATTTGAATATCAGACAGCAGATGTGGCTGCAGTTGGATGGTGCTCCAGCCCATTTTCAAAGGAATGTTAGAGAATTTCTTGATAGGCGTTTCCCAAACAGATGGATAGGAAGAAGCGGCTCGCAAAATTGGCCACCAAGATCTCCAGATCTAACATGTGTGGACTTTTTTTTATGGGGATACATTAAAAACATTGTATATGACACCCAGCCCACAACAGCTGAAAATATGAAAGAGAGAATAAGAGCCGCTTTTCGATCCGTGACACCACAGATGTTGAGGAAAGTTAAAAGATCTTTTGAAGAGAGAGTTCAATTATGTATTCAAGAAAATGGACGACATTTTGAACATTTACTCTAGTGTTTCTTATTTTATTATATTTTTATACTGTTATTATTTTTATATCATTCAATAAATGTCTTGTTCTTAATACTTTTATACCGCTACGCCTAGTAGCTGTGTAAGGGAAGTATTGTATTCGTGTAAAATTTTCGGTACTCTGTTTCTACGTTCCAGGGCTTTTTGAGTCCAACAAACATATGTTTTGCTATTGGTCTGTCTGTCTGTATGTTTCTCATATTCGTCAGTATTTGTTTGAGAGAGGTAGAAAAGAAGTGTGAGTGGACTTACCACATTTTTCCTTGGGCTTTCATAATAATACGTTATCAATAAATACTTATAGGTATTTCTTTACGTTTCACAGTATCTATGTAAATGTAAAACGCTGATATTCCAAAAAAAAATATATTAATGGAGTAGTTGTCTTTTAAGGGTAAAACCGACAGCAATAGAATAGTATAGTATCATTACCCGTCAGTTAATTATTTCATATGAGTTTTGAAATTCTAGGAGATTGGATAATAATCGTGAATCAATTAGTACTGTAATAATAATAATGGAATTTAACTATAATAATGATTATTTTAAAACGTCATCCCAATCATAATGGCATTGGGAATATAAGACAGAATTATTAGAGAAGTGCGAAATTGAAGAAATTCGTTGAGTTTAGTTATAGGGAACCCTTATACAATTCGAAAGAGGATTCAATTCTGCATTAAAATATGTAATAATATAGAGGGTGTTCCATTTAAGATAACGAAGTTTTTCAATATCTTATATTGAAATTTTACAACCATATTTTTCCAACACCCTGTATGATTTTTGACATTAAAATATGATACAGGCTATAACCTTGACCTTTATCAATATGATAAAACCTTTAGCTCAAGTTCAAAATGAGCAACTTTGGAAATTATAGAAAAATAGTTCATACCTTACATTTCAACAAATCTTTGGATATTTTCAAAATGGAAAGAGATAGGTATAGGGAATACTGAAGAAACTCACTTTTATTTTGACTCTTATATCCGAAAATAATAAAAAATATAGGACATTCAATTTAAAAAAACATAACTTTGATATGTATCTTTTTTTTGAATCACCCTGTATGTATAAAAATAATTTTAGATTGTGGCCAGAAAAATTCTGCATCTATTTCGTTTATCATAAAAACATTATATTGTATGGATTCCCCTTGAGAGACCGTGTCGTATACGGTGCCCCACCCTGTATATATATATATATATATATATATATATATATATATATGTATATATATATGTATATATATATATATATATATATATATATATATATATGTATATATATATGTATATATATATATATATATATATATATATATATATATATATATATATATAAATAGGATGAAGCTCTACACCTTTATGCTTTTATTTAGTCGGACACATCCTATTTATATATTTTATATTTCATTCATTAATGAACTAATAGATTTCTTTAATTATTATATACTTACGTTAAACGTAATTTTGCTCTCAATACCTAGGTGGCGCGAATTGTGTCCCACTGGTAGATAATGTCTCAAAGTTTTTGACTACTTCCAGTTGCTTTTGTATAGTTGGATACGGCTTCCACTTATGTGGCGCTGATGAAAGCTAACAAGCTTGAAATCACGTGATCCGCTTCTAGTGGGTGGTCCAACTAAATAAAAGCATAAAGGTGTAGAGCTTCATCCTATTTATATATTTTATATCTCATTCATTAATGAACTAATAGATTTCTTTAATTATATATATATATATGAGATATTACGAAATTTGTTAACAGGGTTGAGGTCGCAGTTTTGAAAGTATAAAGTTCAAATAATTTGGTACAAGAATCAATCTCTTAAATATGTCGGCCCAGTTCGTTATTGGCCATTATAGAGTAAGTAGTTTCAAAATGGCGACCGTTAAAACATTTATAAAAAACAACATGCTGTTAATTTTTTTTCGAAATTTAAAAGTATGAACGATCGCAATAGGTACATTTTTAAAAGAAATTTACCTAATATTAATAAAGAAATAATCTATGGTTGATCAAATTTTGAGAAATTTACCTTTCCGCTAGCTACAGGCGGTCGGGATTTTTTAATGTTTTATTTTATAGAGTTATTATCCTCACCAAGACAAAAGTAGTTATTATTTGATTGAAAATTTCTTATCAATTTTAAGTACTTTAGTTCAACTCTATCTAAATTGACTTGAGAAAATTTAAATATTAGCTGATATTAATATTAAATATATTAGAAATATTTTTATTTTCTAAACCAATATAACAAAATAATTTATTTTTTAATAAACTGGCTTAAACCCCATAAAAACTTTCGGTTTCGGTAGTAAAACGATCCAGTAAGGGATTTATATATATATATATATGTTATATCAACCAATATTGCTGACTCTGCTAAACCCATGAACTCGACTTCACAACAGTATGATGACAATGCTGTACCAGGAATATCATATTTCAACATATCGTACTTCAACTGATAACATATCCAGAAACTCTTCTGATTACACCGTCCCGAGTATGCTGACTATGGAATCCGTGAATATGACGCAATTAGTGGCATTTTCCCATGAGAACATTATATTGCATATTGTACATTTTTTTACTATAAATAAGGAACACTTTATAATTTTAATCATTCTGAAATGTAAATCTAAAGTAAGACGAATCAGATGTCAGTTTTTATAATCATCCTAACCTTACAGTTAATTTCACTTGTATAATAATTATAATTTAATTCTTATTATTAAATCATTAATAATAAGTGGTGTCAGAAGTAAATAAATAAAATAATTGTTTTTAAAAAGCCAATTAGATAAAACGAAATCTAAAAATTGGTGTCAGAAGTGGGATCTCATCTACACATCTTTATGATTTCATATAAATCAAAAAATAATATTTAAAGGTATGTAGGTATTTACTTTCCCTTTCTATTTCAAAATCTTCCAAAACGGGAAATTTCTTTAAGTTTGACAACACTGTTCTTAAAAAAAGTACATGAACGAATATAGACTTTCGCGCAAGCGTATATCATCCTAAACCCTATTACTGTTTCTCTTTCTTCGTGAGGGACTTCTCATTCTATTAGCCTTCTAGGAGTATTAATTCTATGATCTTATTCTTCTCTTCATCTGCACTATTTTATGTCCTATGTTGTGCTCTCAAAAGTCATCGAATTATTCCATATTGACTTTTGAGAGCTTGAGTAGGGAAAAGCACATAATTCTATATCTATAATTTTTTTGTGAAGCTCAAGATGGGGATTGCGAGTTTAGTACGCATGCGCGGAAGGAGAATTAAGGAAGGCGGCTTGGCGCCACATATGTATACCATGGTATCCATGGTAACAAAATAAGGACATGTCCCTTCTCTTACCAAAAAAGTTCATGACGCATGAGCATATCGCCAGCTATCCCCAGGACTTTGGCTTCATTTTTGCCTAATTTTTTCCACAATTCTACCGGTATAGAAGTTTAAGTATATGGGGAAAAGTCGTGTGTACACGACAGGAGATGCTGCTCTGTATAGCCGCCGTGAAACGAAAGTGAAACCAGTTTTTCCTTCACCTTGGTTTTAACGGCACAGTATAAGTATAGTTCTTTATACTGTGTTTACAGCTTATTTTGATTTTCATTTTTTGTGCTAATTTTTAATGAAAACGACGATTTTTTTATCTTATCTTGGATACAAGAGTCGCTGTCGAAAAAAGGTATTATATGGTGTTACGTCCATTGATTTAGTGCTCATTTGGCTTCACTTGCTTTCCAAATGCGATGTCTCCTTGGTAATTCCATGCTCTAAGGTTACCATTCTCTTAGAAATTGGTTCCCTGCTTGGAGCGATGCCTATGAGACATGAAGGAAGAGTTTTTCCTTAGAGCATGGAATTACCGAGGAGACATCGCATTCGGAGAGCAAGTGAAGCAAAGTGAGAATTAAATCAATGGCTCCCAAAGGACGGTATGCTTGCTAGTTGCGTTTCATCGGGTAGAGCTTAGACAACGCAAAATATGTATAAATAAATTGACGATTGTAATTCAAGAAAATTTATGAAATTTGGTAGGTATTAGGTATACCGGATATAGGTTGGTATGGATCTAAGAAGCTCTGTAGACAGGAGATTCAACTGTCGATACAAAATCATGTGACGCTCTGACTCCGCAAACGACGGCAGGGTCGTGGCCTATTAAAATCGGGTCTGCGCGCTACGTTAGTGCGCACGTGTCATTAGCCTTTGATGTATTTTTAAATTCAAATTCATGTCAAGGAAAATCTTATTGTTTGACGTTCCGGTGTTTATTAGTTTTCAACTTTATATTATGACTCACGTTTGTTGCATTGAATAATGTTCTTGCAAGTCGGAGAAATATAACAGTAGAACTAATGGCATTTTGTTTAAGAAAATCTTCTTCATATCAGTATTTTTGTTTATTGTAATGAATAGTTAATAGTTACCTTCAGAATTCTCAAAAACATCTTACGTGGTTTGATGCTGCGATCATCATTTCAAATATGTCAAAAAAGGTAGAGCATGAAAAAAATATTTATTTGAGATCTGCATTGAGCGAGAACGACAATACGAGCTTAGAACCTGTTATGAAATGCACAATAAATACATTTGGATCGTTTTAGGTAAATTTCTTATAGAAATGTACCTATTGCGATCGTTCTCACTTTTGAATTTCGAAAAAATTTCAACGGTATGTTGTTATATGTCTATAAGTTAGTCCAAAAAAACATTTGGTTCAAAAGTTTATATATATATACATATATATGGGATATTACGAAATTTGCTAACACGATAAAGGTCGCAGTTTTGGAGGTATCAAGTTCAAATTTGCTACAAAAATCAATCTCTTAAATACCTCGGTCGAGTTCGTTATTGGGCAATATCGGGTAAGTAGTTTCAAAATGGCGACCGTTCAAACATTAAAAAAATTCACAAAAAAGAGCCGTAGTGTAAATACCATCAAAAATAATTTTGGGTTATAGATATAATCAGTACCTACAACTTTTGTCCGAAGCAATTTTTCATAAAATGCATAGAAAAAAATAAGAATTAATAAATAAAAATTAAGAAATACCGATAAAATATGAACACTCAATATAAATTTGATATAATATTACATTTTCTGGAGATCTTAATATAGACCCTGATTAAAAAAATATATAGTATATTTATTGATAAGAAATAGGCGAAAAAAAAAATTCAGCCTTGAAGTGGAACGCGAACCCTGTTTGCTTTATATTCAACAGCCAAAACAAAAACCTCTATCCACAAGGCTATGATACATACAGTAATTTATATGTAATGACTTGTAGGTAGGTATACCAATGAAAAGTTTGTTCAAATTTCAATTCAATGAATTTTAAGAAATTTACCTTTCCGCTGGCTACAAGGCCGTCGGGATTTTTTAAATTCGGAATCCCATAAAGACAAGAAACACTACTTAAATATTACTAACAATTCAATACCCTATACAACGATTTTACTTTTATGAGAATAGATAATTAAAGCAGATCTTATCACTATAACAATTTCAGTCTTATGCGTTATGCTATCCAAACGATTTTCATACCTATGGAGGTCATTTGCTATCTGTTCATATTTCGCATAATCGCCACTCTACCACATTTCAAGTCACTCCATAGACAAAAAAGTCGCCCACTTTTCAATGATAATTTTAATTTTTTTTTCTGGAGCCCGTTTTATATTGCAGTTCAGCGCGCCTTGTTTCATGTTAACTCAAGCATCAAGTTTCAAATATAGCATGCTTTACAAGCAATCATCAATAGACAATGAGGAATGTAATTGTCTAAAAGCTTATGTTGATCTTCACGCATTCTAAAAGCTCAGTTATCTAACCTTATTTGAATTTCATTATTTCACTTCACAGAGAGAGGAGACAGAGAACATAGATAAAATATATAGATACGGAGACAGAGAAGACACATGGAGGTGCGCACTTTCGTTATGCGCAGACCCGATTTTTAGGCCACGGCCCTGCCGTCGTTCACAGCGTCAACCCTTCCACAGGTGTTATATCTCCTGTTTAAATAGCTTCTTATGTGGATCTTATTGTAATGATATAAAATAGCACATGCTGGGTACCTATTCATGTGGTACCCTGGGAGCAGGCGGTGGCAACTCTTATGGGAAATTTTTGACCGTATGTTGCCAAAGTTCCCATTCACGGCGCTTGTATCGTGCACCAAAATGTGGCGGGAACTGCAGAATTTGAATGAAAATGTCATATTTAAAATGGCTGCATCCGGCTCCGGCAATCCCATCGGCTAACCCAGAGAATACCTACCTCCAAGAGAATGGTAACTCCCATGTTAATTTCGTTGACTACGTTTTGACCTTGAAGTACAACTAGCGCTGAAGATGTTTACTCGCAAACTAACTTGCTTATGGCGGCAGATTCAAAGTTTAGTAAAAGTATTATCGTAGCTTATACAATAGAGAAAGGAATAAAAATCTTCAGAAATTGTTGAAGGAAATTTTTTGAAAATAACTTTCGAAATTATCTCATTTTACTTTTCATGATAGTCATCAGAAATGTAATATGAATGCTGAAATCACTCCAAAGATTTCTGAAGATTTTTATTCCTTCCTCAATAGTTCTGATCTATGAGAGGTAAATAAGAATATAAAAACTATAAATATTTTAGTTCATTTTTTATTATTGCAAAATTATAACATAGAAAAAATAAATAAGCAAATCAAAAATCCACTGAATAACTTCTTAAATATGGTTATTTCTAAGTAAACACATTACTATATTAATTTATAAAAGTAACTAGTGCATTGTCTAAATAACTATTTCAAACAAACAATAATTAGGGCAAATTTTGATTAGCTAAAATCTGATTACTCATCACAAAAGTATATTGACGAAAATATCGACATAGGTATAGAAGTTAGATAGAAAATACTTGATATATATAGATTTTGTGTAGAACAAGTAAACTATTTTATGAGTAGACAGTGCATTAGTCATCTGCATATGTTAATGTATAATCCAAAATATTGTAACGTGGATAGGTATTCATGTACTTACGGTTAATATTCGTTTATTCGTTATTTATGCTACTACGTTGCTTACAGTAGTTATTGCATGTATATTTCCTTATGTAGTTCTAGAATTATAGAAGATTTATTCTGGATCCTTCCAGAAACTACATGTGAGGTACAATTTGTCATACTATTGTCAGTTTGACAAGGATCTAGAACATTAATTATGTGCATCTAGATAATCATAGAACATTCTCGATGAATGTCATGTCATGATTCAGGTATATAAAGCCGTGTCGATCACGGGACAGAGTCAGTCTTATGAAGGCAGTGAGTCTTATAAAGTCAGTTGATAACAGTCAGTCTGTGGAATCAGAGGTTAATAGTAGTTCTGTCGGTGAAGACAGTGACAGTATAGATTGTCAAGGTGACAAGTGGTGACAGTTGTACCATAATAGAAGTTCGTGTACTGAGTGTTTGGAAATAAACCATTAGAAGCAGTCTGCGAATTTTGAGTATTACGCAAGTGAACTCACCCCACAACGTTTAGCACAGGGTTAAACGTTACAATATATAAAATACACCAGTTCACTAACACTAATTACACACACAATCCACAAACGAATAACACGTGTTTCATTGTCGCTTCAGCCTTCTTCTTCAGTTGTTTCTCATTTAGACATAAAAATAAAAAGAAACAAAGATCAGTAAAATATATAAAATACAAGCCAGCAATCATAAATGAAAACATACAATAAATATTCGAATGTACTCACAAAAGCATATAGGTATTGACACATTCAACATACTCTCTCAATACACCACAAGGAACTGGATACTTCAAGGCCCTCGAGGTACTTCATTTTCGGTTCGTCCTCTTTCTCAGTTGTTCCTCATTTGGACATGAAATTAAAAAGAAACAAAAATCAGTAATGTATAATAGCAAAGCAAGTAAACCTAAATTAGAACATCTTATAAATAAATATTCAACTATACTCACAGAAGATATATACTGACACATTCAATGTGTTATATCATTACCGATAGTAACCGGCATGTAGAAACTGAAGCACTTCAAAGGTATTGCACTTCCGTTTCGTCCTTCCGTTGCTAAGCAAACATCCAATTCATTCTAGTGCACTAGCATTCACTGCAATGTAAAAACATCATTACAAATCTGAGATTTGATATAAGCATGCTAAATTTAAAAGGAGACTAATAATCAAATTATTAAGGTTGCCAATCGAATTTTAGTGCAAAAAATTATAGATGTTAAATGAAGCAATCCTTATAATAATAATAATAATAATAATAATCTTTATTTAACTACGTTTTGTGAAATTACAATTGCAGCGAGTCAACAGATTAAAATAACTAATAGATTATACAATTCAAATTGAATACTAGAATGGTGTGTAGACTACTTATAAACTAACAAACTAGGACTTACAGTTTCTAAGTACTCGGAACGTGAATAAAAGGCATATTTAAGCAATAATTTCTTACAAACATTTTTAAAATTTTTTAGTTTAAGGTCTTTAACAGCCTGAGGAAGAACATTAAACAGCTCGATATCCTGTGAGTTTTTTGAGCACACTTTATATTTAAACTTTTTTCTTCTAATTAGGTTTGCCGATCTGGTGCCATACCGATGGTAGTCTGAGTTTAGCTTTAGACTTTTTTTACTTCCATGAATTTCTATCAGTTGATGCCAAATATACATGGCTGGAACTGTTAGAATTTTAAAATTGATAAAATAAGGCCTGCAATGATCGCGATGACCAATCCCGGCGATTGTTCGAACAGCTTTTTTCTGCAATCGAAAAATTGTAATGGCGTTGGAACAGTTTCCCCAGAGAACAATACCATAGGATAGATGTGCGTGAAACAAGGAGTGATAGGCATTAAGTACTGATGTATGGTGTAATAAGGGTTTTAATCGCCTTATGAGGAAAAGTGAAGAAGATAACTTATTTTTTAGCATCTCAATATGTGGAGTCCAGCTGAGATTTTTATCTAGTATTAGACCTAGAACTTTAGCGCTCTTTCCTTCTATAATTTTCCTATCAGTTGAAAACAACAATTTCTGTGTTTTGTCTGCATTCAGCTTTAAACAGTTTTGGGAGAACCAGAGCTCCATCCTTTGAGCCATCAGATTACAAGTATTTCTAAGACCATCAATATCCTGATCACTACAAAGAATGGACGTATCATCTGCAAAACAGACACACTGACCTGGCGACAAAAATGAAAACAGATCATTAATATAAATTATAAATAGTAGTGGTCCTAAGACGGAGCCTTGAGGAACGCCACTTTCTAATACATGAAAAACAGAGCTTTTTCCGTTCATCGAGACACACTGCTCCCTAAGAGATAAGTAAGACTTGATTAATTGTAATGTGTTACCCCGCACACCATAACGATACAGCTTCTCTAAAAGAACTTTATGTGAAATACAGTCGAAGGCTTTACTCAAGTCACATAACATCAGGCCAACATATTTCCTTTCTCAAGGCCGTCGACTATATTCTGTACAATAGAAACTAGCGCTTGAATTGTGGATCGTCCCTCTCGAAAGCCAAACTGAGAGTCGCTTAAGAGATTATTTGAATCAAAATAGCAGCATAGTTTGTCTTTAATTATAACTTCAAATACTTTACCAAAAATAGGAACCATAGATATAGGCCGGTAGTTTTCGACTAAGTCCCTATCTCCTTTTTTAAAGCTTGGCACCACTTTAGATACTTTGAATGAATGTGGAAAAATGCCCTTCTCATAAAAATTATTGAAAAGATATGTTAACGGCTTAACCATAGCATCTGTTACGTGTTTTAAGAGTTTACTATTTACATTATATACATCCTCTGCAGCTGATTTTTTAAGAGCGTCCATAGCCTTCCTAACGTCTAATTCATGAATAGGCAAAACGGCGAACGATTTGGAAACCATCGGAATGTTTCGCACAAGATCATTTTGCAGGTCAGAATTTATCGATATATGTTTAAGAAATTCCGAAGCAATCGATACGAAATAGTTGTTGAAATCGTCTGGTGTTAACTCAGGGGACGTACTAGTCGCATGGGATTTATTACGCTCGAAATTTATTAACTTCCAGACACTTTTAGATCTGTTAGTAGCATTTTCTATACAGTTACCAAATGCCTCTCTTTTTGCCTGTGCTACTGAATTTCTATAATCCTTGTGTAACCATTTGTAGAGCGCCTTATAGTTGGTTGTTCCTGTTGCATCTCTTAAAATCCTTATCGAGAAGAGAGTTTCTCTTTTTTCTCTAAGTTTTTCGTTCCAAAAACTCACTGGAGGTCGATCGGATCTAACAGTTTTTAATGGGAATCGTCTTTGAATGAGATATTTAAAGTTAGTGGTGAGAAAAGTGCCCATCTGATCGACGTCATTACAATCATAGAAGTCTGACCAATTCAGAGACAGCAGATCACTTTTAAATTGTCTAATAGACTTATCCGTCATTCTTCTAACTTTAAAATCCTCATTTCTAATACAAATATTGAAATTTATTGATATAGATTGTCCGAAATGGTCCGACAGTCAGGGGTCATGAACATCAGCGGAAAAATAAGTGTCAGAAATATTTGTGATGATGTTGTCTATGCAAGTAGAAGCTTTTGCAGAAACTCTAGTAAACTTGGAGATAGTGGTATTCATACCAAAGCTGTTTAATAAGGATTGTAAGTCCGAGAGACTAGGTGTGTTTCTTAGGAAATTAATATTGAAATCACCAAGAATAATAATTTTTTCGTATATATCATGGAAATTGTGCAGCAAATCATCAAGCAAGCGCAAAAATGTGTCAACACAACCATTGCAGGACCTATACAAAGTAATTATTAGAATCTTACCATTACAAACATCAATGGTACAGAACTCTGCATCGATTTCTTTAGAATATGCCTTTACATTCACCTCCTTACAGATAATTCCTTTTCGTGAATAAATACAGACACCACCATGAATAAGTATATTTCTGCTATAAAAGGAGACAAAGTTAAAATTATCAATATTTGCACATTTCAAAATATCTTCAGTGCACCAGTGCTCACTAAGACATATTATATCATAACTATAATCTCTAACAAAGGCTGTTAGTTCGTCAGTCTTATTTGAGAGTCCCTGTATATTAATGTGGAAAACTGAAAGATTATTCTTCACCTGAGAGGATTTACTGCTAGTCTTACATTGTTTGACAGGAGTAGATTTCAAGGGTTTACTTGAAATGCACTCATTATTGGAAAATTTAATGTTTCTGGGATCGAATTTACTGGAGCTGTACTTATCTCAAGCAAGTTTGTCACTTTAACGTTGGAAAAGTTATTTATCTTTTGTTTTATTAAATATGCCAAGTTTCTAAGTCCACGATTATTTAAATAGATCGATTTATTAATAAAATTATCACGTGCAAATATATCAGTTAGGTTAAGATGCCTAATGCTATTATTGAAATATTCTAAATTTCCAACTATACTGCTAATTTTGTCATTTATTTGCTGGATGTTTTCAAACCTGTTATCCCAGACCGGGGTTGTCGGGATGCTACACTGAATTAAATTTGTAAAGAAACATTTATCAGCTACTTTGTTCAGATCACGGGCAGATAGATTTTTATTATTTTTTCCAGCCAATACAATGACAAAATCTCTTATAGTTAAAGTCCTAATAGTACTATCTATATTGCTAACAACACCCAAAAACTTAGCATTCGGTTTACATACTAACAAAACGTTATATTGATCTCCTATTGAAGAGGCCAGTATAACCTTTTTCCATACTCATCTGTTAATATTACGATGTTAGCTTTCTCCTTGGTATGGTTTCCTGCCAGGCTGCTGTCTTGTTCAGTGTCTCGACAAACAGATTTTTGGTTTTCCTCGATAAGCACATTTAGTTTCCTTTTTAGTTGCTCCGCCTCTTTTGAATATAACTTGTTCTCTATTTCATGGATTCTTATTGAATTTAACATTTGATGGTTTATTTCTTTAAGTTCATTATAGTCCTCTTTTAGTTTATTGTCATTAATAATTGTAGTGCTGTCTATTTTTAATTGTAGGTTTGTATTTTGAAGTTTAAGTATATCTAATTCATCCAATAGTTTTTTATTTTCTGTGTAGAATCGCTTAACATCATCTTTGAGATCTTGATTTTCATTTTTTATTTTGTCACATTCCTGACATTGACAAACGTGGTTTGAAAAAACTCGATTTCGTCTTTTTGTTGCTTGATTTTTGATTCCAATAGTTTAATATTTTCTTTGTGTAAGTTTAATTCGGTTAAGTGTTTATTCTCCGCGTCTAAAACATCGGATTCAAATGATTGGGATGTCCGTTTGAGCCTAATTATATAATCGTTTTTGGTAGAAACTTCCGATTCCAGCTTTATTATTTGAGCTTGCAGATTTTTTATAATATCAGTGGGTGATGGTTTTTGTTTGATTGGGAATAAGATCGCAGTTTTATTTTGTTTCCACTCATATCTCCAATCACAATATTGGCCACAACTACTGTCACAGGTATATGTATTGTTGGTTGCTTACTCAAAATTGATGAATTGCCTGGAGTTGTGTTCACTGTTTGACTTAACAAGATAATACAAAAAATGTTTACCAATAACGAATATACCGGAGATCAAATATATTGATTGGTAATAGAACTCAGTGTCATGCAATGATTATCACCTTCCACTCGTGGATCACTTCAGTTTTTTCGTATTTATGCACTCATCTAACTCATATATGTAGAGATAGATAGAGATAGATACATATAGTATATAGTATAGTATAGTATAGGCATTTTGGTGATGGCTGTGTGTTGTGCTTGTATATCTAGTTTCCCGGAAGCATTAACAAGGACTTATATATTTCTTGATAGCATTATATCTTTACTTACAGTTTGCTTAGTTATACGCCGTATAGAAGAACAGCTGGAAATTCCAAGTATATTATTTATTAAGCTTTTAATGATACTCGTAGCTTTACTTGATACTCCACTATCAGGATGAACTTGTTTCAAAACATTGTATAAAAGGGTAGCTCTTCTCCTTCCTTCTTGAAATATCTTTCTTCGCCTTACATACATTGCTGATGGCCTTTCCATATGTACTCGGTGGCATTCTCCTATAATTAAGATAAAAATAACACCAGAATGATAGGAACAAGATACTAAATACGCACCAATAACGAATGATAATCTTTCAATCTTAATAACAGACAAACAGTAAGTTTCCTGTGAATATCAAAAAATCGATTCAAATCTAATATTGATAAACTTTAACACTCAACAAAGATACGTATATTAATTAAAAATAATATAAAGTAAAATAAATAAATCTTTACAAAAGAGAATTGCGGTTAGGCGATGTGATTGCCGGCGCCGGATGCAGCCATTTTAAAATATGACATTTTCATACAAATTCTGCGGCCCGCCACATTTTGGTGAGCGATACTAGCGCTTAGAACGGGAACTTTGGCAACAAACGGTCAAAAATTTCCCATAAGCATAAGAGTTGCCACCGCCTGGGCTAACCTTAATTCTCTTTTCTAACAATGTGTTTGTTTTACTTTATATTATTTTTAATTAATATAAGTAGCTTTCTTGAGTGTTAAAATTTATGGTAATAGTCTAGTTTAGCGGCTTTTGCTATAAAAGTCCTAAGAAATCAAATGTTAGTAAAAATACATATATGGTAACATAACTTTTAATAAAATTGAGGCTATTTTTAATGATTTGTAACTAAAAAAAAAGTACTTACGACTTTTAACAGAAATTTTCGATTGGGGAATTTCTTTTCAATCCCAAATAGTATATAACCATCCTTGTATTCTAATGAATACTAAAAATTTTCAAAATAAGCAAAAATATGCGTGAAAATAGTAAATATAAGTTCACAAAAAACGGATTGACGGTTGATTTATGTAGTATGTTTGACGACACGACTTGACGTTGACGGCATTGACATACGACAATTCCAACATTGCCAAAACTAATAATTATGATTGAACATCTTTAAAAATATTCGATAACGAAAGCATAAACTAAGTAGTAAGATTTTAAATGTCTAAAGGTTTAGTTCTATGTTTAAAACTTAATAAAAAATAATAATTGGCAACCTTGATAATTTGATTATTAGTCTAACCACAGACAATCTATTCCAACAAGATTGTGGTCTAACCTTTCGTTCCCAATGTAAATTTATTATGCTTTTATCGAATATCAGATTTGTAATGATGTTTTTAGATTGCAGCGAAGTTGTGGGGCTCTAGAAGGAATTGGATGTTTGCTTAGGAACAATAGAAAGACGAAACGAAAGTGATATGCCTTTGAAATGCCTCAGTTTCTACATGCCGGTAACTATTTGGGTAATGAAATAACTCATTGAATGTGTCAGTATATATCTTCGGTGAGTATAGTTGAATATTTATTTATCAGATGTTCTAATTTAAGTTTACTTTCTTTGCTATTATACATTACTGATTTTAGTTTCTTTTTAATTTGATGTCCAAATGAGGAACAACAACTGAAAAAGACGACGAACCAAAAATGAAGTGCCTCGAGGGCCTTGAAGTATCCAGTTCTTGGTGGTGTAATGAGAGAGTACGTTGAATGTGTCAATACCTATATGCTTTTGTGAGTACATTCGATTATTTATTGCATGTTTTCATTTATGATTGCTGGCTTATATTTTATATATTTTACTGATCTTTGTTTCTTTTTATTTTTATGTCTAAATGAGGAACAACTGAAGAAGGCTGAAGCGACAATGAAACACGTGTAATTCGTTTGTGGACTGTGTGTGTAATTAGTGTTAGTGAACCGGTATCTCTTATATATTTTGGATTATACATTAACATATATAGATGACTAATGCACTGCTTACTTATAAAATAGTTTACTTGTTCTACCTATCTATCTATCTATTTTGATATTAAGTATTTTCTATCTATCTTCTATATGTCGATATTTTTTGTCAATATATTTTTGTGATGAGTAATCAGATTTTAGCTAATCAAAATTTGCCCTAATTATTGTTTGTTTCAAATAGTTGTTTAGACAATGCACTAGTTACTTCTATAAATTATTACAATAATGTGTTTACTTACAAATAACCATATTTAAGAAGTTATTCAGTGGATTTTTGATTTGCTTATTTATTTTTTCTATGTTATAATTTTGCAATAATAAAAAATGAACTAAAAATATTTACAGTTTTTATATTCTTATTTACCCCTCATAGATCAGAAATTTTTGGAGTGATTTTCTGAAAAAATCTTTCAGCACTCATATTAAATTTCTGATGACTATCATGAAAATTAAAATGAATAATATCGAAAGTAATTTTCAAAAAAATTTCCTTCAACAATTTCTGAATATTTTTATTCCTCTCTCTACTTATAAGCTATCATAATACTTTTACTATACTTTGAATCTGCCGCCATAAACAAGTTAGTTTGTGAGTCAACATCTTGAGCGAGGTCAAAACATAGTCAACGAAATTAACATGGGAGTTACGAGTTACCATTCTCTTGGAGGTAGTGTTCTCTGCCTGGGAGCCAAGAAGAAGGATGGAGGTCATTTAAAAAATATGCACGCAAAATATGGCAAATGTAGTATTGGTCGAAAAAGACATTCGTCATTACAAAATATAACAATTATTGACATCTGCCATTTTATATGAAGTATCATCTTAAAGTTAAATAGTTGGAACAAGAATGTATAAAGAGAGGATGAGTAACTCTGTATGCAGTGCTATAGGCAACAGTGGCTAAAATTACTTCGGTGATAAGTTGTAAATTTGGTAGGTTGCGCAGTATCTCACTGAGTGTAACTACCTCACTCCCTTTGCGTACGTGCAAGATGTCAAATAAGAAAAGTTAAGCTAACCTATAACAACAAATCCTATAACCTAACCATTTAACCTCTCTTTAAATCTATGCTATTTACTATTTATTACATTACCTGAAGTCATTAGAATAGGCAGTTGAGGTAATTTTTTTGTCATCAAATTTGAATTGTGAGCAATATAAAATCATTGTTGTAATGATACAAAATCATTTAAGAATGTTAGTGCTTTGGTGAACGAGAGCATTTTATTCCTGTGTTCCACTCTTCTGTAAAATACTCTATGGATATGAATTAAAAGGGCTCTGCAAGAAGTCTGAAAGTGAAATTACCAAACATGCATTAGGCGGTATTTC
Source organism: Crioceris asparagi (assembly GCA_958507055.1). NCBI lineage: Eukaryota > Metazoa > Arthropoda > Insecta > Coleoptera > Chrysomelidae > Crioceris > Crioceris asparagi. The sequence goes on from OY293827.1 coordinate 51,324,528, forward strand.
TTAAGGATTGAAGAAAATATTGAAGCATCTGTACTTCTTTCTTTTGATCGAAAGATGTGAGGCGACGTATATCATCAGGAAGATTTATTAACTTGGATGACTTGGGATATTCCAAATTGGATCCAAGATGTGGAAGAACTTTCAGTGAATGAATGCCTAACTACCTACTCAAGACTCAAACTCGTTCTTGCTCATACTCCAACATAAGGAATAAGTGATAGTAGTTCTTAATGTTGTTTAATTTTCAGATTCCATTTTTTGTATGTTAAATGTTTATCGCTATCATTTGTAGCTTTTTTATGAATTAGATTGTATAATATTGGTCGTGTCATTAATTTCCTCAATTAATTGTTCCAATCCAATATTTATCCTAGTGGAATCTGTGCTTTTAATCTTACATTTTTCTTTTACTTTAGGTATTGGGCTCAAAAAATTAAACTGTGAAAGGTAGGAAAATGAAACCTCATTTTTTTATAAGTAGAAAATGTACTAAGCGTAAGACTGAAAAATGTTGATAGAAAAATTGAATTAATTATTGGTGAAACATTTTAGTTCTTTGATTTCTCTTATTACATATGTACCTACCTATGTTACGCTCAAAGACATAAATTCTTATCCAGAACGCGACGTTGAATTGGGTTTGATTTTTTTTCTAGTAAAAAAAAATATAACACATTTGCCTATGTGTCGTTGTGGGCAAGGAATAATTTTCAGAGGCAGAATTTGGTATTCTAGCGTAGCATATATTTATTATAGTACGTATTTTATTGTGAACCTGTGTGAAAAAAGTGTTAAGTCCTACCTACCTATATAATAAATTGAATGTTGGATAAGACTACTCACGGAATTGAATTCAAATAAACTTGCACAATTATTCTCTTGAACTTGGCTGCCTGCTTTGGTGCCGCATTGAATCACACAACATGATGGCGGCATTTTCTTCATTTATTTGTAAGCACCACTGTACCTGTACCTCAGCAGCCTCAACTCTTGTACTGTCTCTGTGTTACTAAAATATGTATAAACTATAAACCAATATAATAGAAATTTTAAACAAACTTAACGAACGACAATTGATTTCAGCTTCTAGCTACATAAAAATAAACAAATAACTATAACATATATCTTTGACTATAACTGTGGCTTGGAGGCAGGTGTTCTCTGCTGGCCACCTTGCCCCATACATCAAATAAATAAACAAAACCTCGCTCACAAAGAGAACGTACTACTATGGTACTACTGTATGTACTACGTACAATAAATCATATCATAATCATAACATAAAGTATACAAGTAGATGTAGATCGGTTATCAACATAGAGTAAATAACACAGATGAAGGAGGTTAGGTGAATGAAATAAATATCAATTTTATATTTTATCCAATCCTGCTCGCCCGGTACAGAAGGATGCGCAGCGCAATTTTGCGCAACCTACCGAAATGACAGACTGATAATCCTGTGTTTTTTGTGCTACCCCCACTACTCGTGTTACTTGTCCTCCCTATATTTGTTCATGAGTTAGAATGTAAAAAGAGTTATTTAAACATGTCATTTGTTTATTGACAGCCATTTCACATTCTTGCAAAAGGGTTTAAGATTGCTTGTGGGGTGTCAATCGAAATATGGTTTATATGGTAAGAAACGTTATTGCAAATATATTTTTACGTCATGCACTATTAAGGGGTTGCCTTATTTTAATAAGGTCTTGACCTTATTTCTGGAAAAATAAAGACTTATTTAAATTGGCAGTTTGTCTGGATAATCAATAAGTTTACAGCCAACCTAATTCTTTTGTCTGCGTCCTTACTTTGTTGTTTAAAAGTGATTTGCATAATTTTAACAGCAACAAACCAAATATTTGAAGGTTGTAATGAAATCTTTTTTTTGAGAGGTTAGATTTGTTGCATATGGGAAATAAGGAAACCTTAAATTCTTACGGTAACTAGTCGAAAATAGAGGAAAGAGGAAGGCACTATTTTATTATGGTTTCCTTATTATTATTTTTTTAGTGCGCATGCTTAGCTGTCATTTTAAGGACGACCATAATATATATTATATATACCTTATAGCGTTTCCAATGAGTCCCTATTAAGATATGTTTTGATAAGGGTGTTCGAGCAGTAGTTTGGACTAGTTTCCAACTGTGTTCCGTGATTGTGGAGCATGCGCATATTAATTTCCGTCTTCTTAAAATTAAAATGCGCATGCCTCTGACGGTTTGAGTTTGGTTTGAAATCCTGCTCGAACACCCTTGATATATTACCGAAAAAGTACAAAATATGGCTTATAGGTAGGTACATAACAGGGAGTTATTGGAAATATTTTTTACGTCATGCAGTATTAAGGGGTTGCCTTATTTTAATAAGGTCTTAACTTTATTTCTCGAAAAAACCAAGATATTTTGGAACGCATTCTTTAAATTGACAGTTTGTCTGAATAAGCAAATATCAACTTTTGTGAGCGTCTTTGCTTTGTTGTTCAAAAGTGATTTGGCTAATTTTAACACAAACAAACCAAATATTTGAAGGTTTTAATGAATTCATGTTTTTTGTGAGGTTAGATTTATTGAATAAGTGAAAATGACTTTCAACATGGGTTTGAGTTTTGTGAGTGGGCTGGTTTACATATTCAAGAAAATCACCTTACCGGTCAAATGTATTTAGAATTTTTAATCATCCATTTACCCCTGAATACATGTGGTTGCAACAGGATGGAGCTCCAGCCCATTATTCGCTTCAGGGCAGAGCATTATTAGATAATGTTAAACCCAAATCGCTGGATTGGAAAAGGGGACCACTTAGATGGCCGGTAAGGTCGCCCGATTTAACAAAGCTCGACTTTTTCCTGTAGGGGTATGTAAAATACCTTGTTTATAAGGAGCCTCCAACAACTGAGCAGAACATGCGACAAAGAATAATTGATGCGTTTGCAACTATTTCACTTATAATGCTCCGAGATGTGGAAAGGTCCTTTCATGTAAGATTAAATAAATGTCTTGAACAAAATGGACATTTCAAACATCTAAGATAAACATGTGTTTCTGCAGAAATAATGGAAATTCAACGCATTATTTTTCCGTCAAAAATATATTTTCTTAAATAAATGACTACCCAGATATGTTTTTATACTGCTTTACTGGTAAAAAGCATATTTTTATGGTTTTTGGTTAATATATCTTAAACGGTTTAGAATTTCAATACACTTGTAAATATAAAAAGTGGTCGTTTTAAAATTCCGTATTGAACACTGAAATAATATATAGGGTGTCTGATTTTAAAATGTTTAAAAAATTTGCTGTGAAAATTGACACCCTGTACAAAATAGAAAAATACTAATTAATGTCGAAGTATCAGCAGACCTCCTGTATAAATATTTTCAATACGTATCTGCAGAACAGAATGTAAGGCCATTTCTTAAATTATTATTTCCAAGCTGGCAAAACTATATTTTTGGAGTTTTTAATATACTTCCCCTAAACTACTGAAGCAAATAAATTAAAATTTTGGAAAATAAAAAAGAACAGGAGAATTAATAAAAACATCCAAAAAAATACAGAGGTGCCATTTTTTTTCTGGTAATCACACTTTAATGGAGGAAATATTTTCTTGAGATACTTTCATATGTATAAATGTATTGTATAGGTCTGCGTACTATCGAAATTCCTTACCTAATCGGTATATAAGCTATAGATGTCTGACGCACTATTGCAGGACTCTGTATAAGAACAAGTCAAGTAAACATTATCCTAATATTAAATGCGACAGTTTGTTTGTTACGCTTTCACGCCTATGCCACTGACCTGATTTTGATAAAATTTGGTACAGAGATTTACTAGCCCTTGGGAAAGAACATAGGCTACCTACCTTTCTTTTATTGCCCGTGGGACTCCATGTGGTGGGATTCGTACCTGAAAGTTGTATATTTCTGAACTGTATGGCTGGATTTTGATGGTCTTTTTATCATGTATGTTTGTAGAATTTATTGCAATGATCTGGTAGTGCCTGTAAGTGTAACTGGGCCTCCTAGGTGGAGGGTTATATACTGTAAGACCCACAGAAATATCTCTGAACTCAATGACTGAATTTTCGTGGATTTTTCTCTATGTTTGAGTGTAGTATGTCACTGGACTGTTTTGTGAGAGTCTGCCAGTGCGACTGAGACTTAAAGGTGGAGGGTTCCATTCCGGAAAATCCCTAAGACATACGTAAGACAGATTCTCATTCTGTTATCTCTTGGTGGATGGATCTGGGTTGTTGTTTGGACTGGTTCTACGTGCAAGTAGGATTCCGAGGTTGAAGAGTTCCATATTCCAGACTTTTATGACTTTATATTTTCGTACCACAATCTACTCAAGTGTTTGCCCGGCAAGTACCGGGTAAAACAGCTAGTGTAGTTATAAAAAGCAAATAACCTTATCAGAGACAACCTATACTGTATAGGATCATAGACCACCAGCCGTTCAAGAAGCGCCGGACACGCCGGATCAGATGGATATATTCGATCTGTATACTTGGTGAATGTGTAGAACCACTAAGCCACTACCAAAAATTACTAGGCGGTCACTTCATCAACGCAAGGAAAAATATTTCTCCTAATTCCGACTCATACGTCAGGCCAGAGCGCTCTGGCAGATCGCACATTGGCTGGCTGATTTTTCCTTGCCCAAATATTTTTATGTCTGTTTTCGTTGATTGGACTCCTTTTTTATTTATTGGGTTAATTTAGTATTACAATAGCCGAATTACTACAAAAGTACATCACTAAACACCTATTTTCCCCACCCAGCACCCCTATTCACTCCTCTAAGCTTGATAGGAATGTCTTTCCAAAATATATTTCTACTCACCTAACAAAAATCCAACATTCGATGGGGACCTGTTCTAAACATTTAACATAATATATTGTATCGGTATTGTAAGGGGGTGCTCAAGCATTGGTTTTACCGTTTGATAACTGCTTATAATGCGCATGTGCGATTTGAAACATATTCCATGTGCTTTGGGATTTTGCTCTACACTCAAACGCCAAATTTCAGATTGCATACTACCCCATTCCTTTTCATAGAATTGTGTCGTCTTCTTCCGGATCTCGGCGCTCATCATCAAAATAATATGTTTGTGGTTGGGTTGGTAGAACGCATCATCAATAGCACTCACCAGCTTGATTAATTGGAATCCATCAGCAACTCAGCATGGTTGAGTTTGTCACCAGTACATATTTTTTTATTAGAATTTAAATTTTCTATAACTCATCACAATTGTCAACTAGTTCTTATACTAACTCATATGATTATCATTAAAAAAAGAATTCGACAGTATGTACTGAAGTTTTATTTAAAAGAAATAGCTACATTACACAAATAGTTTATAAAACTAATATATTATTTTGTTCATAAAAAACAGAACAAAACTAATACCTATATTATTAATTAAGTTGTGCATAAAAATCAGAACATATTTATTTTTCTTAAGTTTACATAACAATACATTAGGATCATTTATCAAATTCTTTATGCAAAGATTTGATTGAAGGTTCAATATCACAAAAATATTTCTTGAATTCCTCATCTTTTGATGCCTGTGTTATAGTTGGCTCAGATGGATTCATGCCAGACACACGCAGTCTCTTGCTGCCTTTAGAATCTTTCTATAAGAAGATAAATTGATTGATTCGAAAATACTCAAAAATAGAATTCTACAAATTTTTAACTAAAGAAATGATGCGGTATTTTCAAATTGGCTAGTCTTGTTCTATGCCTATTTTTATCAATTTCTTTCTAACGGAACTTACGGTCATTTTTAAAATTTGGTTACTCAAGTAATTCTTCCTCTTTAACTAAAAATTAGCAGCATCTTTGTTTTTTCAAATAAGACACCTGAAACATCCTGAAAGGTGACTAAATTCCCTTCGAATTGATTTATCATGTTCCTATACCTGAATAGCCAGAACTTCGAGATAAGAGCAATTTTCTAAATATCAAATTATTTTTCTAATTTTCTGATGAAATTGTTTATTCTTCATGGAAAATGGGTATAATCTCGAAATCGTCCTAATGTTTCTTTTAGCGATTAATAATTCATCTTTACATAATATTATCGTCAATAAAGGTGTCAACTCAGCGATATAGGTTAGAGGTCGAAAAATGTTGATGGTTTAATTGGGATCTGTGGAATATCAAGTAAAACACTTAATTTATTTTTTAGATATGCTACTTGTAAGAGAACAGAACCACACTATACGCACTAGACTGTATCGAAAACCAATATGCAGCAATCGATATAGTCATTTTCACTCATACCACCCATATAAAATGAAACTAAATTTAGTTAAGGCACTCAAAACTAGAGTTGAAAAAATAACCCACCCCAATTATCGGTTTGCTGAGCTTAACAAATTAAAAACGATCCTACTTGAAAATTCATACCCATTTCGTTTAGTTAACAAGTTTTTATTTAGTAATAATATTAACAATAGCATTCTGAATCTCTCGAACCAACTAAACCAGGAATTAAAGAATCCGCTTGCTCTGTTGTCTCCGGAAAGATCCCAATTAAAGCAAGAAGATACCATCAAAACTTTTCGATCTTTACCCTATATTGCAGAGTTGAAACCTTTATTGACGAGAAGATGAATTATTTATCGCTAAAAGAAATATTAAGATGGCTTCGAGATTATGCACAAGATTAAAAACACCGTTTATTGACAAAGAAATAACAGGCATAGTCTACAGAGTTCAATGCAATGATTGTGACCAAACATATATCGGCGCAACGCGAAACCACTCGTAATGTAACTTTGTGGTTTTATTAGACCTATTACATTTCCTGCTGTCACTCGTGCCTTTTTCTGCTGTTTCCACTGTCTTACCAATTTGAAAATTATTTCATTATTTTAATGCACTCAAAAGTTGTCTTTTCGACAATCCCGCAGTTTAGACCGCTTATATTTTACCATTGCTATAGATTGTGCTAAGTCTTCTTATGAAAATAAAAGTTTATTCGTCTGTCTGAAGGCAAGGTAATGTTGGGAAACATACTCAAATATCTTTCCCTTGCCCTCAGATAGGCAAATCAACTTTTATTTTCATAAGAAGAGTCAATCTATAGCAATAGTAAAATATAGTCCTGAAGAAGAGAGCGAGGGTTCTTGAAAGGTAGACTGAATATAATGTGCGTAAGTGAAGACAGGGTTTTCTCCATAAACAATGACTTCCATCCACACCCCGTTCTGGTGGTGAATGGCTCCTGTTGTAAGGGATATTGGTCGCGAAGGGTGGAAAAAAATTGGAATAATATATTTCTAGCCTTTTCCAAAACGACTTTTCTATAACATTCCAGATGTTACTAATTTATTCTAGATTGCTATAGAATGATCTAATATTATTCAAAATTTTTTAAATAATCTAGGTGGTTTAAAATTATTCAAAATGAATTCAGAAATTCTAGAATGTTCTTTAAAATTGAGGAAAAATCTGGAATATTAAAAATAATCTAGAAATCTAATGATATAGGAAAGTCATTTATAATCCAGTATACTCTTAAAAATTGTAAAATGCTCTCGAACATTCTAAAATTATTTTTAACATTCCGGAATAAGCTAGACTATTTAAAAGACCATAAAATAATTTAGAAAACTTCATCCAGAATGCTTTCAAATATTCGAGAATGTTCTTTAAAATTAAGGAACGATCTAGATTATTTGAAAATAATTTAATGACAAATGATTAAGGAAATTCTTTTTTAATCGACTATGCTCTTAAACATACTAAAATGCTCTCAAACATCTAGAATGTTCTTTAACATTCCGGAACAAGCCAGACTTTTTATAAATAATCTAAAGACCATAAAAAAATTTAGAAAACTATCTAGAAAGTTTCCGAAACAAAGCAGGTAAATCAGCAATAGCGAATCAAATGCGCGAACTATTTGCAATTATACCTACATAATAACTACATCATCCAATCCAAATCGACTATGGTTTAGCCAAACATTAGAATCTTTGGTTTAGCAATATCTAACCAAACACTAATATAACTGAGAGTTCAACCACCTGAACGAAATCATTTGGTTATTATGAACAGTGGATTTCTAAGAGTAATTGTTCGTTATCCAGGTTTCTGCTATTTTTGGAGATTTTTGAAAATCTTTTTTATGGTCTTTATATAGGTCGAATATAACATAAATCCACGAGCGCCTTTGTTAAAATCGATTTATATAATTTTTTATTAACAAAAACATACTTACGGGACGGTGAAGCGAACAGGGGTCCAGAGTGGGTATAAAGCAGCAAAAATGCAATGTAAAACAAACAAAAGCAGTAAATCACTTCACACACGGCATTTTATGTTCATGAAAATTTAAAAACATAATTTATTGAGATGAAAAAAGATTCAAAACAGTCGTATGAAAAGGTTATGAAACGACAGTAGCGGACCTTGACAAGCGAAAAATATGTGTGGTGTTGCCAAATAACAGATTATGGAGATGGTGGATACCAGAGAGAACCTTTCGATACAGAATTTTTAAGGAGGGGTAACCCTTGGAAATAATAAAAACTCACTTTATGCGACATATCGATTCTATAGTTGGCCTGCAGCAATTCATATGCCGCAGAGGGTGAGTTTTATTAGCTTATTTTATTATTTCAAATGGTTATCCCTTCTTTTAAAATATCAAATAGGAACTCTTGACAACGCTGCATCTTTCTCTGGACCCCTGTTCGCTTCACCGTCCCGTAAGTATGTTTGATAATAAATTATATAAATTGATTTTTACATAGACGCTCGCAAATTTATGTATAAAGACCATAAAAAAGAAATTTTCAAAAATCTCTAAAAATAGCAGAAAACTGGATAACGAACTTTTAGCGAAACAAGTTTTACCACCGACGAATTGAGGCTTTACATCCAACATGGGTTTGTTATGTTATTAGTTCAGAGATAAAACAGGCATATTATATAATAATGGATTATTATTAAAATAAACAAAGTGGTATAAGATATTTCTAGATGCATCTGGCGCCAATTTTTGATAAATTTAATCCTAGTTGAAACCCGTGCAAAATATCCATTTCTTATTTTAACTTATAATTGAAAAAATGGGAAGTTTGAACCCTGGGAGCGCCGGACTTCGCTGTTAATTATATATATTTTTCTCAAAAAAATATGAGAGAAATTTACAATACATCAATTTTCATATTTCATCAATCTTACCTCCAAGTCTACACTTATTCTCTCTTTTATTCCATCCAAAAATTGTTTATACTCGGAAGCACTTGATTTTCCAAAATAATAACACCCAAGTATATCATACAGCCTGTGACATTGCCTTTTGCAAATTTTGCATTCTTTCATCATTTTTATTATTCTTTCTCGGTTACAAATTTTGAAATTCCAATTCAATTGTAATAACTTATTACAAATAATAAGTGAGTCATCTAAGTCCCTGATCCTTTGAAATTTCGCAATTGGTTCCTCAACTGAAATATAATATGCAAATACAATCAATATTTAAGAAATGAGAGATTCCTCTCAAATACCTGTTATATCCACGACTGTTGGCATATTTCTTATTTGAACAACCACCTCTTTGTAGAACTGAGAACCAATTCCCTGTCCTTGATGAGATGGTAGGATAATGAATTGGCTAATTCTAGCTCGAATATTATTTGGATATAAAAAGAATTTATATACTGTGCAAAACCCAATAGGAGTAATAAATCGTTTTTTTGATATGGGATGTTCAAATTCTTCGTATCTAAAACGTCCAACAAACTAATTTCCAAAAATAAAATAAATAAGTGATTAACATATAATGTTGAAAAAAACGGATTTATGTTACAATCCCGGAAACTACCATAGTGAAGTTTTATCAATACTGAATTTAGGCAGCAAATTCAGTCCCATAAGTTAAATATTCTTAAAAATATATTTATGAAATTCAGTACAGTTACTTGATATACGCAGTATTAAAATCTACTGTGCCATTTCTCAAAATATGTCATAGAGCAATTATTTTATTTTGATTGAATACTCCTTCCAACGGCAATGCTATAAGAGAAAACTAAAAAAAGACAATATTCGAAAAAAAATATTATGGTACTGCCTACCGCTACCATAAGTAGCTGTAGCTGTAAGATAAGAATAGTAATCGTGTAGTTTTGGTATCCAGTTTTCAACAGAGGTTTACGTTTTATGATTCCCAGAATCCAAAAAATATATTTTCAGCCATTGGTCTAACTGTCGTTCGGCGTCAAGATTATCTCGTGAACGAATAGCCGATAAAAATGATGTGTTGTCACTGAAATGAACGTTTTGATAGCATTAAACTGCGTATTATTGCAACACCGGCTTTTATATTATCTTCTAAGTTCTATCCTATAACTTTGCAATTGAATTTGTAAAAGAACCTCCAATGTTTCCTTCTTTTAAATTAAAATTATACAGAGAATCTATTGTTTCATTTGGTGTACATATAATGCAGAAAAGCATAACCAACAAAAATACATGACAATTTGATTTTCTGAGTCAAAATCAAGATTACCCAATAGTAATTAAGATACTTGAATGTTCTTACGGTGGTTCCACCTTTTAAAGCAAAAGATAATGTGTTTTACTTTATTGTCAATTAACTCTTTCAACATATGTACTTACATATAGAAAATAATCCATCTTTCATCCTCAAGATCAATGAAATTTGCCGCATCAATAAACCACACAATTAATGTCTCAAAGCGCCGATGAAAGTCTTTAAACTTTTCATCTGTGGCATCGCATAAGGTTATCATATACTTCAATAAAACTTTTTTATCTGGATATAATTTAGCTTTAAAAAATAAATAAATATTATTTTGAAACATTAGGTATATGCAAGACTTACTTTTTCCATTACCGGAAAATTCTTTCAAAACCTTTCCAAAATAAATATCATGCTTTTCGTCCTGCAACATTTCGAAGAAGCCTTGGCTAGTTGTAGTGTAATTTTCGGGTAACCAAGGATTGAGATTCTTCATAATATCATCAGGTGTATGTACCTTATGTTTAATTTCACCAGAGCTATCTATTTCTACGTAGCAATTAGATGAATTATGAAGGTAATTCAATGTGATAGAAAGATAACGGTAACCAAAAATGCTTTCACTGTAACAACAAAAATATGCGAATTATAGACATTCTAGAGTTACGAGGTATCAACTTAGACCTAGACACTAGACACCAAAATTGTCTTACGTATCCTTAGATAGTCATATTGTGTTTATATTGTCATACAGAAAATAATGACGACGCCTGATCTCTTACTTTTCTCCGAATACTTGATGGGCCATCTCAGGTTTAAATTCGAGAAATTTCCCACGGTCGTGAGCCTCACAACTGTAATCTGAAATTACAAAAATTTAGATGGTAATGGTTAGGCAAGATTGTTGAATCATACGTATTTTGAACGAAATCACAGATAGGGCATCTTTCTTGTAGAGAGACATAATTTCCTCTTCAAATTGACAACCGGGATCGCTAGTTTCTTGGGCCATCTAAAATTATTACATATTATATATATTTAAAAACGCACTGGAAGCTACATTTCAAGCAGATGACATGAAACATACTTTTCCAAAAAAAAATATATTGGAATGTAAATAGTTAATTTGTTATTTAGTTGCTTCTATACCTCCAAAAATTTTGACCGTAGCCCGCAAAAGCTTTAGCGCGAATCTTTTGTCACTCTTGACAACTTACATTCTTTATATTTGTCTATGAATGACATATTTGAAATATTTATCGGATCAGAGAGAACATACAATTATTGTATGTTCTCTCTGATCGGATGCATGGGCACCATGCAGTGCCAAGAAGGAAGAAAGGAAGGAGACCAAAAGATAAGAAGGATAATCAACTACTGTTTAAGAAAGCATGCCGTTTATTGTCGAGTCGATGGGCGGGTCTACTAATGAGTCGAGCCAATCGCTGTTTGCTAGTGTCGCTGACTAGTGAAATGTCATTCATATCATGGATCATGGCAAAGAAGATAGATACTATATAGAAGTGTACATCGTATTGGCGAATCCAAATACCACACCACGTGGGAGGGCGCCACTGTAGATAGGTAATGTTTGTTGGAAAGAACAGCTGATTCTATGTAATTTTTATGAGGTTACGTTAATGTGAGTGTTTTGATCTGTGTTTGAGGGCAATTATTGTGTTTTGGAATAAAAATAGTCGTTTGTTATTATAATATTAGCATCTATTGATGTTAAGTAAGTACAATCATTCATTAAAATTACAAAGCGAAATAATTATGTACACGTAAAGTTTGCTCATCTTGCAGATATGGTATCATGGAAGCGGAGATACAAGAATTGTTTTTATGTTTATGTACATTTACGTGAATATGAGTTTCCACCAATAGTAATATATCTGATAGAATACAAATTTCAGAAATTAGTATATTAACTGACAATGTATAATAGGTGGTGATCATCAATATAAATGAAATTGAAATGACTTTGCTAGCAGTTTTGTTTATATATTTCTGTCTAAATGATAATAAATGACCATTTTGAACACAAGTGTTTTTTATTTTTCGTTTTAAATCAAAAATATACAAGTTCTATGGATTCTGTCATAGTTAAACTTGAAATCGTTTCAGTTGATAATCTGAAACAATAACGATTAGCTAGCGGCTTTCACCAGAAAATCCTGAGATAAGAGATATTTTAAAGCTGAGGGAATCAATATACATACAAAGTGCATCAACATCTAAAGATATACAATATAAGACGTTGATCATATTTCCTTAAAAGAGTGAGTATTTTTATCTGAGAAAGCAGTTTTAGTACAAAAAGTGTTCAACTAAGTAGTACACTGACTCCATATTATGAGATGTTTCGCAAATTTTCTGAACAGAGCAAGTAAGTTACTAGTAACTTTAGAGCCATAATACACAGTAGATATTGAATATTAAAGCTATACTTTGAGAACATAATATAAATGAGTTGATTACATTATGAAAACTGTTTCCAAAGCTAACCTTCAACCCTCATTCTCGAACACTCCAAAATTGTTCATAGTATAGACAAATCCTGATCTATTATTGGGAAAACGATGAAAATGGATTGTCTTTTACTTATTTTTCTGTTGTGACAATTATATTACACCACAATTTGTATTAAAAACAGTTTTCTTCGGCATGATAAGTGAAATTCACGTGTTAACAGATACGAATGTAAACAAACGATTACCTATCTGTTCTCAGTTGGCACTTTTCCCATTAGAGGACGAGCGCTTGGCTGGATTCGCCTATAGTAAATTTGAGGCGAAAATCGAGTGAGCTTTGTTAACCAAGTGATGAGGGCGCTACCGTCGAAAATGAGTATTTTGTAGAATAATTCAACATTCGGTTATCAGGCGACCGGAAACGGCTATAGGTACTTATATGTTCTAGTGGACAGCGGACTGGTGATTGCCGTTGAGAGACGCTAGGAACACATAAGTACCTATAGCCATTTCTGGTCGCCTGATAGTCCAATGTTGAATTATTCTCATTTTCGACGGTAGGCTAACCTTCAACCCTCATTCTCGAACACTCCAAAATTGTTCATAGTATAGACAAATCCTGATCTATTATTGGGAAAACGATGAAAATGGATTGTCTTTTACTTATTTTTCTGTAGTGACAATTATATTACACCACAATTTGTATTAACAACAGTTTTCTTCGGCATGATAAGTGAAATTCACGTGTTAACAGATACGAATGTAAACAAACGATTACCTATCTGTTCTCAGTTGGCACTTTTCCCATTAGAGGACGAGCGCTTGGCTGGATTCGCCTATAGTAAATTTGAGGCGAAAATCGAGTGAGCTTTGTTAACCAAGTGATGAGGGCGCTAGCGTCGAAAATGAGTATTTTGTAGAATAATTCAACATTCGGTTATCAGGCGACCAGAAACGGCTATAGGTACTTATATGTTCTAGCGGACGGCGGACTGGTGATTGCCGTTGAGAGACGCTAGGAACACATAAGTACCTATAGCCATTTCTGGTCGCCTGATAGTCCAATGTTGAATTATTCTCATTTTCGACGGTAGCGCCCTCGTCTCTTGGTTAGCGAAGCTCACTCGGTTTTCGCCTCAAATTTACTATACGATGAACACTTCTATGTATTATCTACCTTCTTTGATAATGATACAATCTTGTGAAATTCATTTTATAATTGGTATGCTTAGTAGCTTAGACAAGGAAAGAGAGGGGACTCGTAACGAAGCAGCCGAAAATGAGGCAATTTGTCACCAAAAAGGGGTAACCCACGTAGCGTCTGAATTTAATATGAATCTATTGAAATGATCAATGACAGAATTTCTTTGAGTTTACCTCAAGGTGTAGATTTTAAACGTACTGAATTAAAATATAGATTTTATAGAACGGTTAAATGCAACAAGATTTATCCAAATCGATTGGCGTTGAATGTTACGAAATAAAACAACGAAGAATGTTATCCTTCATTTTAATTCTTGAAAATTGGAATACGTGGTATCACACAATACTTCAATACTTTTTACATTTTAATTCAAATTCACATAGGTAGATGGAAACATTTATTTGTGACTCCAATTACATGGAAATAACTAACACTCCACATTTTTTTCAATAACTGGCATGTCACTAGGCCTGCAATATACTTGCACAACAATTTGGAAGTAGCAATTGATCAAAAATCATAGGAACTGCATCATCATGCAGGCGAGTTTTTTTCCCCGAATATGATAAAGTGCTTTGAGCTAATTTTGTTATTTTGGGTGACTACCCAAGCAGCCCTGTCCATTTTTTGATAAAAAAACGCGCTAAGTACCTACCACTACCTCATAGGTGGCGAGGAAACGTGTGCATATTATGACGATTACAACTTTTTGAATCGTTATATCTCAAAAACGGTGGCTTGTAGAAAAAAAAGTATTAATTAATTTTTTGTAGATAATTTTATGATCTTATTTTTGTTTGAAATATTTTTGTGATAAAACTTACCGTTTTTCTGAAAATCACGAAACTCATTTTTTTTACCTTTGACCTTGAATACAATTTTTTCCTTACAAGGGAAAGATGGGGAACTTTCAAATTTTGTTTTTAATGATATTTTAAACAATCTTACCGATTTTCAGCTTGGTGGGAATTTAGGTAACTTCGAATGTCTAAATAGACCGGACTATATACTTAGCTTTTTATCTGTTAACTGTAATTCCTGGCTCCTTTTGATCACTGCGGCTTTTGCAGCCATAAGTAGAACAACCTAGCATAATAATCCAATGAAAATATTGAAGTTTTTATCACAAATTTAGTCACAAAATCACAAAATTCGAACGATATCACAACCAATGTTTGTCACCAAAAAATGGCATCTTCTTCATAATTTGGTCACAAAACCCAACACGCGCAGGTAATGGATGTTACGAGTCCCCTCTCTTTCCTAGTCTAAGCTTAGTACAGAGAAAACATACCTCCAAGAGAATGGTAACTCCCATGTTAATCTTTTTGACCATGTTTTGACCTTGAGTACACTAGCGATCAATCGGTACACTCACGAAGTTACGTGTGACGGCAGATTTAAATCGGACATTCAAATTAACGGTGGAATATAAAAGTAGCGCAAAGTAGAGAAAGGAATAAAACATTCAGAAATTGTTGAAGAAAGTTGAAAAAAACATTATATGAATGCAGCATAGATTTTTTATTAAGTGTTCTCCAACAATTTCTGAAAGTTTCACTCCTTTCACTATGTCTAAGGGGAATTAATAAAGTCATAATAAATACACGAAAAGTTAGAAGTATTTTTTTAATAACTTGAAGGTCGCCAATGTGAATATCAACATACATTACTATAACAATATACTTACATAATATACTTATTATTATAATAAATTATTACCCAGAGCACTGTCTAAATAACTGTTTTTGTAAAACACTTATTACACCACCAGCACCCGGACGCTGGATACTTCATATGCCCTTGCATTGCTCAATTTATCCTTCAGCCTTCTTCTGTTGTCCCTCAATTAGACATGTAAATAAAAAAACAAATTTTAAACATCTGCACCGTATATTACAAGTAAACTGAAATAATTACAAGCAAAATTCAGCTATACTCACATTTATGCACTCATTATACTCTCTCTATACCACTAGGACTCTAAAACTAAATTCTTCAAATGCCTTTGAGGTGTTTTACTTTTGCCACAGCCTTCTTCTTCCGTTGTTCATCTGCAAACATTCGAGTTTGCCTTGTGCACCACCATTTCACTGCAATAAAAAATACATCATTACAAATCTGGGCTGATATGAGAGAAGCATGCTCGGTAGAGAGTTTACAAGACAAACAATCTATGGAGTATTTTATGATCTCTTTGTATAATGAGCTAGACGACAATCTTAAACAGCAATACATTATAAACTATCAATCATGCCTTACAGCATGTATTTAGTGGCATTTTCTTGCCACTGAGCCATACCAACACCGAAATAAATGAGATACGAATGATAAGAATAAGAGACTAAAATAGTAATAGAGAATAAAATTCACATTCAACAACTTTTCTATATTTTCAGCTTCACCGGAGTACTAGTTGGTTCTTTCGCCTACAACATGGTACCCTAATTTACCTGGTAAAAGTAAATTAACAGATGTTTCTTATATATTATTTGCGATCTCTTTTGTTTACTCTGATCTGTATTTAATGAGCTTGACGGAAAGCTTAAGCAACAATACGTCCGAAAATGTCAATCAAAAAGCTATTTATGATACACATACCTTTGCTTAATATTCCAGTTTTAGGATGAACTTGCTTGAATACTTGGTATGTATAAATTGGGGTGCTCTCCATTTTCCTTCGTATTTTCTTCATGCCATTTCTAATTACAAATGTTTTCCTGGGTTTTATCAGCTTTCTCGGCAGCCTTACAGCATGTCTTTAGTGGCATTTTCTTGCCACTGAGGCATACCAACACTGAAATAAATGAGATACGAATGATATTCCAGTTTTAGGATGAACTTCCTTGAAAACTTTGTATATATAAATTGCGTTGCTCTCCATTGTCCTTCGTATTTTCATCATGCCATACCTAATTACAAATGTTTTCCCGAGTGTTTTCCTGGGTTCAACCAGCTTTCTTGGCAGCCTTACAGCATGTCTTTAGTGGCATTTTCTTGCCACTGAGCCTTACGAACACTGAAATAAATGAGATACGAATGATAAGAATAAGATACTAAAATAGTAATAGAGAATAAAATTCACATTCAACAACAGAGCATTGCAGAGAAAACGTGCATATTCTCTCATTTCTCAGATACGTACCTTCAAAACATCCAAAAACTACAAAACCAGAGAAAACATACCACAAATACAAACAACGCTTCAGAAAAATGAGGTTAGATGTATTAGACAGATAACATATTTATAATAGAACATTTATGTATTTGAATGTTACCGCCACTAATTGTCGGAAGCGATACTAGCGATCAATCGGTACACTTTGGCAACTTACGGTCAAAATTTTCCCATGAGAGTTGCCACGGGCTGGCTTAGTAGGCTGGTAGGTACCAGTAGGTACTGTGTAAGTGCGGACTGAGCATCCTGCTGTTGTTAGGTTGTATTTATCATAGTAGTCTGAAATGTTTAATGTCGGAATAAACAGTCAGTTAAAGGATTATAAATGTTTCAATGGAGCCTTTGGGTATTATTTTCACTTTCAAATAACTAAAATGTTATGGGCCCAGTATTTGTGTAAAACACTATTTAAATTTCTTGTCCGCAATTCGCATAAAGTATTTGTGCCGATCCCGAGAGTGAAATGGCTGCGACGACGAGTTTGACACCATACCCGCAACTGAGTGGATCAAAATTTTCCACATGGAAATTTAGACTGATGAGTTTATTGGAGGAGAAAGTAGGCCTCGATATGGTGAAGATGGAAGAAAACCTGGCGGAGGATAAGGCTGCTATTGCACGTGACGCCAAGGCCCGGTCTATAATCATATTGTGTGTCACAATCACATATATTAAGAATGCAAAGACATCATGTCAAATGATAAAATTTTTACAGAACGTATTTGAACGGAAGAGTGTTTTGTCTAAACTATATTTGCGACGTGAATTGGTGCAACTGAAGTGTGACGAAAACACTGGAATTCAAGAACACTTTGTGAAATTTGACAAAACTATCTCAGAGTTGGAGGCAGCTGGTGCTAAGATGGAAGAGGACGATAAAGTATGCCATCTATTGTTATTGATGTCCCCGAAATTCAACACCGTAATAACAGTTTTGGAGACAACAGATCAAAAGATAACCCTCGAGTTGGTCAACAGCAAGCTGTGGGACGCAGAGCTAAAAATGAGTGATCCAAGTGAAATTTCATCTCCTTCCGATGTTATGGTTGCGGAAGTACCAAACAATTAAAAAATTTCTGTCCAAAATGAAGAATAATAGAAACCGAGATATTCCGCCCAGAAGGGGGAGTATCCAGTCAAGAGGAGGCACTTTCCCGCCAAGAGAAGGAAGTTACCCACCAAGAGGTGTGTATCCACGAATGCGAGGTGGAAATTTGGCTGAGACAAAAATGGAAGATAAGGAAGTGTCATTTATTGCATTGTTTATAGAAGTAGTGGAAAGAAAAAAATATAAGAGTGACTGTGTTAATTTTATTCTAGATAGTGGAGCAAGCCACAACCTAATTCGAGGTGATATGATTAAGTTCACGTCTCAAGTAAAATATAGAACCAGTCCCGATTAAAATTGCTAATGGAACAAATATATTTGCCAAGAAAAAAGGTGTCTTAAAGGTATAATGTGCAAAAGCGGACATGAAATTTAATATAAATGGACTTATAGTGGATAACCTTCCATATAACCTCTTATCAGTTAAGAAAATAAACGAAGCAGGTTATGATGTTATATTTAAGAATAAAATCGCGAAAATAATGATGAAACGAGAACTAGTGAAGAGTGCGAAAATCTATTTGTGTTTAGTTTCAAACTAAACCAAGAAACAAAGAGTTGTTTTCTTACAGAAAAGCCCAGTGATCTGTGGCATCTCAGATTGGGACATTTAAATAGACGAGGTCTTCAACTTTTAAATCTCCCCATCTCAGATAAAATATGTGATTCATGTCAAAAGGGAAAAGCAGAGAGAAAACCTTTCACCAGAAAAGATTACCCCAGATCCACATGAATTGGTGAGTTAATATATACTGACATTTGGGGACCTGTAAATGAAAAGATTTTACCACTATCTATTTGCTCAGAGAGAAATCAGAGGCTGAGGAGAAGTTGATAGAGTTTTATAGAATAATGAGAAACAAAGTACTTTATGTATCAAGAATCAAGGTCAGATAGAGGTAGAGAATTCAGATCTAACAAGTTAAAGGAATTTCGCAAACTTGGTGTGGTACAGGAGTTTACCGTAGGCTATACACCTCAACAGTGTGGAACTGCGGAGAGATTAAACCTGACTTTACTAAATAAGGCCAGAGCAATGTTTGTCGACAGTAATTTGCCTAAATATTTATGGGGAGAAGCTGTTCGTACTGCAGCCTATCAACTTAACCGGTCTCCAACAGTGCCACATAATGGTCGAACCCCTGCTGAGGTATACTATGGAAAGAACGATTTGTCAAAATTAAAAGTTTTTGGGTCTAAAGTATGGTATGTGCAATTACCGAAGGGAAATAAATTGGAGCCTAGAGGAAGGGAAGTTAGGATGGTAGGATACGCCGGAGCTGGATATCGAATTTGGGGCCCAGAGATAAATAAAATAATTATTTCGCGAGTAAATTTTGATGAGTCACAAATTAATTTTCTCAACACAAATCCTCAAACGTCCGTTTATGTTTATGTAGTAGAGTAGAAGAATTTGGAAAAACAGGACATGTCAGTAAAAAAGAATCAACCTTGGAAGAAAAGAAGAACCAAAAGATTTTGACAAAGTTTCCTGATCGGATAGTGATTTTTACGGATTTGAAGAAGACGAGGAGGAATGGATCCCTGAAGGAAGACCTAAAAGAAATCGAAGAGTACCGAACCATTTAGACAATTTTCATATATATTCTGCTTATTGTCTTCTTACAGAGAATGACCCGAAAAACTATGAAGAAGCTATGAGTAGAGGTTGGGGAGACGCTATTAAAAAGGAGTTAAACGCTCACTCAAAATTTGGAACGTGGAAAGACACTAAGGATGTACCCAACGAAATTAAACCTATAGTAAAAAAAGGGGTCTTCACAACAAAGAGCGATGGGGCCAAGAAGGCAAGACTCTTAGCCAAAGGTTTTCAGACGGATAGCAATCCAGAAGACTCCCCAGTGGCTAAGTTATCAAAACAACTTGCACTCAGTGTGCAGATGGATGTCCCTACAGCTTTTCTCAATGGAACATTGAGAAGTGATATTTACATTTACAAGCCAGAAGGTGTGAAGAAAGGTACCCATATATTGAAACTTAAAAGATGTATGGTCTTCGCGAAGCACCCAAGTGCTGGAACGAACGCTTTTCTAATTTTGCATTGACCAGGAATTTCAGGCGGTCCAAAGTGGATGCCTGTTTATTCATTGGAGAAAATGTTTTGCTGCTCTTATGGGTTGATGACATATTATTATTTGGAAACGTTAAAGAGGTAACGGAGACTATGGATGAACTAAAACAAGAATTTGAAGCCAAAGACTTGGGAAACGTGAAGTGTTTTATTGGTTTTGAGATAGAGGTTAGCAAGGAAAGAATTGAATTGAGCCAACACCGACTTACTGATGCTATAATAAGAAAATTCAAGATGACGGAGGCGCATATAAGTCCAACACCAATGGAAGAAAAACCACCAATACCTGTAGGTGATATTATCGAGGTACCCTATACAGAGCTGATCGGAAGTCTGATCTATCTTGCCCAGACATGTCGTCCAGACATAGCATTTTCAACTGGATATCTGAGTAGATTTCTGTACAGACCTACTAAATCTTTGTGGTTAGCAGCTAAGAGAATTGTTAGGTACCTGAAAGGAACGATCACCTATAAGCTGGTGTACAAAAGGGATCCACAGAAACGACACAACATAGTAACGTACGCCGACACAGATTGGGGTGGAGACAGCACCGATCGAAAAAGCAGGAACTAATTTTAATGAATAAAATCCATTAATAAATAAATGAAAACTGAAATATGGTATTACAACTTAAAAAACATATCTCTTAAAAAAACGTGCTTCTAATAAATATTTTTTACAAAAAATTGGACCGACTTTATCAGTTGTTGCACTGAAAAATACAAAATAATATTAATTCTATTTACCCAATAAAAACTATTTTAATTTTTTTTTTAAATTTCACTTGTATTTATATAGATTTCTGTTTTCTAACATCAGAGAAGCTTTATGTATATTAAGGATTGATTTTTGCTATTATTGTTTTATATATTCTTTTTATTGCAATTTCAAGTTTGATCTGTCTCATATTTTGTTTAAGTTCTCTATTGTATTTATATATGTGTAATTAAGTGTGGACGTTTTTTATATTATGAACTTGAAACTAAGAGAGGGTATGAAGTTCATTTTATATTTGGTATGCTTTGTAGATACTAAGAAGCTCTGTAGACAGGAGATTCAACTGTCTATACAAAACCATGTGACGCTCTGACTCCGCAAACGACGGCAGGGTCGTGGCCTATTAAAATCGGGTCTGCGCGCTACGTTAGTGCGCACGTGTCATTTGCCTTTGATGTATTTTTAAATTCAAATTCATGTCAAGGAAAATTTTATTGTTTGACGTTTCGGTGTTTATTAGTTTTCAACTTTATATTATGGCTCACGTTTGTTGCATTGAATAATGGTTTTGCAAGTCGGAGAAATATAACAGTAGAACTAATGGCATTTTGTTTAAGAAAATCTTCATATCAGTATTTTCGTTTATTGTAATGAATAGTTAATAGTTACCTGCAAAATTTTCAAAAATATCTTACGTGGTTTGATGCTAGGGTCATAATTTCGAATATGTCAAAAAAGGTAGAGCAGCTATGAAAAGAATATTTATTTGAGATCTGCATATCGAGGACAGATGCTTTGATCCAAATAATTCTATTACAATATTGAGCGACGGTGTCGAAGAGAAAGATATTAAGTGCAAATTGAGCGAGAACGACAATACGAGTTTAGAACCTATTATGAAATGCACAATAAATACATTTGGATCGTTTTTCGATTCGGAATCCCATAAAGACAAGAAACACTAGTTAAATATTACTACCAATTCAATACCCTATACAATGAGTTTACTTTTATGAGAATGGATAATTAAAGCAGATCTTATCACTACAACAATTTTAAATTAGAAATAAAACACACTGAACTTCTGAAGAAGCCGCTGTGTCGGTGAAACACTTGTCATGTTGACAATATATTTGTGAAAATCTAAACCAGTGTGTCTTATTTCTAATTTAATATGGATTTTCATCATGTAAAAGCCGAAACCATCAAAATAACAATTTTAGTCTTATGCGTTATACCAAATGATTTTCATACCTATATTATAATAAAAGGAGGTAATTTGCTATCTGTTCATATTTCGCATAATCGCCGCTTTACCACATTTCAAGTCACTCCATAGACAACAAAGTCGCCCACGTTTTAATGATAATTTTAATTTTTTTCTGGAGCCCGTTTGATATTGCAGTTCAGCGCGCCTTGTTTCATGTACACTCAAACATCAAGTTTTAAATATAGCATGCTTTACAAGCAATCATCAATAGACAATGAGGAATGTAATTTTCTAAAAGCTTATGTTGATCTTCACGTATTCTAAAAGCTCAATTATCTAAACTTATTTGAATTTCACTATTTCACTTTCAGAGAGAGGAGACAAAGAAAATAGATAAAATATATAGATATGAAGACAGAGAAGACACATAGAGGTGCGCACTTTCGTTATGCGCAGACCCGATTTTTAGGCCACGACCATGCCGTCGTTCACAGCGTCACCCCCTCCTCAGGTGTTATATCTCCTGTTTAAATAGCTTCTTAGTAGATACTTTGCAAGTGCGGACTGAGCATCACAGAGCACTGGTGTTGTTAAGCTGTATTTATCATAGTAGTCTGAAATGTTTAATGTCGGAATAAAGAGTCTGTCAGTTTAAGGATTATAAATGTTTCAATGGAGCCTTTGGGTATCATTTTCACTTTCAAATAACTAAAAAATCTACATTCATATTATATTCATATTATGTTTGTGCCGTGACGGAACCTAAAATCCTAAAACCTAACCTATTTACTCGACACTATTTAATCTTCCACATTACATTTTTTATTTATGTTTATGATACTAGTTATAGAAAAGTTATTTCTTTCAGAATAATTTACATGTTGCATAATTTGAGTCTGAACAAGCAATGGTCGTGTCCACAGCAGAGTCTGATTACCAATCGATTAGTAATCAGTAATATTCAGTAATCAAAAATGTATATCTTGTGGACACGACTGATTACTGATTAGTCATTTGTCAAACTGACAGTTGTCAAAAGATATGAAATAATTTAATTCTATAATTACACATATTAGATGAATTGAAAATGGAAGAAGAAAAAGTTTTTTCCATTCAATATGTTTATAATGAAAAAGATTATGTGGTAAACGGAATGATAGATGTCCATAATAGAATTGGGAAATATCTGAAACAAAATATAGGTTATGTCAGACTATGGTTTTCTGATAGTTGTCATATTAAAGACGTCAACTTTTTGATTACTTATGACCAATCGATTGGTAATCAGACACTGCTGTGGACACGATCAATAATTCGTGATGTCTTTCAAGGAGGATAGAAGATAAGGAGGGAGTACTTAAGTTATAAATTGAAGCCACGCGGAATGTAGGCAACCCGTCAAGTATGAACACCTAGGCGCACAGTAACAAAGGGAATTTGCAAGAAAATCATCAGTTTTGCTGTTGTTCTGATTTTTTGCTTGCAATAAGGAAAAAAATCACAAAAAAATCACAGCGTTTATTGTATCATCGTTTAGAGTACCTACAATCTTGTATTATAAATTTTATATAAGATGCTCATAAAATTAATTACTAACTAAATCCGCAAAAAAAGAAACTCACATGATTGTACAACATAAACAACACATTAATGTCCTTTACATACAATACACTAATATCTGGGCGACCGAGCTTTGCTCGGGTAATATAGGATTTAGAGTGAATCTAAGGAAATTTAATCTTAGTTCAAATATGTGCATACCTAGTTCTAGTTAAAATATATTGCGATCGGTAAATATTGATTTTATCGTTCACATAGCTCATAATTCACAGATTCCCAAATAAATATGAATGTAAAACATACCAGCTGTATCACCAATCGTCTGATCGACCCCCAAACCCCGTACGTAGTGTAGACCTCAAGGGTCACATCCATTAAAAATGCAAGTAACGCCAATCAATTTCTCGGCTCTTAAAACCCCTTTTTGCAAATTTCTGACCAAATCTGTGAATCATTCAAAAAAATGTTTATGGACCCCGAAGGTGACACCCTCGCGTTTTGTCAGGAAAGCCACAGATAATGTTCAAAAGTAGAACATTATATACCAAATTTGATTAAAATCGTTAGAGCTGTTTCCGGGATTTTTTTTTATGTATATATACAAGAATTGTTCGTATTATTAATGTATTAAATTAGACATGTACAAATTTTTTCATTCAAAATTTCCGATTAAATTATCAGAAACTCATATTTACACCTGTAATTTACAAAAAAGGGTTTTGTTTTAAAAAAAGTTGATCAGGCTACGAACCGAGGATCTCCAGATTATCAGGCGTGAGCTTTACCAATGAGCTACACATGTTCTGTAATATTAAAGGGCTCATATCCAAATATCAGTTATAATCTTTATGGGCGGTAGAATAAGAATTTTAATTGCTGAAAACGATTTTTTATGTGAATGTGAATCATCCAATCGATTCAATACACTCTAAATCCCATACATATGAATTTTCATCTTAATCGGTAGACCAGATGCCGAGATAAAATTTGCATATATCTAATTATATTAAACGAGAAATGCTTGTATATTTATATATATGCAAATTTTATCTCGGAATATGGTCTACCGATTTTGATGAAAATTCATATGTATGGATTTTAGAGTGTATTGAATCGATTGGTTGTATTCACATTCACAAGAAAAATTGTTTTCAGCAATTATTATTCCCATTCTAGGAGTTTTACAGATTATATATCAGATATCAATATGAACCCGAAAATCTCATAGGAAAAAATAGTCCTATGGTTAAGCTTCCGGGTATTGATCTAGAGTTCCTCGGTTCGAATCCTGTTCACCTTTGATTTTTTTTAACGAAACCCATTATTTAAATAAAAGATTTTAATTTAATGAGTTTCTAAAAGGGCCAGTTTCATAATCAACTTAAAGGAGCCTTTAATTTTAAAGTTTCCTTTAAAACGAATAGTTCGTTTCATAAACACATTTTAGGCTAAATAACCCTTTAAATCGGTCTTTAAACTAAAGTGACGATTTCGGGACTTTCAATCTGTAAAGGAGCATTTTAGAAACTTCAAATATCAAATCTGACATTCAAATAATTTGATGTTCGCAGGTTAAGGTGAATTTATTTGTATTCAATTCAAAATGCAACGGTTTTCTTGTTTGTATCTAGCATACATTGAACATTTGGAAATAATGCTCATTATTTCCATATAAAGTAAACTGCTAAACTTTGAGACTGCTAGGATTATAATTGTGGCAACAGAAGTCTTCCATAATATGTCGATCGATATGAAAGAAGATGTTCCGTAAGATTGGATAATTAGAAATAATTATATGGATGATGGATAATGAAAACCATAATGAAATTAATAGAAATGTAAGAGGTCAGTTCTGGAAATTATTGATTAATGTACATTGCGCTATTTTATAAATGATGTAAATAAACAATTCCTAATATTTTGTCTTGCTATCTGACAAACTGCTGGTCACATCGGTTCACAGGACTTTTGCTCACCGGTGATCTCAACTTTTGAGGTGTATATCGACTCAACTGATCAAAATGATTATGTTTACACTGTTCAGCTAGAGTAAATGAAACATTATTTAATTTCGGAATCCAAATTTTGGGTGGTTTGTGGTTTTATTGAACGACTCAAAAAAAGTACGTGGTACACAATTTGGTTATATGTTTGCTTTACTTGTATTTAATACAAATAACAATGTAAAAGACATTCCTTGTATCTGATAACAAGCAGAATATTTATTTGAATGTTATATGCAAAGCAACGGGAAAAACAAGATTCGAATTTTCATATTCAACATACGTCAATGTGAAATTCTGGAAATTCATAGAATACGAAAAATTGTATAATCCTGTGCTCAGACCCGTCTGAAGGTAGGCGCCGACTACGTTAGATTCTTATCTCAAGATTGCCAATACAAGAAAAAAATTATTAAAGGAGTTTTTACGTACGAAGACCTTGGGAAGTGTTTATGAAACGAGTCATTTTTAAAGGAGTATTTAAATGGAGCTTTAAACTAAAGGTGCCTTTAAGTAAAGGAGCATTTAAGCTTTTATTATAAAACCGGCTCTAATACTTTAATCGGAAATTTTCACAGAAAATTTGTACATATCTAATATATTGCGACCATTAAGCTACACATTAGCTATTTCAAGAAAGGGTTAGCAGATTTTGCTAAAAATTAGCAAAAAGGGGTTTTCGGAAAAATCGATTGACGATACTTCAAATTCAATCGGTGTGACCCTCAAGGTCTACATTAGCTATTTCAAGAATGGCTCCGCAGATAAAAGTTTCAGTATGTATACTGTTTGGGGGTTGAGAAGTCGATTGGTGATACAGCTGAGTTCTGGTATGTTTCACATTCATATTTATTTTTAAATCTTTAAATTCTGAGCCGTGTGAATGATAAAAGCAATATTTACCGATCGCAATACATATTTACTATAAATAAGCACATTTTGAACTTTTAAAGTAACTCTTATAGACCCACTCTAAATTCTGTGTTACCCGAGCAACGCTCGGTCGCCCAGATATTATATATATATATATATATATATATATATATACAAGCATTGCTCGTTCAATATAATTAGATAAAGTCCTTTAAATAAGTCTAACTTATTTTAAAACTGCCTCTAGTTTCAGATACATCTATAATATTTATTGCAATAAAATGAAATCTTAAATCTACATATTTTAACGCAATTGTCTTTATTAACAAAAATAAATATTTATCTACGGGAGGTTGATCGAAAACGTGGTTATTGAGGGTTTCAAAAATAGTAGAATTTGAAAAATATTGCAAAACCATATCGGACAAATGCACTGCCATATATTGTCTTGCTTAAGTCTTTCCACTACTTTTCCCATGACCTGACGTATAAACTTATCACTTATAACGCAGATTTTAACTAAATCAGCGGAAGGTTAAAGAAAACCATCTCTATTTTTCACTGCCATGAGGGAAAGTGCTGCATTCTTTCGCGCGTATGATGTTAACACTTCCCGGGTTGCCTATACGCCAGGTGGCTTCACTGCCGCGCTTTGCACACTTAACATCTATCAGGGGCCCTATTCTCGAGTTCACTTCGCGTGCGATATATATCGATTTTCGACCGAAAACTCAGAAATTGGTATTCTCAAAATTCATAGGTCGATATTTATCGAGCGGATGACTATCGTTCGAAATGACTTTTTCAATTTATACATGTGTATATATAAAGGGAGGATGACTAACTCTGTATCCTGTTCTATAAGCAGAAGTGGCTGAAATAACGTCCCGTGATAAGTTGTCAATTTGGGATGTTGCGCAGTATTTCACTGAGTGTCTATCATAGAGTTATAAATAGAATATAGATTAGCAACTCTATGATGTAAAAATTGTCTTAAATTCAAGTACTTGACTGCCATCTCTGCATAGCACGAAGAACTAAATGAGAAATTGTTGGCCAGCGGCAAATTTGAAATGTAATAGCTCGTAATTTGAAATCATCCCACGTTATTTCATGAATCATATTCTCAATTAATTTAGTAGGTTTCTCATAAAGTAAAATTGTATTGTTTAGCTTTATAGAGAAATCTATGAGATTAATTAATAATATGATATAAGAATTAACAATATTGATGAATACGGGAAAAAAAATAATTAATCCATATATATTTATTGAACTCTATTTAAAACAAATTATATGTGCAATAATTGCTAAACAATAATGAATTCATGAACAAAAATTCAAACATATACATCTCATTTTGTGATACAAAAGTTTATTATGGTCATTAGATACAGAGATAAGTTTACAGTTAAATACCTTTCCTTGGTTAAATCTTAGAAATAACTTTATTAAATGAAAACAGATTAATAGAGAGTCAACTAAATGATGTTCACCGTTCTACAGGGACCTATTTATATATAATTATATTGCACTATCAGCACTATGCTCATGGTCAACAATATTTCCTTATTTTAATAAATGGTTCAGCTATAATGACCAACTTTACAAAAAAGTAATTCAACTTAGCTATGTTTTGAAAATTGTTGATATATTCAAAATTGTACAATAGAGGAATATGTACATATGTACAACTACCATATAATAAATAATATCTGACCGCTAATATAAAAGGTATCAGTTTAGTTTGGCTGAAAAGTGAAATCAATAATAAAAATATTACATTAATTTATCATGTATTTTCAGAATGATTTACAGCAATGATTTGGCGTTATGAGAAAGATAAATATGTGAAATTCTATCTTCAAAAATATTAGCTCAATAATTTCTTATAAATAAAATTACAGGACCACTGCATATTTTTTTGGGAACATGATTAGATTTAAGGAGAAACTAGAATCGTTCTAATATGGATATCAGGTACAGTAGAAACTTCATTATGTGAGGTAGATACAAACAAATTGATGTTATTTTTGTTACATATGAGTTACTAATAACATTAACTTCAAGAAGAATTCACAAACAATATGATACAACTTTCAAGTGCCATATTGGTGTGTTCTCTGTCATTGTTACCAATGATCTAAGAGAACCTACTATTCCAGAATAGTTTTACTAGGAAAGTCATAGAAATAGATAGTTAATATATTTTTGGATTACCATTTAACTCTTATTCATCCAGCAAATGCTGTTTTCGGGTGACACGGTTAATTGGGGTAGTTAACAATTTAAGATGGTTTTCAACGGGATTCGATCTGGATAGAATTTTCTTCATTTTCGGTATTATACAATTTGAACAACCATCAATCTGACAATGGTTATTGAATCTGAAATAGAATCTGATGAGCTCAGACATATAGGTGTATCATATACTTATTAACTCACTTATTAGATTTTCTAGCAATGTGTACCCTCTAGAAATCTGAGATGTTTCTACAAGATGATCAGTAGGAGATTCCTGCTGCTGGTAATCTGCAATCCCAATTATTATATTATATATATATTTGAGAATTATTTTCTGAATAATTGTAAAATAGAACCAATGGGTTTAATGGGGATGCATCCCCATTAAACCCATAAACCCATTGGTACTATATATATATATATATATATATATATATATATATATATATATATATATATATATATATATATATATATATAGTACATAGTAGGTGGAAGTACGGCAGTACGTATAAATAAGGAGAGAATTACTTACAAGTTTTTGGTACACCAATGGGCTCCACCATTTCACCCAAAATCTCGGCCTTTGTAATGAATGATATATTGGATGATTGTTTGCCAAAATTACCATTTCAATTTCCCTTCATCAAAAGGTACGTTGATGATATAATTTGTTCTATTCCAGCTAATTCTGACGATATAGTCCTATGCTTATGATGTCAACCTCAAATTTTCAATCGAAAAAAAGCAAAACAATTCTGCATGGGGATTATGGGGATTCTCATTAAGGCCTGGACACACCTGTCATACAGCCTTCCGATCCGACTACGGTCATACAGCGGGACGACTGTATGATATGGGAATAAACAATGGTTTGGAATACAGTAGGTCTCACCTGTCCGACACGCGACCCGTCCTACTCCCACCCGTCTCCGATTCCGGTATCCCGTCATGCTCCGACATTGCAGACCATTCGTTTACTTGATGCGGGAAGGTTGTCGGTGGCAGTTTTTGTGTTAAATTCAGTGAAATGGCGGGTATAAAAGCGGAGGAGCTTATTGAAACTGTCCGAATGTTTCCAGCTCTCTATGATCAGGCACAAGAGCAATATAGAAACTCGGAGTACAAGGACATTATGTGGAAAAAAGTTGCGAAGAAACTAAATGTAGAAGGTTTAATTCCGAAAATATTCAAGGATTCGTTAGGAATATACCGGGTGTTTCAAAAGTCAGTTTACCGAGTTAAAACATAAAAATGTTAACAATGACCTTCACAGTTGATTTTATCATTGCTCAAAAACAGGTTGTGCAACATTAGTTACGAAAGCATTGTGTTTAATAAATCAGTTTACCTCACTTGGTTTGGTAAACTGACCTTTGAAACACCCGGTATTTATTCTTATCTATAGTAATTGACGAACGTAAGTGAGTCTATGATTAGAGAGTAGACTCGATCTGCATTTGGATTTTCTGTCTGTCTGTCCGTATGTCTGTCACGCGATACCGGCCGCAATTTTGAAGATATCGGCTTGAAATTTGGCAAATTTTTGCTATCTTTTGTACTTGTATTATTTCAATTTGTTTTGCTATTTTGCATTATAATTAATTCAACACATTGATTTTGTGCAAGTAAGTTTCAAACATATTCTTTATTGTACACAGGTTCTCACAAATTTTCAAATTTTTTAAAATATAAAACCATAATGTTTAGTTGTAAGTAACACAAGAAGAGCTATAAAATACTCATAGTTTCGAACAGTTCCAAGGAAGAACAACTAACTTATTAACCTATGAAAGCCCGGCGTTCTTGCCACTCCACACTACCCTCTTCAGAGTTGAAGAATTGCTTAAACTGCTCTCTTACATTGAATGCTTCACGATTTTCCCCTCCTTGGCGACGAGGAAAATCCTGAAGACGAGATTTCTCCACTGGAGTTGTGTCAGTATTGTCACTTACTTCTGGCACTTTGTAGTCTTCGTTAATTCTAATGAAGATATGTATGATACATGCTGCAAGAACTACCCTTGTTATGTTGTCAGGATTTCCGTGGAGAGGCCTCATGAACATTCGAAATTTTTGCACCATAATGCCAAAGACATTTTCTGACATTCTTCGAGCTCTGCTCAATCTGTAGTTGAAAATTCTTTGCTCGTTAGACAAGTTCTTTCCAGGAAATGGCCTCATGATATTTTTTGTGAGGGGGAAAGCTTCATCGGCAACTATAACCATGGGAAGTTCCATGTTCCCATTCTGTAAGTGAATGAGATGGTCTTGAAAGAATCTCCAGTAGCAAGAAACCTGTAACAAACAACTTATACTAATATACTTAAACAGAGTCAGAGATAGGCTTGTTAACAGATTTTAAGTGACCGGCATTTATAAATGGATGATTCGACAACTATGTAAATTACAAAGTATCTTACCTTAAAAATGTAGCCAAACGGTGTCTAGGAGTGATAGTTTTTCTAAAATACGTGTCTTGCATGGCTAATCTTTCTTGGAGTTTAAGTTCCAACCGATTGAATGTATCCATCGGCATTCTAAAATAATGATAAAATTTTGTTTCGTCGTCCAACAGGTGAGGTAAAAGTGTGGCAAACTCTCCTTCTTTGCCTCGTGTTTTCCACGCATCATGAACCCAATATTTACGTTTTCCACTACTCTTCATCGAAGACTTCGCATTAAGTCGATCTTCTTCATCTAAACAGATAGCCACAATAGCTAAATCACGATTGCTAAAATGTTTCAACATTCGCGCAATATATTCGCAACCGTTTCAACTGGCGATTTCGAGTAGACTGAGTGTCAAATCTGAAAAGAGCAGGAAGTGGGCATGACATGTGTGCTCAACCCTTTCCGATCCCGCACCGATCAGATTCTTTAAGCAATATCGGACCGGAGTCGGATCGGAAGGCTGCATGACAGGTGTGTCCAGGCCTTTACTCGGGACGTTAAGTCCCGACTAGGTATATACCGTTCGGTAGCCAACTCGGTACCGAGATGAAATGATTCTGAACATTTTGCGAGTCGTAGAACCGATTTGCTACGAATCTTTGGAGCTTAATGACAAATACAAATCTATATTTAAATTTTTCGCGTATATGTGACATATTTCTGAACCGTAATTTTTGTTTTTTGTTTCATATATTGATATCGTTAAATACTAAACATGCTACCAGCATGAAGATTCTAATTACCCCGGATGGTAGGTCCCGAATAGGTCGATAGCCAACTCGGTACCGAGATGAAATTGATTCTCTCCCCCGAGTCGTAGTACGTAGTACCTATTGGCTACGACTCTTTTGAAGATAATAACAACTACAAATGAGAACTATACTTAGTTTTTTCACGCATATTTGACATATTTCTCTTTTTTACAGATTCGTATATTGTTAAATACTTAACATATTAACAGTTTTCTATGAAATGTTGTGACATGAAGATATACGTCGCGAAAATATAACATTTCGAAGAAGACGATCAATAATAATAATAATATAATTTATTCATGTAAAATAAAAAATAATATAAAATGCATACATAAATACCAATAAATGATTACAAATGCGAATAAGAATAAGAAATCAGTTTAATTTGGCAGTTTATCTAGCGCACGTTTTATAGAACTGTTTAGAATCAATAAAATGATATATGGACGTTTATGTCCGATTTTGACAGCATATCTAAAAAATATTTATCTTTCGGGCATTTCTGTTGAAATGAGAATACAAGTTAAATTTTTATGCTACAGGTTCAAATCAGAGGGTGATCGGAGAAGATTGTGCATAGTATACAGTATTTAAAGCTTTCTCGTTAATTTAAGAAGACATTATTGCAGATAAAATAAACCCTAAAATAAAAAGAACAGTTCACGACGACGTCAAACAACCAATTAATTTTATGTAAAATGTGAATACAAAAATGTTTCAATAACACCATAAGTCCTTACCATAGACATGGGGTATTATTTCCAAAATATTTTGTCTATGATTATGTCTATGGTCCTCACTCTTTACCATGTCCTTACCCAATAATTTAAAAGAGATGTAGTAAGTATATAAAAAAAGAGACAGAAAGATTACTGTAACCCTACTTTTCATCAACTCGGTACATCATTAGGTCCCGAGTAGATTTGACAAATTAGCTCGGGATCAAGAAGACTAAGCTCGGGATCTATCGAATGCGTGAACGGATGAGAACAGATGAGAATCGCGAAATTGTCCATTCGGTACGTAACGTCTCGAGTTCGAGAATCAGAGTCCCACTAGATTGTGACTAGATAGTTAGATAGTGTTCTCTGGTTGCTCTGCAGCTCGGGAGCTACCGAATACGTAGAGATGAGAATCGCTTAAAACGTCGACTCGGGACGTGACGTCCCGAGTTCGTGAATGAGAATCCCACTGTTGTTCCCTTTTTAGATACCAGAAGTATTCGTACTCGAAATCAAACCATCATACTTGATTGGTATCAGAAACCTACTAATAGCGGTCGCTATTTGAATTATCTCTCTTACCATGATGAAAGAATGAAGGGTAATTTAGTTCTAGGAATGAAAAATAGGATTAAGCAAATATGTCATCCAACTTTAGTAAAGGAAAACATAGACAAACTATATCAAATATTACTGAATAATTCTTACCCAAATAAACTGTTACGTAAACTGCTGTACAGTAGTCCATCCATAGACAATCGCCCAGATTCTTCCACAAATCACCCGTCACAAAGACAACAGGGACAAATATGTTATTTTTCCACTCCTTGGATCAAAGACCTCTCTCCAAAACTAACTAATATCATCAAGGATGTCATTCACAACTGTATAGTGGCTAAAAGAAATGTGAAACTATTAGGTAAACACTTTTCTAATACAAAAGATAGAATACCTACGGAGAAAAGTCGGAATGTTGTATATGTTATTCCTTGTCATGATTGTGATCTAGTGTATATAGGTGAAACACAGAGACTACTAAAAAACAGAATAACTTCTCACAAAAGTGATTACAGAAATGGTCAAACCAATAAATGTACCTTAGCAAGACATGCCCATGAGAAACGGCATACTCCTAATTTTGAAGGTGTGTACATTCTAGCCAATGAGTTCAATTTAATCAAAAGAAAAATACACGAAATGATAGAAATTACGAAAGATCCGAGGGCTATGAATACATGTACCGATTTACGTGGACTTAACTCTGTTTACTCCTACTTGATTTCAAAATTCTGCGCCAATAACGTAAAACGTAAATAATCGTAGATAGGTTAGGATTGTTTTGAAGCTTGCATACATTTTGATATGAATACACTTTTATGTTTTGAGTTCTGTGTCTTCTATGGTATCAATCGTTATATGCCCAGTGTACCACTTCTATGTTCTGTGGAATCGATCTCCCACCCTGTTTTCGAAAAATTTTAAAGAACTGTTTAAATATTTTCATGTACATTCCTTTCTTTTCCTTCAACCCCTTTCAGAGAATTAGTTGTTCTAGAAATGTGACAGTATCAAGAACCATGTAATTGTATCTCCACCTTTTAAATATTGTCTTAACTACTATTTTTATTGTGTTATTTTAATTGTGTATTGTATTAGTTTTTAATACCACTATGAGGAATTTTCCAACCGTGTACAGTCTGTACCGTTTTAAATTATAATCCTCACTTGCAGAGTAAGTTCAAATTCAGTTTGCGAAAGCACTCCAAACAAATATTTGTTCATTTATATTTTTATAGCCTTGAGAATGGAAATAAATAGTTCCGAAAGCTTAGACAGCAAAAAGAGTTTACTTATTTAAGCCCCATATAACTTCGGCAGAATTCCCATTTTCTTTTAACACTTTGTTATATATATATAGATTTGACAAACATAATAGCCTCTGAGGTACATATTTTCAAATTCTGAAGAAATTATTTTCTCCCATTCCCTTCAACGATCGTCAGTGAATGGGATAATCGATATCTGGAAAAAATCATATAATTTCTACAGATCATAAATATTCGTTATTAAATAGATAATACCTTTGAAATAACTTCTAAGAATTGAGATGAAATTATGGGATAAGTTTATTTTTATACACAGAACTCATTTCAAAGATTTTTAATGTCGCTGTTGTAAAACCATAAAAACTAATTAGAATAAAATAATAAATATGAACATTAATTTATTATACTGACACTGACAACCGTGAATGCTCAAATGCAGATTCCTGTAAAAGATACATTTGCTTTTCTCTACCTCATAACGCAGTCGGGGGGTGGCGCCAGCTCTATCAAAAACAGGCTCTAGGCAATATGAGATCGCATACCCTGGTGTCTATTGTTGTATATAAGCTTCCTTCACCCATACTACATAAGGATGCGCTGCGTGATTTTGCGCAACACACCGAAATGACATACGATAACCCTATGTTTGTGCTACTCCCACTATACGTGTTACTCGTCCTCCCGATATTAGTTCATGTGTGTAGAAAATAGAAGCCGCTGTCTGCAGTCTGCAGGGACCCGATCCGATGTCATTTTGAAAAGATATGCAGTATGACAAGATGGAGGCGGTAAATTTGAATTCATAACCACTGAACTGAAATGGAGTACATCTGGGTTATTATGTCAATGAGTACATCAGATTTAATTTTATTTATATCGTTTTGGCATAGAATATGATATTGAAAATAATAAATGTTG
Organism: Crioceris asparagi; assembly: GCA_958507055.1. Classification (NCBI taxonomy): domain Eukaryota; kingdom Metazoa; phylum Arthropoda; class Insecta; order Coleoptera; family Chrysomelidae; genus Crioceris; species Crioceris asparagi. Next base: position 51,360,384 of record OY293827.1, read on the forward strand.
ATACAGTTAAAACATGTACTAATAATATATAATGATAATATACTATCAATAAATACATACACCAACGAGAAAAATGAAAATATTATGTCTTTAATTTTTTTTCGAATTATTGTACTACAAATATAATTATTATTAACTGCTTCGAATGAACTGTTTATTTTATTTAGGTACATTTCATGAAAACTGAGTCGAACATGTCTTATAGTAAAAAAATATTTTGCAATATAGGAGTTTATGGATAATTCTTCCTCTGTAGGGGACCACTAGCACCAACAATAATAACAATAATTAAATAATAATAAATTAATATAAAGTGATCATGATTCACGTAAATCATGTATGTATGTATATATATGAAACATGATTACAAAAACAAAAACCATTGAACACATATCAAAATATTTATTTTAATTCAATAAAAATTAAAACAATGTATGATGTAATGTAGCTATATAGTTTTTTTGCAAAATACATTCATGTTGATAATTGCAAGAACAAGTTTGAGATCAATTATAAATCATATTCGAGATTAAAAAAACTCGAATTGTATATTGCTGATCATGATAAAGAGAATGTGATAAAGTTTCTCTTAATGATTTTTTTTCTTCTAAATTAGGTTTAGAAATCCTGCTATTGTTTGTATGCCGCTTCTTTTTTATTGATGTTAATGTCAGTTGTTTGACTAATTTCTTATTTGCTGGTTCTAAAGATACGTAATTATTCTTACTCTCACATTCAGGCAATATGGACTTTGTTCTTAAAGAATTTAGCAACTCCAAGTTTTTTAGCATAAAATCATATTCATCGGATGTGTAATATATATTATTAAGGTTCGTAATCAAATTTAAAGCAGGATTTTTTACCAACATTTTCTTTTTTTCAGTATCTGAGGCATTTTCAATGAGATCATTAGATACATGTGATAAACTATTTAGGTTTTCAACCGACATCTCAATTTCTTTAGATTGTCCTTTTTTTGACAAAAAATTTAAACTGTATGAAAGTACGCCAACAAATATTACAATATCGACATATTAATCCACAACATACATCATGTTTGTTTCTATAAACTAAATATGGATAAATAAATAAAAAATGGATAAAGATAATCCATACAAGAAACGGGAGTGAAACTCGCTGAATGAAACTGTACGAAGAGCATTGTTATTTAATAGACTTCTCACATTTCTGAGTAAGTATACTTTTGGATTGATTTTAGAGATAAGGTTTTTGACATGAATAGACCAGTCAAATGTCTCTTCAGTGGTCAGACCTAGAAATTTCGTATTCTTCACTCTTTCCAATTGACGATCGTTAATGCTTATTTTAAAGTCATAATCAACTCTTTTTTGTTTAGTATGAAAAACAATAAAGTTCGTTTTATTTCTATTTAAAAACAATTTATTTGCTGAAAACCACTGATTAAGAATTGATAAAATATAATTAGTATCTCTTTCTGTATCTTCAAAACTACTTCTAGAAATTAGTAAAGAAGAATCATCCTCATATAGTGACAGTTTCCCAAATGAAACGGAAGATCATTAATGAAAAGAGTGAACAGCACAGGGCCCAGGATCGAACCCTGTGGTACACCTATCGATACAGACTGTTTTTCGGACCTAGACAATTGTTCCACTCGATGCCGTATATAAGGTAAGGACACCACTTGCGATCTCACTTCAAGGTATGAGGCGAACCATTTGGCAGCCCTCCATTCCGTATCCATTTAGTTTTTGTAATAAAATCTGATGGTCAATTAAATCAAAAGCATGACTTAAATCGCAAAAAACACCGAGTGGAATATTTTTATTATCTATTTCACACAAGATATTTTCATAGAATGATTTTATTGCCGTTATTGTGCTTAATTTTTTCCTGAAGCCATGTTGATCGGGGCATATTATTTTATATTTATCTTAAAATGACTCTAGCCTATAGAGCATAGAATATTCTAGTACTTTCGAGAGAACGGATAGAAGGGATATTGTTTGCAACATCCTGTTTTTTTTTGCTTTATACAGTGGCTTCACTAGTGCAGATTTGATAATAGTTGGAAATTTTCCTTGAGTAAAGGATTCATTAATTAAGTGCATGACAGGTTTGAGTAAGATATTTTGATGAGTTCTTAAAAATTTGCCAGAAATACCACAGAAGCCTACTGGCTTGATTTTTTTAAATATATTTAGAACCTCATCCTCGTTCAGTGGTGCTAATAATAGACTATTAGGAATTACTAAGTCAGGTGGAAAATTAGGTGTTACATCTGGAATTTGATTTGCTATTTCGATAGGTTTTTCAACGAAACGTTTGTTAAAGATATTTGATATTGCCATAGGGTCTTGAACAATTTTCTCGTTAATTTTTATTTCTTCAATAGATGCTGAAGATGTTTTTGGTTTGAGCGAGTTAAAACATTTGTATAAAGTCCCCGTCTTGTTATCTGAATTTTGAATTTTAGTTTATTGTATTTTGATTTCTTTAAATTATATACTGGCCCTATTTCAGGGTATTTTCTCGACAATATTAACAGGTCTTCAAGATTTCTCTTTACTTTTAACAGTTCTCGATTGATCCAGGTTTTATTTTTATTTATCTCCACAGTTTTTAAAGGAAAACTTGCATCAAAATAATAGAAAACAGTATTTAGAAAGCATGAGGTCTTTTCATCTATTCCGTCTGGATTGTAGATCTCCTCCCAGGATTCTCTTTTTATAAGGTTTTTAAAATATTCTATATTATCATGACTAAAGTCTCTGACCCTACGCTTAATTTTTTGCAGTGATAACGCTTTTTTAAAATTTAACAGAAGGGCCTTATGATCTGATATTGAATTATCAAAAACGTGCGTTTTAATATTTATAAAAGGATAATTGGTGAAAATATTATTAATAGTCGTCGGTGTTGTGTCTGTAACTCTAGTATGAGAATTTACCGTTTGATGAATACCATATGTTTCTAATAAGTCCGACTTGCTGATGGCTTAGATAAATCAATATTAAGGTCTGCAGCAATAACAATGGCTCTGTTTGGTTCAAAATATATTTCCAGCACTTCAGCAAGCATGTCTAGAAATTTGCTAATATCACCATCAGGTGATCTGTAAATACTAAAGACATAAAATTGATTGTTTTGAAAATTCTTACAAGAAATGCCCGAAATTTCGAAATCTTTATCAATATAGAATTTATTTAAAGGACGTGAATCGAATTTAATTGTATTACGAGTGTATATACAAGTACCTCGACCTCTGATATACTTCCTAGCCTTGTTAGTGGCCAAAGTATAATTTCCTAGGGCAACCTCCTGCAAATTATCCTCTGATACCCAGACTTCATTTAGGCACAAAAAATCACATTTTTGTTCTTCAATTAATAATTCCAGTTGTGAAAATTTACCATTGATACGTCTCACATTAAGGCATAAGATATTACACGAATTAGTTACTGTGATAATAGGACTCTTTACTTTAGAAATTGTGTTTTTATTTGTTGCTATATTATTAACGATTATGTTATTAAGCTTCTTTTCTGAGGCTTCCTTCAAATTGAAGTGAACCTGACAAAACAATAAAAAATGCCCTCTTAAATGCTGAGCAGGCCGGTGGGTATGCTCTCCGAGCGTTTTTCGAAATCATTGATACCGACGAATTTGAAAAACCACTAAAAAATACATTTAATGAAGAGCGGCAGCAGTAAACCGACGCATCAACAGAAGGGTAAGAGGAATTATCAATAGATATTTAAATATGAATTAACGACGTATCCCATGTCATTAACTTCAAACCAGAAACATTCTGCCTCTTCCAACAAAAGCACAAATTCTTCAAGATGTTAGTACATACTAATTATTTGCAGCTTTCACAAGGTATCGATTTTAATAAGAAAATTTCATTAAAGGTTGTCCGTCAAAAACTTGTAGCTGCAAGAAAAACAAAATTAGCTGCATTGGCTCTTGTTGTTGCATGGGTGCATATAAAAATACGTTGCCAAATATTCCAACATTAACACATTTGCCTGAAGATTCCAGTAGTGACAGCGAATAAACAGGTGAGAAAATACAGAATTTTAATTCTAATCCTTCAAAAACAATTGCAGACTGGAGAATGCTTAATGTAAAATAAGCGAAACAAACAGCACTTTTGAATATCCCGCCTCCAAACCCTTGGCAAGAGGGTGAGAGACGCGAGGGAGGACGATCGAGAGTCTGACTCTGACATTCGAGATTCGAGCCTGCGGCTGGTAGCAGAACAATCGATTCGGTCAATTTCTTGATTTTATATTTATTGTTACAGCATGCTTATTATTTATGTTAAAAACATAAATGTTGAACCGTTATCACCGCAAAGAACGTGGCAATAATTTTTAAAGCATTTTTTTAATTTAAGGCTTAGTTTCCCAGACAATGAGTGATATACGATAAAAAGTATTAAAACTGCTGCATTTTTGGTAGGTTGCAAGCCGAGATATTCGCTTTCGAAAGTTACAAAACATGGGGGATTGCACTGTTTTTCCAAATTATTTTAATTTTTTGGGACGATGACCCATGACGCTGAATTCCCATTTTAGTTATATTCTTCACCAACATAACGTACAAGTATTTAACAAATACTAATTCAAATTTGTAAAAAGTAAAATCAACAAACACCACATGTGTCAAGATGTCAACAAGCACGTCACTTGATGGAACCGCTACTCTCCTATTGGTTGTTAATTCTTAAGTTAAGACATTCGTGACATCTTTCGATATGCCAACTTCATTCGAGAATACAATCTCGAGTGAAACCTTATTACCATGCGACATTTTCATTCGAAATTCATCACGGTCGATTTGGTTCTGAAATGACACCAACTGACGCATCGCCATGTATTAGTGGATACAAGGAGGATATAGAAGGTATGGAGGGAGCATTGGTTTGGAACAAGATATTTAGATAGGTATATATTTAGAGTTTTGTTCACTTCCCGCGCTTCGCTCACTACAAGTGAAGCTCTCTTACAAATTGAGCTTGCAGCTTTGACTCCAGGCGTGAGAAAATAAAAGCATAAGTAACTTTCAACACTGAACGATAAATATTTATTTACAGTAACCATTTACTTAGAAATAAAATAATGAACAAGCTTGATACTTAAAGAGAAGGCGTTGTCGACGGCCGAGTAAACTCGCGTGTGTTGAGCCGTTGAGGTTCCAGCCCAGAAGAGAGAATTCGGCTCGTCATCTCGAGCGAGAGTGTTTATCCCCTCCAGCTCCTCGGGGCGGGGGTGGATGTATGGATCACACGAAGATGTCCCGTGGTATCAGAGTTTGCTTGCGCCTGTTGCGCTGAGCTGCACTTGATGGCGATGGGGGCGCCACAGTCACTCCCTCCCCAATGACCTTCGTGGGTCGCGAAGGGAGTGAAAAGGAGACTCGCCTTTTTTGCTCTGGTCTCAGTCTGCTGGGGTGTCGGGGCATCTATATGCGGGGTGTGAGACGGCGAGGACTGCTGCGGAGGGTAGCTGTCGGCTGGTGCTAAATAGGCTGGCTTGAGGTGATCGGTGGATATGGTTTTAGTTACTCCGTTGACGTCTATGACGTATGAGCGATCGTCGACCCTCTTTACTACTCGATGAGGCCCAGTGTATGGAGGCTCCAGTGGTTTTCGAACTGCGTCGATTCGCCGGAAAACGTATTCGCAGGTACGCAGGTCCTTGAAAGTAAATGGATGGTGCTCGACGTGCCTGGAAGCTGGAACTGGGCGGATAGCCTTGAAAAGACGTCGGAGATCGGCTACGAAACTTGGTGGAGCGGTCGAAGGTTGGCAAGGCACACACTGCTTTGCCCAGCGGAGCACGTCTTTGCGGAGGCTTGGCCAGAAATACTTCAGCGCTACGCGCTTGGCAGTAGCTCTTCCGCTAGGGTGTGAAAGTTGGTGGACTGTGTCGAAGGCTTGGCGACGTAGCTCGGTAGGGACATAGGGTCTGATGGCTCCATTGATCTCAGCGTAGACCAGCGAGTGTTCGTCTATGTCGAGGCGGTGTAGCTTGAGCCGAGGGCTGGCGAGGAGGTGTGGCAGCTGCTCGTCGGTGGCTTGTGCTGCACTGATGGTGGCTGAGTCCAGGGCGGTGGGCATGGAGACAGTCTCGACGCGGGAGAGAGCGTCAGCCACGGTGTTGTCGGCGCCAGGTGTGTAGACGAGACGGGTGACGAATTGCGCAATGAAGTCGAGCTGTCTGCATTGACGAGGGGATGCTTTGTCGGAGCGCTGAGCCAAGGCGAAGGTGAGTGGGCGATGGTCGGTGAACACTGTGAATTGTCGGCCCTCGAGGATGCGCTGAAAGTGTTTGATGGCTGCGAACACGGCGAGCAGTTCTCTGTCATACGTGGAGTACCTCTGCTCTGTGTCTGACAGCTTCCTCGAGAAGAAACCGAGTGGAACCCAAGTACCGTCGCTGCGTTTTTGTTCCAGGGCTGCTCCTATAGCTGTATTGGAGGCATCAGTGCGTAGAGCGAGTGGGTCGGTTGGAGATAGGAAAGCAGTCGTGGCGGCGTTGGCGATGCTCTCCTTGGAATTGTGGAAGGCGTCTTCGGCTTCAGGGGTCCAGCTGAGCTTGGCCTTTTTGGTGATTGAGCCCTTGAGAAGCTCAGTGAGTGGGGCTTGGAGGGCGGCAGCGTGCGGAATACATCGGCAGTAGAAGTTGATCATCCCGATGAAACGCCGCAGCTGTGTGGAGTCCTGGGGCTTGGGAAAGTCGAGGATGGCTTTCGTCTTGGGGGCAGGCGGGCGGATTCCCTCCTTGGAGACGTGGTAGCCAGCAAAGATTACCTCTCGCTGGCCGAGGTGACACTTGTCCCAGTTGACACGGAGCTTGGCATCCTGGAGGGTGGTGAAAAGCAGGTGGAGGTGTTGCAGATGCTCTTTATGACTATCTGAGTGGACGAGGAGGTCGTCCTGGTAGCATCTGACAAACTCCAACTTTCGAAGAAGGTGGTTCATGGTACGCTGCAAGGTCTGCGCTGCGCTGCGTAGACCAAGTGGCATACCAATGAACTCGAACAGTCCGAAGGGCGTAGTAACGGCTGTCTTTTGGATATCCTCCGGTGCTACTGGGATTTGGTAGAAAGCCCGATGTAGGTCTACCACGGAGAAGACGTTGACTTTGATCTCCTGGAGAAGATCCTCGATGATGGGCAGGGGATGACGGGCAGGCCGAGTGCAGGTGTTGAGCTGGCGATAGTCCCCAGTGGCTCGCCAGCCGCCTCCTGGCTTGGGTACCATGTGGAGTGTGTTACATAGTTATGTTTATATTTTAAGTTGGTAACTATATTAAGAGAAATGTTGGCAAACCCTCTCCTCTCTCTCTTGTTGAATAGCTGTGCTAGCGTAAGGATGTATCTAGAGGTTCAATATAGTTTTTAATGAATATCTGTTATCTGTGTGTTTCTTAATAAAGAATAATCAACAACCAGTAGCAATATAACATGGCGCAGTCAGAATAAAAGAACCAGAGAAGATAAGTATTTTTCTTGAAAGTGAAATAATATTAAACAGAATCAAAAGCGAAGAAAAAACCAAAAAAGTGAGGTTAGCAGCAGAGAAGAATTGAGTTAAAAATGGAGTTTTTAAAACAACCGAAGAATATGATCATGGAAGGAGATTTAGCATTAAATTTCAGAAAGTTTAAAAAGAACTTTGAACTATATATTATGGCTACAGGTTGCACTGATAAATCTCAAGAAGTTCAAGCAGCAGTGCTATTACATTGCATTGGAGAGCAAGCATTGGAAATATTGGACACTTTGAACATTAGTGAGGCAGATATGAAGAATAAAAACAAGATTCTCGAAGAATTAGAAAAATACTTTGTTCCAAAGGCTAACACAAGTCTAGCCAGACAAAAATTTAACAACAGAGTACAAGGTGTTGATGAAGATTTTGATACTTATTTAAAAGAGCTGAGACAATTAGCACAACCATGTGAATATGGAGAGTTAAAAGAAAGTATTATCAAGGATGTAATCATAAGTGGAATTAGAGAAGAGAAGATTAAAAATAAATTGCTAACTTACGATGGAGACCTGACATTGGATATGACAATAAAAATATGCAAAGCGTCTGAAGCAGCAGATAAGAATATTAGAGCCCTTGCAGCGGGATACAGAGAAGAAAAAACAATCAATTATGTAAATAAAGAGAGCAGACAAAGTGAAGAAAACAAAAGTCGACGAGGAGGTTATGGTCAAAGAAGTCAACAAAGAGGTTATAATCACAGAAATCAGCAACAAGGCAGTTATGGTAACAACAATCAGCACCAAGGCAGTTATGGTCACAGCAGTCAGTACCAAGGCAGTCATGGTAACAAAAAGCAGCAACAAGGCAGTTATAATCCCAGAAATCAGCAGAGAGGCAGCAACAATGAAAATAAAAATAAGATAAGTACTTGTTATAATTGTGGGTATTCTCATGTTATTAATGGTTATTGCTCAGCAAAAGGGAAAACTTGCAACTATTGTCAAAGATTGAATCATTTTTCCACTGTCTGTAGAAATAAAGCACAAAACAAAAAACCATTACATGAAATATCTAAAACAAGGCCAAACTCTATGTACTAGATAGCATCTATACTGATGAAACTGCACAGTGGTTTGTTAATATTAAAATTTTAGATTGTAATAAGACCGTAAAGTTTAAAGTTGATACAGGGGCACAAGTAAATGCAATACCTAGTAATGTTTATCACATTTTAAACTTAAATGATAGTAAGCAGGAACGTTGTAACTATAATATTTTTAACTATTCGGGTAGTAAAATCAACGTAGTTGGTAAAAGTAAGTTAAACTGTCTATATGAAGGCAAAGTGCACACTCTTGAGTTCATAATTGTAGATACAGTTAGCAAAAGTGCACCAGTTTTAGGCCTTGAAACAATTCAAAAATTAAATATTTTAAGTTCAATAAGCTCAATTTCTAACAAAACTGTGGACATTGACCAATTAATCAATAAAAATATAGATTTATTTGAAGGCATTGGTAAGATTGTAGGTTACCAATGTAATTTTAAATTAAAAGATAATTATGAACCCTTTGTTTCGCCTTGCAGAAAAATACCGTTTCAATTAATGAATAAATTAAAGACTGAATTAGATCAAATGTTAAATGATGAAATAATAAAGAAAGTCACAGAACCCACTGAATTTGTAAATCCTATAATTATAGTCAAGAAACCAAATAATGATATTAGAATATGTTTAGATCCGCAAAAATTAAATGATGCAATTTGTAGGGAACATTATCACTTGCCTACTTTTGAAGACCTAACGAGAGAGATGTCAGGATCAAAAATATTTTCAACCCTGGATGCAAATAGAGGATTTTGGGCTGTCGAATTGACACACGCATCTTCTATCCTGACAACTTTTGCAACACCATTTGGGAGATACAGGTTTTGCAGGCTTCCTTATGGAATCTCTATAGCACCAGAGATTATTCACAGAACATATACTGAAATATTTGAAGGTATTCCTGGAGTAAAAATTTACATAGATGATATTATAATATATTCAAAAACAGAGAGTGAACATAAAGATACAATAAAGTTAGTTTTGAATCGGGCTAGAGAGAAAGGCGTTAAGTTTAACAGATTTAAATCTAGGTTTTTCTTTAATGAAGTAAAATATGTAGGGCACGTAATTTCAAGTGAAGGGATAAAGTTAGATAAAGACAAAGTAGAGGCAATCAACAAAATTAATATTCCAGTAAATTCAAAAGAGATAACTAGATTTTTAGGCATGGTAACGTATGTGTCAAAGTTTATACCAAACCTGTCCAAACTGACAACCAATTTGCGCAATTTAACAAAGAAAAACATAGAATTTAGTTGGGAAAACATTCATGAACAAGAGTTTAATAATTTAAAGTCAATATTAATGACAAAACCAGTTTTACAATATTATGACGAAAAGGCAGTAATAACTTTATCTGTTGATAGTTCTAAGGATGGGCTAGGTGCAGTAATTTTGCAAAATGGTGGTCCGGTAGCGTATGCATCTAAAAGTTTAAATGTTTCACAGCAACAATATGCACAAATAGAAAAGGAAATGTTAGCAATCACATTTGGTTGTCAACGATTTCATCAATATTTGTATGGAAAATCATTTGTGGTAGAGTCAGATCATAAGCCATTAGAATATATATTTAAGAAACCATTAAGTGACTGTCCATTGAGACTACAGAGATTGAGAATTATACTACAGAATTACGATTTTAAAGTTGTGTACAAACCAGGTAGTAAATTATATTTTGCCGACGCATTAAGTAGAGCTTCTTATAATGATAAAAAATTTGAAATTAATGAAGGGGAATTAAATTCGCAAATAAGTATAATTTATGATAATGATGTAATAAGTTATAAGAAATTAAAAATTTTTGCTGATGGAAATTTGGTGGACCAAGAAATGATAGATTTAATGCACATAATAAAAAAAGGGTGGCCAGATCATAAATCACAATTGAAGAGTACAGTAAACCTCTACTGGAATTACAAACATGAACTCGTAATAATTGAAGGTGTAATTTATAAAAATCAACAAATAGTAGTACCCAAAAAGTTTAGAAGAAACCTCTTATCAAAATTACATTATAATCATTTAGGGATAGAAAAAACAATTCTGTTTGCTAAAGAATATGTATATTGGCCTCTAATGGGTAAAGAAATTGAGGATATTGTAAGTAACTGCACAATATGTTTAAGTTATCAAAATAAAAACCAAAAAGAAACCTTAATAAGTAGAGATTTTCCAAAAAGACCATGGGAAATAATAGCTGGAGATTTGTTCCATTTTAAAGGTAAAGAATATTTATTGGTAGTGGACTATTTTTCGAGATACCCAGAAGTAATTTGTCTCAATAACAATACCACATCGGAAAATGTAATAAAACAATTAAAATCAATCTTTTCTCGTCAAGGAAAACCAGATCAGTTTCTTAGTGATAACGGTCCGCAATTTTCAAGTTATAAATTTAAACAATTTCTTAAGGCATGGTCAATAGAACATAAAACTTCCACTCCAAATTACCCTCAAAGTAACGGCTTTATAGAAAGACATGTTCAAACAATAAAAAGAATTTTTAAGAAAGCTTACGATGATCAAAAAGATATATATCTTAGTTTACTTGAATATAGGAACACGCCTATTGGCGCTAACCTACCGTCACCGGCTCAGTTACTCTTTAGTAGAAAGTTAAAAGGAGAAATGCCTGTTTGTGAAAGATCTCTGATGCCCAAAGTGATGGATAGTTCGTGTCTTGATGAGTTGGATGGTAGACATAATCAACAACAATATTATTACAACAAGAATGCTAAAGATCTGACAACCCTCTCAATAGGTGATAAAGTAATGATTCTAATGAAAAATGATGTATGGGAACCAGGTAAAATTGTAAAAATTGACGATGAAAGACCTCGAGGATATTTTGTTAAGCATAATAAAAGCGGTCATATTTTTAATAGAAATAGGAGATTTTTGAGACGATTTAACATTGATAATTTTAAAAATGAAAATGAAGACTTATATGACAATTTAGTGGATGAGTATGTAAATCAGGATAGGAAAAATAACGAAAAACTGTTAGATGTACCAAACCCTCAAATAACTGAAAAACCAAATTGTGACTTTGAAAACCCGATTGTGACTGTTTTAGAACCAAATACACATATAAGAAGGGAGAAGAAATGTGAAGACAAAGAAAGAACACGATACGGACGACCTATAAAGAAACCTAATTATTTAAAAGATTACGTTTAATTTTAAACTATCGTGTCCTCTCTTTATCTATAAAGTTTAAGTTGAATTTGTCTTTTAATTTTAAGTTTAAGTAATATTAAACTACCAAAAGAAGGGAGATGTTACATAGTTATGTTTATATTTTAAGTTGGTAACTATATTAAGAGAAATGTTGGCAACCTGGCCTACAAACCCTCTCCTCTCTCTCTTGTTGAATAGCTGTGCTAGCGTAAGGATGTATCTAGAGGTTCAATATAGTTTTTAATGAATATCTGTGTGTTTCTTAATAAAGAAGAGTAATCAACAACCAGTAGCAATATAACAGAGTGGGCTGGCCCATTGGCTGGAAGATGGGCGGATGACGCCCCGCTCGAGGAGGCTATCAAACTCCTGCTTGGCTGCTGCAAGGCGCTCACCTGACAAGCGTCGTGGCCGGGTGAATACTGGGGGGCCTCGGTGATGATTTGGTGGTGGACTGGCAAGTCGGGCAATGAGGCCATCTCACCGGGTGACTTGGCAGCCTGCTGGAACTTGGTTTGTAGCACCCTGTATTCCTCGCCAAGCGTGCCCTCTGGGATGGTGCAGGAGCTTGAAATGCTGACTGTGTGGATGTCGGGTGCTGGACCAAGGGAGCACACAGTGGAGAGGCTAGTTAGGCCATCGAGCAGGCGGCAACTTCGGAGGTCGATAAGCAGCCCATGGTGGCTGAGGGCATCGGCTCCTAGTATGGCGGTGTTGACGTCGGCGATGACGAAAGGCCATTTGAAGGGGCGTCGCAGACCCAGGTCCAAGGTCAGGTGCTGGATTCCAAAGGTTGCTATCGGGGTTGCGTTGGCTGCTTGGAGGACGAGGTCCTGTTTTTGCAGTGGCTTGCCAACTAATTTCCTGGGCAGGATAGAGAGCACGGAGCCTGAATCCACTAGGAAACGGGTGTTGGTAGCGCGGTCCCATACGAAAAGTCGGCGCTCCGAGGTGGTGCCGGCGGCGGTTGCCGAGTACAGCGCCGGCAGCTCTAGTTTCCCGACCTGGGGGAGGCAGCAACATTTGCTGTAAAGCTGCATGGCTTCTTGCAGTGGACAGCCTGGGCACAGTGCTTTGAGTGGTACCAACAAAGGCCTGTATGAGGGATGGCACCAGGTGTGGCTGAACGTTCACGACTCTGCGAACTAAAACGTGCTGTTGAGCGTCCCCGTTGTTTATGCCCCTCTCCTAAGGCTTGCAGCACCTCTCGTGTCAGTGAAGTAAGTTGCACGATGGCGAGGCGTATTGCGGAGATGTCCTGGCCCATCTGGTCAATAGAACGTTGCGGCGTGTGGTGGCTGGCTGGCCGTGGCTGATGTGATGCGGCCATGATGGAGGGGCCCATCTCCTGAGCCTCATCTGCTACGGCAGCAAGCTCCTCCTGGGTCTGCCCTTTTATTAGAAGAAGCATGCGGCGCGTCTGTGGTGGCAGTAAGTCGAGCCACTTGACTCGGATTAAGTCGTCTCCGACTCGTGAGCCAGCTAGGCTGCGCATGTGCCTCAGCAACTGGGAGGGTCTCTTGTCACCCAGCTCGACGCCAGTGAGTAGTTTATGCAACTGAGCATCTGGTGAATCTGTGAGGCGGGAAAGAATGGCTGCTTTAAGAGCAGTGAATTTACCTGTTTCAGGTGGTGAACGTATTATGTCCGACACGTCGGTGATGGTTTCATGGTCCAGGGTGGCTATTACCATGTGGTAACGACTAGCGTCGCTTGTCACATGATGCACATGGAACTGGGACTCGACTTGGAAGAACCACAGCTCGGGACTGGCTCGCCAAAAGGTTGGAAGCTTACAGTTGCTCACAGCATCTACTGTACGAGTCTCAATATGTGCCTGCTGGGGTAGGATCTCCTCTCGTTCGGGTGTGTGGGCAGCATCATCGTTGGTGTTGGGCATCGTGAAAGCGTTGAAGAATTCAGATAGAATGCTTGCACGGCTTCGCTAGAAGATGGCGGACCGGAAAAAGCACTACTATGCCACAGGACGCCACGTGGGAAAACAAGATGGCGGACGAAATGACGCGATGCTAGGAAAGTTGATAACACTTTGTGAATCAGTCTCAGAACCCTGCCGAAGTACGCGGCACTTAATGTTCACGTAAATATAACCGATGGGGGCTGCAAGAGAGTTCGGGGTCACCACTTTAGAGTTTTGTTCACTTCCCGCGCTTCGCTCACGACAAGTGAAGCTCTCTTACAAATTGAGCTTGCAGCTTTGACTCCAGGCGTGAGAAAATAAAAGCATAAGTAACTTTCAACACTGAACGATAAATATTTATTTACAGTAACCATTTACTTAGAAATAAAATAATGAACAAGCTTGATACTTAAAGAGAAGGCGTTGTCGACGGCCGAGTAAACTCGCGTGTGTTGAGCCGTTGAGGTTCCAGCCCAGAAGAGAGAATTCGGCTCGTCATCTCGAGCGAGAGTGTTTATCCCCTCCAGCTCCTCGGGGCGGGGGTGGATGTATGGATCACACGAAGATGTCCCGTGGTATCAGAGTTTGCTTGCGCCTGTTGCGCTGAGCTGCGCTTGATGGCGATGGGGGCGCCACATATATGTTGAATGACCAATCAGCGCCAGCTATTCAAACGCGGGAAATACGTCACCCGGGGTTCATATTTGAATAAATGGCCTTTGAACTACAAGGAAGCAGTATGGTTTGACGATATTTCCATTAGTTTAAATGGGTATATTGAGGCCTTCCCAAATTGTCATTAATTATCCCCTTAATGAAATAAGTACATAGATTGGATTCGAGTATATGTATATACTTTAATAAAATATGATTTATTTATATTTAAAATATCATATAACAGTAAAGGTTAGTGAGACTTTGTGTTAGATTAAAAAACTAATTGCATAAAGTATATCTTCATTTATTTCTACAGGTTGTGGTCCGATCTATTGAAGTATATTGGTTATATTTAGGTCAAATAGTAGTAGTAGTTTTATTATTTTTATTATTTAGGTGAATAACTCAATAATAAGGAATATTTCAGACAGATAAGTGATGTCCATGTTAGGTTTTGGAGTTTGGAGGTAGTGTTCTCAGCAGGGTGATTATGTAACTTGCAATCGCAACGCGACTGCCGAAAATTTTGCGATCGTCGCTGCCAATCATCAATTTTGGTATTAAGTAACAGCAACTGCGAGGAAATAGCAACTGAAAACAGTGCTGCCTCTACCGAACGACTGGTGAGCTATAATTACATTGAATTCTGGTTAGAACGTTAAGATATCGTATTACATAACTTGCAACTGCGCCTGTGTAGCCAAACAATTTGCAAGTATCGCTATATGACAGATTCACATGATCCTAACCTAACCTTTTATAATCTGTGCAGATTTGGGATTTATTCTTTTACCTGTGTTATTTAATATTTAGTTTTTGTATTTATATTTGGTGTTCGTTTGATGGATGTTGTTTTGGAGTCAAAGAAATGGCTCGCACTATGGCGTTGAGAGATGCACTAGATTTAGAGAATGCAAGAGATGAAAGACTTATCAGTCGTCGTTTACGAAGCAACCTGCGACGTCAGGCCCATCCTTTGGATATTTTCGACCATATTATCACAAATTTATAAGAAATATTTCGTATTCGTTTTCGTATATAATTTACCTGAAATTATGTGTCCTTATTTTATAGAATCTTTAGCATAGAGTAATAATAAAGAATCTTTAGCTCAACAAAAATTTAAATGATAATTTTATTTCCTTAGAGTAGGGAAAAGTCGTGCGTACACGATAGGACATGCTGCTCTGTATAGCTGTCGTGAAACGAAAGTTTTTGTCAGCCGCCATTAGTTTCGGCTCACCTTGTTGTTTACAGCTTATTTTGATTTTCATTTTTTGTGCTATTTTTTAATTAAAACCACAATTTTGTTATCTCAACACAATAGTGAAATGCGAGGCTCTTGGATACAAGAGTCTGTCGAAAAAAGAATGTGGTGTTGCGTCCACTGGTGGCCATTGATTTAATACTCATTTGGCTTCACTTGCTCTCCAAATGCGATGTCTCCTTGGTAATTCCATGCTCTAAGGTTATTTCCGTCAAAAAGGTTAACGTATTTATTTGTTTTTGTTATTTAGTACCACTGATTGCTACCAAGCTGCAAGTGGCGCTGTATTTGACAAAGACTGCTTGGCCAGCGACCGCTTTACTTTGCGACTAGCTAGCCGTTGACAACTGTAACGCGACTGCAATGCCGTAGCGACTGGGTCGTGAAATTTTACATAATCACCATGCGGGTTAGGTTAATGTCCATGTTCGTGTGAAGAAGACTGAAAACAAAAGCTACACTTGCACAGACGCATGGAAGACAGAGGCTATCAACCAACGAACACTATCTCCAACTACCAACAGAGATAACTTATTCTCGAACTCAGACGATGTGAGCCAGTTCCACCGGAAATAAGTTGGCGCGGAAATTTTTTTTTTCTCAATATTGCTAATATACATAAATGGTTCACTAAATGCTCATTCCGGAACTGAAATTGCTCAAGCTGGAAATCTAGTTATTTACCTAAATAATAAAAATAATAAAGGATAAGTCTATACAACTACTATTTGATCTAAATATAACTAATATACATCAGCTTGAAAATAATAACAATAAAGCACATTTGCCAATTTGATCCAGTAATGGTTATCTCTGCTCAGAGAAAACATACCTCCAATCTCTGCTACTACCACCATTCAGATATGCCACGATGACGTCATAGCTTTACAACCGTGTTGAAAAACTATTGATCATTAATTTTATTCAATTATCAGTCGAAAAACATTTTTTTGAAGCAACTCAATCCCAAAAATACTAATTATTAAGCGACATGTTCGTGAAATTACAATCAAAAATTTAATTTGAGAATATCTTATTAATTATAAACTTTCCAGCTTGAGCAATTTCAGTTTCAGAATGAGCATTTAGTGAGCAATTGATATATATTAGTAATATTGAGAAAAATAAAATATCTGCGTCAACTTCTTTCCGGTCAAATACAGGGTTGTCCATTAAGCGCGTGGTGGTCTCTAGCGATGTTACCGTTGAAATGGGAAAAAAATGTTCCGTATAAAAAGTGTTTCTTTTCGAGTGTTCTTTCTGCGGAAAATAACTTCAAATATGGCGGACTTCCGCATATACCGGAAGTAGACATCAACTTCCTTGTTTAAAATAGAACACCATATATATTTTCACATTTTTGAATTCAGCATCGATTTTAAGGCCCAGTTTGTTAAGCATAGTTCTTGTCTACGGAGTCTCCATTTGAAGTTATTCGGTAATCTTTAGAAAATTTGACGTTTGTAGTACTTCACAAAAATTGTAATATCTCTGAAACTACACCCGATCGAAACATGTGGTTTTCACTGTTGCAGAGACCGAAGAACGTAGTTATGTTATAAAGTAGCATTACTTCAAAATAACTTTAAATAATTACACTCGAAATTTTCAAATTTGTAAAGTTTGAAACATGCAAAAGTCATTTTTTTCAAATAAATGCGAAATTCAATTCTCTTTTGATTTTATTAAGGCATATTTAGGTCTATCTCTGTTATTTTTCAAGCTATTAACGCTTTTTCCTATTGATTTTTGACGGTTGTTTATGGCGTTGAAAATTCAGTGCCAAAGGTAGTATCTTAATATAAATCAACAGTTCAATTTCCCTGTAACTAACAGTTTCATTCTTATCTATATCTTAAACAATTTCAGCCGATTGATAGCTTGTCGGTCGGAAACAAATTTGCATCGGATGCTGCCAACGACTAAATTTAATAAAAAACCGCTTGCTGTGTTTACTTCACTTTTATTGTTGCAATTGCTTACAGCGTGTTCTCGACCGCATCCTAATTATTTTATCAACACTAAAGATTGTACCAGTCCTATACCCTACATATATCGGGTGTTTTAAAGTGTTACAAGGTAATATCTAAAAAACTGCTAATTCAAAAAGAATGAAATTTGGAGTGATGCGACAGAACGTTGGGGGGCACCATTTGGAAGAATTAGTGATTTTGTAACTCACCACTTTTTAGGGGTGGGGGGTAACTTTTAAAAATTAAATGGAAAGGTGTAGTTTTCTTTTCAAATTCGGGATCTCCAGGAAAAAACTACGTTTAAATCAAAACATAATGTAATGTCAAAGTCAATATGTTAATAACAAATTAAAGAAGTAATGTAATAGCATATCAGTAAACAGTGGCATACACAGACATATAAACAAGGGAGACAGAACTTTCCATCCATAAATTTCGTTTGTTTACAATCAGACATCTTTTCCAAACTTAAACGAGTTAGAAAGAGATCGCTTTAAAAAACGACAACACTGTAACCCTAGCGTCTACTGTTGAAATCATCTTTGCCAATGGCGTGCAGTTTTTAGGGGTTAATAAAAAATAGAAAAAACATTTAGCATTTTATTCATAAATCTACGTACATTTGTAGAGAAACTAATTCAACATGTTATGTATATTTCTATAAAACAAGGAGTCAATAAATATGCATATCTTTAGCCTGTTCTTAAGCAACTTCAAACTATAGATTATCATATTATTAAACAGTTTAGTTGAAACAATGAATCACAATCTACATAAATGTATGGATGTTAGACATATACATGATAGTAGATTTAGGTACCCAAACATATTTTATACAGGCTTCATTCTTAGAACTTGCTGAGGATAGATAGATAATATTTTATTGTTCCAGATATAATCTCCTGAATAAGGTAGAATATGCCAAAAAAATATACATACATTTGTTTGCATTAAACTAGGATAATTGTAATATTTAGAAAGAAAAACATTTTACTGCCTAACTCTAGGAACTCTTGCGTTCAATAATATGCTTTGTTTAAAAGAAATTTCTTTAATTTTGCTGTTAATTGTTCCAATGGCAGTTTTAATTGCAAGAAAGTTTATTTGAAAATTTTCTTGAGGGAAAAATCTGCATTTTTTTATGTAGCTAAATTATATTATTATTATATTAAATCTTGTTTTTAACCATGTATACCTGTGCTATTTTCAAACAAATCGGGGTTTTTCTTAACAAAAATAATAGATTCTAGGCTATAGAGACCATAAATTATTGTTGGTACTTTATGTTTTGTGAACAGTCACATTAGTCAGAAAATGCTTACAGTTCAATGCTGTCATAATTGTAAATTCTTTGACATTTGATGGACCACCTACAGATTTGATATTGGTAAAGACATTGGCAGCAGATTTTATAAATCTAGTGGAATTATGAACAAATTTTAAGGGCCTGTTGTTCGAAAATAAATGACGTCGGCTAAGCCCGTGCTAAACACACGCTAATCTTTGACGTGAGCAAAAGCGTTGTTCGAAGCAGACATTTCAAAAGTTTAGCTCGGTCTTAGCCGGTGACCTGTTTAACCTACGTATACGGCGATATTGCGTTGTTCGAAAGCCAAACGCCGCATTAGCCTGGTATTAGCCAGTGATTAGCCGCCTGCTTTTTAAACCAGGCACGGGGGTTGATTTAAGTAGGTATTTGACAGCCGGCAACAATTTCGTTTAAACCTTCGATCGAAGTTATGAGTGAATAAGTGCAACAAAATTTGTGTTTGGATGCAATTTACACTGTTCGATATAAGGTAAGTTTGTTATTACCTTTTTATAATGCAAAATTCTGTAATTTTATAGTAAGTATTTACATTGACTCAAGTTCCGTGAGGCTGGTATTTGCTGTTAATATATTATGCATACACGTAATTGCTACGACTTACAAAGGCAGAGTTTCTCAATATATGCCTACTTTATACAAATAAAAATCTATTACGAGATCTATCTCCGTTCTCGGTACAATAATTAGTCTACATCTGCACGTAATGAAGAAAATAATGTGGGAACATTTATCCGCTCGGCCAGAGACAACCCTTGCTCCGCATACGTTCTTATACAGTTATCACATAATTCACATTTCACAGCTTTTATATCAAATATTATTTATATGTATAACGTATACCACAGTCACAGAGAGGCGACGGAGAAAATGATGTTAGTATCATCGACGGTAGGCGGGGGCGGGGGATACGGGCGAAACGGCAGTCGCGCAGTCGCAAGCAGCAGAGTAGTGAGTCCTAACCTAACCTTTATAATCTGCGGAGTAGTTCGTCGTGTTGTGTTGTACTCAACTCGCGTTATTAGAATCATGGATGCGAATATGTTTACTGTTAAATATGGGTATTGGTTAGTAAGAAGATCACGATTGAAAACTTTCGCGAAGCCTGGAAGCGAGGTATCTGGCCGAGTGGAGCCGTGTCTCAATTTTTAAAGAAGAAGATGGCGCCCCAAATGACTCAGGGGTCCCTCAGCTAGAAATGGCAATCCTACCTCATCCTTTTGTAAATCTGTAAGTGAATATATATATATTAAAGGTTACTACCAAAATTTGAATAGCATGCGCACGACGACCAATATAAAACGGTTATATCATTATATTTGCAATCGTCGATGTAAGACAATACTGCAATAATTATCAACATAATTTTAATCAACTGCTTTGCCAGCCTGCGGTAGAACAGAAAAAGGTATATTGTAATGTAGTAGCTGATCATTGTATTTATGCTTATATATGTAGGTTCTAATGTAAGTTCCCAGTACCAGAATTACTGCTAATCGAAAAGATGAAAACAAGCAGATATATATTTCTGACAATATTCAAATTGAAGTTAAAAGTTATAGCCTTTCACATTGGAAACTATTTTTCAAAAAATTGAAATACTTTAGTATGAAACATCCAATTTTGTAATTAGAAATCAAAATGACAAAATATGAATGTCAGCTGAGCAAAAGCTTAGTATTACAGAATGAATGAATTCAGTTCAAAGTTTTTCTAAAGAATTTTTATTTTTCTATGCTTTCCTAATAATATTTTCTTTTATATTGTTCCACACTAATATTTTTTTTCTGCACAGGACATTTTCTGGACCGAGGATGAGATGGATCTTTTTGTTTGAGAGATGCAGCTGAAGTGTTGGTGGTTCGAGGTTCTGGGAGTTGGCATTCTGGTTCAAAAGAAACGGGACATGGCTCTATAATAACAACAGGGGTGTTGGCACATCAATATCTGCTGAAAATTAATAATATAGAATATTAGTCTTGAAATTATATACAATAATTGCTAGTTGTTTTATGTGTAGCTTATAAACTGCAAGACATACATATTGTAGTAAATATATGCATATATTGTTAATATTTTTTTCTGTATACTTTGAGTTGTAATTACAAAATTATATATCTTTCTATTAAAAATAATAATTGTATATTCCATTGTAATGTTTCTAAAGGGTATAATAAATAATAATATTATTTAAGCATCTTATCATTTCAATACCTTTTTATATTCAATGTAAAATACACATGAAAATAATTAACTTACCTTTCAATAAGCCGCAGGAGTGTAGCTCGGTCCACAAGAGTAAAATTCTTCCTTTTTCTTTCCATTTTCTCAAAATATATTTCACAGAAAATATTTAGATTTCATTATTCACTACCAAAACAAACAACGATGACAACTAGTTTAACCTATTAATCAATAAAATTTTGACATGACGACCCGCTCACGTAGCGTGAAGTTTTCAACGAAAGGACAAATGGCTTAGCCGCCGCTAAGGTTAGCCACCATTAACCCCGTTTCGAACAACGCTAAAAAAAAATCAGCCTCCATGCGAGCTAAGCACGGGTTAAACTTAGCACATGATTAGCCACTGTTTCGAACAACAGGCCCTATGAATATGAAAATAAAACAACACCTTTCTATTTCATTTTTAAAAGTTATCCCCAGCCCTAAAAAGAAGTGCCCCCAACGCCCCTTTGCATCACTCCGAATTTCATTTTTCTTAAATCAGCTCTTTTCTAGATATTACCTTGTATACCCGAGTTCGTAAATTGTAGGCAGTGACGTCAACAGCGCAAAAAAACGAAAACATTGTTGCCGGGTTGTGGTGCTAGTTATTTGGTCATTTACAATTTTAACAAAAAACATACATAATACAACATATAGTTAAGACTATATAGGTTATATTTGCCGGGTTGGCCTTCTGCTAATAAAATATATTCGGTAACATCAATATTTATTTAATAAATATTAACAGAATTCCTGATTGTAAGAGTCACATAACAACGATGCGTTTCTTTGAAAAGAATAATAGATGAAAGAGGTCGTAAGGTAGAAATAGATATAGCGGGCTACTTTTTAATGAAATGGGTATGGACCGTGTACCTGTTGAAGTGTTGAAAATGTTTGTGTATTATAAGGAATGTTAACATGTTTCCTGTTTCAGGGCATTGTCAATATTATTTTTGATAAAATAATAAAATACAAGTCTTGTGTGGCAACCTAACGAAATTTTCGAAAAACGGCGGCGTTTACTTTGACTAGGTACTCTGTCTTCCATATTTCTCACTCACAACACTACCGGACTACAGGAATTCACCGCTTCGATATCCGAAAGAAGTAAATAAATTGCTAGATAAATACTTGAAAATTATAAATATATAAAAGATGACGAATTTATTTACATAATATACATATATATGGAAATAAATAGTATATATGCACTTATATATGTGTATCATTTTTTAATAAAAATAAGTTTTTAACAGACTTAAAATATGGTATGCATTTTGTTCGGATATAGATATATGAAGAAATGACAATATAACCACATTTACTTACACTCACGTGCAATCTGGCAGGCAATAGCTGAAGTATGGGTTCAAACGGATGGTGGAGAAAAATGATGTTTTTGTGTGTTATAAATGTGTTTCTGAATTAATTAATTAACAACTTTTTTCTATTCACTGAACCTGTATCTGCCTTAATATTTTTAATTTTAATGTAGGTATGAACACTTTCAACTCTAGATATGCCGTTACCATGACATTTATAAAAAACTAATGACATTTCTCATTGATGGTTATGAAACCTTTCCTGTTTGCGATTAAATTAATCTAAATTCACGAATGTAAAATGATTAATTATTTAAGAGGAATCGTATACGACGGTGGTCAAATAATAAAGGGTTTGAAATGATATCGTGTGAATATGGGTTAAGTTTCGTGCTAGCTGTCAGATATACCGCTAATTTGCTCCGCTAGCAGATGTGTGTTGTAGACAGGGTCAAGCCATTTAGAATACATCGATTGGTATGAAAAGTTTTTCAATACGAGATATGGAGGCTATAGAAGGAGAGATAAATTATGTTAAAAAAAGTTTACCGATTTTGGTTGCAAATAAGGGTGGCGCTGTTGGTCGTTAAATTGAAAATTTTCAAATAGATCTATAAAACGCGGAAAATAGTTGCAATCACAGAATACTATTGAAATAAATATTTTTTACAAAAAAATGGACCGACGTTATTAGTTGATACACTGAAAAGTATAAAATAATATTAATTCTATTGGTGCTGTTACTTTTGAAGTTGTGCAGTTGCAGTTAGATTGATAACTTTTGGCATCAACTTCACAAGTACCATCACCAATTGAATTAATATTATTTTATACTTTTCAGTGCAACTAATAACGTCGGTCCAACTGTAAGGAAAAAATGTTCATCATAAATGTTGCTACAAATAATTATATCTTTCATGTAGTAATGAAAGATTTTCAATTTTCGAAAGAAATCGGCCTCTCCACATAGCAAAAATACATATTTAAAATGCCTCTATCTCGAAAACCGTAACAGTTTTGGAAAAAATTTCAAATCAAACGTTTCCGGATATTGTCCTATCTTTAATTATACCAACTCAGATTTTCAATTTTCGAGAAAATTTGCTAATTTGCTCCGCTAGCAGGTGTCTGTTGTACACAGGTTCAATGCCATTTCAGATAATTCAAGTAAACCACATGACATCTCACTTTCAAAGGCCTACTCAGGAAGAATATTGTTTTTGATCGCTCGATACACATTTTATTTCAAAAAACAGTAGCTACTGGAAGTCCTAGATGATCACTGAAACGTCATCACCATTTCCAAGAATTTAGTGCCTACAATAGACCAATTGCATTAATGATTTCAATTCTCCGCATGGGCGACCCATTGGCCATAGAATACAAATATTCAATTTTATGTAGAAGCAGCTTTCTCATGAAAGCGCATAGATGTCATTGTACATAAAGAAATTGATGGAAACGGTCACAGACAGACATTATCATGGAAATATTTGGTCACAGGCATAGTACATTTTGTTCAAAAGAGTAACATTTCAAATGAAAGTGGTCGTTGTAAACTTCCCGCCTCATGCAATCGGTCTATTTACGAACTCGAGTTTAAAAGGAGTCGATACTCGAACTAACCATCTGCATCTATGACTCGAACCTGCTCGAACCAGGGTGGTAACTCTCGGCCTTTGACATTTCCTTCACTCAGTTTGAGCTCATGTCAAAAGATGTCCTTATTGTATCAAAAAAGTAGAAATCTTCTTTTTTTGCTTTTTGGTATTTTCGAGATGGAAACACAGGACGCGTTTTGATGACCGAATGTCAAAGTTCTGAAACCTGATTGGTGCGTTTGAAAGTTCTGCATGTTTCGATTGGTTCCGCTAAACACAACGCTAGTTACGTTTTGTATCTCGAAAACACCATCAGAGACAATGGTCATGTCCACAGCAGTGCCTGATTACTAATCGATTAGTAATCAGTAATCAAAAATCGGTATCTTGTGGACACGACTGATTTTACTGATGCATCATTTGTCAAATTGACACTTGTCAAATGATTTCAAATAATTTAATTCGACAATAACACATATTAGAGGAATTGAAAATGGAAGAAGAAAACGTATTTTCTGTTCAATATGTTTATAATGAAAAAGATTATGTGGTAAACGGAACGATAGAGGTCCATAATAGAATTGAGAAATATCTGAAACAAAATATAGTTTATAACTATGGTTTTCTGATAGCTGTCACATTGAAGACGTCAAATTTTTAATTACTGATTGCTAATCGATTGGTAATCAGACACTGCTGTGGACACGACCATTTATATTGAGCTTTCGCACTTATGCTTACGTCTGATATTGTTATTATTAAAATTTAAAATATATCAAATATTTTCTTCATTCATTCATTTATATTTGAGTGTTATTTTTATAATGGAAACGAAGATTACGCATCGGTGTAATACCAGAGACGTAATACTATTACATACCCAACCATGAAAATTCAAGGTAGGAAAGTTTTAACTAACTATATACTAATTTAGTGAAGTCGTTATGTACTTAGTTCCTAGAACGATGGAAATTCTAATTGCCAATAAATTACTTACTCCACAACCCCTGATTTGCCAATGCATTCATTGCCTAAGGACCCTGAGGTAAGTGACAATTTCAATCTGAATTGAATCTCCCTATAAAAACATTAAGATTATCTTTTATTGATATCTATGCTTTTGTGGCACTATTGCAACTTATTTAGTAGCTTTTAATCTGAGATATCAATTTCCCTTTTCAAAATAATGATTCTATTAAAATCAAATCAACTTGCAAGTAATAGCGAGACTTATTTTTTGTAAAAATGTTTTCGATGTTGGTGAGCTAAAAAGAACTTTGACCGAGAAATTCATTCATTTCACTCATGAAAATATTTATATATCTCAGATTATGACGTTAACCAAACCATATACCGAAATTGTAGCATTATTTTTATTTTACAGTTCCGAAAAAAATGGTGTTTGGCAATTCCAAGGATTGACCTCTTTGATATGACATGAAAGACATACTTTTAGAGTATGCGATGCACATTTCGCAGAAGATTCCAAGTTTCTCAGAAACGGAAAGAGGTCTAATTTAAAAGAGTTTGGGCCTCATACATATATAAGTATTACAGGTAATATTAATAACAGTGTTTAAGAGAAATATGAAATGACGTGTCTTTTTCAACTTTTATATCTTCGTTCATTGCATATATCACCATTCACTTATATGTGCATAACAGTTAAGTTCAATACCATTATACTAATATAACGCTAATATCAAAATATATTGTTTGAAGACCTGTGTGTTATATCAATTAACGTGTACATTTCCATTTTCAGAGAGCAGAGCCATTACGCCACCATCAATAATTACTTCTACATTACTCCATTAGGATGATATCACGAGAGTATTTGCACATCTATGATATCAACCCTGGAGTTGGAAATTCGCAAGAGTGAGTTGTGTTTTTTCATTAAGTTTCATTATACAAGTAGCAAACTTTATGACAGCATTTTCTTCATTTTAGATCTACATATCTACAGCTTTCGTAACACACTTATTTTCTAACTTTCAGATTTTTTGGAATACTCATCTCATTCAAAAGATCACATCAAAATAAACAAGAAGGACGGACGATGATATCACGAGAGGATTTGCATATCTATGATATCAACCCTGGAGTTGGAAATACGCAAGAGTAAGTTGAGTTTTTTCATCAAGTTTCACTCTACAACGCAACAAATTTTATGACAGCATTTTCTTCATTTTAGATCTACATATCTACTTCACAGCTTTCGTAACACACTTATTTTTTAACTCTCATATTTTTTGGAATACTCATCTCATTCCTAAAGGCCACATCAACATCAAGATAAACAAGAAGGACGGACGATATGATCAGAAGATTTGTCTCTCTAGGATATTAATCTTAAAAGGAGCATGAGTTAAGTTATATATTTTTTTCTAATTATATCCTTATATCTAATATTTCTTGTTTTTTTATAATTTCAAACCTTAATTCCTATCCAAGAATAAAACAGATTTTGGGTAGATTTCGAGTAGACCCTGAATATGTTTTATACCTCGTGTCGCTAGATGTCGCTGACAACACGATCACGCAAAACCCCGAGAGTTGCCGATCTATAACCTCCTTCATCTGTGACTCGAACTGAGAGTCGATAAATGTAAAGAATTCGCCTCCAGGCTTAAATTATGTCATCAGTCAATGTCATATTATTGAGTGCGTATATATCTGTCAATCTCCACTGCAATTTTAACCTTTACCACAGATTAAATATTTATATTTTAATTGTTTAATCTGTTCCCTTACCCTGGCCACCCTAATGGTTTGTATTCGGGAACACGCAGATTACCTCCAAGTTAATAGCATTCAGTTATGTCGTGACACACAAAAATTCATGGCGATAGCGTTTGTAATAATACAGTTGAGCCAGAGACAACCATATTGAGCTCCGGGAACAGATGATAGTAGATAGTGCAGATTAGTGACTCCCTAAACACAGCCATCAATGAGACATGTTGTGTCCCATACAGTAATGAGAGCTCTGTGCTCTGTGGCTGTTCCAGAATTCAAAACATTAGCATTAGCCTGGCCAAGGTTAAAATGGCCGTCGAAAATTGATAGGAATATGACATTGACTGATGACATTATTTAAGGCCAGGCTAAGAAGCTCTGTAGACAGGAGATTCAACTGTCTATACAAAACCATGTGACGCAAACGACGGCAGGGTCGTGGCCTATTAAAATCGGGTATGCGCGCTACATTAGTGCGCACGTGTCATTTGCCTTTGATGTATTTTTAAATTCTTAAAATCTTATTGTTTGACGTTTCGGTATTTAGTAGTGTTTATTAGTTTTCAACTTTATATTATGGCTCACGTTTGTTGCATTGAATAATGGTTTTGCAGGTCGGAGAAATATAACAGTAGAACTAATGGCATTTTGTTTAAGAAAATCTTCTTCATATCAGTATTTTCGTTTATTGTAATGAATAGTTAATAGTTACCTGCAAAATTCTCAAAAATATCTTACGTGGTTTGATGCTGCGGTCATCATTTCAAATATGTCAAAAAAGATAGAGCAGCTATGAAAAAAATATTTATTTGAGATCTGCATATCGAGGACAGATGCTTTGATCCAAATAATTCTATAACAATATTGAGAGACGGTGTCGAAGAGAAAGATATTCAGTGCAAATTGAGCGAGATTAGAAGAAGGAGATTTCTCCCTTCTTAAATGCGACATACGTAAATGACTGAAACAATGTAGGCATTAACTAACTATTAAACCTTAAATTCGTCGCAATCACGACAAGCGCTGACAATAACTGACTGAAATGGGTTAGATTTTCTAATAATATGCAACTTGCAAATTCTTTACCAATATGGCACATTTTTGCACTAAAATAGATTAGAATATGTAAGTAATATTTTGTAAAAAAATACTACTCGATTCCAGTCACCGTCGTGACTGAATTGGTATAGGATATGTAAATACGCCACCGGTCAAGTAAATCATTGCCTTCTACTCGCATTGTTCAGTTAGGAGAAAGGTGCGGATAATCGCGCGTTTTTCAGATTGATTTTATCATTTCTATGACAAGCTATTTCCCAGAGTTTACATAGTTCTTCATTGTCGGAAAATCATGGTATTTTATCACTGTTCCTTTGGTTTTAACAAAAACCTACAACACAAGCTATTTTTATTTTCAATAAAATTATTATGATATATGTACCTATATGAATTGATTATTTGTCTCAAGGTTTACTTTATTAGAATAATTAAAATAATAAATATTCAAATCATACAGAAGATAATTCAATCTATGGATTGAAATGTAACAACATATTTGCGCGGGTTGTGCTAAATCTAATAGTGACAGATCCAACTTATTACCAACCGATTAATTATAGTAATCAGAAAGTTGACATGTAGTAATCAGTAAACAATACTGCAACATCATGATACTAGCTGCAACATAATCTATCTCTTAACTCTGCTATTGCCCAATTCTATTATGGACATATGGACAGTTATTATTGCGTTTACTACATCTTTCTCACTATAAATGTATTGAAAAATACTGTTTCTTCTTCCAATTTCAATTATTCCAAGCGAAAAAAGTTATTTTAAATAAAATATTATTGCTAAATAAATTATTAAACACAATTTAATTTATAATAGAGCCGAAAGTGTAGTGAAAATTATCCACATGTGCATTAAAAAAATGTGTATCCAAATTCTCCCTAAAATAATGCATTTCTATCTAATTCCTATTACTACATAAGCATACCTATATTAAATGTGCAAAAACGTCCTTGGTATGAATTAGCGTTTGTTTGAGTTTTAGGAAATGTTATGAGACTTGGCAACATACGCGTCGCGCGCCGCTGTTGGATGATGGTTTCTAATGGACGAGTGCGTTGTTCTGCTGTTTTTAGGAAGTCGCCATTGTTGTTCGATAAAATAAAGCAGAAAGTAACTCTTTAATCGATTTTTAGTTTTCGTTTCTCCTGTTATGTGTTTCAAACTGAATTTTGGTTGAGTGCGGCTAATTGTGTCATTTGATTGATGCTTGTTTTTCTATATGTAATAAGTGCTGAAGTGGTGCAACGTTAGGTGAAGCAGTGAAGCGTTTTTCGCTCTCGTAAACTAAACTGGGTAGCGCGTTTCGTAAGCTTGTAATCGTCACGTGGGAGTCTGCTTTTGAAGATTATTGTTATAGTTTTGAATATTATGGATAGTGGTATCATACAATCATTGTTTTTTTTATAGTTGAGAAAAATTTCAAGTGAATGACTAACATATTTGTAGTACCACTGAACAAATAGAACGTCTATGTTTTCGGTATGGAATTAGCCGGCGACTAGTTGAAAGTTGAAATAATCTGAAATAGCTGTAGGCTGTTGTAGCTCTGTTATTTATGGAATTAAAGTCGCGTTTATTGATCAAGTGTTCGCTGGTATAGCGGATCATTTTTTCGTTTTGATGATAGTGAATGACATGATAAACTTTGCAGTTGGAAAAACTGGATGAATGGGATTGCGTACAGCCTCGGTGAGGCATCCCCATGTGGAGGTCATGGCTCCAGCTTTAACAGAAACTGCACAGTCGCAAACTTTTAATCTGCCAGCAAAAAATCCCATCGAAAGTGCGTGTCCCATAAACTTGAACGGTTACGAGAAAAACATTTATTTGCCGAAACATAAACAACCGTTTAGTGATCTTCTACATCCATTTCATGCTGAAGTGAATAATGAAATCGAGTCTCTAACATCAGAATCTGAGAAAACTCCTTCGAAGAAGAATTTGAACGAACTTAACTGTGCCTCGGAAAACAATACACCGTTGAATATCGGTATAATGAGTATTAGCCCTACACTTATGGGCGACCAAGAGAATAAGATGGGCTTTAGAAAAACAGCTACAGATGTTTCATCCATACAAAGAGAGGAACTAGCTAGTGATATGGATCAATTACTAAATAATTTATCGTCTGTGTTACCTGTAACAGACAATGTTTGCAGTACTGGTGACATGGGCACCAATGTTGATGACATTATGAGTGTTTTTAAATGTATGGAAGGTGGTGATCGAATGAATAATTCTTCAAATTATCTGAATAGTGAGAATGAAGAAATATTTCCAATGCCCGGTACAGATTTAACTAATAATCTATCCTCATTTGAGAAAGAATTGCTCGAAAATGTTGATGTGATGAATATAACAATAGAGGATCAACAAGATGAACTTGAAAGTGTTGATAAGCAAAAAGAATCTCAAGCCAATGATGTACAGAATCAGTTGATACAGAAACACCTGAAGATGCAGAGAAGACTGGACTTCTTGAGGCGAAGAAGTTATAAAATTCAGTCAAGATTAATGGGCCACCATATCAGTAGAGAAATTGTTGGAGTGTTTGAGAATGTTCAGCGCTCTCTAAAAAAGTCGAAGGATTCACAAGACACTCAAAAGGATGCTCTAGTGAATCCAATTACTACCATGATACCTTTCGAAAAACCAAGACCTTTATCTTATGGGACGGCCAAAACGCTTTTACGTAAATTAGAAATGACTTGTTCGCTACAAGCTAGCATCTCATCAAAACAAAGACATGTGACAAAATATTTTGGATCTGGATCTATGGAAATGCCAACATTCCGAACCAGTACCAATGGAACAATAACTATACCTTCATGGAGTACCGAATCAAAAATCCAGTTACAAAAAGTTGCTAGCCAATTGGCTACGCAGCTGTCTATTGTTCAAAACGAAGTTGATTCTGATGCCACTGAGAGTAGCTCTGGAGGTGAAAGCTGCGATGAAATGCAAATATATAATAATCCACATCAGCAGTATCTTAGTGTGTAAGTTGTTTCTGATATATCAAAATTCTACCTAATGAGATGTTTGGAATTATTTTATTATTTATCTGTTAGGTTACTATTATATTGTGACATAAAATAAGGAGACTTCAAATATTGCACAAAAATAAATTAAGAAACATTAATTCTTTCTGCCTGTGAAGATTCATTTTATTCTATATTTTTAATTCAAATTAGATAAGAATCATCGGTGTGATGAATATAAGATAAATAAAAGTTTTTTTCATTATCAGTTTGATCACATCTTTTGGGAATAGTACATTAAAATGAAAAAAATGACTCGATCAAATTGTTGCAGACAAAAAAGAGCGCTTTGGAAGTATTGCACAGATCGGGCAGTGATAGCAGCGCGATGGACTTGGTTGCAAGCGCAGATAGCAGATCTAGAGTACCGCATCAGACAACATACCGATCTGCACAGGCAAGTGCGTGCCAGCAAAGGAGCAGTCCAACTCGGAGGTGATGGGCCTCCATCCTCCCAAGTATCCTCGACTATTGTTAATGGATATCGAGGTCAGCTACCAGGCAGTACCACTACTTCAATACAAATTCCAAAAGAGGATTGTGGAGAAATGTGTACCGATTTTGAATGTGCTCGGACTAGACCATTAATTAATTTCAAAAAGAGAAAGTTACTGCAAGTTTCGGGCCTGCATACCATTTCGAAGAAGGCAGCACGGCCAAGCAACATGCGTTGTGGGTGTGTAGTGTCAGGGTATGAAGCTGCTCCTTGTGCTCTTTGTACTGGTCGAACAGACCCAACAAATCCAAGAGATCCCACTGACACTTTAGGCAGATCTGCAAGAGTTGCACTGTTGGATCCCTCCTTTCATCCAGTATTCTCATTTCCTGAAGGTAAACACCTTTTTCCCTAACACAAAAATGGCTTATAATTTTTTATCAGAATGTTCGAGCAGCAAATCAAACCAAGCCAGTGTTCTATGGTTGTAAGCTTCGTATTTTAATTTTTAGAAATTTGAAATGTGCGTACTTCTCATGGTTATGAGATTGGTTTGATTTGCTGCTCGAACATTCTTACTGATGTTATCTAGGAACGTATCCTAAATTGATAGTTCCGATGACTGCGTATCAAACCCATTTTTCGAGGATAAACATTATTTATTGTTATTTAATTTAATTGTCACTTTTCTAAAATAAAGGTTTAGTTTGTATGTGTATATATCCATAAAAATCTGTTATAGTATTAGTACTAGTCATTCAGCACATTTTAGCTACATTCAAAAACCTAACAAAATTTTACACAATATTTCTGCAGATATATCACAAAATATACATCTGGAGGCAATTATGAAAACTACAGAATGGCAACAAAAAAGTACAAGAATGAAAACTTTGAAAGTGATTCCTTCGAAACCTGAACGATTGGACGCCAAATCCTTGGAACATCGTAATAAAAAGCTGGAACATCGGAAGAAATATGGTAAACTATTGAAACCTAGTACAATGTCGGCATTATCTGCGAGTAAGCAGTGTTCATATTAATAATTCATTTTTATTTTTTTTTAATAAAAAAAATCGTAAGTATGAAAATTTTCAAATCCATTATTATTGTTTCAGAAATTAAAAATAAAATCAGAGGTAGGAAACCCGGTCGTCATGATGTTTCGAGAAGAAAACGATTCTTATCAAAAGATCTTGCTGCAGACCCTTACAGCCATTCAGCTTTGGCAGATGGTGTAGATGAGGAGGTTGAGTCGATTGGAAACAACAGCAGCAGTGCTGCGGGTACGAATCGCTCATTGGATTCACCAAGTTCATCACCATTATTACACATACAGTCAATATCGGGATACCATAAGCGGAACAGGGTCCATTCTTATGATATTGACAACATTGTTATACCTTATAGTGTTGCCGCATCGACGAGGGTCGAAAAGTTACAATACAAAGAGATATTGACACCTAAGTAAGTTTTTTCTACATTTATATTTATTCGCTTTTTTGTCGGTCTGTTTGTTTGCGAGTTCAGTACAAATTTTGAAATCCATTTGAAATTAAATATCCTGAGCTACTGACTTGACAAATATCTCAGAACTTGATGACAAAGCAGATCTGGATTTTTACTTTCCTGAAATTTTTGTGAAACTTGCCCCATTCAACAACCTGCATACAGTTTGTTTCACGAATGTTGGCGTCTGCCTTGAAAACACGAAAAATCGATCAATCCAACTGACGGGATTAAATGTGACGTAGCGATTTCGAGCTAAGATGTGGATTTAAGGAAGTTCATATAATTAGAGGAAAAAAAATCCCGATGGCCGGTAGTCAGCGGAAAAGTAAATTTTTCAAAATTCATTGAATTGAAATTTGAACAACCTTTTCATTGGTATACCTACATGTTATTACATAAAATTGTCGTATGTGTCATAGCCTTGCGGTTAGAGGTTTTTGTTTTGGCTGTTGAATATAAAGCAGACAGGGTTCGAGTTCCACTTCAAGGCAGAATTATTTTTTCGCCTATTTCTTTTCAATAAATATACTATATATTTTTTAAATCAGGGTCTATATTAAGATCTCCAGAAAATGTACAATTACATTAAATTTATATTGAGTGTTCATGTTTTATCAATATTTGTTATTTTTCTTTATTGATTTTTATTTTTTTACCTGTGTCACAGACAATCTATTCCAACACAGACGGCTATAATATAGGACCGAATAGTTGCGGAAATCTTAATTACACAGTGCGGCAACAGATGTCGCTAAGCTGTACTGATAGAAAATAATATTTAGGAATTCAAGAGGATGCCCGAGAAAACGGCATGATCAGCCCTCACGCTCATATCAAACGAGTTGGGGGTCAGTGCCGTGGTTGACTGATGAATTTATTGTTTTTGCTCTCTAACGCCAGCTGCCTGGAATAGTAAATACCTATTTGCTTTCAGAAACTTGGTTATTTTGTACTTTAAGACTAAAATCACAGACGCAGTAAAAAAGTGATGGATGTAATACATTCGATCCAGTATATGTTCTGATATAGGAATAAGAAACTAAAATAAGTAGGTATATTATTTATTCGAAGTTTTTAATAATCAAGTTCACTACTTTGTGATGAGATTTTTAATTTTTCTGCTGCAAAAATAATACCGTTGAAAAAGGCTATTTTTTGACCGACTTCAAAAAAAGGAGAAGGTATACAATTCGGTTGTAAGATTGCTTTTTTATGGCTGTTCGCGCATTTTGCATAGTAAAAATACTCCGATTTTGATGATTTTTGTTTCATTTGAAAGGGGAGAGTTGAGAAATGGTCCCATATTGAGAAAAATCAAATCAAAAGCCGCACTCAAAAAGGGTGGAGGGGGCAATTTTTCTCGAAAATTGAAAATTCAATGTATAAAAAAGGTTCAGTTTTCAATATTTTCGACTTATCCCAGAATTTAAAATTATCAAAAAACTTCGAAATATCTTAAAACTATGAAAAAAATTGACAATAGTCTCATTGATAATATTTCGACCTCGATAAACAATAGAAAAATATTATCGAACAATCAAATACTAAATTATAATGAATTTTCACTCGAAAGTAAAAACAATGAAATAAAAGCAAGTTAAAATAAAAAATAATGCAGTTGTTTTGGATTCTTTAATATTAGATAATATTAAAAAATAAGAAACAATATACAAAATATAAACCATATAAAATTGTAAAAAGCATGTTCCAAGTATATATTATATACACAATATTAAACGCTTTAAAAAATATAAAACAAACTAAATTTAAAAAAATCCCGATGGCCTGTAGTCAGCGGAAAGGTAAATTTTTCAAAATTCATTGAAGCGAAATTTGAACAACCTTTTCATTGGTATACATACATGTTATTACATAAAATTGTCGTATGTGTCATAGCCTTGCGGTTAGAGGTTTTTGTTTTGGCTGTTGAATATATAGAGCAGACAGGGTTCGAGTTCCACTTCAAGGCAGAATTTTTTTTTTCGCCTATTTCTTTTCAATAAATATACTATATATTTTATTAATCAGGGTCTATATTAAGATCTCCAGAAAATATACAATTACATCAAATTTATATTGAGTGTTCATGTTTTATCAATATTTGTTATTTTTCTTCATTAATTTTTTATTTTTTTACCTGTGTATTTTATGAAAAATTGCTTTGAACAAAAGTTGTACGTACTGATTATATCTATAACCTAAAATTATTTTTGATGATATTTACAGTACGGCTCTTTTTTGATAATTTTTTTAAATGTTTGAACGGTCGCCATTTTGAACCTACTCACCCGATATTGCCCAATAACGAACTCGACTGAGATATTTGAGAGATTGATTTTTGTAGCAAATTTGAACTTGATACCTTCAAAACTATATATATATATATATATATATATATATATATATATATATATATATATATATATATATATATATATATATATATATATATATATATATATATATATATATATATATATATATATATATATATATATATATATATATATATATATATATATATATATATATATATATATATATATATATATATATATATATATATATATATATATATATATATATATATATATATATATATATATATACTTTTGAACCAAATGTTTTTTTGGACTAACTTATAGAAATATAACAACATGCCGTTGAAATTTTTTTCGAAATTCAAAAGTGTGAACGATCGCAATAGGTACATTTCTATAAGAAATTTACCTAACAGTGTGGAATTAATGCTAATGAAAGTTATTTATGCCGCAAAATTTTCATTTTTGGGTGTTCCTTATAACCCTTACTTTTGTTTAATATTGTCCATTTACAATATTTAAACAAATTTGTCCTTATCAAAGTTTGTAACAGGTTTTGTGTTCAACACAGTCGCTATTCTGTTCAAACCAGTCTTTTCACCCTTTCGCTGCGGAAAGAGCACATGTGCGTCCTGGGTCGGTTGAGATTTCACGTGGCGGTACGATTTTCGCATTCACGGTGGGATGTTGTATTTTTACACGCATATGAAGAGGTTTAGGCTTACGAAAAATTAGTTACGTTCTAGTTTTTTTGCTTATGACTTTATTTTATGAGATATATGTTCCGCAAATGGCTAAGATAACTTTTTTTTGGTCCGCAGCGAAAGGGTTAAATTACGATTTATTTTCCTTGGAATAATTTTGTTAACCTTTTTGATCCATTGGGTTACAAGCTCTTTATTTTTGATGGGGAATCGACACATAACTTACTGGATACTTCCTTTTGGATTTGCCGCAGTTTAAATAAGCACATTTGTTACCAGACATGGTTTCGAGACATAAATACAAATCAAATTAGGTATAACAGAAGACATTAATAAAACTTGTTGCGACACACTTTTTCAAATATTGGTGCAAACTAACTGTTAAGGTGCCTATTTATACACTGTAAAATATTAAAAACATATTAAGGTTCTAATGCTAATAAAGGGCTGGAAAACCCATCTAACTAATCGTTGAGATTACCCGAGTGTTTCTATAGAATAATTTCTAATGCTTCTAATTGGTTTAATTTTAATCCATTCTCAACATTTCTCGGAATTTTAAAATTATCATTAAATGTATGACCATATTCTATATGATGTAATGCATAATTAGAATCTGTTTTCTGATTAACAAATGATCTCTTCTGTTCATTAATTCTAGTTTCAAACTCTAGGATTATTCATAATTTCTTCATAAAACATCCAATAATAATGTATTCATATAAAACAAAGTATTGTGGAAAACCATAATTTCCGATCTCTAACTTTCGTGAAAATTTGAAAGCGTATGGTCCATTTTATTACGAAAATATCTAATAAAGGGTGCTGATTAATGTGAAACAGTCCAAAAAATTGAATATCATAATTTTGAGAGTTTTTATTGTCAACAATATACAATTATTCATCGGCAATCACATAAATTTATTTTTTGTACGAATATCAGGACCCTGAATACCATCCTAACGTGCCACTACTGCTCGTCCCAGACGCTGGAACCCAAGTGATTAATTTTGACAGCGCCATCTGGTTTTGTATAGCTATATATATATATATATATATATATATATATATATATATATATATATATGTATATAGGTAAATTTCTCGAAATTCATTAAAATTAAAATTTGAACATTTTCATTGGTATACCTACCTACATGTCATTACATGCCAATTGCCTATTTTAACCGCATGTATCATAGCCATTAAACAAGACGGGATTATTATTGTATAATTTTTGCGTACAAATTAATAAGTAATATAATTTACTAATTAAGTACACCACGCACTAATATTCTGAAGAATTCTCCACTTCACACCACATGCAACGTACTTAATTCCATGAATTGTGATATAGACATATTCTTTTGTACAATACCTTACATTAAGTCTCATTTCTTTATCTAATCAAACATTTCATATTTTTGTAAATTTTGTAAATTATTTTTTAAGATTTGTTAATGCCACTTTATTCTCCTGCGCTGTAGTTGGGTTTTTTCCTGAAGAGCAAGCAGTGTAACTAAATAAATAAAAAAATTGGGTCTTCGTCGGACTAGACGGTGGAAGTTATACTTCTTTGGCTATTCGCACACAATTCTAATAAAATTTTAATGCGCCTCCTAAAGTATGATTAACTAGTTATGCAAGCATAGGAGGAAAAGTACCGAAAACGATCTTGTAATCACACACAGACAGCAGGCAGCTGAAAATCAATCCCATTATTATTACCATTACGTATTTGTGTACCAGTTTTGGTGTCGATCGGTATTTTTCGTTATATAGTGTTGATTGGCAGACAGACACAATTCCAAAGCGGCTCCTAATTACACGCTCAATTACATTACGGCTAGCTGTTTTGAAGCACGCGTAGCGCTATATACAATTAGGCGGACTTCATTTAGCCGTAATGCAATCCGCCTTAATACAAAACGGCTCTGTTTTGTAAAACAGCTAGCCGGAATGTAATACGGCGGATAAACAATCCGACTGCGACATATATATATATATATATATATATATATATATATATATATATATATATATATGATATTACGAAATTTGTTAACACGATAGAGGTCGCAGATTTGAAGGTATCAAGTTCAAATTTGCTACAAAAATCAATCTCTCAAATATCTTGGTCGAGTTCGTTATTGGGCAATATCGGGTAAATAGTTTCAAAATGGCGACCATTCAAACATTTAAAAAAATTATCAAAAAAGAGCCGTAGTGTGAATATTATTAAAAATAATTTTAGGTTATAGATATAATCAGTACCTACAACTTTTGTTCAAAGCAATTTTTCATAAAATACACAGGTAAAAAAATAAAAATTAATAAAGAAAAATAACAAATATTGATAAAACATGAACACTCAATATAAATTTGATGTAATTGTACATTTTCTGGAGATCTTAATATAGACCCAGATTTAAAAAATATATAGTATATTTATTGAAAAGAAATAGGCGAAAAAAAAATCTGCCTTGAAGTGGACTCGAACCCTGTCTGCTTTATATTCAACAGCCAAAACAAAAACCTCTAACCGCAAGGCTATGACAATTTTATGTAATAACATGTAGGTATACCAATGAAAAGGTTGTTAAAATTTCATTTCAATGAATTTTGAAAAAATTACCTTTCCGCTGACTACAGGCCATCGGGATTTTTTTGTTTTAGAGTTTTTTGACCGACGAACCCCGCATGGAGTTTTTTTTGGTTGTGCTCGCGTTTTATATAGTAAAAGTGCTCCGATTTTTATATGTAAAACTGAAATATATAGGGTGAGTCAAAAAATATATGACATCATCGGTTTGTTTTTTAAATGGCAGCTCAGAGTTTTCATTGTACAATTCGAAAGGGCGCATCTTTTTGCACACCCTGAATATTTTTACGTATAAAAGCGTTTTTCATTGAAACTCATTTTTGTCTTATAGTTAGTACTGAGAAAAATGGTTTTGTTCTATTAACAACTTTTGAGCGTAGGACCGGGATAACGTACCACGCAATTTGTAGGACAATGTGACTGTTAAATAATATAAATATTAACTAAGCAACAGAAAAATAATCAGCCGATTATTTTTCATGATCTTATCGATACCTGTTGAAAAGAGGGGACTGTTTGTAATACATTTTTGAGAACCGTCAAATTAATAGATTTTATCCCTGCTACCACAGTCGAAAATTTTTGTAAGAGAAAAGTTGGGCGTCTCATCAAAATGAAGCTACTCACGGCAAATTAGCTTGATAGTATAAATGGTAAAAATGACCCGTGGATCCTGGAATAATTTTAGTTTTTACAGAATTTGTCTGCTACTTTATGAACGCAGTATATAATACCTATGTATATTCTTTGATACTGAAACTCACAGTATACTTGCTCAGTCGAGTGTTTTTATTTTTCTAATTTGTTCATGGCCTTTGAGATTGTTTTAGTACCGTCTCCGCATCGAGCGTTTTGTGCCGACTGAATAACTTGTGTCTCTCATTCGTACTCAGTTCAATAGGTTTTGATGAGATTATCTTGATCTCTTTTTGATCGTTTCATGACTGGCCCTCTACCTTTAGGCATATCCATGTCAAAATTTTCTGAGCATACCTACTATTTGAGGTGTGAAGATGCGACGTCCATTAATTCACATAGCTTACAAGATTCAGTATCCACATTTTGACTACTGTTATAGTGACTATTCGAAATCCTGAGCTGTTCAAGGGCTGTACGAATTAATAAATTAATTAAAATGGTACTTTGTAACAGGTGGAGAATTGCCGAATCTGATTACGACAGCCTTTTCGAAAGCAAAAATAACGGAGCTGTGAGGGAACCTAGTCAAGACAGTGATGTGAGTGAAGTAGTGTTAATGTTATAATGTTATAACCTATAATCTAATATTTTAAAAGGTCGAAGATTTATCGGAAGAAGCCGTAATAGCGAGACACGATAGAAGTGAACATGAGGAAAAGAAACGATTTCTAAGCTATCTAAAACTACCGTTGGGCTATGGCCGATCACGATCTCACAAAAGAACAGATAGTAGGGCGGAATCGAGTGGGGCCAATACGCCTGATCCAATGTCGCCTCACAATGTTGATCATCAAGACAGTACAAACTCGCCGTTGACATCGCCACCAGCTACTCCATTATCTGTGCAGGTAATTTAGGCAATAGCAAATAACCGGTTTAGAAGGCAACAAATTTCTATTTTTGATGTATTTTTGTATGCTTTCAAATTCAGTCTTGCCTTATTGATATAGACGTATCCAAACTTGTATATGGTCAATGAGTAATGGACCTATTGTAATTCGATTGATTGATTTATAAAAAACTTATGATTTTTACAGGTTGACGATTCGACACCTTTGCCTTCAATAGCTGCTGTGATGCGACGGAGAACTATGTCTCAATCAAAACTGAGTTTAAAAGAACGTGAAAGTAACAAGGACGATGTTCGTTGTAGCACACCAGAGGCTGATGAAATTATTGCGCCATATGATCGTAGATCGTTTCCCGTTGACGATGAAACATACCATAAGATGTTGGAAAGTATGCCTGAGAATCATCAGTTTCAAACTAATGCTCGATCACAGGATTCTAGTATGGAATTTGATGGAGCGGAAGTGAGTTTTTTAAATTTATTTAATGACTAGTTATTCAACCTGACAGTATGTTTATTCACATAATATTTTAAAATTAACTGACAAATTTTGGTAGCTACAGTTGTGGTAGTATTTTTAATACACCAAGAGTCAAACATAAATTAATATTAAAACACTATATTCACATTTCTACTATTTTGTTAACACATAACAGAATAGACCCTATTTTGTTGCACTATGGATTTCTATCAAGTATCGACCAATACAGTTATAGAGTCCAACGAATTCAGTATAAACGTATAGCGTATTCCGTCTCTTCTCTAGGAGGCTCACGGCGCTTGTTTAATAATAATAAATAAAGTGCTTCGTGGACAATGGTGGAATAATCGTAAATATTTACGGACTGCTCAGTTCTGTACTGAACTGCTCCTTGTACCTGTACCGATAGTCACATCATAATCTCAAACCTCAAGCTTGCCTTGGACTAGTAAATAGGGAGACTTGATACTCCGTCGATGTTTCAATGTAGATTGGCTATTTTCGGCTAAGTAGACTAGTGTAGATTAGGAACTTTTCCGTTGCGAGTTGTCAATATTTCAGGTCATATGATAAACATATTTTACCGCGTATAAAATAGAAACAGAAATAGAATACAGAGCAAAAGAAGTGGGGTCTGCTGGAAAAAAATCGTAGTTGTTGGAACTTTTACAGGTTGTTTGAGGGTGCTGTGGGATGACTCTGTCAAGTTTTCCAACTCGACCCTTTGCTTACTTCGGTGGGGCCGAAAAACCTCAACATTTTTGGACTATTTTCGTTTTTTGCTCATAACTTCTAAACTAAGGGGTTTTCGACTAAAACGTTTGTTTTCAAAGTTATAGAGCATTAAATTTGCCAGAAGTTTTGTAATTTTGACAAAATTCCTCTAACGTTGCTCAGCTGTATTTCAAATATCAGTTTTAGAAAAAAGTTAATGCACACAGAATTGTGGCAAATTTATTGCTCTACAACTTTCAAGATAAACGCTCTGTTCAAAAACCACATAGTTTAGAAGTATGAATAAACAAAAAAAATTGGAAAAAGTCATGTTTAGGTTTTTCGGCCCTCCCTAAGTTAGAACAGTGTCCTCGAATTGGGAAACTTGACAGCGTCACCCCACAACATCCAAGAACAACTTGTAGAAGTTCCATTAAATTCAGATTTTTTTCCAGGTACAATGTACATATTTATTTATTTATTTACTTTATTTACGGTAACACTATTTATACATTAATAATATCTACAGGGTTTCTGAAAAGTCCCGAAACGGTCGCTTATTGGGTAAGTTATTCAAGAAATCAAAAAATTTGATAGAAAAGTACTAGAGTTCTTGAATCTGTATTAAGCAGAAACATTTTCAATTATACAGGATTAGTCATGAAGTCATGGAGAACCAAAGGTTCATATTTTTAAATGGAATACCCTATATATTATTAGGTATTTGGATTTTACGCTAAATTTAACACCCATTTCGTGTTATACAAGAAATGGAACACCCATTTCGTGTTATACACGAAATGGGTCTATCCCTAAATTCAACCATTTTAAAGTTATCGAGTTTTGAATATAAACCAACATAGTTACTGCATTCTGTAACACTAGTAAAAATAATCTAACAAAATTAATTACCTAGGGTACTTAATGACAATCAAAATACCTGGTTGTCTTATGACATGCTTATTTTGACAATTAATATTTTTCGAGTTACCTACAGCGACAGTTTCTCCTGGTTGGTTTATGTTTGCTTCGTCAATTTCCCACTGCAATGTATTTAAGCGAAAGGGGACGTATCACTCTCCTTATGATGAGAGTATTCGGTGACAGGGTTCGAAGCTACAGTGAAGTGGCAGATTTGTTCAACGACATGTTTCCAGATCGACCACCAATAGTCAAGTGTACAGTTCGAAGAACTGTCATTCGTTTTGAAGAGTTTGGTTCAGCAAAAGAAACTCAGCGAACAGGACGAACGATGAGGAAAGCGTGGATGCGATGCAATCTTTCATTGAGGACCCACACATTTCTATACCAAAAGCTGTCCGAGAATCCGAAATCTCTAAGTTTTCAGTACATAAAATTCTTAAACAGTGTAAATTTAATACAACATTTTATGTAAACGGCACCTTAAATCGCCATAATTGTCGTTACTGGAGTGATTCCAATCCCAACTGGATGATTGATTCGTACACTCAAATTGCAGAAAAGACGATGGTGTGGGTCGGAGTAATTGGTGGACAAGTGATAGGTCCATACTTCATAGATGGAAATTTAAATGCGGCACAATATTTAGAATTATTACAAAATCGTATTATTCATGCGATTCATGATGCTGTAGGTGAAAATTTTGAATCATGTTTTCATTCTGGCCGTGAAGTACGAGAATATCTCGATCAAGTTTTTCCCCTAAGGTGGATCGGAAGATGAGGAACTATTGAGTGGGCACCAAGGTCCCCCGATTTGATTCCCCTTGATTACTTCCTGTGGGGTCATCTAAAAAGCAGGATGTTCAAAACGAAACCACGTGATGTTAATGAACTGAGGCAGCGGATTATTGACGACGTTCGGCTTATTAATGAAGCTCAATGGAATAACGTGATAGATGCCTTTTTATACAAGGTTAGGACATTGTCAAGCAGTGAATGTTGTGCAGTTTGAACATCTTCTAAAACAATGAATCAAATAAAGTAATACTATCAAAACCATTAAAACTTATAAGGTGTATTTTCAAAACTTGATAACTATGAAATTGATGAATTTAGGGATAGTGTAGGATAAAATGTATCTAAAATTTAGCGTAGAGTCCAAATATTCAATAATATATATAATAAGATAAAAATTCAAGTTAAATATTAAAATTGTATAAATAAAACTTAAAAACTATTGTTATGGATCTAAATACATAATAGTGATGATGAATGAATGTGTAGAAGTGTATTGCCTAATAGACATTCAAGAACCCTAAGACTTTTATACCAAACTTTTTTTGATACCTTGTATAGTTTACCCAATAATCGACCGTTTCGGGACTTTTCATAAGCCCTGTATATGTAATTTAACGGAAAATATACATATAAAAATAAAGTACAGATCAAGTGTGTTTTCCCTGATCAATTTCTTGATGACCAATTTAATAATCTAAATTATGCTTATCGAAGTTAAGTTGCATTCTTGTTAAGAGGCGGAAAATTCCATAGTTTGTGGAATGGAAAGGTAAACAGAAGAGATTTCTACTGCGAGTAGCTTAATCCTGATAAAAAGATATCCACAATCTATGTCACCTATCATAAGCTTAAACAAAAAGAAAGAGGAAACGCCTTTCCTCAAGAGAAC
Organism: Crioceris asparagi; assembly: GCA_958507055.1. Lineage (NCBI taxonomy): Eukaryota > Metazoa > Arthropoda > Insecta > Coleoptera > Chrysomelidae > Crioceris > Crioceris asparagi. Next base: position 51,404,247 of record OY293827.1, read on the forward strand.
AAATATTTACGATATTGAGAATCTGTTCATAATCGATATGGAAGTTCTGACGTTGAATGTGCAGTTTTTGTGCACACAAACGTAGAAATCTTCTTCTGGACTATAATTACTGTATCAAGGAGTATTTCTAAATCATCGTTATATATACACTGCGTTCCAATGAAAAATAACTTTTGATGGATAAATTTTCACGAAAAACGCAAAAACACGCCAAGTAACATTTCTAGGGGGACACATTTTTGCAAATTTATACTTGGAGTAACTTTCATCCCCCACCACCTAGGTCGCCCCCTCTATTTTTTTAAAAGAACATCCTATTTTTGCAATTTTGGATTCTCCTCAAACATATTTCAAAAATTTATAATACCTAGTGTTCAAAGTAAATAGTCTATGAGCTACAAGGATGTCTTTCTTGTACTACCATTTTAAAAATTTCTTATGACAGTTATTAGTTGAAAGTTGATCTGTCATTAATTTCGCCTTATAAACCAAACGGAAACGTTAAACTAATTCAGTTAACTGTAATAAACTATTCATAATTTGTTATTGCAAACCATCCTATTGTGAAAATTCATTTTAAAATTCATCTGTAGCTCATAGACTGTTAACTTAGAACATTTTTGGGATCTGTTTGATGAGGAAAATCCAAAATTGCAAAAAATGGATGTTCCATTAAAAAATTGATGGGGGTGACTTAGATGGAGGAGGATGAAAGTTCCACCAAGTATAAATATTCAAAAATGTGTCCCCCTACAAATGTTCCATGACCCGTTTTTGCGTTTTTTCGTGAAAATTTATCTATCAGTAATTATTTAGGGTGGATTGTTTTCATTGAATCGCACTATATATATATATATATATATATATATATATATATATATACATCTCGGTATCATTCTGGCGTCCTTTCAAAAAACAGTAATGAAGCGTCCTTGCCGTATATATTTCACTTCGCCATCAATGCGAGCTCCGTTCATTCTATAGCCGTTTGGGCGTCCAATGTATATAATAATTTCAATCTTACAAACAATAGAGCGTCCATACGGTGTATATTTATTTCATTTACCGTAAATACAGCGTCCGGCGCTATTGCCAAATGTGCAGTGGAATGGGATGATGAAATGTGATTTTAAATATATTTCTCGTATTTTGAAACTACCAGCGACTGCCTAGCATTGGTTGTTTCTCCGAATAGTATTTCATCTGACTTTTTGTTCCTTAAACTTTATTATAATTACTCAATTGTCATATATTCTATAATTCAATTTATACAAAATGGAATTGTAGATGCTAATGATTTTAAAATATAAACTCATTTTCATTTTTGTCATTATTTCTGTCTCCAACATCAAATAGAAATAGAAATATTTATTTCATGTAACCAATTAGGCATGTATACTTTTGTCCTGGATAGTGATATAGATCACACCAAATAAAATAAATTAAAATACGCTTTAGATGAAGACATAATAAACATACAAGTGACAAAGTACATATAACTTAATTCAAGACAAGGATTATGAACATGTTAAAAAAAGAAAATAATAGTAATAACAATCTAGAAAAAAGGGTAAAAAAGGATTACCTACATAAATGTACTTACAACATGTTCCAGATAATCATCTAAGAAGTTAAAACGGTGTTAAATATTTACGGATCTTAATTTTGAGTGATGCACAAGACATCTTTGAATTGTTTGGCAAAGCATTATTCAATTTTATGCCCAGAAATTTATAGGAATTATGGGTCTATGTCTGAATAATGGAGGACAGATATAGTTTTTTTTCTCTTGTATTATAAGAGTAAACATAATTGTGCTGGATTCTTTGGCATGTTTTTTATATGAAGCAGGCACTGCAAAATGCAGCAACATGGTAATTGCAGGATGTTCAATTTTTCTAACAATGGCTTACAGTGATCATCATATTTGCTGGATGTTATTATTCGAATGACTTTTTTTGTGCAATGCATATTTTGGGGCTGTGACATGTGTTTCTCCAGATTATCAAGGCACACGGTCACTATTATGCTATGAAACATAACAAAATATGCCATTCTTAGATAATCTTTATCTACATTCAGCTTCAGTTACCTGAGAGTATTTCCCTTTTTATAGATAGGTGTAACTTTGGAAACCTTGAGAATATCTGGAAAAATACATGTACTCATACGAAGATTAAATAGATTCGGTAAAGAAATCGCTACATTTTTATTTATCTGCGGCTCTAGAATTTTTCATTTTATGAAAAATGTTCAATATTTCTGATTAACTTGTTGGATGTAGGTAAGAAGTCAAATGATTTATTGCTATTTTTTGCATGCAAGAATCGAAGGGATTTGCAATATAGTTCGCAGAATTTTGCATTAAATTGTTTAAGCAATGTTCAAAAGAGTTGGCTAAGTCCTCAGCGGATAAATTGCTCTCATTCCTTAGGTTATTAGTTTTACCTAAATTTGTATTTAATATTCCCCAGACTGACTTTTGCTTATTTTTGATTCAGATATTATCTTATTATTAAACTCCACTTTTTTCGATTTGTTAATGTTAAGTAATTAGAAGCTATCGAGCGTCCTGGTCACTTCGGCAATAGTATGAACCTGGGTTAGTTGTGACTTAAGATTTTTAATATCAGGAGAATTGTCTCGTCCTTGAAGCTAGCAGAGCAAAGTGAGCAGAATCAAAATTACAAATTTGGTGCTTGCAGAGCTAATTAATTACTAATTAACTGTTGTATACCGAAATGAATTGCTCTTATAGTTTTTTTTTAATGGCTGCTTTGCTAGCTGTAAATCTAAAGCTTACAGAGCAACATTTAAAAATATTTTTTGAGTACTTTTTGTGTTTATAGGGCTAATTAAGTTCTAATTAAGTGCTTTATTCAGAAATTAATTACTCATATGGTTTTTGGAAAATGGCTGCTTTGCTTTAAAAATCAACTTTTCCGAGAAAATTTTATTTGGTGCTTGTAGACCGAATAAAGTGCTAATTAGTTGCTGTATTCCGAAATTAACTGGTCTTACATTTTTTTAATGGCTGCTTTGCTAGCTTTAGATCTAAAGATAGCTGAGCAACATTTAAAAATATTCATTGAGAACTTCTTTTTTAGTGCTTAAGGTCTAATTAAGTGCTGTATTCCGACATTAATTGTTGTTTTATGGTTCTTAGGAAAATGTATGCTTTGTTTTTAAAAATTATTTTTTTCTGTAAAATCGTAGTTGATGCTTGTAGAGCTAATTAAGTGCTAATTATTTGCTTTATTCCGAAATTAATTGCTCTTATAGTTTTTTCTAAATAGCTGCTTTGCTAGCTTTAGATCTAAGACTAACAGAGCAGCTTTTAAAAATCAACTTTTCGAGAACTTCTTTTAGTGTTTATAGGGCTAATTAAGTGCTGTATTCTAAACTCAAGTTTTCGGAAAATGACTGCTTTGCTTCAAGAAACACTTTTTCGAGAAATACTTTTTTCGTGCTTGTAGAGCTAATTAATTGCTAATTAAATGCTGCATTCCGAAATTATCGGCTCTTATAGTTTTTAGAAAATGGCCGAGATCATCGCTATCAGAGCAAAAACATATAATCTATACACCCGATATATAAACTATATCGGTAACCATTATTTGAGGTATTTTTTATAAAAAATCAATAAAATTTACATATTTCCTATGTTATTTAATCAAGTGCTGTTTCCCGAAATTAATTTCTATAATTTCTATAATATTTCGGCCAATACAATTATATCCGTAAGAAAAGTACTTACCGACGTGGTTAGTAATGAACTTATCCACCGGTAAACCTATCTTACAGTCATAGGAACATATACGGTTAGCAATCGAAAACCGTCCGGTCCTACAAAAATTAAGTTTTATCCCTTATCTTTTTAGTATCAGAATTGTACATTTCTTCATTGGGAGAGATAATAAATTCAAAAACATTAAAATCTCAATTTTAAAATGGAATTAAAAATGGATTACATAAAATTAAGTAGTTTCAAGTTGCCCGGTGTACCTTTAAAGCTATAAATATCCCCACAATAGATAAATTGACATTTTTATTTGTCTTAAAAGAACGTTCTCTCTCAAAAAATTATTAGAGCAATTAATTTCGGAGTACCGCACTTAATAAGCCCTACAATCGCTAAAACAAAAGTTCTGAAAAATTATGATTTTCAATGGTTGCTCTGCTAGCTTTAGATCTAAAGCTAACAAAGCAGCAATTTTTTAAATATCAGAGCAATTAATTTCGGAATACAACAGTTAATTAGCACTTAATTAGCTCTACAAGGACCAAATAAGATTATCCCGAAATAATAGATTTTTTAAAGTATCCATTTTCCGAAAAACTATAAGAATAATATAATAATAATAAGAATAAATAATTTCGGAATACAGCACTTAATTAACAATTAATTAACCTTAACAGCACTATAAAAGAAGTTCTAAAAAAATAAGTTTTCAAAGGTTGCTGTGCAAGCTTTAGTCTAAAGCTAGCAAAGCAGCCATTTTCCAAAAATAAAAACTATAAGAGCAATTAATTTCGGAACACAGCATTTAATTAGCTCTACAACAGATTTGTATTTTTGATTCTACTCACTTTGCTCTGCCAGCTTTAGGGACGTAGAAATCTCAACATTTTAAAGTTATTTTCAGGGATACATAACTTTTTTTATGGAAAACGAGATGTTTAAAGATCTGACAGAGTAAACTAAATGAGCAGCTTTTGTTTCTGGATCTAAATGGCATATATTTCAGATCATTTCATCTAATGCAGCTGTGAAACCTGAGATAGATTTTTTGGACATTGGTCGACACATGATAAAATTCCTTTATGGTCGGACAAGTGCGGCTCTATGACTTCAAGAATGAAAATGTTATCATCTAAATTTGTGAACAGATTATCGACTCTAGTTTCTCTAGATTTAGTTATCCGCTGGTGTCAACAAAAACTTTTTCTAGCATATCATGTGATAAAAAATATGTTTGCATTCAGTTAATTTATTGTCACTGGTTTTAAGTCTTAAAGCTATAATTGAAAGTCACCGACAGCCTGTACCTTATTATTGGAGTTTTTTTCTGATAATATTCTGTGCAGATAATATTAAAAAAAATACTATCACCATCCGGTGATCTGTAGGCACAACAAAAACTAATTTTCATATTTTTAAGCTGTGTTAATTCTGCATCTATCTTCGCGCAAAGATCTTTTACACAAATGTTACGGAAATCTAAATTAGTCTTAGTATAAATGCCACCATGAATACAAATCTGTCGAATATGATTTATTAGTCTATATCCTCGCGGAATACGATACGATAGAGTTTATGTCCTCCATTTTAAATGAAACGTCTGTCAGTAGTAGTACGTCAATATTGTTCGTATTGTTAGTTCACTTTGTTCCCAATACATTGAATAATGATTTTAAAAAAATAAATTTAAATATATACTAAAAAAAAAATTCAAAGAATGGTTTTTATCTAGAGCGATTTTTTCTTCTATTGATTCGAATGGCACCAGGTTTATCCACATGATCACAAACGAATAATTTATAAGTGCTTCGAATATATATCAGAAGACCCTATATGAGTGTAAAAGTCGTTGAAATGAAATTCATGTGTTTCGTTGTTGCCAGATTGCCGGACGCCCAATACGCGATGGAATGAAAGTTAACGTATTCAAAATGAATATTTTAGCGCCGCGCTGCGCCAGATATATCGAACTAATTATATTCGAATATCAATCAAAAATCTCTTGGGACGTGCATGGAGCGTCCTTCCAATTTTTGTTCCATCGGTTAAGATGATCATCTTGACCAGAATTACACTGATGTGTAATAGAGCGTCCGTATACGGACGCTCAATTACCACGGACGCTCTATTGAATGCAATTATATATCTTCCTATCAATAGAGCGTCCGTACATTGACGAATTGCATTTAATAGAGCGTCCGGAGTAATTGAGCGTCCGTATACGGACGCTCTATTACACATCAGTGTAATTCTGGTCAAGATGATCATCTTAACCGATGGAACAAAAATTGGAAGGACGCTCCATGCACGTCCCAAGAGATTTTTGATTGATATTCGAATATAATTAGTTCGATATATCTGGCGCAGCGCGGCGCTAAAATATTCATTTTGAATACGTTAACTTTCATTCCATCGCGTATTGGGCGTCCGGCAATCTGGCAACAACGAAACACATGAATTTCATTTCAACGACTTTTACACTCATATAGGGTCTTCTGATATATATTCGAAGCACTTATAAATTATTCGTTTGTGATCATGTGGATAAACCTGGTGCCATTCGAATCAATAGAAGAAAAAATCGCTCTAGATAGAAACCATTCTTTGAATTTTTTTTATTTATAGTATATATTTAAATTTTTTTTTAATCATTATTCAATGTATTGGGAACAAAGTGAACTAACAATACGAACAATATTGACGTACTACTACTGACAGACGTTTCATTTAAAATGGAGGACATAAACTCTATCGTATCGTATTCCGCGAGGATATAGACTAATAAATCATATTCGACAGATTTGTATTCATGGTGGCATTTATACTAAGACCAATTTAGATTTCCATAATATTTGTGTAAAAGGTCTTTGCGCGAAGATAGATGCAGAATTAACACAGCTTAAAAATATGAAAATTAGTTTTTGTTGTGCCTACAGATCACCGGATGGTGATAATAATTTTTTTTAATATTATCTGCACAGAATATTATCAGAAAAAAACTCCAATAATAAGGTACAGGCTGTCGGTGACTTTCAATTATAGCTTTAAGACTTAAAACCAGTGACAATAAATTAACTGAATGCAAACATATTTTTTATCACATGATATGCTAGAAAAAGTTTTTGTTGACACCAGCGGATAACTAAATCTAGAGAAACTAGAGTCGATAATCTGTTCACAAATTTAGATGATAACATTTTCATTCTTGAAGTCATAGAGCCGCACTTGTCCGACCATAAAGGAATTTTATCATGTGTCGACCAATGTCAAAAAAATCTATCTCAGGTTTCACAGCTGCATTAGATGAAATGATTTGAAATATATGCCATTTAGATCCAGAAACAAAAGCTGCTCATTTAGTTTACTCTGTCAGATCTTTAAACATCTCGTTTTCCATAAAAAAAGTTATGTATCCCTGAAAATAACTTTAAAATGTTGAGATTTCTACGTCCCTAAAGCTGGCAGAGCAAAGTGAGTAGAATCAAAATTACAAATCTGTTGTAGAGCTAATTAAATGCTGTGTTCCGAAATTAATTGCTCTTATAGTTTTTATTTTTGGAAAATGGCTGCTTTGCTAGCTTTAGACTAAAGCTAGCATAGCAACCTTTGAAAACTTACTTTTTTAGAACTTCTTTTATAGTGCTGTTAAGGTTAATTAATTGTTAATTAAGTGCTGTATTCCGAAATTATTTATTCTTATTTATAGTTTTTCGGAAAATGGATACTTTAAAAAATCTATTATTTCGGGATAATCTTATTTGGTCCTTGTAGAGCTAATTAAGTGCTAATTAACTGCTGTATTCCGAAATTAATTGCTCTGATATTAAAAAAATTGCTGCTTTGTTAGCTTTAGATCTAAAGCTAGCAGAGCAACCTTTGAAAATCATAATTTTTCAGAACTTTTGTTTTAGCGATTGTAGGGTTTATTAAGTGCGGTACTCCGAAATTAATTGCTCTAATAATTTTTTGAGAGAGAACGTTCTTTTAAGACAAATAAAAATGTCAATTTATCTATTGTGGGGATATTTATAGCTTTAAAGGTACACCGGGCAACTTGAAACTACTTAATTTTATGTAATCCATTTTTAATTCCATTTTAAAATTGAGATTTTAATGTTTTTGAATTTATTATCTCTCCCAATGAAAAAATGTACAATTCTGATACTAAAAAGCTAAGGGATAAAACTTAATTTTTGTAGGACCGGACGGTTTTCGATTGCTAACCGTATATGTTCCTATGACTGTAAGATAGGTTTACCGGTGGATAAGTTCATTACTAACCACGTCGGTAAGTACTTTTCTTACGGATATAATTGTATTGGCCGAAATATTATAGAAATTATAGAAATTAATTTCGGGGAACAGCACTTGATTAAATAACATAGGAAAAATTTAAATTTTATTGATTTTTTATAAAAAATACCTCAAATAATGGTTACCGATATAATTTATATATCGGGTGTATAGATTATATGTTTTTGCTCTGATAGCGACAATCTCTGCCATTTTCTAAAAACTATAAGAGCCGATAATTTCGGAATGCAGCATTTAATTAGCAATTAATTAGCTCTACAAGCACGAAAAAAGTATTTCTCGAAAAAGTGTTTCTTGAAGCAAAGCAGTCATTTTCCGAAAACTTTAAGAACTATTGAGTTTGGAATACAGCACTTAATTAGCCCTATAAACACTAAAAGAAGTTCTCGAAAAGTTGATTTTTAAAAGCTGCTCTGTTGGACTTAGATCTAAAGCTAGCAAAGCAGCTATTTAGAAAAAACTATAAGAGCAATTAATTTCGGAATAAAGCAAATAATTAGCACTTAATTAGCTCTACAAGCATCAACTACGATTTTCTAGAAAAAAATCATTTTTAAAAACAAAGCATACATTTTCCTAAGAACCATAAAACAACAATTAATGTCGGAATAAAGCACTTAATTAGAACTTAATTAGCCCTATAAACACAAAAAAAAGTACCAAAAAAATATTTTTAAATGTTGCTCTGTAAGCTTTAGATTTACAGCTAGCAAAGCAGCCATTAAAAAAAACTATAAGAGCAATTCATTTCGGTATACAGCAGTTAATTAGCGATTAATTAGCTCTGCAAGCACCAAATTTGTAATTTTGATTCTGCTCACTTTGCTCTGCTAGCTTCAAGGACGAGACAATTCTCCTGATATTAAAAATCTTAAGTCACAACTAACCCAGGTTCATACTATTGCCGAAGTGACCAGGACGCTCGATAGCTTCGAATTACTTAACATTAACAAATCGAAAAAAGTGGAGTTTAATAATAAGATAATATCTGAATAAAAAATAAGCAAAAGTCAGTCTGGGGAATATTAAATACAAATTTAGGTAAAACTAATAACCTAAGGAATGAGAGCAATTTATCCGCTGAGGACTTTGCCAACTCTTTTGAACATTGCATAAACAATTTAATGCAAAATTCTGCGAACTATATTGCAAATCCCTTCGATTCTTGCATGCAAAAAATAGCAATAAACCATTTGACTTCTTACCTACATCCAACAAGTTAATCAGAAATATTGAACATTGTTCATAAACTGAAAAATTCTAGAGCCGCAGATAAATAAAAATGTAGCGATTTCTTTACCGAATCTATTTAATCTTCGTATGAGTACATGTATTTTTCCAGATATTCTCAAGGTTTCCAAAGTTACACCTATTTATAAAAAGGGAAATACTCTCAGGTAACTGAAGCTGAATGTAGATAAAGATTATCTAAGAATGGCATATTTTGTTATGTTTCATAGCATAATAGTGACCGTATGCCTTGATAATCTGGAGAAGCACATGTCACAGCCCCAAAATATGCATTGCACAAAAAAAGTCATTCGAATAATAACATCCAGCAAATATGATGATCACTGTAAGCCATTGTTAGAAACATTGAACATCCTGCAATTACCATGTTGCTGCATTTTGCAGTGCCTGCTTCATATAAATAACATGCCAAAGAATCCGGCACAATTATGTTTACTCTTATAATACAAGAGAAAAAAAACTATATCTGTCCTCCATTATTCAGACATAGACCCATAATTCCTATAAATTTCTGGGCATAAAATTGAATAATGCTTTGCCAAACAATTCAAAGATGTCTTGTGCATCACTCAAAATTAAGATCCGTAAATATTTAACACAACACCGTTTTAACTTCTTAGATGATTATCTGGAACATGTTGTAAGTACATTTATGTAGGTAATCCTTTTTTACCCTTTTTTCTAGATTGTTATTACTATTATTTTCTTTTTTCAACATGTTC